>CM075768.1:48670315-49920315 GCA_037974665.1 Ehretia macrophylla | reverse complement strand
GAATCCGAACTCCAAATGATGCGAGGTTTGTTTCTAGATTTAAATCACTCATTAAGCTTTAATTTGAATTTTTGCTCACTGGAATTGGAGATTGTTTGCTTGTCTAAATGGTTGTGGGAAAACAGACCATTGCAGTGAGGTTTGTATCTAGTGATATGCTTTGAAAATTATTGTAACTTCTCTTGTGGTATTAAATGCTTGGGATTGTGGCACTTGGATGTTGTGTGGACTGTTTTGGATGTTTGAGGATGTTTTAATTGATCAATTCATGGCTTGGGTTTAATTATTTGTCAACTTGTGGCTTAATCGCACGTGTAAGCATGAAACGAAACCCTATCGGCTATGAAAACTCGCTAAGCGATGATCCTATGGTTATTGTGTTTAATTGTGTGATTAGTGGGCTGCCTAATAAATGTTAAGTATGCTTGAAATGGTTTAAGAGTTGCTTGTGGTGTTTAGTGAACGAAACCGACTTGAGCACGGCCTAGCAAACCCTAATGGCCCCGTAGGTTCCCGAGTCATAAACCGTCCTTTTGTGAATTATGAATGATATTGAGGAAGGTTAATAGGCTGCCCGTATATGTCCTAATAGCCCTAAATGTGATTTCGATTATTACATGTTGACAAGTAGACCTTTCTTGCACCCGGTCCCACGTAGAAGTCGTTGCATGCTTGTATAAATTTATTACTTGATTGCGTGAACCCCGAAATGAGTTATATGACTTGATTTACATGTGCTACATGGCTGCCCGTTTAATGTTCATATAACTCTATGTGTTTTACAAAGTGAAAATTCATGTTAAGCAAGCCTCATTCGTTTACTTGGAAATATGTGATCTTGAAATTGCTCAGAGGCAACCTACTTTGTTAACCTCCTAATGTGAATTGTTAAAAGATATTCTATGGCTTATTTGAACATGATTACTTGGCTGCCCGTGGAAGTTTAATTGCTTTCAAATTGATATATGAAATGATTACATGTTCTTACAATGCCTTATATGCCAATATGTCAAAATGTGATCACATACTTGCTCGGAGGCATCCTACTTTGTTGACCTCCCAATGTGAAATATTAAATGGCATACATGTGCATTGCATACAAGGTTGCAACCTTTCATTCTGGCATGGTAGCGTTCACGCACACAGGGCGGCATCGGGCTTGCTGGTGCAACCGTGACTACCATGGTCCAATTCCCTCTCTCGCTTGGGGGCTGGACTTCCTCGGAGGGTTGGGTCGTAGGATTTCGTGGTACATCCGGAGTACACCCGTTTGGTGTGATAAGGGGATGATTTGAAGTCAGCCGCAACAACTGATACTAGAAATAAACTGAGAGCAAAAGCTCACCGTATCCTTTTCGCTATGTGTATAAGTACTCTCGCTTGGTTCCTAGAGGATCTCGGGGGGGAAAGACGGGTAATTGTGTTTCTTTACTTTTATATTACGTTATATACTTACTTGTGTTATATGTCATGCTTTCAAAAAAGGTTTTTCATAAGTTAACCGGAAAAAGAGTTTCAAAACGTATTTCTCGTTCCTCCTCGCTGAGTTCATAAGGACTCACCCTCTTTTATCATCTCAGGTGAAGAAGACCAGGAACAGGTACCCGAAGGAAATGTGCTAGTTGATGAACCTTTGGAACAACTATGTGCATTGCGTGCTTTTCGTGAACATGGATGCTATTAGGGATGTTGTGTTTATTTGCGGACTCTTCATTTCGTTGATGTAATTGATCCCGTTGTAATTTGGGTCTAATTTTGGATAGTACTATCTATAACCGGACAAACTCTTTATTTGGTTGTTTGCTTTCGTTTTCTTAATTAGTAGTTATCGTAGGCATTTAAACCACTAGATGAACAATCAACTAAGTTAATTCTATCTAATTTCACTTAGGTGCTCATTTGTAAACTAAAAGATAATAGGTACTTGCATGATAGGAAATTGACAAATAGGGACATAGTTATCATGTTAGGCTTATTAACCAAACGAGACTTTCAAGGTAGACTAGTAGGTATGTCAGTTGATGAAAAAATATGAGTCCTTAATGGAATTGGATTAATGATTGGAATAACTGAGACGTTTAGAGATTAGGTTAAACTAAAATGTCTTAAATAAAGCCGTTATGCTGTCGGTTTTCGGGGGGAAAAAAAACTTTTGGAGTTCTAGGCTAATGTTAAGCATTAATCATATTGAAAGAGTTAAGAACGTAAAATAACGATAATGATTAGCTCACCCCCTAGTCTAGCCTCTATAGGTCGGGTTGGGGCGTGATAGGCTTACTGCCCCTATCGTAGAACTCTCGGAGAGCTTTCCAACGTTATGTTGTGTGCCGCGTAACTCCTTACGGATCAAAAGTTATGGGCAAATGAGCGACGAAGACCTGGTCTCATGCCCCATGCCCTCGGTTTGCTGGCCCAGCCTCTAAGTGAACTGAAGTTGTCTTGCCCAAGGTGCCGTAGGATTCAATAATACAAATGTGATGGATTAGGTTGTCGTCCTTTTCTAGGCTCACGACGTACGATCTGGGAAGAAACAATAGCGCAAATGAAGAAAAGTGTCCCAAAATTGATGAAAACATTTAATTTTGGGCTCCGAAAACTGGCGCATCTGTGCAGGCTTGTTGCCCTGTCGTAGAGCTCTCGGAGAGCTTTCCAACAGTATGTTGTGCGCCACGAAACTCCGTACGGATAAAAAGTTATGGGCACCGGAGCGACGAAGACCTGGTCCGAACGCCCAAGCACTCGGTATGCAGGCCCAGCCTATACGTGAAGCGAAGTTGTCTTGCCCAAGGTGCCGTGTGATTCGATAATAGAAATGTGATGTATTATGTAGTCATACTTTTCTAGACTCACGACGTACGATCCGGGAAGGAAAAATAGCGCAAAAGGAGAAATGTGTCCCAAAAATGATGAAAACGTTCAATTTTAGGCTCTGAAAACAGTCACAGCCTAGCAGGCTTGCTGCCCTCGTCGTAGAGCTCTCGCAGAGCTTTCCAATGGTATGCTGTGCGCCGCATAACTCCTTACGGATCAAAAGTTATGGGCACCGGAGTGACGGAGACCTGGTCCCAAGCCCCATGCCCTCGGTTTGCGGGCCCAGCCTCTACTTGAAGCGAAGTTGTCTTGCCCGAGGTGCCGTGGGATTCGATAATAGAAGTGTGATGGATTAGGTTGTCATCCTTTTCGCGCCTCAAGACGTACGATCCGGGACGGAAAAATAGCGCAAAAGAATAAAAGTGTCTCGAAACTAATGAAAACGTTTGATTTTGGGCTTCAAAATTAGGCGCAGCCGAGCAGGCTTGTTGCCCCCGTCGTAGAGCTGTCGGAGAGCTTTCCAACGGTATGCTGTGCGCCGCGTAAATCCATACGGATCAAAAGTTATGAGCACTGGAGCGACGGAGACCAGGTCCCAAGCCCTACGCCCTCGGTTTGCGTGCCCAGCCTCTACGCAAAGCGAAGTTGTCTTGCCCAAGGTGCCGTGGGATTCGATAATAGAAATGTGATGGATTAGGTTGTCGTCCATTTCGCTGCTCACGACGTGCGATCCGGGAAGAAAAACAGCGCAAAAGTAGAAAAGTATCCAGAAACTGAGGAAAACATTCGATTTTGGGCTCCGAAAATAGGCACAGCCGAGCAGGCTTGCTGCCCCCGTCGTAGAACTCTCGGAGAGCTTTCCAACGGTATACTGTGCGCCGCGTAACTCGTTTCAGATCAAAAGTTATGGGCACTGGAGCGACAGAGACCTGTTCCCAAGCCCCACGCCCTCGGTTTGCGGGCCTAGCCTCTACGTGAAGCGAAGTTGTCTTGCCCAAGGTGCCATGGGATTCGATAATAGAAATGTGATGGATTAGGTTGTCGTTCTTTTCGCTGCTCACGACATACGATCCGGGAAGGAAAAACAGCGCATAAGTAGAAAAGTGTCCCAAAAGTGATGAAAAAGTTATATTTTGAGCTCCAAAAACAGGCACAGCTGAGCATGCTTGCTACCCCCGTTGTAGAGCTCTCAGAGAGCTTTCCAACGGTATGCTGTGCGACGCGTAACTCCTTACGGATCAAAAGTTAGGGGCAAAGGAGCGACGGAGACCAGGTCCTAAGCCTCACGCCCTCGGTTTGCGGGCCCAGGCTCTACGTGAAGCGAAGTTTTCTTGCCCAAGGTGCCGTGGGATTTGATAATAGAAATGTGAGGGATTAGGTTGTCATCATTTTCTAGGCTCACGACGTACGATCCGGGAAGCAAAAACAGCGCAAAAGAAGAAAAATGTCCCAAAACTGATGAAAATGTTCAATTTTGGGCTCCGAAAACAGTCACATTCGACCAGGCTTGCTGCCCACGTCGTAGAGCTCTCGGAGAGCTTTCCAACGGTATGCTGTGCACCGCGTAACTCTTTACGATTCAAAAGTTATGGGCACCGGAGCGACGGAGACCTGGTCCCAAGGCCCACGCCCTCGGTTTGTGGGCCTAGCCTCTACGTGAAGCGAAGTTGTCTTGCCCAAGGTACCGTGGGATTCGATAATAGAAATGTGATGGATTCAGTTGTCATCCTTTTTGCGCCTCACGACGTACGATCCGGGACGTAAAAACAGCGCAAAAGATGAAAAGTGTCTTGAAACTGATGAAAACGTTCAATTTTAGGCTTCAAAAATAGGCGCAGCCGAGCAGGCTTGCTGCCCCCGTCGTAGAGCTCTCGGAGAGCTTTCCAACGGTATGTTGTGCACCGCGTAAATCCTTACGGATCAAAAGTTATGGGCACCAAAGCGACAGAGACCAGGTCCCAAGCCCCACGCCCTCGATTTGCGTGCCTAGCCTCTACGCAAAGCGAAGTTGTCTTGCCCAAGGTGCCTTGGGATTCGCTAATAGAAATGTGATGGATTAGGTTGTCGTCCATTTCGCTACTCACGACGTACGATCCGGGAAGAAAAACAGCTCCAAAGTAGAAAAGTGTCCGAAAACTGAGAAAAACATTCGATTTTGGGCTCCGAAAATAGGTGCAGCCGAGCAGACTTGCTGCCCCAGTCGTAGAGCTCTCGGCAAGCTTTCCAACGGTATGCTGTGGGCCATGTAACTCCTTACGGATCAAAAGTTATGGGCACCGGAGTGACGGAGACCTGTTCCCAAGCCCCACGCCCTCGGTTTGTGGGCCCAGCCTCTACGTGAAGCGAAGTTGTCTTGCCCAAGGTGCCGTGGAATTCGATAATAGAAATGTGATGGATTAGGTTTTCGTCCTTTTTGCTGCTCACGACGTACGATCCGGGAAGGAAAAACAACGCATAAGTAGAAAAGTGTCTCGAAACTGATGAAAATGTTATATTTTGGGCTCTGAAAACAGGCACAGCCGAGCATGCTTGCTACGCCTGTCGTAGAGCTCTCAGAGAGCTTTCCAACGGTATGCTATACGCCGCGTAACTCCTTACGGATCAAAAGTTATAGGCACCAAAGCGACGAAGACCAAGGCCCGAGCCCCACGCCCTCCGTTTGCTGGCCCAGCCTCTACGTGAAGCGACGTTGTTTTGCCTAAGATGCCGTGGGATTCGATAAAATAAATGTGATGGATTAGGTTGTCATCATTTTCTAGGCTCATGATGTACGATCAGGGAAGGAAAAATAGCACAAATGAAGAAAAGTGTCTCAAAACTGATAAAAACGTTCAATTTTGGGCTCTGAAAACTGGCGCAGCCATGCAGGATTGCTACCCCCGTAGTAGAGCTCTCGGAGAGCTTTCCAATGGTATACTGTGCACCGCGTAACTCCTTACGGATCAAAAGTTATGGGCACCGGAGCGACGGAGACCTAGTCCCAAGCCCCACGCACTAGGTTTGCAGGCCCAGCCTATACGTGAAGCGAAGTTGTCTAGCCCAAGGTGCCGTGTAATTTGATAATAGAAATGTGATGTATTAGGTTGTCATACTTTTCGAGACTCACAACGTACGATCTGGGAAAGAAAAATAGCGCAAAAGTAGAAATGTATCCCAAAACTGATGAAAACATTCGATTTTGGGCTCCGAAAATAGTCACATCAGAGCAGGCTTGTTGCCCCCGTCGTAGAGCTCTCGCAGAGCTTTCCAACGGTATGCTGTGCGCCGCGTAACTCCCTACGGATAAAAAGTTATGGGCACCGGAGCGACGGAGAGCTAGTCCCAAGCCCCACGCCCTCGGTTTGCGGGCCCAGCCTCTACGTGAAGCAAAGTTGTCTTGCCCGAGGTGCCGTGGGATTCGATAATAGAAATGTGATGGATTAGGTTGTCATGCATTTCGCGCCTCACGACGTACGATCCGGGACGGAAAAATAGCTCAAAAGAAGAAAAGTGTCTCGAAACTGGTGAAAATGTTCGATTTTGGGCATCAAAAACTAGCGCAGCTGAGCAGGCTTGCTGCCCCTGTCGTAGAACCCTCGGAGAGCTTCCCAACAGTATGTTGTGCGCCGCTTAAATCCTTATGGATCAAAAGTTATGGGCATCGGAACGACGGAGACCAGGTCCCAGGCCCCACGCCCTCGATTTGCGTGCACAGCCTCTACGTGAAGCGAAGTTGTCTTGCCCAAGGTACCGTGGGATTCGATAATAGAAATGTGATAGATTAGGTAGTTGTCCTTTTCGCAGCTCACGACGTACGATCTGGGATAGAAAAACAGCGCAAAAGAAGAAAAGTGTCCTAAAACTATTGAAAACATTCAATTTTTGGCTCTGAAAACAGGTGCAGCTAAGCAGGCTTGCTACCCCCGTGGTAGAGCTCTCGGAGAGCTTTCCAACGGTATGCTGTGCACCGCGTAACTCCTTACGGATCAAAAGTTACAGAAACCGGAGCGACGGAGACCTGGTTCCAAGCCCCACGTACTCGGTTTGCAGGGGCAGCCTATACGTGAAGCAAAGTTGTCTTGCCCAAGGTGCCATGTGATTCGATAATAGAAATGAGATGGATTAGGTTATCTTCCTTTTTGCGGCTCACGACGTACGATCCTGGATGGAAAAACAATACAAAAGAAGAAAAGTGTCCTAAAATTGATGAAAACTTTTGATTTTGGGCTCCGAAAATCGGTGTAGTGGAGCAGCCTTGCTGCCCCCGTCATAGAGCTCTCGAAGAGCTTTTCAAAGGTTTGCTGTGCGCCGCGTAACTCCTTATAGATCAAAAGTTATGGGCACCGAAGCGACGGAGACCTGGTTCCAAGCCCCACGCACTCGGTTTGCAGGCCCAGCCTATACGTGAAGCGAAGTTGTCTTGCCCAAGGTGCCGTGTGATTCGATAATAGAAATGTGATGCATTAGGTTGTCATCCTTTTCTATGCTCACAACGAACGATCCGGGAAGGAAAAACAACGCAAGAGAAGAAAAGTGTCCCAAAATTGAAGAAAATGTTCGATTTTGGGCTCCGAAAATAGGCACAGCCGAGCAAGCTTGCTGCCGCCGTCGTAGAACTCTCGGAGAGCTTTCCAACGGTATGCTGTGCGCCGCATAACTCCTTATGGATCAAAAGTTATGGGCACCGGAGTGACGGAGACCTGGTCCCAAGCCCCACGCCCTCTGTTTGCGGGCCCAGCCTCTACGTGAAGCGAACTTGTCCTGCCCAAGGTGCCGTGGGATTCGATAATAGAAATGTGATGGATTAGGTTGTCATCCTTTTCGCGCCTCACGACGTACGATCCGAGACAGAAAAACAGCGCAAAAAAAGAAAAGTGTCTCGAAACTGGTGAAAACGTTCAATTTTGTGCATCGAAAATAGGTGCAACTGAGCAGGCTTGATGCCCCCGACGTAGATTTCTCGGAGAGCTTTCCAACGGTATGCTGTGTGCCGCTTAAATCCTTACGGATCAAAAGTTATAGGCACCGGAGCGACGGAGACCAGGTCACAAGCCCCACACCCTCGGTTTGCGTGGCCAGCCGTTACGTGAAGCGAAGTTGTATTGCCCAAGGTGCCGTGGGATTCGATAATAGAAATGTGATGGTTTAGTTTGTTGTCCTTCTCGCTTCTCACGACATACGATCCGGGAAGGATAGACAGCGCAAAAGTAGAAAAGTGTCCAGAAACTGAGGAAAATGTTCAATTTTGATCTCCAAAAATAGGCACGGATGAGCAGGCTTACTGCCCCCGTCGTAGACCTCTCGGAGAGCTTTCCAATGGTAAGCTGTGCACCGCGTAACTCCTTACAGATCAAAAGATATGGGCACTAGAGCGACGGAGACCTGGTCCCAAGCCCCACGCCCTCGGTTTACGGGCCTAGCCACTACGTGAAGCGAAGTTGTCTTGCCCAAGGAGCTGTGGGATTCGATAATAGAAATGTGATGGATTAGGTTGTTGTCCTTTTCGCTGCTCACGACGTACGATCCGAATGAAAAAACAGCGCATAAGTAGAAAAGTGTCCCGAAATTGATGAAAATGTTCGATTTTGGGCTACGAAAATAGCCACAGCCTGGCGGGCTTGCTACCCCCGTTGTAGAGCTCTTGGAGAGATTTCCAACGGTATACTGTGCGCCGCGTAACTCCTTACGGATCAAAGGTTATGGGCACCAGAGCGACGGAGACCTGGTCCCAAGCCCCACGCCCTCGGTTTGCAGGCCCAGCCTATACGTGAAGTAAAGTTGTCTTGCCCAAAGTGCCGTGTGATTCGATAATAGAAATGTGATGGATTACGTTGTCATCCTTTTCTAGGCTCACGACGTACGACCCAGGAAGGAAAAACAGCGCAAGAGAAGAAAAGTGTCCCAAAACTGATGAAAACGTTCGATTTTGGGCTCCAAAAATAGGCACAGCCGAGCAAGCTTGTTGCCGCCGTCGTAGAACTCTCGGAGAGCTTTCCAACGGTATGCTGTGCGCCGCATAACTCCTTACGGATCAAAAGTTATGGACAACGGAGTGACGGAGACCTGGTCCCAAGCCCCACGCCCTAGGTTTGCGGGCCCAGCCTCTACATGAAGCGAACTTGTCTTGCCCAAGGTGCCATGGGATTCGATAATAGAAATGTGATGGATTAGGTTGTCATCCTTTTCGCGCCTCACGACGTACGATCTGGGACAGAAAAACAGTGCAAAAAAAGAAAAGTGTCTCGAAACTGGTGAAAACGTTCAATTTTGGGCATCGAAAACAGGCGCAACTGAGCAGGCTTGATGCCCCCGTCGTAGAGCTCTCGGAGAGCTTTCCAACGGTATTTTGTGCGCTGCTTAAATCCTTACGGATCAAAAGTTATAGGCACCGGAGCGACGGAGACCAGGTCCCACGCCCTCGATTTGCGTGGCCAGCCGTTACGTGAAGCGAAGTTGTATTGCCCAAGGTACCGTGGGATTCGATAATAGAAATGTGATGGATTAGATTGTTGTCCTTCTCGCTTGTCACGACGTACGATCCGGGAAGGATAAACAGCGCAAAAGTAGAAAAGTGTCCAGAAACTGAGGAAAACGTTCAATTTTGATCTCCAAAAATAGGCGCAGCTGAGCAGGCTTGTTGCCCCCGTCGTAGAGCTCTCGGAGAGCTTTCCAACGGTACGTTGTGCACCGCGTAAGTCCTTACAAATCAAAAGTTATGGGCACCAGAGCGACGGAGACCTGGTCCTAAGCCCCACGCCCTCGGTTTGCGGGCCCAGCCACTACGTGAAGCGAAGTTGTCTTGCCTAAGGAGCCGTGGGATTCGATAATAGAAATGTGATGGATTAAGTTGTCGTCCTTTTCGCTGCTCACGACGTACGATTCGGATGGAAAAACAGCGCATAAGTAGAAAAGTGTCCCGAAACTGATGAAAATGTTCGATTTTGGGCTCCAAAAATAGCCACAGCCTAGCGGGCTTGCTACCCCCGTTGTAGAGCTCTCGGAGAGCTTTCCAACGGTATGCTGTGCGCCGCGTAACTCCTTACAGATCAAAAGTTATGGGCACCAGATCGACGTAGACCTAGTCCCAAGCCCTACGCCCTCGGTTTGCAGGCCTAGCCTATACGTGAAGCGAAGTTGTCTTGCCCAAGGAGCCGTATGATTCGATAATAGAAATGTGATGGATTACGTTATCATCCTTTTCTAGGCTCACGACGTATGATCCAGGAAGGAAAAATAGCGTAAGAGAAGAAAAGTGTCCCAAAACTGATGAAAACGTTCGATTTTGGGCTCCGAAAATAGGCACAGCCGAGCAAACTTGCCGCCGTCGTCGTAGAACTCTCGGAGAGCTTTCCAACGGTATGCTATGCGCCGCATAACTCCATACGGATCAAAAGTTATGGGCACCGGAGTGACGGAGACCTAGTCCCAAGCCCCACGCACTCGGTTTGCGGGCCCAACCTCTACGTGAAGCGAAGTTGTCTTGCCCAAGGTGTCGTGGGATTCGATAATAAAAATGTGATGGATTAGGTTGTCATCCTTTTTGCCCCTCACGACATACGATCCGGGACGGAAAAACAGCGCAAAAGAAGAAAAGTGTCTCGAAACTGGTGAAAACATTCTATTTTGATCATCGAAAAAGGGTGCAACTGAGCAGGCTTGCTGCCCCCATAGTAGAGCTTTCGGAGAGCTTTCCAACGGTATGCTGTGCGCCACTTAAATCCTTACGGATCAAAAGTTATGGGCACCGGAGCGACGGATACCAGGTCCCAAGCCCTACACCCTCGGTTTGCATGGCTAGCCTCTACGTGAAGTGAAGTTGTCTTGCCCAAGGTGCCATTGGATTCGATAATAGAAATGTGATGGATTAGGTTGTCGTCCTTCTCGCTGCTGACGACGTACGATCCGGGAAGGATAAATAGCGCAAAAGTAGAAAAGTGTCCAAAAACTGAGGAAAACGTTCAATTTTGGGCTCCAAAAATAGGCGTATCTGAGCAAGCTTGATGTACCCATCGTAGAGCTCTCGGCGAGCTTTCCAATGGTATGCTGTGCACCACGTAACTCCTTACGGATCAAAAGTTATGGGCACCGGAGCGACGGAGACCTGGTCCCAAGCCCCACGCCCTCGGTTTGCGGACCCAGCTACTACGTAAAGTGAAGTTGTCTTGCCCAAGGAGCCGTGGGATTCGATAATAGAAATGTGATGGATTAAGTTGTCGTCCTTTTCGCTGCTCACGACGTACGATCCGGGACCGAAAAACAGCGCATAAATAGAAAATTGTACCGAAACTGATGAAAACGTAAGATTTTGGTCTCCGAAAATAGGCACAGCCTAGCGGACTTGCTACCCCTGTTGTAAAGCTCTCGGAGAGCTTTCCAACGGTATGCTGTACGGCGCGTGACTCCTTACGGATCAAAAGTTATGGGCAAAGGAGCGACAGAGACTTGGTCCCAAGTCCCACGCCCCCGGTTTGCGAGCCCAACCTCTACGTGAAGCAAAGTTGTCTTGCCGCAAGGTGCCGTGGGATTCGATAATAGAAATGTGATGGATTAGGATGTCATCCTTTTCTAGGCTCACGACGTACGATCCGGGAAGGAAAAATAGCGCAAAAGAAGAAAAGCACACTAAAACTGATGAAAACGTTCGATCTTGGGCTCCGAAAAGAGGCACAGCTGAGCAGGCTTGCTACCCCCGTTGAAGAGCTCTCGGAGAACTTTTTAACGGTATGCTGTACACCGCGGAACTCCTTACGGATCAAAAGTTATGGGCACCGAAGCGACGGAGATCTGGTCCCAAGCCCCACGCACTCGGTTTGCAGGCCCAACCTATACGTGAAGCGAAGTTGTCTTGCCCAAGGTGCCATGTGATTCGATAATAGAAATGTGATGGATTAGGTTGTCATCCTTTTGTAGGCTCACGACGTACGATCCAGGAAGGAAAAACAGCGCAAGAGAAGAAAAGTGTCCCAAAACTGATGAAAACGTTTGATTTTGGGCTTCGAAAATAGGCATGGCCGAGTAAGCTTGCTACTGCCGTCATAGAACTCTCAGAGAGCTTTCCAACAGTATGCTGTGCGCCGCATAACTCCTTACGGATCAAAAGTTATGAGCACCGAAGTGACGGAGACCTGGTCCCAAGCCCCACGCCCTCGGTTTGCGGGCCCAGCCTCTACGTGAAGCGAAGTTGTCTTGCCCAAGGTTCCGTGGGATTCGGTAATAAAAATATGATGGATTAGGTTGTCATCCTTTTCGCGCCTCACGACGTACAATACGGGACAGAAAAACAGCGCAAAAGAAGAAAAGTGTCTCAAAACTGGTGAAAACGTTCGATTTTGGGCATCTAAAACTGGCACAGCCGAGCAGGCTTGCTGCCCTCGTCGTAGAGCTCTCGGAGAGCTTTCCAACGGTATGCTTTGCGCTGCTTAAATCCTTACGGATCAAAAGTTATGGGCACTGGAGCAACGGAGACCAGGTCCCAAGCCCCACGCCCTCGGTTTGCGTGGCCAGCCTCTACGTGAAGCGAAGTTGTCTTGCCCAAGGTGCAGTGGGATTCGATAATAGAAATGTGATGGATTAGGTTGTCGTCTTTCTCGCTGCTCACGACGTACGATCCGGGAAGGATAAACAGCGCAAAAGTAGAAAAGTATCCAGAAACTGATAAAAAAATTCAATTTTGGGGTCCAAAAAAAGGCGCAGCCGAGCATGCTTACTACCCCCATTGTAGAGCTCTCGGAGAGCCTTCCAGCAGAATGTTGTGCACCGCATAACTCCTTATGAATCAAAAGTTATGGGTACTGAAACGACGGAGACCTGGTCCCAAGCCCCACGCCCACGGTTTGTGGGCCCAACCACTACGTGAAGCAAAGTTGTCTTGCCCAAGGAGCCGTGGGATTCGATAATAGAAATGTGATGGATTAGGTTGTCGTCCTTTTCGCTGCTCACGATGTACGATCCGGGACGAAAAAAGAGCGTATAAGTAGAAAAGTGTCTCGAAACTGATGAAAACGTTCAATTTTGGGCTCTAAAAACAGGCACAGACGAGCGGACTTGCTACCCCCGATGTAGAGCTCTCGAAAAGCTTTCCAACGGTATGCTGTAAGGCGCGTAACTCCTTACGGATCAAAAGTTATGGGCAAAAGAGCCACGGAGACCTGGTCCCAAACCCCACGCCCCCGGTTCACAGGCCCAGCCTCTACGTGAAGCGAAGTTGTCTTGCCCCAAGGTGCCGTGGGATTCGATAATAGAAATGTGATGGATTAGATTGTCATCATTTTCAAGGCTCACGACGTACTATCCGGGAAGGAAAAACAATGCAAAAGAAGAAAAGTATCCCAAAACTGATGAAAACGTTCGATTTTGAGCTCCGAAAATAGGCACAGCCGAGCACTCTTGCTACCCCCGTTGTAGAGCTCTCGGAGAGCTTTCCAACGGTATGCTGTGCACCACGGAACTCCTTACGGATCAAAAGTTATGGGCACCGGAGCGACGAAGACCTGGTCCCAAGCCCCATGCCCTTGGTTCGCGGGCCTAAACTCTACGTGAAGCGTAGTTGTCTTGCCCAAGGTATCGTGGGATTCGATAATAGAAACGTGATGGATTAGGTTGTTGCCATTTTCGCTGCTCACGACGTACGATCCGAGACAGAAAAACAGCGCAAAAGAAGAAAAGTATGTCGAAACTGATGAAAACGTTCGATTTTGGTTTTCAAAAATAGGCGCAGCCAAGCAGGCTTGTTACCCCCATTGTAGAGCTCTCAGATAGCTTTCCAACGGCACCGGCGTGACGAAGACCTAGTCCCAAGCCTCACGCCCTCGGTTTGCGGGCCCAGCCTCTACGTGAAGCGAAGTTGTCTTGCCCAAGGTGCCATGGGATTCGATAATAGAAATGTGATAGATTAGGTTGTCGTCCGTTTCGCTTCTCACGACGTACGATCCGGGACAGAAAAACAGCGCACAAGTTGAAAAGTGTCCTGAAACTGATGAAAATGTTCGATTTTGGGCTCCGAAAATAGGTGCAACCGAACAAACTTGCTGCCCCCGTCGTAGAGCTCTCGGAGAGCTTTCCAACTGTATGTTGTGCGCCACGTAGCTCCTTAGGGATCAAAAGTTATGGGCACCGGAGCGACAGATACTTGGTCATAAGCCCCACGCCCTCGGTTTGCGGGCCCAGTCTCTATGTGAAGTGAAGTTGTCATGCCCAAGGTGTCGTGGGATTCAGTAGTAGAAATGAGAGTGATTAGGTTGTCGTCCTTTTCGCGGCAGACGATGTACGATGCGGGATGAAAAAACAGCGCAAAAGAATAAAAGTATCCCAAAACTGATGAAAATGATAGATTTTGGGCTCCGAAAACAGGCACAACCGAGCAAGCTTGTTGCCCACATCGTAGAGCTCTCGGAGAGCTTTCCAACGGTATGCTATGCGCCGTGTAACTCCTTACGGATCAAAAGTTATGGGCACCGGAGCGATGGAGACCTAGTCCCAAGGCCCATGCCCTCGGTTTGCGGGCTCAACCTCTACGTAAAGCAAAGTTGTCTTGCCCAATGTACCGTGGGATTCGATAATAGAAATGTGACGGATTAGGTTGTCATCCTTTCGCGCCTCACAACTTACGATTCGGGACGAAAAAACAGCGCAAAGGAAGAAAAGTGTCTCGAAACTGATGAAAATGTTCAATTTTGGGCTTCAAAAATAGGCGCAGCCGTGCAGGCTTGCTGCCCCCGTCGTAGAGCCCGTGCTTATTTTCGGAGCCCAAAATCGAACGTTTTCATTAATTTCGGGATACTTTTCTACTTTTGTGCTATTTTTCCGTCACGGATTGTACGTCGTGAGCCGCGAAAAGGACAACAACCTAATCCATCACATTTCTATTACTGAATCCCACGGGACCTTGGGCAAGACAACTTCACTTCACGTAGAGGCTGGGCCTGCAAACCGAGGGCGTGGGGCTTGTGACTAGGTATCCGTCGCTCCGGTGCCCATAACTTTTGATCCATTAGGAGTTACGCGGCGCACTGCATACCGTTGGAAAGCTCTCCGAGAGCTCTACGACGGGGGCACCAAGCCTGCTCAGTTGCGCCTATTTTCGGAGCCCAAAATCGAACGTTTTCATAAGTTTTGGGACACTTTTCTTCTTTTGAGCTATTTTTTCGTCCCGGATCGTACGTTGTGAGCCACGAAAAGGACGACAACCTAATCCATCACATTTCTAAAAACGAATCCCACGGCACCTTGGGCAAGACAACTTCACTTCACCTAGAGGTTGGGTCCGCAAACCGAGGGCGTTGGGCTTGTGACAAGGTATCCGTCGCTCCGGTGCCTATAACTTTAGATCCGTAAGGAGTTACGTGGCGTCCAGCATACAGTTGGAAAGCTCTCTGAGAGCTCTATGACTAAGGCACCAAGCTTGCTCGGCTGCGCCTGTTTTCGGAGCCAAAAATCGAATGTTTTCATCAGTTTCGGGTCATTTTTCTTCTTTTGCACAGTTTTTCCATCCCGGATCGTACGTCGTGAGACGCGAAAAGGACGACAACCTAATCCATCACTTTTCTGTTACCGAATTCCACGGCACCTTGGGCAAGATAACTTCACTTCATGTAGAGGCTGGGCCCGCAAACCGAGGGCGTGGGGCTCGTGACCAGGTATCCGTCGCTCTCGTGCCCATAACTTTTGATTCGTAAGTAGTTACGAGGCGCACAGCATACCGTTGGAAAGCTCTCCGGGAGCTCTACCACCGGGGCACCAAGCTTAATCCGCTGCACCTATTTTTGGAGCCCAAAATCGAACGTTTTCATCAATTTTGGGACGTATTTGTACTTTTGCGCTGTTTTTCCGTCACAGATTGTATGTCATGAGCCGCGAAAAGGACAACAACCAAATCTATCATATTTCTATTACCGAATCCCACGGCACCTTGGGCAAGACAGCTTCACTTCACGTAGAGGCTGGGCTCGCAAACCGAGGGCGTGGGGCTTGTGACCAGGTATCCGTCGCTCCGATGCCCATAACTTTTGATCCATTAGGAGTTACGCGGTGCACAGCATACCGTTGGAAAGCTCTCCGAGAGCTCTACGACGGGGGCATCAAGCCGGCTCGGCTGCGCCTATTTTCGGAGCCAAAAATCAAACGTTTTCATCAGTCTCGGGATACTTTTCTTCTTTTGAGCTATTTTTTCATCCCGGATCGTACGTCGTGAACCGCGAAAAGGACGACAACCTAATCCATGACATTTCTAATACCGAATCCCAGGCACCTTGGGCAAGACAACTTCACTTCACCTATAGGTTGGGCCCACAAACTGAGGGTGTGGGGCTTGTGACTAGGTATCCGTCACTCCGGTACCCATAACTTTTGATCCGTAAGGAGTTACGTGGCGCCCAGCATACCATTGGAAAGCTCTCCAAGAGCTCTACGACTGGGGCACCAAGCATACTCGCCTGCGCCTGTTTTCAGAGCCCAAAATCAAACGTTTTCATTAGTTTCGGGATACTTTTTCTTCTTTTGCACTATTTTTCAGTCCCAGATCGTACGTCGTGAGCCGCGAAAAGGACGACAACCTAATCCATCACATTTCTATTACCGAATCCCACGTCACCTTGGGCAAGACAACTTCACTTCACGTAGAGGCTGGGCCTGCAAACCGAGGGCGTGGGGCTTGTGACCAGGTATCCGTCGCTCTGATGCCGATAAATTTTGATCCGTAAGGAGTTTTGGGGAGCACAACATACCGTTGGAAAGCTCTTCGAGAGCTCTACGACGGGGGCACCCAACTTGCTCAGCTACGCCTATTTTTCGAATCCAAAATCGAACGTTTTCATCAGTTTCGGGACGCTTTTCTTCTTTTGCGCTGTTTTTTCATCCCGGATCGTACGTCGTGAACCACGAAAAGGACAACAACCTAATCTATCGCATTTCTATTACCGAATCCCACGGTACCTTGGGCAAGACAACTTCACTTCACGTAAAGGCTGGGCCCACAAACCGAGGGCGTAGGGCTTGTGACCAGGTATCCGTCGCTCCGGTGCCCATAACTTTTGATCCGTAAGGAGTTACGTAGCGCACAGCATACCGTTGGAAAGCTGTCCGAGAGCTCTACGACTGGGACACCAATCCTGCATAGCTTTGCCTATTTTCAGGGCAAAAAATTGAACGTTTTCATCAATTTTGGGACACTTTTCTTCTTTTGCACTATTTTTCCGTCCCGGATCGTACGACGTGAGCTATGAAAAGGACGACAACCTAATCCATCACATTTCTATTACCGAATCCCACGGCTCCTTGGGCACGACAACTTCACTTCATGTAGAGACTGGGTCCACAAACCGAGGGCGTGGGGCTTGTGACCAAGTATCTGTCGCTCCGGTGCCCATAACTTTTGATCCGTATGGAGTTACACGGCGCACAGCATACCGTTGGAAAGTTCTTCGAGAGCTCTACGACGGGGGCACCAAGCCTGCTTGGCTGCGCCAATTTTCAGAGCCCAAAATCGAACGTTTTTATCAATTTTGTGACATTTTTCTTCCTTTGAGCTATTTTTCAATCCCAAATCGTACGTCGTGAGCCGCGAAAAGGACGACAACCTAATCCATCACATTTCTAATACCGAATCCCATGGCACCTTGGGCAAGACAACTTCACTTCACCTAGAGGCTAGGCCTGTCACGCCCCAACCCAGCCTATAAAGGTTAGACTAAGGTGTGATCTAAACATTCAAGTCACGTCTCGTACTTAACCGTTCATGAAGATTTAACACTTAACGTTTTGGCCTAAACTCCAAATTTTTTTGGAAAACCGGCAGCATAACGGCTGTAATTGGGCTATTTGGTTTGGCCTAATTCTCTAAATGCCTCAAAATTTTCCAATCTCAATTTCGTTTCCAACTAGGATTACCATTTAACATCAATTGAATTGCCTATTGGTTATTTCGACGTCTCGTTTGATTTATAACCTAGCATGATGCTATGTCTCGTTTGTTTGTTTATCCTCGTTACAAAAGTACCTGATGATCTTAGCTTAATAGCGAGAACCTGTTTAAGGTTTGGATGGTTCATCTTACTTCGCCCTTACCTAATACTTCATAATCCTATTATAGCTACTAGCAATAATAAAAGCAAAACGACCATAGCAGTATCTAGTGTCTATCTAGAAATATCAGTACAAACCAAAATTAGACCCCAAATTACAACGGGGGTCTTTTACATTACAACATTAAGCAACATGAAAGAAACAGTCTTCAAGTAGCATAGTTTTCACAAATGGCCATAAATCAAGCAAAGCACACAGGACATGCAATCACTCCAAGGAATCGTCTTTAGGCACATCGTCCTCGAGTACCTGTTCTTGATCTTCTTCACCTGAGATGATAAAAGAGGGTGAGTCCTTATGAACTCAGCGAGGGGGAACGAGAAATAGGTTTTGAAACTCATTTTCCGGTTCAATGTTATGAAAACCCTTTTGCAAGCATGATGTGTATCACAAGCAAGTACATAACGTAATATAATAGTAAAGAACGCAATTACCAGTCTTTCCTCCCCAAGGTCCTCTAGGGACCAAGCGAGAGTACTATACACATAGTAAAAAGAATACGGTGAGCTTTTGCTCTCAGATCAATTCCAGTATCAGTTGTTGCGGCCGGCCTCAATTCATCCCCATATCAGGCCAAGTGGGTGTCCTCCGGATGTCCCCCGAAAGCCTACGACCCAACTCTCCGAGGAAGTCTAGCCCCCAAGCGAGAGAGGGAATGGGACCATAGTAGTCACGGGTGCACCGGCAAGCCCGATGCCGCCCGGTGTGCGTGATCGCTACCATGCCGACATGAAAGGTTGCAACCTTGTATGCAATGCACATTTATAACATTTAAAATATCACATTAGGAGGACAACAAAGTAGGTTGCCTCCGGACAGTCATAAGATTGCACATTGACAAGTAAACAAGCGAGGCATGGATAGACAAGTAATTTCACTTGAAAAGCTCATGGAGTTATATGAACATTAAACGGAAAGCCATGTGACGCATATAAATCAAGTCATATAACTCAATTCAAAGTCCACGTAATCAAATAATAAGATTATAAAATATGCAACAACATCTACGTGGGCTCGGATGCAAGAAAAGCCTATTTGTCAACATGCAATGATCAAAATCACATTTAGGACTATAAGGGCATCTACGGGCAGCCTACTAAGCATATAATTCCACACAATATCTAAATGATCAACACTTAGCAAGACTACCTAGTCATTAGGGTTTCTATTTTGTGCTTACCCGTGTGATTAAATCCTAAGTCAACTCAAAATCAATCTCAAGCAATGCATCAATTAATTCAAACATCCCCAAGTACTCAAAACAGTCCACACAACATCCCAATGTCACAATCCCAAGCAATCAATACCACAAGAGAAGTTGCAACAATTTTTCTAAGCATATAACCAAGTGAAACCCTCACTGCAATAGGCTGTTTTCTCACAATCATTAAGATAAGTAAAAAATATCCAATTCCAGTGAATAAGATGTCAAATTAAATCTTAAGAAGTGAAATAAAATCAGAAATAAACCTTGCATCATTTGGAGTTCGGGACCATTAGTTATAGCCGAAACAGTGGGATAGCACAAAACTGTCCAGATTTGCACACATTTCAATAATTGACGTTTTTAAGGTCCTTAGGGTCAGATTTAGCCTTGGTCCATTTCTGACAAAAATATCCAGAACTGAAAAATATAGCAGTACACCAAATTTCATGCATTTTGGACATCATTTACTAAGTCAAAAATGGTTCGTTTCACAACATCAGTGCATCTGCCAAAACCTGCTTCATTTTTCCAGACTTCCAGATTTGGACACATTTTAATGATTTGCCATTTTGAGGACCTTAGAGTCAATATTAGCTTCGGCCTATTTCTGTGAAAAATGTTCAAAACTGGCCAAAATAGTCACCTACCAATTTTCGTTCATTTTCAATATCATTTTCTTAGCCAAACTCACCTCGAAATAACAGGTCAGAGAGCTGTCACATAATCCGATTTCACCTATCATCATCTCCAAGCCAAAATCTTGCCATGCATGGTTGTAAAAGCTTATGAACGAACATATAACTCAAGAACAGAAGCAAAGACATACATTTATGACCATGCATGTGTATTTTGAAGGATTTTCAAAAGGTTTTAGCCCTCACCTTAGCAATCAACCAAGAAGATGCACAAAACTTGTTGAAGCACAAATTTCTTCTTCTTCTTTGCCTAGCCGAGGTTCCAACTTGGTTTTCTCTATTTTTCCTAGCTTAGTGACCAAGCTCTTAGTACATGCATGTGGTTAGAACAAGAAGAAAAGAAATGGAACCTAGTAAACTCACCAAGGCCGAAAATGGTGACTCAAAGAGCATGCATGTGTGATTCTTGCATCCTAGCTAGCTTGGTTGAGTTTCTTTGCTTGTTGTTTGTCTTGATGCACCATGGATTGATGAAGATGAGCAAAGGCAAGATAAAACTCAGCCAAAACCAAGATTGTGAGAGAAGAATGAGAGGGAGAGAGAGAAATGTGAGGAGAGTGAGAGAAATGAGAGAAAATAGAAGCTTTTGCAATTGTTGATGCAAATGTTGGCCTTGGGCATGCAAAAATCAGATTTTGTGTCATCTTTTGAGCATCTTTTGAATTGTTTTAGCATGTGTGTAAGAGAATGTTGGGTATTTAGGGATTTTAGGTAGAATAGAATATAGGATATGTTTAGAGGTTTGTGAGATTTTGTCTTATAGTGAGTTTAAAATATAATATTTAGGTGTTAGTGGATTTTGTAGAGATTTGAATTAGGATTATAATAATAGTTAGTGGTGTTTGTAGGATTATTTTATAGTCTAGTACTTTGTGTAGGATTCTTTATTGATTAGCGTGTGGGCACGCTTTCCTAGGTCTAGGGCACGCACTACGAGACACGCACAGAAATAGATACGAGACACGAATCACGAGGTAGACATGAACTACGAGGTAACACGTACTTCATGACTAAAGCACGCAATCCTAGGTGAATGAACGTAAACCAATGCAAGGCACGTAATTCAATGCAATGCACACAAATCGAGGTACGACTCTTAAACCTTGGTTAGGACACGCAATTCAAGGTCAGGGCACACAAAATGAGATAACGCACGCAATTCGAAGTCGGGGCACGTAAGTCGAGGATTAGGGCACATAATTCTAGGTCAAGGCACGAATGACGAGGCATGCATGAAAACCAAGACAGGCACGTAATCCAAGGTCAGTCATATCATTCTTGGTCTATGGCACGCAAATCAAGGTAACACACGTTATTCGAGTCAAGCCTCACAGGGCCCGCAAACCGAGGGCGTGGGGCTTGTGACCAGGTATCCGTTGCTCCGGTGCCCATAACTTTTGATCCGTAAGGAGTTATGTGGTGCCCAGCATACCGTTGGAAAGCTATCCGAGAGCTCTACGATTGGGGAACCAAGCATGCTCGGCTGCGCCTATTTTCCTAGCCCAAAATTGAACGTTTTCATTAGTTTCGGGATACTTTTTCTTCTTTTGCGCTGTTTTTCAGTCCCGGATCGTACGTCGTGAGCTGCGAAAAGGACGACAACCTAATCCATCACATTTCTATTACCGAATCCCATGCCACCTTGGGCAAGACAATTTCACTTCACGTAGAGGCTGGGCCTGCAAACCGAGGGCGTGGGGCATGTGACCAGGTATCCGTCACTCCGGTGCCCATAACTTTTGATCCGTAAGGAGTTTCGCAGCTCACAGCATACCGTTGGAAAGCTCTCCGAGAGCTCTACGATGGCGGCACCAAGTTTGCTAAGCTACGCCTATTTGTAGAGCCGAAAATCGAACTTTTTTATCAATTTTGGGACACTTTTCTTCTTTTGCGCTATTTTTTCATCCCGGATCGTACGTCGTGAGCCACGAAAAGGACGATAACCTAATCCATCAAATTTCTATTAATGAATCCCACGGCACCTTGGGCAAGACATCTTCACTTCACGTAGAGGCTAGGCCCGCAAACCGAAGGCGTGGGGCTTGTGACCAGGTATCGTCGCTCTGGTGCCCATAACTTTTGATCCGTAAGGAGTTACGTGGCGCACAACATACCGTTGGAAAGCTCTCCGAGAGCTCTACGACTGAGGCACCAAGCCTGCTCGACTGCGCCTATTTTCAGAGCCAAAAATTTAACGTTTTCATCAGTTTTAGGACACTTTTCTTCTTTTGCGCTGTTTTTTAGTCCCAGATCGTACGTCGTTAGCTGCGAAAAGGACGACAACCTAATCCATCACATTTCTATTACCGAATCCCACGGCACCTTGGGCACGACAACTTCACTTCATGTAGAGACTGGGCCCGCAAACCGAGGCGTGGGGCTTGTGCCAGGTATCTGTCGCTCCGGTGCCCATAACTTTTGATCCGTATGGAGTTACGCGGCGCATAGCATACCGTTGGAAAGCTTTCCGAGAGCTCTACGACTGGGGCACCAACCTTGCTCGGCTGTGCATATTCTCGGAGCCCAAAATTGAACGTTTTCATTATTTTCAGGACACTTTTCTTCTTTTGAGCTATTTTTCTATCCCGGATCGTACGTCGTGAGCCGTGAAAAGGACAACAAACTAATCCATCACATTTGTAATACCGAATCTCAAGGCACCTTGGGCAAGACAACTTCACTTCATCTAGAGGCTGGGCCCGCAAACCGAGGGCGTGGGCCTTGTGACTAGGTATTCGTCGCTCCGGTGCCCATAACTTTTGATCCGTAAGGAGTTACGTAGCACACAGCATACCGTTGGAAAGCTCTCCGAGAGCTCTATGACTGGCGCACCAAGCATGCTAGGCTGTGCCTAATTTCGGAGCCCAAAATCGAACGTTCTCATTAGTTTCGGGACACTTTTTCTTCTTTTGCGCTGTTTTTCAGTCTCGGGTCATACGTCGTGAGTCGGAAAAAGGACGACAACCTAATCCATCACATTTCTATTACCGAATCTCACGTCACGTTTAACAAGACAACTTCATTTCACGTAGAGGCTGGGCCCGCAAACTGAGGGCGTGGGGCTTGTGACCAGGTATCCGTAACTCCGGTGCCCATAACTTTTGATCCGTAAAGAGTTACACGGTGCACAGTATACCGTTGGAAAGCTCTCCGAGAGCTCTACAACGGGGGCACCAAGCTTGCTCTATTGCGCCTATTTTCTGAGCACAAAATCAAACGTTTTCATTAGTTTCGGGACACTTTTCTTCTTTTGCGCTGTTTTTCAATCCCGAATCGTACGTCGTAAGCCACGGAAAGGACGACAACCTAATCCATCACATTTCTATTATAGAATCCCACGGTACTTTGGGCAAGAGAACTTCATTTCACGTAGAGGCTGGGCCCGCAAACTGTGGGCGTGTGGTTTATGACCAGGTATCTGTCACTCCGGTGTCCATAACTTTTGATCCGTAAGGAGTTGCATGGCGCACAGCATAACGTTGGAAACCTCTCTGAGAGCTCTACGACTGGGGCACCAAGCCTGCTCGGCTGCGCCTGTTTTCAAAGCCCAAAATCGAACGTTTTCATCGATTTTGGGATACTTTTCTTCTTTTGCGCTATTTTTTCATCCCGGATAGTACGTCGTGAGCTGCGAAAAGGATGACAACCTAATCCATCACATTTCTATTACCGAATCCCATGGCACCTTGGGCACGTCAACTTCACTTCACGTAGTGACTGGGCCCGCAAACCGAGGGCGTGGGGCTCGTGACAAGGTATCTGTCGCTCCGGTGCCCATAACTTTTGATCAGTAAGGAGTTACGCGGCGCACAGCATACCGTTGGAAAGCTCTTTGAGAGCTCTACGACGGGGGTACGCAGCCTGCTTAGCTGCACCTATTTTTGAAGCCCAAAATTGAACGTTTTCATCAGTTTCGGGACACTTTTCTTCTTTTGCGTTGTTTTCCTGTCTCGAATCGTACGTCATGAGCCGCGAATAGGACGACAACCTAATCCATCACATTTCCATTACCGAATCCCACAGCACCTTGGGCACGACAACATCACTTCACGTAGAGGCTGGGCCCGCAAACCGAGGGCGTAAGGCTTGTGACCACGTATCTGTCGCACCGGTGCCCATTACTTTTGATCTGTAAGGAGTTACGCGGTGCACAACATACCGTTGGAAAGCTCTCTGAGAGCTCTACGACGGGGGCACCAAGCCTGCTCGGATGTGCCTATTTTTGGAGCCAAAAATTGAACGTTTTCATCAGTTTCAGGACACTTTTCTTCTTTTGAGCTGTTTTTCTGTCCCGGATCGTACGTCGTGAGCCGTGAAAAGGACGACTACCTAATCCATCATATTTCTAATACCAAATTCCACGGCACCTTGGGCAAGACAACTTCAGTTCACGTAGAGGATGGGCCCGCAAACCAAGGGCGTGGGGCTTGTGACTAGGTATCCATCGCTCCGGTGCCCATAACTTTTGATCCGTAAGGAGTTACGTGGCGCACAGCATACCGTTGAAAGCTCTACGAGAGCTCTACGATTGGGGCACCAAGCCTGCTCAGCTGCACCTATTTTCGTAGCCCAAAATCAAATGTGTTCATCAGTTTCGGGACACTTTTCTTCTTTTGCGCTGTTTTTTCATCCCGGATCGTACGTCGTGAGCCGCGAAAAGGACAACAACCTAATCCATCACAATTCTATTACCAAATCCCACAACACCTTAGGCAAGACAACTACACTTCACGTGGAGGCTGGGCTCGCAAACCGAGGGCGTGGGGCTTGTGACCAGGTATCCGTCGCTCCGGTGCCCATAACTTTTGATCCGTAAGGAATTACGCGGCGCACAACATACCATTGGAAAGCTATCCGAGAGCTCTACGACGGGGGCACCAAGCTTTCTCGGCTGCGCCTATTTTCGGAGCCCAAAATCGAACGTTTTCATCAGTTTCGGGATGTTTTTCTTCTTTTGTGCTATTTTTTCGTCGCAGATCATACGTCGTGAGCTGCGAAAAGGACGAAAACCTAATCCATCACATTTGTATTACCAAATCCCACGGCACCTTGGGCAAGACAACTTCACTTCACGTAGAGGCTGGGCCCGCAAACCGAGGGCGTGGGGCTTGTGACTAGGTATCCGTCGCTCCGGTGCCCATAACTTTTGATTCGTAAGGAGTTACGCGGCGCACAGCATGCCGTTGGAAAGCTCTCTGAGAGCTCTACGACGGGGTCGCCTAGCCTGCTCGGCTGCGCCTATTTTCGAAGCCCAAAATCCAACATTTTCATCTATTTCGAAACACTTTTCTTCTTTTGCACTGTATTTTCGATCCGGATCGTACGTCGTGAGCTGCGAAAAGAACGACAACCTTTCTATTACCGAATCCCACGGCACCTTGGGCAAGAAAACTTCACTTCACGTAGTGGCTGGGCCCGCAAATCGACGGCGTGGTGTTTGTGACAAGGTATCTGTCGCTCCGGTGCCCATAACTTTTGATCCGTAAGGAGTTACGCGGTGCACAACATACCGTTGGAAAGCTCTCTGAGAGCTCTGCGACGGTGGCACCAAGCCTGCTCTGCTGCACTTTATTTTGGAGCACAAAATCGAACATTTTCATCAATTTCAGGATACTTTTCTTCTTTTGCGCTGTTTTTTCGTCCCGGATCGTACGTCGTGAGCCGCGAAAAGGACAACAACCTAATCCATCACATTTCTATTAGCGAATCCCATGTTACCTTGGGCAAGACAACTTCACTTCACGTAGAGGCTGGGCCCGCAAACCGAGGGTGTGGGGCTTGTGACCAAGTATCCGTTGCTCTGGTGCCCATAACTTTTGATCCGCAAGGAGTTACGCGGTGCACAGTATATCGTTGGAAAGCTCTCTGAGAGCTCTGCAACGGTGGCACCAAGCTTGCTCGGCTGCACCTATTTTTGGAGCACAAAATCGAATGATTTTCATATGTTTCAGGATACTTTTCTTCTTTTGCGCCGTTTTTTTGTCACGGATCGTACGTCGTGAGCCGCAAAAAGGACGACAACCTAATCCATCACATTTCTATTACCGAATCCCACAGTACCTTGGGCAAGAAAACATCACTTCACGTAGAGGCTGGGCCCGTAAATTGAGGGCGTGGGTCTTGTGACCAAGTATCCGTCGCTCCGGTGCCCATAACTTTTGATCCGTAAGGAGTTACGCGGCGTACAGCATACCGTTGGAATGCTCTCCGAGAGCTCTACGATGGGGGCACCAATCTTGCTTGGCTGCACCTATTTTTGGAGTCCAAAATTGAACATTTTCATCAGTTTCAGGATACTTTTCTTCTTTTGCACAGTTTTTCCGTCCCGGATCGTACGTCGGGAGCCGCGAAAAGGACGACAACCTAATTCATCACATTTCTATTACCGAATCCCATGGCACCTTGGGCAAGACAACTTCACTTCAGATAGAGGCTGGGCCCGCGAACCGAGTGCGTGGGGCTTATGACCAGGTATCCGTCGCTTCGGTGCCCATAACTTTTGATTCATAAGGAGTTACGTGGTGCACAGCATACCGTTGGAAAGCTCTCCGAGAGCTCTACAACTGGGGCACCAATCCTGCTCTACTGCGTCTATTTTTACAGCCCATAATCGAACGTTTTTATCAGTTTTGAGAAACTTTTCTACTTTTATGCTATTTTTTCGTCCCAGATTGTACGTCTTGAGCTGTGAAAAGGACAACAACCTAATCCATCACATTTCTATTACCGAATCCAATGGCACCTTGGGCAAGAAAACTTCACTTCACCTAGTTGCTGGGCCCGCAAACCGAGGGCGTGGGGTTTGTGACCAGGTATCCGTCGCTCCGATGCCCAAAACTTTTGATTCGTTAGGAGTTTCTTTGTGCACAGCATACCGTTGGAAAGCTCTCCGAGAGCTCTACGATGAGGCCACCAAGCATGCTCGGCTGCACCTATTTTTGGAGCCAAAAATCGAACGTTTTCATCAGTTTCGGGACACTTTTCTTCTTTTGAGCCGTTTTTCTGTCCCGGATCATACGTCGTCAGCCGCAAAAAGGACGACAACCTAATCCATCACATTTCTAATACCAAATCCCACGGCACCTTGGGCAAGACAACTTCACTTCACATAGAGGCTGGGCCCACAAACCGAGGGCGTGGGGCTTGTGACCAGGTATCCGTCGCTCCGGTGCCCATAACTTTTGATCCGTAAGGAGTTACGCGGCGCACAGCATACCGTTGGAAAGCTCTCCGAGAGCTCTACGATGGGGGCACCGAGCTTACTTGGCTGCGCCTATTTTTGGAGCCCAAAATCGAACGTTTTCATTAGTTTCGGGATACTTTTCTTTTTTTGCGCTGTTTTTCCGTCCCGGATCGTACGTTGGGAGCCACGAAAAGGACAACAACCTAATCCATCACATTTCTATTACCGAATCCCATGGCACCTTGGGCAAGACAACTTCACTTCACGTAGAGACTGCGCCCACGAACCGAAAGTGTGGGGCTTGTGACCAGGTATCCATCGCTCCGGTGCCCATAACTTTTGATCCGTAAGGAGTTACGCATCGCACAGTGTCACGCCCTAACCCGACCTATAGAGGCTAGACTAGGGGTTGAGCTAATCATTATTGATATTTTACGTCCTTAACTGTTTCACTATGATTAATGCTTAATGTTAGCCTAGAACTCCAAAAGTTTTTTCAGAAAACCGGTGGCATAACAGTTGTATTTAAGACCTTTTAGTTTGACCTAATTTCTAAACGTCTCAATTATTCCAATCATTAATCCAATTCCATTAAGAACTCCTATTTTGTCATCAACTTATATGCCTACTAGTCTACCTTGAAAGTCTCGTTTGGTTAATAAGCCTAACATGATAACTAT
Source organism: Ehretia macrophylla (assembly GCA_037974665.1). Taxonomy (NCBI): domain Eukaryota; kingdom Viridiplantae; phylum Streptophyta; class Magnoliopsida; order Boraginales; family Ehretiaceae; genus Ehretia; species Ehretia macrophylla. The sequence goes on along the minus strand of CM075768.1, from coordinate 49,892,682 downwards.
GTTCCGTTTATTCGTCAATTTCCTATCATGCAAGTACCTATTATCTTTTAGTTTACAAATGAACACCTAAGTGAAATTAGATAGAATTAACTTAGTTGATTGTTCATCTAGTGGTTTAAATGCTTACGATAACTACTAATTAAGAAAACGAAAGCAAACAACCAAATAAAGAGTTTATCCGGTTATAGATAGTACAAGCCAAAATTAGACCCAAATTACAACGGGGTCAATTACATCAACGAAATGAAAAGTCCGCAAATAAACACAACATCCCTAATAGCATCCATGTTCACGAAAAGCACGCAATGCACATAGTTGTTCCAAAGGTTCATCAACTAGCACATTTCCTTCGAGTACCTGTTCCTGGTCTTCTTCACCTGAGATGATAAAAGAGGGTGAGTCCTTATGAACTCAGCAAGGGGGAAAGAGAAATATGTGTTGAGACTCATTTTCCGGTTCAACTTATAAAAACTCTTTTACAAGAATGACATGTATCACAAGTAAGTACGTAATGCAATATAACAGTAAAAGAACTCAATTACCTGTCTTTCCTCCCCGAGGTCCTCTAGGAACCAAGCGAGAGTACTTATACACATAGTAAAAAGGATACGGTGAGCTTTTGCTCTCAGTTCATTTCCAGTATCAGTTGTTGCGGTCGGCTTCAATTCATCCCCTTATCACGCCAAGTGGGTGTACTCCGGATGTACCCCGAAATCCTATGATCCAACTCTCCGAGGAATTCTAGCCCCCAAGCGAGAGAGGGAATTGGACAATGGTAGTCACGGTTGCACCGGCAAGCCCGATGTCGCCCAGTGTGCGTGAACGCTACCACGCCAGAATAAAAGGTTGCAACCTTGTATGCAATACACATTTATGACATTTAATATATCACATTTGGAGGTCAACAAAGTAGGTTGCCTCCGAGCAGTCATAAGATTGCACATTGACAAGTAAACAAACGAGGCACGATATGACATGCAATTTCACTTGAAAAGCACATGGAGTTATATGAATATTAAACGGGCAGCCATGTAACGCATGTAAATCAAGTCATATACTCATTGCAAAGTTCACGTAATCAAATAATAAGATTATTCAACATGCAACGACATCTACGTGGGACCGGGTGCCAGAAAGGCCTACTTGTCAACATGTAATCATCGAAATCATGTTTAGGGCTCTGAGGGCAACTACGGGCAGCCTACTAATCACAAAATTAAACACGATATCCATATGATCAACACTTAGCGAGTTTACCTAGTCACTAGGGTTTAAATTCGTGCTTACCCGTGCGATTAAGCCCTAAATTGTCACGTGATTAAACTCAAGCCATGCATTGATTAATTCAAACACCCTCAAGCATTCAAAATAGTCCACACAATATCTCAATGCCACAATCCCAAGAATTTAATACAACAAGAGAAGCTACAATAATTTTTCTAAGCATATCAATAGGTGAAACCCTCACTACAATGGACTGTTTTCTCACAATCATTGAGATAAGCAAACAATCTCCAATTCTAGTGAACAAGATTTCAAATTAAATCTTAAGGAGTGAACTAAATTTAGAAACAAACCTCGCATCATTTGGAGTTCGGGTTCAAGAGTTATGGCCAAAACCGTGAAACTACACAAAACTGTCCAGATTTGCACACATTTCAATACTTGTCATTTTTTAGGGCCTTAGGGTCAGATTTAGCCTTAGTCAATTTCTGAAAAAAATTTCCATAACTGAAAAATATAGCAGCACACCAAATTTCATGCATTTTGGATGTCATTTACTAAGTAAAAACTTGTTCGTTCTACAAGGTTAGTGAATCTGCCAAAACCTGCTTCATTTTTCCAGACTTTCCAGATTTGGACACATTTTGATAGTTTTCCATTTTGAGGACCTTAGAGTCAAAATTAGCTTTGGCCTATTTCTACGAAACATTCTCAGAACTGGCAAAACTAGTTACCTACCAATTTTCAAGCATTTTCAACATCATTTACCTGGTAAAAATCACCTCGCACCAACAAGATAGAAGACTGTCCCATATGCGATTTCATCTAACATCACATTCTAGCCAAATATCTTGCCATGCATGTTTACAAAAGCTCATGAACACACATATATCACAAGTGCAGAAGTAAAGATAGACATTTAAAGGCATGCATGTGGTTTTCAAAATCTTTTCAAAAAGTTTTAGCCCTCACCTTAGCAAGACAACAAGAAAATGCACAAACTCTTGATGAAGCACAATGTCAACCCCTTTTCCTTGCTTAGCTGAGAGACCACTTGATTTTCTCCAATTTCCTAGCTTAGTAACCATGTTCTTAGCATGTGCACATGGTTAGAACAAAAGAAAACGAAATGGAAGCTAACAACTCACCTAAGCCGAAATGAAGGTTCAAAGAGCTTGCATGTGTGTCTTTTGCATTCTAGCTTTGCTTGGTCGAACTCCTAGTTTCTTGCATGTCTTGATGAACCATTGGATGAAGAACTTAAGCTATGGAGTCTATAGTTTCATCTAGGGCCGAGAGAGAGAGGAGAAATGAGAGAAGAATGAGAGAAAGAGAGGAAAATGAAAGAAAATGAAAAGCTTTGAAATGTTTGATGTTTGTGTCGGCCTAGGGCCTTGCAAAATTCAGATTTGTGTCTTCAAGGAGCATAATTTTGAATCACCTAGCATGGCAAGAGGATGGGTCGAGAATGGTGGAGTCTTGGGTAGAGTTTTGAGCCAAATTTTTTTTATGCTTGTGTCATAAAATTGTCAAAGAATGTCTAGGTGTAGATTTTGAAATTGAAGTGCACGCACAAGGCTCCATGTGGTCGGCCAAGGATGTGTTTAAATCTGAATTTTTTTGTTTGTTCGAGGCTTATTTTATTGTGTTTGGGATATGCAAAGAATAAATAATAAGGAATAAAGAATGCTTAGCTTTTGGTGCAATTTCGTCTTCTAGTGAGTTGAATTAGCAATTTAATATTGGTTAGTGGAGTTTGTAGGATTAATTATTGATCTAGTGCTTCGTGTAAGATGTTTTCTTGATTAACGTGTGGGCACACTTTCCTAGGTTTAGAGCACGCACTACGTGGTAGGGTACGAACTACGAGACGAATGCACATTTTTCAAGTAAAAGCACGCAACCCTAAACGAGTGCACGTAATTCAATGCGAGGCACACAAAACAAAACACGACTCTTAAACCTAGGTCAAGGTACGTAAATCTAGGTCAGGGCACACGAAACGAGGTATTTCACGTAAATCAAAATCAGGGCACGTAAGTAGAGGATTAGGGCACACAATTCTAGGTCAAGGCACGAATGACGAGGCATGCATGAAAACCAAGACAGGGCACGTAATCCAACGTCGGTCATATAATTCTAGGTCTAAGGCACGCAAATCGAGGTAACACACGTTATTCGGGGTCGAGCCTCACACACAGCATACCTTTGGAAAGCTCTCCGAGAGCTCTACGACGGGGGCACCGAGCTTGCTTGGCTACACCAATTTTTGAAGCCCAAAATTGAACGTTTTCATCAGTTTCAGGATACTTTTATTCTTTTGCGCTGTTTTTCTGTCTCGGATCGTACATCGTGAGCCGCGAAAAGGACGACAACTTAATCCATCACATTTCTAAAACCGAATTCCACGGCATCTTGGGCACAACAACTTCACTTCATGCAGAGGCTGGGCCCGCAAACTGAGGGCGTGGGGCTTGTGACCAGGTATCCATCGCTCCAGTGCCCATAACTTTTGATCCGTAAGGAGTTACGCGGCGCACATCATACAGTTAAAAAGCTCTCTGAGAGCTCTACGACGGGGGCACCAAGCTTGCTCGGCTGCGCCAATTTTTGGAGCCCATAATCGAATGTTTTTATCAGTTTCGGGACACTTTTATACTTTTACGCTGTTTTTCCATCCAGGATTGTACGTCCTGAGCCGCGAAAAGGACAACAACCTAATCCATCACATTTCTATTACCAAATCCCATGGCACCTTGGGCAAGAAAACTTCACTTCACCTAGAAGTTGGGCCCGCAAACCGAGGGCGTGGGGCTAGTAACCAGGTATCCGTTGCACCGGTGCCCAAAACTTTTGATCCGTTAGGAGTTACTTTGCACACAGTGTACCATTGGAAAGCTCTCCGAGAGCTCTACGACGAGGGCACCAAGCCTGCTCGGCTGCGCTTATTTTTGGAGCCAAAAATCGAACGTTTTCATCAGTTTCGGGATATTTTTCTTCTTTTGAGCTATTTTTTCATCCCGGATCGTACGTCATGAGCCGCAAAAAGGATGATAACCTAATCCATCAAATTTCTAAAACCGAATCCCTGGCACCTTGGGTGAGACAACTTCACTTCACATAGAGGCTGGGCCCGCAAACCGAGGGCGTGGGGCTTGTGACCAGGTATCCGTCGCACCGGTGCCCATAACTTTTGATCCGTCAGGAGTTACGTGGCGCACAACATACCGTAGGAAAGCTCTTCGAGAGCTCTACAACTAGGGCACCAAGCCTGCACGCCTGCCCTATTTTCGGAGCCCAAAATAGACCGTTTTCATCAGTTTTAGGACACTTTTCTTCTTTTGCACTGTTTTTCCGTCCCGGATCGTTCGTCGTGAGCTGCAAAAAGGACGACAACCTAATCCATCACATTTCTATTACCGAATCCCACGGCACCTTGGGCATGACAACTTCACTTCACGTAGAGGCTGGACTCGCAAACCGAGGGCGTGGGGCTTGTGACCAGGTATCCGTCGCTCCGGTGCCCATAACTTTTGATACGTATTGAGTTACGCGGCGCACAGTATACCGTTGGAAAGCTCTCCGAGAGCTCTACGATAGGGGCACCAAGCTTGCTCGGCTGTGCCTATTTTTGGAGCCCAAAAATGAACGTTTTCATCTATTTCGGAACACTTTTCTTCTTTTGCGCTGTTTTTCCGTCCCGGATCGTATATCGTGAGTTGCAAAAAGGGCGACAACCTAATCCATCACATTTCTATTACCGAATCCCAAGGCACCTTGGGCTAGACAACTTCACTTCACGTAAAGGCTGGGCCCGCAAACCGAGGGCATGGGGCTTGTGACCAGGTATCCGTCGCTCCGTTGTCCATAACTTGTGATCCGTAAGGAGTTACGCGGCGCACAGCATACCGTTGGAAAGCTCTCTAAGAGCGCTACGATGGTGGCACCAAGCCTGCTTGGCTGCACCTAATTTTGAAGCACAAAATTGAACATTTTCATCAGTTTCATAATACTTTTCTTCTTTTGCGCTGTTTTTCCATCCCGGATCATACGTCGGGAGCCGCGAAAAGGACGACAACCTAATCCATCACATTTCTATTACAGAATACCACGGTACCTTGGGCAAGATAATTTCATTTCACGTAGAGGCTGGGCCCACAAACCGAGGCCGTGGGGCTTGTGACCAGGAATCCATCGCTCCGGTGACCAAAACTTTTGATCCGTAAGGAGTTACGTGGTGCACAGCATACCGATGGAAAGCTCTCCAAGAGCTCTACGACAAGGGAACCAAGCCTGCTTGGCTGCGTCTGTTTTCGGAGCCCAAAATTGAACATTTTCAAAAGTTTTGGGACACTTTTCTTCATTTGCGCTGTTTTTCTGTCCCGGATCGTACGTCGAGAACTGCGAAAAGGGCGACAACCGAAAAGATCTCATTTCAATTACTGAATCCCACGACACCTTGGGCAAGACAACATAAATTCACGTAGAGGCTGGGCCCGCAAACCGAGGGCGTGAGGCTTGTGACCAGGTATCCGTCGCTCCGGTGCCCATAACTTTTGATCCGTAAGGAGTTACGGGGTGCATAGCATACCGTTGGAAAGCTCTCCGAGAGCTCTACGATGTGGGCACCAAGCTTGTTTGGCTGCGCCTATTTTCGAAGCCCAAAAATGAACGTTTTCATCTGTTTCGGAACACTTTTCTTCTTTTGCGCTGTTTTTCGGTCCCGGATCGTACGTCGTGAGCTGCGAAAAGGAAGACAACCTAATCCATCACATTTCTATTACCGAATCACATGGAACCTTGGGCAAGACAACTTCACTTCACGTAAAGGTTGGGCCCACAAACCGAGGGCGTGGGGCTTGTGACCAGGTATCCGTCGCTCCGGTGCCCAAAACTTTTGATCCGTAAGGAGTTACGCGGCGCACAACATACCGTTGGAAAGCACTCCGAGAGCTCTACGACGGGGGCACCAAGCTTGATTGGTTGCGCCTATTTTCGGAGCCCAAAAATGAACGCTTTCATCTGTTTTGGAACACTTTTCTTCTTTTGCGCTATTTTTCGGTCCCGGATTGTACGCCGTAAGCTGCGGAAAGGACGACAAACTAATCCATCACATTTCTATTACCGAATCCCATGGCACCTTGGGCAAGACAACTTCACTTCACCTAGAAGTTGGGCCCACAAACCAAGGGCGTGGGGCTTCTGACCAGGTATCCGTCGCTCCGATGCCCATAACTTTTGATTCGGAAGGAGTTGCCCGACGCACAACATACCGTAAGAAAGCTCTTTGAGAGTTCTACGATGGTGGCACCAAGCCTGCACGGCTGAACCTATTTTCGGAGCACAAAATCGAACGATTCCATATGTTTTGGAACATTTTTCTTCTTTTGCGCTGTTTTTCCGTCCCAGATCATATGCCGTGAGCCGCGAAAAGGATGTCTACCTAATCCATCACATTTCTATTATCGAATCCCATGGTAACTTGGGCAAGACAACTTCACTTCACGTAGAGGCTGGGACCGCAAATCGAGGGCGTAGGGCTTGTGACTAGGTATCCGTCGCTCCGGTGCCCAAAACTTTTGATCCATAACGAGTTACGTGGCGCACAACATACCGTTGGAAAGCTCTCCAAGAGCTCCACGACTGGGGCACCAAGCCTGCCCGGTTGCTCCTATTTTCAGAGCCCAAAATTGAACGTTTTCATCAATTTTGGGACACTTTTCTTCTTTTGCGCTATTTTTCCGTCCTGGATCGTACGTCGTGAGCTGCGAAAAGGACGACAACCTAATCCATCACATTTCTATTACCGAATCCCATGGCACCTTGGGCAAGACAACTTCACTTCACGTAGAGGCTGGGCCCGCAAACCGAGGGTTTGGTGCATGTGACCAGGTATCCGTCGCTCTGGTGCCCATAACTTTTGATCCGTTAGGAGTTACTCTGCGCACAGCATACCGTTGGAAAGCTCTCCGAGAGCTCTACAATGGGGGCACCATGCTTGCTCTGCTGAACCTAATTTCGGAGCCCAAAAATGAACGTTTTCATCCGTTTTGGAACAGTTTTCTTCTTTTGCGCTATTTTTTCATCTCGGATCGTACGTCGTGAGCTGCAAAAAGGACGACAACCTAATCCATCACATTTCTATTACCGAATCCCATGGCACCTTGGGCAAGACAACTTCACTTCACGTAGAGGCTAGGCCCGCAAACCAAGGGCGTGGGGTTTGTGACCAGGTATCCATCGCTCCGGTGCCCATAATTTTTGATCCGTAAGGAGTTACGCGGCGCACAGCATACCATTAAAAAGTTCTCCGAGAGCTCTACGACGGGGGCACCAAGCTTGCTTGGCTGCGCCTATTTTCGGAGCCCATAATCGAACATTTTTATCAGATTCGGGACACTTTTCTGCTTTTATGCTGTTTTTTCGTTCAGGATTGTACGTCCTGAGCTGCGAAAAGGACAACAACCTAATCCATCACATTTCTATTACTGAATTCTATGGCCCTTTGGGCAAGAAAACTTCACTTCACCAAGAGGCTAGGCCCGTAAACCGAGGGCGTGGGACTTGTGACCAGGTAAACGTCGCTCCGGTGCCCAAAACTTTTGATCCGTTAGGAGTTACTTTGTGCATAGTGTACTGTTGGAAAACTCTCCGAGAGCTCTATGATGAGGGCACCAAGCCTGTTTGGCTGCGCCTATTTTTGGAGCCAAAAATCGAACGTTTTCATCAGTTTTGGGACATTTTTCTTCTTTTGAGTTGTTTTTTCGTCTCGGATCGTAAGTCGTGAGCCGCAAAAATGACGATAACCTAATCCATCATATTTATAATACCGAATCCTATGGCACCTTGGGCAAGACAACTTCACTTCACATAGAGGCTGGGCCCGCAAACCGAGGTCGTGGGGCTTGTGACCAGGTATCAGTCGCTCCGGTGCCCATAACTTTTGATCCGTAAGGAGTTACGTGGCGCACAACATACCGTAGGAAAACTCTTCGAGAAATCTACGACTAGGGCAACAAGCTTGCTCGCATCCCTATTTTCGAAGCCTAAAATAGATTATTTTCATCAGTTTTGGGACACTTTTCTTCTTTTGCGCTGTTTTTCTGTCCCGGATCGTACATCGTGAGTTGCAAAAAGGGCGACAACCTAATCCATCACATTTTTATTACCGAATCCCATGGCACCTTGGGTAAGACAACTTCACTTCACGTAGAGGTTGGGCCAGGAAATCGAGGGCGTGGGGCTTGTGACCAGGTATCCGTCACTCCGTTGTCCATAACTTGTGATCCGTAAGGCGTTACGCAGCGCACAGCATACCGTTGGAAAGCTCTCTAAGAGCTCTACGATGGTAGCACCAAGCATGCTCGGCTGCACCTTATTTCGAAGCACAAAATCGAACATTTTCATCAGTTTCACAACACTTTTCTTCTTTTGCGCTATTTTTCCGTCTCGGATCTTACGTCGTTAGTCGCGAATAGGACGACAGCCTAATCCATCACATTTCTATTACCGAATCCCACGATACCTTAGGCAAGACAATTTGACTTCACATAGAGGCTGCGCCCATAAAACGAGGGCGTGGGGCTTGTGACCAGGTATCCGTTGCTCCGGTGCCCATAACTTTTGATCCGTAAGGAGTTACGTGGTGCACTGCATACCGTTGGAAAGCTCTCCAAAAGCTCTTCGACAGGGGCACCATGTCTGCTTGGCTGCGTTTGTTTTCGGATCCCAAAATTGAAACTTTTCAAAAGTTTTGGGACACTTTTCTTCTTTTGCGCTGTTTTTCTATCCCGGATCGTACGTCGAGAGCTGCGAAAAGAATGACAACCGAATCCATCATATTTTTATTACCGAATCCCATGTTACATTGGGCAAGACAACTTAACTTCACGTAGAGGCTGGGCCCGCAAACCGAGGGCGTGGAGCTTGTGACCAGGTATCCGTCACTTTGGTGCCCATAACTTTGGATTCGTAAGTACTTACGTGGCACACAACATACCGTTGGAAAGCTCTCCGAGAGCTCTACAACGAGGGTACCAAGCTTGCTTGGTTGTGCCAATTTTTGGAGCCAAAAAATGAACGTTTTCATCTGTTTCGGAACACTTTTATTCTTTTGCGCTGTTTTTCAAACCCGGATCATACGTCGTGAGTTGCGAAAAGGACAACAACCTAATCCATCACATTTCAATTACCGAATCACATGGCACCTTGGGCAAGACAACTTCACTTCACGTAGAGGCTAGGCCCGCAAACCGAGGGCGTGAGGCTTGTGACCAGGTATCCGTCGCTCCGGTGCCCATAACTTTTGATTCGTAAGGAGTTCCGCGGCGCACAATATACCGTTGGAAAGCACTTTAAGAGCTCTACGATGGTGGCACCAAGCCTGCACTGCTGCACCAATTTTCGGAGCACAAAAGTGAACGATTTCATCTATTTCGGAACACTTTTCTTCTTGTGCGCTGTTTTTCCGTCCCGAATCGTACGTCGTGAGACGCGAAAAGGATGACTACCTGATCCATCACATTTCTTTTACCGAATCCCACAGTACCTTGGGAAGGACAACTTCCCGTCACGTAGAGGCTGGGACCGCAAACCGAGGGCATGGGGCTTGTGACCAGGTATCCGTCGATCCGCTGCCTATAACTTTTGATCCGTGACAAGTTACATGGCGCACACCATACCGTTGGAAAGCTCTCCAAGAGCTCTACTACTGGGGCACCAAGCCTGCTCGGTTGCGCCTGTTTTTGGAGCCCAAAATTGAACGTTTTCATCAATTTTTTGACACTTTTCTTCTTTTGAGCTATTTTTTTGTCCCGAATCGTACGTCGTGAGCTGTGAAAAGGACGACAACCTAATCAATCACATTTCTATTACCGAATCCCATGGCACCTTGGGCATGACAACTTCACTTCACGTAGAGGCTAGGCCCGCAAACCAAGGGTGTGGAGCTTGTGACCAGGTATCTGTCGCTCCGGTGCCCATAACTTTTGATCCGTTAGGAGTTACTCTGCGCACAGCATACCGTTGGAATGCTCTCCGAGAGCTCTACGACGGGGGCACCAAGCTTGCTCTACTACGCCTATTTTCGGATCCCAAAAATGAACATTTTCATCCATTTTGGTACAGTTTTCTTTTTTTACGCTGTTTTTTCATCTCGGATCGTACGTCGTGAGCTGCGAAAAGGACGACAACCTAATCCATCACATTTCTATTACCGAATCCTATGGCACCTTGGGCAAGACAACATCACTTCACGTAGAGGCTAGGCCTGCAAACCGAGGGCGTGGCGCTTGTGACCAGGTATCCGTCGCTCCGGTGCCCATAACTTTTGATCCATAAGGAGTTACGCGACGCACAGCATACCGTTGGAAAGCTCTCTGAGAGCTCTACGAAGTTGGCACCAAGCCTGCCCAGCTGCACCTATTTTTGAAGCACAAAATCGAACGTTTTCATCAGTTTTGAAACACTTTTCTTGTTTTGCGCTGTTTTTCCATCCTGGATCATACGTCGTGAGCCGCGAAAAGGATCACTACTTAATCCATCACATTTCTATTACCGAATCCCACGGTACCTTGGGCAAGACAACTTCACTTCACGTAGAGGCTGGAACCGCAAACCGAGGGCGTGGGGCTTGTGACTAGGTATCCGTCGCTCCAGTGCCCATAACTTTTGATCCGTGACGAGTTACGTGGCGCGCAGCATACCATTGGAAAGCTCTCCAAGAGCTCTACGACTGGGGCACCAAGCCTGATCGATTGCACTTGTTTTCGGAGTCCAAAATTGGATGTTTACATAGATTTTGGGACACTTTTCTTCTTTTGCACTGTTTTTCCATCCCGGATCGTACGTTGTGAGCCGCGAAAAGGACGACAACCTAATCCATCACATTTATATTACCGAATTCCACGGTAACTTGGGCACGATAACTTCACTACGCATAGAGGCTGGGCCCGCAAACCGAGTGCGTGGGGCTTGTGACCTGGTCTCCGTCGTTCTGGTGCCCATAACCTTTGATACGTGAGGAGTTAAGTGGTGTACAACATGCCGTTGGAAAGCTCTCCGAGAGCACTATGACGGGGGTAACAAGCTTGCTCAGCTGCGCCTATTTTTGGAGCCCAAAAATAAGCGTTTTCATATGTTTCGGAACACTTTTTTTCTTTTGCGCTGTTTTTCCGTCCGGGATCGTACGTCGTGAGCTACAAAAAGGACGACAACCTAATCCATCCTATTTCTATTACCGAATCCCACAGCACCTTGGGCAAGACAACTTCACTTCACGTTGAGGTTGGGCCTGCGAACCGAGGGTGTGGGGCTTGTAACCAGGTATCCGTCGCTCCGGTGCCCATAACTTTTGATCTGTAAGTAGTTATGCGTAACACAGCATACCGTTGGAAAGCACTCCGAGAGCTCTACGACGGGGTCACCTAGCCTGCTCGGTTGCGCCTGTTTTCGGAGCCCAAAATCCAACGTTTTCATCTGTTTCGGAACAGTTTTCTTCATTTGCGATGTTTTTCCGTCCCAAATCGTACGTCGTGAGCCATGAAAAGGACGACAACCTAATCATTCACATTTCTATTACTGAATCCCACGGCACCTTGGACAAGACAACTTCAATTCACGTAGAGGTTGGACCCGCAAACCAAGGGCGTGAGGCATGTGACTAGGTATCCGTTGCTCCCGTGCCCATAACTTTAGATCCGTAAGGAGTTACGCTGCGCACAGCATACCGTTGGAAAGCTCTCCGAGAGCTCTACGACACCGGCACCCAGCCTGCCCTGCTGCGCCTTTTTTTGGTCCCCAAAATCCATCATTTTCATCTATTTCAGAACCTTTTTCTTCTTTTGCGTTGTTTTTCTGTCCGGGATCGTACGTCGTGAGCAGCAAAAAGGACGACAACCTAATTCATCACATTTCTATTATTGAATCCCATGGAACCTTTGGCAAGACAACTTCATTTCACGTAGAGGCTGGGCACGCAAACCGAGGACGTGTAGCTTGTGACCATGTATCCGTCGCTCTAGTGCCCATAACTTTTGATCCGCAAGGGCTTAAGCGGCGCATAGCATACCGTTGGAAAGCTCTCTGAGAGCTCTACGACGGTGGCACCAAGCCTTCTCAGCTGCACCAATTTTTGAAGCACAAAATTGAACATTTTCATCAATTTTGGAACACTTTTCTTCTTTTGCGCTGTTTTTCGGTCCCGGATCGTACGTCGTGAGCCGCGAAATTGACGACAACCTAATCCATCACATTTATACTACCAAATCCCATGGCACCTTGGGCAAGACAAATTCACTTCACGTAGAGGTTGGGCTCGCAAATCGAGGGCGTGGAGCTTGTGACTAGGTATCCGTCGCTCCGATGCCCATAACTTTTTTATCCGTCAGGAGTTACGCGGCGCACAACATACTGTTGGAAAGCTCTACAAGAGCTCTACGACGGGCGCATCAAGCCTTGCTCGGTTAGGCCTATTTTAGCAGACCAAAATCGAACGTTTTCATCAATTTTGGGACATTTTCTTCTTTTGCGCTATTTTTTCGTCCCGAATCGTACATCGTGAGCCGCGGAAAGGACGACAACCTAATCCATCACATTTCTATTACCGAATCCCACTGCACCTTGGGCACGAAAACTTCACTTCGCGTAGAGGCTAGGCCCGCAAACAGAGGGCGTGGGGCTTGTGACTAAGCATCCGTCGCTCCGTTGCCCATAACTTTTGATCCGTAAGGAGTTACGCGATGCACAGTATACCGTTGGAAAGCTCTCCGAGAGCTCTACGACGGGGGTACCAAGCATGCTTGGCTGCACCTATTTTCGGAGACCAAAAACAAAAGTTTTCATCCGTTTCGGAACACTTTTCTTCTTTTGCGCTGTTTTTTCGTCCTGGATCGTACGACGTGAGCTGCGAAAAGGACGACAACCTAATCTATCACATTTCTATTACCGAATCCCATGACACCTTGGGCAGGACAACTTCACTTCACGTTGAGGCTGGGCCCGCAAACCAAGGGCGTAGGGCTTGTGACCAGGTATCCATCGCTCCGGTGCCCATAACTTTTGATCCGTAAAGAGTTACGCGACGCACAGCATACAGTTGGAAAGCTCTCTGAGAGCTCTACGACGGGGGCACCCAGCTTGCTTGGCTGAACCTATTTTCGGAGCCCAAAAATGAACGCTTTCATATGTTTTGGAACACTTTTATTCTTTTGTGCTGTTTTTTCGTCCCGGATCGTACGTCGTGAGCTGCGAAAAGGATGACAACCTAATCCATCACATTTCTATTACCGAATCCCATGGCACCTTAGGCAAGACAACTTTACTTCACGTAGAGGCTGGGCCTGCAAATCGAGGGCGTAGGGCTTGTAACCAGGTATCCGTCGCCCTGGTGCCCATAAATTTTGATTCGTAAGGAGTTACGCGGCGCACAGCATACCGTTGGAAAGCTCTTTGAGAGTTCTACGATGGTGGCACCAAGCCTGCACGGCTGAACCTATTTTCGGAGCACAAAATCGAACGATTTCATATGTTTCGGAACACTTTTCTTCTTTTGCGCTATTTTTTCATCCCAGATCGTACGTCGTGAGCTGCGAAAAGGACGACAACCTAATCCATCACATTTCTATTACCGAATCCCATGGCACCTTGGGCATGACAACTTCATTTCACGTAGAGGCTGGGCCCATAAACCGAGGGCGTAGGGCTTGTGACCAGGCATCCGTCGCTCCGTTGTCCATAACTTGTGATCCGTAAGGCGTTATGTGGCGCATAGCATACCGTTGAAATCTCTCTAAGAGCTCTACGATGGTGACACCTAGCCTTCTCAGCTGCACCTAATTTCGAAGCACAAAATCGAACATTTTCATCAGTTTCAAAATACTTTTCTTCTTTTGTGCTGTTTTTCTGTCCCGGATCGTACGTCGTGAGCCACGAAAAGGACGACAACCTAATCCATCACATTTCTATTATCGAATCCCACGGCACCTTGGGCAAGACAATTTCACTTCACGTAGAGGCTAGGCCCACAAACCGAGGGCGTGGGGCTTGTGACCAGGTATCCGTCGCTCCGATGCCCATAACTTTTGATTCGTAAGGAGTTACGTGGTGCACAGCATACCATTGGAAAGCTCTCCAAGAGCTCTACGACAGGGGCACCAAGCCTGCTTGGCTGCGTCTATTTTCAGAGCCCAAAATTGAACGTTTTCAAAAGTTTTGGGATACTTTTCTTCTTTTACGCTGTTTTTCTGTCCCGGATCGTAGGTATAGAGCGGCGAAATGGACGACAACCGATTCTATCACATTACAATTACCAAATCTCTCGGTACATTGGGCAAGACAACTTAACTTCACGTAGGGGCTGGGCCAGCAAACCGATGGCCCGGGGCTTGTGACTAGGTATCTGTCGCCCCGGTGCCCATAACTTTTGATCCGTAAGTAGTTACGCGGTGCACAGCATACCGTTGGAAAGCTCTCCGAGAGCTCTACGACGGAGGCTCCAAGTTTGCTTGGTGGCGTCTATTTTGGGAGCCCAAAAATAAACGTTTTCATCTATTTCGGAACACTTTTCTTCTTTTGCGCTGTTTTTCCGTCCCAGATCGTACGTCGTGAGCCACGAAAAGGACGACAACCTAATCATTCACATTTCTATTACTGAATCCCACGGCACCTTGGGCAAGACAACTTCAATTCACGTAGAGGTTGGACCCGCAAACCAAGGGCGTGAGGCATGTGACTAGGTATCCGTTGCTCCCGTGCCCATAACTTTAGATCCGTAAGGAGTTACGCTGCGCACAGCATACCGTTGGAAAGCTCTCCGAGAGCTCTACGACACTGGCACCCAGCCTGCTTTGCTGCGCCTGTTTTAGGATCCCAAAATCCAACGTTTTCATCTATTTCGAAACACTTTTCTTCTTTTGCGCTGTTTTTCTATCCCGGATCATATGTCGTGAGCCGCAAAAAGGACGATAACCTAATCCATCACATTTCAATTACCAAATCCCATGGCACCTTCGGCAAGACAACTTTATTTCACGTAGAGGATGGGCCCGCAAACCGAGGGCGTGTGGCTTGTGACCATGTATCCGTCGCTCCAATGCCCATAACTTCTGATCTACAACGACTTAAGCTGCGCATAGCATAACGTTGGAAAGCTCTCTGAGAGCTCTACGATGGTGGCACCAAGCCTTCTCAGCTGCACCAATTTTTGATGCTTAAAATTGAAAGTTTTCATCAATTTCGGAACACTTTTCTTCTTTTGCGCTGTTTTTTGGTCCCAGATCGTACGTCGTGAGCCGCGAAATTGACGACAATCTAATCCATCACATTTCTACTACCGAATCCCATGGCACCTTGGGCATGACAAATTCACTTCACGTAGAGGCTGGGCCCGCAAACCTAGGGCGTGGAGCTTGTGACTAGGTATCCGTCGCTCCGATGCCCATAACCTTTTATCCATCAGGAGTTACGCGGCGCACAGCATACCGTTGGAAAGCTCTCCAAGAGCTCTATGACGGGGGCATCAAGCTTGCTCGGTTGCGCCTATTTTCGGAGACCAAAATCGAACATTTTCATTAGTTTCGGGACACTTTTCTTCTTTTGCGCTGTTTTTCCGTCCCGGATCGTACGTCGTGAGCCGCGGAAAGGACGACAACCTAATCCATCACATTTCTATTACCGAATCCCACTGCACCTTGGGCACGACAACTTCACTTCGCGTAGAGGCTGGGCCCGCAACAGAAGGCGTGGGGCTTGTGACCAGGTATCCGTCCCTCCGTTGCCCATAACTTTTGATCCATAAGGAGTTACGCGAAGCACAACATACCGTTGGAAAGCTCTCCGAGAGCTCTACGATGGGGGCACCAAGCATGCTTTGCTGCACCTATTTTCGGAGACCAAAAACAAAAGTTTTCATCCGTTTTGGAACATATTTCTTCTTTTGCGCTATTTTTCCGTCCTGGATTGTACGTCGTGAGCTGCGAAAAGGACGACAACATAATCCATCACATTTCTATTACCAAATCCCATGGCACCTTGGGCAAGACAACTTCACTTCACGTTGAGGCTGGGCCCGCAAACCGAGGGCGTACGGCTTGTGACCAGGTATCCATCGCTCCGATGCCCATAACTTTTGATCCGTAAGGAGTTACGCGGCGCACAGCATACCGTTGGAAAGCTCTCCGAGAGCTCTACGACGGGGGCACCAAGCTTGTCTGGCTGTACCTATTTTCAGAGCCCAAAAACGAACGCTTTCATTTGTTTCAGAACACTTTTCTTCTTTTGCGCTATTTTTCCGTCCAGGATCGTACGTCGTGAGCTGCGAAAAGGATGACAACCTAATCCATCACATTTCTATTACCGAATCCCATGGCACCTTGGCAAAGACAACTTCGCTTCACGTAGAGGTTGGGCCCACAAACCGAGGGTGTGGGGCTTGTAACCAGGTATCCGTCGCCCCCGTGCCCATAACTTTTGATTTGTAAGGAGTTACGCGGCGCACACCATTCCGTTGGAAAGCTCTCTGAGAGCTCTACGATGGTGGCACCAAGCCTGCACGACTGCACCTATTTTCGGAGCACAAAATCGAAAGATTTCATATGTTTCAGAACACTTTTCTTCTTTTGCTCTGTTTTTTCATCCCGGATCGTACGTCGTGAGCCGCGAAAAGGGCGACAACCTAATCCATCACATTTCAATTATCTAATCACACAGCACCTTGGGTAAGACAATTTCACTTCAAGTAGAGGCTGGGCCCACAAACCGAGGGCGTGGGGCTTGTGACCAGGTATCCGTCGTTCCGATGCCCTTAACTTTTGATCCGTAAAGAGTTACGTGGCGCACAGCATACCGTTGGAAAGCACTCCAAGAGCTCTACGGCAGGGGCAACAACCCTGCTTGGCTGCGTCTATTTTCGGAGCCCAAAATTAAACGTTTTCATAAGTTTTGGGATACTTTTCTTTTTTTGCGCAATTTTTTTTATCTCGGATCGTACGTCGAGAGCTGCGAAAAGGACGACAACCGATTCCATCACATTTCTATTACCGAATCCCACGGTACCTTGGGCAAGACAACTTAACTTCACGTAGAGGCTGGACCAGCAAACCGAGGGCGTGGGGCTTGTGACCAGGTATCCGTCGCTCCGGTGCCCATAACTTTTTATCCGTAAGGAGTTACGCGACGCACAGCATACCGTTGGAAAGCTCTCCGAGAGCTCTACGACGGGGGCTCCAAGTTTGCTCGGTGGCGCATATTTTCGGAGACCAAAAATGAACGTTTTCATCTATTTCAGAACACTTTTCTTCTTTTGCGCTGTTTTTCCATCCCGGATCGTACGTCGTGAGCCACGAAAAGGACGACAACCTAATCCATCACATTTCTATTATCGAATCCCACGGCACCTTGGGCAAGACAACTTCACTTCACGTAGAGGCTGGGCCCGCAAACCGAGGGCGTGGGGCTTGTGACCAGGTATCCGTCACTCTAGTGCCCATAAATTTTGATGCGTAAGGAGTTACGCGGCGCACAGCACACCGTTGGAAAGCTCTACGAGAGCTCTACGACGGGGGCACCAAGCTTGCTTGGCAGCGCCTATTTTCGGAGCCCAAAAATGAACACTTTCATCTATTTCGGAACACTTTTCTTTTCTTGCTATGTTTTTCTGTTCCGTATCGTACGTCGTGAGCTGCGAAAAGGACGACAACCTAATTAATCACATTTCTATTATCGAATCCCATGGCACCTTGGGCAAGACAACTTCACTTCACGTAGAGGCTGGGCCCGAAAATAGAGAGCATGGGGCTCGTAACCAGGTATCCGTCGCTTAGGTGTCCATAACTTTTGATTCGTAAGGAGTTACGCGACGCACAACATACCGTTGGAAAGCTCTCTGAGAGCTCTACGATGGTGGCATCAAGCCTGGACGACTGCACCTATTTTCAAAGCACAAAATCGAATGATTTCATCAGTTTTGGAACACTTTCCTTCCTTTGCGCTGTTTTTCCGTCCCGGATCGTACGTCGTGAGCTGTGAAAACGACGACAACCTAATCCATCACTTTTCTATTATCGAATCACATGGCACCTTGGGCAAGACAACTTCACTTCACGTAGAGGCTGGGCCAGCAAACCGAGGGCGGGGGGCTTGTGACCAGGTATCCGTCGCTCTGGTGCCCATAACTTTTGATGCGTAAGAAGTTACGCGGCGCACAGCACACCGTTGGAAAGCTCTACGAGAGCTCTACGACGGGGGCACCAAGCTTGCTTGGCAGCGCCTATTTTCGAAGCCCAAAAACAAACACTTTCATCTATTTCGGAACACTTTTCTTTTCTTGCTATGTTTTTCTGTTCCGTATCGTACGTCGTGAGCTGCGAAAAGGACGACAACCTAATTAATCACATTTCTATTACCGAATCCCATGGCACCTTGGGCAAGACAACTTCACTTCACGTAGAGGCTGGGCCCGCAAACTGAGAGCGTGGGGCTTGTAACCAGGTATCCGTCGCTTAGGTGCCCATAACTTTTGATTCGTAAGGAGTTACGCGACGCACAGCATACCGTTGGAAAGCTCTCTGAGAGCTCTACGATGGTGGCATCAAGGCTGGACGACTGCACCTATTTTCAAAGCACAAAATCGAACGATTTCATCTGTTTCGGAACACTTTCCTTCCTTTGCGCTGTTTTTTCGTCCCGGATCGTACGTCGTGAGCCGTGAAAACGACGACAACCTAATCCATCACTTTTCTATTACCGAATCCCATGGCACCTTGGGCATAACAACTGCACTTCACGTAGAGGCTGGGCCCACAAACCGAGCGCGTGGGGCTTGTTAACAGGTCTCCGTCGCTCTGGTGGCCATAACTTTTGATCCCTTAGGAGTTACTCTGCGCACAGCATACCGTTGGAAAGCTCTCCGAGAGCTCTACGACGGGGTCACCAAGCTTGCTCTACTGCGCATATTTTCGGAGCCCAAAAATGAACGTTTTCATCCGTTTTGGAACAATTTTCTTCTTTTGCGCTATTTTTTTGTCCAGGATCGTACGTCGTGAGCTGCGAAAAGGACGACAACCTAATCCACCACATTTCTATTACCAAATCCCATGGCACCTTGGGCAAGACAACTTCACTTCACGTAGAGCCAGGGCCAGCAAACCGAGGGCGTGGGGCTTGTGACCAGGTATCTGTCGCTCCGGTACCCATAACTTTTGATCCGTAAGGTGTTACGCGGCGCACAGCATATCGTTGGAAAGCTCGCCGAGAGCTCTACGACGGGGTCACCAAGCTTGCTCTGCTGCGCATATTTTCGGAGCCCAAAAATGAACGTTTTCATCCGTTTTGGAACAATTTTCTTCTTTTACGCTATTTTTTCGTCCAGGATCGTACGTCGTGAGCTGCGAAAAGGACGACAACCTAATCCACCACATTTCTATTACCAAATCCCATGGCACCTTGGGCAAGACAACTTCACTTCACGTAGAGCCAGGGCCAGCAAACCGAGGGCGTGGGGCTTGTGACCAGGTATCTGTCGCTCCGGTCCCCATAACTTTCGATCCGTAAGGTGTTACGCGGCACACAGCATATCGTTGGAAAGCTCTCCGAGAGCTCTATGACGGGGGCACAAAGTTTGCTTGGCTGCGCCTATTTTCGGAGCCCAAAAGCGAACGCTTTCGTCAATTTTGGAACACTTTTCTTCTTTTGCTATGTTTTTCCGTCCCGGATCGTACGTCGTGAGCTGTGAAAAGGAAGACAACCTAATCCATCACATTTCTATTACCGAATCCCATTGCACCTTGGGCGAGACAACTTCACTTCACGTAGAGGCTTGGCCCGCAAACCAAGGGCGTGGGGCTTGTAACCAGGTATCCGTAGCTCCGGTGCCCATAACTTTTGATTCGTAAGTAGTTACGCATAGCACAGCATACCGTTGGAAAGCTCTCTCAGAGCTCTACGATAGTGGCACCAAACCTGCACAGCTGCACCTATTTTTGGAGCACAAAATCGAACGATTTAATCTGTTTTGGAACACTTTTCTTCATTTGCGCTGTTTTTTTGTCCTGGATCGTACGTCGTGAGCCACGAAAAAGACGACAACCTAATCATTCACATTTGTATTACTGAATCCCACGGCACCTTGGGCAAGAAAACTACACTTCACGTAGAGGCTGGGCCTGCAAACCAAGTGCGTGGGGCATGTGATCACGTATCCGTCGCTCCGGTGCCCATAACTTTTGATCCGTAAGGAGTTATGCGGCGAACAGCATACCGTTGGAAAGCTCTCCGAGAGCTCTACGACTCTTGCACCCAGCCTACTCTGCTGCGGCTATTTTCGGATCCCAAAATCCAACATTTTCATCTATTTCGGAACACTTTTCTTCTTTTGCATTATTTTTCTGTCCTGGATCGTACGTCGTGAGCTGCGAAAAGGACGACAACCTAATCCATCACATTTCTATTACCGAATCCCATGGCACCTTAGGCAAGACAACTTCACTTCACGTAAAGGCTGGGCCCGCAAACCGAGGGCGTGGGGCTTGTAACCAGGTATCCGTCGCTCCGTTGCCCATAACTTTTGATCTGTAAGGAGTTACGCGACACATAGCGTACTATTGGAAAGCTCTCTGAGAGCTCTACGAAGTAGGCACCAAGCCTGCTAAGCTACACTAATATTCGAAGCACAAAATCGAACATTTTCATCAGTTTCGAAACACTTTTCTTCTTTTGCGCTGTTTTTTCGTCCCAGATCGTATGTCGTGAGCCTCGAAAAGGATGACTACCTATTCCATCACATTTCTATTACCAAATCCCATGGTACCTTGGGCAAGACAACTTCACTTCACGTAGAGGCTGGGACCGCAAACCGAGGGTGTGGTTGTTGTGACCAGGTATCCGTCGCTCCGGTTCCCATAAATTTTGTTTCGTGAAGAGTTACGTGGTGCACATCATACCGTTGGAAAGCTCTCCAATTGCTCTACGACTGGGGCACCAAGCCTGCTCGGTTGCGCCTATTTTCGGAGCCCAAAATTGAACGTTTTCATCAATTTTGGGACACTTTTCTTCTTTTGCGCGGTTTTTCCGTCTCGGATCGTACGTTGTGAGCCGCAAAAAGGACGACAACCTAATCCATCACATTTCTATTACCGCGTCCCACGGCACCTTGGGGCACGATAACTTCACTTAGCATAGAGGCTGGGCCCACAAACCGAGGGCATGGGGCTTGTGACCAGGTATTCGTCACTCCGGTGCCCATAACTTTTGATCTGTAAGGAGTTACTCGGCGCACAACATACTGTTGAAAGCTCTCGGAGAGCTCTGCGATGGGGACACCAAGCTTGCTCGGCTGCGCCTATCTTCGGAGCCCAAAAATAACCGTTTTCATATGTTTCGGAACAGTTTTCTTCTTTTGTGTTGTTTTTCCGTCTCGGATCATACGTCGTGAGCTGCGAAAAGGACGACAATCTAATCCATCGCATTTCTATTACTGAATCCCACGGCACCTTGGGCATGATAACTTCACTTCACGTTGAGGCTGGGCCTGCGAAACGAAGGCGTGGGGCTTGTGACCAGGTATCCGTCGCTCCGTTACCCATAACTTTTGATCTGTAAGTAGTTACGCATAGCACATCATGCAGTTGGAAAGCTTTCTGAGAGCTCTATGACGGGGTCACCTAGCCTACTTAGCTGCGCCTATTTTCGGAGCCCAAAATCCAACGTTTTCATCTATTTTGGAACACTTTTCTTCATTTGCGCTATTTTTTTGTCCCGGATCGTACGTCGTGAGCCACGAAAAGGACGACAACCTAATCATTCACATTTGTATTACTGAATCCCACGGCACCTTGGGCAAGACAACTACACTTCACGTAGAGGCTGGGCCTGCAAACCAAGTGCGTGGGGTATGTGATCACGTATCCGTCGCTCCGGTGCCCATAACTTTTGATCCGTAAGGAGTTACGCGGCACACAGCATACCATTGGAAAGCTCTCCAAGAGCTCTACGACGCTGGCACCCAGCCTACTCTGCTGCGGCTATTTTCGGATCCCAAAATCCAACGTTTTCATCTGTTTTTGAACACTTTTCTTCTTTTGAGCTATTTTTTCATCCCGGTTCATATGTCTGGAGCAGCGAAAGGGACGACAACCTAATCCATCACATTTCTATTACCGAATCCCATGGCACCTTGGGCAAGACAACTTCATTTCACGTAGAGGCTGGGCCTGCAAACCGAGGGCGTGGGGCTTGTGACCATCTATCCGTCGCTCCGGTGCCCATAACTTTTGATCCGTAAGAAGTTACGCGGTGCATAGCATACCATTGGAAAGCTCTCTAAGAGCTCTACGATGGTGGCACCAAGCCTGCTCAGCTGCACCAATTTTCGATGAACAAAATTGAACATTTTCATCAATTTCGGAACACTTTTCTTCTTTTGCGCTGTTTTTCCTTCCCGTATCGTACGTCGTGAGCCGCGAAATGGATGACAACCTAATCCATCACTTTTCTATTACCGAATCCCATGGCACCTTGGGCAAGAAAAATTCACTTCACGTAGAGGCTGGGCCCACAAAATGAGGGCGTGGGGCTTGTGACCAGGTATCCGTTGCTCCGATACCCATAACTTTTTATCCGTAAGGAGTTACGCGGCGCACAGCATACTGTTGGAAAGCTCTCCAAGAGCTCTACGACAAAGGCATCAAGCTTGCTCGGCTGCGCCTATTTTCGGAGACCAAAATTGAACGTTTTCATCAGTTTCGGGACAATTTTCTTCTTTTGCGCTATTTTTTTGTCCCGGATCGTACGTCGTGGGCTGCGAGAAGGACGACAACCAAATCCATCATATTTCTATTACCGAATCCCACGGCTCCTTGGGCATGACAACTTCACTTTGCGTAGAGGCTGGGCCAGCAAACTGAGGGCGTGGGGCTTGTGACCAAGTATCCGTCGCTCCGTTACCCATAACTTATGATCCGTAAGGAGTTACGTAGCGCACAGCATACCGTTGGAAAGCTCTCCAGGAGCTCTACGACTGGGGCACCAAGCTTGCACGGCTGCGCCTGTTTTTGGAGCCCAAAATTTAACATTTTCATCAATTTTGGGACATTTTTCTTCTTTTGCGCGTTTTTCTGTCCCGGATCGTACGTCGTGAGCCGCGAAAAGGACAACAACCTAATCCATCACATTTCAATTACCTAATCCCACAGCACCTTGGGCACGACAACTTTACTTCGCGTAGAGGCTGGGCACGCAAATAGAGGGCGTGGGGCTTATGACTAGGTATCCGTCGCTCCGTTGCCCATAATTTTGGATCCGTAAGGAGTTACGCAGCGCACAACTTACCGTTGGAAAGCTCTCCGAGAGCTCTACGACGGGGGCACCAAGCATGCTTGGCTGCGCCTATTTTCGGAGCCTAAAAAGGAAAGTTTTCATATGTTTTGGAACAATTTTCTTCTTTTGCGCTGTTTTTTCGTCCTGGATCGTACGTCGTGAGCTGAGAAAAGGACGACAACCTAATCCATCACATTTCTATTACCGAATCCCACGGCACCTTGGGCAAGACAACTTCACTTCACGTTGAGGCTGGGCCTGCAAACCTTGGGCGTGGGGCTTGTGACCAGGTATCCGTCGCTCCGGTTCCCATAACTTTTCATCCGTAAGGAGTTACGCGGAGCACAGCATACCGTTGGAAAGCTCTCCGAGAGTTCTACGACGGGGTCACCTAGCCTGCTCGGCTGCGCCTATTTTTAGAATCCAAAATCAATCATTTTCATCTGTTTCGGAACACTTTTCTTTTTTTGCACTATTTATCCATCCCGGATCGTACGTCGTGAGCCGCGAAAAGGACAACAACCTAATCCATAAAATTTCTATTACCGAATCCCACGGCACCTTGGGCACGACAACTTCACTTCACGTAGAGGCTGGGCCCATAAATCGAGGGCGTGGGGCTTGTGACAAGGTATCTGTCGCTCCAATGCCCATAACTTTTTATCCGTAAGGAGTTACGTGGCGCACAGCATACCGTTGGAAAGCTCTCCAAGAGCTCTACGATGGGAGCATCAATCTTGCTAGGCTGCGCCTATTTTCGGAGACCAAAATTGAATGTTTTCATCAGTTTCGGGACACTTTTCTTCTTTTGCGCAGTTTTTTCGTCCCGGATTGTATGTCGTGAGCCGCGAAAAGGACGACAACCTAATCCATCACTTTTATATTACCGAATCCTATGGCTCCTTGGGCAAGACAACTTCATTTCGCGTAGAGGCTGGGCCCACAAACGAGGGCGTGGGGCTTGTGACCAGGTATCCGTCGCTCTATTGGAGTTACGTGGCGCACATCATACTGTGGAAAGCTCTCCAAGAGCTCTATGACTGGGGCACCAAGCCTGCTCGGTTGCACCTATTTTTGGAGCCCAAAATTGAACATTTTCATCAATTTTGGGACACATTTATTCTTTTGCGCGTTTTTTTATCCCGGATCGTACGTCGTGAGCCGCAAAAAGGACAACAACCTAATCCATCACATTTCTATTACCGAATCCCACGGCACCTTGGGCACAACAACTTCACTTCGCGTAGAGGCTGGGCCAGCAAATAGAGGGCGTGGGGTTTGTGACCAGGTATCCGTCACTCCGTTGCCCATAACTTTTGATCTGTAAGGAGTTACACGGTGCACAGCATACCGTTGGAAAGCTCTCCGAGACCTCTACGACGGGGGCACCATGCATGCTTGGCTGGGCCTATTTTGGGAGCCAAAAAATGAAAGTTTTCATCTGTTTCGGAACACTTTTCTTCTTTTGCGTTGTTTTTCTGTCCTGGATCGTACGTCGTGAGCTGCGAAAAGGACGACAGCCTAATCAATCACACTTCTATTACAGAATCCCATGGCACCTTGGGCAAGACAACTTCACTTCACGTTGAGGCTGGGCCTGCAAACCGAGTGCGTAGGGCTTGTGACCAAGTATCCGTCGCTCCGGTGCCCATAACTTTTCATCCGTAAGGCGTTACGTGGAGTACAGCGTACCGTTGGAGAGCACTCTGAGAGCTCTACGACGCGATCACCCATCCTGCTCGACTGTGCCTATTTTTGGATCCCAAAATCGAACGTTTTCATCTATTTCGGAACACTTTTCTTCTTTTGCGCTGTTTATCCGTCCAGGATCGTACGTCGTGTGCCACGAAAAGGACGACAACCTAATCCATCACATTTCTATTACCGAATCCCACGACACCTTAGGCACGATAACTTCACTTGACGTAGAGGTTAGGCCCGCAAATCGAGGGCGTGGGGCTTGTGGCTAGGTATTCATCGCTCCGGTGCCCATAACTTTTGATCCGTAAGGAGTTACGCGGCGCACAGCATACCGTTGGAATGCTCTCTGAGAGCTCTACAACAACGGCACCAAGCTAGATTGGCTGTGTCTCTTTTTGGAGCCCAAAATCCAACGTTTTCATCTGTTTCGGAACACTTTTCTTCTTTTGCGTTGTTTTTTCGTCCCGGATCGTACGTCATGAGCTGCGAAAAGGACGACAACGTAATCCATCACATTTCTATTACCGAATCCCATGGTACATTGGGCAAGACAACTTCACTTCACGTAGAGGCTGGGACCGCAAACCGAGGGTGTGGTTGTTGTGACCAGGTATCCGTCGCTCCGGTTCCCATAAATTTTGTTTCGTGAAGAGTTACGTGGTGCACATCATACCGTTGGAAAGCTCTCCGAGAGCTCTATGATGGGTGCAGCAAGCTTGCTTAGTTGCGCCAATTTTCGGAGCCCAAAATTGAACGTTTTCATCAATTTTGGGACACTTTTCTTCATTTGCGCTGTTTTTTCGTCTCGGATCGTACGTGGTGAACCGCAAAAAGTACGACATCCTAATCTATCACATTTCTATTATTGAATCCCACGGCACCTTGGGGCACGATAACTTCACTTAGCATAGAGGCTGGGCCCACAAACCGAGGGCATGGGGCTTGTGACCAGGTATTCGTCACTCCGGTGCCCATAACTTTTGATCTGTAAGGAGTTACTCGGCGCACAACATACTGTTGAAAGCTCTCGGAGAGCTCTGCGATGGGGACACCAAGCTTGCTCGGCTGCGCCTATCTTCGGAGCCCAAAAATAACCGTTTTCATATGTTTCGGAACAGTTTTCTTCTTTTGTGTTGTTTTTCCGTCTCGGATCATACGTCGTGAGCTGCGAAAAGGACGACAATCTAATCCATCGCATTTCTATTACTGAATCCCACGGCACCTTGGGCATGATAACTTCACTTCACGTTGAGGCTGGGCCTGCGAAACGAAGGCGTGGGGCTTGTGACCAGGTATCCGTCGCTCCGTTACCCATAACTTTTGATCTGTAAGTAGTTACGCATAGCACATCATGCAGTTGGAAAGCTTTCTGAGAGCTCTATGACGGGGCCACCTAGCCTCCTTAGCTGCGCCTATTTTCGGAGCCCAAAATCCAACGTTTTCATCTATTTTGGAACACTTTTCTTCATTCGTGCTATTTTTCCGTCCCGGATCGTACGTCGTGAGCCACGAAAAGGACGACAACCTAATCATTCACATTTGTATTACTGAATCCCACAACACCTTGGGCAAGACAACTGCACTTCACGTAGAGGCAGGGCCCGCAAACCAACTGCGTGGGGTATGTGATCACGTATCCGTCGCTCCAGTGCCCATAACTTTTGATCCGTAAGGAGTTACACGGCGCACAGCATACTGTTGAAAAGCTCTCCGAGAGCTCTATGATGCTGGCACCCAGCTTGCTCTGCTGCGCCTAATTTCGGATCCCAAAATCCTATGTTTTCATCTGTTTCGGAACACTTTTCTTCTTTTGCAATGTTTTTCCGTCCCGGATCGAATGCCATGAGCAGCAAAAAGGACGACAACCTAATCCATCACATTTCTATTACAGAATCCCATGGCACATTGGGCAAGACAACATCATTTCACGTAGATGCTGGGCCCGCAAACTGAGGGTGTGGGGCTTGTGACCATGTATCCGTCGCTCCGGTGCCCATAACTTTTGATCCGTAAGAAGTTACGCGGCGCATAGCATACCGTCGGAAAGCTCACTGAGAGCTCTACGACGGTGGCACCAAGCCTGCTCAGCTGCACCAATTTTCGATGAACAAAGTTGAACGTTTTCATCAATTTCGGAATACTTTTCTTCTTTTGCGCTGTTTTTCCATCCCGGATCGTACGTTGTGAGCCGCGAAATGGATGACAACCTAATCCATCACTTTTCTATTACCGACTGCCGTGGCACCTTTGGCAAGACAAATTCACTTCACGTAGAGGCTGGGCCCGCAAATCGAGGGTGTGGGGCTTGTGACCAGGTATCCGTCGCTCCGATGCCCATAACTTTTTATCCGTAAGGAGTTACGCGGCGCACAGCATACTGTTGGAAAGCTCTCCAAGAGCTCTACGACAAAGGCATCAAGCTTGCTCGGCTGCGCCTATTTTCGGAGACCAAAATTGAACGGTTTCATCAATTTCGGGACAACTTTCTTCTTTTGCGCTATTTTTTTGTCCCGGATCGTACGTCATGGGCTGCGAAAAGGACGACAACCTAATCCATCACATTTCTATTACCGAATCCCACGGCTCCTTGGGCATGACAACTTCACTTCGCGTAGAGGCTACGCCAGCAAACAGAGGGCGTGGGGCTTGTGACCAAGTATCCGTCGCTCCGTTACCCATAACTTATGATCCGTAAGGAGTTACGTAGCGCACAGCATACCGTTGGAAAGCTCTCCAGGAGCTCTACGACTGGGGCACCAAGCTTGCACGGCTGCGCCTGTTTTTGGAGCCCAAAATTTAACATTTTCATCAATTTTGGGACATTTTTCTTCTTTTGCGCGTTTTTCTGTCCCGGATCGTACGTCGTGAGCCGCGAAAAGGACAACAACCTAATCCATCACATTTCAATTACCTAAT
This sequence comes from Ehretia macrophylla, assembly GCA_037974665.1. Classification (NCBI taxonomy): domain Eukaryota; kingdom Viridiplantae; phylum Streptophyta; class Magnoliopsida; order Boraginales; family Ehretiaceae; genus Ehretia; species Ehretia macrophylla. The sequence continues at coordinate 49,864,533 of CM075768.1, read as the reverse complement.
CCCACAGCACCTTGGGCACGACAACTTTACTTCGCGTAGAGGCTGGGCACGCAAATAGAGGGCGTGGGGCTTATGACTAGGTATCCGTCGCTCCGTTGCCCATAATTTTGGATCCGTAAGGAGTTACGCAGCGCACAACTTACCGTTGGAAAGCTCTCCGAGAGCTCTACGACGGGGGCACCAAGCATGCTTGGCTGCGCCTATTTTCGGAGCCTAAAAAGGAAAGTTTTCATATGTTTTGGAACAATTTTCTTCTTTTGCGCTGTTTTTTCGTCCTGGATCGTACGTCGTGAGCTGAGAAAAGGACGACAACCTAATCCATCACATTTCTATTACCGAATCCCACGGCACCTTGGGCAAGACAACTTCACTTCACGTTGAGGCTGGGCCTGCAAACCTTGGGCGTGGGGCTTGTGACCAGGTATCCGTCGCTCCGGTTCCCATAACTTTTCATCCGTAAGGAGTTACGCGGAGCACAGCATACCGTTGGAAAGCTCTCCGAGAGTTCTACGACGGGGTCACCTAGCCTGCTCGGCTGCGCCTATTTTTAGAATCCAAAATCAATCATTTTCATCTGTTTCGGAACACTTTTCTTTTTTTGCACTATTTATCCATCCCGGATCGTACGTCGTGAGCCGCGAAAAGGACAACAACCTAATCCATAAAATTTCTATTACCGAATCCCACGGCACCTTGGGCACGACAACTTCACTTCACGTAGAGGCTGGGCCCATAAATCGAGGGCGTGGGGCTTGTGACAAGGTATCTGTCGCTCCAATGCCCATAACTTTTTATCCGTAAGGAGTTACGTGGCGCACAGCATACCGTTGGAAAGCTCTCCAAGAGCTCTACGATGGGAGCATCAATCTTGCTAGGCTGCGCCTATTTTCGGAGACCAAAATTGAATGTTTTCATCAGTTTCGGGACACTTTTCTTCTTTTGCGCAGTTTTTTCGTCCCGGATTGTATGTCGTGAGCCGCGAAAAGGACGACAACCTAATCCATCACTTTTATATTACCGAATCCTATGGCTCCTTGGGCAAGACAACTTCATTTCGCGTAGAGGCTGGGCCCACAAACGAGGGCGTGGGGCTTGTGACCAGGTATCCGTCGCTCTATTGGAGTTACGTGGCGCACATCATACTGTGGAAAGCTCTCCAAGAGCTCTACGACTGGGGCACCAAGCCTGCTCGGCTGCACCTATTTTTGGAGCCCAAAATTGAACATTTTCATCAATTTTGGGACACTTTTCTTCTTTTTTGCGTTTTTCCGTCCCTGATTGTACATCGTGAGCCGCGAAAAGGACGACAACCTAATCCATCACATTTCTATTACCGAATCCCAGGGCATCTTGGGCACGACAACTTCACTTCGCGTAGAGGCTGGGCCAGCAAATAGAGGGCGTGGGGCTTGTGACCAGGTATCCGTCGCTTCGTTGCCCATAACTTTTGATCCGTAAGGAGTTACACGGCGCACAGCATACCGTTGGAAAGCTTTCCGAGACCTCTATGACGGGGGAACCATGCATGCTTGGCTGGGCCTTTTTTTGTAGCCAAAAAATGAAAGTTTTCATCTGTTTCGGAACACTTTTCTTCTTTTGCGCTGTTTTTTCGTCCTAGATCGTACGTCGTGAGCTGCGAAAAGGACGACAACCTAATCCATCACATTTCTATTACCGAATTCCACGGCACCTTGGGCAAGACAACTTCACTTCACGTTGAGGCTGGGCCTGCAAACCGAGTGCGTAGGGCTTGTGACCAAGTATCCGTCGCTCCGGTGCCCATAACTTTTCATCCGTAAGGCGTTACGTGGAGTACAGCGTACCGTTGGAAAGCTCTCCGAGAGCTCTACGATGCGGTCACCCATCCTGCTTGGTTGCGCCTATTTTCGGATCCCAAAATCGAACATTTTCATCTATTTCGGAACACTTTTCTTCTTTTGCACTGTTTATTCGTCCAGGATCGTACATCGTGAGCCACAAAAAGGACGACAACCTAATCAATCACATTTCTATTACCGAATCCCACGACACCTTAGGCACGACAACTTCACTTTACGTAGAGGCTGGGCCAGCAAACTTAGGGCGTGGGGCTTGTGGCCAGGTATCCATCGCTCCGGTGCCCATAACTTTTGATCCGTAAGGAGTTACGCGGCGCACAGCATACCGTTGGAATGCTCTCCGAGAGCTCTACAACAAGGGCACCAATCTAGATAGGCCACGCCTCTTTTTGGAGCCCAAAATCCAATACTTTCATCTATTTCAGAACACTTTTCTTCTTTTGTGCTGTTTTTTCGTCCCCGATCGTACATCGTGAGCCCTGAAAAGGACGACAACCTAATCCATCACATTTCTATTACCCAATCCCATGGCACCTTGGGCACGACACCTTTATTTCGCGTAGAGGTTGGGCCCGCAAACCGAGGGCGTGGGGTTTATGACCAGGTATCCGTCGCTCCGTTGCACATAACTTTTGATCCGTAAGGAGTTACACGGTGCACAGCATACTGTTGGAAAGCTCTACGAGAGCTCTACGATGGGGGCACCAAGCTTGCTTAGGTGCGCCTATTTACGGTGCCCAAAAATGAACTATTTCATCTGTTTCGGAATACCTTTCTTCTTTTGCGATGTTTTTCCATCCCGGATCGTACGTCGTGAGCTGCGAAAAGGACGACAACCTAATCCATCACATTTCTATTACCGAATCCCACGGAAACTTCATTTCACATTGAGGCTAGGCCTATAAACCAAGGGCGTGGGGCTTGTGACCAGGTATCCATCGCTCCGGTGCCCTTAATTTTTGTTCCGTAAGGAGTTACGCGGAGCACAGCTTACCGTTGGAAAGCTCTCCGAGAGCTCTACGACAGGGTCACCCACCCTGCTCAGCTGCGCCTGTTTTCAGAGCCCAAAATCGAACGTATTCATCTGTTTCGGAACACAATTCTTCTTTTACGCTGTTTTTTCGTCCCGGATCGTACGTCGTGAGTCGCGAAAAGGACGACAACCTAATCCATCACATTTCTATTACCGAATCCCACGGCACCTTGGTCACGACAACTTCACTTCATGTAGAGGCTGGGCTCGCAAACCGAGGGCGTGGGGCTCCTGACCAGGTATCCGTCGCGCCGGTGCCTATAGCTTTTGATCCGTAAGGAGTTATGCTATGCACAGCATACCATTGGAAAGCTCTCCGAGAGCTCTACGACAGGGGCACCAAACTTGCTTGGTTGCGCCTCTTTTTGGAGCCCAAAATCCAACGTTTTCATCTGTTTCGGAACACTTTTCTTCTTTTGCGCTGTTTTTCTATTTCGGATCGTATGTTGTGAGCAGTGAAAAGGACGACAACCTAATCCATCACATTTCTATTACAGAATCCCACTGCACCTTGGGCACGACAACTTCACTTCGCGTAGAGGCTGGGCCCGCAAACCGAGGGCGTGGGGCTTATGCCTAGGTATCCGTCGCTTCGGTGACCATTACTTTTGATTTGCAAGGAGTTACGTGGCACACAGCATACCATTGGAAAGCTCTCCAAGACCTCTACGACAGGGGCACCAAGCCTGCTCGGCTGCGCCTATTTTTAGAGCCCAAAATTGAACGTTTTCATCAATTCTTGTACACTTTTCTTCTTTTGCGCTGTTTTTCAATCCCGTATCGTACGTTGTGAGCCTCGAAAAGGACGACAACGTAATCCATCACATTTCTATTACTGAATCCCGCGGTACCTTGGGTATGACAACTTCACTTCGCGTAGAGGCTGGGTCCGCAAACAGAGTGCGTGGGGCTTGTGATCAGGTATCCGTCGCTCCGTTGCCCATAACTTTTGATCCGTAAGGAGTTACGCAGCGCACAGCATACCGTTGGAAAGCTCACAGAGAGCTCTACGAAGGGGGCACCAAGCTTGCTCGGCTGCGTCTATTTTTGGAGCCCAAAAACAAACGTTTTCATTTGTTTCGGAACACTTTTATTCTTTTGTGCTATTTTTCGGTGCTGTATCATACGTCGTGAGCTGCGAAAAGGACGACAACCTAATCCATAACATTTCTATTACCGAATCCCACGACACCTTGGGCAAGACAACTTCACATCACGTTGAGGCTTGGCCTGCAAACCAAGGGCGTGGGGCTTTTGACATGGTATCCGTCGCTCCGGTGCCCATAAATTTTGATCCATAAGGAGTTACGCAGAGCACAGCATACCGTTGGAAAGCTCTCCGAGAGCTCTATGACGGGGTCACCTAGCTTTCTCGACTGCGTATGTTTTCGGAGCCCTAAATTGAACGTTTTCATAAATTTTGGAATACTTTTCTTCTTTTGCGCTCTTTTTTTGTCACGGATCGTACGTCGTGAACCGCGAAAAGGATAACAACCTAATCCATCACATTTATATTTCCGAATCCCAAGGCACCTTGGGTAAGACAACTTTACTTCACGTAGAGGCTAGGCCTACAAACCGAGGGCGTGGGTCTTGTGACCAAGTGTCCGTCGCTCCGGTGCACATAACTTTTGTTCCGTAAAGTGTTATGTGGCGTACAACATACCGTTGGAAGGCTATCCGAGAGCTCTACGATAAGGGCACCAAGCTTGCTCGGCTGCACCTCTTTTTGGAGCCCAAAATCAAAAGTTTTCATCTCTTTCAGAACACTATTCTTCTTTTGCGCTATTTTTTCATCCCGGATCGTACGTCGTGAGCCGCGAAAAGGACGACAACCTAATCCATCACATTTCTATTATCGAATCCCATGGCACCTTGGGCACGACAAATTCACTTCGCATAGAGGCTGGGCCCGCAAACTGAGGGCGTGGGGCTTGTGACCAGGTATCCGTCGCTCTGTTGCCCATAACTTTTGATCCGTAAGGAGTTACGTGACGCACAACATACTGTTGGAAAGCTTTCCAAGAGCTCTACGACTGGGGCACCAAGCCTGCTCGGTTGCGCCTATTTTTGGAGCCCAAAATTGAGCATTTTCATAAATTTTGGGACACTTTTCTTCTTTTGCGCATTTTTTCGTCCCGGATCGTACGTCGTGAGCCGCGAAAAGGACGTCAATCTAATCCATCACATTTCTATTACCGAATCCCAGGGCACCTTGGGCACGACAACTTCACTTCGCGTAGAGGCTGGGCCAGCAAATAGAGGGCGTAGGGCATGTCACCAGGTATCCGTCGCTCCGTTGCCCATAACTTTTGATCCTTAAGGAGTTACACGGCGCACAGCATACCAGTGGAAAGCTCTCCGAGACCTCTAGACGGGGGCACCATGCATGCTTGGCTGGGCCTATTTTCGGAGCCAAAAAATAAAAGCTTTCATATGTTTTAGAACACTTTTCTTCTTTTGCGCTGTTTTTCCGTCCTGGATCGTACGTCTGCGAAAAGGACGACAACCTAATCCATAACATTTCTATTACCGAATCCCACGGCACCTTCGGCAAGACAACTTCACATCACGTTGAGGCTGGGCCTGCAAACCGAGGGCGTGGGGCTTGTGACCAGGTATCCGTCGCTCCGGTGCCCATAAATTTTGATCCATAAGGAGTTACGCGGAGCACAGCATACCATTGGAAAGCTCTCCAAGAGCTCTACGACGGGGTCACCTAGCCTGCTCGGCTGCGTCTGATTTTGGAGCCCAAAATTGAACATTTTCATCTGTTTCGGAACACTTTTATTCTTTTGCGCTGTTTTTCTGTCCTGGATAGTACGTCGTGAGCCGCAAAAAGGATGACAACCTAATCCATCACATTTCTATTACCGAATCCCACGGCACCTTGGGCACGACAACTTTACTTCACATAGAGGCTGGGCCCGCAAACCGAGGGAGTGGGGCTTGTGACCAAGTATTTGTCGCTCCGGTGCACATAACTTTTGATCTGTAAAGTGTTACGTGGCGCACAGCATACCGTTGGAAAGCTCTCCGAGAGCTCTACGACAGGGGCACCAAGCTTGCTCGGCTGCGCCTTTTTTTGGAGCCCAAAATCCGAAGTTTTCATTTGTTTCAGAACACTTTTCTTCTTTTGTGCTGTTTTTCCATCCCGGATCATACGTCATGAGCCGCGAAAAGGACGACAACCTAATCCATCACATTTCCATTACCGAATCCCACGGCACCTTGGGCACGACAACTACACTTCGCGTAGAGGTTAAGCCCGCAAATCGAGGGCTGGGGCTTTCGACCAAGTATCCGTCGCTCTGTTGCCCATAACTTTTGATCCGTAAGGAGTTACGCAGCGCACAGCATTCCGTTGGAAAGCTCTCCGAGAGCTCTACGACGGGGGCACCAAGCTTGCTAGACTGCACCTATTTTTGGAGCCCAAAAATGAATGTTTTCATCTAATTCGGAACACATTTCTTCTTTTGCGCTATTTTTTCACCCCAGATCATTACGTCGTGAGCTGCGAAAAGGACGACAACCTAATCTATCACATTTCTATTACCGAATCCCATGGCACCTTGGGCAAGACAACTTCACTTCACGTTGAGGCTGGACCTACAAACCGAGGGCGTGGGGCTTGTGACCAGGTATCCGTCGTTCCGGTGCCCATAACTTTTGATCCGTAAGGAGTTACGCGGAGCACAGCATACCGTTGGAAAGCTCTCCGAGGGCTCTACAACGTGGTCACCCATCCTGCTCAGCTGCACTTATTTTCAGAGCCAAAAATTGAACGTTTTCATCTATTTCGGAACACTTTTCTTCTTTGGCGCTGTTTTTTCATCCCGGATCGTACGTCGTGAGCCACGAAAAGGACGACAAGCTAATCCATCACATTTCTATTACCGAATCCCACAGCACCTTGGGCACGACAACTTCACTTCACGTAGAGGCTGGGCCCGTAAACCGAGGGTCTGGGGCTCCTGACCAGGTATCCGTCGCTCCGGTGCCCATAACTTTTGATCCGTAAGGAGTTACGCGGCGCACAGCATACCGTTGGAAAGCTCTCCGAGAGCTCTACGATAGGGGCATCAAGTTTGCTTGGCTGCGCCTCTTTTTGGTGCCCAAAATCCAACATTTTCATCTATTTCGGAACACTTTTCTTCTTTTGCGCTATTTTTCCGTCCCGGATCGTACGTCGTGAGCCGCGAAAAGGATGACAACCTAATCCATCACATTTCAATTACCGAATCCCACAGCTCCTTGGGCACGACAACTTCACTTCACGTAGAGGTTGGGCCCGCAAACTGAGGCCGTGGGGCTTGTGCCCAGGTATCCGTCGCTCCGTTGCCCTTAACTTTTGATCCGTAAGGAGTTACGCGGCGCACAGCATACCATTGGAAAGCTCTCCGAGAGCTCTACTACGGGGGCACCAAGCTTGCTCGGCTGTACCTATTTTCGAAGCCCAAAAATGAACATTTTCATCTATTTCGGAACGCCTTTTGCATTGTTTTTCCGTCCCGGTTCGTGCATCGTGAGATGCGAAAAGGGGGACAACCTAATCTATCACATTTTTATTACCGAATCCCACAGCACCATGGGCAAGACAACTTCACTTCACGTTGAGGCTGGGCCTGCAAACCGAGGGAGTGGGGCTTGTGACCAGGTATCCATCGCTCCGGTGTCGATAACTTTTGATCCGTAAGGAGTTACGCGGAGCACAGCATACCGTTGGAAATCTCTCCGTGAGCTCTACAATGGGGTCACCCAGCCTGCTCGGCTGCGCCTGTTTTCAGAGCCCAAAATCAAATGTTTTCATCTGTTTCGGAACACTTTTCTTCTTTTGCGCTATTTTTCCGTCCCAGATCGTACGCCGTGAGCCGCAAAATGGACGACAACTTAATCCATCACATTTCTATTACCGAATCCCACTGCACCTTGGGCACGACAACTTCACTTCACGTAGAGGCTTGGCCTGTAATGTCAAGCCCTAACCCGACCTATAGAGGTTAGACTAGGGAGTGATCTAAACATTCAGGTCCTTTCACATACTTAATTGTTCAAGAAGGTTTAACACTTAACATTTAGCCTAAACTCCACAAATTCTCTGAAAATCCGGCAGCATAACGGTTGTAATTGGGCTCTTTAGTTTGACCTAATTCTCTAAACGCCTCAAAATTGTAATCTCAATTTCATTTCTAACTAAGATTACTATTTATCACGAATCGAAATGCCTACTAGTTATCTCGAAGTCTCGTTTGATTAATAACCTAGCATGATACTATGTCTCGTTTGTTTGTTAATCCTTGTTACAAAAGTACTTGTTGATCTTAGCTTAATAATGAGTACCAGCTTAAGACTAGATAGATTCATTTTACCTAATCTTTTACCTGATACTTCATAAGCCTGTGATAGATACTAGCCAAATAGCGATAGCAAAATGACCATAGTAGTGTTTGTTTGGTTATGATCAGTACAAGCCAAAATTAGACCCCAAATTACAACGGGGGTCATTTATAAATACAATAACAAGCATCATAAGAAATGAAATAGTCTTCAAGCAACATATCGTTCACAAAATGGCCATAGTCAAGTAAGGCACGTAGGGCAAGCAATCATTCCAAGGAATCATCGTTAGGCACGTTGTCCTCGGGTACCTGTTCTTGGTCTTCTTCACCTGAGATGAGAAAAGAGGGTGAGTCCTTATGAACTCAGCGAGGGGGAACGAGAAATAAGTTTTGAAACTCATTTTCCGGTTCAACTTATGAAAACCCTTTTTGCAAGCATAACATTATATCACAAGTAAGTACATAATGTAATATAACAGTAAAAGAACTCAATTACCCGTCTTTCCTCCCCGAGGTCTTCTAGGAACCAAGCGAGAGTACTTATACACATAGTGAAAAGGATACGGTGAGCTTTTGCTCTCAGTTCATTTCCAGTATCAGTTGTTGCGGCCGGCTTCAAATCATCCCCTTATCACACCAAATGGGTGTACTCCGGATGTACCCCGAAATCCTACGACCCAACTCTCCGTGGAAGTCTAGCCCCCAAGCGAGAGAGGGAATTGGACAATGGTAGTCATGGTTGCACCAGCAAGCCCGATGCCGCTCGGTGTGCATGAACACTACCACGCCAGAATGAAAGGTTGCAACCTTGTATGCAATGCACATTTATGACATTTAATATATCACATTTGGAAGTCAACAAAATAGGTTGCCTCTGAGCAGTCATAAGATTGCACATTGACAAGTAAACAAGCGAGGCACGATATGACAGGCAATTTCACTTGAAAAGCACATGGAGTTATATGAATATTAAACGGGCAGCCATGTAACGCATGTAAATCAAGTCATATAACTCATTTCGAAGTTCACGTAATCAAATAATAAGATTATTCAACATGCAACGACATCTACGTGGAATCGGGTGCAAGAAAGGCCTACTTGTCAACAAGTAATCATCGAAATCATGTTTAGGGCTATGAGGGAAACTAAGGGCAGCCTACTAATCACATAATTAAATACGATATCCATATGATCAACACTTAGCGAGTTTTTCCTAGTCATTAGGGTTTCATTTCATGCTCATCCGTGCGATTAAGCCCTAAATTGTCACGTAATTAAACTCAAGCCATGCATTGATTAATTAAAACACCCTCAAGCATTCGAAACAGTCCACACAACATCCAAATGCCACAATCCCAAGCATTTAATACAACAAGAGAAGCTACAATAATTTTTCTAAGCATATCACTAGGTGAAACCCTCACTGCAATGGACTGTTTTCTCACAATCATTGAGACAAGCAAAAAATCTCCAATTCCAGTTAACAAGATGTCAAATTAAAGCTTAAGGAGTGAACTAAATTCAGAAACAAACCTTGCATCATTTGGAGTTCGGGTTCAAGAGTTATAGCCAAAACCGTGAGACTACACAAAACTGTCCAGATTTGTACACATTTCAATACTTGTCATTTTTTAGGACCTTAGGGTCAGATTTAGCTTTAATCTATTTCTGACAAAAATGTCCAGAACTAAAAAATATAGTAGCATAGAATATTTCATGAATTTTTGAAATCATTTACTAAGTCAAAACTGGTCCGTTCTACAAGGACAGTGAATCTGCCAAAACCTGCTTCATTTTTTCAGACTTTCCAGATTTGGACACATTTTGATATTTTTCCATTTTGAGGACTTTACAGTCAAAATTAGCTTTGGACTATTTCTATGAAAAATACTCAGAACTGGCAAAAATAGTTACCTACCAACTTTCACGCATTTTAAACATCATTTACCTGGTAAAAATCACCCCGCACCAACAAGACAGAAGACTGTGCCATACGCGATTTCATCTAACATCACATTCTAGCCAAATATCTTGCCATGCATGTTTACAAAAGCTCATGAACACACATATATCACAAGTACAAAAGAAAAGATAGACATTTAAAGGCATTCATGTAGGTTTTGAAAGCTTTTCAAGAAGTTTTAGCCCTCACCTTAGCAAGACAACAAAGAAGATGCACAAACTCCTGAGGATTGACTCTTTTCCATGCTTAGTCGAGAGACCACTTGATTTTCTCTAATTTTCTAGCTTAGTAACCAAGTTCTTAGTAGGTGCATGTGGTTAGAACAAGAAGAAAATGAAATGGAAGCTAACAACTCACCTAAGCCGAAATGAAGGTTCAAAGAGCTTGCATGTGTGTTTCTTTGCTCCTAGCTTTGCTTGGTCGAGCTCCTAGCTTCTTGCATGTCTTGATGAACCATTGAGTGATGAATTTAAGCTATGGAGAGAAGAATTTCAGCCAAGGCCGAGAGAGAGAGAGGAGAAATGAGAGAGTGAGAGAAGAAATGGGAGAAAGAGAAAAAGAATGAAAGAAAAATGAAAGCTTGAAGAATGTGATGTTGTGTCAGCCTAGGGCCTTGTAAGTTTCAGATTTGTGTCTTCAAGAAGCATAATTTTGAATCACCTAGCATGGGCATGGAGTGTGTGTCGAGATTTGGAGCTTTGGGTAGAGTTTTGAGCCATTTTTTTTTTTATTGCTTTGTGTCATAATATGTCATAGAATGTTTGGGAATAAATTTTGAAATTGAATTGCATGCACAAATGCAAGAGGTGGTCGGCCAAGGCAATGCAAAATTCTGAATTTTTGTCATCTTTTGAGCATTATTTAATTGTGTGTTTGGGATATGCAAAGAATGAAGAATAAAAAATAAAAAATAAAGAATGTCTAGCTTTTTGTGAGATTTTGTCTTCTAGTGGGTTGAATTAGCAATTTAATATTAGTTAGTGGAGTTTGTAGGATTAATTAATGATCTAGTGCTTCGTGTAATATGCTTTCTTCATTAGCGTGAAGGCACGCCTTCCTAGGTTTTAGGCATGCACTACGAGGTAAGGCACGAACTACGAGACGAATGCACGTTTCCCAAGTAAATGCACGTAACCCTAAATGACTGCACGTAATTCAATGCAAGGCACACAAAACGAAACACGACCCTTAAACCTAGGTCAAGGCACGTAAATCTAGGTTAGGGCACAAGAAACGAGGTATCGCACGTCAGTCGGGGATTAGGGCACACCATTCTAGGTCAAGGCATGAATGACGAAGCATGCACGAAAACCAATACAGGGCACGTAATCCAAGGTCAATCGTATAATTCTTGGTCTATGGCACGCAAATCGAGGTATGACATGTTATTAGGGGTCGGGCCTCACACGCAAACCGAGGGCGTGGGGCTCGTGACCAGGTATCCGTCGCTCCGGTGCCCATAACTTTTGATCCGTAAAGAGTTACGCGGCGCACAGCATACCGTTGGAAAGCTCTCTGAGAGCTCTACGACGGGGGCACCAAGCTTGCTTGGCTGCGCCTATTTTTGGAGCCCAAAAACGAACGCTTTCACCTGTTTCGGAACACTTTTCATCTTTTGCGCTGTTTTTCCGTCCCGGAACGTACGTCATGAGCTGCGAAAAGGCCGACAACCTAATCCATCACATTTCTATTACTGAATCCCATGGCACCTTGGGCAAGACAACTTCACTTCACGTAGAGGCTGGACCCGCAAACCGAGGGCGTGGGGCTTGTAACCAGGTATCCGTCGCTCTGGTCTCCATAACTTTTGATCTGTAAGGAGTTACGCGGCGACAGCATACCGTTAGAAAGCTCTCTGAGAGCTCTACGATGGTGGCAACAAGCCTGCATGGCAGCACCTATTTTTGGAGCAAAAAATCGAATGATTTCATCTGTTTTGGAACACTTTTTTTCTTTTGCGCTTTTTTTCCGTCCCGGATCGTACGTCGTGAGCCGCGAAAAGGACGACAAACTAATCCATCACATTTATATTACCGAATCCCACGGCACCTTGGGCATGACAACTTCACTTCACGTAGAGGCTGGGCCCGCAAACCGAGGGCGTGGGGCTTGGGACCAGGTATCCGTCGCTCCGGTGCCCATAACTTTTGATTCGTTAGGAGTTACTCTACGCACAGCATACCGTTGGAAAGCTCTCTGAGAGCTCTACGACGGGGGCACCAAGCTTGCTCTGCTGCGCTTATTTTTGGAGCCCAAAAATGAACGTTTTCATCCGTTTTGGAACAATTTTCTTCTTTTGCGCTATTTTTTCGTCCCGGATCGTACGTCGTGAGCTGCGAAAAAGATGACAACCTAATCCATCACATTTCTATTACCGAATCCCATGGAACCTTAGGCAAGACAACTTCACTTCGAGAAGAGGATGGGCCAGCAAACCGAGGGCATGGGGCTTGTGACCAGGTATCCATCGCTCCGGTGCCCATAACTTTTGATCCGTAAGGAGTTACGCGACGCACAACATACCGTTGGAAAGCTCTCTAAGAGCTCTACGAAGTTGGCACCAAGCCGACTCAACTGCACCTATTTTCGAAGCACAAAATTGAACATTTTCATCAGTTTCAAAACACTTTCCTTCTTTTACGCTGTTTTTCCGTCCCAAATCGTACACCGTGAGCCGTGAAAAGGACGACAACCAAATCCATCACATTTCTATTACCGAATCCCACGGCACCTTGGGCACAACAACTTCACTTTACGTAGAGGCTGGGACCTCAAACCGAGGGCATGAGGCTTGTGACCAGGTATCCGTCGCTCTGGTGCCCATAACTTTTGATCCGTAAGGAGTTATTCGGCGCACAACATACTGTTGAAAGCTCTCCTAGAGCTCTACTACGGGGGCACCAAGCTTGCTCGGCTGCGCCTATTTTCGGAGCCCAAAAATTACCGTTTTCATATGTTTCAGAACACTTTTCTTCTTTTGCGCTGTTTTTCCGTCCAAGATCGTACGTCGTGAGCTGCGAGAAGGACGACAACCTAATCCATCCCATTTCTATTATCGAATCCCACGGCACCTTGGGCAAGACAACTTCACTTCACGTTGAGGCTGGGCCTGCAAAACAAGGGCATGGGGCTTATGACCAGGTATCCGTCGCTCCGGTGCCCATAACTTTTGATTTGTAAATAGTTACGCATAGCACAGCATACCATTGGAAAGCTCTCCGAGAGCTCTACGACGTGGTCACCCAGCCTGCTCAGCAGTGCCTATTTTTGCTGCCCAAAATCCAACCTTTTAATCTGTTTCGGAACACTTTTCTTCCTTCGCGCTGTTTTTCCGTCCCGGATCGTACGTCATGAGCCACGAAAAGGACGACAACCTAATCATTCACATTTCTATTACTGAATCCCATGGCACCTTGGGCAAGACAACTTCACTTCACGTAGAGGCTGGGCCCGCAAACCAAGGGGGTGGGGCATGTGACCAGGTATCCGTCGCTCCGGTGCCCATAACTTTTGATCTGTAAGGAGTTACGCGGCGGACAGCATACCGTTGGAAAGCTCTCCAAGAGTTCTACGACACGGGCACCCAGCCAGCTTTACTGCACCTATTTTTGGATCCCAAAATCCAACGTTTTCATCTGTTTCGGAACACTTTTCTTCTTTTGCGCTGTTTTTTCGTCCCGGATCGTATGTCGTGACCCGCAAAAAGGACGACAACCTAATCCATCACATTTCTATTACCAAACCCATGGAACCTTGGGCAAGACAATTTCACTTCAAGTAGAGGCTGGGCCCGCAAACCGAGGGCGTGGGGCTTGTGACCAATTATCCGTCGCTCCGGTGCCCATAACTTTTGATCTGTAAGGAGTTACGCGGCGCATAGCATACCGTTGGACAAATCTCTAAGAGCTCTACGACGGAGGCACCAAGCTTGCTCAGCTGCGCCTATTTTCGGAGCCCAAATATAAACGTTTTCATCTGTTTCGGAACACCTTTCTTCTTTTGCGCTGGTTTTCCGTCTTGGATCGTACGTCGTGAACTGTGAAAAGGACGACAACCTAACCCATTACATTTCTATTACCGAATCCCACAGCACCTTGGGCAAGACAACTTCACTTCACATTGAGGCTGGGACTACAAACCGAGGGCGTAGGGCTTGTGACCAGGTATCCGTCGCTCCAGTGCCCATAACTTTTGATCCGTAAGGAATTACGCGGAGCACGTCATACCGTTGGAAAGGTCTCTGAGAGCTCTACGACGGGGTCACCCAACCTGCTCGGCTGCGCCTGTTTTCAAAGCCCAAAATCGAACGTTTTCATCAGTTTCGGAACACTATTCTTCTTTTGCGATGTTTTTCCATCTTGGATCGTGCGTCGTGAGCCGCGAAAAGGACGACAACCTAATCCATCACATTTCTATTACCGAATCCCACGGCACCTCGGGCACAACAACTTCACTTCGCGTAGAGACTAGGCCCGCAAACCGAGGGCGTGGGACTTGTGCCCAGTTATCCGTCGCTCCATTGCCCATAACTTTTGATCCGTAAAGAGTTATGCGGCTCATAGCATACCGTTGGAAAGTTCTCTAAGAGCTCTACAACGGAGGCACCAAGCTTGCTTAGCTGCGCCTATTTTCGGAGCCAAAAAACGAACGTTTTCATCTGTTTCGCAACACCTTTCTTCTTTTGCGCTATTTTTCCGTCCCGGATCGTACGTCGTGAACTGCGAAAAGGGCGACAACCTAATCTATTACTGTAACACCCCGATCCCTCTCGAGACTGGGAGTTCTATCAATCGATCTAATCACAACCCAAACCAAACCCGGGCAAAATTTTCAGGGAAAACGGATGGAGTCTCCCCTATTTCTAGGCAAAATGTAAAACCTGTAACAGCATATAAGGGGACCAATACCATGTCCAAACATTCAACCACCTCAAGGCCATTCGAGCCTCGGTTCTCAGCAATTAAACTCTGCAACTATACATACATTTCCAATTTAAAAGCTAACCTATCTCTTTTCATTTTTGGCAAGTACATTCGAACTTGACAATTAAACCATACTAAGCTACTACATAAAATAAACTATCATGCCATTCTAAATCTTTTCCTTTGGACATTACAAACATGCATTTGAAGTTAAGTTATAATAACTAGATACATAATCTAACTTATCAAACTACTTCAACAATCTAATGAAACTTAAATTACATACTTTTTGACATTAAATACATACAACATATGAAAGCATATATCTTTACAACTTCGACACTCAAGCCACATAGGCACGCAAGACAACTCTTCAGGCACGAACTTTCACAAAATAACGAACTTTCCAGCTAACATGACATTTCCTGAAATGTGGTGGTGAGGAGTGAGTATACACAACACGTATACTGAGTGAGGGCGAGACAGATATCGAGTTGGAGAGAAAGAAAGTCGTGCAATGCAAATAGACACAGCTAAGCAATAAAATCAATAAGAAAGCATTCAATACAAACAACAATATATTAAACATTCAAGAAAGCATTAACACAACCATTCAAAGCTATACCACACTCTGAAGGCTATGGTTCACTCTTACGAGCAATATACCATTTCACGAGCGATACATCAATCTCGAGCTTGATGTTGACAACGATGACAATAAGCGCGCAACCACCTTATAACACCAGTTTGGAATACCCCGGGAGTAACCATCAATTCTACGACCCAAATCTCTCTGGGAGGCAACCCAAGCGAGAAAAGGGAATAGCCACGGAGCTAGAGCAACCAACACTGGCAACCCGAGGCTACCTAGAGAGGCCCATCACTCACGCGCTGGACACTATGCAATGCAAGACTCGATACAAGGCGATAAACGAGCGATAGCACAACAACACGGATAGAGGAAGTAACCGAGATATCAAGCATTATTCAACAATTGTTAAACATTTCAATCAATAATCAACTCTAACAAGCGTAATAAGCATTAACAAGCATTTACAATCAAACAAGTAACAAGAAGAACACCAACTAACATTATCAAGCAATAACAAGTATTCTATAGGCATTATAAGCATTCTATAAACATTATAGACATTCTATAAGTATTATAAACATTCTATAAGCATATACTATGAAAACACACAAAATCCCAAAAATGTCCCCAACTTTTAAAACGCTACTACTTTCAAACGAGCCACGAGCTTTGGAAACCGACTTCACCAATCCTCCTAGGTCACTATAAGGCACGTCTAAAGACCCCGAAACCCTACTTTACCCTAGAATTCACGCAAAGTCCCGATTTCCCCCTTTGCTCGTTTGAACTACAACTATACTAACCAAACACCCAACCAATGCCATAATCGCACCAAAAGTGCTTCCATGGCCTCTCGAAACAATGCCATCATGTAAAACGAGAAAACGCTAAACTCGACCTAAACGACCCCGACTTTCACCAAGGCATTTTTCTCATTTTTTCCATTACGCAACCTAAACAAACCATGCATTTAGACATTCTAGCATACCTAGCACCTTTTCACATCAACAGAAAGCATAACAGCGCAACTTCATCGAAACGGGGGTTTACTATTCACTATTTACTATTCATTACACAATTTATATTTCAAATTCGATATTCAACAGCAGAAAATGTTAAAAAGATATAAATACACGTTCTACAATTGCTAGGGAACATTCTTTAAGCAATGAAACGGACAAAATAACAAACTACGGTTAAATCACAAAAATTAAAGTTTACGTTCAATATTTTCAAATGCGCAAATAACGATGAAACCCTCACCTTAGACGCTCCTAGACGCTAGGAAAACCACGCTGGATGCCTCGGAAACACCCCGGGCAAGCTCACGCGAAGATTTGAAGATTTGAAGATTTGAAGATTTGAAGGTTGAAATCTTTTTTTTTCTTTTTCTCCTATGGTTTTGTCCCTTTCTATTTTTTTCCAGATTTTCGCATGTTTATATAATGTATTATGCATATATAAGATGACAAATGGTCAAAGCTTCGGTCAACCCGCTAAACCAAAACAGCTATACGCGACCTTACGAAAACGGCCATAACTTCTTCTAGAAAACTCCAATTCACGAACGGTTTGAAGCCTCAAAAACTAGACTCATAGAGCTTTCCAACCATATATAATTTGCTACCTAACTCTTCCCCAATTGGTTCAGATTTAATTCCAAAGTTGACCCAAATTTTGACTAACTTAACATTGCATTTTTTTATTTCTAATCCCAAGTTTGCCCTTTATTAAACATTTCAAAAATTTTCACCTTGTCCTAGTTGGTCATTGTAGATGAAAAGTCAACTAGTTTGGTCAAAGAAGGTGAAAGGTCAATAAAATGCAATTTAAATGAACTTTAAATGCTATTAAATATATGCCAGGTTCGGGGTATCACAATTACATTTCTATTACCGAATCCCACGGCACCTTGGGCAAGACAACTTCACTTCACATTGAGGCTGGGCCTACAAACCGAGGGCATGGGGCTTTTGACCAGGTATCCATCGCTCCGGTGCCCATAACTTTTGATCCATAAGGAATTACGCGGAGCACGTCATACCGTTGGAAAGCTCTCTGAGAGCTCTACGACGGGGTCACCCAACCTACTCGGCTGCGCCTGTTTTCAGAGCCCAAAATCGAATGTTTTCATCTGTTTCGGAACACTATTCTTCTTTTGCGCTGTTTTTCCATCTTGGATCGTACGTCTTGGGCCGCGAAAAGGACGACAACCTAATCCATCACATTTCTATTACCGAATCCCACGGCACCTTAGGCACGACAACTTCACTTCGCGTAGAGGCTGGGCCCACAAACCGAGGGCGTGGGGCTTGTGCCCAGGTATCCGTCGCTCCGTTGCCCATAACTTTTGATCCGTAAGGAGTTATGCGGCGCATAGCATACCGTTGGAAAGTTCTCTAAGAGCTCTACGACGGAGGCATCAAGCTTGCTCAGTTGCACCTATTTTCGGAGCCCAAAAACGAACGTTTTCATCTGTTTCGGAACACCTTTCTTCTTTTGCGCTGTTTTTCCGTCCCGGATCGTACGTTGTGAACTGCGAAAAGGACGACAACCTAATCCATTACATTTCTATTACTGAATCCCACGGCACCTTGGGCAAGACAACTTCACTTCACATTGAGGCTGGGCCTACAAACCGAGGGCGTAGGGCTTGTGACCAGGTATCCGTCGCTCCGGTGCCCATAACTTTTGATCCGTAAGGAATTACACGGAGCTCGTCATATCGTTGGAAAGCTCTCTGAGAGCTCTACGACGGGGTCACCCAACCTGCTCAGATGCGCCTGTTTTCAGAGCCCAAAATCGAACGTTTTCATCTGTTTCGGAACATTATTCTTCTTTTGCGCTGTTTTTCCATCTTGGATTGTACGTCGTGAGCCGCGAAAAGGACGACAACCTAATCCATCACATTTCTATTACCGAATCCCACTTTTGGCACGACAACTTCACTTCACGTAGAGGCTAGGCCTGCAAACCGAGGGCGTGGGGCTCGTGACCAGGTATCCGTCACTTCGGTGCCCATAACTTTTGATCCGTAAGGATTTACGTGGTGCACAGCATACCGTTTGAAAGCTCTCTGAGAGCTCTACGACAGGGGTACCAAGTTTGCTTTGTTGCGCCTCTTTTTGGAGCCCAAAATCCAACATTTTCATCTATTTTGGAACTCTTTTCTTCTTTTGCGATGTTTTTCTGTTCCGGATCGTAGGTCGTGAGCCGCGAAAAGGACGACAACCTAATCCATCACATTTCTATTACCGAATCCCACGGCACCTTGGGCACGACAACTTCACTACACGTAGAGGCTGGGCCCGTAAACCGAGGGCTTGGTGCTTGTGCCCAGGTATCCGTGGCTTCGGTACCCATAACTTTTGATCCGCAAGGAGTTACGTGGCGCACAACATACCATTAGAAAGCCCTCCAAGAGCTCTACGACTGGGGCACGAAGCCTGCTCGGCTGCGGCTGTATTTGGAGCCCAAAATTGAACGTTTTAATCAATTTTTGGACACTTTTCTTCTTTTGCGCTGTTTTTCCGTCCCGGATCGTACGTCATGAGCCGCAAAAAGGACGACAACCTAATCCATCACATTTTTATTATCGAATCCCACGGTGCCTTGGGCAAGACAACTTCTCTTCGTATAAAGGCTGGGCCCGCAAACCGAGGGCGTGGGGCTTGTGACCAGGTCTCCGTCGCTCCGTTGCCCATAACTTTTGATCCGTAAGGAGCTACGCAGAGCACATCATTGCGTTGGAAAGCTCTCCGAGATCTCTACGATGGGGGCACCAAGCTTGCTTGACTGCGCCTATTTTCGGTGTGAGGCCCGACCCCGAATAACGTGTGTTATCTTTATTTGCGTGCCATCGACCAAGAATGATATGATTGACCTTGGATTACGTGCCATGTCTTGGTTTTTATGCATGCCTCGTCATACGTGCCTTGACCTAGAATTATGTGCCGTAATCCTCGACTTACGTGCCCTAACTTTGAATTGCATGCGTTATCTCGTTTTGTGTGCCCTGACCTTGAATTGCGTGTCCTAACCTAAGTTTAAGAGGCGTACCTCGATTTGCGTGCATTGCATTGGTTTACGTACATTCACCTAGGATTGCGTGCCTTAGTCGTGAAGTACGTGTCTACCTCGTAGTTCATGTCTACCTCGTGATTCGTGCCTCGTATCAATTTATGTGCGTGTCTCGTAGTGCGTGCCCTAGACTTAGAAAAGCGTGCCCACACGCTAATCAATAAAGAATCTTACACAAAGCACTAGACTATAAAATAATCCTACAAACACCACTAACTATTATTATAATCCTAATTCAAATCTCTACAAAATCCACTAACACCTAAATATTATATTTTAAACTCACTACAAGACAAAATCTCACATACCTCTAAACATATCCTATATTCTATTCTACCTAAAATCCCTAAATACCTAACATTCTCTTACACACATGCTAAAACAATTCAAAAGATGCTCAAAAGATGACACAAAATCTGATTTTTGCATGCCCAAGGCCAACATTTGCATCAACAATTGCAAAAGCTTCTATTTTCTCTCATTTCTCTCACTCTCCTCACATTTCTCTCTCTCCCTCTCATTCTTCTCTCACAATCTCGGTTTTGGCTGAGTTTTATCTTGCCTTTGCTCTTCTTCATCAATCCATGGTGCATCAAGACAAACAACAAGCAAAGAAACTCAACCAAGCTAGCTAGGATGCAAAAATCACACATGCATGCTCTTTGAGTCACCATTTTCGGCATTGGTGTGTTTACTAGGTTCCATTTCTTTTCTTCTTGTTCTAACCACATGCATGTACTAAAAGCTTGGTCACTAAGCTAGGAAAAATAGAGAAAACCAAGTTGGAACCTCAGCTAGGCAAAGAAGAAGAAGAAACTTGTGCTTCAACAAGTTTTGTGCATCTTCTTGGTTGATTGCTAAGGTGAGGGCTAAAACCTTTTGAAAATCCTTCAAAAATCCACATGCATGCTCATAAATGTATTTATTTGCTTCTGTCCTTGAGTTATATGTTCGTTCATAAGCTTTTACAACCATGCATGGCAAGATTTTGGCTTGGAGATGATGATAGGTGAAATCGGATTATGTGACAGCTCTCTGACCTATTGTTTCGAGGTGAGTTTGGCTAAGCAAATGATGTTGAAAATGCACTAAAATTGGTAGGTGACTATTTTGGCCAGTTTTGAACATTTTTGGCAGAATAGGCCGAAGCTAATTTTGACTCTAAGATCCTCAAAATGGCAACTCATTAAAATGTGTCCAAATCTGGAAGTCTGGAAAAATGAAGCAGGTTTTGGTAGATGCACTGACCTTATGGAACGAACCAGTTTTGACTCAGTAAATGATATCCAAAATGCGTGAAATTTGGTGTACTGCTATATTTTTCAGTTATGGACATTTTTGTCAGAAATGGACCAAGGCTAAATCTGACCCTAAGGACCTCAAAAACTTCAATTATTGAAATGTGTGCAAATCTAGACAGTTTTGTGCTATCCCACTATTTCGGCTATAACTAATGATTCCGAACTCCAAATGATGCAAGGTTTGTTTATGATTTTAGTTCACTTCGTAAGATTTAATTTGACATCTTATTCACTGGAATTGGAGATTGTTTGCTTATCTTAATGATTGTGAGAAAACAGCCTATTGCAGTGAGGGTTTCACTTGGTTATATGCTTAGAAAAATTGTTGCAACTTCTCTTGTGGTATTGATTGCTTGGGATTGTGACGTTGGGATGTTGTGTGGACTGTTTTGAGTACTTGGGGATGTTTGAATTAATTGATGCATGGCTTGAGATTGATTTTGAGTTGACTTAGGATTTAATCACACGGGTAAGCACAAAATGGAAACCCTAATGACTAGGTAGTCTTGCTAAGTGTTGATCATTTGGATATTGTGTGGAATTATATGCTTAGTAGGCTGCCCGTAGATGTCCTTATAGTCCTAAATGTGATTTTGATCATTACATGTTGACAAATAGGCTTTTCTTGCATCCGAGCCCACGTAGATGTTATTGCATGTTATATAATCTTATTATTTGATTACATGGACTTTGAATTGAGTTATATGACTTGATTTATGTGTGTTACATGGCTGTCCGTTTAATGTTCATATAACTCCATGAGCTTTTCAAGTGAAATTACTTGTCTATCCCTCCCTCGCTTGTTTCCTTGTCAATGTGCAATCTTATGACTGTCCGGAGGCAACCTACTTTGTTGTCCTCCTAATGTGATATTTTAAATGTTATAAATGTGCATTGCATACAAGGTTGCAACCTTTCATGTCGGCATGGTAGCGATCATGCACACCGGGCGGCATCGGGCTTGCCGGTGCACCCATGACTACCATTGTCCCATTCACTCTCTCGCTTGGGGGCTAGACTTCCTCGGAGAGTTGGGTCGTAGGATTTCGGGGTACATTCGGAGTATACCCACTTGGCATGATATGGGGATGATTTGAGGCTGGCCGCAACAACTGATACTGGAATTGATCTGAGAGCAAAAGCTCACCGTATCCTTTTTACTATGTGTATAGTACTCTCGCTTGGTCCTTAGAGGACCTCGGGGAGGAAAGACTGGTAATTGCGTTATTTACTATTATATTACGTTATGTACTTGCTTGTGATACACATCATGCTTGCAAAAGGGTTTTCATAAGATTGAACCGGAAAATGAGTTTCAAAACCTATTTCTCGTTCCCCCTCGCTGAGTTTATAAGGACTCACCCTCTTTTATCATCTCAGGTGAAGAAGATCAAGAACAGGTACCCGAGGACGATGTGCCTAACGACGATTCCTTGGAGTGATTGCTTGTCCTGTGTGTTTTGCTTGATTTATGGCCATTTGTGAAAACTATGCTACTTGAAGACTGTTTCTTTCATGTTGCTTAATGTTGTAATGTAAAAGACCCTCGTTGTAATCTGGGGTCTAATTTTGGTTTGTACTGATATTTCTAGACAGACACTAGACACTACTATGATCGTTTTGCTATTATTACTGCTAGTACCTATAATAGGATTATGAAGTATTAGATAAAGGCTAAGTAAAATGAAGCAACCAAATCTTAAGCAAGTACACGTTTTTAAGCTAAGATCAACAGGTACTTTTGTAACGAGGATTAACAAA
The DNA here is from genome assembly GCA_037974665.1 of Ehretia macrophylla. Taxonomy (NCBI): domain Eukaryota; kingdom Viridiplantae; phylum Streptophyta; class Magnoliopsida; order Boraginales; family Ehretiaceae; genus Ehretia; species Ehretia macrophylla. Next base: position 49,841,704 of record CM075768.1, on the reverse strand, counting down.
CGAACGAGACATAGTATCATGCTAGGTTATGAATCAAATGAAACATCAAGACAACCAGTAGGCATTTCAATTGATGATAAATAGTAATCTTAGTTGGAAATGGATTGGAGATGGTAAATTTTGATGCGTTTAGAGAATTCGGTCAAACCAAAGAGCCCAATTACAGCCGTTATGCTGTCGGTTTTCCGAAAAATTTTGGAGTTTAAGCCAAAACGTTAAGTGTTAAATATTCATGTACGGTTAAGTACGAGACGTGACTTGAATGTTTAGATCACACCCTAGTCTAACCTTTATAGGCCGGGTTGGGGCGTGACATTCGGAGCCCAAAAACGAACGTTTTCATCTGTTTCGGAACACCTTTCTTCTTTTGCGCTGTTTTTCCTCCCCGGATCGTACGTCGTGAGCTGCGAAAAGGACGACACCTAATCTATCACATTTCTATTACCGAATCCCACGGCACCTTGGGCAAGACAACTTCACTTCACGTTGAGGCTTGGCCTGCAAACCGAGGGCGTGGGGCTAGTGACCAGGTATTCGTCGCTCCGGTGCCCATAACTTTTGATCCATATGGAGTTACGCGACGCACAACATACTGTTGGAAAGCTCTCCGAGAGCTCTACGACAGAAGTACCAAGCTTGCTCGGCTGCGCCTCTTTTTGGAGCCCAAAATCCAACATTTTCATCTGTTTCGTAACACTTTTCTTCCTTTGCGTTGTTTTTCCGTCACGGATCGTACGTCGTGAGCCACGAAAAGGACGACAACCTAATCTATCACATTTCTATTACCGAATCCCACGGCACCTTGGGCACGACAACTTCACTTCGCGTAGAGGCTGGGCCCGCAAACCGAGGGCGTGGGGCTTGTGCCTAGGTATCCGTCGCTCCGTTGCCCATAACTTTTGATCCGTAAGGAGTTACACGGCGCATAGCATGCCGTTGGAAAGCTCTCCGAGAGCTCTACGACGGGGGCACCAAGCTTGCTCGGCTGTGCCTATTTTCGGAGCCCAAAAATGAATGTTCTCATCTGTTTCGGAACACCTTTCTTCTTTTGCGCTGTTTTTCCGTCCCGGATCGTACGTCGTGAGCTGCGAAAAGGACGACAACCTAATCCATCACATTTCTATTACCGAATCCCACGGTACCTTGGGCAAGACAACTTCTCTTCACATTGAGGCTGGGCCTGCAAACTGTGGGCATGGGGCTTGTGACCAGGTATCCGTCGCTCCGGTGCCCATAACTTTTGATCCGTAAGGAGTTACGCGGAGCACAGCATACCGTTGGAAAGCTCTCCGAGAGCTCTACGACGGGGTCACCCAGCCTGTTTTCGGAGGCCAAAATCCAATGTTTTCATTTGTTTCGGAACACTTTTCTTCTTTTTCACTATTTTTCCGTCCCGGAACGTACGTCGTGAGCCGCGAAAAGGACGACAACCTCATCCATCACATTTCTATTACCGAATCCCATGGCACCTTGGGCACGACAACTTCACGTCAAGTAGAGGCTTGGCCCACAAACCGAGGGCGTGTGTCATGCCCAACCCGACCTCTAGAGGTTAGACTTGGATGTGATCTAAACATTAATATCATTTCACGTACTTAATCATTCATTAAGGTTTAACACACTTAACGTCAGCTTAAACTCCAAAAATTTTCCAAAAAACCGGCAGCATAACGGCTGCAATTGGGCTCTTTAATTTGACCTAATTTTCTAAAGGTCTCAAAACTTTCAATCTCAAATTCATTCCCCACTAAGATTACTATTTATCACCAATCGAAATGCCTACTAGTTATCTCAAAGTCTTGCTTGATTAACAACCTAGCATGATAACTATGTCTCGTTTGTTTGTCAATCCTTGTTACAAAAGTACCTGTTGATCTTAGCTTACCGATGTGTACCTGCTTAAGATTGGATAGATTCATTTTACTTAACCCTTTACCTAATACTTCATACGCCTGTGATAGATACTAAACCAGTAGCAAAACGAGCAAATAGGGTATCTGTCTAGTTAATATCAGTACAAATCAAAATTAGACCCCAAATTACAACGGGGGTCATTTACAACAACGACAGTAACCAACACAAGAAATAGTCTTCAATACAACATATCGTTCACAAAATAGCCACAGTCAAGTAAGGCACGTAGGGCAGACAATCACTCCAAGGAGTCATCGATAGGCACGTTATCCTCAGGTACCTGTTCCTGATCTTCTTCACCTGAGATGATTAAAGAGGGTAAGTCCTTATGAACTCAGCGAGGGGGAACGAGAAATAAGTTTTGAAACTCTTTTTCCGGTTCAACTTATGAAAACCCTTTTTACAAGCATGACATATATCACAAGTAAGTTTATAATGTAATATAAAAGTAAAAGACCACAATTACCCATCTTTCCTCCCCGAGGTCCTCTAGGAACCAAGCGAGAGTACTTATACACATAGTGAAGGATACGGTGAGCTTTTGCTCTCAATTCATTTCCAGTATCAGTTGTTGCGGCCAACTTCAAATCATCCACTTATCACGCCAAATGGGTGTACTCCGGATGTACCCCGAAATCTTACGACCCAACTCTTCGAGGAAGTCTAGCCCCCAAGCGAGAGAGGGAATTGGACAATGGTAGTCACGGTTGCACCGGCAAGCCCGATGCCGCCCGGTGTGCGTGAAACGCTACCACGCCAGAATGAAAGGTTGCAACCTTGTATGCAATGCACATTTATGACATTTATTATATCACATTAGGAGGACAACAAAGTAGGTTGCCTCCGAACAGTTATAAAATCGCACATTGACAAGTAAACACACGAGGCATGCTTTGACATGTAATTTCACTTGTAAAGCACATGGAGTTATATGAATATTAAACGGGCAGCCATGTAACACATGTAAATCAAATCATATAACTCATTTCGGGGTTCACGTAATCAAGTAATAAGTTTATGCAAGCATGCAACGACGTCTACGTGGGACCAGGTGCAAGAAAGGTCTACTTGTCAACATGTAATCATCATAAATCACACTTAGGGCTATAAGGACAACTACGGGCAGCCCACTAATCACATAATTAGACACAATAACCATAGGATCACACTTAGCGAGTTTTCATAGTCACTAGGGTTTCAATTCAAGCTTACCTGTGCGATTAAGCCACAAGTTGTCAAGGCCATGCATCGATTAATTAAACATCCTCAATCATTCAAAACAGTCCGCACAACATCCAAGTGCCACAATCCCAAGCATTTAATACCACAAGAGAAGTTACAATAATTTTCAAAGCATATCACTAGATAAAAACCTCACTGCAATGATCTGTTTTCCCACAATCATTTAGACAAGTAAAAAATCTCCAATTTCAGTGAAAAAAATTTCAAATTAAATATTATTAAGTGAAATAAATCCAGAAACAAACCTCGCATCATTTGGAGTTCGGATTCAAGAGTTATAGCCAAAACAGTGAGACTACGCAAAACTGTCCAGATTTGTACACATTTCAATACTTGTCATTTTTGTGGGCCTTAGGGTCAGATTTAGCCTTAGTCTATTTCTTACAAAAATGTCCAGAACTGAAAAATATAGCAACCTACCAAATTTAATGCATTTTAGATATCACTTTCTAAGTCAAAACTGGTTCGTTCTACAGGGACAGTGAACTGCCAAAAACCTGCTTCATTTTCCAGATTTTCCAGATTTTCCAGATTTAGACACCTTTCGATGTTTTTCCATTTTGGAGACCTTAGAGGCAAAATTGGACTTAGCCTATTTCTACGAAAAATGCTCAAGCAAAACTAGTCACCTACCAATTTTCATGCATTTTCAACATCATCTACCAGGCCAAATTCACTTCGCTCTAACAAGTCAGAAGTCTGCCATTTTGCGATTTTTCCTATCTTCAAGTTCTAGCTAAATATCTTGCCATGCATGGTTACAAAAGCTCATGTACACACACATACCACAAGTACAGAGGTAAAAATAGACATATGAAGGCATGCATGTGGTTTTTGAAAGCTTTTAAAAGGATTAACCCTCACCTTAGCCTATTGACAACAAATGATGCTCAAATCTCTTGAAGATGCACAAATGGTCTTCTCTCCTTGTTTGGCTGAGAGATATTGCTTGATTTCCTTAATTCCTAGCTAAGTTACCATGTCCTTAGTATGTGCATGTGGTTAGAACAAAAGAGAGATGAAAGAAAAGCTATCAAACATACCTAGGGCCGAAATGGGTATTCTATGAGCTTGCATGCATGTCTCTTTGCTTCTAGCTTGCTTGATCGAGCTTCCTAGGGCCTTGAGTGTCTTGATGAACCTTAGGATGATGAGCTTAAGCTATGGAGACAAAGATTGCAGCCAAGGCCGAGAGAGAGAGTGTAATGAGAGAATGAGAAGTTTGAAATGAATGAAGTGTTGGTGTTTGTGAGTGTGTCGGCCCAAGGCTTCAAAATTTCTGATTTTTGTGTCTTCAAGAGCATGTTTTGAATTGTCTAGCATGGGCATTGAATGGATCAAAAATGTGGTGCATGGTGGAGGATAAAATAATGCTTTGGTTTCATTTTTTTTTTTTTTTTTGCATTGTGTCATAACTTGTCTAAGTTTGATTTTGAAATTGCAAAGCATGCACAAAACCCTTCACATGGTCGGCCAAGGCTTGCTCAAATCTGAATTTTTTTGTCTTGTTTGAGCTTATTTTATTGTGTGCTTGGAATGTGCAAAAAAATAAAGAATAAAGAATAAGAATGTTTAGCTTTTGGTAAAATTTCGTCTTCTAGTGAGTTGAATTAGCATTTTAATATTAGTTAGTGGAGTTTGTAGGATTAATTAATAATTTGGTGCTTCGTGTAAGATGCTCTCTTGATTAGCGTGCGAGCATGCTTTCCTAGGTTTAGGGCATGCACTACGAGATAAGGCATAAACTACGAGACAAATGCACATTTCCTAAGCAAATGCACGCAACCCTAAATGAATGCACGTAATTCGATGAAATGTACATAAAACGAGACACGACTCTTAAACCGAGGTCAAGGCATGCAATTCTAGGTTAGGGAAAACGAAACGAGATATCGCACGCAAATCGAGGTCGGGCCTCACAGCGTGAGGCTTGTGACCAGGTATCCGTCGCTCCGGTGCCAACAACTTTTGATCCGTAACGAGTTACGCGGAGCCCTGCATACCATTGGAAAGCTCTCTGAGAGCTCTACGACGGGGGCACCAAGCTTGTTCGGCTACGCCTATTTTCGGAGCCCAAAAACAAACGTTTTCATCTGTTTCAGAACACTTTTCTTCTTTTGCGCTATTTTTCTGACCCGGATCGTACGTCGTGAGCTGCGAAAAGGACGACAACCTAATCCATCACATTTCTATTACCGAATCCCATGGCACCTTGGGTAAGACAACTTTACTTCACGTTGAGGCTGGGCCTGCAAACCAAGGGCGTGGGGCTTGTGACCAGGTATCCGTCGCTCTGGGGCCCATAACTTTTGATATGTAAGGAGTTACGCGGAGCACATCATACCGTTAGAAAGCTCTCCGAGAGCTCTACGACGTTGTCACCCAGCCTTCTCGGCTACGCCGATTTTCGAAGCCCAAAATCCAACATTTTCATCTATTTCGGAAAACTTTTCTTCTTTTGCGCAGTTTTTTCGTCCCAGATCGTACGTCGTGAGCCACAAAAAGGACGACAACCTAATCATTCACATTTCTATTACTGAATCCCATGGCACCTTGGGCAAGACAACTTCACTTCACGTAGAGGTTGGGACCGCAAACCGAGGGCGTGGGGCATGTGACCAGGTATCCGTCGCTTCGGTGCCCATAACTTTTGATCCGTAAGGAGTTACGAGGCGCACAACATACCATTGGAAAGCTCTCCGAGAGCTCTACGACGTGGGCACCTAGCATGCTCTGTTGCGCCTGTTTTCTGAGCCCAAAATCCAATGTTTTCATCTATTTCGGAACACTTTTCTTCTTTTGCACTGTTTTTTCATCTCGGATCGTACGTCATGAGCCACGAAAAGGACGACAACCTAATCCATCACAATTCTATTACCGAATCCCGTGGCACCTTGGGCAAGACAACTTCACTTCACGTAGAGGCTGGGCCTGCAAACCGAGGGCGTGGGGCTTGTGACCAGGTATCCGTCGCTCCAGTGCCCATAACTTTTGATTCGTAAGGAGTTGCGCGGTGCACAGCATACCGTTGGAAAACTCTCCGAGAGCTCTACGACGGGGGAACCAAGCGTGCTTGGCTGCTCCCTTTTTCAGATCCCAAAATCTAATGTTTTCATTTGTTTGGGAACATTTTTCTTCTTTTGCGCTGTTTTTTCGTCCCGGATCGGACGTCATGAGCTGTAAAAAAGACGACAACCTAATCCATCACATTTCTATTACCGAATCCCACGGCACCTTGGGCAAGACAACTTTACTTCACGTAGAGGCTGGACCTGCAAACCGAGGGCGTGGGGCTTGTGACCAGGTATCCATCACTCCGGTGCCTATAACTTTTAATCCGTAAGGACTTATGTGGTGCACAGCATACCGTTGGAAAGCTCTTCGAGAGCTCTACGATTGGGGCACTAAGCCTGCTCGGCTGCGTCTATTTTTGGAGCCCAAAATTGAAGGTTTTCACAAGTTTTAGGACACTTTTCTTTTTTTGCGCTGTTTTTCAGTCCCGGATCGTACGTCGTGAGCTGCGAAAAGGACGACAACCAAATCCATCATATTTCTATTAACGAATCCCATAGCACCTTGGCCAAGACAACTTCACTTCACGTAGAGGCTGGGCCTGCAAACCGAGGGCGTGGGGCTTATGACCAGGTATCCGTCGCTCCAGTGCTCATAACTTTTGATCCGTAAGGAGTTACGCTGCGCACAGCATACCGTTGGAAAGCTCCCCGATAGCTCTACGATGGGGGTACCAAACTTGCTCAGCTGCGCATATTTTCAGAGCCCAAAATCGAACGTTTTCATCAGTTTCGGGACACTTTTCTTCCTTTGTGTTGTTTTTCCGTCCCTGATCGTACGTCTTGAGCAGTGAAAAGGACGACAACCTAATCCATCACATTTCTATTACCGAATCCCACGGCACCTTGGGCAAAACAACTTCACTTCACGTAGAGGCTGGGCTACAAACCGATGGCGTGGGGCTTGTGACCAAGTATCCGTCGCTCCGGTGCCCATAACTTTTTATCCGTAAGGAGTTACGTGGCGCATAGCATACCGTTGGAAAGCTCTCCGAGAGCTCTACAACTGGGGCACTATGCCTGCTCAGCTGCAACTATTTTCGGAGCCCGAATTGAACGTTTTCATTAGTTTTGGGATACTTTTCTTCTTTTGCGATATTTTTTATCCCAGATCGTACGTCGTGAGCCGCAAAAAGGACGACAACCTAATCCATCATTTTCTATTACCGAATCCCATGGCACCTTGGGCAAGACAACTTCACTTCACGCAGAAGTTGGGCCCGCAAACCTAGGGCGTTGGGCTTGTGACCAAGTATCCGTCGCTCCGGTGCCCATAACTTTTGATTCGTAAGGAGTTACGCAGCGCACAACATACCGTTGGAAACCTATCCGAGAGCTCTATGATGGAGGTACCAAGCTTGCTCGGCTGTGCCTATTTTCGAAGCCCAAAATTGAACATTTTCATCAGTTTCGGGACACTTTTCTTCTTTTGCGTTGTTTTTCCATCCCTGAACGTACATCGTGAGCCGCGAAAAGGACGACAACCTAATCCATCACATTTGTATTACCGAATCCCACGGCACCTTGGGCAAGACAACTTCACTTCACTTAGAGGCTGGGCCCGCAAACCGAGGGCGTGGTTCTTGTGACCAGGTATCCGTCGCTCCGGTACCCATAACTTTTGATCTGTAAGAGGTTACGCGGTGCACAGCATACCGTTGGAAAACTCTCCGAGTGCTCTACGACTTGGGTACCAAGCCTGCTCGGCTGTGCCTATTTTCGGAGACAAAAATCGAAAGTTTTCATCAATTTTGGGACACTTTTCTACTTTTACACTATTTTTCCATTCCGAATCGTATGTCCTGAGCCGCGAAAAGGACGACAACCTAATCCTTCACATTTCTACTACTGAATCCCATGGCACCTTGGGCATGACAACTTCACTTCACGTACAGGCTGGCCCGCAAACCGAGGGCATGGTTCTTGTAACAAGGTATCCGTTGCTCCGGTGCCCATAACTTTTGATCCGTAAAGGGTTACACGATGCACAGCATACTGTTGGAAAGCTCTCCGAGAGCTCTACGACGGGGGAACCCAACTTACTCGGCTGCACCAATTTTTGGAGCCCAAAAATGAACGTTTTAATTTGTTTCGGAACACTTTTCTTATTTTGCGCTGTTTTTCCGTCCCGGATCGTACGTCGTGAGCTGCGAAAAGGACGACAACCTAATCCATCACATTTCTATTATCGAATCCCACAGCACCTTGGGCACGACAGCTTCACTTCACGTACAGGCTGGGCCTGCAAACTGAGGGCGTGGTTCTTGTGACTAGGTATCTATCGCTCCGGTGCCCATAACTTTTGATCCGTAAGGGGTTACGCGACGCACAGCATATAGTTGGAAAGCTCTCCGAGCGCTTTACGATGGGGGCATCCAGCCTGCTCTGCTGCGCCTATTTTCGGAGGCCAAAGTCCAACGTTTTCATCTGTTTCGGAACACTTTTCTTGTTTTGCGTTGTTTTTTCGTCCCGGATCGTACGTCGTGAGCTGCGAAAACGACGACAACCTCATCTATCACATTTCTATTACCGAATCCCATGGCACCTTGGGCAAGACAACTTCACTTCACGTAGAGGTTGGGCCTGCAAACCGAGGGCGTGGCGCTTGTGACTAGGTATCCGTCGCTCCGGTGCCCATAACTTTTGATCTGTAAGGAGTTACGCGGAGCACAGCATACCGTTGGAAAGCTCTCCAAGAGCTCTATGACTTGGGCACCAAGCCTGCTTGCTTGCGCCTCTTTTCGGGGCCTAAAATCCAATGTTTTCATCTATTTTTGAACAATTTTCTTCTTTTACGATGTTTTTCCTTTCCGGATCGTACGTCGTGAGCTGCGAAAAGGACGACAACCTAATACATCACATTTCTATTACCGAATCCCAAGGCACCTTAGGCAAGACAACTTCACTTCACATTGAGGCTGGGACTGCAAACAGAGGGCGTGGGGCTTGTGACCAGGTATCTGTCGCTCCGGTGCCCATAACTTTTGATCCGTAAAGAGTTGCGTGGTGCATAGCATACCGTTGGAAAGCCCTCCTAGAGCTCTACGACTTGGGCACCAAGCCTGCTAGGTTGCACCTATTTTCGGAGCCCAAAATTCAATGTTTTCATCTGTTTTGGAACACTTTTCTTCTTTTCTGCTTTCTTTTCGGTCCTGGATCGGATGTCGTGAGATGCGAAAAGGATGACAACCTAATCCATCACATTTCTATTACCAAATCCCATGGCACCTTGGGCAAGACAACTTCACTTCACGTAGAGGCTGGGCCCACAAACCGAGGGCGTGGGGCTTGTGACCAGGTATCCGTCGCTCCGGTGGCCATAACTTTTGATCCGTAAGGAGTTACGTAGTGCCCAGCATACCATTGGAAAGCTCGCCGAGAGCTCTACGACTAGGGCACCAAGCCTGCTCGACTGCGTCTATTTTTGGATTCCAAAATTGAACATTTTCATAAGTTTTGGGACATTTTTCTTCTTTTGCGCTGTTTTTCGTCCCGAATCATACGTCGTGAGCTGCGAAAAGGACGACAACCTAATCCTTCACATTTTTATTACCGAATCCCATGGCACCTTGGCCAAGACAACTTCACTTCACGTAGAGGCTGGGCCCGCAGACCGAGGGCGTGGTGCTTCTGACCAGGTATCCGTCGCTCCGATGCCCATAACGTTTGATCCGTAATGAGTTACGCGGTGCACAGCATACCGTTGGAAAGCTCTCCGAGAGCTCTACGATGGGGGCACCAAGCTTTCTCGCCTGTACATATTTTCAGAGCCCAAAATCAAACGTTTTCATCAGTTTCGGGACACTTTTCTTTCTTTGCGTTGTTTTTCCGTCCCTGATCGTACGTTGTGAGCCGCAAAAAGGACGACAACCTAATCCATCACATTTCTATTACCGAATCCCACAGCACCTTGGGCAAGACAACTTCACTTCACGTAGAGGCTGGGCCTACAAATCGAGGGCGTGCGGCTTGTGAACAGGTATCCGTCGCTCCGGTGCCCATAACCTTTGATCCGTAAGGAGTTACGTGGCGCACAGTATACCGTTCGAAAGCTCTCTGAGAGCTCTACGACTGGGGCACCAAGCTTGCTCGCCTACGCCTATTTTCAGAGCCCAAAATTGAACGTTTTTATCAGTTTTGGGACACTTTTCTTCTTTTGCGCTATTTTTCCGTCCCGGATCATACGTCGTGAGCTGCGAAAAGGACGACAACCTAATCCATCACATTTCTATTTCCAAATCCGACGACACCTTAGGCACGACAACTTCACTTCACGTAGAAGCTGGGCCCGCAAACCGAGGGTATGGGACTTGTCAACGGGTATCCGTCGCTTTGGTGCCCATAACTTTTGATCCGTAAGGAGTTACGCGGCGCATAGCATACCGTTGGAAAGCTCTCCGAGAGCTCTACGACGTGGGCAGTTATCCTTCTCGGTTGTGACAATTTTCAGAGCGGATAATCGAATGTTCTCATCATTTTTGGGACACTTTTCTTTTTTGCGCTGTTTTTTCGTCCCGGACCGTACGTCGTGAGCCGCGAAAAGGACGACAACTAATCCATCACATTTTTATTATCGAATCCCACGGTACCTTAGGCAAGACAATTTCACTTCATGTAGAGGCTTGGCCCGCAAACCGAGGGCGTGGGGCTTGAGGCCAGGTCTCTTTTGCTCCAGTGCCCATAAGTTTTCATCCGTAAGGAGTTACGTGGCGCACAGCATACTATTGCAAAGCTCTCTGAGATTTCTACTACGGGAACAACAAGCCTGCTCGGCTGCGCCTATTTTTGGAGCCCAAAATCGAACGTTTTAATTAGTTTTGGGACACTTCACTTCTTTTGCGTTGTTTTTCTATCCCGAATCGTACGTCGAGAGCCGCGAAAAGGACGACAACCTAATCCATCACATTTCTATTACTGAATCCTATTACACCTTGGGCAAGACAACTTCACTTCACGTAGAGGATGGGCCCGTAAACCGAGGGTGTGGGACTTGTGACCAGGTATCCGTCGCTCCAGTGCACATAACTTTTGATCCATAAGGAGTTACGCGGCGCACAACATACCGTTGGAAAGCTCTCCGAGAGCTCTATGACGGGGACAGTAAGCCTGCTCTGCTGCGCTTGTTTTTGGAGCCCAAAATCGAACGTTTTTATCAATTTCGGGACACTTTTCTTCTTTTGCGCTATTTTTTCGTCCCGAACTATACGTCGTGAGCCGCGAAAAGGACGACAACCTAATCCATCACATTTCTATTACCGAATCCCTGGCACCTTGGGCAAGACAACTTTGCTTCACGTAGAGGTTAAGCCCGCAAACCGAGGGCATGGGGCATGGGACCAAGTCTCCGTCGCTCTCGTGCCCATAACTTTTGATCCGTAAGGAGTTACGCGGCGCACATCATATAGGTAGAAAGCTCTCCTAGAGGTCTACGACAAGGACGTCAAGCCTGCTCAGATGCACCTGTTTTCGGATCCTAAAATCGAACATTTTCATAAGTTTCGGGACACTTTTCTTCTTTTGCGCTATTTTTTTGTCCCGGATAGTACGTCGTGAGCCGCTAAAAGGACGACAACTTAATCCATCATATTTCTATTATCGAATCCCACGGCACCTTATGCAAGATAACTTCGCTTCACGTAGAGGTTGGGTCCGCAAACCAAGGGCGTGGGGCTTAGGACCAGGTCTCTGTCGCTCTGGTGCCTATAACTTTTGATCCGTAAGGAGTTACGCGGCGCACAACATACCGTTGGAAAGCTCTCCGAGAGGCCTACGTTGGGGGTAGCTAGCCTAGTTGGCTGCGCCTGTTTTAAGAGCCCAAAATCAAACGTTTTATCAGTTTCGGGACACTTTACTTCTTTTGTGCTGTTTTTTCATCCCGGATCGTACGTCGTGAGCCGCGAAAAGGACGACAACCTAATCCATCACATTTCTATTATCGAATCCCACGGCACCTTGGGCAAGGCAACTTCACTTCACGAAGAGGCTGGGCCCGCAAACCGAGGGCGTGGGGCTTGGGACCAGGTCACCGTCGCTCCGGTGCCCATAACTTTTGATTCGTAAGGAGTGACGCGGCGCACAGCATACCGTTGGAAAGCTCTCCGAGAGCTCTACGACGGGGGCAGCTAGCCTTCTTGGCTGCACCAATTTTATGTGCCCAAAATTGAACGTTCTCATAAGTTTCGGGACACTTTTCCATTTTTATGCTATTTTATCGTCCCGGATCGTATGTCGTGAGCAGCAAAAAGGACGACAACCAAATTCATCACTTTTTTATTATCAAATCCCACGGCACCTTAGGCAAGACAATTTCGCTTCACGTAGAGGCTTGGCCCGCAAACCGGGGGCGTGGGGCTTGAGGCCAGGTCTCTTTCGCTCCGGTGCCCATAAGTTTTGATTCGTAAGGAGTTATGCGTCGTACAGCAAACTGTTACAAAGCTCTCCGTGAGTTCTACGACGGGAACAATAAGCCTGCTCGGCTGCGCCTATTTTTGGAGCCCAAAATCGAACATTTTCATCAGTTTCGGAATACTTCTCTTCTTTTGCACTGTTTTTCCGTCCCAAATAGTAAGTCGAGAGCCGCGAAAAGGACGACAACCTAATCCATTACATTTCTATTACCGAATCCTACTACACCTTGGGCAAGACAACTTCACTTCACGTAGAGGCTGGGCCCGCAAACTGAGGGTGTGGGGCTTGTGACCAAGTATCCGTCGCTCCGGTGCACATAACTTTTGATCCGTAAGGAGTTACGCTACGCACAACATACCGTTGGAAAGCTCTCTGATAGCTTTACGACGGGGACAACAAGCCTGTTCGGCTGCGCTTGTTTTTGGAACCCAAAATCGAACATTTTCATCAATTTCGGGACACTTTTCTTCTTTTACGCTATTTTTCCATCCCGAATCGTACGTCGTGAGCCACGAAAAGGACGACAACCTAATCCATCACATTTCTATTACCGAATCCCACAGCACCTTGGGCAACAAAGCTTTGTTTCACGTAGAGGCTGAGCCCGCAAACCGAGGGCGTGGGGCATGGGACCAGGTCTCCGTCGTTCCGGTGCCCATAACTTTTGATCCGTAAGGAGTTACGCAGCGCACATCTTACATTTATAAACCTCTCCTAGAGGTCTACAACCAGTACAACAAGCCTGCTCAGTTACGCCTTTTTTCGGATCCCAAAATCGAATATTTTCATCAGTTTCGCGACACTTTTCTTCTTTTGCACTATTTTTTCGTCCCGGATCGTACGTTGTGAGCCGCTAAAAGGACGACAACCTAATCCATCTCATTTCTATTATCAAATCCCACGGCACCTTGGGTAAGATAACTTCGCTTCACGTAGAGGCTTGGCCCGCAAACCGAGGGCGTGGGGCTTGGGACCATGCCTCCGTCGTTCCGGTGCCCATAAGTTTTGATCCTTAAGGAGTTACACGGCGTACAGCAAACTGTTGGAAAGCTCTCCGAGAGTTCTACGACAGGAACAACAAGCCTGCTCAACTGCGCCTATTTTCGGAGGCCAAAATCGAACGTTTTCATCAGTTTCGGGATACTTCTCTTCTTTTGCGCTATTTTTCCATCCCAAATCGTACGTCGAGAGTCGCGAAAAGGACGACAACCTAATCCATCACATTTCTATTACTAAATCCTACTGCACCTTGGGCAAGAGAACTTCACTTCATGTAGAGGTTGGGCCCGCAAACCGAGGGCGTGGGGCTTGTGACCAGGTATCCCTCGCTCTGGTGCACATAACTTTTGATTCGTAAGGAGTTACGCTGCGTACAACATACCGTTGGAAAGCTCTCCGATAGCTCTACGACGAGGACAACAAGCCTGCTCGGCTGCGCTTGTTTTTGGAGTCCAAAATTGAACGTTTTCATCAATTTCAGGACGCTTTTCTTCTTCTGCGCTGTCATGGATCGTACGCCGTGTGCCGCGAAAAGGACGACAACCGAATCCATCACATTTCTATTATCAAATCCCTCGGCACTTTGGGCAAGACAACTTCACTTCACGTAGAGGCTTGGGCCGCAAACCGAGGGCGTGGGGCATGGGACTAGGTCTCCGTCGCTCTGGTGCCCATAACTTTTGATCCGTAAGGAGTTACACGGCGCACAACATACTGTTGGAAAGCTCTCCGAGAGCTCTACGACGGGGGTGGCTAGCCTGCTCGACTGCGGCTATTTTCAGAGCCCAAAATCGAACGTGTTCATCAGTTTCGGGACAATTTTCTTTTTTTGCGCTATTTTTTCATCCCGGATCGTAAGTCGTGAGCTGCGTAAAGGACGACAACCTAATCCATGACATTTCTATTACCGAATCCCACGGCACCTTGGGCAAGACAACTTCACTTCACGTAGAGGCTGGGCCCACAAACCGAGGGCTTGGGGTTTGGGACCAAGTTTCCGTCGCTCCGATACCCATAACTTTTGATCCGTAAGGAGTTACGTGGCGCACAGCTTACATGTAGAAACCTCTACGACCAGTACAACAAGCCTGCTCAGTTGTGCCTATTTTTAGATTTCAAAATTGAACGTTTTCATCAGTTTCGGGACACTTTTCTTCTTTTGCACTGTTTTTTCATCCCGGATCGTACGTTGTGAGCCGCTAAAAGGTCGACAACCTAATCCATCTCATTTCTATTATCAAATCCCACGGCACCTTGGGCAAGACAACTTCGCTTCACGTAGAGGCTTGGTCCGCAAACCGAGGGCGTGGAGTTTGAGGCTACGTCTCTGTCGTTCCGGTGCCCATAAGTTTTTATCCGTAAGGAGTTATGCGTCGTATAGCAAACTGATGCAAAGCACTCTGAGAGTTCTACGACAGGAACAACATGCCTGCTCGGCTACGCCTATTTTCAGAGCCCAAAATCGAACGTTTTCATCAGTTTTGGGATACTTCTTTTATTTTGCGCAGTTTTTTCGTCCCAAATCGTGCGTCGAGAGTCGCGAAAAGGACGACAACCTAATCCATCACATTTCTATTACCGAATCCTACTGCACCTTGGGCAAGACAACTTCACTTCACGTAGAGGCTGGGCCCGTAAACCGAGGGCTTGGGCTTGTGACCAGGTAGCTGTCGCTCTGGTGCACATAACATTTGATTTGTAAGGTGTTATCGCACAACATACTGTTGGAAAGCTCTCCGATAGCTCTACGACGAGGACAACAAACCTGCTCGGCTGCGCTTGTTTTTACAGCCCAAAATCGAACGTTTTCATTAATTTCGGGACATATTTCTTCTTTTACGCTATTTTTCAATCCCGAATCGTACGTCGTGAGCCACGAAAAGGACGACAACCTAATCCATCACATTTCTATTACCAAATCCCACGGCACCTTGGGCAAGACAACTTTGTTTCACGTAGAGGCTGAGCCCGCAAACCGAGGACGTGGTGCTTGGGACCAGGTCTCCGTCGCTCCGGTGCCCATAACTTTTGATCCGTAAGGAGTTACGCGGTGCACAGCTTACATGTAGAAACCTCTCCTTGAGGTCTACGACTAGTACAACAAGCCTGCTCAGTTTTGGCTGTTTTTGGATCCCAAAATCGAACGTTTTCATCAGTTTTGGGACACTTTTCTTCTTTTGCACTATTTTTTCCTCCCGAATCGTACATCGTGAGCCGCTTAAAGGACGACAACCTAATCCATCTTATTTCTATTATCAAATCCCACTCCACCTTGGTCAAGACAACTTCACTTCACGTAGAGGTTGGGTCCGCAAACCGAGGGCGTGGGACTTGGGACCAGGTCTCTATTGCTCTAGTGCCCATAACTTTTGATCTGTAAGGAGTTACGCGGCTCACATCATACCGTTGGAAAGCTCTCCGAGAGCTCTACGATGAGGGCAGCTAGCCTGGTTGGCTGCGCCTATTTTCGGAGCCCAAAATCAAACGTTTTCATCAGTTTTGGGACACTTCTATTGTTTTACACTATTTTTTCGTCCCAGATCGTACTTCGTGAGTCGCGAAAAGGACGATAACCTAATCCATCACATTTCTATTATCAAATCCCATTGCACCTTGGGCAAGACAACTTCGCTTCACGTTGAGGCTGGGCCCGCAAACCGAGGGCGAGGGGCTTAGGACCAGGTCTCTGTCGCTCTGGTGCCTATAACTTTTGATCTGTAAGGAGTTATGCGGCGCACAACATACCATTGGAAAGCTCTCTTAGAGCTCTATAACGTGGGCAGCAAGCTTACTTGGCTGCGCTTGTTTTCGGAGCCCAAAATTGAACGTTTTCATTAATTTCGGGACACTTTTCTTCTTTTTTGCTGTTTTTTCAACCTGGATCGTACGGCGTGAGTCGCAAAAAGGACGACAACCTAATCCATCACATTTCTATTATCGATCCCATGTCACCTTGGGCAAGACAACTTCGAGTCACGTAGAGGCTTGGCCTGCAAACCGAGGACGTGGGGCTTGGGCCTAGTTCTCCGTCGCTCTGGTGCCCATAACTTTTGATCCGTAAGGAGTTACGCGGCGCACAGTATACCGTTGGAAAGCTCACCGACAGCTCTACGATAGGGGCAGCTAGCCTGCTCATCTACGCCTATTTTAGGAGCCCAAAATCGAAAGTTTTCATCAATTTTGAGACACTTTTCTTCTTTTGCGCTGTGTTTCTGTCCCGGATCGTACGTCGTGAGCCGCGAAAAGAACGACAACCTAATCCATCACATTTTTATTATCGAATCCCACGGAACCTTAGGCAAGAAAACTTTGCTTCACGTAGAGGCTTGGCCCGCAAACCGAGGGCGTGGGGATTAGGACCAGGTCTCCGTCGCTCCGGTGCCTATAACTTTTGATCTGTAAGAAGTTACGCGGCGCACAACATACTGTTGCAAAGCTCTCTGAGAACTCTACGACGGGAATAGCAAGCATGCTTGACTGTGGCTATTTTTAGAGCCCAGAATCGAACATTTTCATCAGTTTCGGGACACTTTTCTTCTTTTGCGCTATTTTTCTATCTTGGATCGTACGATGTGAACCACGAAAACGACAACAACTTAATCCATCACATTTCTATTACTGAATCCCATGGCACCTTGGGCAAGACAACTTCACTTCACGTAGAGGCTGGGCCCACAAACTGAGGGCTTGGGGCTTGGGACCAAGTCTCCGTCGCTTCGGTGCCCATAACTTTTGATCCGTAAGGAGTTACACGGCAGACAGCATACCGTTGGAAAGCTATCCGAGAGCTCTACTACGGGGACAACAAGACTGCTAGGCTATGCCTATTTTCGGAGCCTAAAATCGATTGTTTTCATCAGTTTTGGGACACTTTTCTACTTTTTCGTTGTTTTTCCTTCCCGAATAGTACGTCGTGAGCCGCGAAAAGGACGACAACCTAATCCATCACATTTCTATTACCGAGTCCCACAATACCTTGGCGACGACAACTTTACTTCACGCAGAGGCTGGGCCCGCAAACCGAGGGCGTAGGGCTTGTGACCAGATATCCGTCGCTCCGGTGCACATAAATTTTGATTTGTAAAGAGTTACGCGGCGCACAACATACCATTGGAAAGCTCTCCGGGAGCTCTAAGACGGAGGCTGCTATGCAGTGCCTATTTTTTGAGTCCAAAATTGAACGTTTTCATCAGTTTCAGGACTCTTTTCTTCTTTTGCACTATTTTTTCATCATGGATCGTACGCCGTGTGCCGCGAAAAGGACGACAACCGAATCCATCACATTTCTATTATCAAATCCCACGGCATCTTGGGCAAGACAACTTTGCTTCACTTAGAGGCTTGGGCCGCAAACCGAGGGCGTGAGGCTTGGGACCAGGTCTCCGTCGCTCTGGTGCCTATAACTTTTGATCCATAAGGAGTTACGCGGCGCACAACATACTGTTGGAAAGCTCTCTGAGAGCTCTACGATGGGGGCAGCTAGGCTGTTTTTCCATCCCGGATCATAAGTCATGAGCCGCGTAAAGGACGACAACCTAATCCATGACATTTCTATTACCGAATCCCACGACACCTTGGGCAAGACAACTTCACTTCACGTAGAGGCTGGGCCCACAAACCGAGGGCTTGGGGCTTGGGACCAAATTTCCGTGGCTCCGATACCCATAACTTTTGATCCGTAAGGAGTTACGCGGCGCACAGCATAGCGTTGGTAAGTTCTCCGAGAGCTCTGCGCTGGGGACAGTTAGCCCGATCGGCTGCGCCTATTTGCAGAGCCCAAAATCGAATGTTTTCATCAGTTTCGAGATATTTTTCTTCTTTTGCGGTGTTTTTCTGTCCCGGATCGTACGTCGTGAGCGGCGAAAAGGATGACAACCTAATCCTTGACATTTCTATTACCAAATCCCATAGCACATTGGGCAAGACAATATCACTTCATGTAGAGTCTGGGCCCACAAACCGAGGGCTTGGAGCTTAGGACAAGGTTTCCGTCGCTCCGATGCCCATAACTTTTCATCCGTAAGGACTTACGCGGTGCACAACATACTGTTAGAAAGCTCTCCGAGAGCTCTACGACGGGGGCAGCTAGCTTGCTCAGTTGCGCCTGTTTTCAGAGCCCAAAATCGAACGTTTTCATCAGTTTCGGGATACTTTTCTTCTTTTGCACTTTTTTTTGTCCCGAATCGTACGTCGTGAGCCGCAAAAAGGACGACAACCTAATCCATCACATTTCTATTATCGAATCCCATGGCACATTCGGCAAGACAACTTCACATCACGTAGAGGCTGGGCTCGCAAGCCGAGGGTGTGGGGCTTTAGACCAGGTCTCCGTCGCTCTAGTGCCCATAACTTTTGATCCGTATGGAGTTACGCAACACACAACATACCGTTAGAAAGCTCTCCGAGAGCTCTACGATAGGGGCAGCTAGCCTACTTGGCTGCGCCTATTTTTGGAGCACAAAATTGAACGTTTTCACCAGTTTCGGGACACTTTTCTTCTTTTGCGATGTTTTTCCATCCCATATCGCACGTCGTGAGCTGCGAAAAGGACGACAAGCTAATCCATCACATTTCTATTATTGAATCCCACGGTACCTTGGGCAAGACAACTTCGCTTCATATAGAGGCTTGGCCCGCAAACCAAGGGCGTAGGGCTTGGGACAAGGTCTTCGTCACTCCGGTGCCTATAACTTTTGATCCGTAAGGAGTTACGCGGTGCACAACATACCGTTGGAAAGCTCTCCAAGAGCTCTACGACCGGGACAGCAAGCTTGCCTGGCTGCACCTATTTTCAGAGCCCAAAATCTAACGTTTTCATCAATTTTGGGACACTTTTCTTCTTTTGCACTGTTTTTTCTTCCCGGATCGTACGTTGTGAGCCGCGAAAAGGACGACAACCTAATCCATCACATTTCTATTATTGAATCACACGGCACTTTGGGCCAGACAACTTCGCCCGAAGTAGAGGCTGGGGCCGCAAACTGAGGGCGTGGGGCTTGTGACCAGGTCTCTGTCGCTCTGGTGCCCATAACTTTTGATCCGTAAGGTGTTACGCGGCGTACAACATACCGTTGGAAAGCTCTCCAAGAGCTCTAAGACTGGGGCAGCTAGCCTGCTCGGTTGCACATGTTTTCGGAGCCTAAAATCGAATGTTTTCATCAGTTTTGGGACTACTTTTCTTCTTTTGCACTGTTTTTCGATCCCGGATCGTATGTCGTGAGCCGCAAAAAAGACGACAACCTGATCTATCACATTTCTATTATTGAATCCCACGGCACCTTGGGTAAGACAACTTCACTTCACGTAGAGGCTTGGCCTGCAAAGCGAGGGCATGGGGCTTGGGACCAGGTCTCCGTCGCTCCGGTGCCCATAACTTTTGTTCCGTAAGGAGTTAGGCGGCGCAAAGCATACGGGTAGAAAGCTCTCCTAGAGGTCTACGATGAGGACAGCAAGCCTGCTCAGGTGTACCTATTTTCGTATCCCAAAATCGAATGTGTTCATCAGTTTCGGGACACTTTTCTTCTTTTGCGCTATTTTTCCTTCCCGGATCGTACGTCGTGAGCTGCTAAAAGGACGACAACCTAATCCATCATATTTCTATTATCGAATCCCACAGCACCTTGGACAAGACAACTTCGCTTCACGTTGAGGCTGGGCCCGCAACCCGAGGGCGTGGGGCATAGGACCAGGTCTCCGTCGCTCCGGTGCCCATAACTTTTGATTCGTAAGGAGTTACGCGGCGCACAGCATACCGTTGGAAAGCTCTCCGAGAGCTCTACGACGGGGGCAGCAAGCCTACTAGGTTGCGTCTATTTTCAGAGCCCAAAATCAAACATTTTCGTCAGTTTCGGGACACTTTTCTTCTTTTGCGCTATTTTTTCGTCTCGGATCGTACATCGTGAGCCGCGAAAAGAGCGACAACCTAATCTATCACATTGCTATTATCAAATCCCATGGCACCTTGGGCAAGACAACTTCACTTCACATATAGGCTGGGCCCGCAAACCGAGGGAGTAGTGCTTGGGACCAGGTCTTTCTTGCTCTGGTCCCCATGACTTTTCATCCGTAAGGAGTTACGCGGCGCACAGAATGCCGTTGGAAAGCTCTCCGAGTGCTCTACGACGGGGTCAGCAAATTTGTTTGATGCGCCTATTTTTGGAGCCGAAGATCGAACGTTTTCATCAATTTTGGGACACCTTTCTTTTTTCCGCTGTTATTCCGTCCCGGATCTTAAGTCGTGAGACGTGAAAAAGACGACAACCTAATCCATCACATTTCTATTATCGAATCCCATGGCACCTTGGGCAAGACAACATCGCTTCACATAGAGGCTTGGCCCGCAAACCGAGGGTGTGGGGCTTGGGACCAGGTCTCCGTCGCTCCGGTGCCCATAACTTTTGATCCGTAAGGAGGTATGCGGCGTACAACATACCGTTGGAAAGCTCTCAGAGCTCTACAAAGGTGGCAGCTAGCTTGCTCGGCTGCGCCTGTTTTTAGAGCCCAAAATCGAACGTTTTCATCAGTTTCGGGATACTTTTCTTCTTTTGCGCTTTTTTTTCAGCCCAGATAGTACGTCGTGATCTGCGAAAAGGACGACAACCTAATCTTTCACATTTCTATTATCGAATCCCACGACACCTTGGGAAAGACAACTTCGCATCACGTAGAGGTTGGGCCCGCAAACCGAGGGCGTAGGGCTTTAGACCAAGTCTCCGTCTCTCTGGTGCCCATAACTTTTGATCTGTAAGGAGTTACGCGGCGCACAACATACCGTTGAAAAGCTCTCTGAGAGCTCTACGATGGGGGAAGCTAGCCTACTCGGCGGCGCTTGTTTTCGGAGCCCAAAATTGAACGGTTTCACCAATTTCAGGTCACTTTTCTTCTTTTGCACTATTTTTTCATCCAGGATCGTACGTCGTGTGCCACAAAAGGGATGACAACCTAATCCATCACATTTTTATTATCGAATCCCATAGCACCTCAGGCAAGACAACTTCACTTCACGTAGAGGCTTGGCACGCAAACCGAGGGTGTGGGGCTTGGGACCAAGTCTCCGTCGCACCGCTACCCAGAACTTTTGATCCGTAAGGAGTCACGCGGCGCACAACATACTGTTGGAAAGCTCTCCAAGAGCTCTACGACGGGAACAGCATGCCTGAGCGGCTGCGCCTATTTTCGGAGCCCAAAATCGAACGTTTTTATCAGTTCCGAGACACTTTCTTCTTTTGCGCTCTTTTTCTGTCCCGAATCGTACGCCGTGAGTCACAAAAAGACGGACAACCTAATCCATCACATTTCTATTACTAAATCCCACGGCACCTTGGGCAAGACAACTTCACTTCACGTAGAGGTTGGGCCCACAAACCAAGGGTTTGGGGCTTGGGACCAGGTTTCCGTCGCTCCGGTGCCCATAACTTTTGATCCGTAATGAGTTACGCGGTGCACAGCATACTATTGGAAAGCTCTCCGAGAGCTCTACGACGGGGACAGCAAGCCTGCTCGACTGTGCCTATTTTCAGCAGTTTCGGGACACTTTTCTTGTTTTGCGCTGTTTTTCCGCCCCGGATAGTATGTCGTGAGCCGCCAAAAGGGCGAAAACCTAATCCATCACATTTCTATTATTGAATCCTAGGCACTTTGGGCAAGACAACTTCGTTTCACGTAGAGGCTGGGCAACCGTTGCTCCGGTGCCCATAACTTTTGATCCGTAAGGAGTTACGCGGCGCACAACATGCTGTTGGAAAGCTCCCCGAGAGGTCTATGACAAAGGCATCAATCCTGCTTAGCTGCGCCTATTTTCGAAGCCAAAAATTGAACGTTTTCATTAGTTTTGGGACACCTTTCTTCTTTTGCGCTATTTTTCCATCCTAGATCGTACGTCGTGAGCCGCGAAAAGGACGAAAACCTAATCCATCACATTTCTATTTCCGAATCCCACGGCACCTTGGGCAAGACAACTTTGCTTCACGTTGAGGCTGGGCCCGCAAACCAAGGGCTTGGGGCTTGGGACCAGGTCTCCATCGCTCCGGTGCCCATAACTTTTTATCTGTAAGGAGTTATGCGGCGCACAGCATACAGTTGGAAAGCACTCCGAGAGTTGTACCAAGGGGCAGCAAGCATGCTCTGCTGCGCCTGCTTTTGGAGCCCAAAATCGAACGTTTTCATCAGTTTCGGGACACTTTTCTTCTTTTGCGCTATTTTTCCTTCCCGGATCGTACGTCGTGAGCTGCAAAAAGGACGACAACCTAATCTATCACATTTCTATTACTGAATCGAACGGCACCTTGGGCAAGACAACTTTGCTTCACGTAGAGGCGGGGCCCGCAAACCGAGGGCGTGGGTCTTGGGACCAGGTCTCTGTCGCTCCGGTGCCCATAACTTTTGATCCGTAAGGAGTTACGCGGCGCACAACATACGGGTAGAAAGCTCTCCTAGAGGTCTGTGATGAGGACAGTAAGCCTGCTCAGTTGCGCCTGTTTTCGGAGCCCAAAATCGAACGTTTTCATCAATTTCGGGACACTTTTCTTCTTTTGCGTTGTTTTCTCGTCCCGGATCGTACGTCGTGAGCCGCTAAAAGGACGATAACCTAATCCATCATATTTCTATTATCAAAGCCCACGGCACCTTGGGCAAGACAACTTCGCTTCACGTAGAGGCTGGGCCCGTAAACCGAGGGCGTGGGGCTTGGGACCAGATCTTTGTCGCTCTGGTGCCCGTAAATTTTGATCCGTAAGGAGTTACGCGGCGCACAACATACCGTTGGAAAGCTCTCCGAAATCTCTATCACGGGGACAACAAACTTGCCCGGCTGTTCCTATTTTCGGAGCCCAAAATCGAACATTTTCATCAATTTCTGGACATTTTTCTTCTTTTCTGCAGTTTTTCCGTCTCGAATCGTACATCGTGAGCCGCGAAAAGGACGACAACCTAATCCATCACATTTCTATTACCGAATCCCACAGCACCTTGGGCAAGACAACTTCACTTCACGTAGAGGCTGGGCCCGTAAACCGAGGGCTTGGGGATTGGGACCAGGTCTCCGTGGCTCCGTTGCCCATACCTTTTGATCCGTAAGGAGTTAGGCAGCGCACAACATATCATTGGAAAGCTCTCTGAGAGCTCAACGACGGGGATAGCAAGCCTGATCGGCTGTGCCTTTTTTTGAAGCCCAAAATTGAACGTTTTCATCAGTTTTGGGACACTTTTCTTCTTTTGCGCTATTTTTCAGTCCCGGATCGTACGTCGTGAGCCGCAAAAAGGACGACAGCCTAATCCATCACATTTTTATTATCGAATCCCACGACACCTTGGGCAAGACAACTTCACTTCACATAGATGTTGGGCCCGCAAACCGAGGGCTTGGGGCTTCGGACCAGGTCTTCGTCTCTCTAGTGCCCATAACTTTTGATTCGCAAGGAGTTACGCGGCGCGCAGCATACCGTTTGAAACCTCTCCGAGAGCTCTACGACGAGCACAGCAAGCCTGCTCGGTTGTGCCTATTCTCGTAGCCCAAAATCGAATATTTTTATCAGTTTCGGTATACTTTTCTTCATTTGCATTGTTTTTCCGCCTCGGATCGTACGTCGTAAGCCGCTAAAAGGATGACAACCTAATCCATCACATTTCTATTATCGAATCACAAGGCACCTTGGGCAAGACAACTTCGCTTCACGTACAGGCTGGGCCTGCAAACCGAGGGCGTGGAGCATGGGACCAGGTCTCCGTCGCTTCGGTGCCCTTAACTTTTGATCCATAAGGAGTTACAAAGTGCACAGCATACCGTTGGAAAGCTCTCCGAGAGCTCTACGACGGGGGCAGCTAGCCTGCTTGGCTGCGCCTATTTCGGAACCCAAAATCGAACGTTTTCATCAGTTTCGGGACATATTTCTTCTTTTGCACTGTTTTTTCATCCTGGATCGTACGTCGTGAGCCACGAAAAGGAAGACAACTTAATCCATCTCATTTCTATTACCGAATCCCATGGCACCTTGGGCAAGACAACTTCCCTTCATGTAGAGGCTGGGCCCGCAAACCGAGGGCGTGGGGCTTTGCGCCAGGTATCCGTCACTCCGGAGCCCATAGCTTTTAATCCGTAAGGAGTTACGCGGCGCACACCATACCATTGGAAAGCTCTCCGAGAGCTCTACGACGAAGGCAGCAAGCCTGCATTGTTGCGCCTGTTTTGGTAGCCCAAAATCGAATGTTTTCATCAGTTTCCGGACAATTTTCTTTTTTTGCGTTGTTTTTCCGTCTAGATCGTAAGTCGTGAGCCGCGAAAAGGACAACAACTTAATCCATCACATTTCTATTACCAAATCCCACGGCACCTTGGGCAAGACAACTTCGCTTCACGTAGAGGCTGGGTCCGCAAACCGCGGGCATGGGGCTAGGGACCAGGTCTCCGTCGCTCCGGTGCCCATAACTTTTGATACGTAAGGAGTTACACGGCGCACAACATACCGTTAGAAAGCTCTCCGAGACCTCTACGACGTGGATAGCAAGCCTTCTCGGCTGAGCCTGCTTTCGGTGTTCAAAATAGAACGTTTTCTTCAGTTTTGGGACACTCTTCTTCATTTGCGTTATTTTTCCGTCCCGGATCATACGTCGTGAGCCGCGAAAAGAACGATAACCTAATCCATCACATTTCTATTACCGAATCCCATGGCACCTTGGGCAAGACAACTTCGATTCAAATATAGGCTGAGCCAGCAAACCGCGGCGTGGGGCTTGGGACCTGGTCTCCGTCGCTCCGGTACCCATAACTTTTGATTCGTATGGAGTTACGCGGCGTACAGCATACCATTGGAAAGCTCTTCGAGAACTCTACGACGGGGGCAACTAGCTTGCTTGGCTGCGCCTATTTTAGGAGCCTAAAATCGAACGTTTTCATCAGTTTCGTGACAATTTTCTTCTTTTGCGCAGTTTTTCCGTCCTGGATCGTACGTCGTGAGCCGCGAAAACGACAACAACCTAATCCATATCATTTCTATTACCGAATCCCATGGCACATTGGGCAAAAAACTTCACTTCACGTAGAGGCTGTGCCCGCAAACCACGGGCGTGGGGCTTGGGACCATGTATCCGTCGCTCCAATGCCCATAACTTTTGATCCGTAAGGAGTTACGCGGCGCACAACATACCGTTGGAAAGTTCTCCGAGAGCCCTAGGACTGGGGCACTTATCCTGCTTGGTTACGCCTATTTTCGGAGCCCAAAATTGAACATTTTCATCAGTTTCGGGACACTTTTCTTGTTTTAAGTTGTTCTCTCCTCCCGGATCGTACGTCGTGAGCCACAAAAAGGATGACAACCTATTCCATCACATTTCTATTACCGAATCCCACAGCACCTTGGGCAAGACACCTTCACTTCACGTAGAGGCTGAGCCCACAAACCAAGGGCGTGGGGCTTGGGACCAGGTCTCCGTCGCTCCGGTGACCAAAACTTTTGATCCGTAAGGAGTTACGCGGCGCACAGCATACTGTTGGAAAGCTCTCTGAGAGCTCTACGACGGGGATAGCAAGCCTGCTTAGTTGCGCCTATTTTCGGAGATCAAAATAGAACGTTTTCATCAGTTTCGGAACAAATTTCTTCTTATGCGCTGTTTTTCTTTCCCCAATCGAACATCGTGAGCCACGAAAAGGACGACAACCTAATCCATCACATTTCTATTATCGAATCCCGTGGCACCTTGGGCAAGACAACTTCGCTTCACGTAGAGGCTTGGCCCGCAAATCGAGGGCGTGGGTCTTGGTACCAGGTCTCCGTCGCTCCGATGCCCATAACTTTTCATCCGTAAGGAGTTACGTGGCACACTCCGTACCATTGGAAAGCTCTGCGAGAGCTCTACGACAGGGGCAGCAAGCCTACTTTACTACGGTTGTTTTCGGAGCCCAAAATTGAACGTTTTCATCAGTTTCGGAACACTTTTCTTCTTTTGTGCTATTTTTCTGTCCCGGATCGTACGTCGTGAGACGCGAAAAGGACGACAACCTTATCAATCACATTTCTATTACCGAATCCCACGGCACCTTGGGAAAAAAATCTTCACTTCACGTAGAGGTTGGGCCCGCAAACCGAGGGCTTGGGGCTTGGGACCAGTTCTCCTTCACTCCGGTGCCCATAACTTTTGATCCGTAAGGACTTACGCATCGCACAGCGTACCGTTGGAAAGCTCTCCGAGAGCTCTACGGCAGGGACAACAAGCCTGCTTTGCTGCGCCTATTTTTGGAGCCCAAAATTGAACATTTTCATCAGTTTCGGGACAGTTTTCTTCTTTTGCGCTGTTTTTCTGTCCCAAATCGTATGTCGTGAGCCGCGAAAAGGTCGACATCCTAATCCATCACATTTCTATTATCGAATCCCACGGCACCTTGGGCAAGACAACTTCGCTTCACGTAGAGGCTTGGCCCGCAAACCGAGGGCATAAGGCTTGGGACCAGGTCTTCGTTGCTCCGGTGCCCATAAATTTTGATCTGTATGGAATTATGCGGTGCACAGCATACCGTTGGAAAGCTCTCTAAGAGCTCTACGACGGAGGTAGAAAGCCTGCTATGCTACGCCTTTTTTCGATGCCAAAAATTTAACATTTTCATAAGTTTTAGGACACTTTTCTTCTGATGCGCTATTTTTCCATCATGTGTCGTACGTCGTGAGTTGCGAAAAGAACGACAACCTAATCCATCACATTTCTATTACCGAATCCCACGACACCTTGGGCAAGACAACTTCGCTTCACGTAGAGGCTGGGCCCTCAAACCAAGGGCGTGGGGCTTGAGAGCACGTCTCCGTCGCTCCGGTGCCCATAACTTTTGATCCGTAAGGAGTTACGCGGCGCACAGCATACCATTGGAAAGCTCTCCTAGAGGTCTACGACGAGTACATCAATTCTGCTCAGTTGTGCCTATTTTCGGAGACCAAAATCAAATGTTTTCATCAGTGTCGGGATACTTTTATTCTTTTGAGCTTTTTTTTAATCCCGGATCGTACGTCGTGAGCCGCTAAAAGGACGACAACCTAATCACTCACATTTTTATTATTGAATCCCACGGCACCTTGGGCAAGACAAGTTCGCTTCACGTAGAGGCTGGGTCGCAAACCGAGGGCGTAGGGCTTGGGACCAGGTCTCCGGCGCTCCGGTGCCCATAACTTTTGATCCGTAAGGAGTTACGCAGCGCACAGCATACCGTTGGAAAGGTCTCCGAGAGCTCTACAATGGAGGCAGCTAGCCTGCTCGGCTGCGGCTGTTTCGAAGCCCAAAATTGAACATTTTCATCAGTTTCAGGATACTTTTCTTCTTTTGCGCTGTTTTTTCATCCTAGATCGTACGTCGTGAGCCGCGAAAAGGAAGACAACCTAATCAATCTCATTTCTATTACCGAATCCCATGGCACTTTCGGCAAGACAACTTCCCTTCGTGTAGAGGCTAGCCTGCAAACCGAGGGCGTGGGGCTTGGGACCAGGTCTCCGTCGCTTCGCAGCCCATAACTTTTGATCCGTAAGGAGTTACGCGGCGCACAGCATACCATTGGAAAGCTCTCCGAGAACTCTACGATGGAGGCAGCAAGCCTACATTGCTACGCCTGATTTCATAGCCCAAAATTGAACATTTTCATCAGTTTTGGGACACTTTTCTTTTTTTACGCTGTTTTTTCGTCCCGGATCGTATGTCGTTAGCCACGAAAAGGACGATAACCTAATCCATCGTATTTCTATTACCGAATCCCACGGCACCTTGGGCAAGACAACTTCGCTTCACATAGAGGCTGGGCCCGCAAATCGTGGGCGTGGGGCTTGGGACAAGGTCTCCGTCGCTTTGGTGCCCATAACTTTTGATCCGTAAGGAGTTACGCCGCGCACAACATACCGTTGGAAAGCTCTCCAAGAGGTCTACGACGTTGGAAGTAAGCATGCTTGACTGTACCTATTTTCGGTGCCCAAAATCAAACGTTTTCATCAGTTTTGGGACACTTTTCTTCATTTGCGCTGTTTTTCCGTCACGGATCGAACGTCATGAGCCGCGAAAAGGACGACAACCTAATACATCACATTTCTATGATCGAATCCCATGGCACCTTGGGCAAGACAACTTCGCTTCGCACAGCATACCGTTGGAAAGCTCTCCGAGAGCTCTACGATGGGGACAACAAGCTTGCTTAGCTGCGCCTATTTTCGGAGCCCAAAATCAAACGTTTTCATCAGTTTTGGGACATTTTTCTTCTTTTGCGGTGTTTTTTCGTCCCAAATCGTACGTCGTGAGCCGCTAAAAGGACGACAACCTAATCCATCACATTTCTATTACCGAATCTCACGACACCTTGGGCAAGACAACTTCATTTTACGTAGAGGCTGGGCCTGCAAATCGAGGGCGTGGTGCTTATGACCAGGTATCCGTCACTCTGGTGCACATAACTTTTGATCTGTAAGGAGTTACGCAGTGCACTTCATACCGTTTGAAAGCTCTCCGAGAGCTCTACGATGGGGGCAGCAAGCTTGCTTTGTTGCACCTATTTTCGGAGTCCAAAATTGAACGTTTCCATCAGTTTCAGGACACTTTTCTTCTTTTGCGCCATTTTTCCGTCCCGGATCGTACGTCGTGAGCCGCGAAAAGGACGACAACC
This sequence comes from Ehretia macrophylla, assembly GCA_037974665.1. Taxonomy (NCBI): domain Eukaryota; kingdom Viridiplantae; phylum Streptophyta; class Magnoliopsida; order Boraginales; family Ehretiaceae; genus Ehretia; species Ehretia macrophylla. The sequence continues at coordinate 49,812,451 of CM075768.1, read as the reverse complement.
TAATCCATCACATTTCTATTAACGAATCCCATGGCAGCTTGGGCAAGACAACTTCGCTTCACGTAGAGGCTGGGCCCGCAAACCGCAGGCGTGGGGCTTGGGACCAGGTATCCGTCGTTCCAGTGACCATAACTTTTGATCCGTAAAGAGTTACGCGGCACACAGCATACCGTTGGAAACCACTCCGAGAGCTCTACGATGGGGGCAGGAAGCCTACTTGGCTGTGAGTGTTTTTGGATCCCAAAATTGAACGTTTTCATCAGTTTCGGGACACTTTTCTTCTTTTGCACTGTTTTCCCCTCCCGGATCGTACGTCGTGAGTCGCGAAAAGGACGACAACCTAATCCATCACATTTCTATTACCGAATCCCACGTTACCTTGGGCAAGACAACTTCACTTCACGTAGAGGTTGGGCCCGCAAACCGAGGGCTTGGGGCTTAGGACTAGGTCTCCATCGCTCCGGTGCCCATAACTTTTGATCCGTAAATAGTTATGCGTCGTACAACATACTGTTGGAAAGCTCTCCGAGAGCTCTACGACCGGGATAGCAAGCCTGCTCTACTGCTCCTATTTTTGAAGCCCAAAATTGAACGTTTTCATCAGTTTCGGGACACTTTCTTCTTTTGCGCTGTTTTTCCATCCCAGATCGTACGTCGTGAGTCGCTAAAAGGTCGACAACCTAATCCATCACATTTCTATTATCGAATCCCACGACGACTTAGGCAAGACAATTTCGCTTCACGTAGAGGCTGGGCCCGCAAACCGAGGGCGTAGGGCTTGGGACCAGGTCTTCGTCACTCCTTTACCTATAACTTTTGATCCTTAAGGAGTTACGTGGCACACAACATACCGTTGGAAAGCTCTCCGAGAGCTCTACGACGGGGGCAGCAATCATGCTCAGCTACGCCTATTTTCGGAGCCCAAAATTGAACATTTTCATCAGTTTTGGGATACTTTTCTTCTTTTGCACCGTTTTTCTGTCCCGGATTGTACGTCGTGAGCCGCGAAAAAGACGACAACCTAATCCATCACATTTCTATTATCGAATCCCACGGCACCTTGGGCAAGACAACTTCGCTTCACGTAGAGGATGGGCCCACAAACTTAGGGCGTGGGGCTTGGGACCAGGTCTCTGTCGCTCTGGTGCCCATAACTTTTGATCCGTAAGGAGTTACACGGCGCACAACATACTGTTGAAAAGCTCTCCAAGAGCTCTACGACCGGGGCAGCAAGCATGCTTGGCTATGCCTATTTTCAAAGCCCAAAATTGAACGTTTTTATCAGTTTTGGGATACTTTTCCAGTTAAACTTATGAAAACTCATTTGGAAACATGTCATATAGAATGAGTAAATACATAACATAACATAAATATAAATGAACACATTTACCCGTCTTTTCTCCCTGAGGTCCTCTAGGAACCAAGCGAGAGTACTTAAACACATAGTGAAAAGGATACGATGAGCTTTCGATCTCAAGATCGATTGGTGAGTATTTGCTCTCAAGATCATTTCTGATAACAGTTGTTGCGGCTGGCTTCAATCATCCACTTATCACTCCAAATGGGTGTACTCCAGATGTACCCCGAAATCCTACGACCCAACTCTCTGAGGAAGTCTAGCCCCCAAGCGAGAGAGGGAATTGGACCATGGTAGTCACGGTAGCACTGGCAAGCCTGATGCCGCCCGGCGTGCGTGAAACGCTACCATGCCAAAATGAAAGGTTGCAACCTTGTATGTAATGCACATGTATGCCATTTAACATTTCACATTGGGAGGTCAACAAAGTAGGTTGGCTCCGAGCAAGTATATGATCACATTTTGACATATTGGCATACAAGGCATTGTAAGAACATGTAATCATTTCATATATCAATTTGAAATCAATTAAACTTCCACGGGCAGCCAAGTAATCATGTTCAAATAAGCTATAGAATGTCTTTTAACAATTCACATTAGGAGGACAACAAAGTAGGTTGCCTCCGAGCAATTATAAGATCACATATTGACAAGTAAACGAACGAGGCATGCTTAACACGAATTTTCACTTTGTAAAACACATAGAGTTATATGAACATTAAACGGGCAGCCATGTAACACATGTAAATCAAGTCATATAACTCATTTCAGGGTTCACGTATCAAATATTAAGATTATACAAGCATGCAACGACGTTTACATGAGACCAGGTGCAAGAAGAGTTTACTTTTCAACATGTAATCATCGGGAATCATATTTAGAGTTATAAAAACAATTTCGGGCAGCCCATTAACATTCCTCAACATCAATTTATAATTCACACAAGAGTGGTCTATGACTTGGGAGTCTACGGGGCCATTAGGGTTTACAAGGCCTTGCTCGGGGTTGGTTTTGTTTTCTAAGCACCACAAATAACACTTAAACCGTTTCAAGCATACTTAACATTTATTAGGCAGCCTACTAACCACACAATTGAACGTATTTAGGCATAGGATCATCACTTAACAAGTTTTCATAAGAAATAGGGCCTTAATTCCGTGCTTACACATGCGATTAAGCAAACCATTCATCAATTAATGATCCCAAGCCATGCATCAACAAAATTAAACAACCTCAACCAACCACAACAGTCCACACAACATCTACGTGCCACAATTCCAAGCATTCAATACCACAAGTGAAGTTACAACATTTTTCAAAGCATTTTGCTAAGCAAAACCCTACTACAATGGTCTGTTTTCCCACATTCAATTAGCCAAGAAAATAATCTCCAAATTCAGTGAACAAAATTTCAAATTAAAGCTTAATGAGTGATTTAAATCTATGAACAAACCTCGCATCATTTGGAGTTCGGATTTAGGAGTTATGGCCAAAATCGTGGGACTATGCAAAACTGTCCAGTTTCAGACATATTATGATTGTTGCCATTTTTGAGGGTCTTAGAGTTAGAATTGGCTTTGGTCTATTTCTAACAAAAATGTCCATAACTGCAAAATATAACAAATTACCAATTATCATGCATTTTTATCAATATCTACTAGGTCAAAAATGCTTCGTTCTACAAAGTCAGTAATCTGCCAGAAGCCTATTTCATTTTTTCCAATTTTTCTAGATTTAGACACCTCACGATGTTTGACCATTTTGGAGGCCTTAGAGTCAAAACTGGCCTTGTCCTATTTCTACTAAAAATTCTCAGAACTGGAAAAAGTAGTAACCTACCAATTTTCACACATTTTTTTCAAGTTTTACTAAGCCAAATGTACCTCGTACTACAAGATCAAAAACTGCTAGCAACACGTTTTTACCTATCTTCAAGTTCTAGCCAAAAATATAGCCATGCATGGTCATATAAGCTCATATACACACATATGCAACAACTACAGAGGTAAATATAGTCATATGAAGGCATGCATGTGATTTTTGAAAGCTTTTAAAAGAGTTTAGCCCTCACCTCTTTGAAGACTTAGCAAACGTCCACAAAATCCTTGTTTTGAGCTTTGTGTGTGACTTTGAGCTATCCTTGCTTGATTACCTTGCTATGGCCAATGCTTGGAGTGTCCTAGAGGGTGAGCTTGAGGTCTTGGAAGCTCAAGAGAAGCCATGGTCGAATATGAGAGAGAAGGAGAGAGAATGAGAGCTTGAGAGGAAAAAATGTAGTTGAAGATGCTCTTTGAATCTTTGTGGGTGTGTGTGTCGGCCCTTGCTAAATTTTTGTGTGTCAAATGCCTTCTAAAGTTGCTGAATTTTGTGTCCAGGAAATGTAGTGTGTAAGGGAATAAAGAATAATTTAGGTGTTTGTGTAGATAGAATTGTTTATTGTTAGTGAATTTTGTAGAGAATTTGAATTAGGAATTTAATAATGGTTAGTGGATTGTGTTGGATTATTTAATAGTCTAGTGCTTTGTGTATGATTCTTTGTTGATTAGCGTGCGGGCACGCTTTCCTAGGTCTAAAGCATGCACTACGAGGTAAGGCACGTACTACGAGATACGCACAGAAATCAATACGGCGCACTAATCATGAGGTAGACACGAACTACGAGGTAAGGCACATACTTCAAGATAAATGCACAGATTCCAATGCAAATGCACGCAACTCTAGGTAAATGCATGTAAACCAATGCAAATGCACGCAACCCTAGGTGAATGCACGTAAACCAATCCAAGGCACGTAATTCAATACAATGCACGTAAATTGACGTACGACTCTTAGATCTAGATTAGGGCACGCAATTCAAGGTTAGTGCACACAAATCGAGGTATCGCACGTAAATCGATATTAGGGCACGTAAGTCGAGAATTAGGGCATACAATTCTAGGTCAATGCACGAATGACGAGGCATGCACGAAAACCAAGACAGGGCATGTAATCCAAGGTCAGCCATATAATTTTGGATCTATGGCACGTAATTCGGGGTCGGGCTTCACACTTGGCCCGCAAACCGAGGTGTGGGGCTTGGGACCAAGTCTTCGTCGCTCCGATGTCCATAACTTTTGATTTATAAGGAGTTACGCGACGCACAGTATACCGTTGGAAAGCTCTCCGAGAGCTCTACGACGGGGACAACAAGCCTGCTCAGCTGTGCCTATTTTCGGAGCCCAAAATCGAACATCTTCATAAATTTCGGGATACTTTTCTTCTATTGCGCTGTTTTTCAGTCCCGGATCGCACGTCGTGAGCAGCGAAAAGGACGACAACCTAATCCATCACATTTCTATTACCGAAACACACAGCACCTTGAGCAAGACAACTTCACTTCACGTAGAGGCTTGGCCCGCAAACCGAGGGCGTGGGGCTTAGGACTAGGTCTTTGTCACTCCGGTGCCCATAACTTTTGATTCGTAAGGAGTAACGCGGCGCACAGCATACCGTTAGAAAGCTCTCTGAGAGCTCTACGACAGGGACAGCAAGGCTGCTCGGCTGTACCTATTTTCGGAGCCCAAAATCGAATATTGTCATTAGTTTTGGGACACTTTTCTTCTTTTGCACTGTTTTTCCGTCCCGGATCGTACGTCGTGAGCCACGAAAAGGACGACAACCTAATCCATCACATTTCTATTACCGAATCCCACTGCACCTTGGGCAAGACAACTTCACTTCACGTAGAGGCTGGGCCTGCAAACCGAGGGCTTGGGGCTTGGGACCAGGTCTCCATCGCTTAGGTGCCCATAACTTTTGATCCGTAAGGAGTTACGCGGCACACAACATACAGTTAGAAAGCTCTCCGAGGGCTTTACAACGGGGACAGCAATCCTGCTTGGCTGTGCCTGTTTTCGGAGCCCAAAATCGAATGTTTTCATCAATTTCGGGACAATTTTCTTCTTTTGCGATGTTTTTCCGTCACAGATCGCATGTCGTGAGTCGTGAAAAGGATGACAACCTAATCCATCAAATTTCTATTATCGAATCCCACGACACCTTGGGCAAGACAACTTCGCTTCACTTAGAGGCAGGGCCCGCAAACCGAGGGCATGGGGCTTGGGACCAAGTCTCCGTCGCTCCTTTGCCTATAACTTTTGATCCGTAAGGAGTTACGCGGCGCACAGCATACCGTTGGAAAGATCTCCGAGAGTTCTATGACGGGGACAACAAGCCTACCCTTCTACGCCTATTTTTGGAGCCCAAAATCGAACGTCTTCATCAATTTTGGGACACTGTTCTTTTTTTACGCTGTTTTTTCATCGCGGATTGAATGTCGTGAGTCGCGAAAAGGACGACAACCTAATTCATCACATTTATATTACCGAATCCTATAACACCTTGGGCAAGACAACTTCACTTCACGTAGAGGCTGGCCCCGCAAACCGAGGGCTTGGGGCATGGGACCAGGTCTCCGTCGCTCCGGTGCCTATAACTTTTGATCAGTAAGGAGTTGCGCGGAGCACAGCATGCCGTTGGAAAGCTCTCCAAGAGCTTTACGACGGGGACAGTGACCCTGCTTGGCTGCGCCTATTTTCGGAGACCAAATTCAAAAGTTTTCATCAGTTTCAGGATACTTTTCTTATTTTGCGCTGTTTTTTCATCCCGAATCGTACGTCGTGAGCAGCGAAAAGGACGACAACCTAATCCATCACATTTCTATTATCAAATCCCACGGCACGTTGGGCAAGACAACTTCGCTTCATGTAGAGGCTGGGCCCGGAAACCGAGGGCGTCGGGCTTATGACTAGTTCTCCGTCGCTCCTTTGCCTATAACTTTTGATCCGTAAGGAGTTACGCGGCGCACAGCATACCGTTGGAATGCTCTCCGAGAGCTCTATGACGGGGACAACAAGCTTGCTCGGCTGCGCCTGTTTTTCGAGCCCCAAATCAAACGTTTTTTTTCAGTTGTGGGACACTTTTCTTCTTTTGCACTATTTTTCCGTCACGTATCGTACGTCGCGAGCCGCGAAAAGGACGACAACCTAATCCATCACATTTCTATTACCAAATCCCACAGCACCTTGAGCAAGACGACTTCACTTCACGTAGAGGCTGGGCCCGCAAACCGAGGTCTTGGGGCTTAGGACTAGGTTTCTGTTGCTCTAATGCCCATAACTTTTGATCCGTAAGGAGTTAAGCGGCGCACAGCATACCATTGGAAAGCTCTCCGAGAGCTCTACGACGTAGAGGCTGGCCCGCAAACTGAGGGCTTGGGGCTTAGGACCAGGTCTCCGTCGCTCCGGTGCCTATAACTTTTGATCCGTAAGGAGTTACGCGACGCACAGCATACCGTTGGAAAGCTCTCTGAGAGCTCTGCAACAGGGATATCAAGCTTGCTCGGTTGCGCCAGTTTTCGAAGCCCAAAATCGAATGTTTTCATCAATTTTTGGATACTTTTCTTCTTTTGTGCAGTTTTCCTGTCCCGGACCTTACGTCGTGAGTCGCGAAAAGGACGACCACCTTATCCATCACATTTCTATTATCGAATCCCACGGCACCTTGGGCAGGACAACTTCGCTTCACGTAGAGGCTTGGCCCGCAAACCGAGGGCATGGGGCTTGCGACCAGGTCTCCGTCGCTCCTTTGCCTATAACTTTTGATCTGTAAGAAGTTACGCGGAGCACAGTATACCGTTGGAAAGATCTCCGAGAGCTCTACGTCGAGGATAGCAAGCCTGCTTGGCTGCGCCTATTTTTGGAGCCCAAAATTGAACGTTTTCATCAGTTTTGGGGCACCGTTCTTTTTTTGCGCTATTTTTTCGTCCCGGATCGTACGTCGTGAGCCGCGAAAAGGACGACAACCTAATTCATCACATTTCTATTACCGAATCCCATGGTACCTTGCACAAGACAACTTCACTTCACATAGAGGCTGGGCCCGCAAAATGAGGGCTTGGGGCTTGGGACCAGGTCTCCGTCACTCCGGTGCCTATTACTTTTGATCCGTAAGGAGTTACGCGGCGCACAGCATACCGTTGGAAAGCTCTCCGAGAGCTCTACAACGGGGACTGCAAGCTTGCTCGGCTACGCCTATTTTCGAACACCAAAATGGAACGTTTTTATCTGTTTCAGGTCACTTTTCTTCTTTTTTGCTATTTTTTAATCCCGGATCGTACGTCGTGAGCCGCGAAAAGGACAACAACCTAATCCATCACATTTCTATTATTGAATCCCACGGCACCTTGGTCAAGACAACTTCGCTTCACATAGAGGCTGGGCCCGCAAACCGAGGGCGTGGGGCTTGAGACCAGGTCTCTGTTATTCCTTTGCCTATAACTTTTGATTCGTAAGGAGTTAAGCGGCGCACAACATACCGTTGGAAAGCTCTCCGAGAGCTCTACGACGGGGACAGCGAGACTGCTTGACTATGCCTGTTGTCAGAGCCCAAAATTGAACGTTTTCATCAGTTTTGGGACACTTTTATTCTTTTGTGCTGTTTTTTCGTTCCGGATCGCACGTTGTGAGTCGCGAAAAGGACGACAACCTAATCCATCACATTTCTATTACCGAATTCCACGGTACCTTGAGCAAGACAACTTCACTTCACGTAGAGGCTGGGCTCGCAAACCGAGGGCATGGGGCTTGGGACTAGGTCTCTGTCGCGCTAGTGCCCATAACTTTTGATCCGTAAGGAGTTATGCGGCGCACAACATACCGTTGGAAAGCTCTCCGAGAGCTCTACGATGGAGGCAGCAAGCCTGCTCAGCTACTCCTATTTTCGTATCCCAAATTCAAATATTTTCATTAGTTTCGTGACACTGTTCTTTTTTTGGGCTGTTTTTTCGTCCCGGATCGTACGTCGTGAGCCGCGAAAAGGACGACAGCCTAATCCATCAAATTTCTATTACCGAATCCCATGGTACCTTGGGCAAGACAACTTCGCTTCACGTAGAGGCTGGGCCAACAAACCGCAGGCGTGGGGCTTGGGACCAGGTCTTCGTCATTCCGGTGCCCATAACTTTTGATCCGTAAGGAGTGACGAGACGCACAACTTACCGTTGGAAAGCTATCCGTGAGCTCTACGACGCGAACGGCAAGCCTGCTCGGCTGCGCCTGTTTTCGGAGCATAAAATCGAACATTTTCATCAGTTTCGCGATACTTTTATTTTTTTGCTCAGTTTTCCCTTCCCGGATCGTACGTCGTGAGCCGCAAAAAGGACGACAACCTAATCCATCACATTTCTATTATCGAATCCCACGACACCTTGGGCAAGGCAACTTCGCTTCACGTAGAGGCTGGGCCTGCAAACCGAGGGCGTAGGGCTTGAGACTAGGTCTCCGTCGCTCCTTTGCCTATAACTTTTGATCCGTAAGGAGTTATGTGAGGCCCGACCCTGATTAACGTGTCATACCTCGATTTGCGTGCCATAAACCCCTAATTATATGATTGACCTTGGATTACGTGTCCTGTCTTGATTTTCGTTCATACCTTGTCATACGTGCCTTGACCTAGAATAGTGTACCCTAATCCCCGACTGACGTGCGATACCTAGATATACGTGCCCTGACCTCGATGTATGTGCGTTACCTCGTTTTATGTGCCCTAACCTTGAACTACGTACCTTAACCTAGATATAGAGTCGTGCCTTGATTTGCGTGCATTTGCATTGGAATCCGTGCATTTATCTTGAAGTACATGCATTAGTCTTGAAGTTCGTGTCTACCTTGTAATTCGTGCCCTAGACCTAGTAATCCGTGCCACCACATTAATCAAGAAAGAATCCTACACAAAGCACTAGACTATAAAATAATCCGACAAACACCACTAACTATTATTATAATCCTAATTCAAATCTCTACAAAATCCACTAACACCTAAATATTATATTTTAAACTCACTACAAGACAAAATCTCGCAAACCTCTAAACATATCCTATGTTCTATTCTACCTAAAATCCCTAAATACCCAACATTCTCTTACACACATGCTAAAACAATTCAAAAGATGCTCAAAAGATGACACAAAATCTGAATTTTGCATGCCCAAGGCCAACATTTGCATCAACAATTGCAAAAGCTTCTATTTTCCCTCATTTCTCTCACTCTCCTCACATTTCTCTCTCTCCCTCTCATTCTTCTCTCTCAATCTCGGTTTTGGCTGAGTTCATACACCTCTTAGCTCATCTTCATCATCCTAAGGTCATTCAAGGCAAGCTCAAGCAAAGGAAAGCAAGTAGTTAGCTCAAATGATGCATGCAAGCACATAAAGTCTTCATTTCGGCCCTAGGTGAGTTTTTAAGCTTCCATTTCTTTTCTTCTTGTTCTAACCTCATGCATGTACTAAGAGCTTGGTCACTAAGCTAGGAAAAATAGAGAAAATCTAGTTGGAACCTCGGCTAGGCGAAGAAGGAGAAGAAAATTGTGCTTCAACAAGTTTTTGTGCATCTTCTTGGTTGATTGCTAAGGTGAGGGCTAAAACCTTTTGAAAATCCTTCAAAAATCCACATGCATGCTCATAAAAGTATGTCTTTGCTTCTGTACTTGAGTTATATGTTCGTTCATAAGCTTTTGCAACCATGCATGGCAAGATCTTGGCTTGAAAGTGATGATAGGTGAAGTCAGATTGTTGACAGCTCTCTGACCAGTTTGTTTCGAGGTAAGTTTTGCTAGGCAAATGATGTTGAAAATGCATGAAAATTGGTAGGTGACTAGTTTTACCAGTTTTGAACATTTTTCAAAGAAATATGCCAAAGCTAATTTCGAATCTAAGATCCTCAAAATGGAAATTCTTTAAAATGTGTCCAAATCTGGAAATCTGGAAAAAATGAAGTAGGTTTTGGCAGATGCACTGACCTTGTAGAACGAACCAGATTTGACTTAGTAAATGATGTCAAAAATGCATGAAATTTGGTGTGCTGCTATATTTTTCAGTTCTGAAAATTTTTGTCAGAAATGGACTAAGGCTAAATCAGACCCTAAGTACCTCAAAAACGTCAATTATCGAAATGTGTGCAAATCTGGACAGTTTTGTGTTATCCCACTGTTTCTGCTATAACTAATGATCCCGAATTCCAAATGATGCAAGGTTTGTTCCTGATTTTAGTTCACTTATTAAGCTTTAATTTGATATCTTATTCATGGGAATTGGATATTGTTTGATTATCTTAATGATTGTGAGAAAACAGCCTATTGCAGTAAGGGTTTCACTTAATGTTATGCTTAGAAAAATTGTTGTAACTTCTCTTGTTGAAATAAATGCTTGGGATTGTAGCTTTGGGATGTTGTGTGGACTGTTTTGAATGTTTGAGGATATTGAATTATATGATGCGTGGTTTGAGATTGATTTTGAATTGGTTTGGGGCTTAAATTGAATGGATATGCACGACATGGAAACCCTAATGACTAGGTAGTCTTGCTAAGTGTTGATCATTTGGATATTGTGTGGAATTATGTGCTTAGTAGGCTGCCCGTAGATGCCCTTATAGTCCTAAATGTGATTTTGATCATTGCATGTTGACAAATAGGCTTTCTTGCATCCGAGCCCACGTAGATGTTGTTGCATGTTATATAATCTTATTATTATTTGATTACGTGGACTTTGAATTGAGTTATATGACTTGATTTATGTGCGATACATGGCTGTCCGTTTAATGTTCATATAACTCCATATGCTTTTCAAGTGAAACTACTTGTCCATTCGTGCCTCGCCTGTTTACTTGTCAATGTGCAATCTTATGACTGTCCGGAGGCAACCTACTTTGTTGTCCTCCTAATGTGATATGTTAATGTCATAAATGTGCACTGCATACAAGGTTGCAACCTTTCATGTTGACATGGTAGCGATCACGCACACCGGGCAGCATCGGGCTTGCCGGTGCACCCGTGACTACCATGGTCCCATTCCCTCTCTCGCTTAGGGGCTAGACTTCCTCGGAGAGTTGGGTCGTAGGATTTCGGGGTACATCCGGAGTACACCCATTTGGCATGATAAGGGGATGATTTGAAGCCGGCCGCAACAACTGATACTGGAATTGATCTGAGAGCGAAAGCTCACTGTATCCTTTTTACTATGTGTATAAGTACTCTCACTTGGTTCCTAGAGAACCTCGAGGAGGAAAGACTGGTATTTCTGTTCCTGTACTTATATTATTATTATATTCATGCTTGCAAAAGGATTTTTCATAAGATTGAACCGGAAAATGAGTTTCAAAACCTATTTCTCGTTCCCCCTCGCTGAGTTCATAAGGACTCACCCTCTTTTATCATCTCAGGTGAAGAAGATCAAGAACAGGTACCCGAGGACAATGTGCCTAACGACGATTCTTTGGAGTGATTGCCTGTCCTGTGTGCTTTGCCTGATTTATGGCCATTTATGAAAACCATGCTACTTGAAGACTGTTTCTTTCATGTTGCTTAATGTTGTAATGTAAAAGACCCCATTGTAATTTGGGGTCTAATTTTGGTTTGTAATGATATTTCTAGACAGACACTAGATACTGCTATGGTCGTTTTGCTTTTATTATTGCTAGTAGCTATAATAGGATTATGAAGTATTAGGTAAAGGCTAAGTAAAATGAACCAACCAAATCTTAAGCAGGTACTCGTTATTAAGCTAAGATCAACAGGTACTTTTGTAACGAGAATTAACAAACGAACGAGACTTAGTATCATGCTAGGTTATTAATCAACGAGACATCAAGACAACCAGTAGGCATTTCAATTGATGATAAATAGTAATCTTAGTTGAAAAGGAAATTGAGATTGGAAAATTTTGAGGTGTTTAGAGAATTAGGCCAAACCAAAGAGCCCAATTACAGCCGCTATGCTACCAGTTTTCCGAAAAATTTTAGAGTTTAGGCCAAAAACATTAAGTATGAAATCTTCATCAACGGTTAAGTACGTGATATGACTTGAATGTTTAGATCATACCCTAGTCTAACCTTATAGGCCGGGTTGGGGCGTGACAAGTTACGCGGCGCACAGCAAACCGTTGGAAAGCTCTCCGAGAGCTCTACGTCAGGGATAGTAAGCCTGCTCGGCTGTGCCTATTTTTGAAGCCCAAAATTGAACGTTTTCATCAGTTTTGGGGCACTGTTCTTTTTTTGCGCTGTTTTTCCGTCCCGGATATTACGTCGTGAGCCGCAAAAAGGACAACAACCTAATTCATCACATTTCTATTACCGAATCCCATGGTACCTTGCGCAAGACAACTTCACTTCACATAGAGGCTGGGCCCGCAAACTGAGGGCTTGGGGCTTGGGACCAGGTCTCCATCGCTCCGGTGCCTATAACTTTTGATCCGTAAGGAGTTATGCGGTGCACAGCATACCGTTGGAAAGCTCTCCAAGTGCTCTATGACGGGGACTGCAAGCTTGCTCGGCTGCGCCTATTTTTGGAGACCAAAATGGAACGTTTTCATCTGTTTTAGGACACTTTTCTTCTTTTTCGCTATTTTTTTGTCCCGGATCGTACGTCGTGTGCCGCGAAAAGGACAACAACCTAATCCATCACATTTCTATTATTGAATCCCACGGCACCTTGGGCAAGACAACTTCACTTCACGTAGAGGCTGGGTTCCGCAAACCGAGGGCGTGGGGCTTGAGACCAGGTCTCTGTCACTCCTTTGTCTATAACTTTTGATTCGTAAGGAGTTAAGCGGCGCACAACATACTGTTGGAAAGCTCTCCGAGAGCTCTACGACGGGGACAGCGAGACTGCTTGACTGTGCCTATTTTTAGAGCCCAAAATCGAACGTTTTCATCAGTTTTGGGACACTTTTCTTCTTTTGTGCTGTTTTTTCATCCCGGATCGCACGTTGTGAGTCGCGAAAAGGACGACAACCTAATCCATCACATTTCTATTACTGAATTCCACGGTACCTTGAGCAAGACAACTTCACTTCACGTAGAGGCTGGGCTCGCAAACCGAGGGCTTGGGGCTTGGGACTAGGTCTCTGTCGCGCTGGTGCCCATAACTTTTGATCCGTAAGGAGTTACGCGGAGCACAGCATACCGTTGGAAAACTCTCCGAGAGCTCTACGATGGAGGCAGCAAGCCTGCTCGGCTACGCCTATTTTCGCAGCCCGAAATCAAACATTTTTATTAGTTTCGGGACACTGTTCTTTTTTTGGGCTGTTTTTCCGTCCTGGATCGTACGTCGTGAGCCGCGAAAAGGATGACAGCCTAATCCATCAGATTTCTATTAACGAATCCCACGGCACCTTGGGCAAGACAACTTCATTTCACGTAGAGGCTGGGCCCACAAACCGCGGGCGTGGGGCTTGGGACCAGGTCTTCGTCATTTCAGTGCCCATAACTTTTGATCCGTAAGGAGTTACAAGATGCACAACTTACCGTTGGAAAGCTCTCCATGAGCTCTACGACGGGGACGGAAAGCCTGCTAGGCTGCGCCTGTTTTCGGAGCATAAAATTGAACGTTTTGATTAGTTTTGCGACAGTTTTATTTTTTTGCTCAGTTTTCCCGTCCAGGATCGTACGTCGTGAGCTGCAAAAAGGACGACAACCTAATCCATCACATTTCTATTATCGAATCCCACAGCACCTTGGGCAAGACAACTTCACTTCACGAAGAGGCTGGGCCCGCAAACCGAGGGCGTAGGGCTTGAGACCAGGTCTCCGTCGCTCCTTTGCCTATAACTTTTGATCCGTAAGGAGTTACGCGGCGCACAGCAAACCGTTGGAAAGCTCTCCGAGAGCTCTACGTCGGGATAGCAAGCCTGCTCGGCTGCGCCTATTTTCGGAGCCCAAAATTGAACGTTTTCATCAGTTTTGGGGCACTGCTTTTTTTTGCACTGTTTTTCCGTCCCAGATCGTACGTCGTGAGCCGCGAAAAGGACGATAACCTAATTCATCAAATTTCTATTACCGAATCCCCTGGTACCTTGCGCAAGACAACTTCACTTTACCTAGAGGCTGGGCCCGCAAACTGAGGGCTTGGGCCTTGGGACCAGGTCTCCGTCGCTCCGGTGCCTATAACTTTTGATCCGTAAGGAGTTACGCGGCGCGCAGCATACCGTTGGAAAGCTCTCCGAGAGCTCTACGACAGGGACTGCAAGCTTGCTCGGCTGCGCCTATTTTCGGAGACCAAAATGGAATGTTTTCATCTGTTTCACGACACTTTTCTTCTTTTCCACTGTTTTTTTATCCCAGATTGTACGTCGTGAGCCGCGAAAAGGACAACAACCTAATCCATCACATTTCTATTATTGAATCCCACGGCACCTTGGGCAAGACAACTTCGCTTCACGTAGAGGTTGGGCCCGCAAACCGAGGGCGTGGGGCTTGAGACCAGGTCTCTTTCACTCCTTTGCCTATAACTTTTGATTCGTAAGGAGTTAAGCGGCGCACAATATACCGTTGGAAAGCTCTCCAAGAGCTCTACGACGGGGACAACGAGACTGCTCGACTGTGCCTGTTTTCAGAGCCCAAATCGAATGTTTTCATCAGTTTTTGGACAATTTTCTTCTTTTGCGCTGTTTTTTCATCTCGGATCGCACGTTGTGAGCCGCGAAAAGGACGACAACCTAATCCATCACATTTCTATTACCGAATTCCACGGTGCCTTGAGCAAGACAACTTCACTTCACGTAGAGGTTGGGCTCGCAAACTGAGGGCTTGGGGCTTGGGACTAGGTCTCTATCGTGCTGGTGCCCATAACTTTTAATCCGTAAAGAGTTACGCGGCGCATAGCATACTATTGCAAAGCTCTCCGAGAGCTCTACTATGGAGGCAGCAAGCCTGCTCGGCTGCGCCTAATTTCGCAGCCCAAAATCAAACATTTTCATCAGTTTCGCGACACTGTTCTTTTTTTGGGCTGTTTTTCCATCCCAGATCGTACGTCGTGAGCCGCGAAAAGGACGACAGCCTAATTCATCAGATTTCTATTACCGAATCTCACGGCACCTTGGGCAAGACAACTTCGCTTCACGTAGAGGCTGGGCCCACAAACTGCGGGCGTGGGGCTTAGGACCAGGTCTTCGTTACTCCAGTGCCCATAACTTTTGATCCGTAAAGAGTTACAAGACGTACGACTTACCGTTGGAAAGCTCTCCGTGAGCTCTACGACGGGGAAGGCAAGCCTGCTCGGCTGCGCCTATTTTTTGAGCATAAAATCGAACGTTTTCATCAGTTTCGCAACACTTTTATTTTTTTGCTCAGTTTTCCCGTCCCCGATCGTACGATGTGAGCCGCAAAAAGGACGATAACCTAATCCATCACATTTCTATTATCGAATCCCAAGGCACCTTGGGCAAGACAACTTCGCTTCACGTAGAGACTGGGCCCGCAAACCGAGGGTGTAGAGCTTGAGACCAGGTCTCCGTCGCTCCTTTGCCTATAACTTTTGATCCGTAAGGAGTTATGCGGCACACAGTAAACTGTTGGAAAGCTCTCCGAGAGCTCTACGTTGGGGATAGCAAGCCTGCTCGGCTGCGCCTATTTTCGGAGCCCAAAATTGAACGATTTCATCAGTTTTGGGGCACTGTTCTTTTTTTGCGCTGTTTTTTCATCCCGGATATTACGTTGTGAGCAGCGAAAAGGACGACAACCTAATTCATCACATAGAGACTGGGCCCGCAAACTGAGGGCTTGGGGCTTGCGACTAGGTCTCCGTCGCTCCGGTGCCTATAACTTTTGATCCGTAAGGAGTTACGCGGCGCACAGCTTACCGTTGGAAAGCTCTCCAAGAGCTCTACAACGGGGAATGCAAGCTTGCTCGGCTGTGCCTATTTTCGGAGACCAAAATGGAACGTTTTCATGTTTTCAGGACACTTTTATTCTTTTCCGCTGTTTTTTTGTCCCAGATCGTACGTCGTGTGCCGCGAAAAGGACAACAACCTAATCCATCACATTTCTATTATTGAATCCCACGACACCTTGGGAAAGACAACTTCGCTTCATGTAGAGGCTGGGCCCGCAAACCGAGGGCATGGGGCTTGAGACCAGGTCTTTGTCACTCCTTTGCCCATAACTTTTGATTCATAAGGAGTTAAGCGGTGCACAACATACCGTTGGAAAGCTCTTCGAGAACTCTACGACGAGGACAGCGAGACTGCTCGACTGTGCCTATTTTTAGAGCCTAAAATCGAACGTTTTCATCAGTTTTGGGACACTTTTCTTCTTTTGTGCTATTTTTTCGTCCCGGATCGCACGTTGTGAGCCGCGAAAAGGATGACAACCTAATCCATCACATTTCTATTACCGAATTCCATGGTACCTTGAGCAAGACAACTTCACTTCACGTAGAGGCTGGGCTCGCAAACTGAGGGCTTGAGGCTTGGGACTAGGTCTCTGTCGCGCTGGTGCCCAAAACTTTTGATCCGTAAGGAGTTATGCGGAGCACAACATACCGTTGGAAAACTCTCCGAGAGCTCTACGATGGAGGCAGCAAGCCTGCTCAGCTGCGCCTATTTTCGCAACCCAAAATCAAACATTTTCATTAGTTTCGGGACACTGTTCTTTTTTGGGCTATTTTTTCGTCCTGGATCGTACGTCGTGAGCCGCGAAAAGGTCGACAGCGTAATCCATCAGATTTCTATTACCGAATCCCACCGCACCTTGGGCAAGACAACTTCGCTTCACGTAGAGACTGGGACCACAAACCGCGGGCGTGGGGCTTGGGACCAGGTCTTCGTCACTTCGGTGCGCATAACTTTTGATCCGTAAGAAGTTACGACACGCACAACTTACCGTTGGAAAGCTCTCCGTGAGCTCTACGACGGGGATGGCAAGCCTGCTCGGCTGCGCCTGTTTTTCGAGCATAAAATCGAACGTTTTCATCAGTTTCGTGACACTTTTATTTTTTTGCTCAGTTTTCCCGTCCTGGATCGTACGTCGTGAGCCGCAAAAAGGATGACAACCTAATCCATCACATTTCTATTATTGAATCCCACGGCACCTTGGGCAAGACAACTTCGCTTCACGTAGAGGCTGGGCCCGCAAACCGAGGGCTTTGGGCTTGAGACCAGGTCTCCGTCGCTCATTTGCCTATAAATTTTGATTCGTAAGGAGTTACGGGGCGCACAACAAACCGTTGGAAAGCTCTCCGAGAGCTCTACGACGGGGGCAGCAAGCCTGCTCGGCTGCGTCTATTTTTGGAGCCCAAAATTGAACATTTTCATCAGTTTCGGGACACTTTTCTTCTTGTGCGCTATTTTTTCATTCCGGATTGCACGTCGTGAGCCGCGAAAAGGACGACAACCTAATCCATCACATTTCTATTATCGAATCCCATGGCACCTTGGGCAAGACAACTTCGCTTCATGTAGAGGATGGGCCCGCAAATCGAGGCCATGGGGCTTGAGACCAGGTCTTCGTTGCTTCTTTGCCTATAACTTTTGATCCGTAAGGAGTTACGCGGCGCACAACATACCGTTGGAAAGCTCTCCGAGAGCTCTACGACGCGGACAATAGGCCTACTATGCTACACCTATTTTTCAAGCCCAAAATCGAACATTTTCATTAGTTTTGGGTGACTTTTCTTCTTTTGCACTTTTTTTTCGTCACGGATCGTACGTCGTGAGGCGAAAAGGACGAAAACCTAATCCATCACATTTCTATTACCGAATCCCATGGTACCTTAGGCAAGACAACTTCACTTCACGTAGCAGCTGGGCCCGCAAACCGAGGGCTTAGGGCTTGGGACAAGGTTTCTGTCGCTTTGGTGCCCATAACTTTTGATCCGTAAGGAGTTAAGCGGCGCACATCATACCGTTCGAAAGCACTCTGAGAGCTTTACGATGAGGGCAGCAAGCTTGCTCGGCTGTGCCTCTTTTCGGAGCCCAAAATCCAATGTTTTCATTAGTTTCGGGACACTTTTCTTCTTTTACGCTATTTTTTCGTCCTGGATCGTACGTCGTGAGGCGTAAAAAAGGACGACAACCTAATATATCTCATTTCTATTATCGAATCCCACTACACCTTGGGCAGGACAACTTCGCTTCACGTAGAGGCTTGGCCCACAAACCGAGGGCGTGGGACTTGGGACCAGGTCTCCGTCGCTCATTTGCCTATAACTTTTGATCTATAAGGAGTTACACGGCGCACAGCATACCGTTGGAAAGCTCTCCAAGAGCTCTACGACGGTAGCAGCAAGCCTGCTCTGCTGCGCTTGTTTTCGGATCCCAAAATTGAACTTTTCATCTGTTTTGTGACACTTTTCTTCTTTTGCGCTATTTTTCCTTCCCGGATCATAAGTCGTGAGCCTCGAAAAGGACGACAACCTATTCTATCACATTTCTATTACCGAATCCCATGGCGCCTTGGGCAAGACAACTTCACTGCACGTAGAGGATGGGCCCGTAAACCGAGGGCGTGGGGCTTGGGACCAAGTCTCCGCCGCTCCGGTGCCCTTAACTTTTGATCCATAAAGAGTTGCGCGGCGCACAACATAACGTTGCAAAGCTCTCCGAGAGGTCTACGACAAGGACAACAAGCCTGCTCAGCTGCACCTATTTTCGGTGACCAAAATCGAACGTTTTTATCAGTTTTGGGATACTTTTCTTCTTTTGCGCTATTTTTCCGTCCCGTATCGTATGTCGTGAGCTGCTAAAAGGACGACAATCTAATTCATCACATTTCTATTATCGAATCCCACGGCTCCTTGGACAAGACAACTTCTCTTCACGTAGAGGCTGGGCCCGCAAACCGATGGCGTGGGGTTTGGAACCAGGTCTCCGTTGCTCCGGTGCCCATAACTTTTGATCCGTAAGGAGTTCCACGGCGCACAACGTACGATCCAGGTTGAAAATGGAACGTTTTCATCAGTTTCGGGACACTTTTCTTCTTTTGCTCTATTTTTTCAACCTGGATCATACGTGGTGAGCCGCGAGAAGGACAACAACCTAATCTATCACATTTCTACTACTGAATCCTACGACATCTTGGGCAAGACAACTTCCCTTCACGTAGAGGCTGGGCCCGTAAATCGAGGGCGTGGGGCTTCAGACCAGGCCTCCGTCGCTCATTTGCCTATAACTTTTGATCTTAAAGGAGTTACGCAACGCACATCATAACGTTGGAAAGATCTCCGAGAGCTCTATGATAGGGACAACAAGCCTGCTCGGTTGCGCTAGTTTTTTGAGCCCAAAATCGAACGTGTTCATCAATTTTGGGACACTTTTCTTCTTTTGCGCAGTTTTCCCGTCCCGAATCGTACGTCGTAAGTCACGAAAAAGAAGATAATCTAATCCATCACATTTTTATTATCGAATCCCATGGCACCTTGGGCAAGACAACTTCGTTTCACGTAGAGGCTGGGCCCGCAAACTGAGGGCGTGGGGTTTGAGACCCGGTCTCTATCGCTCCTTTGCCTATAACTTTTGATTTGTAAGGAGTTACGCGGCACACAGCATACCGTTGGAAAGCTCTCCAAGCGCTTTACGACGAGGGCAGCAAGCCTGCTCGGCTGCGTCTATTTTTGGAGCCCAAAATCCAACGTTTTCATTAGTTTCAGGACACTTTTCTTCTTTTACGCTGTTTTTCCATCTTGGATCGTATTTCGTGAGCCGCAAAAAGGACGACAACCTAATCCATCACATTTATATTATTGAATCCCACGACATCTTGGGCAAGACAACTTCACTTCACGTAGAGGCTTGGCCCGTGGAACCGAGGGTGTGGGGCTTGGGACCAGGTCTCCGTTGCTCCTTTGCCTATAACTTTTGATCTGTAAGGAGTTACGCGGCACAAAGCATACCGTTGGAAAGTTCTCAGAGAGCTGTACGACGGGAGCAGCAAGCCTACTCCACTGCGCCTGTTTCCGGATCCCAAAATTGAACTTTTCATCAGTTTCGGGACACTTTTCTTCTTTTGCGCTATTTTTCGGTCCCGTATCGTACGTCGTGAGCCGCTAAAAGGACGACAACCTAATCCATCACATTTCTATTATCGAATCCCACGGGTCCTTGGACAAGACAACTTCGCTTCACGTAGAGGCTGGGCCCGTAAACCGAGGGCGTGGGGCTTGGGACCAGGTCTCTGTCGCTCCGGTGCCCATAACTTCGCTTCCACATCGCACAGCATACCGTTGGGAAGATATTTGAGAGGTCTACGACGGGGGCAGTTAGCCTGCTAGGCTGCGCCTATTTTCAGAGCCCAAAATGGAACGTTTTCATCAGTTTCGGGATACATTTCTTCTTTTGCTCTGTTTTATCATCCTGGATTGTACGTGGTGAGCCGCGAAAAAGACAACAAACTAATCTATCACATTTCTATTACCGAATCCCACGGCACCTTGGACAAGGAAACTTCCCTTCACGTAGTGGTTGGGCCCGCAAACCGAGGGTGTGGGGCTTGAGATCAAGTCTCCGTCGCTCATTTGCCTATAACTTTTGATCCGTAAGGAGTAACGCGGCGCACAACATAACGTTGGAAAGATCTCTGAGAGCTCTACGACGGGGACAACAAGCCTTCTCAGCTGCGACTATTCTCGGAGCCCAAAATCGAACGTTTTTATCAGTTTCGGGACACTATTCTTTTTTTACTGTGTTTTTCCATCCCGGATCGTACGTCATGAGCCGCGAATAGCACGACATCCTAATTCATCACATTTATATTACCGAATCCCACAGCACCTTGGGCAAGACAACTTTACTTCACGTAGAGGCTGGGCCCGCAAACTGAGGGCTTGGGACCAGGTCTCCATAGCTCCGGTTCCCATAACTTTTGATCCGTAAGGAGTTACGCAGCGTACAGCATACCGTTGGAAAGCTCTTCGAGAGCTCTACGATGGGGACAGCAATCCTGCTTGGCTGCGCCAGGTTTCGAAGCCCAAAATCGAACGTTTTCATCAGTTTTGGACACTTTTCTTCTTTTGCGCAGTTTTTTCATCCCGGACCGTACGTCGTGAGTCGCGAAAATGACGACAACCTAATCCATCACATTTCTATTATCGAATACCACGGTACCTTGGGCAAGACAACTTCGCTTCGCGTAGAGGATGGGACCACAAACCGAGGGCGTGGGACTTGAGACCAGGTCTCTGTCGCTCCCTTGCCTATAACTTTTGATCCGTAAGGCGTTACGCGGCGCACAACATACCGCTGGAAAGCTCTCCGAGAGCTCTACGACGGGTGCAGCTAGCTTGCTACGCTGCGCCTATTTTAGGAGACCAAAATGGAACGTTTTCATCAGTTTTGGGACACTTTTCTTCTTTTGCTCTGTTTTTTTATCCTGGATCGTAGGTGGTGAGCCCGAAAAGGACAACAACCTAATCTATCACATTTCTATTACCGAATCCTATGGCACCTTAGGCAAGAAAACTTCCCTTCACGTAGTGGCTGGGCCCGAAAACCGAGGGTGTGGGGCCTGGGACCAAGTCTCCGTCGCTCATTTGCCTATAACTTTTGATCCGTAAGGAGTAATGCGGTACACAAAATAACGTTGGAAAGATCTCTGAGAGCTCTACGACGGGGACAACAAGTCTTCTCGGCTGCACCTGTTTTCGGAGCACAAAATCGAACGTTTTCATCAATTTCATGACACTATTCTTTTTTTCCTGTGTTTTTCCATCCCGGATCGTACGTCATGAGCAGCGAAAAGGACGACATCCTAATTCACCACATTTATATTACCGAATCCCATAGCACCTTGGGCAAGACAACTTTACTTCACATAGAGGCTGGGCCCGCAAGCTGAGGGCTTGGGACCAAGTCTCCGTCACTCCGGTGCCCATAACTTTTGATCCGTAAGGAGTTACGCAGCATACAACATACCGTTGGAAAGCTCTTCGAGAGCTCTATGACGGGGACAGCAAGCCTGCTCGGCTGCGCCAGTTTTTGAAGCCCAAAATCGAACGTTTTCATCAATTTTGGGTCACTTTTCTTCTTTTACGCAGTTTTCCCGTCCCGGACCGTACGTCGTGAGTCGCGAAAAGGACGACAACCTAATCCATCACATTTCTATTATCGAAACCCATGGCACCTTGGGCAAGAAAACTTCGCTTCAGGTAGAGGCTTGCCCGTAAACCGAGGGCGTGGGGCTTGTGACTAGGTCTCCGTCGCTCATTTGCCTATAACTTTTGATCCGTAAGAAATTACGCGGCGCACAACATACCGTTTGAAATATCTCCGAGATCTCTACGTCGGGGATAGCAAGCCTACTCGGCTGCGTCTATTTTCGTAGCCCAAAATTGAACGTTTTCATCAGTTTTGGGGTACTGTTCTTTTTTTGGGCTGTTTTTTCGTCCCGGATCGTACGTCGTGAGCCGCGAAAAGGACGACAACCTAATTCATCATATTTCTATTACCGAATCCCATGGTACTGTGCGCAAGACAACTTCACTTCACATAGAGGCTGGGCCCGTAAACTGAGGGCTTGGGGCTTGGGACCAGGTCTCTGTCGCTCCGGTGCCTATAACTTTTGATCCGTAAGGACTTACGCGGCGCACAACATACCATTGGAAAGCACTCCGAGAGCTCTACGACGGGGACATCAAACTTGCTCGGCTGCGCCTATTTTAGGAGACCAAAATGGAACGTTTTCATCTATTTCAGGACACTTTTCTTCTTTTTCGCTATTTTTTTTGTCCCGGATCGTACGTCGTGAGCCGCGAAAAGGACAACAACCTAATCCATCACATTTCTATTATCGAATCCCATGACACCTTGGGCAAGACAACTTCGCTTCATGTAGAGGCTGGGCCCGCAAACCGAGGGCGTGGGGCTTGAGACCAGGTCTCTGTCACTCATTTGCCTATAACTTTTGATCCGTAAGGAGTTAAGTGGCGCACAACATACCGTTGGAAAGCACTCTGAGAGCTCTACGACGGGGACAGCAAGACTGCTCGACTGTGCCTATTTTCGGAGCCCAAAATCAAACGTTTTCAACAGTTTTGGGACACTTTTCTACTTTTGCGCTGTTTTTTCATCTCGGATCGTACGTTGTGAGCCGCGAAAAGGACGACAACCTAATACATCATATTTCTTTTACCAAATTCTATGGTACCTTGAGCAAGACAACTTCACTTCACGTAGAGGCTGAGCTTGCAAACTGAGGGTTTGGGGCTTGGGGCTTGGGACTAGGTCTCTGTCTCGCTGGTGCCCATAACTTTAGATCTGTAAGGAGTTACGCGGTGCACAGCATACCGTTGGAAAGCTCTCCGAGAGCTCTACTGGAGGCAGTAAGCTTGCTTGGCTGTGCCTATTTTCCGTCCCGGATCGTACATTGTTAGCCGCGAAAAGGACGACAACCTAATCCATCACATTTCTATTACCGAATCCCATGGTACCTTGGGCAAGACAACTTCGCTTCACGCAAAGGCTGGGCTCGCAAACTGAGGGCGTGGGGCATGGGACCAGGTCTCCGTCGCTCTAGTGCCCATAACTTTTGATCCGTAAGGAGTTACGCGGCGCACAACATACCATTAGAAAGCACTACGAGAGCTCTACGATGGAGGCAACAAGCCTGCTCGACTGCTGTGAGGCCCGACCCTGAATAACATGTCATACCTCGATTTGTATGTCATAGACCCCTAATTATATGACTGACCTTGGATTACGTGTCCTGTCTTAGTTTTCGTGTATACTTTGTCATACGTGCCTTGACCTAGAATATGGTGCCCTAATCCCCAACTGACGTGCGATACCTAGATATACGTGCTCTGACCTCGATGTACTTGCGTTACCTCATTTTGTGTGCCCTAACCTTGAACTACGTACCTTAACCTAGATATAGAGTCGTGCCTTGATTTGCGTGCATTGCATTGAATTACGTGCCTTGTATTGATTTATATGCATTCACCTAGGATTGCGTGCATTAGTCTTGAAGTACGTGCCTTAGTCTTGAAGTTCGTGTCTACCTCGTAATTCGTGCCCTAGACCTAGGAATCCATGCCACCACGTTAATCAAGAAAGAATCTTACACAAAGCACTAGACACTAAAATAATCCTACACAATCCACTAACCAATATTATATTCCTAATTTAAATTCTCTACAAACTTCATTAACAATAAAATAATACTAAACTATGCCTACATTTCCCACTATCTATTATTCTATTCATAATTCAACTCATCAACAAACATTCCTATATTTTATTCTACCTAGATTTCCTAATTTTCCAACATTCCTATGACAATTCTAATGACACAAATGCATAAAAAAAATTAGTCCTAGACAAACTATGACAAACACTTAGCACAATACATTTAAAAAATGCTCAAAACCACCTAAATCATCTACCTTGCTCAACCAAACCACCTTTGCCCATGCTAAACATTTTAAAATCACACATTGAAGACATAAAATCAGATTTTAATGGCCCAAGGCCGACCACATGCTTGAAGATTGCAAAGGCTTTCATTTTTTTGTCATTTCTTCTTTCCTCTCACATTTTCTCTCTCTCCCTCTCATTCTTCTCTCTCCATCTCGGTTTTGGGCTGAGTTTCTTCATCCCTTAGCTCATCTTCATCATCCTATGGTGCATCAAGACAAACAACAAGCAAAGAAACTCACCCAAGCAAGCTAGGATGCAAGAAACACACATGCAAGCATTTTGAGTCACCATTTTCGGCCTTGGTGAGTTTCCTAGCTTCCATTTCTTTTCTTCTTGTTCTAACCACATGCATGTACTAAGAACTTGGCCACTAAGCTAGGAAAAATAGAGAGAAATCGGGTGGAGTCTTGGCTAAGCAAGGAAGAAGAAGAAATTTGTGCTTCAACAAGTTTTTGTGCATCTTTTTGGTTGATTGTTAAGGTGAGGGCTAAAACCTTTTGAAATTCCTTCAAAAATTCACATGCATGCTCATAAATGTATTTCTTTGCTTCTGTACTTGAGTTATGTGTTCGTTCATGAGCTTAAACAACCATGCATGGCAAGATCTTGGCTTGAAAGTGGTGATAGGTGAAGTCGGATTGTTGACAGCTCTCTGACCAGTCTGTTTCGAGGTAAGTTTAGCTAGGAAAATGATGTTGAAAATGCATGAAAATTGGTAAGTGACTAGTTTTTCCAGTTTTGAACATTTTTCACATAAATAGGCCGAAGCTAATTTTGACTCTAAGGTCCTCAAAATGGCAAATCTTTAAAATGTGTCCAAATCTGGAAATCTGGAAAAATGAAGCAGGTTTTGGCAGATGCACTGACCTTGTAGAACGAAGCAGATTTTACTTAGTTAATGATGTCCAAAATGCATTAAAATTGGTGTGCTGCTATATTTTTCAGTTCTGGACATTTTTTTCAGAAATGGAATAAGGCTGAATCTGACCCTAAGGACCTCAAAAACGTCAATTATCAAAATGTGTACAAATCTGGACAGTTTTGTGCTATTCCACTGTTTCGGCTATATCTAATGATCCCGAACTCCAATTGATGCAAGGTTTATTTCTAATTTTAGCTAACTTCTTAAGCTTTAATTTGACATCTTATTCACTGGATTTGGAGATTGTTTGATTATCCTATTGATTGTGAGAAAACAGCCTATTGCAGTAAAGGTTTCACTTAGTTATATGCTTGGAAAATTGTTGTCACCTCTCTTGTGGTACTAATTGCTTGGAATTGTGGTGTTGGGATGTTGTGTGGACTGTTTTGAGTACTTGAGGATGTTTGAATTGAATGATGCATGACTTGAGAATGATCTTGAGTTGACTTAGGGTTTAATCACACGGTTAAGCATGAAACGAAAACCCTAATGACTAGGTAGTCTTGTTAAGTGTTGATCATTTGGATATTGTGTGGAAATTATATGCTTAGTGGGCTGCCCGTAAATGTCTTATAACTTCAAATGTGATTTTGACCATTGCATGTTGACAAATAAGTTTTTCTTGCACCCGAACCCATGTTGATGTCATTGCATGTTGAATAATCTTATCACTTGATCACGTGGGCTTCGTAATGAGTTATATAGCCTGTTTTACATGTGTTACATGGCTAACCGTTTAATTTTCATATAACTCTATATGCCTTTCAAGTGAAATTTCATGTCTTATCGTGCCCTGCTTGTTTACCTGTCAATGTGCAATCTTATGACTGTCCGGAGGCAACCTACTTTGTTGTCCTCCTACTGTGATATATTACTTGTCATAAATGTGCATTGCATACAAGGTTGCAACCTTTCCTGTCGGTATGGTAGCGATCACGCACACCGGGCGGCATCGGGCTTGCCGGTGCACCCGTGACTACCATGGTCCCATTCCCTCTCTCGTTTGGGGGTTAGACTTCCTCGGAGAGTTGGGTCGTAGGATTTCGGGGTACATCCATAGTACACCCACCTGGTGTGTTTTGGGGTTATTTGAAGTCGGCCGCAACTTCTGATTCTAAAACTGATCTGAGAGCAAAAGCTCACTGTATCCTTTTTACTATGTGTATAAGTACTCTCGCTTGGTTCCTAGAGAACCTCGGGAAGGAAAGACTGGTATTTCTGTTTCTGTACTTGTATTATTGTTATATTCATGCTTGCAAAAGGATTTGATAAGTTGAACCGGAAAATGAGTTTTAAAACCTATTTCTCGTTCCCCATCACTGAGTTCATAAGGACTCACCCTCTTTTATCATCTCAGGTGAAGAAGATCCAGAACAGGTACCTGAGGACGGTGTGCCTAACGATGAATCCTTGGAGTGATTGCCTGTTTGTGTGCTTTGCGTGATTATGGCTACTTGTGAACTTTATGCTACTTGAAGACTATTTCCTTTTATGTTGCTCGATGTTGTAATGTAAAGACCCCCGTTGTAATTTGGGGTCTAATTTTGGTTTGTACTGATATTGCTAGACAGACACTAGACACTGCTATGATCATTTTGCTATTATTACCGCTAGTATCTATCATAGGTTATGACGTATTAGTTGAGGACTAAGTAAATGAACCTATCCAATCTTAATCTGGCACTTTTGTAACGAGAATAAACAAACAACGAGACATAGTATCATGCTAGGTTATAAATCAAACGAGACATTGAGATAACCAATAGGCATTTCAATTGATGTTAAACAGTAATCTTAGTTGGAAATGAAATTGAGATAGTAAACTTTGAGGCGTTTAGAGAATTAGGCCAAACCAAAGAGACCAATTACAGCCATTATGCTGCCGGTTTTTCGGAAAAACTTGGAGTTTAGACTAAAACTATAAGTGTTAAATCTTCATAAACGGTTAAGCATGTGACGTGTCCTGAACATTTAGATCATACCCTAGTCTAACCTTATAGGCCGGGTTGGGGCGTGACAACTGCAACTATTTTCGGAGTACAAAATCGAACGTTCTCATCAGTTTCGGGTCACTTTTCTTCTTTTGCGCAGTTTGTCCATCCAGGATCGTACGTCGTGAGTCGCGAAAAGTACGACAACCAAATCCATCACATTTCTATTACCTCATGGTACATTGGACAAGACAACTTTGTTTCACGTAGAGGTTGGGCCCACAAACCGAGTGCGTGGGGCTTGGGACCAGGTCTCCGTCGCTCCAGTACCCATAACTTTTGATCCGTAAGGAGTTACGCAGCGCACATCATACCGTTAGAAAGTTTTGGGACACTTTTCTTCTTTTCCGCTGTTTTTCCGTCACGGATTGTACGTCGTGAGCCGCGAAAAGGACGGCAACCTAATCCATCATATTTCTATTACTGAATCCCACGGAACCTTTGGCAAGACAACTTCGCTTCACGTAAAGGCTGGGCCCGCAAACTGAGGGCGTGGGGCTTGGGACTAGGTCTTCGTCGCTCAACTGCCCATAACTTTTGATCCGTAAGGAGTTATGCGGCGCACTGCATACCGTTGGAAAGCTCTCTGAGAGCTCTACGACAAGGGCAACAAGCCTGCTCGGCCGCAACTATTTTCGGATCCCAAAATCGAACGTTTTCATCAATTTTTGGACACTTTTCTTCTTTTGCGTTGTCTTTTCGTCCCGGATCGTACGTCGTGAGCCGCGAAAAGGACAACAACCTAATCCATCACATTTCTATTACCGAATCCAACGGCAACTTGGGCAAGACAACTACGCTTTACGTAGTTACAGGGCCCGTAAACCGAGGGCTTGGGACTTGGGACCAGGTCTCCGTCGCTCCGGTGGCCATAACTTTTGATCCGTAAAGAGTTACGCGGCGCACAGCATACCGTTAGAAAGTTCTCCGAGAACTCTATGACGGGGGCAGCAAGCCTGCTCTGCTGCGCCTATTTTCGGAGCCCAAAATTGAACTTTTTCATCAGTTTCGGGACACTTTTATTCTTTTGCACTGTTTTTTCATCCCGGATCATACATCGTCAGCCGTGAAAAGGACGACAACCTAATCCATCACATTTCTATCACCGAATCCCACGGCACCTTGGGCAAGACAACTTCGCTTCGCGTAAAGGCTGGTCCCGCAAACTGAGGGCGTGGGGCTTGGGACCAGGCCTCTGTTGCTCAGGTGCCCATAACTTTTGATCCGTAAGGAGTTACGCGGCGCACAGCCCACCGTTGGAAAGCTCTTCGAGAGCTCTACGACGGCACCAGCAAGCCTGCTTGGCTGCAACTAATTTTGGAGCCCAAAATCGAACGTTTTCATCAGTTTCGACACACTTATCTACTTTTACGATGTTTTTCCTTCTCGGATCGTACGTCGTGAGCCGCGAAAAGGAAAATAGTCTAATTCATCACATTTCTATTATCGAATACCACAGCACCTTTGGCAAGACAACTTCGCTTCACATAGAGGCTGGGCCCGCAAACCGAGGACGTGGGGCTTGGGACCTGGTCTCCGTCGCTCCGGTGCCCATAACTTTTGATTCGTAAGGAGTTAAACGGCGCACAACATACCGTTAAAAAGCTCTCAGATAACTCTACGACGGGGGCAGCAAGCCTGCTCGGCTGCAACTATTTTCGGAGTACAAAATCGAATGTTTTCATCAGTTTCGGGATACTTTTGTTCTTTTGCATTGTTTTTTCGTCCCGGATCGTACGTCGTGAGCCGCGAAAGGTACGACAACCTAATCCATCATATTTCTATTACCGAATCCCATGGTACCTTGGGCAAGAAAACTTTGCTTCATGTAGAGGCTGGGCCCGCAAACCGAGGGTGTGGGGCTTGGGACCAAGTCTCTGTCTCTCTGGTGCCCATAACTTTTGATCCGTAAGGAGTTACACGGCGCACAGCATACCGTTAGAATGCTCTCCGAGAACTCTACAATGGGGACAACAAGCCTGCTTGGCTGCGCCTATTTTCAGAGTCTAAAATCGAGCATTTTCATCAGTTCTGGGACACTTTTCTTCTTTTGCACTGTTTTTTCATCCCAGATCGTACATCGTGAGCCGCGAAAAGGACGACAAACTAATCCATCACATTTCTATTACCAAAACCCACGGCACCTTGGGCAAGAAAACTTCGCTTCACGTAGAGGCTGGGCCCGCAAACCAAGGGCGTGGGGCTTGAGACCAGGTCTCCATCGCTCCAGTGGCCATAACTTTTGATCTGTAAGGAATTATGCGGCGCAAAGCATACTGTTAGAAAGCTCTCCGAGAACTCTATGATGGGGGAAGCATGCCTGCATAGCTGTGCATGTTTTCGGAGCCCAAAATCGAACGTTTTCATCAATTTCGGGATACTTTTCTTCTTTTGCGCTGTTTTTTTGTCCCGGATCATACGTCGTAAGCAGCGAAAAGGACGACAACATAATCCATCACATTTCTATTACCGAAACACACAGCACCTTGGGCAAGACAACTTCACTTCACGTAGAGGCTGGGCCCGCAAACCGAGGGAGTGGGGCTGAGGACCAGGTCTCCGTCGCTCTCGTGCCCGTAACTTTTATCCGCAAGGAGTTACGCGGCGCCCAACATACCGTTGGAAAGCACTCCGAGAGCTCTATGACGAGGGCAGCAACCCTCCTCGACTGTAGCTATTTTTGGAGCCCAAAATCGAACGTTTTCATAAGTTTTAGGATACTTTTCTTCTTTTGCATTATTTTTTCATCCCGAATCGTACGTCGTGAGCCGCAAAAAGACGACAACCTAATCCATGACATTTCTATTACTGAATCCCATGACACCTTGGGCAAGCCAACTTCGCTTCATGTAGAGGCCGGGCCTACAAACCGAGGGCGTGTGGCTTCGGACAAGGTCTCCATCACTCTGGTGCCCATAACTTTTGATCCGTAAGGAGTTACGCGGCACACAGCATACCGTTGGAAAGCTCCCCGAGAGCTCTACGACGGCGGCAGCAAGTCTGCTCGACTGCGCCTATTTTCGGAGCCTAAAATCGAGCGTTTTCATTAGTTTCGGGACATTTTTCTTCTTTTACGCTATTTTTTTTGTCCCGGATCGTACGTCTCGTGCCGCGAAAAGGACGACAACCTAATCCATCATATTTCTTTTACCGAATCCCACGGTACCTTGGGCAAGACAACTTCGATTCATGTAGAGGCTGGGCCCGTAAACCGAGGGCGTGGGGCTTGGGACCAGGTCTCCGTCGCTCCGGTGCCCATAACTTTTGATCCGTAAGGACTTATGTGGCGCACGGCATACCGTTAGAAGGCTCTCCGAGAACTCTACGACGAGGGCAGCAAGCCTGTTCGGTTGCTCCTATTTTCGGAGCCCAAAATCGAACGTTTTCATCAGTTTCAGGACACTTTTCTTATTTTTTGCTGTTTTTCCGTCTCGGATCGTACGTCGTAAACCACGAAAAGGACGACTGCCTAATCCATCAGATTTCTTTTACCGAATCCCATGGCACCTTAGGCAAGACAACTTCGATTCACGTAGAGGCTGGGCCTGCAAACCGAGGGCGTGGGGCTTGGGACCAGGTCTCTGTCGCTCCGGTGCCCATAACTTTTGATTCGTATGCTGTTACGCGGTGCACAACATACCGTTAGAAAGCTCTAAGAGAACTCTACGACGGGGGTAGCAAGCCTGCTCGGCTGCACCTATTTTCGGAGCCCAAAATCGAACGTTTTCTTCAGTTTCGGGACACTTTTCTTCTTTTGCGCTGTTTTTCAATCCCGGATCGTACGTCGTGAGCCACGAAAAGGATGACAGCCTAATCCATCACATTTCTTTTACCGAATCCCACGGCACCTTAGGCAAGACAACTACGCCTCACGTAGAGGCTGGGCCCGCAAATCGAGGGCGTGGGGCTTGGGACCAGGTCTCTGTCGCTGCGGTGCCCATGACTTTTGATTCGTAAGTAGTTACGCGGTGCACAGCATACCGTTAGAAAGCTCTTTGAGAACTCTACGACGGGGGTAATAAGCCTGCTCGGCTGTGCCTATTTTTGGAGCCCAAAATCGAATATTTTCTTCAGTTTCGAGACATTTTTTTTCTTTTGCGCTGTTTTTCTATCCCGGATTGTACGTCGTGAGCCACGAAAAGGACGACAACCTAATCCATCACATTTCTATTTCCGAATCCCACGGCACCTTGGGCAAGATAACTTCGCTTCAAGTAGAGGCTGGGCCTGCAGATCGAGGGCGTGGGGCTTGGGACTAGGTCTACGTCGCTCCGGTGCCTATTACTTTTGATCTGTACGAAGTTACGCGGCGCACAACATACCATTGGAAAGCTCTCCAAAAGCTCTACAACGGGGGTTGCAAGCGTCCTCGCCTGCAACTGTTTTTGGATACCAAAATTGAACATTTTCAACAGTTTCGAGACACTTTTATTCGTTTGCGCCATTTTTTCATCCCGGATCGTACGTTGTGAGCAGCGAAAAAGATGACATCCTAATCCATCACATTTCTATTACCGAATCCCACGGAACCTTGGGCAATACAACTTCGCTTCACGTAGAGGCTGGGCCTGCAAACCAAGGGCATGGGGCTTGGGACCAAGTCTCCGTCACTCCGGTGGCCATAACTTTTGATCCGTAAGGAGTTACGTGGCGAACAGCATAGCGTTAGAAAACTCTCTGAGAACTCTATGACGGTGGCAGACAGCTTGCTGTGCTGCGCCTGTTTTCGGAGTCCAAAATCAAACGTTTTCATCAGTTTCGGGACACTTTTCTTCTCTTGCATTATTTTTCTATCCCGGATCGTACGTCGTGAGCCGCGAATAGGACGACAACCTAATCCATCACTTTTCTATTACCAAATACCACAGCACCTTGGGCAAGACAACTTCGCTTCACGTAGAGGCAGGGCCCGCAAACCAAGGGAGTGGGGCTTGGGACCAGGTCTCCGTCGCTCCGGTGCCCATAACTTTTGATCCGAAAGGAGTTACGCGGCGCACAATATACTGTTGGAAAGCTCTCTGAGAACTCTCTGACGACTGCAGCAAGCCTGCTTTGCTGCAACTGGTTTTGGAGCCCAAAATTGAACTTTTTCATCAGTTTTGAGACACTTTTCTTCTTTTGCACGGTTTTTCCGTCCCGGATCGTACGTCGGGAGCCGCGAAAAGAACGACAACCTAATCCATCACATTTCTATTACCGAATCCCATGGTACCTTGGGCAAGACAACTTCGCTTCACGTAGAGGCTGGGCCCGCAAACCTAGGGCGTGGGGCTTGGGACCATGTCTCCGTCGCTCCGGTGCCTATTACTTTTGATCCGTAAGGAGTTACGCGACGCACAACATACCGTTAGAAAGCTCTCCGAGAACTCCACGACGGGGGCAGCAGGTTTTCCCAGTTTCACCTTCTTTCAGAGCCCAAAATTGAACATTTTCATCAGTTCTGGGATAATTTTCTTCTTTTGCGCTGTTTTTTCGTCCCGGATCGTTCGTCTCGACCATTGAAAAGTACGACAACCTAATCCATCACATTTCTATTACCGAGTCCCATGGTACCTTGCGCAATACAACTTCGCTTCAAGTAGAGGCTGGGCCCGCAAACCGAGGGCGTGGGCCTTGGGACCAGGTCTCCGTCGCTCCGGTGCCAATAACTTTTGATCCGTAAGGAGTTACGCGGCGTACAACATACCGTTGGAAAACTCTCTGAGAGCTCTACGATGAGGGCAGCAAGCCTGCTTGGGTACAATTGTTTTCGGAGCCCAAAATCCAATATTTTCATCAGTTTCAGGACATTTTACTTCTTTTGCGCTATTTTCCCGTCTCGGATCGTACGTTGTGAGCCGTGAAAAGGACGACAGCCTAATCCATCACATTTCTATTATCGAATCCCATGGCACCTTGGGCAAGACAACTTCGCTTCACGTAGAGGTTGGGCCCGCAAACCGAGGGCGTGGGGCTTGGGCCTAGGTCTCTGTCGCTCCGGTGCCCATAACTTTTGATTCGTAAGCAGTTACGCGGTGCACAGCATACCGTTGGAAAGCTTTCCAAGAACTCTACGACGGGGGTAGCAATCCTGCTCGGCTGCGCCTATTTTCGGAGCCCAAAATCGAACGTTTTCTTCAGTTTCGAGACACTTTTCTTCTTTTGTGCTGTTTTTCCATCCCGAATCGTACATCATGAGCCGCGAAAAGGACGACAACCTAATCCATCACATTTCTATTACCTAATCCCACGGCACCTTGGGCAAGACAACTTCGCTTCAAGTAGAGGCTGGACCTGCAAACCGAGGGCGTGAGGCTTGGGACCAGGTCTCCGTTTCTCCGGTGCCCATAACTTTTGATCCGTACGGAGTTACGCGGCGCATAGCATACCGTTGGAAAGCACTCCGAAAGCTTTACGACGGGGGTAGAAAGCCTCATCACCTGCAACTATTTTTGGATACCAAAATCGATCATTTTCGTTAGTTTCGGGACACTTATCTTCTTTTGCGCGTTTTTTTTTGTCCTAGATCGTACGTTGTAAAACACGAAAAGGACGACAACCTAATCTAACTTATTTCTATTGTCGAATCCCATGGCACCTTGGGCAAGACAACTTTGCTTCACGTAGAGGCTGGGCCCGCAAACCAAGTGCATTGGGCTTGGGACCAGGTCTCCGTCGCTTCGGTGCCCATAACTTTTGATCCGTAAGAAGTTACGTGGCGAACAGCATAGCGTTAGAAAGATCTCCGCGAACTCTATGACGGTAGCAGCAAGCTTGCTATGCTGCGCCTGTTTTCGAAGCCCAAAATCGAACGTTTTCATCAGTTTCGGGACACTTTTCTTCTTTTGCGCTATTTTTCCATCCCGGATCGTACGTCGTGTGCCACGAAAAGGACGACAACCTAATCCCCACATTTCTATTACCGAATCCCACGGCACCTTGGGCAAGACAACTTCGCTTAATGTAGAGGCTGGGCCTGCAAACCGAGGGCGTGGGGGTTGGGACCAGATCTCCGTCGCTCCGGTACCCATAACTTTTGATCCGTAAGGAGTTACGCTACGCACAACATACCGTTGGAAAGCTCTCCGAGAGATCTACGATGGGGGTAGCAAGAAACCTCGCCTTCAACTATTTTTGGATCCCAAAATTGAAGGTTTTCATTAGTTTCGCGATACTTTTCTTCTTTTGCGCTGTTTTTTCATCTCGGATCGTACGTTGTGAGCCGCGAAAAGGACGACAACCTAATCCATCACATTTCTATTACTGAATCCCATGGCACCTTGGGCTAGACAACTTCGCCTCACGTAGAGGCGGGGCCTACAAACCGAGGGCGTGGGGCTTGGGACTAGGTCTCCGTCGCTCTGGTGCCCATAACTTTTGATCCGTAAGGAGTTACGCGGCGCACAACATACTGTTGGAAAGCTCTCCGAGAGATCTACGACGGTTGTAGCTAGCCTCCTCGCTGACAACTATTTTTGGATCTTAAAATCGAACGTTTTCATCAGTTTCGGGACACTTTGCTTCTTTTACGCTATTTTTTCGTCCTAGATCGTACGTTGTGAGTCGCGAAAAGGATGACAACCTAATCCATCACATTTCTATAACCGAATCCCACGGCACCTTGGGAAGACAACTTCGCTTCATGTAGAGGCTGGGCACGCAAACCGAGGGCGTGGGGCTTGGGACCAGGTCTCCGTCGCTCTGGTGCCCATAACTTTTGATCCTTAAGGAGTTACGTGGCGCATAGCATACCGTTGGAATGATCTCCGAGAGCTCTACGACGGGGGCAACAAGCTTCCTCGCCTACTGTCACGCCCCAACCCGACCTATAAAGGTTAGAATAGGGTGTAATATAATCATTCAAGTCATGTCACGTACTTAATCATTCATGAAAGTTTAACACTTAACATTTTAGCATAAACTCCACAAATTCTCTGGAAATTCGGTAGTATAACGACTATAATTGGGCTCTTTAGTTTGACCTAATTCTCTAAACACCTCAAAATTTCCAATCTCAATTTCATTTCTAACTAAGATTACTATTTATCACCAATTGAAACGCCTACTAGTTATCTCGAAGTCTTGTTTGATTAATAACCTAGCATGATACTATGTCACGTTTGTTTGTTAATCCTTGTTACAAAAGTACCTGTTGATCTTAGCTTAATAATGAGTACCTACTTAAGATTGGATAGTTTCATTTTACTTAATCCTTACCTGATACTTCATAATCCTATGATAGATACTAGCCAATAACGGTAGCAAAAACGACCATAGTAGTTTCTATCTAGTTAGAATCAGTACAAGCCAAAATCAGACCCCAAATTACAACGGGGGTCATTTACAATACAATAACAAGCATCATAAGAAATGAACAGTCTTCAAGCAACATATCGTTCACAAAATGGCCATAGTCAAGCAAGGCACGTAGGGCAAGCAATCATTCCAAGGAATCATCATTAGGCACGTTGTCCTCGGGTACCTGCTCCTGGTCTTCTTCACCTGAGATGATAAAAGAGGGTGAGTCCTTATGAACCTAGCGAGGGGGAACGAGAAATCAGTTTTGAAACTTATTTTTCAGTTCAACTTATGAAAACCTTTTTTGCAAGCATGACATATAACACAAGTAAGTACATAATGTAATGTAAAAGTAAAAGAACACAATTACCCGTCTTTCCTCCCCGAGGTCCTCTAGGAACCAAGCGAGAGTACTTATACACATAGTGAAAAGGATACAGTGAGCTTTTGCTCTCAATTCATTTCCAGTATTAGTTGTTGCGGCCGACTTCAAATCATCCCCTTATCACGCCAAATGGGTGTACTCCGGATGTACCCCGAAATCCTACGACCTAACTCTCTGAGGAAGTCTAGCCCCCAAGCGAGAGAGGGAATTGGACAATGGTAGTCACGGTTGCACCGGCAAGCCCGATACCACCCGGTGTGCGTGAACGCTACCACGCCAGAATGAAAGGTTGCAACCTTGAATGCAATGCACATTTATGACATTTAATATATCACATTTGGAGGACAACAAAGTAGGTTGCCTCCGAGCAGTCATAAGATTGCACATTGACAAGTAAACACGCGAGGCACTATATGACAGGTAGTTTCGCTTGAAAAGCACATGGAGTTATATGAATATTAAACGGGCAGCCATGTAACGCATGTAAATCAAGTCATAGGATTAACACTTAGCGAGTTTTCCTAGTCATTGGGGTTCCAATTCATGCTTACCCGTGCGATTAAGCCCTAAATTGTCACGTGATTAAACTCAA
This sequence comes from Ehretia macrophylla, assembly GCA_037974665.1. Lineage (NCBI taxonomy): Eukaryota > Viridiplantae > Streptophyta > Magnoliopsida > Boraginales > Ehretiaceae > Ehretia > Ehretia macrophylla. Next base: position 49,775,712 of record CM075768.1, on the reverse strand, counting down.
GCCATGCATTAATTAATTAAAACACCCTCAAGCATTCAAAAAAGTCTACACAACATTCCAAAGCCACAATCCCAAGCATTTAATACAACAAGAGAAGTTACAATCATTTTCAAGGCAAATCACTAGATGAAAACCTCACTGCAATGGTCTATTTTCTCACAATCATTGAGACAAGCAAACAAACTCCAATTCCAGTAAAAAAAATTTCAAATTAAAGCTTAAGGAGTGAACTAAATCCAGGAACAAACCTCGCATCATTTGGAGTTCGGGTTCAAGAGTTATAGCCAAAACAGTGAGACTACGCAAAACTGTCCAGATTTGCACACATTTCAATAATTGTCATTTTTTAGGGCATTAGGGTCAGATTTTGCCTTAGTCCATTTCTGACAAAAATGTCCAGAACTGAAAACTATAGCATCACACCAAATTTCATGCATTTTGGATATCATGTACTAAGTCAACACTGGTTCGTTCTACAAGAACAGTGAATCTGCCAAAACCTGCTTCATTTTCCCAGATTTTCCAGATTTGGACACATTTTGATATTTTGCCATTTTGAGGACCTTATAATCAAAATTAGCTTTGTCCTATTTCTGCAAAAAAATGCTCAGAACTGGAAAAAATAGCCACCTACCAATTTTCACACATTTTCAACCTCATTTACGTGGTCAAAATCACCCTTCACCAACAAGACAGAAGACTGTCCCATACACGATTTCATCTATCATCACATTCTAGCCAAATATCTTGCCATGCATGTTTACAAAAGCTCATGAACACACATATATCACAAGTACAGAGGTAGAAATAGACATTCAAAGGCATGCATATGGTTTTTAAAAGTTTTTCAAGAAGTTTTTGCCCTCACCTTAGCAAGACAACAAAGAAGATGCACAAACTCTTAATGAATCACAATGTCGACTCTTCTCCTTGCTTAGCCGAGAGACAACTTGAGATTTCTCTAATTTCCTAGCTAAGTTACCATGTTCTTAGTAGGTGCATGTGGTTAGAACAAGAAGAAAAAGAAATGGAAGCTATTAAACTTACCTAAGCCGAAATGAAAGTGCTAAAGGCTTGCATGTGTATTTCTTGCAACCTAGCTTGCTTAGTTGAGCTTCCTAGCTTCTTGCATGTCTTGATGAACCATTGAGTGATGAACTTAAGCTATGGAGTGTAGAAATTTAGCTAAGGCCGAGTGAGAGAGAGAATGAGAGAGTGAATAAGAGGAAATGAGAGAAAATGAAAGAAAAATGAAAAGCTTTGAAATGTTTGATGCTTGTGTCGGCCTAGGGCCTTGTAAAATCTGATTTTGTGTCTTCAAGAAGCATGTTTGAATTGTCCTAGCATGGGTAAGGGAATGTGTCGAGAATGGTGGAGCTTTGGGTAGAGTTTTGAGTCATTTTTTTAAGGCTTTGTGTCATAATATGTCATAGAATGTTTAGGAATATAATTTGAAATTAAAATACATGCACAAAGGCTCCTTGTGGTCGGCCAAGCTTGGGTTCAAATCTGAATTTTTTGTCTTGTTTGAGCATTATTTAATTGAGTGCTTGGAATATGCAAAATGATAAAGAATAAAGAATAAGAATGTCTAGCTTTTTGTGAGATTTCGTCTTCTAGTGAGTTGATTTAGCATTTTAATATTAGTTAGTGGAGTTTGTAGGATTAATTAATGATCTAGTGTTTCTTGTAAGATGCTTTCTTGATTAGCGTGAGGGCATGCTTTCCTAGGTTTAGGGCACGCACTACGAGACAAGGCACGAACTACGAGACGAATGCACGTTTCTCAAGTAAATGCACGCAACCCTAAATGTATGCACGTAATTTAATGCAAGGCACACAAAACAAAACACGACTCTTAAACCTAGGTCAAGGCACGCAAATCGAGGTAACACACGTTATTCGGGAATAGGGGGCAGCAGGACTGCTTGGCTGCACCTATTTTTAGAGCCCAAAATCGAACGTTTTCCTCAGTTATAGGACACTTTTCTTCATTTGCGCTGTTTTTCCACCACGGATCGTACGTCGTGAGCCGCGAAAAGTACGACAACCTAATTCATCACATTTCTATTACAGAATCCCATGGCACCATGGAAAAGACAACTTCGCTTCACGTAGAGGCTGGGCCCGCAAACCGAGGGCATGGGGCTTGGGACCAGGTCTCCGTCGCTCCGGTGCCCATAACTTTTTATCCATAAGGAGCTACGCGGTGCACAGCATACCGTTAGAAAGCTCTCCGAGAGCCCTACGACTGAGGCAGCAATCCTGCTCAGCTGCGTCTATTTTCGATGCACAAAATTGAACATTTTCATCAGTTTCGGGATACTTTTCTTGTTTTGCGCTATTTTTCCATCCTGGATCGTACGTCTCGAGCCGCAAAAAGGACAGCAACCTAATCCATCACATTTCTATTACTGAATCCCACGGCATCGTTGGCAAGACAACTTCACTTCACGTAGAGGCTGGGCTCGTAAACCGAGGGCGTGGGGCTTGAGACCAGGTCTCCGTCGCTCCGGTGCCCATAACTTTTGATCCATAAGGTGTAACGCGGCGCACAACATACCGTTAGATAGCTCTCTGAGAACTCTATAACGGGGGCAGGAAGCTTGCTTCACTGCGCCTATTTTCGGAGACCAAAATCGAACATTTTCATCAGTTTCAGGACATTTTTATTCTTTTGCGCTGTTTTTCCATCCCGGATCGTACGTCATGAGCCAGGAAAAGGACGACAGCCTAATCCTTCACATTTCTATTACAGAATCCCACGGCACCTTTGGCAAGACAACTTCTCTTCACGTAGAGGCTGGGCCCACAAACCGAGGGCATGGGGCTTGGGACCAGGTCTCCGTCGCTCTGGTGCCGATAACTTTTGATCGGTAAGGAGTTACGTAGCGCACAACATACCGTTAGAAAGCTCTCTGAGATCTCTCCGAGAGCTCTACGACGGGAGCAACAGGACTGCTTGGCTACACCTATTTTCAGAGCCCAAAATTGAACGTTTTCCTCAGTTTCGGGATACTTTTCTTCATTTGCGCTATTTTTCCGCCCCGGATCGTACGTCGTGAGCCGCAAAAAGTACGACAACCTAATCTATCACATTTCTATTACCGAATCCCATGGTGCCTTGGGCAAGACAACTTCGCTTCACGTAGAGGCTGGGCCCATAAACCGAGGGCGTGGGGCTTGGGACCAGGTCTCCGTCGCTCCGGTGCCCATAACTTTTGATCCGTAAGGAGTTACGCGGCGCACAACATACCATTGGAAAGATCTCCGAGAGCTTTACGACGGAAGCACCAAGCCTGCTCAGCTGCGCTAGTTTTCGGAGCCCAAAATCAAATGGTTTCATCAGTTTCGGGACACTTTTCTTGTTTTGCGCTGTTTTTTCATCCCGGATCGTACGTCTCGAGCCGCGAATAGGACGGCAACCTAATCCATCACATTTCTATTACCGAATCCCACGGCACCTTGGGCAAGACAACTTCGCTTCACGTAGAGGCTGGGCCCGCAAACCGAGGGCGTGGGGCTTGAGACCAGGTATCCATCTCTCCGGTGCCCATAGCTTTTGATTCGTAAGGAGTTACACGGCGCACATCATACCGTTAGGAAGCACTCTGAGAACTCTACGACGGGGGCAACAAGCCTTTTCGGCTGCCCCTATTTTTGGGGCCCAAAATCGAATGTTTTCATCAGTTTCGGTACACTTTTCGTCTTTTGCACTGATTTTTCATCCCGGATTGGACGTCGTGAACCGCGAAAAGGACGACAACCTGATCCATCACATTTCTATTACCGAATCCCAAAGCACCTTAGGCAAAACAACTTCACTTCACGTAGAGGCTGGGCCCGCAAACCGAGGGCGTGGGGCTTGGTACAACGTCTCCGTCGCTCCGGTGCCCATAACTTTTGATCCGTAAGGAGTTATGCGGCACACAACATACTGTTGGAAAGCTCTCTGAGAGTTCTACAACAAGTAGAGCCAGCCTACTCGGCTGCAACTGTTTTCGTAGCCCACACTCAAAAGTTTTCATTAGTTTCGGAACACTTTTATTCTTTTGCGTTGTTTTTTTGTCCCGGATCTTGCGTCGTGAGCCTCAAAAAGGACGACAACCTAATCCATCACATTTCTATTACCAAATCTCACGGCACCTTGGGCAAGACAACTTCGCTTCACGTAGAGGCTAGGCCCACAAACCGAGGGCATGGGGCTTGGGACCAGGTCATCATCGCTCCGGTGCCAATAACTTCTGATCTGTAAGTAGTTGCGCGGTGCACAGCATACCATTAGAAAGCTCTCTGAGAACTCTACAATGGCGTACAACATACCATTAGAAAGCTGTGCCTGTTTTCGGAGCCCAAAATCAAACGTTTTCATCAGTTCTGGACAGTTTTCTTCTTTTACGCTGTTTTTCCTTCCCGGATCTTACGTCGTGAGCCGCGAAAAGGACGACAACCTAATCCATCATATTTCTATTACCGAATCCCATGACACCTTGGACAAGACAACTTCGCTTCATGTAGAAGCTGGGCCAGCAAACTGAGGGCGTGGGGCTTGGGACCAGGTCTCCATCGCTCTAGTGCCCATAACTTTTGATCCGAAAGGAGTTACGGGGCGCACAGCATACCATTCGAAAGCTCTCCGGGAGCTCTACGACCGGTGCAGCAAGCCTGCTCAGCTGTAACTATTTTTGTAGCCCAAAATTGAACGTTTTGATCAGTTTTGGGATACTTTTCTTCTTTTGCGCTGTTTTTCCGTCAAGGATCGTACGTCGTGAGCCTCGAAAAGGACGACAACATAATCCATCACATTTCTATTCCCGAATCCCACGGCACCTTGGGCAAGACAACTTAGCTTCACGTAGAGGCTGGGCCCGCAAACCGAGGGCGTAGGGCTTAGGACCAGGTCCCCGTCGCTCCGGTGCCCATAACTTTTGATCCGTAAGGAGTTACACGGCGCACAGCATACCGTTGGAAAGCTCTCCGAGAGCTCTACGACAGGTGTAGCAAGCCTGCTCTGCTGCAACAATTTTCATCGCCCAAAATCGAACGTTTTCATCAGTATCGGGATACTTTTCTTATTTAGCGCTGTTTTTCCGTCCCGGATCGTACGTCTCGAGCCGCGAAAAGGAAGACAACCTAATCCATCACATTTCTATTACCGAATCCCATGGCACCTTGGGGAAGACAACTTCGCTTCACGTAGAGGCTAGGCCCGCAAACCGAAGGCGTGGGTCTTGAGACCAGGTCCCCGTCGCTTCGGTGCCCATAACTTTTGATCCGTAAGGAGTTACGCGATGCACAACATACTGTTAGAAAGCTCTCCGAAAATTCTATGATAGGGTTAGCAAGCCTGCTCTACTACGCCTATTTTCATAGCCAAAAAGTGAACGTTTTCATCAGTTTCGGGACACTTTTCTTCTTTTTTGATTTTTTTTCGTCCCGGATTGTACGTCGTGAGCCGTGAAAAAGATGACAACCTAATCCATCACATTTCTATTACCGAATCCCACGGCACCTTGGGCAAGACAACTTCGCTTCACGTAGAGGCTGGGCAGCAAACCGAGGGCGTGGGGCATGGGTCCAAGTCTCCGTCGCTCCGGTGCCCATAACTTTTCATCCGTAAGGAGTTACACAGCGCACAACATACCGTTGGAAAGCACTCTGAGAGCTCTACGACGGGGGCAGCAAGCCTACTTGGCTGTAACTGTTTTTGGAGCCCAAAATCAAACATTTTCATCAGTTTCGGAACACTTTCCCTGTTTTATGCTATTTTTCCGTCCCGAATTGTACGTCTCGAGCCACGAAAAGGACAACAACCTAATCCATCACATTTCTATTACCGAATCCCACGACACCTTGGGCAAGAAAACTTCGCTTCACGTAGAGGCTGGGCCCGCAAATCGAGGGCGTGGGGCATGAGGCCAGGTCTCCGTCGCTCCGGTGCCTATAACTTTTGATCCAAAGAGGAGTTACGCGGCGCACAACATACCGTTAGAAAGCTCTCCGAGGACACTACGACGGGGGCAGCAAGACTGTTAGGCTGCCCCTATTTTCGGAGCTCAAAATAGAACGTTTTCATCAGTTTCGGGATACTTTTCTTTTTTTGCGCTTTTTTTGGGTCCCGGATCGTACGTCGTGAGCCGTGAAAAGGACAACAACCTCATCTATCACATTTCTATTACCGAATCCCATGGAACCTTAGGCAAGACAAATTCACTACACGTAAAGGCTGGGCCCGCAAACCTAGTGCGTGGGGCTTGGGACCAAGTCTCCGTCGCTCTGGTGCCCATAACTTTTGATCCTTAAGGAGTTACGCGGCACATAGTATACCGTTGGAATGATCTCCGAGAGCTCTACGACGGGGGCAACAATCCTCCTCGCCTGCAACTGTTTTCGGAGCCCAAAATCGAACGTTTTCATCAGTTTTAGGACACTTTTCTTCTTTTGCCCTATTTTTCTGTCCCGGATCATACGTCGTCAGTTGCGAAAAGGACGACAACCTAATCCATCACATTTCTATTACCGAATCCCACAGCACCTTGGGGAAGAATGCTTCGCTTCACGTTAAGGCTGGGCCCGCAAACCGAAGGCGTGGGTCTTGGGACCAGGTCTCCGTCGCTTCGGTGCCCATAACTTTTGATCCGTAAGGAGTTACGTGGTGCACAGCATATCGTTAGAAAGCTCTCCGAGAGCTATACGATGCGGGCAGCAAGTCTGCTAGGCTGCAACTATTTTCATAGCCCAAAATTGAACATTTTCATCAGTTTCGAGACACTTTTCTTCTTTTGCGCTGTTTTTTCGTCTCGGATCTTACGTCGTGAGCCGCGAAAAGGATGACAACCTAATCCATCACATTTCTATTACCGAATTCCACAGCACATTGGGCAAGACAACTTCGCTTCACGTAGGGGTTGGGCCCGCAAACCGAGGGCGTGGGGCTTGGGACCAGGTATCCGTCGCTCCAGTGCCCATAATTTTTGATCCGTAAGGAGTTACGCGGCGCACAGCATACCGTTAGAAAGCTATTTGAGAGCTCTACGACGGGGGCAGCAAGCTTTCTCTGCTGCAACTGTTTTCGTAGCCCAAAATTGAATGTTTTCATCAATTTCAGGACACTTATCTTCTTTTGCGATGTTTTTTCGTCCCGGATCGAACGTCATGAGCCTCGAAAAGCACAACAACCTAATCTATCACATTTCTATTACCGAATCCCACAGTACCTCAGGCAAGACAACTTCGCATCACGTAGAGGCTGGGCCCGCAAACCGAGGGCGTGGGGCTTTGGACAGGTCTCCGTCGCTCCGATGCCCATAACTTCTGATCCGTACGGAGTTACGCGGCGCACAACATACCATTACAAATCTCTCTGAGAACTCTACGACGGGGCAACAAGCCTGCTCGGTTGCGCCTGTTTTCGGAGCCCAAAATCGAATGTTTTCATAAGTTCCGGGACACTTTTCTTCTTTTGCGCTGTTTTTCTGTCCTGGATCTTATGTCGTGAGCCGCGAAAAGGACGACAACCTAATCCATCACATTTCTATTACCGAATCCCACGGCACCTTTGGCAAGACAACTTCTCTTCACATAGAGGCTGGGCCAGCAAACCGAGGGCGCGGTGTGAGGCCCGACCCCGAATAACTTGTCTTACCTCGACTTGCGTGCCTTAGACCCAGAATTATATGACTGACCTTGGATTACGTGCCCTGTCTTGGTTTTCGTGCATGCTTCGTCATTCGTGCCTTGACCTAGAATGGTGTACCCTAATCCCCGACTGATGTGCGTTACCTCGTTCTATGTGCCCTAACCTAGATTTACGTGCCTTGACCTAGGTTTAAGAATTGTGTTCCGTTTTGTGTGCCTTGCATTGAATTACGTGCATTCATTTAGGGTTACGTGCAATTACTTGAGAGACGTGCATTCATCTCGTAGTTCGTGCCTTACCTCGTAGTGTGTGTCCTAGACCTAGGAAAGCGTGCCCTCACACTAATCAAGAAAGCATCTTACACGAAGCACTAGGTCATTAATTAATCCTACAAATTCCACTAACTAATATTAAATTACTAATTCAACCCACTAGAAGACAAAATCTCACAAAAAGCTAGACATTCCTTATTCTTTATTCCTTATTCTTTTGCACTTTCAAACATACAATTAATTAATGCTCAAAAGATGACAAAGATTCAGCATTTTCATGCCTTGGCCGATCACCTTGTGGCATTTATGCTTGCTTGCTCAATTCAAAATTAATTCTAGACAATTCTATGACAAGTTATGACACAAATGCATAAAAAAATAACCCAAAACCCTACCCAATGCACCCATATTTTCGACCCATTCCCTTGCCATGCTAGGTACTTCAAAAACCATGCTTCTTGAAGACACAAATCTGAAAATTGCAAGCCCCTAGGCCGACAATGCTCCTTTTCCCAACAAAAGCTTTTATTTTTCTTCATTTCTCTCATTTCCTCACATTTCTCTCTCTCCCTCTTATTCTTTTCTCTCTCTCTCGGCTTTGGCTGAGTTGCTTCACACCATAGCTCATCTTCATCACTCCATAGTTAATCAAGGCAAGCAAGAAGGTAGGGAACTCGACTAAGCAAGCAGGCTGCAAGAAAACTCACATGCAAGCTCTTTGAACAACCATTTCGGCTTAGGTGAGTTTGCTAGCTTCCATTTCTTTTCTTCTCTTTCTAACCACATGCACCTACTAAGAACTTGGTCACTAAGCTAGGAAAAATAGAGAAAATTCGAGTGGTGTCTCGGCTAAACAAGGGAGAAGATCAACCTTGTGCTTCACCAAGACTCTTGTGCATCTTCTTGTTGTTTGCTAAGGTGAGGACTAAAATTTCTTGAAAATCTTTCAAAAAACCACATGCATGCTCTTAAATGTTTACCTTTCTTCTGTACTTGAGATATATGTGTGTTCATAAGCTTTTATAACCATGCATGGCAAGATTTTGGCTAGAATGTGATGATAGATGAAATCGGGTTTGTGACAGCTTTCTGTCTTGTTGGTGCGAGATGATTTTGGCTAGGTAAATGATGTTGAAAATGAATTAAAATTGGTAGGTAACTAGTTTTTCCAGTTTTGAACATTTTTCACAAAAATAGGCCAAAGCTAATTTTGACTCTAAGGTCCTCAAAATGGCAAATCATTAAAACGTGTCCAAATTTGAAAAGTCTGGAAAAATGAAGCAGGTTTTGGCAAATTCACTGACCTTGTAGAACGAACCAGTTTTGACTTAATAAATGATATACAAAATGCATGAAATTTGGTGTGCTGATAAATCTGACCCTAAGGACCTAAAAAACGACCAGTATTGAAATGTGTGCAAATCTGGACAGTTTTGTGCAGTCTAACTGTTTTGGCTATAACAATTGAACTCGAACTCCAAATGACGTGAGGTTTGTTTCTGAATTTAGTTCACTTCTTAAGATTTAATTTGACATCTTATTCACTGGAATTGGAGATTGTTTGCTTGTCTTAATGATTGTGAGAAAACAGCCCATTGCAGTGAGGGTTTCACTTAGTGATATGCTTAGAAAAATTATTGTAGCTTCTCTTGTTGTATTAAATGCTTGGGATTGTGGCATTGGGATGTTGTGTGGACTGTTTTGAATGCTTAAGGGTGTATGAACTAATCAATGCATGGCTTGAGTTTAATTACGAGATGACTTGGGGCTTAATCGCACGGGTAAGCACGAATTGGAACCCTAGAAACTAGGTAAACTTGCTAAGTGTTGATCCTATGAATATCGTGTTTAATTATATGTTTAGTAGGCTGCCCGTAGTTGCCCTTGTAGCCCTAAATATGATTTCGATGATTTTATGTTGATAAGTAGGCTTTTCTTGCACCCGGTCCCACGTAGATGCCGTTGCATGATGAATAATCTTATTAATTGATTACGTGAACTTTGCAATGAGTTATATGACTTGATTTACGTGCGTTACATGGCTGCCCGTTTAATGTTCATATAACTCCATGTGTCTTTCAAGTGAAATTACTTGTCTTATCATGCCTCACTTGTTTACTTGTCAATGTGCAATCTTATGACTGCTCGGAGGCAACCTACTTTGTTGTCCTCCTAATATGATATATTAAATGTCATAAATGTGCATTGCATACAAGGTTGCAACCTTTCATTCTGGCGTGGTAGCGTTCACGCACACCGGGCGGCATCGGGCTTGACGGTGCAACCGTGACTACCATTGTCCAATTTCCTCTCTCGCTTGGGGGCTAGACTTCCTCGGAGAGTTGGGTCGTAGGATTTCGGGGTACATCCGGAGTACACCCATTTGGCATGATAAAGAGATGATTTGAAGTCGGCCGCAATAACTGATACTGACATGAACTGAGAGCAAAAGCTCACCGTATCCTTTTCACTATGTGTATAAGTACTTTCGCTTGGTTCCTAGAGGACCTCGGGGAGGAAAGATGGGTAATTGTGTTCCTTTACTTTTATATTATATTATGTACTTACTTGTGATATATTCATGCTTGCAAAAAGGGTTTTCATAAGTTGAACCGGAAAATGAGTTTCAAACCTATTTCTCGTTCCCCCTCGCTGAGTTCATAAGGACTCACCCTCTTTTATCATCTCAGGTGAAGAAGATCAAGAACAGGTACCCGAGGACGACGTGCCTAATGATGATTCCTTGGAATGATTGCCTGTCCTATGTGCTTTGCTTGATTATGGCCATTCGTGAACACTATGCTGCTTGAAGACTATTTCTTTTCATGTTGCTTGATGTTTGTAATGTAAAAGACCCCCGTTGTAATTTGGGGTCTAATTTTGTCTTGTACTGATAATAACTAGATAGATACTACTATGGTCGTTTTGCTATCGTCATTGGCTAGTATCTATCGTAGGATTATGAGGTATCAGGTAAGGACTAAGTAAAATGAACCTATCCAATCTTAAGCAGGTATTCATTGTTAAGCCAAGATCAACAGGCACTTTTGTAACGAGGATTAACAAACAAACGAGACATAGTATCATGCTAGGTTATTAATCAAACGAGACTTCGAGATAACTAGTAGGCGTTTCAATTGATGGTAAATAGTAATCTTAGTTGGAAATGAAATTGAGATTGAAAATTTTGAGGCGTTTAGAGAATTAGGTCAAACCAAAGAGCCCAATTACAGCCGTTATGCTGCCGGTTTTCCAGAAAATTGTGGAGTTTAGGCTAAAACGTTAAGTGTTAAAATTTCATGAACGGTTAAGTACGAGATATGACTTAAATGTTTAGATCACACCCTAGTCTAACCTTTATAGGCCGGGTTGGGGCGTGACACGCGGGGCTTGGAACCAGTACTCTGTCACTCCGGTGCCCATAACTTTTGATCCGTAAGGAGTTACGCGGCGGACAACATACCGTTGGAAAGCTCTCTGAGAGCTCTACGACGGGGGCAGCAAGCCTGCTCAGCTACAACTATTTTCGTAGCCCAAAATTGAACGATTTCATCAGTTTCGAGACACTTTTCTTCTTCTGCGATGTTTTTTAGTCCAGGATCGTACGTCGTGAGCCTTGAAAAGGACGACAACCTAATCCATCACATTTCTATTACCGAATCCCACGGCACCTTGGGCAAGACAACCTCGCTTCACATAGAGGCTGGGCCCGCAAACTGAGAGCGTGGGGCTTAGGACCAAGTCTCCGTCGTTCTGATACCCATAACTTTTGATCCGTAAGGAGTTACACATCGCACAGCATACCGTTAGAAAGCTCTCCGAGAGCTCTACGACAAGGGCAGCAAGCTTGCTTGGCTACAACTATTGTTGGTGCCCAAAATCGAACGTTTTCATCAGTTTTGGGACACTTTTCTTCTTTTGTGCTATTTTTTCGTTCCGAATCTTACGTCGTGAACCGCGAAAAAGACAACAACCTAATCCATCACATTTCTATTACCGAATCCCACGGCACCTTGGGCAAGACAACTTTGCTTCACGTAGTGGCTGGGCCCCCAAACCGAGGGCGTGGGGCTTGGGACCAGGTCTCCATCGCTTTGTTGCCCATAACTTCTGATCCGTAAGGAGTTACGCGACGCACAACATACCATTAGAAAGTTCTCCGAGAACTCTATGACGGGGGCAGCATGCCTGCTCGGCTGCGCCTACTTTCGGAGCCCAAAATGGAACGTTTTCATCAGTTTTGGGACACTTTTCTTCTTTTGCGCTGTTTTTTCGTCCCGGATCATACGTCGTTAGCCGCGAAAAGGACGATAACCTAATCCATCACATTTCTATTACCGAATCCCACGGCACCTTGGGCAAGACAACTTCGCTTCATGTAGAGGCTGGGCCCGCAAACCGAGGGCATGGGACTTGGGACCAGGTCTCCGTCGCTCCGGTGCCCATAACTTCTGATCCGTAAGGTGTTACACGGCGCACAGCATACCATTAGAAAGCACTCCGAGAACTCTGCGATGGGGGCAGCAAGCCTGCTCAGCTGGGCCTATTTTCAAAGCCCAAAATCGATCGTCTTCATCAATTTGGGGACATTTTTCTTCTTTTGTGTTGTTTTTTCGTCCCGGATCTTACGTCGTTAGCCGCGAAAAAGACGACAACCTAATCCATCACATTTCTATTACTGAATCCCATGGCACCTTGGGCAAGAAAACTTCGCTTCACGTAGAGGCTGGGCCAGCAAACCGAGGGCGTAGTGCGTGGGGCTTGGGACTAGTTCTCCGTCGCTCCAGTGCCTATAACTTTTGATCCATAAGGAGTTACGTGGCGCACAGCATACCGTTGGAAACCTTTCTTAGAGCTCTACAACGTAGGTAGCAAGCTTGCTCAGCTGCGCCTGGTTTCGGAGCCCAAATCGAACATTTTCATCAATTTTGGGACACTTTTCTTGTTTTAAGCTATTTTTCTGTCCCGGATCGTACGTCTCGGGCCGCGAAAAGGACGACAACCTAATCCATCACATTTCTATTACCGAATCCCATGGCACCTTGGGCAAGACAACTTCGCTTCACGTAGAGGTTGGGCCCGCAAACCGAGGGCATGGGGCTTGGGACCAGGTCTCCGTCGCTCTGGTGCCCAAAAATTTTGATCCGTAAGGAGTTACGTGGCGTACACCATACCGTTAGAAAGTTCTCCGAGAACTCTACGATGGGGGTAGCAGGCCTGCTTAGCTGCGCCTATTTTTGGAGCCCAAAATCGAACATTTTCATCAGTTTCGGGACTCTTTTCTTCTTTTGCGCTATTTTTTCATCCCGGATCGTACGTCGTGAGCCGCGAAACGAACGATAACCTAATCCATCACATTTCTTTTACCGAATCCCATGCCCCCTTGGGAAAGACAACTTCGCTTCACGTAGAGGCTGGGCCCGGAAACCGAGGCCGTGAGGCTTGGGGCTAGGTCTCCGTAGCTCCGGTGCCGATAACTATTGTTCCGTAAGGAGTTACGCGGTGCACAGCATACCATTGGAAAGCTCTCCAAGAGATTTACGACGAAGATAGCAAGCGTGCTTAGCTGCGCCTGTTTTTGGAGCCCAAAATTGAACGTTTTCATCAGTTTCGGGACACTTTTCTTTTTTTGCGATGTTTCTCAGTCCCGGATCGTATGTTTTGAGCTGCGAAAAGGACGGCAACCTAATCCATCATATTTCTATTACCGAATCCCATGGCACCTTGGGCAAGACAACTTTACTTCACGTAGAGGCTGGGCCCGCAAACCGTGGGCGTGGGGCTTGAGACCAGGTCTTCGTCGCTCCGGTACCCATAACTTTTGATCCGTAAGGAGTTACGAGACGCACTGCATACCGTAAGAACGCACTCTGAGAACTCTATGACGGGGGCAACAAGCCTATTCGGCTGCCCCTATTTTTGGAGCCCAAAATCAAACGTTTTCATCAGTTCTGGGTCACTTTTATTCTTTTACGGTGTTTTTCCGTCCCTGATCGTACGTCGTGAGCCGCGAAAAGGACGACAACCTAATGCATCACATTTCTATTACAGAATCGCATGGCACCTTGGACAAGCCAACTTGGCTTCAGGTAAAGGCTTGACCCACAAACCGAGGGCGTGGGGCTTGAGACCAGGTCTCCGTCGCTCCGGTGCCCATAACTTTTGATCTGTATGGAGTTACACGGCACACAGCATACTGTTATAAAGCTCTCCGTGAGCTCTATGACAGGGGCAGCAAGCCTGCTCGGGTGGAACTATTTTCATCAATTTTGGGACACTTTTTTTCTTTTCCGCTGTTTTTCTGTCCCGGATCGTACATTGTGAGCCGCAAAAAGGACGACAACCTAATCCATCACATTTCTATTACCGAATCTCGCAGCACCTTAGGCAAGACATTTTCGCTTCACGTAGAGGCTGGGCCCGTAAACCGAGTGCGTGGGGCTTGAGACCAAGTCTCCGTCGCTCCGGTGCCCATAACTTTTGATCTGTAAGGAGTTACACAGCGCACAACATACTGTTAGAAAGCTCTCCGTGAGCTCTATGACAGGGGCAGCAAGCCTGCTCGGGTGGAACTGTTTTCGTCAGTTTTGGGACACTTTTCTTCTTTTTCACTGTTTTTTCATCCCGGATTGTACATCGTGAGCCGCAAAAAGGACGACAACCTAATCCATCACATTTCTATTACCGAATCTCGCAGCACCTTAGGCAAGACATTTTCGCTTCACGTAGAAGCTGGTCCCGCAAACCGAGTGCGTGGGACTTGGGACCAAGTCTCCGTCGCTCCGGTGCCCATAACTTTTGATCCTTAAGGACTTATGCGGCGCACAACATACTTTTGGAAAGCTCTCTGAGAGCTCTACGACGGGTGCAGCCAGCTTACTCGGCTGCAACTATTTTCGAAGCCCAAAATCAAATGTTTTCATCATTTTTGGGACACTTTTATTCTTTTGCGATATTTTTCAGTTCCAGATCGTAGGTCGTGAGCCACGAAAAGCACGACAACCTAATATATCACATTTCTATTACCGAATCCCACGGCACCTTGGGCAAGACAACTTCGCTTCACGTAGAGGCTGGGCCCACAAACCAAGGGCGTGGGGCTTGGGACCAGGTCTCCGTCGCTCCGGTGCCCATAACTTCTGATCCGTAAGGAGTTACGCGGCGGACAGCAAACCGTTAGAAAGCTCTCCGAGAACTCTACGATGGGGGCAGCAAGCCTGCTCGGCTGCGCCTATTTTCAGAGCCCAAAATCGAACATTTTCATCAGTTCTGGGACACTTTTCTTCTTTTGCACCGTTTTTTCATCCCGGATCTTACGTCGTGAGCCGCGAAAAGGACGACAACCTAATCCATCACATTTCTATTACCGAATCCCATGGCACCTTGGGCAAGACAACTTCGCTTCACGTAGAGGCTGTGCCAGCAAACTGAGGGCGTGGGGCTTGAGACCAGGACTCCATCGCTCTGGTGCCCATAACTTTTGATCTGTAAGGCGTTACGCGGCGCACATCATACCGTTAGAAAGCTCTCTGAGAACTCTATGATGGGGGCAACAAGCTTGCTCGGCTATGCCTATTTTCAGAGTCCAAAATTGAACATTTTCATTAGTTCCGGGACACTTTTCTTCTTTTGCGGTGTTTTTCCGTCTCGGATCTTACGTCATGAGTTGCGAAAAGGACGACAACCTAATCTATCACATTTCTATTACCGAATCCCATGGCACATTGGGCAAGACAACTTCGCTTCACGTAGAGGCTGGGACCGCAAACTGAGGATGTGAGGCTTAGGACCAGGTCTCCGTCGCTCCAGTGCCTATAACTTTTCATCCGTAAAGAGTTACGCGGCACACAGCATACCGTTGGAAAACACTCCGAGAGCTCTACGACGGGGGCAACAAGCCTGCTCAGCTGCAACTATTTTCAGAGCTCAAAATCGAACGTTTTCATCAGTTTCAGGATACTTTTTTTCTTTTGCGATGTTTTTCCGTCCCATATTGTACGTCGTGAGCCGTGAAAAGGACGACAACCTAATCTATCACATTTCTATTATCAAATCCCACAGAACCTTGGGCAAGACAACTTCGCTTCACGTAGAGGCTGGGCCCGCAAACCGAGAGCGTAGGGCTTGGGACCAGGTCTCCGTCACTCCGGTGCCCATAACTTTTGATTCGTAAGGAGTTACGTGGTGCACAACATAACGTTAGAAAGCTCTCCGATAGCACTACAACGGGGGTAGCAAGCCTGCTCGACTGCGCCTATTTTCGGAGCACAAAATCAAACGTTTTCATCAGTTTCGGAAAACTTTTCTTCTTTTGCATTGTTTTTTCGTCCTGAATCTTACGTTGTGAGCCGCGAAAAGGACGACAACTTAATCCATCACATTTCTATTACCGAATCCCACAGCACCTTGTGTGTGAGGCCTGACCTTGATTTGCGTGCGATATGTCATTTTGTGTGCCCTAACATAGAATTACGTGCCTTGACCTAGGTTCAAGAGGCGTGTCTCGTTTTATGTGCCTTGCATCAAATTACGTGCATTCATTTAGAGTTGTGCGCATTTACTTGGGAAATGTACATTCATCTCGTAGTTCGTGCTTTACCTCATAGTGCGTGTCCTAAACCTAGGAAAGCGTGCTCGCACACTAATCAAGAAAGTATCTTACACGAAGCACTAGAATATTAATTAATCCTACAAACTCCACTAACTAATATTAAAGTGCTAAGTGAATGCACTAGAAGACAAAATTTCACCACAAGCTAAACATTCTTATTCTTTATTCTTTATTCTTTTCCATATCCCAAGCACACAATAAAATAAGCTCAAAACAAGACAAAAATTTAGATTTGAGCTTTACCTTGGCCGACCATGTGAAGAGCTTTTGACATGCTTTGCAATTTCAATAATCAAGTTTAGACATTCTATGACACAATGCAAAAAAAAAAAATTGAAAACCAAGCATTATTTTATCCACCACCATGCTCCATATTCTCGACCCACTCAATGCCCATGCTAAGACAATTCAAAACATGTTTTAGATGACACAAAATCAGAAATTTTAGAAGCTCAAGGCCGACACAAGCTCACACCAACACTTCATTCTTTTCACACTTCTCATTTTCTCATTTACACACTCTCTCTCTCAGCCTTGGCTGCAACCTTAGTCTCCATAGCTTGAACTCTCATTCTAAGACTCTCCTAGACATTCAAGACTCTAAGGAACTCGACCAAGCTAGCAAGAAGCAAGGAGATTTGCATGCAAGCTCATAGAACCCTCATTTCGGCCCTAGGTATGTTTGATAGCTTTTCTTTCATCTCCCTTTTGTTCTAACCACATGAACATACTAAGGACATGGTAACTCAGCTAGGAATTAAGGAAATCAAGCAATATCTCTCGGCCAAACGAGGAGAGAAGACCATTTGTGCATCTTCAAGAGTTTTGAGCATCATTTGTTGTCAATAGGCTAAGGTGAGGGTTAATCCTTTTTAAAAGCTTTCAAAAACCACATGCATGCCTTCAGATATCTATTTCTACCTCTGTACTTGTGGTATATGTGTGTACATGAGCTTTTGTAACCATGCATAGCAAGATATTTAGCAAGAACTTGGAGATAGGTAAAATCGCGAAAATGGCAGATTTCTGACTTGTTAGAGCGAAGTGAATTTAGCCTGGTAAATAATGTTGCAAATTCATGCAAATTGGTAGGAGACTATTTTTGCCAGTTCTGAGCATTTTTCGTAGAAATAGGCCAAGGCCAATTTTGACTCTAAGGTCTCCAAAATGGAAAAATATCGAAAGGTGTCTAAATCTGGAAAATTTGGGAAAATGGAGCAGGTTTTTGGCAGTTCACTATCCTTGTAGAACGAAACAATTTTGACCTAGTAAACGATATCTAAAATGCATGAAATTTGGTAGGTTGCTATATTTTTCAGTTCTGGACAGTTTTTGGAGAAATAGACTAAAGCTAAATCTGACCCTAAGACCCTCAAAAATGGAAAGTATTGAAATATGTACGAATCTGGACAGTTTTGCGTAGTCTCACGGTTTTAGCTATAACTCTTGAATCCGAACTCCAAATGATGCGGGGTTTGTTTCTGCATTTAGATCACTCATTAAGATTTAATTTGAAATTTTGTTCACTGGAATTGGAGATTGTTTGCTTGTCTAAATGATTGTGGGAAAATAGACCATTGCAGTGAGGTTTTTATCTAGTGGTATGCTTTGAAAATTATTGTAACTTCTCTTGTGGTATTGAATGCTAGGGATTGTGGCACTTGGATGTTGTGTGGACTGTTTTGGATGATTGTGGATGTTTTAATTAATCGATGCATGGCTTGGGTTTAATTACGTGATAACTTGTGGCTTAATCGCACGTGTAAGCATGAATTGAAACCCTATTGACTATGAAAACTCGCTAAGTGTTGATCCTATGGTTATTGTGTCTAATAGTGTAATTAGTGGGCTGCCTAATAAATGTTAAGTATGTTTGAAATGTGATTCCCAATGATTACATGTTGATAAGAAGACTTTTCTTGCACCCGGTCCTATGTAGACGTCGTTGCATGTTTGCATAAACTTATTACTTGATTACGTGAACCCCGAAATGAGTTATATGACTTGATTTACATGTGTTACATGGATTCCCGTTTAATATTCGTATAACTCCATGTGTATTACAAGTGAAATTAAATATGAAAGCATGCCTCGTGTGTTTACTTGCCAACGTGCGATCTTATAACTGCTCGGAGGCAACCTACTTTGTTGTCCTCCTAATGTGATATGTTAAATGTTATAAATGTGCATTGCATTCAAGGTTTCAACATTTCATTCTTGCATGCTAGCGTTTCATGCACACCGGGCGGCATCGGGCTTGCCGGTGCAACCGTGACTACCATTGTCCAATTCCCTCTCTCGCTTGGGGGCTAGACTTCCTCGGAGCGTTGGGCCATAGGATTTCGGGGTACATCTGGAGTACACCCATTTGGCGTGATAAGTGGATGATTTGAAGTCGGCCGCAACAACTGAAACTGGAAATGAATTGAGAGCAAAAGCTCACCGTATCCTTTTCACTATGTGTATAAGTACTTTCGCTTGGTTCCTAGAGGACCTCGGGGAGGAAAGACGGGTAATTGTGTTCCTTTGCTTTTAAATTACATTATGAACTTACTTGTGTTATATGTCATGCTTTCAAAAAGGGTTTTTCATAAGTTGAACCGGAAAAAGAGTTTCAAAACTTATTTCTCGTTCTCCCTCGCTGAGTTCATAAGGACTCACCCTCTTTTATCATCTTAGGAACAGGTACCTGAGGATAACGTGCCTATTGATGACTCCTTGGAGTGATTGCATGCCCTACATGCCTTACGTGGTTGTGGCTGTTTTGTGAACGATATGTTATTTGAAGATCATCTCTTTTGTTGTTTGTCATTGCTATTGTAAATGACCCCCGTTGTAATTTGGGGTCAAATTTAGGTTTGTACTGATCATAACTAGATAGACACTCTTCTGGTCGTTTTGCTATCGCTACTTTGGTTTAGTATCTATCACAGGCTTATGAAGTATTAGGTAAAAGGGTTAAGTAAAATGATGCTATCCAATCTTAAGCAGGTACTCATTGGTAAGCTAAGATCAACAGGTACTTTTGTAACAAGGATTGACAAACAAACAAGACATAGTTATCATGCTAGGTTGTTAATCAAACGAGACTTCGAGATAACTAGTAGGCATTTCAATTGGTGATAAATAGTAATCTTAGTTGGAATCGAATTTGAGGTTGAAAGTTTTGAGGCGTTTAGAAAATTAGGTCAAACTAAAGAGCCAATTACAGCCGTTATGTTGCCAATTTTCCGAAGAATTTTTGGAGTTCTAATCTAACGGATAAGCTTATTCTTCGATAATCAGTTATAGTCATAAAAGAACGTGAATGCTTAGATCACACCCTAGTCTAACCTCTATAGGTCTGGTTGGGGGCGTGACACCTTCTATTAATGGTATCAGAGCTTAGATTGCTTAAGCCGAGTTTAACTCTCGGACCATGGGTAGAAGCCCTAAGGTTATTGGGATGACTTGTTTATATGTGTTAATGTGTGACAATGTTAAATGTGCCTTCTTTGTTTCTACATGCTTATGTGATTAACATGTCTTAACTATTTCGAGAATTGTATGTCTATGTAAAATTGTATGTTGCATACCTTATACATTAAATTCTTGTCTTATTGTATTCCAATAAATTGTGCATCATAATATGTGCCTATAGATGGCTGGCCCTAGTACCCGAATACCAATAGGAGCGATGAGCCTCAAGGAGCTGGAGATGCTCATCAAACTAATCCCGGCATCACCATGTTTAACATGATGGCGAAAGCTATGTATCGCGTGTTGCGAGTGATGGAACGTCAAGATGCACGTGAAGCAAACAACAACAACAACAGGAATGATGGTAACAATGGGAGAAATAGCAGAATGCGGGAGTTCTTTGACTTTCGCCCGTCCAAATTCTACAGGGAAGCTGATGATGAAAAGGCAGAGACTTGGCTGTCTGAGATTGAAAGGATTTTCAGGCCACTTGACTATACTGATAAGGAAAAGGTTGAGTTCGCTGTGTTTCTGTTGGACGGGGATGCTGAGCATTGGTGGCACACTGTGGAGGCACTTTGGGAAACAGATCATACACCTCGCTTGTGGGGTAATTTCGTTAAGGCATTCAAGGAGAAATACGTACCTCCAGTCTCCAAACAGAGGCGAATTGAAGAATTCATGCACTTGAACCAGGGTAACATGACGGTGGCTCAGTATGAGGCTCGCTTTGACGGACTGTCCCGTTATGCTCAATACATGGTCAGTACCCCTGAGGCGAAAATGTGGAAATTTACGAATGGGTTGAGGCCAGAAATTCAGGATCAGTTGGCTTCGCATGACTTTACTACCTATTCTGCTCTCCTTGCTGCTGTCTCCCGAGTTGAGAAGAGGAAACTTGATAGAGCCGGTTCAAGCCAGCCGAACAAGAAACCATATCAGCCTCCAGGACAACAGAGGAAATTCCAGACTCAGAGTCACAGTCAAGGCCAGAGCCAGAACAGACCAGTCAATAATCGTGGCCCGACGAAAGCACCATCAGCCTCTTCCACTCGTGGATCCACAGGTAGTTCACCTGGTACTCAGTCTATCAACTGTTCTTATTGTGACAAGAAGGGTCACACCGAGGCCCAGTGCTGGAAGAAGTCAGGACGATGCGTGCAGTGTGGTAGTGATTAGCATCAGATCAAGGATTGCCCTAAATGGCAAGGGGGACAAAATCATATTAAACCAGCTGGTAGAGGCAAGACTCCAGTTCCTAGAGTTCAGGCCCGAGCTTATGCTATTGAGTGCGAGGAGCTTCCTGAGGAGACTGCTGTTGTTGAAGGTACATTCTTGATACTGAATCAACCTGTTAGGGTGCTAATTGATCTAGGTGCTACTCATTCGTTTATTACTCCCTTATGTGTGTAACGTGTGAAATTACGAGTTGTATGTTTGCCTTACGAAGTAGAAGTTGGTACTCCGATGGGTTCTAAACTTGTTACTAGCTCAGCTTGTAAAGCATGTAAAATCCAAATTAAGGATAGGGAATTCTCAACCAATCTTATAGTGTTACCCTTTCGAGACTATGAAGTCATCTTAGGGATGGACTGGTTAGCAAAGCATCATGCCCAACTAGATTGCTGAACGAAGATTGTAACATTCTAGATACCTGGTCAACCAACATTGGAGGTAATGGGTCGAAGAGACTTCACTGGGAGTTCCATCATTTCATCTACAAAAGCAGTGAAATCCTTGAGAAAAGGGTGTAGTGGATACTTAGCTTACCTCATCAACAAGCCGTCGGACAAAGCTAAGTTGGAGGAGATGCCAGTGATTAAAGATTATGCTGACGTGTTTCCAAAAGAATTGTCCGGTTTACCCCCGAATCGGGAAATCGAGTTTGCAATAGAAGTACTGCCTGGCACCCAGCCGATATCTAAAGCTCCCTATCGTATGGCACCAGCCGAGCTACAAAAATTGAAGGACCAATTACAAGGATTGTTGAAGAAGAGGTTTGTTCAACCAAGTTCTTCTTCGTGGGGCGCACCAGTCCTATTTGTAAAGAAGAAAGACGGAACGTTGAGGCTATGCATCGATTACCGAGGATTAAACCAAGTGACCGTCAAGAATAAATACCCACTTCCACTAATCGACGAGTTGTTTGATCAACTTCAAGGAGCTAATGTGTATTCAAAGCTCGACTTGAGGAAAGGGTACTATCAGTTGCGGATCAAAAAGGAGGACGTGCCTAAAACGGCTTTTAGGACGAGATATGGGCATTATGAATTTGTGGTGATGCCATTTGGGCTAACTAATGCCCCTGCAGCTTTTATGGACTTGATGCACAGGGTGTTTCAACCCTACGTGGATCAATTTGTGGTGATCTTTATTGATGATATTTTGGTATACTCGAAATCCGAGGCTGAGCATGAACAACATCTGCGATTGGTATTGCAGAAACTTCGAGAGCATCAATTGTATGCGAAGTTTAGCAAATGCGAATTTTGGTTGCGGCAGATTGCATTCTTAGGGCACATCATATCCCAAGAGGGAATAACAGTGGACTAGCAAAGATAGAGGCAGTGATGTCTTGGAAGAAGCCAGAAAATGTTACGGAGGTTCGGAGTTTTCTCGATTTAGCCGGCTATTATCGGAGGTTCGTGAAGGATTTCTCAAAGATTGCAGGACTGCTTACAAAGCTCACTCAAAAGAAAACAAAGTTCGTGTGGGATGACAAGTATGAGAACAGCTTTCAAGAATTGAAGAAAAGATTGACTACCGCGCCTGTTCTTGCATTGCCTGAAGGGAGTCAAGGCTTTGTAATCTACAGTGATGCTTCCAAAGAAGGACTAGGGTGTGTGTTGATGAAGAATGGTAGAGTGATTGCGTATGCCTCTAGGAAGCCCAAGTCGTATGAATTGAACTACCCGACGCATGATTTGGAGTTAGCGGCTATTGTGTTTGCACTCAAGAAATGGAGGCATTATCTGTGGGGTAACAAATTTGAGGTGTTTACTGATCACAAGAGCTTGAAGAACTTGTTCTCACAAAAGAGTTGAACATGAGGCAAAGACGGTGGATGAAGCTCTTGGATGATTATAAATGCACAATCAATTATGTGCCCGGTAAAGCAAATGTAGTTGCAGATGCCTTAAGTTGGAAAGCGAGCATGGCAAAACTGGAAGTTAAGGTACAGGAGTTGTTAGAGGAAGCATTTTTGTGGAATCCACAATTGACTCAAAAAGGGTTACTTTTTGCCACTACACAAGTTCAGTCGACCTGGTTGTCTGAATTACGAGAGGCTCAACAGAAAGACCAACAGTTTCAGAAGATTAAAGAAAGCAACACAGATTTCAAGTTTCATGATGATGGTATTTGGAGATTCAGGAGTCAAATTTGTGTTCCTAATAACCCAGAGTTGAAAAAGAAGATTCTTGAAGAAGCCCATAATTCGAGATACACTATTCACCCCAGCGGAAAAAAGATGTACCGGGATTTGAAGCAACACTATTGGTGGAATAACATGAAGAGGGAGATTGCGGAGTTTGTGGCACGATGTTTAACTTGCCAGAGAGTCAAAGCAGAACATCAACGACCGGCAGGTTTGCTTCAACCGTTGAAAATTCCCCGATGGAAATAGGAACATATAACTATGGAGTTTGTCATGGACCTGCCCAGGTCACAAAAGGGTCATGACGCCGTTTGGGTCATAGTGGATAGATTGACCAAGTCAGCTCACTTCCTACCGATGAACAAGGAGGATAGCCCTGAGAAACTGGGAGATATGTATGTGGCGGATATTGTAAGGTTGCACGGGATGCCTGTGAGTATTGTGTCGGATAAGGATCCTCGTTTTATTTCCCGATTTTGGAAGAGATTGCAAGAAGCTTTGGGAACGAAGTTGAGTTTTAGTACAACTTATCACCCTCAGACTGATGGACAATCTGAGAGAGCTATTCAGATTCTGGAGGATATGCTGAGGGCGTGTGTTCTAGACTTCGGAAAAGGTTGGGAGAAATATCTGCCCCTAGCGGAGTTCGCTTATAATAACAGCTATTAGGCCACTATCGGGATGGCCCCATTTGAGGCATTGTATGGACGTAAGTGTCGATCCCTAATTTACTGGGATGAAGTAGGTGGGACGAAGACTTTCGACCCGACCATTCTACTTGAACTTATAAAGACTGTTGATAATGTCCACCTCATCTGGAAACGGATGCTTACCGCCCAAAGCAGGCAGAAAAGTTATGCAGACCGACGAAGACGGAGTCTAGAGTTTGAGGTCGGTGACAAGGTGTTCTTGAAGTTATCACCTCGGAAGGGACTGATTAAACACGGCAAGGGTGAAAAGTTGAGCCCGAGGTTTATAGGACCATTTGGGATAATTGAGAAGGTTGGCAAATTGGCGTATCGTCTGAAACTACCCCAAAATCTCTCCAATATTCATGATGTCTTTCATGTTTCAATGCTATGGAAGTATCACCCTGATCCATCGCATATCTTGGAGCCAGAGCCGTTGCAGCTTCGGGAGAACTTGTCTTATGAAGAAAAGCCTATTCGGATCCTGGACGAGCAAGATCGGGAACTACGCAACAAGTCGATACCGATGGTGAAAGTGTTGTGGGATCACCATGGGGTTGAAGAAGCAACGTGAGAAAGACAAGACCAGATGGAGCAACAATATCCGGCATTATTTCAAAGGTAAAATTGAATTTCGGGACGAAATTCTTTTAAGGAGGGGAGGATGTGAGGCCTGACCTCGATTTGCGTGTGATATGTCGTTTCGTGTACCCAAACCTAGAATTGTGTGCCTTGACCTAGGTTCAAGAGTCGTCTCTCATTTTATGTGCCTTGCATCGAATTACGTGCATTCATTTAGAGTTGCGTGCATTTACTTGGGAAACGTGCATTTGTCTCGTAGTGCGTGCTTTACCTCGTAGTGCGTGCCCTAAACCTAGGAAAGCGTGCCCGCACGCTAATCAAGAAAGTATCTTACACGAAGCACTAGATTATTAATTAATCCTACAAACTCCACTAACTAATATTAAAATGCTAAGTCAATACACTAGAAGACAAAATTTCACCAAAAGCTAAACATTCTTATTCTTTATTCTTTATTCTTTTGCATATCCCAAGCACAATAAAATAAGCTCAAAACAAGACAAAAATTCAGATTTGAGCTTTGCCTTGGCCGACCATGTGAAGAGCTTTTGACATTCTTTGCAATTTCAAAAATCAAGTTTAGACATTCTATGACACAATGCAAAAAAACAAAAAATGAAAACCAAGCATTATTTTATCCACCACCATGCTCCACATTCTCGACCCACTCAATGCCCATGCTAAGACAATTCAAAACATGCTTTAGATGACACAAAATCAGAAATTTTAGAAGCTCAAGGCCGATACATGCTCACACCAACACTTCATTCTTTTCAAACTTCTCATTTTCTCATTTACACTCTCTCTCTCTCTCGGCCTTGGCTGCAACCTTAGTCTCCATAGCTTGAACTCTCATTCTAAGACTCTCCTAGACATTCAAGACTCTAAGGAACTCGACCAAGCTAGCAAGAAGCAAGGAGATTTGCATGCAAGCTCATAGAACACTCATTTCGGCCCTAGGTATGTTTGATAGCTTTTCTTTCATCTCCCTTTTGTTCTAACCACATGCACATACTAAGGACATGGTAACTCAGCTAGGAATTAAGGAAATCAAGCAATATCTCTCGGCCAAATGAGGAGAGAAGACCATTTGTGCATCTTCAAGAGTTTTGAGCATCATTTGTTGTCAATAGGCTAAGGTGAGGGTTAATCCTTTTTTAAAAGCTTTCAAAAACCACATGCATGCCTTCATATGTCCATTTTTAACTCTGTACTTGTGGTATATGTGTGTACATGAGATTTTGTAACCATGCATGGCAAAATATTTAGCTAGAACTTGGAGATAGGTAAAATCGCAAAAATGGCAGATTTCTGACGTGTTAGAGCGAAGTGAATTGAGCTTGGTAAATGATGTTAAAAATGTGTGAAAATTGGTAGGTGACTAGTTTTTCCAGTTCTGAACATTTTTTGTAGAAATAATCCAAGGCCAATGTTGACTCTAAGGTCTCCAAAATGGCAAAACATTGAAAGGTGTCTAAATTTGGAAAATCTGGGAAAATGGAGCAGGTTTTTGGCAGTTCACTGTCCTAGTAGAACGAAACAATTTTCACCTAGTAAACCACATTTAAAATGCATGAAATTTGGTACGTTGCTATAGTTTTCAGTTCTGGACATTTTTGGCAGAAATATACTAAAGCTAAATCGGACCCTAAGATTCTCAAAAATGGCAAGTATTGAAATATGTACGAATCTGGAAAGTTTTGCGTAGTCTCACGGTTTTAGCTATAACTCTTGAATCCGAACTCCAAATGATGCGGGGTTTGTTTCTGGATTTAGATCACCCATTAAGATTTAATTTGAAATTTTGTTCACTAGAATTGGAGATTGTTTGCTTGTCTAAATGATTGTGGGAAAACAGACCATTGCAGTGAGGTTTTTATCTAGTGGTATGCTTTGAAAATTATTGTAACTTCTCTTGTGGTATTGAATGCTTGGGATTGTGGCACTTGGATGTTGTGTGGACTGTTTTGGATGATTGAGGATGTTTTAATTAATCGATGCATGGCTTGGGTTTAATTACGTGATAACTTGTGGCTTAATCGCACGTGTAAGCATGAATTGAAACCCTATTGACTATGAAAACTAGCAAAGTGTTGATCCTATGGTTATTGTGTCTAATTGTGTGATTAGTGGGCTACCTAATAAATGTTAAGTATGCTTGAAATGTGATTCCCAATGATTACATGTTGATAAGAAGACTTTTCTTGCACCCGGTCCTATGTAGACGTCGTTGCATGCTTGCATAAACTTATTACTTGATTACGTGAACCCCGAAATGAGTTATATGACTTGATTTACATGTGTTACATGGATTCCCGTTTAATATTCGTATAACTCCATGTGTATTACAAGTGAAATTAAATATCAAAGCTTGCCTCGTGTGTGTACTTGCCAACGTGCGATCTTATAACTGCTCGGAGGCAACCTACTTTGTTGTCCTCCTAATGTGATATGTTAAATGTTATAAATGTGCATTGCATTCAAGGTTGCAACCTTTCATTCTGGCGTGGTAGTGTTTCACGCACACCGGGCAGCATCGGGCTTGCCGGTGCAACCGTGACTACCATTGTCCAATTCCCTCTCTTGCTTGAGGGCTAGACTTCTTCAGAAAGTTGGGTCATAGGATTTTGGGGTACATCCGGAGTACACCCATTGGGCGTGATAAGTGGATGATTTGAAGTCGGCCGCAACAACTGAAACTGGAAATGAATTGAGAGCAAAAGCTCACCGTATCCTTTTCACTATGTGTATAAGTACTCTCGCTTGGTTCCTAGAGGACCTCGGGGATGAAAGACGGGTAATTGTGTTCCTTTGCTTTTATATTACAGTATGAACTTACTTGTGTTATATGTCATGCTTTCAAAAAGGGTTTTTCATTAGTTGAACGGGAAAAAGAGTTTCAAAACTTATTTATCGTTCTCCCTCGCTGAGTTCATAAGGACTCACCCTCTTTTATCATCTTAGGAACAGGTACCTGAGGATAACGTGCCTATTGATGACTCCTTGGTGTGATTGCATGCCCTATGTGCCTTACGTGGTTGTGGCTGTTTTGTGAACGATATGTTGTTTGAAGATCATCTCTTTTGTTGTTTGTCATTGCTATTGTAAATGACTCCCGTTGTAATTTGGGGTCAAATTTTGGTTTGTACTGATCATAACTAGATAGACACTCTTCTGGTCGTTTTGCTATCGCTACTTTGGTTTAGTATCTATCACAGGCTTATGAAGTATTAGGTA
This sequence comes from Ehretia macrophylla, assembly GCA_037974665.1. NCBI lineage: Eukaryota > Viridiplantae > Streptophyta > Magnoliopsida > Boraginales > Ehretiaceae > Ehretia > Ehretia macrophylla. The sequence continues at coordinate 49,747,847 of CM075768.1, read as the reverse complement.
AAAGGGTTAAGTAAAATGAATATATCCAACCTTAAGCTGGTACTCATTGGTAAGCTAAGATCAACAGGTACTTTTGTAACAAGGATTGACAAACAAACAAGACATAGTTATCATGCTAGGTTGTTAATCAAACGAGACTTCGAGATAACTAGTAGGCATTTCAATTGGTGATAAATAGTAATCTTAGTTGGAATCGAATTTGAGGTTGAAAGTTTTGAGGCGTTTAGAAAATTAGGTCAAACTAAAGAGCCAATTACAACTGTTATGCTACCGATTTTCCGAAGAATTTTTGGAGTTCTAGTCTAACGGATAAGCTTATTCTTCGATAATCAGTTATAGTCATAAAAGAACGTGAATGCTTAGATCACACCCTAGTCTAACCTCTATAGGTCTGGTTGGGGGCGTGACATTGGGCAAGACAACTTCGCTTCACGTACAGGCTGGGCCAGCAAACCGAGGGCGTGGGGCTTGGGGCCAGGTCTCCGTCGCTCCAGTGCCCATAACTTTTGATCTGTAAGGAGTTATGCGGCGCACACCATACCGTTAGAAAGCTCTCCGAGAGCTCTACGATAGGGCAGCAAGCCTACTCGGCTGTAACTATTTTCGTAGCCCAAAATTGAACGTTTTCATCAGTTTCGGGACACTTTTCTTCTTTTGCGCTGTTTTTTCATCCCGGATAATACGTCGTGAGCGACGAAAAGGATGACAACCTAATCCATCACATTTCTATTACCGAAACCCATGGCACCTTGGGCAAGACAACTTCGCTTCACGTAGAGGCTAGGCCCGCAAACCGAGGGCGTGGGGCTTGGGACCAGGTCTCGCTCGCTCCAGTGCCCATAACTTCTGATCCGTAAGGAGTTACGCAGTGCACAGCATACCGTTAGAAAGCTCTCCGAGAACTCTACGACTGGGGCAGCAAGCCTGCTCGGCTGCGGCTGTTTTCAGAGCCCAAAATCGAACGTTTTCATCAGTTCTGGGATACTTTTCTTCTTTTGCGCTGTCTTTCCATCACAGATCTTACATCGTGAGCCGCAAAAAAGGACGACAACCTAATCCATCACATTTCTATAACTGAATCCCATGGCACCTTGGGCAAGACAGCTTCGCTTCACTTAGAGGCTCGGCCAGCATACCGAGGGTGTGGGGCTTCGAACTAGGTCTCCGTCGCTCCGGTGCCCATAACTATTTATCTGTAAGGAGTTACACGGTGCACAGCAAACCGTTAGAAAGCTATTCGAGAACTCTACGACGGGGGCAGCAAGCCTGCTCGGCTGCGCCTGCTTTCGGAGCGTAAAATCAAAAATTTTCATTAGTTTCAGGAGATTTTTCTTCTTTTGCGCTATTTTTTCATCCCAGATCATACGTCGTCAGACGCGAAAAGGACGACAACCTAATCCATCACATTTCTATTACCAAATCCAACATCACCTTGGGCAAGACAATTTCGCTTCACGTAGAGGCTGGGCCCGTAAATCGAGGGCGTGGGGCTTGGGATGAGGTCTCCGTCGCTCCGGTGCCCATAACTTTTCATCCGTAAGGAGTTACGTGGCGCACAACATACCGTTCGAAAGCACTCTGAGAGCTCTACGACGGGGGCAGCAAGCCTACTCAGCTGCAATTGTTTTCGAAGACCAAAATCGAACGTTTTCATCAGTTTCGGGACATTTTTCTTCTTTTGCGATGTTATTCCGTCCCGGATTGTACGTCGTCAGTCTCCAAAAGGATGACAACCTAATCCATCACATTTCTATTATCGAATCCCACGGCACCTTGGGCAAGACAACATCGCTTCACGTAGATGCTGGGCCCGAAAACCGAGGGCGTAGGGCATGGGACCAGATCTCTGTCGCTCCGGTGCCCATAACTTTTGATCCGTAAGGAATTACGTGGCGCACAACATACCGTTGGAAAGCTCTCCGAGAGCTCTACGACGGGGGCAGCAAGCCAGCTTTGCTGCGATTATTTTTGTAGCCCAAAATCGAATGTTTTCATCAGTTCTGGGACACTTTTCTTCTTTTGCGCTGTTTTTCCGTCCCGGATCTTACGTTGTTAGCCGCGAAAAGAATGACAATCTAATCCATCACATTTCTATTACCAAATCCCATGGCACCTTAGGCAAGACAACTTCGCTTCACTTAGAGGTTGGGCCAGCAAACCGAGGGCGTGGGGCTTGGGACCAGGTCTCCATCGCTCCGGTGCCCATAACTATTAATCCGTATGGAGTTACGCGGTGCACAGCATGCCGTTAGAAAGCTCTCCGAGAACTCTATGATGGGGGCAGCAAGCCTGCTCGGCTGCGCCTGCTTTCGGAGCCCAAAATCGAAAATTTTCATCAGTTTCGGGACACTTTTCTTCTTTTGCGCTATTTTTTCGTCCAGGATTGTACGTCGTGAGCCGTGAAAAGGACGACAACCTAATCCATCACATTTCTATTACTGAATCCAACAACACCTTGGGCAAGACAACTTCGCTTCACGTAGTGGCTGGGCCCGCAAATCGAGGGCGTAGGGCTTGGGATTAGGTCTCCGTCGCTCCGGTGCCCATAACTTTTCATCCGTAAGGAGTAACACGGCGCACAACATACCGTTCGATAGCACTCCGAGAGCTCTACTACGGGGGCAGCAAGCCTGCTCGGCTGCAATTGTTTTCGGAGCCCAAAATAGAATGTTTTTATAAATTTTGGGACACTTTTATTCTTTTGCGATGTTTTTCTATCCCGGATTGTACGTCGTCAGCCTCGAAAAGGACGACAACCTAATCCATCACATTTCTATTACCGAATCCCACAGCGCCTTAGGCAAGACAACTTCGCTTCACATAGATGCTGGGCCCGCAAACCGAGGGCGTGGGGCTTGGGACCAGGTCTCGGTCGCTACGGTGCCCATAACTTTTGATCCGTAAGGAGTTACGCGGCGCACAACATATCGTTGAAAGTTCTCCGAGAGCTCTACGACAGGGGTAGCAAGCCTGCTTGGCTGCAATTATTTTCGGAGCCCAAAATCGAACGTTTTCATCAGTTATGGGACACTTTTCTTCTTTTGCGTTGTTTTTTCGTCCCGGATCTTACGTCGTTAGCTGCGAAAAGAATGACAACCTAATTCATCACATTTCTATTACCAAATCCCATGGCACCTTGGGCAAGACAACTTCGCTTCACGTAGAGGCTGGGCCAGCAAACCGAGGGCGTAGGGCTTGGGACCAGGTCTCCGTCGCTCCGGTGCCCATAACTTTTGATCCGTAAGGAGTTACGCGCCGTACATCATACCGTTAGAAAGCTCTCCGAGAGCTATAAGACAGGGGCACCAAGCCTGCTCGGCTTCAACTATTTTCGTAGCCCAAAATCGAACGTTTTCATCAATTTTGGGACACTTTTCTATTTTTGCGATGTTTTTTCATCCCGAATCGTGCATCGTGAACCGCTAAAAGGACGACAACCTAATCCATCACATTTCTATTATCGAATCCCACAACACCTTAGGCAAGACAACTTCGCTTCACGTAGAGTCTGGGCCTGCAAACCTAGGGCGTAGGGCTTGAGACCAGATCTCCGTCGCTCTGGTGCCCATAACTTTTGATTCGTAAGGAGTTACGCGGTGCACATCATACCGTTGGAAAGATCTCCGAGAGCTCTACGACAGGTTTAGCAAGCCTGGTTGGCTGCAACTATTTTTGTAGCCCAAAATAGAACATTTTCTTCAGTTTTGGGACATTTTTCTTCTTTTGCGCTGTTTTTCTGTCCCAGATCTTACGTCGTGAGCCGCGAAAAGGATGACAACCTAATCCATCACATTTCTATTACTAAATTCCATGGCACCTTGGGCAAGATAACTTCGCTTCACGTAGAGGCTGGGCCAGCAAACCCAGGGCGTGGGGCTTGGGACCAGGTCGCTCCGGTGCCTATAACTTTTGATCCGTAAGGAGTTACGTGGCGCACATCATTCCGTTAGAAAGCTCTCCGAGAACTCTACGACGGGGGCAGCAAGCCTGCTCGGCTGCGCCTGCTTTCGAAGCCCAAAGTCAAAAAATTTCATCAGTTTCGGGACATTTTTCTTCTTTTGTGCTGTTTTCCATTCCGGATCGTACGTCGTGAGCCGCGAAAAGGACGACAACCTAATCCATCACATTTCTATTACCGAATCCAACGGCACCTTGGGCTAGACAACTTCGGTTCACGTAGAGGCTGGGCCCGCAAACCGAGGGCGTGGGTCTTGGGACCAGGTCTCCGTCTCTTCGATGCCCATAACTTTTCATTTGTAAGGAGTTACGCGGCGTACAACATACCGTTGAATAGCACTCCGAGAGCTCTACGACGGGGGCAGAAAGCCTGCTCGGCTGCAACTGTTTTCGGAGCCCAAAATCGAACGTTTTCATCAGTATTTGGACACTTTTTTAACATTTGAGCTGTTTTTCCATCCCGGATCGTACGTCGTGAGCCGCGAAAAGGATGACAACCAAATCCATCACATTTCTATTGACAAATCCAACAGCACCTTGGGCTAGACAATTTCACTTCACGCAGAGGCTGGGCCCGCAAACCGAGGGCATCGGCATTGGACCAAGTCTCCGTCGCTCCGGTGCCCATAACTTTTCATCTTTAAGGAGTTACGCAGCGCACAACATACCTTTGGAAATCACTCCAAGAGCTCTACGACGGGGACAGCAAGCCTGCTCGGTTGCAACTATTTTCAGAGCCTAAAATCTAATGTTTTCATCAGTTTCGGGACAGTTTTCTTCTTTTGCGATATTTTTCCATCCCGGATCGTACATCGTGAGCCGCGAAAAGGACGACAACCTAATCAATCACATTTCTATTACCAAACCCCACGACACCTTGGGCAAGACAACTTCGCTTCACGTAGAGGCTGGGCCAGCAAACCAAGGGCGTGGGGCTTGGGACCAGGTCTCCGTCACTCCGGCGCCCATAACTTTTGATCCGTAAGAAGTTACGCGGCACACAGTGTGAGGCTCGACCCCGAATAACATGTGTTACCTTGATTTGCGTGCCATAGACCAAGAATGATATGACTAACCTTGGATTACGTGCCATGTCTTGGTTTTTGTGCATGCCTCGTCATTCGTGCCTTGACCTAGAATTATGTGCCCTAATCCTTGACTTACGTGCCCCGACTTTGAATTACGTGCGTTATCTCGTTTTGTGTGCCCTGACCTTGAATTGCGTGTCCTAACCTAGGTTTAAGAGTCGTACCTCAATTTTCGTGCATTACATTGAATTACACGCCTTGTATTGGTTTACGTGCTTTTCCTAGGGTTACGTGCATTTGCATTGGAATCCATGCATTTATCTTGAAGTATGTGCCTTACCTCGTAGTTCGTGTCTACCTCGTGATTCGTGCCCCGTATTGATTTCTATATGTGTCTCGTAGTACGTACCCTAGACCTAGGAAAGCGTGCCCACACGCTAATCAACAAAGAATCCTACACAAAGCACTAGACTATTAAACAATCCAACATAATCCAATAACCAATATTATATTCCTAATTCAAATCTCTACAAAACTCACTAACTATAAAATATTCTATTCTACCCAACATTCTCTTATTCCATGTCATGCTTTTCCTTGCACCTATGCACTATTTTACTAACACCCAAGCTCACTTTCTTGTCCCTCTCAACCCACATGCTAAAAAAATTCAAAAAAAATGATAAAGATGACACAAAATTCAGATTTGAAAGGCTCAAGGCTAACACACACACACACAAGCATCATTTCTCTCTCAAACTCTCTTTCCTCACAAACTCTCTCATTCTCTCTCCTTCTCTCTCATTTTCGACCATGGCTGCCTCTTGACCTTCCAAGACCTCAAGCATGCTCTCAAGATCTCTCCCAAGCTCGGCCATAGCAGCCCAAGCAAGCAAGAAGCAAGGAAGAAGCTCCCTTTATGCATTTTGAAGAGCATTTGTGCTCATTTGCTAAATCTTCAAGAGGTGAGGGCTAAAACTTCTTGAAAATCTTTCAAAAAAGCACATGCCTGCTCTTAAATGTTTAGATTTGCTTCTGTACTTGAGATATATGTGTGTTTATAAGCTTTTATAGCCATGCATGGCAAGATTTTGGGCTAGAAGGTGATGATAGATGAAATCGGGTTTGTGAAAGCTTTCTGTCTTGTTGGTACGAGATGATTTTAGCTAGGTAAATGATGTTGAAAATGAGTGAAAATTGGTAGGTAACTAGTTTTGCCAGTTCTGAAAATGTTTCCCAGAAATAGGCCAAAGCTAATGTTGACTCTAAGGTCCTCAAAATGGCAAATCATTAAAATGTGTCCAAATCTGGAAAATCTGGAAAAATGAAGCAGGTTTTGGCAGATTCACTGACTTTGTGGAACGAACCAGTTTTTACTTGGTAAATGATATCCAAAATGCATAAAATTTGGTGTGATGCTAGATTTTTCAGTTCTGGACATTTTTGTCAGAAATGGAATAAGGCTAAATCGGACCTTAAGGACCTCAAAAACGACAAATATTGAAATGTGTGCAAATCTGGACAGTTTTGTGCAATCTCACTGTTTTGGCTATAACTATTGATCCCAAACTCCAAATGATGCAAGGTTTGTTTTTGAATTTAGTTCACTTCTTAAGCTTTAATTTGAAATCTTATTCACTAGAATTGTAGATTTTTTTCTTGTCTTAATGATTGTGAGAAAACAGCCTATTGTAGTGAGGGTTTCACTTAGTGATATGCTTAGAAAAATTGTTGTAACTTCTCTTGTTGAATTAAATGCTTAGGATTGTGGCATTGGGATGTTGTGTGGACTGTTTTGAATTCTAGAGGATGATTGAACTAATCGATGCATGGCTTGAGATTGATTTTGAGTTAACTTGGGGCTTAATCGCACGGGTAAGCACGAAATGGAAACCCTAGTAACTAGGTAGATTCACTAAGTGTTGATCCTATGAAAATCGTGTTTAATTATATGTTTAGTAGGCTGCCCGTAGTTGCCATTGTAGCCCTAAATGCGATCTTGATGATTACATGTTGACAAGTAGGCCTTTCTTGCACCCGTACCTACGTAGATGTTGTTGCATGTTGAATAATCTTATTATTTGATTACGTGAACTTTGAAATGAGTTATATGACTTGATTTACGTGTATTACATGGCTGCCCGTTTAATGTTCATATAACTCCATATGCCTTTCAAGTGAAATTACTTGTCTTATCGTGCCTCGCTTGTTTACTTGTCAATGTGCAATCTTATGACTGTCCGGAGGCAACCTACTTTGTTGTCCTCCTAATGTGATATATTAAATGTCATAAATGTGCATTGCATATAAGGTTGCAACCTTTCATTCTGGCGTGGTATCGTTCACGCACACCGGGTGGCATCGGGCTTGCCCGTGCAACCGTGACTACCATTGTCTAATTCCCTCTCTCGCTTGGGGGCTAGACTTCATCGGAGAGTTGGGTCGTAGGATTTTGGGGTACATCCGGAGTACACCCATTTGGCGTGATAAGGGGATGAATTGAAGTCGGCCGCAACAACCGATACTGGAAATGAACCGAGAGCAAAAGCTCACCGTATCCTTTTCACTATGTGTATAAGTACTCTCGCTTGGTTCCTAGAGGACCTCGGGGAGGAAAGCTGGGTAATTGAGTTCTTTTACTTTTATATTACATTATGAACTTACTTGTGTTATATGTCATGCTTTCAAAAAGGGTTTTTCATAAGTTGAACCAGAAAAAGAGTTTCAAAACGTATTTCTCGTTCCCCCTCGCTGAGTTCATAAGGACTCACCCTCTTTTATCATCTCAGGTGAAGAAGACCAGGAACAGGTACCAAGGGATAACGTGTCTAACGATGATTCCTTGGAATGATTGCTTGCCCTACGTGCCTTACGTGACTATGGCCATTTTGTGAACGATACGTTGCTTGAAGACTACTTCTTATGTTGCTTGTTGTTGTATTGTAAATGACCCCGTTGTAATTTGGGTCTAATTTTGGGATTGTACTATCTATAACCGGACAAACCTTTTATTTTGTTATTTGTTTTCATTGTCTCGTATAGTAGTTATCGTAGGCGTTCAAACCACTAGATGATTAATCCACTAAGTTAACTCTATCTAATTTCACTTAGGTACTCACCCGTACCCTAAAGGATAATAGGTACTTGCATAACAGGAATTCAACAATAAATGGAGCATAGTTATCAAGCTAAGCTTATTAACCAAACAACACTTTTGAGATAATTAGTAGGCATATCTATTGATAACAAAATAGGAAATTTTAGTTGGAATTGAATCAATGATTAAAGGTTTTGAGGAATTTTAGAAAATAGGTCAAACCAAAGGTCTTAAATATGGCCGTCATACTGCCGGATTTTCGGAAAATCTTTTGGAATTCTAAATCAACGTTAAGTATTAATCGTAAGAAATGACCAAGTCGTACAAATAGCATAGAAGAATTAGGTCATTCCTTAGTCTAGCCTCCATAGGTCGGGTTGGGGCGTGACACACAGCATACCGTTAGAAAGCACTCCGAGAACTCTACGACGGGGGCAGCAAGCCTGCTCGGCTGCGCTTGCTTTCGGAGCCCTGAATCGAATGTTTTCATCAATTTTAGGACAATTTTATTCTTTTGCGCTGTTTTTTCGTCCCGGATCGTATGTCGTGAGCCGCGAAAAGGACGACAACCTAATCCATCACATTTCTATTGACGAAACCAATGTCACCTTGGGCAAGACAACTTCCCTTCACGTAGAGGCTGGGCCCACAAACCAAGGGCGTGGGGCTTGGGACTAGGTCTCCGTTGCTACAGTGCCCATAACTTTTCATTCGTAAGGAGTTATGCGGCGCACAACATACCGTTGGAAAGCACTCCGAGAGCTCTACGACGGGGGCAGCAAGCCTACTGGGCTACAACTGTTTTCGGAGCCCAAAATTGAACGTTTTTAGCAATTTTGGGACACTTTTCTTCTTTTATGATGTTTTTCCGTCCCGGATCATATGTCATGAGCTGCGAAAAGGAAGACAACCTAATCCATCACATTTCTATTTCCGAATCCCACGGTACCTTGGGCAAGACAACTTCGCTTCACGTTGAGGCTGGGCCAGCAAACCGAGGGCTTGGGGCTTGGGACCAGGTCTCCATCGCTCCGTTGCCCATAACTTTTTATCCGTAAGGAGTTACACGGCGCTCAACATACCATTGGAAAGCTCTCCGAGAGCTCTACGGCGAGGGCAGCAAGCCTGCTCGGCTGCAACTATTTACGGAGCCCAAAATTGAACATTTTCATCAGTTTCGGGACAATTTTCTTCTTTTGCGCTATTTTTTCATCCCGGATCGTACTTCTCGGGCCGCGAAAAGGATGACAACCTAATCCATCACATTTCTATTACCGAATTCCACGGTACCTTGGGCAAGACAACTTTGCTTCACGTAGAGGCTGGGCCCGCAAACCGAGTGCTTGGGGCTTGGGACCAGGTCTCTATCGCTCCGGTGCCTATAACTTTTGATTCGTAAGGAGTTACGCGACGCACAACATTCCTTTAGAAAGCTCTCCGAGAACTCTACGACGAGGGCAGTAAGCCTACTCGGCTGCGCCTACTTTCGGAGCCCAAAATCAAAAATTTTCATCAGTTTCGGGACATTTTTCTTCTTTTGCCCTGTTTTTCCGTCCCGGATCGTACGTCGTGAGCTGCGAAAAGGACGACAACCTAGTTCATCACATTTCTATTACCAAATCCAACGGCACCTTGGGCTAGACAACTTCGCTTCACGTAGAGGCTGGGCCCGCAAACTGAAGGCGTTGGGCTTCGGACCAGGTTTCTGTCGCTCCGGTGCCCATAACTTTTCATTCGTAAGGAGTTACGCAGCGCACAACATACCGTTGAAAAGCACTCTGAGGGCTCTACGATGGGGGCAGCAAGCCTGCTCGGATGCAACTGTTTTCGGAGACCAAAATCGAATGTTTTCATCAGCTTCGGGACAGTTTTCTTCTTTTGCGATGTTTTTCTGTCCTGGATCGTACGTCTTGAGCAGCGAAAAGGACGACAACCTAATCCATCACATTTCTATTATCGAATCCCACGGCACCTTGGGCTAGACAACTTCACTTCATGTAGATGCTCGGCACGCAAACCGAGGGCGTGGGGCTTGGGACCAAGTCTCCGTTGCTCCGTTGCCCATAACTTTTGATCCGCAAGTAGTTATGCAGCGCACAACATACCGTTGGAAAGCTCTCTGAGAGCTCTACGACTGGGGTAGCAAGCCTGCTTGGCTACAACTATTTTTGGAGCCCATAATCGAACGTTTTCATCAGTTCCGGGACACTTTTCTTAGTTATCGGTGTTTTTTCGTCCCGGATCTTATGTTGTGAGCCGCGAAAAGGACGACAACCTACTGAATCCCACGACACCTTGGGCAAGACAACTTCGCTTCATGTAGAGGCTAGGCCAGCAAATCGAGGGCATGGGGCTTGGGACTAGGTCTCCGTCGCTCCGGTGCCCATAACTTTTGATTCGTAAGGAGTTACGCGGCACACAGCATACCGTTAGAAAGCACTCCAAGAACTCTACGACGGGGGCAGCAAGCCTGCTTGGCTGCGCCTGCTTTCGGAGCCTAAAATCACATGTTTTCATCAGTTTCTGGATCCTTTTCTTCTTTTGAGCTATTTTTTCATCCCGGATCGTACGTCGCGAGCCGCGAAAAGAACGACAACCTAATCCATCACATTTCTATTGACGAATCCAGTGGCACCTTGGGCAAGACAACTTCGCTTCACGTAGAGGCTGGGCCCATAAACCGAGGGTGTGGGGCTTGGGACCAGGTCTCCGTCACTCTGGTGCCCATAACTTTTGATCCGTAAGGAGTTACGCGGCACACAGCATACCGTTGGAAAGCACACCGAGAGCTCTACGACGGGGGAAACAAGCCTGCTCGGCTGCAACTATTTTCGTAGCCCAAAATTGAATGTTTTCATTAGTTTCGGGACTCTTTTCTTCTTTTGCGATATTTTTTCGTCCCGGATCGTACGTCGTGAGCGGCGAAAAGGACGACAACCTAATCCATCACATTTCTATTGACGAATCCAATGGCACCTTGGGCAAGACAACTTAGCTTCACGTAGAGGCTGAGCCCGCAAACCGAGGGCGTGGGGCTTAGGACTAGGTCCCCGTCGCTCCGGTGCCCATAACTTTTGATTCGTAAGTAGTTACGAGGTGCACAACATACCGTTGGAAAGCACTCCGAGAGCTCTACGACGGAGTAGCAAGCCTGCTAGGCTGCAACTATTTTTGGAGCCTAAAATTGAACGTTTTCATCAGTTTCGGGACTCTTTTATTCTTTTGTGATGCTTTTTCGTCCCGGATAGTACGTCGTGTGCCGCGAAAAGGACGACAACCTAATCCATTACATTTCTATTACAGAATCCCACTGCTCCTTGGGCAAGACAACTTCGCCTCACGTAGGGGCTGGCCCCGCAAACCGATGGCGTGGGGCATGGGACCAGGTCTCCATCGCTCCGGTGCCCATAACTTTTGATCCGTAAAGAGTTACGCGGCACTCAGCATACCGTTGGAAACTCTCCGAGAGCTCTACGACGGGTGCAGCAAGCTTGCTCAGCTGTAACTATTTACGGAGCAAAAAATTGAACGTTTTCATCAGTTTTGGGACAATTTTCTTCTTTTGGGCTATTTTTTCGTCCCGGATCGTATGTCGTGAGCCGCGAAAAGGATGACAACCTAATCCATCATATTTCTATTACCGAATCCCAAGGCACCTTGGGAAAGACAACTTCGCTTGTCATAGAGGCTGGGCCCGCAAACCGAGGACGTGGGGCTTGGGACTAGGTCTCCGTCGCTCCGGTGCCCATAACATTTGATCCGTAAGAAGTTACGTGGTGCACAGCATACCGTTAGAAAGCTCTCCAAGAACTCTATGACGGTGGTAGCAGGCCTGCTTGTTTGCGACAGATTTCGGAGCCCAAAATTGAACGTTTTAATCAGTTCCGAGATACTTTTCTTCTTTTGCGCTGTTTTTCCGTCCCGGATCGTACGTCGTGAGCTGCAAAAGGTACGACTACCTAATCCATCAGTTTTCTGTTACCGAATCCCATGGTACCTTGGGCAACCCAACTTCACTTCACGTAGAGGCTGGTCCCGCAAACCGAGGGCGTGGGGCTTGGGACCAGGTCTTCCATCACTCCGATGCCCATAACTTTTGCTCCGTAAGGAGTTACGTACCGTACAGTATACCATTGGAAAGCTCTCCGAGAGTTCTACAACGGAGGCAGCAAGCCTGCAAAGCTGCGCCTGTTTTAGGAGCCCAAAATCGAAAGTTTTCACCAGTTTCGAGACACTTTTCTTGTTTTGCGCTGTTTTTCCGTCCCGGATCGTATGTCTCGGGCCGCGAAAAGGACGACAACCTAATCCATCACATTTCTATTACCGAATCCCACGGCCCCTTGGACAAGAAAACTTCGCTTCACGTAGAGGCTGGACCTGCAAACCGAGGGCGTGGGGCTTGGGACCATGTCTCCATCACTCCGGTGCCCATAACTTTTGATCCGTAAGGAGTTACGCGGCGTACAACATGCCATTGGAAAGCTCTCCGAGAGCTCTACGATTGAGACAACAAGCCTACAAAGCTGTGCCTGTTTTTGCAGCCCAAAATTGAACATTTTCAGAGACCAAAATCGAACGTTTTCATCAGTTTCGGGACAGTTTTCTTCTTTGCGATGTTTTTCCATCTCATATTGTACATCTTGAGTAGCGAAAAGGACGACAACCTAATCTATCACATTTCTATTATCGAATCCCACGACACCTTGGGCAAGAAAACTTCACTTCACATAGATGCTGGGCACGCAAACCGAGGGCGTGGGATTGGGACCATGATTCCGTCGCTCCGGTGCCCATAACTTTTGATCCGCAAGGAGTTACGCGGCGCACAATATACCGTTGGAAAGCTCTCCGAGAGCTCTACGACGGGGGCAGCAAGCCTGCTTGGCTGCAACTATTTTTGGAGCCCAAAATTAAACGTTTTCATCAGTTCCGAGACATTTTTCTTCTTTTTCGTTGTTTTTCCGTCCCGGATCTTACGTCGTGAGCTGCGAAAAGTACGACAACCTACCGAATGCCACGGCCCCTTGGGCAAGAGAACTTCGCTTCACGTAGAGGCTGGGCAAGCAAATCGAGGGCGTGGGGCTTGGGACCAGGTCTCCGTTGCTCCGGTGCCCATAACTTTTGATTCTTAAGGAATTACGCGGCACACAGCATACCGTTAGAGAGCACTCCGAGAATTCTACGACCAGGGCAGCAAGCCTGCTCAGCTATACCTGCTTGCGGATCCCAAAATCGAATGTTTTCATCAGTTTCTGGACACTATTCTTCTTTTGAGCTATTTTTTCATCCCGGATCGTACGTCGTGAGCCGCGAAAAGGTCGACAACCTAATCCATCACATTTCTATTGACGAATCAAATGGTACCTTGGAAAAGACAACTTCGCTTCACGTAGAGGCTGGGCCCGTAAACCGGGGGCGTGGGGCTTGGAACCAGGTCTCCGTCCCTCCGGTGCCCATAACTTTTCATCCGTAAGGAGTTATGCGGCGCATAGCATACCGTTGGAAAGCACTCCGAGAGCTTTACGATGGGGGCAGCAAGCTTGGTCGGCTGTAACTATTTACAGAGCCCAAAATTGAACGTTTTCATCAGTTTCGAGACTCTTTTATTCTTTTGTGATGTTTTTCGATCCCGGATCGTACGTCGTGAGCCGCAAAAAGGATGACAACCTAATCCATCATATTTCTATTACCGAATCCCAAGGCACCTTAGGCAAGCCAACTTTGCTTGTCATAAAGGTTGGGCCCGCAAACCGAGTGCGTGGGGCTTGGGACTAGGTCTCTGTCGCTCCATTGCCCATAACTTTTAATCCGTAAGAAGTTATGCGACGCACAACATACCGTTGGAGAGCTCCCTGAGAGTTCTACGACGAGGGAAGCAAGACTGCTCAGTTGTGCCTATTTTCAGAGCCCAAAATTGAAAGTTTTCATTAGTTTCGGGACACTTTTCTTCTTTTGCGCTGTTTTTTCATCCCAAATCGTACGTCGTGAGCAGCGAAAAAAAGGGCAACCTAATCCATCACATTTCTATTACCGAATCCCATGGTACCTTGGGCAACACAACTTCGCTTCATGTAGAGGCTAGGCCCGCAAACCGAAGGCGTGGGGCTTGGGACCAGGTCTTCTGTCACTCCGGTGCCCATAACTTTTGATCCGTAAGGAGTTACGCGGCGTACAACATACCATTCGAAAGCTCTCCGAGAGTTCTACGACAGAGGCAGCAAGCCTGCAGTGCTGCGCCTGTTTTCAGAGCCCAAAATCGAACATTTTCATCAGTTTCAGGACACTTTTCTTCTTTTGCGCTGTTTTTTCGTTCCAGATCGTACGTCTCGGGCCGCGAAAAGGACGACAACCTAATCCATCACATTTCTATTACCGAATCTCACAGCACCTTGGGCAAGACAACTTCGCTTCATGTAGAGGCTGGGCCCGCGAACCGAGGGCGGAGGGCTTAGGACCAGGTCTCCGTCCCTCCGTTGCCCATAACTTTTGATCCGCAAGGAATTACGCTGTACACAGCATACCGTTAGAAATCTCTCCGAGAACTCTACGACGAAGGCAGCAGGCCTGCTCGGATGCGCCTATTTTGGGATCCAAAAATCGAATGTTTTCATCAGTTCCGGGATACTTTTCTTCTTTTGCGCTATTTTTCTGTCCAGGATCGTACGTCGAGAGCCGCGAAAAAGTACGACAACCTAATCCATCACATTTCTATTACCGAATCCCATGGTACCTTGGGCAAGACAACTTCGCTTCACGTAGAGGTTGGGCCAGCAAACCGAAGGCGTGATAGGCTTGGGACCAGGTCTCTGTCACTCCGGTACCCATAACTTTTGATCTGTAAGGAGTTACGCGGTGCACAACATACCATTGGAAAGCTCTCCGAGAGCTCTACAACGGAGGTAGCAAGCCTGCTAAGCAGCGCCGGTTTTCGGAGACCAAAATCAAACATTTTCATCAATTTTGGAAAACTTTTCTTGTTTTGTGCTGTTTTTCCATCCCGGATTATACATCTCTAGCCGCGAAAAGGACAGCAACCTAATCCATCACATTTCTATTACCGAATCCCACGGAACCTTGTTCAAGAAAACTTCACTTCATGTAGAGGCTGGGCCCGCAAAACCAAAGGCATGGGGCTTGAGACCAGGTCTCCGTTGCTCCGGTGCTCATAACTTTTGATCCGTAAGGAGTTGCGCGGTGCACAGCATACCATTAGAAAGCTATCTGAGAACTCTACGACAGGGGAAGCAAGCCTGTTGGGCTGCCACTTTTTTCGGAGCCCAAAATTGAACATTTTTATCAGTTTTAGGACACTTTTCTTCTTTTGCACTGTTTTTCCGTCTCGGATAGTACGTCATGAGCCGCAAAAAGGACGACAACCTAATCCATCACATTTCTATTACCGAATCCCACGGTACCTTAGGCGAGACAACTTCGCTTCACGTAGAGGATGGGCCCGCAAACCGAGGGCGTGTGGCTTTGGACCAGGTCTCCGTCGCTCAAGTGCCCATAAGTTTTGATCCGTAAGAAATTTCGCGGCGCACAACATACATATGGAAAGCTCTCCGAGAGCTCTACGATGGAGGTAGCAAGCCAGCTTTGCTGCGCCTGTTTTCAGAGCCCAAAATCGAACGTTTTCATCAATTTTAGGACACTTTTCTTCTTTTGCGCTATTTTTTAGTCCCGGATCGTAAATCTCGAGCCGCGAAAAGGATGGCAACCTAATCCATAACATTTCTATTGCCGAATCCCACGGCACCCTGGGCAAGACAACTTCGCTTCACATAGAGGCTGGGCCCGCAAATCGAGGGCATGGGGCATGGGACCAGGTCTCCGTCGCTCTAGTGCCCATAACTTTTGATCCGTAAGGAGTTGCACGGTGCACAGCATACCGTTAAAAAGCTCTCCAAGAATTCTACGACGCGGTCAGCAAGCCTGTTCGGCTGCCCCTATTTTCAGAGCCTAAAATCGAACGTTTTCATCAGTTTCGGGACACTTTTCTTCTTTTGCACTCCTTTTCTGTCCCGGAATGTACGTCGTGAGCCGCGAAAGGGACAACAACCTATTCCATCACATTTCTATTACCGAATCCCATGGCACTCTGGGCAAGGCTGGGCCCGCAAACCGAGGGCGTGGGGCTTGAGAGCAGGTCTCCGTCGCTCCGGTGCCCATAATTTTTGATCCGTAATGAGTTACGCCCCGCGCAGGATACTGTTAGAATGCTCTCCGAGAGCTTTACGACGGGGGCAGCAAGCCAGTTTGGCTGCCCCTATTTTCGGAGCCCAAAATTGAACGTTTTCATCAGTTTTAGGACACTTTTCTTCTTTTTTGCCCTGTTTTTCTGTCCCGGATCATACACCGTGATTCACGACAAGGACGACGGCCTAATCCATCACATTTCTATTACTGAATCCCTCAACACATTAGGCAAGACGACTCCGCTTCACGTAGAGGATGGGCACGCAAATCAAGGGCGTGGGGCTTGGGACCAGGTCTTCGTCGCTCTGGTGCCCATAACTTTTGATCCGTAACGAGTTACGCGGTGCACAACATACCGTTGGAAAGCTCTCCGAGAGCTATACGATGGGTGCAGCAAGCCTGCTCGGCTGTAACTATTTTCGTAGCCCAAAATCGAACATTTTCATCAATTTCGGGACACTTTTTTTCTTTTACGCTATTTTTTCATCCCGGATCGTAAGTCGTGAGCCTTGAAAAGGACGACAACCTAATCCATCACATATCTATTACTAAATCCCATGGCCCCTTGGGCAAGACAACTTTGCTTCACGTTGAGGCTGGGCCCGCAAATCGAGGGCGTGGGGCTTAGGACCAGGTCTCCGTCGCTTCGGTACCCATAACTTCTGATCCGTAAGGAGTTACGCGATGCTCAGCATACCGTTAGAAAGTTCTCCGAGAACTCTACGACGGGAGCAGCAAGCCTGCTAGGCAGTACCTATTTTTGGAGCCCAAAATCAAACGTTTTCATTAGTTCCGGGACACTTTTCTTCTTTTGCGCTGTTTTTCCGTCTCGGATCTTACGTCGTGAGCCGCGAAAAGGATGACATCATACCGAATCCTACGGCACCTTGGGCAAGACAACTTCACTTCACGTAGAGGCTGGGCTAGCAAATCGAGGGTGAGGGGCTTGGCACCAGGTCTCTTTCGCTCCGGTGCCCATAACTTCTGATCCGTAAGGAGTTACGCGACGCACAACATACCGTTAGAAAGTTCTCCGAGAACTCTACGATGGGGGCAGCAAGCCTGCTTAGCTGCGCCTGCATTCGGAGCCCAAAATCGAATGTTTTCATCAGTTTCGGGACACTTTTCTTCTTTTGCGCTGTTTTTCCATCCCGGATTGTACGTCGTGAGCCACGAAAAGGACGACAACCTAATCCATCACATTTCTATTACCGAATCAAATGGCACCTTAGGCAAAACAACTTCGCCTCATGTAGTGGCTGGGCCCGCAAACCTAGGGTGTGGGGCTTAGGACCAGGTCTCCGTCGTTTCGGTGCCCATAACTTTTCATCTGTAAGGAGTTACGCGCCACAAAGTATACCGTTGGAAAGCACTCCGAGAGCTCTACTACAGGAGTAGCAAGCCTGCTCAGCTACAACTATTTTTGGAGCCCAAAATCGAACGTTTTCATTAGTTTCGGGACACTTTTCTTCTTTTACGTTGATTTTTCATCCCGGATCGTATGTTGTGAGCTGCGAAAAGGACGACAATCTAATCCATCACATTTTTATTATCGAATCCCATAGCACCTTGGGCAAGAAAACTTTGCTTCACGTAGAGGCCGGGCTCGCAAACCGAAGGCATGGGGTTTGGGACTAGTTCTCCGTCGCACCGGTGCCCATAACTTTTGATCTACAAGGACTAACGCGGCGCACAACATTCCGTTGGAAAGCTTTCCGAGAGCTCTACGACGGGGGCAGCAAGCCTACTCGATTGTAACTATTTACGGAGCCTGAAATCAAACATTTTAATCAGTTTTCGGATACATTTTTTCTTTTAAGCTATTTTTTCATCCCGGATCGTACGTCGTGAGCTGCGAAAAGGACGACAACCTAATCCATCATATTTTTATTACCAAATCCCACGGCACCTTGGGTAAGACAATTTCGCTTGTCATAGATGCTGGGCCCGCAAACCGAGGGCGTGGGGCTTGGGACCAGGTCTCCGTCACTCCGGTGCCCATAACTTTTGATCTGTAAGGAGTTACGCGGTGCACAACATACCGTTAGAAAGCTCTTCGAGAACTCTACAACGGGGGCGGTAGACCTGCTCGGCTGCGACTATTTTCATCAGTTCTGGGACACTTTTCTTCTTTTGCGCTGTTTTTCCGTCCAGTATCGTATGTCGTGAGCAGAAAAAAGTACGACAATCTAATCCATCACATTTCTATTACCGAATCCCATGGTACCTTGGGCAAGACAACTTCACTTCACGTAGAGGCAGGGCCCGCAAACCGGGGCCGTGGGGCTTGGGACCAGGTCTCCGTCAATCCGTTGCCCATAACTTTTGATCCGTAAGGAGTTACGCGGCGCAAAGCATACCATTTGAAGGCTCTCTGAGATCTCTACGATAGAGACAGCAAGCCTGCTTTGCTGCGCCAGTTTTCAAAGCCCAAAATCGAACGTTTTCATCAATTTCGGGACACTTTTCTTGTTTTGCGCTGTTTTTTCGTCCCGGATCGTACGTCTCGGGCTGCGAAAAGGACGACAACCTAATACATCACATTTCTATTACCAAATCCCACGGCACCTTGGGCAAGAAAACTTCGCTTCACATAGAGGCTGGGCCCGCAAACCGAGGGCGTGGGGCTTGAGACTAGTTCTCCGTCGCTCCGATGCCCATCACTTTTGATTCGTAAGGAGTTACGCGGCGCACAGCATACCGTTAGAAAGCTCTCCGAGAACTCTACGACGAGGGCAGCAGGCCTACTCGGCTGCACCTAATTTTGGATCCCAAAATCGAAGGTTTTCATCAGTTCAGGGACACTTTTCTTCTTCTGCACTATTTTTTCATCCCGGATCGTACATCGTGAGCCGCAAAAAATACGACAACCTAATCCATCACATTTCTATTACCGAATCTCATGGTACCTTGGGCAAGACAACTTCGTTTCACATAGATCCTGGGCCCGCAAACCGAGGGCATGAGGGTTAGGACTAGGTCTCCGTCGCTCCGGTGCCCATAACTTTTGATCCGTAAGTAGTTGCGCGGCTCACAGCGTACCATTAGAAAGCTCTTCGAGAACTCTACGACAGGGGCATCAATCCTGCTCGGTTGCAACGGTTTTCGTAGCCCAAAATGGACCATTTTCCTCAGTTTTGGGATACTTTTCTTCTTTTGCACTGTCTTTCCGTACCGGATCGTACGTCTCGGGCCGCGAAAAGGACGACAACCTAATCCCTCACATTTCTATTACCAAATCCCATGGCACCTTGGGCAAGACAAATTCGCTTCACTTAGAGGCTGGGCCCGCAAACCGAGGGTGTGGGGCTTGAAACTAGGTCTCCGTCGCTCCGGTGTCCATCACTTTTGATCCGTAAGGAGTTACGCGGCGCACAGCATACCGTTAGAAAGCACTCCGAGAACTCTACGACGGGGGCAACAGGCCTGCTCGGCTGCACCTAATTTTGGATCCAAAAATCGAAGGTTTTCATCAGTTCAGGGACACTTTTCTTATTTTGCGCTGTTTTTTCATACCGGATCGTACGTCGTGAGCCGCGAAAAGTATGACAACCTAATCCATCACATTTCTATTACCGAATCCCATGCTACCTTGGGCAAGACAACTTCGCTTCACATAGATGATGGGCCTGCAAACCGAGGGCGTGGGGCTTGGGACCAGGTCTCCGTCGCTCCGGTGCCCATAACTTTTGATCCGTAAAGAGTTGCGCGGCTCACAGCATACCGTTAGAAAGCACTCCGAGAACTCTACAACGGGGGCAATAGGCCTGCTCGGCTGCACCTAATTTTGGATCCAAAAATCGATGGTTTTCATCAGTTAAGGGACACTTTTCTTGTTTTGCGCTATTTTTTCATACCGGATCGTACGTCGTGAGCCGCAAAAAGTATGACAACCTAATCCATCACATTTCTATTACCGAATCCCATACTACCTTGGGCAAGACAACTTCGCTTCACATAGATTATGGGCCTGCAAACCGAGGGCGTGGGGCTTGGGACCAGGTCTCCGTCGCTCCGGTGCCCATAACTTTTGATCCGTAAAGAGTTGCGCGGCTCACAGCATACCGTTAGAAAGCTCTCCGAGAACTCTACGACGGGGGCAGCCAGCCTGTTTGGCTGCCCCTATTTTGGGAGTCCAAAATCGAACATTTTCATCAGTTTTTTTACACTTTTCTACTTTTACGCTGTTTTTCCGTCCTGGATCGTACGTCGTGAGCCGCGAAAGGGACGACAACCTAATCCATAACATTTCTATTACCGTATCCCATGGCACCTTGGACAACGTAACTTCACTTCACGTAAATGCTGGGCCCGCAGACCGAGGGCGTGGGGCTTGGGACGAGGTCTCCGTCGCTTCGGTGCCCATAACTTTTGATCCGCAAGGAGTTACGCAGCGCACAACATACCGTTATAAAGCTTTCCAAGAGCTCTACGACGGGGGCAGCATGCCTGCTAGGCTGCAATTAATTTCGTAGCCCAAAATGGAATATTTTCATCAGTTTCGGGACACTTTTCTTCTTTTGCGTTGTCTTTTCATCCTGGATCGTCCGCCATGAGCCGCGAAAAGGTCGACAACCTAATCCGTCACATTTCTATTACCGAATCTGACAGCACCTAAGGCAAGTCTACTTCGCTTCACGTAAAGGATGGGCCCGCACACCGAGAGCGGAAGGCTTGGAACCAGGGTTCGATCGGTCCGGTGGATATATCTTGTGATCCGTACGGATTACGCGGCGCACAGCATATCGTTGGAAAGCTCTCCGAGAACTCTACCACGAGTGCAGCAAGCCTGCTCGGCTGCAACTGTTTTCGTTGCCCAAAATTAAACGTTTTCATTAATTTTGGGACACTTTTCTTCTTTTGCGTTGTCTTTTCATCCTGGATCGTACGCCATGAGCCGCGAAAAGGACGACAACCTAATCCATCACATTGCTATTATTGAATCCCATGGCACCTTGGGCAAAGAAACTTCACTTCACGTAGAGGCTGGGCCCGCAAACCGAGGGCGTGAGGCTTGGGACCAAGTCTCCGTCGCTTCGGTGCCCATAACATTTGATCCGTAAAGAGTTACGCGGCGCACAACATACCGTTGGAAAGCTCTTCGAGAGCTATACGGCGGGGGCAGTAAGCCTTCTAAGCGGCAATTGTTTCGGAGTACAAAATCAAACATTTTCATCAGTTTCGGGACACTTTTCTTATTTTGCGCTGTTTATCTGTCCCGGATCGTACGTCGTGAGCCGCGAAAAGGACGACAACCTAATGCATCACATTTCTATTACAGAATCTCACGGCACCTTAGGCAAGACACCTTCACTTCACGTAAAGGCTGGGCCCGCAAACCGAGGGCGTGGGGCTTGGGACCAGGTCTCCGTCGCTCCGGTGCCCATAACTTTTGATCCGTAAGGAGATCCACGGTGCACAGCATACCGTTGGAAAGCTCTCTGAGAGCTCTACGATGGGGGCAGCAAGCATGCTCGGCTGTAACTGTTTTCGGAATACAAAATTGAACATTTTCATCAGTTTCGGGATACTTTTCTTCTTTTGCGCAGTTTGTCTGTCCCGTATCGTACGTCGTGAGCCACGAAAAGGACGAAAACCTAATTTATCACATATCTATTACAGAATCCCACGGCACCTTGGGCAAGACAACTTCGCTTTACGAAGAGGCAGGGCCCGCAAACCGAGGGCATGGGGCTTAGGACCAGGTCTCCGTCGCTCCGGTGCCCATAACTTTTGATCCGTAAGGAGATCCACGGTGCACAGCATACCGTTGGAAAGCTCTCCGTGAGCTCTACGATGGGGGCAGCAAGCCTGCTCGGCTGTAATTGTTTTCGGAATAAAAAATCAAACATTTTCATCAGTTTCAGGATACTTTTCTTCTTTTGCGCAGTTTGTCCGTCCCGTATCGTACGTCGTGAGCCACGAAAAGGACGATAACCTAATTTATCACATTTCTATTACAGAATCCCACGGCACCTTGGGCAAGACAACTTCGCTTTACGAAGAGGCAGGGCCCGCAAACCGAGGGCGTGGTGCTTGGGACCAGGTCTCTATCGCTCTGGTGCCCATAACTTTTGATCCGTAAGGAGTTACGCAGCGCACAGCATATTGTTGGAAAGCTCTCCAAGAGCTCTTCGACGGGGAGAACAATCCTGCTTGCAGCGATTGCTTTCAGAGCCCAAAATCGAACGTTTTCATCAGTTCCGGGACATTTTTATTCTTTTGCGCTGTTTTTACATCCCGGATCGTACGTCGTGAGCCGCAAAAAGTATGACAACCTAATCCATCACATTTCTATTACCGAATCCCATGGCACCTTGAGCAAGTAAACTTCGCTTCACGTAGAGGCTGGGCCCCCAAACCGAGGGCGTGGGGCTTAGGACCAGGTCTCCGTCACTCCGGTGCCCATAACTTTTGATCCGTAATGAGTTACGCTGTGCATAGCATACCGTTAGAAATCTCTCCGAGAACTCTACGACGGAGGCAGCAGGCCTACTCAGATGCGCCTATTTCGAATCCCAAAATCGAATGTTTTCATCAGTTCCGGGACACTTTTCTTCTTTTGCGCTATTTTTCTATCCCGGATCGTACGTCGAGAGCTGCGAAAAAGTATGACAACCTAATCCATCACATTTCTATTACCGAATCCCATGGTACCTTAAGCAAGACAACTTCACTTCACGTAGAGGTTGGGCCCGCAAACCCACGGCCTGATAGGCTTAGGACCAGGTCTCTGTCGCTCCGGTGCCCATAACTTTTGATCCGTAAGGAGTTACATGGCGCACAACATACTATTGGAAAGCTCTCCGAGAGCTCTACAATGGAGGTAATAATCCTGCTTAGCAGAGCCGATTTTCAGAGCCCAAAATCAAACGTTTTCGTCAATTTCGGGAAACTTTTCTTCTTTTGTGCGATTTTTCCGTCCTGGATTGTACGTCTCGAGCCGCGAAAAGGACAGCAACCTAATCCATCACATTTCTATTACCGAATCCCACGTCACTTTGTGTAAGACAACTTCACTTCACGTAGAGGCTGGGCCCGCAAACCAAAGGCGTAGGGCTTGAGACCAGGTCTCCGTCGCTCCGGTGCCCATAAATTTTGATCCGTAAGGAGTTGCGTGGCGCACAGCATACCGTTAGAAAGCTATCTGAGAACTCTACGACGGGGGCAGCACGTCTGTTAGCTGCCCCTATTTTTGGAGCCCAAAATTAAACATTTTCATCAGTTTTAGGACACTTTTCTTCTTTTGTGTTGTTCTTCCGTCCCGGATCGTACATCGTGAGCCGCAAAAAGAACGACAACCTAATCCATCACATTTCTATTACCGAATCCCACAGTACCTTAGGCAAGACAACTTCGCTTCACGTAGAGGCTGGGCCCACAAACCGAGGGCTTGGGGTTTCAGACCAGGTCTCCGTCGCTTCGGTGCCCATAACTTTTGATCCGTAAGGAGTTACGCGGCGCACAACATACATTTGGAAAGCTCTCTGAGAGCTCTACGACGGATGCAGCAAGCCTGCTCGGCTGCAATTATTTTCATAGCCCAAAATCGAACGTTTTCGTAAATTTTAGGATAATTTTCATCTTTTGCGGTGTTTTTTCATCCCGGATCGTATGTCGTGAGCTTTGAAAATGACGACAACCTAATCCATCACATTTCTATTACCAAATCCAACGGCACCTTGGGCAAGACAACTTTGCTTAACGTAGAAGCTGGGCCCGCAAACCGAGGGCGTAGGGCATGGGACCAGGTCTCCGTCGCTCCGGTGCCCATAAATTTTCATTCGTAAGGAGTTACGCAGCGCACAACAAACCGTTGGAAAGCACTCCGAGAGCTCTACGACGGGGGCAGCAAGCCTGCTGGCCTGCAACTATTTTCGGAGCCCAAAATCGAACGTTTTTATCAGTTTCGGGACACTTTTCTTATTTTACGATATTTTTTCGCCCTGGATCGTACGTCTCGAGCCGCGAAAAGGACAGCAACCTAATCCATCACATTTCTATTACCGACTCTCACGGCACCTTGGGCAAGACAACTTCACTTCACGTAGAGATAAGCCCCGCAAACCGAGGACGTGGGGCTTGGGACCAGGTCTCCATCGCTCTGTTACCCATAACTTCTGATCCGTAAAGAGTTATGCGACGCACAACATACCGTTAGAAAGTTCTCCGAGAACTCTACGACGGGGGCAGCAAGCCTGCTTGGCTGCGCTTGTTTTTGGAGCCCAAAATTGAACGTTTTCATCAGTTCCGGGAAATATTTCTTCTTTTGCGCTGTTTTTTCGTCCCGGATCTTACGTCGTGAGCTGCGAAAAGGACGACAACATACCCAATCCCACGGCACCTTGGGCAAGACAACTTCACTTCACGTAGAGGTTGGGCCAACAAACCGTGGGCGTGGGGCTTGGGACTAGGTCTCCGTCGCTCAGGTGCCCATAATTTTTGATCCGTAAGGAGTTACACGGCGCACAGCATACCGTTAGAAAGCTCTCCGAGAACTCTATGACAGGGGCAGCATGCCTGCTCGGCTGCGCCTACTTTCAGAGCCGAAAATGGAACATTTTCATCAGTTTGGGGACACTTTTCCTCTTTTACGCTGTTTTTCCGTCCTAGATCGTAGGTCGTGAGCCGTGAAAAGGGCGACAATCTAATCCATCACATTTCGATTATCGAATCCAACGGCACTTTGGGCAAGACAACTTCACTTAACGTAAAGGCTGGGCCCGCAAACCGAGGGCGTGGGGCATGGGACCAGGTCTCCGTCGGTCCGGTGCCCATAACTTTTCATCCGTAAGGAGTTACGCGGCGCACAGCATACCGTTGGAAAGCACTCCGAGAGCTCTACGATGGGGGTAGCAAGCCTGCTCGCTTGCAACTATTTTTGGAGCCCAAAATTGAGCGTTTTCAACAGTTTCTCGATATTTTTCTTCTTTTACGATGTTTTTCCATCCCGGATCGTACGTCGTGAGCCGTGAAAAGGACGACAACCTAATCCATCACATTTCTATTATCGAATCCCACAGAACCTTGGGCAAGGCAAGTTCACTTCACGTAGAGGCTGGGCCCACAAACCGAGGGCGTGGGGCTTGGGAGCAGGTCTCCGTCGCTCTGGTGCCCATAACTTTTGATCCGTAAGGATTAAAGCGGCGCTCAGCATACCGTTGGAAAGCTCTTCGAGTGATCTACGACGGGGGCAACAAGCCTACTCGGTTGCAACTATTTACGGAGCCCAAAATCTAACATTTTCATCAGATTTTGGATATTTTTCATCTTTTAAACTATTTTTTTGTCCCGAATCGTACGTCCTGAGCTCCGAAAAGGACGACAACGTAATCCATAATATTTCTATTACAGAATCCCGCGGCACCTTGGGTAAGACACCTTCGCTTGTCATAGAGGTTGGGCTCACAAATTGAGGGCGCAGGGCTTGGGACTAGGTCTCTGTCGCTCCGATGCCCATAACTTTTGATCTGTAAGGAGTTATGCGGCGCACAGCATACCATTAGAAAGCTCTTCGAGAAGCGTATGTTGTGAGTTGCGAAAAGTACGACAACCTAATCCATCACATTTCTATTACCGAATCCCATGGTACCTTGGGCAAGACAACTTCACTTCACGTAGAGGCTGGGCCCGCAAACCGATGGCGTGGGGCTTGGGACCAGGTCTCCGTCACTTCGGTGCCCATAACTTTTGATCCATAAGGAGTTACGCGGTGCACAGCATACCATTGGAAAGCTCTCCGAGAACTCTACGACGAAAGCAGCAAGCCTGCTCAGCTGCGCCTGTTTTTGGAGCCCAAAATTGAACATTTTCATCAATTTCGGGACACTTTTCTTGTTTTGTGCTATTTTTTCGTCCCGCATCGTACGTCTCAGGCCGCGAAAAGGATGACAACCTAATCCACCACATTTCTATTACCGAATCCCACGACACATTGGGCAAGACAACTTCGCTTCATGTAGAGGCTGGGCCCGCAAACCGAGGGCGTAGGGCTTGGGACAAGGTCTCCGTCGCTCTAGTGCCCATAACTTTTGATCTGTAAGGAGTTATGCGGCACACAACATACCCTTAGAAAGCTCTCCGAGAACTCTACGATGGGGGCAGTAGGCCTGCTCGGATGCGCATATTTTTGGATCCAAAAATTGAACGTTTTCATCAGTTCCAGGATACTTTTATTCTTTTGCGCTATTTTTTCGTCCTGGATCGTACGTCGTGAGCCGCGAAAAGTATGACAACCTAATCCATCACATTTCTATTACCGAATCCCATGGTACCTTAGGAAAGACAACTACGCTTCACGTAGAGGCTGGGCCTGCAAACCAAGGGCGTGGGGCTTGGGACCAGGTCTTCGTCGCTCAGGTCCCCATAACTTTTGATCCGTAAGAAGTTACGCATCGCACAACATACCTTTGGAAAGCTCTCCGAGAGCTCTACGACGTAGGTAGCAAGCCTGCTTAGCTGCGCCTGTTTTCGGAGCCCAAAATCGAACGTTTTCATCCGTTTCGGGATACTTTTATTGTTTTGCGCTGTTTTTTCGTTCCGGATCGTACATCTCGAGCCGCGAAAAGGACGGCAACCTAATCCACAACATTTCTATTACCGAATCGCACGGCACCCTGGGCAAGACAACTTCGCTTCACATAGAGGCTGGGCCCACAATCCGAGGGCGTGGGGCTTAAGACCAGGTCTCTGTCGCTCTAGTGCCCATAACTTTTGATCTGTAAGGAGATGCACGGCGCACAGCATACCATTAAAAAGCTCTCCGAGAACTCTAAGACGGGGTCAGCAAGCCTATGCAGCTGCCCCTATTTTCGGAGCCCAAAATCGAACGTTTTCAACAATTTTGGGACACTTTTCTTCTTTTGCACTCTTTTTCCGTCCCGGATCGTACGTCGTGACCCGCAAAATGGACGACACCTAATCCATCACATATCTATTACCGAATCCCATGGCACCTTGGGCAAGGCTGGGCCCGCAAACCGAGGGCGTAGGGCTTGGGACCAGGTCTCCGTCGCTCTGGTGCCCATAATTTTTGATCCGTAATGAGTTACGCGGCATACAGCATACCGTTAGAATGCTCTCCGAGAGCTTTACGACGGGGGCAGCAAGCCAGTTTGGCTGCCTCTATTTTCGGAGCCCAAAATTGAATGTTTTCATCAGTTTTAGGACACTTTTCTTCTTTTGCACTATTTTTACGTCCGGGATTGTACGTCGTGAGCCGTAAAAAGTACGACAACCTAATCCATCACATTTCTATTACCGAATCCCATGGTACCTTGGGCAAGACAACTTCTATTCACGTAGAGGCTGGGCCAGCAAACCGAGGGCGTGGGGCTTGAGACCAGGTCTTCGTCGCTCCGGTGCCCATAACTTTTGATCCGTATGGAGTTGCGCGGCGCACAATATACCGCTAAAAAGCTCTTCGAGAACTCTACTATAGGGGCAACATGCCTGTTCGGCTGCCACTATTTTCGGAGACCAAAATCGAACATTTTCATCAGTTTGGGGACACTTGTCTTCTTTTGCCCTATTTTTCTGTCGCGGATCATACACCGCGATTCACAACAAGGACGATGGCCTAATCCATCACATTTCTATTACCGAATCCCACAGCACCTTAGGCAAGACAACTTCGCTTCGCGTAGAGGCTGGGCCCGCAAACCGGGGGCGTGGGGCTTGGGACCAGGTCTCCGTCGCTCCGGTGTCCATAACTTTTGATCCGTAAGGAGTTACGCGGCGCACAACATACTGTTGGAAAGCTCTCCGAGAACTCTACGATGGGTGCAAAAAGCCTGCTAGGCTGTAATTATTATCGTAGCCCAAAATCAAACGTTTTCATCAGTTTTGGGACACTTTTCTTCTTTTGCGCTATTTTTTCGTCCTGGATCGTACGTCGTGAGCCTCGAAAAGGACGACAACCTAATCCATCACATTTCTATTACTGAATCCCATGGCCCCTTGGGCAAGACAACTTTGCTTCCCGTAGAGGTTGGGCCCACAAACTGAGGGCATAGGGCTTGGGACCAGGTCTCCGTCGCTCCGGTGCCCATAACTTCTGATCCGTAAGGAGTTACGAGGTACACAGCATACCGTTAGAAAGTTCTCTGAGAACTCTATGACGAAGGCAACAAGCCTGCCCGGCAATGCCTGTTTTCGGAGCCCAAAATCAAACATTTTCGTCAGTTCCGGGACACTTTTCTTCTTTTGCGCTGTTTATCCGTCCTGGATCTTACGTCGTGAGCCGTGAAAAGGACGACATCATACCGAATCCTACGGCACCTTGGGCAAGACAACTTCGCTTCACGTAGAGGCTGGGCCAGCAAACCGAGGGCGTGGGGCTTGGGACCAGGTTTCCATCACTCCGGTGCCCATAACTTTTGATCCGTAAGGAGTTACGCGGCGCACAACATACTGTTAGAAAGCTATCCAAGAACTATACAATGGGGGCAGCAAACTTGCTCGGCTGCAGCCGTTTTTGGAGCCCAAAATTGAGCCATTTCATCAGTTTCAGGTCATTTTTCTTCTTTTGCATTGTTTTTCCATCCCGGATCGTACGTCGTGAGCCGCGAAAAGGACAACAACCTAATCTATCACATTTCTATTACCGAATCCAACGGCACCTTGGGTAAAAAAACTTCGCCTCATGTAGAGGCTGGGCCCGCAAACCGGGGGTGTGGGGCTTGGGACCAGGTCTCTGTTGCTCTGGTGCCCATAACTTTTCATCCGTAAGGAGTTACGCGGCGCAAAGTATACTGTTGGAAAGCACTCCGAGAGCTCTACGACAGGGGCGGTAAGCCTGCTCTGCTGCAACTGTTTTCGGAGCCTAAAATAGAATGTTTTCATTAGTTTCAGGACACTTTTCTTCTTTTACGATGATTTTTCATCCCGGATCGTACGTCGTGAGCTGCGAAAATGATGACAACCTAATCCATCACATTTTTATTACCGAATCCCACGGTACCTTGGGCAAGACAACTTCGCTTCACGTAAGGGCTAGGCTCACAAACCGAGGGCACGGGGCTTGGGACCAATTCTCCGTCGAACCGGTGCCCATAACTTTTCATCCGTAAGGCGTTACGCGGCGCACAACATACCGTTGGAAAGCTCTCTGAGAGTTCTACGATGGCGGCAGCAATCCTGCTTGACTGCAACTATTTACGGAGCCCGAAATCAAACATTTTCATCAGTTTTGGAATATTTTTTTCTTTTGCGCTGTTTTTTAGTCTTGGATCGTACGTCGTGAGCCGCGAAAAGGACGACAACCTAATCCATCATACTTTTATTACCAAATCCCACGGCACCTTGGGTAAGACAACTTCGCTTATCATAGATGCTGGGCCCGCAAACCGAGGACGTGGGGCTCGCGACCAGCTCTCCGTCACTCCGTTGCCCATAACTTTTGATCGGTAAGGATTTACGCGGTGCACAACATACCGTTAGAAAGCTCTCTGAGAACTCTACGACGGTGGCAGCAGGCCTGCTTGGCTGCGACTGTTTTCATCTGTTCTGGGACACTTTTCTTCTTTTACACTATTTTTCCGTACAGGATCGTACGTCGTGAGCAGAAAAAAGTACGACAATCTAATCCATCACATTTCTATTACCGAATCCCATGGTACCTTGGGCAAGAAAACTTCACTTCACGTAAAGGCAGGGCCAGCAAACCGGGGTCATGGGGCTTAGGACCAAGTCTCCGTCAATCTGATGCCCATAGCTTTCGATTCGTAGGGAGTTACGGGGCGCACATCATACCATTGGAAGGCTTTCCGAGAGCTCTACGACGGAGACAGCAAGCCTGCTATGCTGCTGTGAGGCCCGACCCCGAATAACGTATGTTACCTTGATTTGCATGCCATAGACCAAGAATGATATGACTGACCTTAGATTATGTGCCCTGTCTTGGTTTTTGTGCATGCCTCGTCATTCGTGCCTTGACCAAGAATAGTGTGCCCTAATCCCCGATTGACGTGCGATACCTAGATATACGTGCCCTAACCTCGATGTACGTGCGTTACCTCGTTTTGTGTGCCCTAACCTTGAACTGCGTACCTTAACCTAGATATAGAGTCGTGCCTTGATTTGCGTGCATTGCATTGAATTACGTACCTTGCATTGGTTTACGTGCATTTACCTAGGATTGCGTGCCTTAGTCTTGAAGTTCATGTCTACCTCGTAATTCGTGTCCTAGACCTAGAAATCTGTGCCACCACGTTAATCAAGAAAGCATCTTACACAAAGCACTAGACTATTAAACAATCCTACAAAATCCACTATCAATATTATAATCCTAATTCAACTCACTAGAAGACAAAAACTTCACTAAACACTAAACATTCTCCATTCTTTATTCCTTATTCTTTTTGTACTTTCAAGACAATTAAATAATGATCAAAAGTTGACAAAATTCAGCATTTTTAGTAGCCTTGGCCGACCACTAGGTGGTGTTTTTGCATGCTTATTCAATTCAACTTAATTCCTAGACATACTATGACATTCTATGACACAAATGCTTAAAAAAATTGCTCAAAACCACCTCAATTTCTTCACCTTGCTCGACCAAACAACCATTGCCCATGCTAGCATTTTAAAATCACATCTTGAAGACACAAAATCGGGAATTTTGGGCTGCCCAAGGCCGACCATATGCATGAAGAAATGTAAAAGCTTGTCATTCCTTGTCATTTCTTCATTTTCCTTTCATCTTCCCTCTCTCCCTCTCATTTTTCTCTCTCTCTCTCGGCCTTGGCTGAGTTCTCACCATCCATAGCTCATCTTCATCACACCATAGTTGTTCAAGGCAAACAACAAGCAAGAAATTCGAGCAAGCTAGCTAGGATGCAAGAATCATACATGCATGTCCTTTGAAGTTGCTATTCGGCCCTAGGTAAGTTTCTTGGCTTCCATTTCTTTTCTTCTTTTTCTAACCTCATGCATGTATTAAGAGCTTGGTCACTAATCTAGGAAAAATAAGGAAAATCTAGTTGGAACCTCGGCTAGGCAAAGGAGAAGAAGAAAGTTGTGCTTCAACAAGTTTTGTGCATATTCTTGGTTGATTGCTAAGGTGAGGGCTAAAACCTTTTGAAAATCCTTCAAAAATTCACATGCATGCTCATAAAAGTATGTCTTTGCTTCTGTACTTGAGTTATATGTTCGTTCATAAGCTTTTGCAACCATGCATGGCAAGATCTTGGCTTGAAAGTGATGATAGGTGAAATCGGATTGTTGACAGCTCTCTGACCAGTTTGTTTCGAGGTAAATTTTGCTAGGCAAATGGTGTTTAAAATGAATGAAAATTGGTAGGTGACTATTTTTGCCAGTTTTGAACACTTTTCATAGAAATAGGCCAAAGCTAATTTTGACTCTAAGGTCCTCAAAATGGCATATCTTTAAAATGTGTCCAAATCTGGAAATCTGGAAAAATGAAGCAGGTTTTGGCAGATGCACTGACCTTGTAGAACGAACCAGATTTGACTTAGTAACTGATGTCAAAAATGCATGAAATTTGGTGTGATGCTAGAGTTTTCAGTTCTGGACATATTTGTCAGAAATGGACTAAGGCTAAATCTGACCCTAAGGACCTCAAAAACGTCAATTAGCGAAATGTGTGCAAATCTGGACAGTTTTGTGCTATCCCACTGTTTCGGCTATAACTAATGATATCAAACTCCAAATGATGCAAGGTTTGTTTCTTATTTTAGTTCAATTATTAAGCTTTAATTTGAAATCTTATTCACTGGAATTGGAGATTGTTTTCTTATCTTAATGATTGTGAGAAAACAGCCTATTGCAGTAAGGGTTTCACTTAGTGTTATGCTTAGAAAAATTGTTGTAACTTCTCTTGTTGAATTAAATGCTTGGGATTGTAGCTTTGGGATATTTTGTGGACTGTTTTGAATGTTTGAGGATGTTGAATTAAATGATGCATGGCTTGAGATTGATTTTAAATTGGTTTGGGGCTTAAATTGCACGGATACGCACGAAATGGAAACCCTAATGACTAGGTAGTCTTGCTAAGTGTTGATCATTTGTATATTGTGTGGAATGATGTGCTTAGTAGGCTTCCCGTAGATGCCCTTATAGTCCTAAATGTGATTTTGATCATTGCATGTTGACAAATAGGCTTTTCTTGCATCTGAGCCCACGTAGATGTTGTTGCATGTTATATAATCTTATTATTTGATTACATGGACTTTGAATTGAGTTATATGACTTGATTTATGTACGGTACATGGCTGTCCGTTTAATGTTCATACAACTCCATATGCTTTTCAAGTGAAACTACTTGTCCATTCGTGCCTCGCCTGTTTACTTGTCAATGTGCAATCTTATGACTGTCCGGAGGCAACCTACTTTGTTGTCCTCCTAATGTGATATGTTAATGTCATAAATGTGCATTGCATACAAGGTTGCAACCTTTCCTGTCGGCATGGTAGCGATCACGCACACCGGGCGGCATCGGGCTTGCCGGTGCACCCGTGACTACCATTGTCCCATTCCCTCTCTCGCTTGGGGGCTAGACTTCCTCGGAGAGTTGGGTCGTAGGATTTCAGGGTACATCCGGAGTACACCCACCTGGCGTGTTAAGGGGATGATTTGAAGTCGGCCGCAACAACTGATTCTGGAACTGATCTGAGAGCAAAAGCTCACTGTATCCTTTTTACTATGTGTATAAGTACTCTCGCTTGGTTCCTAGAGAACCTCGGGGAGGAAAAACCGGTATTTCTGTTCCTGTACTTATATTATTATTATGTACTTAATTGTGTTATATTCATGCTTGCAAAAGGATTTTCATAAGTTGAACCGGAAAATGAGTTTCAAAACCTATTTCTCGTTTCCCTCGCTGAGTTCATAAGGACTCACCATCTTTTATCATCTCAGATGAAGAAGATCAAGAACAGGTATCTGAGGACGATGTGCCTAACGATGATTCCTTGGAGTGATTGCCTGTCCTATGTGCCTTGCGTGATTATGGCTATTTGTGAACTATGCTACTTGAAGACTATTTCTTTTTTTATGTTGCTTGATGTGTAATGTAAAAGACCCCGGTTGTAATTTGAGGTCTAATTTTGGTTTGTACTGGTATTAACTAGACAGACACTAGACACTACTATGATCGCTTTGCTATTATTACTGCTAGTATCTATAATAGGATTATGAAGTGTTAGGTAAAGGCTAAGTAAAATGAACCAACCAAATCTTTAAGCAGGTACACGTTATTAAGCTAAGATCAACAGGTACTTTTGTAACGAGGATTAACAAACGAACGAGACATAGTATCATGCTAGGTTATTAATCAAACGAGACATCAAGACAACCAGTAGGCGTTTCAATTGATGATAAATAGTAATCTTAGTTGGAAATGAATTTGAGATGGTAAATTTTGAGGCGTTTAGAGAATTAGGTCAAACCAAGAGCCCAATTACAGCCGTTATACTGCTGGTTTTCTGAAAATTTTTGGAGTTTAGGCTAAAACATTAAGCGTTAAACTTTCATGAACGATTAAGTACGAGACATGACTTGAATGTTAGATCACACCCTAGTCTAACTTTTATAGGCCGGGTTGGGGCGTGGCACCTTAGATTTAGAATGGTATCAGAGCTTAGTTTACTAACTAGGCGTTAGTCGGGTTCAACTCTCGGACCATGGGTGGAAGCCCTAAGGTAACTATGATGTCTTGTTTATATGTGTTAATGTGTGCTAATGTGCTTTAATTACTTAAGTATTGAATATTATGTGTCTTTGTGGACCATATGTATTATGTATCATGCACACCGACACGTCATCAATAATGCATGCATGCTTTTATACCCCTTGATACATGTGCATGTTATATAACCATGATTGACTGTTTATAAACATAGGTAGTTGGGATTAGGACTTTCAGGAAAGTGAAATTATGCAGGAAGAACGAAAAGTCTCGGTTAGAGATTTCTGTCATTTTCACAGGTACTCGATGGATCGTATGTATTATCGGATATGCATATATAAAATGTGTAGCACAGGTATAATTGTTGAGGTAAGTTATCTCCTTATCTTTGGAATACCTGTACCTGTGATTGAGTTATCAATCTTATAGCTATGAAGTTCTTGATTCCGTTAAATCGTTCTTCTAATTATGGTTCAAGAATAAATGTTAAGGACATACAACTTTCCTTAGATATAAGAATATACTATTGGACATGTGGAGTAGTATATATATGTTCATATGCTTAAAATGGAAGTTTGACTTAGGAGTTTCTTTTGAATTAAATTCTTATATCTTAAAATGGTATAATACACTATTTGTATGATCAAATCCTTACTTGATTGGAATTAAGCATCGTTCAACCTAATAAGGTGTATATTAACGAGTTTCAAGTTCACTCAATGGTAAGATTGTGACCTAGAAATTAAGAGATGAACTCGTGGAAATTGACGATAGGGGTTAGATTATTAAGGCGTGAATAGTGTGTTTAAGTAACTTAACAATGGATAACCTCAAAACATGTAGGCAACTCTGGAGACTAAGTTTAACAAGGTTGATGAATCTTTAGTATAACAAGATATGGGGATATTGGAATCGAGGAATTCGCGTAACTAGAACTCGTGTTCGGAAGACTACACCTAAATGTTAGGTCGAATGAGAGTGTAAGGTATTGAATTATGTATTAGATGACTAATGTTGTTAAGGTCCTAAGTTGGATATTGGTGATATTAAGAATCATGGTATCAAATTGTTGCCCCTCGGATTTAGTTGTGATTATGCAAAGTAAGTCATTCTATACACTCTTTATTTGGATACCCTAAAGGATATTAGGGAGCATATATCCCTAAGTATTACCGATGGACCTAATATATATAAACCATGGGAATGAGATTAAAGCATTCGGTTACAAAGTGGAGTCGTTAGGGTATGATTAGAAATTCTAAATAGCTAATAGTGAGTATGCATGATGATTCATGGTGAACCCTAGGACCTAAAGTCGATGAGTCTTGATGCTCTTAGCTAGTTGAATATGTAAATGAGAATAGTAAGATTTCATAGAGTTAAGATAGAGTTGAATTAGAGTCATAATGACCCAAGAGACTATTGTTAGACCACCGTATCTATGTGCACCGTTTCACATCTAGAAACTAGCGATTGGTAGACTTCGAATTGTGGTCGTTGAATAAGAGGGGTGAATCTTGTAGTGATAGTTAAATAAGTGGTTGGTTACTTTTGAAGTTCTATTAGGTTATGTTGAAGGATGCCTCGTGGTCATAATTCTTATATTGATACAACCTTGAAGTTATCTCGCGTAAGTGTTTTATGAGCTCGGTCATTTCAGTACCCATTTATAGTCCTAGGATTGTTGTTGTTTGGCCGATAACCTAGTGGAGCATTGATATCACTTACATGGCTATGGCCCTAGCTTAGTAACATTAATGTTGAAGATATATTGGCGGGCATTAAGTGTTCGAAGGAATGACTAGGTCGCTAAGTGAGTAGGACCATTGTCTTCTTAAGTATGACGTAACCTTGGATTGAGGTGAGTGGAATTTATTTGAGGTTGAAACTATTCGCCTTAGGAGTCTTGGTTAAGATTAAAGAAATTCTGAAGCCTTGTGACTTGAAGATAGGGATTTGAATAAGGAAATAAATTGTGGATTACGAGTTGATGAATTTACTTGTAAGAGTAGAACTAGTGTGACATGATCAGTTTACCCATGCAATTTCAATGGCATTTGTTGGTGATACTTAATAAACCTTAGAATTCGCGTTTAATGAATCTCAACGGTCTTTCTCGTTGATTACGAGCGTGAAGGTTAATGAAGCTGGGAAAGGATGTTAGTGAATAGGAGCTTATAACCGGAAGACTAGTCATTAGAAGATTTACTAATCCAATGTACCTTCAAGATAAGAACTATGATACTACCGATAGATGACGACTTGAGATGAATTAGTTTTCTTGGTGAGTTCAACCTGAAAATAGGGTCGTATCGTGGGAATAATCCATAACATGTGTATGTCCTACGTGCTAACAATTTTGAAGCTAGTAGATAGGATATGTAAATCGGATATAGACCTATCATCTTGAAATTAGCGTATGTCACCCTAGGATCATGGAATTATTGTGATATTCCTTTTGAGGTATGAATGCAAGATTGATACAACATGAGTCATGATTTTGGAGTTATAGTTATATTGTTAGAATACCGATGCAGCTTTGATGACTATGTTTGGAGATTCTAACCTTAGTTAATGAACTCGACCTTAAGATCAATTGGAGAAAATAGAGTTGTTCAAAGGAACGAACTGTAAATGTAGGGGTCACACCGAATTAAATGATTGGAGAAAGCTAGGAAGTGAATTCGTTGTGGTAAGAGAGATCACAGAGCAAAGGACGACCCGGAGTTGGAAAATAACAATGGTCGAAATCCGTCTAAATGACCTCAATAGGCAAGAATGAATTTCGGGACGAAATTCTTTTAAGGAGGGGAGGATGTGAGGCCCGACCCCGAATAACGTATGTTACCTTGATTTGCGTGCCATAGACCAAGAATGATATGACTGACCTTGGATTACGTGCCCTGTCTTGGTTTTTGTGCATGCCTCGTCATTCGTGCCTTGACCTAGAATAGTGTGCCCTAATCCCCGACTGACGTGCGATACCTAGATATACGTGCCCTGACCTCGATGTACGTGCATTACCTCGTTTCGTGTACCCTAACCTTGAACTGCGTACCTTAACCTAGAAATAAAGTCATGCCTTGATTTGCATGCATTGCATTGAATTACGTGCCTTGCATTGGTTTACGTGCATTCACCTAGGATTGCATGCCTTAGTCTTGAAGTTCGTGTCTACCTTGTAATTCGTGCCCTAGACCTAGAAATCCGTGCCACCACGTTAATCAAGAAAGCATCTTACACAAAGTACTAGACTATTAAACAATCCTACAAAATCTACTATTAATATTATAATCCTAATTCAACTCACTAGAAGACAAAAAATTCACTAAACACTAAACATTCTTCATTCTTTATTCCTTATTCTTTTTGCACTTTCAAGACACAATTAAATAATGATAAAAAGTTGACAAAATCCAGCCTTTTTAGTAGCCTTGGCCGACCACTAGGTAGTATTTTTGTATGCTTATTCAATTCAACCTAATTCCTAGACATACTATGACATTCTATGACACAAATGCATAAAAAAATTGCTCAAAACCACCTCAATTTCTTCACCTTGCTTGACCAAACAACCATTGCCCATTCTAGCATTTTAAAATCACATCTTGGAGACACAAAATCAGGAATTTTGGGCTGCCCAAGGCCGACCATATGTATGAAGAAATGTAAAAGCTTGTCATTCCTTGTCATTTCTTCATTTTCCTTTCATCTTCCCTCTCTCCCTCTCATTTTTCTCTCTCTCTCTCGGCCTTGGCTGAGTTTTCACCATCCATAGCTCATCTTCATCACACCATAGTTGTTCAAGGCAAACAACAAGCAAGAAATTTGAGCAAGCTAGCTAGGATGCAAGAATCATACATGCATGTCCTTTGAAGTTTCTATTCGGCCCTAGGTAAGTTTCTTGGCTTCCATTTCTTTTCTTCTTCTTCTAACCTCATGCATGTACTAAGAGCTTGGTCACTAAGCTAGGAAAAATAAAGAAAATCTAGTTGGAACCTCGGCTAGGCAAAGGAGAAGAAGAAAGTCGTGCTTCAACAAGTTTTGTGCATATTCTTGGTTGATTGCTAAGGTGAGGGCTAAAACCTTTTGAAAATCCTTCAAAAATCCACATGCATGCTCATAAAAGTATGTCTTTGATTCTGTACTTGAGTTATATGTTCGTTCATAAGCTTTTGCAACCATGCATGGCAAGATCTTGGCTTGAAAGTGATGATAGGGTGAAGTCGGATTGTTGACAGCTCTCTGACCAGTTTGTTTCGAGGTAAGTTTTGCTAGGCAAATGATGTTTCAAATGCATGAAAATTGGTAGGTGACTAATTGTGCCAGTTTTGAACATTTTTCGCAGAAATAGGCCAAAGCTAATTTCGACTTTAAGGTCCTAAAAATGGAAAATCTTTAAAATGTGTCCAAATCTGGAAATCTGGAAAAATGAAGCAGGTTTTGGCAGATGCACTGACCTTGTAGAACGAACCCGATTTTACTTAGTAAATGATGTCCAAAATGCATAAAATTTGGTGTGATATTATATTTTTTAGTTCCGGACATATTTGTCAGAAATGGACTAAGGCTAAATCTGACGCTAAGGACCTCAAAAACATGAAATATCGAAATATGTGCAAATCTGAACAGTTTTGTGCTATCCCACTGTTTCGGCTGTAACTAATGATCCCGAACTCCAAATGATGCAAGGTTTGTTTCTGATTTTAGTTCACTTCTTAAGCTTTAATTTGACATCTTATTCACTGGAATTGGATATTTTTTTCTTATCTTAATGATTGTGAGAAATCATCCTATTGCAGTAAGGGTTTCACTTAGTGTTATGCCTAGAAAAATTGTTGTAACTTCTCTTGTTGAATTAAATGCTTGGGATTGTAGCTTTGGGATATTGTGTGGACTGTTTTGAATGTTTGAGGATGTTGAATTAAATGATGCATGGCTTGAGATTGATTTTGAATTGGTTTGGGGCTTAAATTGCACGGATACGCACGAAATGGAAACCCTAATGATTAGGTAGTCTTGCTAAGTGTTGATCATTTGGATATTGTGTGGAATGATGTGCTTAGTAGGCTGCCCGTAGATGCCCTTATAGTCCTAAATGTGATTTTGATCATTGCATGTTGACAAATAGGCTTTTCTTGCATCCGAGCCCACGTAGATGTTGTTGCATGTTATATAATCTTATTATTTGATTACATGGACTTTGAATTGAGTTATATGACTTGATTTATGTGCGGTACATGGCTGTCCATTCAATGTTCATATAATTCCATATGCTTTTCAAGTGAAACTACTTGTCCATTCGTGCCTCGCCTGTTTACTTGTCAATGTGCAATCTTATGACTGTCCGGAGGCAACCTACTTTGTTGTCCTCCTAATGTGATATGTTAATGTCATAAATGTGCATTGCATACAAGGTTGCAACCTTTCCTGTCAGCGTGGTAGTGATCACGCACACCGGGCGGCATCGGGCTTGCCGGTGCACCCGTGACTACCACTGTCCCATTCCCTCTCTCGCTTAGGGGCTAGACTTCCTCGGAGAGTTGGGTCGTAGGATTTCAGGGTACATTCGGAGTACACCCACCTGGCGTGTTAAGGGGATGTGTTGAAGTCGCCCGCAACAATTGGTTCTGGATCTGAACTGAGAGCAAACGCTCTCTGTTTTCTTTTTACTATGTGTATAAGTACTCTCGCTTGATTTCTAGAGAACCTCGGGGAGAAAAGACTGGTATTTCTGTTCCTGTACTTATATTATTGTTATGTACTTAATTGTGTTATATTCATGCTTGCAAAAGGATTTTCATAAGTTGAACCGGAAAATGAGTTTCAAAACCTATTTCTCGCTCCCCCTCGCTGAGTTCATAAGGACTCACCCTCTTTTATCATCTCAGGTGAAGAAGATCAAAAACAGGTACCTGAGGACGATGTGCCAAACGATGATTCCTTCGAGTGATTGCCTGTCCTATGTGCCTTGCGTGATTATGGCTATTTGTGAACTATGCTACTTGAAGACTATTTCTTTTTTTATGTTGCTTGATGTGTAATGTAAAAGACCCCCGTTGTAATTTGGGGTCTAATTTTGGTTTGTACTGGTATTAACTAGACAGACACTAGACACTACTATGATCGCTTTGCTATTATTACTGCTAGTATCTATAATAGGATTATGAAGTGTTAGGTAAAGGCTAAGTAAAATGAACCAACCAAATCTTTAAGCAGGTACACGTTATTAAGCTAAGATCAACAGGTACTTTTGTAACAAGGATTAACAAACGAACGAGACATAGTATCATGCTAGGTTATTAATCAAACGAGACATCAAGACAACCAGTAGACGTTTCAATTGATGATAAATAGTAATCTTAGTTGGAAATGAATTTGAGATGGTAAATTTTGAGGCGTTTAGAGAATTAGGTCAAACCAAGAGCCCAATTACAGCCGTTATACTGCCGGTTTTCCGAAAAATTTTGGAGTTTAGGCTAAAACATTAAGCGTTAAACTTTCATGAACGGTTAAGTATGAGACATGACTTGAATGTTAGATCACACCCTAGTCTAACTTTTATAGGCCGGGTTGGGGCGAGACAGCTGCGCCTATTTTCGAAGCCCAAAATCGAACGTTTTCATCAGTTTCGGGACACTTTTCTTGTTTTGCGCAGTTTTTTCGTCCCGGATCGTACGTCTCCGGCCGCAAAAAGGACGACAACCTAATCCATCACATTTCTATTACCAAATCCCACGGCACCTTTGGGAAGACAACTTCACTTCACATAGAGCTGGGCCCGCAAACCGAGGGCGTGGGGCTTGAGACTAGGTCTCCGTCGCTCCGGTGCCCATAACTCTTGATCCGTAAGGAGTTACGCGGCGCACAACATACCGTTAGAAAGCTCTCCGAGAACTTTACGACGGGGGTAGCAGGCCTGTTCAGCTGCACCTATTTTTGGATCCCAAAATTGAACATTTTCATCAGTTCAGGGACACTTTTCTTCTTTTGCGCTATTTTTTCATCCCGGATCGTACGTCGTGAGCCGCAAAAAGGACGACAATCTAATCCATCACATTTCTATTACCAAATCCCACAGCACCTTGGGCAAGACAACTTCGCTTCACATAGATGTTGGGCCCGCAAACCGAGGGCGTGGGGCTTGGGACCAGGTCTCCGTCGCTCCGGTGCCCATAAATTTTGATCCGTAAGGAGTTGCGCAGCTCACAGCATACCGTTAGAGAGCTCTCCGAGAACTCTACGATGGGGGTAGCAAGCCTGTTTGGCTGCCCCTATTTTTGGAGCCCAAAATCGAACGTTTTCATTAGTTTTGTGATACTTTTCTACTTTTGCGCTGTTTTTTCGTCCTGGATCGTACGTCGTGAGCCACGAAAGGGACGACAACCTAATCCATCACATTTCTATTACCGTATCCCATGGCACCTTGGGCAACAAAACTTCACTTCACGTAAAGGCTGGGCCCGCAAACCGAGGGCGTGGGGCTTGGGACCAAGTCTCCGTCGCTCCGGTGACCATTACTTTTGATCCGTAAGGAGTTACGGAGCGCACAGCATACCGTTAGAAAGCTTTTCGAGAGCTCTACGACGGGGGCAACAAGCCTGCTCGGCTGTAACTATTTTCGTAGCCCAAAATGGAACATTTTCATTAGTTTCGGGACACTTTTCTTCTTTTGCGCTGTCATTCCATCCTGGATCGTACACCGTGAGCCACGAAAATGACGACAACCTAATCCGTCACATTTCTATTATCGAATCCGACAGCACCTTAGGCAAGTCTACTTCACTTCACGTAGAGGCTGGGCCCGCACACCGAGGGCGTAGGTCTTGGAACCAAGTCTCCGTCGCTCCGGTGCATATAACTTTTGATCCGTAAGGAGTTACGCGGCGCACAGCATACCGTTGGAAAGCTCTTCGAGAGCTCTACGACGAGTGTAGCAAGCCTACTCGGCTGAAACTATTTTCGTAGCCCAAAATTGAACGTTTTCATCAGTTTTGGGACACTTTTCTTCTTTTGCGCTATTTTTCCGTCCCGGATCGTACGTCATGAGCCGCGAAAAAGACGACAACCTAATCCATCACATTGCTATTATCGAATCCCAGGGCACCTTGGGCAAGGCAACTTCGCTTCACGTAGAGGTTGGGCCCGCAAACCGAGGACGTGAGGCTTGGGACTAGGTCTCCGTCGCTCCGGTGCCCATAACATTTGATCCATAAAGAGTTACGCAGCGCACAACATACTGTTGGAAAGCTCTTCGAAAGTTCTACGACGCGGGTAGCAAGCCTACTAAGCTGCAATTGTTTCGGAGTACAAAATCGAACGTTTTCATCAGTTTCGGGACACTCTTATTCTTTTACGCTGTTTATCTGTCCCGGATCGTACGTCGTGAGCCACGAAAAGGACGACAACCTAATGCATCACATTTCTATTACAGAATCTCATGGCACCTTAGGCAAAACAACTTCACTTCATGTAGAGGCTGGGCCCGCAAACTGAGGGCGTGGGGCTTGGGACCAGGTCTCCGTCGCTCCGGTGCCCATAACTTTTGATCCGTAAGGAGCTCCACGATGCACAGCATACCGTTGGAAAGCTCTCCGAGAGCTCTACGATGGGGGCAGCAAGCCTGCTCGACTACAACTATTTTCGGAGTACAAAATTGAACATTTTCATTAGTTTCGGGATACTTTTCTTCTTTTGCACAGTTTGTCCGTCCCGTATCGTATGTCGTGAGCCACGAAAAGGACGATAACCTAATCCATCCCATTTCTATTACAGAATACCACGGCACCTTGGGCAAGACAACTTTGCTTTATGTGAAACCCCGCACGAGACTCATCTGCATTTTATAACATTTCATATATTTTTGCTTCATTTAATGTGCATTTATATAAATTAATATGCATTTACCTTGGTTTACGTACATCTATCTCGTTTAACATGTAAATGAGTACAATAGCATGCATTCAAGAACCTTAGAGGTTGTAGATGATAATTAAATTTTACTAAATTAAATTAACTAACCAAAATAATTAAAATTAGAAATACATGATAATACTATGCATTCACAACATTGGAAATGCATTTATATCATTTAACGTATATTTGCATCGTTTTATGTGTATTTGTGTTGTTTAACATGCATTTGTGTGATTTAGATATCGTAGAAATTAAATAAATTACACTGTACTAGCTAACTAAATAAGTTTAAATAGAACCACATGGCAAACTAGTAGATTTCAATTAGTTAAGAGGGCAATTTGGGCATTAGGCTTATAAGATATTTCCTACTAACTAAAAACACACATTACACACACAAAAACACTACACATACACACACCCATCAGACAACACACAACACACTCACACCACACAACACACACATGTACTCGACCAAAGAGGGAAAAGAGAGGGAAAGAAGAAGACAAAAAAGAGGAAGAAAGAGAGAGAATGAGGAAGAGAGGAAGCTTGGTCAAGCATTGTCAGCCATTTTTGGAGCTTTTGCTTGCATTCTCTACAACCTTGGTCTTGCAAATCTAACATTTTCTTGCACAATAGAGGTGAGGGTTGTTTTCAAATGCTTTTCAAGATACATTAAGCATGGTGTATCATTATACTTGTGTTTAAAGCTTGATTGGATGCTTACATGTGGTATATATATGTATGCTTGAATTTGTTGAGATGTGTATTGAGTGTTGAGGGTATTGTGTTGTAGATCTAGGGCTTTGAATTTGATTTTGGGTGTTGGTTGATTGTTGATATGGGGTGGTTTTGGTTGAGTTAGAACACTTATATGATGCCTAATAGCCATTTAGAACTTGTTTGTATGTTGGTAGAAGGATTTGGTTGTTGTATAGATGTTTTGGGTAAAATTTGGGTGTTTCCCGTCAGCTATCCGGGCGTTATAGGCCCTATCCGGTCGCCCGGATAGAGGCCTCAACGCCCGGCAGAAAACTCAGTTCCGGGCGTTACTGGCTTCTTCCGGGCGCCCGGATTAGGGCCTCAGCGCCCGGATGTTTGTCAATTCTGCGCAGAGATTTTGCGGAGGCCATATCGTATTCGTTTCAACTCCGAATTGAGTTCCGTTTGATTCTATAGTTATCTAAATTCGATAAGCTTCGATTCTAGACCAAAATAATTAGATTTTGAGTTAGGGAGAATAGGGAAATTTACTGCTTAAGTTGGA
This sequence comes from Ehretia macrophylla, assembly GCA_037974665.1. Taxonomy (NCBI): domain Eukaryota; kingdom Viridiplantae; phylum Streptophyta; class Magnoliopsida; order Boraginales; family Ehretiaceae; genus Ehretia; species Ehretia macrophylla. Next base: position 49,703,739 of record CM075768.1, on the reverse strand, counting down.
CCAATGCGGGCGTATTGAAGTTGTTTGATTTCTTCATGTACCTTTGTGGCATGGGTACCAACTTGTTTCATGGACATAAAAGAAGGTTAATTGTGGCATGAATGAGGGATATGAAGGTATGTGGTTGTTTGTCATGGAAAATTATACTTGATCATGAACTAATCAATTACATCAAACTGCTATAGACTTGATTATTTTGTCTCGAACTTGTACACATTAAATGTGCATATGAAAGTCCTGCTTGTAAGTCTCAAGATCACTTTGTACTTGTCAATCTAAACTCTTCCATGGCAATATTGTGAATGCTACATATATATGAATTGTGTGGGCGACTTGGTTGTAACCTTTCATTTGTTAAGGGAATGGATCAAAGGTGCACACGGCAGTGATAGTAGGAGACACCTTTTGAGGTGCACACGGCTGTGATAGTGGCAGATACCTCCCTACCTTAATGGTTCCTATATGACTATGGTAAAGGAATAAGGGGCCATATGGAGCAAAGTGCACACGGAAGTGATAGTGGGAGACACCTTTCAGTGCACACGGCTATGATAGTGGGAGACACCTCTTGAATTCGTATAAGCCACCTTCCTTATCTTGTATCTATCTCTTGATCACGTTTGTGATATATGCTTTGATATGTGTTTTCCTACTCTCGCTTGGTCCCTCTAGGTCCTCGGAGAGTAGAGTGGGATACTGTTAACATGTTATACTTGTTATCTTAATTCATGCTCTACCAAATATCCATATTGAATATGTATAGGATCAGGTATTGATACTTGTGGGTTATATGCAATTACACATGTCAAAGTTTTTGAAATAGATTTTGAAATGATAAAACCTTTGTGAAAACCTTTCCTTGTTTTTCTCCTCACTGAGCTATATGAGATGATCTAGCTCACCCCTCTTTTATGCCAATTATAGGTAAGGCTGGTTGAGTTAACTTTACAAGTTGAAGGATAAGGATAGCATTTGTGAAAGACTTCTTGATTGAATGTTCTATAAGTACATGAGATACCTGATGTACATTAAAGAATCTAGACCTTGTGTATAGGTATTCAGTGATAAGCATTATGTAAATTGATGGGTTATGATTGTAATCTTAATTATCAGTGATGAAGTTTGTATAATGTCAGTGTTGGGTAATATAACTTTGAGTTGGTGATTACTCTTTTGAGACCTATAAACTGATCTTTTGGTTAGCTATCAGGTGTGAATCATGAATTCGATGTCTTGTAAATGTTTTTTAAATTGTTGTAAACTTTAAGGCCGATGGATGGGTAATTATTTAGAGTTATTATGAAGGTCGAAGTGGATGTACATTTGCTGAATTATTAATTTCATGTTTTAAGCGATTCGAACGTCATGTTTCGATCTTAACCTAGCGATGGGTCGGGGTCGGGGCGTGACACTTAGAATGGTATCAGAGCTTAGCTCATTAGCTAGGCGCAAGCTGGGTTTGGAACCCCTGGTCAGTGGGTAAAAGCCTCAAGGTGAAATTGATTAAGATGACATGGGTATGTATGGTGAAAAGATGGCTTTAACGAAAGTTGGAGGTTATGGTTGTTCAAGGTTATCTTAGTCAAAGGATCGAGTTGAAGATTGAAGATCCTTGAGTAAGACTTTAGCCATAGTGTCATGTAGTACATAAGAATTGTCTTGGATTATGAATTAAGGTGATGTGAATATATATGGGGAATAGATGACTTTATCTAAAGTTGGAGACTATGGTTCTTCGAGGATATTGTAGTCAACGGATTGAGTTGAAGATTGAGAATCCTTGAGTAGGAATTTGGCCATAGTATCATTTGGTAAATGAGAATTTCCTTACCTGAACAAATTAAAGTAAGGTTGTATTATAGGAATAGGCCAAGAGGGTTAAATAGGTGGCTAAGTTCCCTTACTTGGTGCTTATGTGAACTTGCGTGGTTATGTGTTACGTATAACTTGCTTAATATGCCTTATATGTTGTAAGTGAACTTTCGTGTTTAATGTGTTATATGGATCATATGTATTTAAAATACTATAAATGCGTAGTACCTATATGAAACTTATGTGTTAGGTATGATCATAACCTATACATGATTAGGAGTATTGATAAGACATATATTCTTGTTTCATATCATTCATACATGTCATATAACTCATATTTCACATAATGCATACATACCAAATAACCGTAAGTGGCATCGTGCATCCATACCCATAGATATGGCAGGGTCAAGCACTTGCAGGAATACTGGGGCTCGAGGAACAAAGAATATTGATCAGGCTGATTTTGGAAGAGAGGTGTTCAGTATGCTGGTTACTGCCATGGATAGGATGAGCCAGATTCTAGAAAATCAAGTAACTGGGGCAGAGGGCAATAATAACACATTGAAGGATTTCTTAAGTTATGGACCTCCCAAGTTTCTAGGTGAACCTGATGATGAAAAGGCTGAAGCTTGGTTGGCAAAAGTTGAAAAGATATATGCTGCTCTTGACTACCATGATGAAAGAAAGGTGGTTTTTGCAGTATTCTTGTTAGAAGAAGATGCGGAACAATGGTGGAGAACGGAAAAGCTACGTTGGGAGCATGATGGCACACCCGTCACTTGGGCTAACTTCGTAAAATCCTTCAAGGAGAATTATATTACGGAAGTAGCCCGAGAGAGGAAAGAAGAAGAGTTTCTTACTTTGAAGCAAGATGAGATAACTGTGGTTCGATATGAAGCTCGTTTTAATAGGCTCTCTCATTACCTCCCCAAGTTGGTCCAGACGGAAAACGGGAGGATCAAGCAATTTGTTCGAGGATTAAGGCCCAAGATTCAAGATTTCATAGCTTCACATCGCTTTACATCATATAGTGATATGCTGGACTCGGCATCCCGCATTGAGAAGAGGCAACTTGAAACCCGAAGTGGGCCAAGTCAAGGCAATAAAAGGTCGTTCTTATCTCCGATACCACAAGAACCCTATCCGACTCAGAATCAATGGCCACCCGCTACTACCGGATCTCAGCTTAGTGCATTCACTACTAAGACAACTCGAGGGTTATCAAGTAATGCAACCATCTCTCGGATCGTACGTCGTGAGCCTAGAAAAGTACGACAACCTAATCCATCACATTTCTATTACCGAATCCTACGGCACCTTTGGCAAGACAACTTCGCTTCACGTAGAGGTTGGGCTCGCAAACCGAGGACGTGGGGCTTGGGACCAGGTCTCCATCGTTCCGGTGCCCATAACTTCTGATCCGTAAGGAGTTATGCGACGCACAACATACCGTTAGAAAGTTCTCCGAGAACTCTACGACGGGGGCAGCAAGCCTGCTTGGCTGCGCTTGTTTTTGGAGCCCAAAATTGAACGTTTTCATCAGTTCCGGGAAATATTTCTTCTTTTGCGCTGTTTTTTCGTCCCGGATCTTACGTCGTGAGCCACAAAAAGGACGACAACCTACCCAATCCCACGGCACCTTGGGCAAGACAACTTCGCTTCACGTATAGGCCGAGCCAGCAAATCGTGGGCGTGGGGCTTGGGACTAGGTCTCCGTCGCTCAGGTGCCCATAACTTTTGATCCGTAAGGAGTTACGCGGCGCACAACATACCGTTAGAAAGCTCTTCGAGAACTCTACGACGGGGTCAGCATGCCTGCTCGGCTGCGCCTACTTTCGGAGCCAAAAATAGAAAATTTTCATCAGTTTCGGGACACTTTTCTTCTTTTGCACTATTTTTCCGTCTTGGATCGTACGTCGTGAGCCGCGAAAAGGGCGACAACCTAATCCATCACATTTCTATTACGGAATCCAACAGCACCTTGGGAAAGACAACTTCGATTAACGTAGAGGCTGGGCCCGCAAACCGAGGGCATGGGGCATGGGATCAGGTCTTTGTCGCTCCGGTGCCCATAACTTTTCATCCGTAAGGAGTTCCGCGGCGCACAATGTCACGCCCCGAGCCGGCCTATAAAGGTTAGACTAGGGTGTGATCTAAATATTCAAGTCCTTTCAAGTACTTAATCATTCAAGGAGGTTTAGCACTTAATGTTTTACCCTAGACTCCAAAGTTTTTTCGGAAAACCGGCAGCATAATGGCTGTAATTGGGCTCTTTAGTTTGACCTAGTTCTCTAATCACCTCAAAATTTACTATCTCCATTCCATTACCAACTAAGATTACCATTTTACCATCAATTGAATTGCCTATTGGTTATTTCGACGTCCCGTTTGATTTATAATCTAGCATGAAACTCTGTCTCGTTTGACCTCGTTTCAAAATATACATGTTCAAGATTGGGTAAATTCATTTACTTAGTCATGACTAACGCATCGTAACCTATGATAATACTAGCGGTCATAAAGGCAAAACGATAATAGCAATGTCTAGCATCAGTCTACTTAATACAAGTACAAACCAAAATTAGACCCCAAATTACAACGGGGGTCTTTTACATCATGACATCGAATAACACAAAAGGAAATAGTCTTCAAGTGACATAGAGTTCACAAGTAGTCACGTTCAAGCAAAACAACAATGACATGCAATCACTCTAGGGTTCATCATTAGGCTCATTGTCCTCAGGTACCTATGCATGTTCTTCTTCACCTGTGATGACAAAGAGGGTGAGTCCTTATGAACTCAGCGAGGGGGAAACGAGGAATACGTTTTGAAACTCATTTTCCGGTTCAATTATGAAAACTCCTTTTTGAAAACACGTCACATAATACAAGTAACAAGGTACACAAATATACGAAACAAATCGAATAACAGATACATTTACCAATCATTTCAAGGATACGGTGAGCGGTTGCTCTCACTTTCAATTTCGATACAATTGTTGCGGCCGACTTCAATAATCCCCTTATCGCTCCCAATTGGGGGTACTCCGGATGTACCCCGAAACCTACGACCCAACTCTCCGAGGATGGAATGCCAAGCGACAGAGGGAATTGGACCATGGTAGTCACGGGAGCACCGGCAAGCCCTATGCAGCCCGACATTCGTGAAACGCTACCATGACACAATGAAAGGTTGCAACCTCGTATGCAATGCACATTTATAACATTTAACATATCACATTAGGAGGACAACAAAGTAGGCCGCCTCCGAGCAGTTATAAGATCGCACGTTGTCAAGTAATCAAACAAGGCACGATAAGACAAATAATTTCACTTGAAAAGCATATAGAGCCATATGAACATTAAACGGGCAGCCATGTAACACATGCAAGTCAAGCCATATAACTCATTTCAAAGTTCACGTATTCAAGTGATACGAATATTCAACATGCAACAACATTTACGTGGGTTCGGTTGCAAGAAAAGCTTATATGACAACATGCAATGGTCAAAATCACATTTGAAGTTATAAGACATTTACGGGCAGCCCACTAAGCATATAATTTCCACACAATAACCAAGAATCAACACTTAACAAAACTACCTAGTCAATAGGGTTTCCATTTCATGCTTAATCGTGTGATTAAAACCCTAAGTCAACTCAAAATCATTCTCAAGTCATGCATCATTCCATTCAAGCATCCTCAAGTACTCAAAACAGTCCACATAACATCCCAACACCACATTTCCACACAATTAGAACCACAAAAGGGGTTACAACAATTTTCCAAGCATGTAGCTAAATGAAACCTTTACTGCAATAGGCTGTTTTCCCACAATCAATAGGATAATAAAACAATCTACAAATTCATTGAATAAGATGTCAAATTAAATCTTAAGACGTTAACTAAAATCAGAAACAAACCTTGCATCAATTGGAGTTCAGAATCATTAGGTATGGCCGAAACAGTGAGGTAACACAAAACTGTCCAGATTTGCACACTTTTCAGAAATTGACGTTTTTGAGGTCCTTAGGGTCAGTTTTAGCCTTGGTCCATTTCTGACAAAATTGTCCAGAACTGAAAAATATAGCAGAATACCAAATTTCATGCATTTTGGACAACATGTACTAAGTCAAATATGGTTCGTTCCACAAGGTCAGTGCATCTGCCAAAACCTGCTTCATTTCTCCAGATTTTCAGATTTTGTCACATTTTAAAGATTTGCCATTTTGAGGACCTTAGAGTCAAAATTAGCTTCGGCCTATTTCTGGGACAAATGTCCAAAACTGTCCAAACTAGTCACCTACCAATTTTCAAGCATTTTCAATATCATTGTCTTAGCTAAACTTACCTCGAACAGACTGGTCAGAGAGCTGTCATCCATTTCGACTTCACCTAGCATCATTTTCAAGCCAAGATCTTGCCATGCATGGTTGTTTAAGCTTATGAACGACCATATAGCTCAAGTACAGAAGCAAATACACACATTTATGAGCATGCATGTGAGTTTTTAAAGAGTTTTCAATAGGTTTTAACCCTCACCTTTGCAATCAACCAAAAGATGTTCGAAAACCTTGTTGAAGCTCAAATCTTCTCCTTTCCTTTGCCTAGCCGAAATCCTACTAGCTTTTCTCTATTTTTCCTAGCTTAATGATCAATCTCTTAGCACATGCATGAGGTTAAACCATGAAGAAAAGAAATGGTTGTCAAGAAGCTTACCTAGGGCCGAAATGAAGCTTCAATGCACATGCATGAGTGATTTTTGAACTCTAGCTTGTTTGCTTGAGTTGCTTGGGTGATTTGCTTGCCTTGTTCGACTAAGGTATGATGAAGAGGAGCAAAGATGGTGAGAGCTCAGCCAAGGACCGAAATGGAGAGAGGAAATGAGAGTGAGAGAGAGATGTTGAGAGGAAAATGAGTGAAAATGAAAAAAAAAAAAGACAAAGCCTTGCAACTTATTGAAGCATGCTCGGCCTTGGGCAGCCAAAAATCTGATTTTGTGTCTTCAAAATGTTATTTTTTGAATGCTAGCATGGGCATGCAAGGGCTGGTCGAGTATGGTGAGGAATTGAGGGGAATTGAGCAATTTTTTAATGCCTTGTGCTAAGTGGTTGTCTAAGCATGCATAATAAACTATGTTGTTCAAATTTCTTGCTCAAGAACAAGGCATGGCCGGCTATTGCATGTGCCAATTCGGAATTTTTTTTGTCTTGTTGAGTGTTATTTTAATTGTATTTTGAAAGTGCAAGAGGAATAAAGAATAAGGAATGTTTTGTGTTTGGTGCATTTTTTGTCTTCTAGTGAATTGAATTAGGATTATTATATTGATAGTGAATTTTGTAGGATTGTTTTAGGATTATTTTATAGTTTATTGCTCCGTGTAAGATGCCTTCTCGGTTAGAGTGAAGGCACGTTTTCCTAGGTCTAGGGCACGCACTACGAGGTAGGACACGAACTATGAGATGAACACACGTTTTTCAAGTAAACGTACGCAACACTATATGAATGCACGTAATTCAATGCAAGGCACACAAAACTAAACACAATTCTCAATCCTAGGTCATGGCACACAAATCTAGGTTAGGACAAACGAAGCTGGGTTTCGCACGCAAATCGGGGTCGGGCCTCACATCCTCCCCTCCTTTAAAGAATTTTGTCCCGAAATTCAATATTACCTTGAAATAAAGCTGGATATTGCTGCTCCATTTGGTTTCGCCTTTCCCACGTTGCTTCTTCGACTCCATGATGATCCCACAACACTTTCACCATAGGTATAGTTCTGTTGCGCAACTCCCGATCCTGCTGGTCTTGGATCCGAATGGGCTTCTCCTCGTAAGACAAGTTTTCCCGAAGCTGCAACGACTCTGGCTCCAAGATATGTGACGGGTCAGGATGATACTTCCGCAGCATCGAAACATGAAAGACGTCGTGAATATTGGAGAGGTTCTGGGGTAGCGTTAGGCGATACGCCAACTTGCCAACCTTCTCAACTATCTCAAATGGTCCCACAAATCTCGGGCTCAACTTTCCACCCTTGCCATGTATAATCAGTCCCCTCCGGGGTGATATCTTTAAGAACACCTTGTCGCCAACCTCAAACTCGAGACTCCGTCTCCGTCGGTCTGCATAACTCTTCTGCCTACTCTGGGCGGTAACATCCGTTTCCGGATTAGGTGGATGTTATCAACAGTCTTCATCAGTTCAGGTAAAAGGGTCGGGTCAAAAGTCTTCGTCTCACCTAGTTCATCCCAGTAGACTGGGGATCGATAGTTACGTCCATACAGTGCCTCAAACGGGGCCATCCCGATAGTGGCCTGATAACTATTGTTGTAGGCGAACTCCGCTAGAGATAGATATTTCTCCCAACCTTTCCCGAAGTCTAACACACATGCCCTCAGCATATCCTCCAGAATCTGAATAGTTCTCTCTGATTGTCCATCGGTCTGAGGGTGATAAGCCGTGCTAAAACTCAACTTCGTTCCCAAAGCTTCTTGCAATCTCTTCCAAAATCGGGAAGTAAAACGAGGATCCCTATCCGATACAATACTCACAGGCATCCCGTGCAATCTTACAATCTCCGCCACATACATATCTCCCAATTCCTCAGGACTATCCTCCTTGTTCATCGGTAAGAAGTGCGCCGACTTAGTCAATCTATCCACTATAACCCAAACGGCGTCACGACCCTTTCGTGACCTAGGCAGGTCCATAACAAAATCCATAGTTATATGTTCCCATTTCCATTGAGGAATCTTCAACGGCTGTAGTAGACCTGCGGGTCGTTGATGTTCTGCTTTGACTCTCTGGCAAGTCAAACACCGTGCTACAAACTCCGCAATTCTCTTTTCATGTTATTCCACCAATAGTGTTGCTTCAAATCCCGATACATCTTTGTCCCGCCGGGGTAAATAGTATATCTTGAATTATGGGCTTCCTCAAGAATCTTCTTTTTCAGCTTCGGCTCGTTTGGAACACAAATCCGGTTCCTAAACCTCCAAATACCATCGTCATGAAACTTGAAATCTGCGTTGCTTTCCTTGATCTTCTGAAATTGTTGGTCCTTCTGTTGAGCCTCTCGTAACTCAGACAACAAAGTCGATTGAACTTGGGTAGTAGCAAAAAGTAACCCTTTCTGAGTCAATTGTGGTTTCCACAGAAACGCTTCCTCCAACAACTCCTGCACCTTGACTTCCAGTTTCGCCATGCTTGCTTTTCTGCTTAAGGCGTCTGCAACTACGTTCGCCTTACCGGGCACATAATTAATTGAGCAGTTATAATCGTCCAAAAGCTCCATCCACCGCCTTTGCCTCATATTCAACTCATTTTGAGAGAACAAGTATTTCAAGCTCTTATGATCGGTAAATACCTCAAACTTGTTACCCCATAGATAATGCCTCCATTTCTTGAGTGCAAACACAATAGCCGCTAACTCCAAATCATGTGTCGGGTAATTCATCTCATACGGCTTTGGTTTCCTAGAAGCATATGCAATCACTCTTCCATTTTGCATCAATACACATCCCAATCCTTCTTTCGAGGCATCGCTATAGATTACAAAACCTTGACTCCCTTCAGGTAATGCAAAAACTGGTGCGGTAGTCAATCTTTTCTTCAATTCTTGAAAGCTGCTCTCACACTTATCATCCCACACAAACTTGGTTTTCTTTTGGGTGAGCTTTGTAAGCGGTCCTGCAATCTTAGAGAAATCCTTCACGAACCTCCGATAATAGCCGGCTAGACCAAGAAAACTCTGAACCTCCGTAACATTTTCCGGCTTCTTCCAAGACATCACTGCATCAATCTTGCTAGATCTACCGCTATTCCCTCTTGGGATATGATATGCCCCAAAAATGCAATCTGCTGCAACCAAAATTCACACTTGCTAAACTTTGCATACAATTGGTGCTCTCGAAGTTTCTGCAGCACCAACCGCAGATGTTGCTCATGCTCCGTCTCCGATTTCGTGTATACCAAAATATCATCAATGAAGATCACCACAAATTGGTCCAAGTAGGGTTGAAACACCCTATACATCAAATCCATAAAAGCTGCTGGGGCATTAGTTAGTCCAAAAGGCATCACCACATATTCATAATGCCCATATCTCATCCTGAAAGTCGTTTTAGGCACATCTTCCTTCTTGATCCGCAACTGATAATACCCTTGCCTTAAGTCGAGTTTCGAATACACTTTGGCTCCTTGCAGTTGATCGAATAACTCGTCGATTAGGGGAAGCGGGTATTTATTCTTAACAGTCACTTGGTTCAAACCTCGATAGTCAATGCATAGCCTCAAAGTTCCGTCTTTCTTCTTAACAAATAAAACTAGCGCACCCCACAGTGAAGAACTTGGTTGTACAAATCATTTCTTCAGCAATCCTTGCAATTGGTCCTTTAATTCTTGTAGCTCAGCCGGTGCCATACGATAGGGAGCTTTTAATATCGGCTGGGTACCAGGTAGCAACTCTATAACAAACTTGATCTCCCGATTTAGGGGTAACTCGGGTAATTCTTCAGGGAACACATATGCATAGTCTTGGATCACAGGCATCTCCTCCAATCTAGCTTTATCCGACGGCTTGTTGATGAGGTAAGCCAAGTATCCGCAGCACCCTTTCCTCAAGGACTTCACTGCTTTTGTAGATGAAATGATGGAACTCCCGGTGAAATCTCTTCGACCCATGATCTCCAGTATCGGTTGATCAGGTACCCGAAACGTTATAATCTTCGCCCGGCAATCCAGTTGGACACGATGTTTTGCCAGCCAGTCCATCCCTAAAATGACCTCATAGTCTTGGAAAGGTAATACAATAAGATTGGTCGAGAATTCCCTATCCTTAATTTGGATTTTATATGCTTTACAAGCTGAACTAGTTACAAGTTTAGAACCCATTGGAGTACCAACTTCTACTTCATATGGCAAACATACAACTTTCAATTTCACACGTTCCACACATAAGGGAGTAATAAATGAATGAGTAGCACCCGGATCAATCAACACCTTAACAGGTTGATTCAGTATGAAGAATGTACCTTCAACAACAACGATCTCATCTGGAATCTCCTCGCACTCAATGGCATAAGCTCGGGCTTGGACTCTAGGAATTGGAGTCTTGCCTCTCCCGGCTGGTTTACCCTGATTCTGTCCCCCTTGCCATTTAGGGCAATCCTTAACCCGGTGCTGATCGCTGCCACAACCCACGCATTTCCCCAATTTTCTCCAACACTGGGCCTCGGTGTGGCCCTTCTTGTTACAGTACGAACAGATGGAAGTCTGAGAAGTAGGTGAACTACCTGTGGATCCGCGGGTGGAAGAGGCTGATGGCGCTTTAGTCGGGCCACGGTTATTCACTGACCTATTCTGGCTCTGGCCTTGATTACGACCCTGACTCTAGAATTTCCTCTGCTGACCTGGAGGCTGGTATGGCTTCTTGTTTGGCTGACTCGAACCGGCTCCATCTAGTTTCCTCTTCTCAACTCGAGAGGCAGCAGCAAAGAGAGCAGAGTAAGTATCGAAGTCATGAGAAGCTAACTGGTCCTGAATCTCTGGCCTCAATCCAACAGTAAATTTCCACATTTTCGCCTCTGGAGTACAAACCATATATTGAGCATAACGGGACAGTCGATCAAAACGTGCCTCGTACTGGGCTACCGTCATATTACCCTGGGTCAAGTGCATGAACTCCTCGATCCGCCTCTGCCTGGAGACTGCAGGTACATATTTCTCCTTAAATGCCTTAACGAAATTACCCCACAAGCGAGGTGTCTGATTAGTCTCCCACAGTGCCTCTACAGTGTGCCACCAATGCTCGGCATCCCCGTGCAACAGAAATACAGCAAACTCCACTTTCTCTTCATCTGTATAATCAAGTGGCCTGAAGATCTTCTCAATCTCGGACAGCCAAGCCTCTGCTTTCTCATCATCAGCTTCCCCATAGAATTTAGACGGGCGAAAGTCAAGGAACTCCTTCATTCGGCTATGTCTCCCATGGTTACCATCATTCCTATTGTTGATGTTGTTGTTGATGGCTTCACGAGCATCCTGACGTTCCATCACACGTGATACACGATCAATGGCATTTGCCAGCATATTAAACATAGCCATACCGGGATTAGTCTAATAGGCATCCCCGGTCTCTTGAGGTTCCCCGCTCCTATTAGTAGTACGGGTACTAGGGCCAGCCATCTAAAGGCACAGATTACGATGCACAATTTATTAAAATATGACAATTAAGAATCTAATGCATATGATATGCAACATAATATAGGTACAATTCTAAAAACATTTAAGGCATGTAAGTCACTTAAGCATACAGAACATAGAAGGCACATTTATCACACAATAACACATAAACAAGTCATCCTAATTATCTTAGGGCTCTACCCACGGTCCGAGAGTTAAACCCGGCTTAAGCAATCAAATCTCTGATACCATTCTTCTAAGGTGTCACGCCCCAACCCGGCCTATAAAGGTTAGACTAAGGTGTGATCTAAACATTCAAGTCCTTTCAAGTACTTAATCATTCAAGGAGGTTTAACACTTAATGTTTTACCCTAGACTCCAAAGTTTTTTCAGAAAACCGGCAGTATAACGGCTGTAATTGGGCTCTTTAGTTTGACCTAGTTCTCTAATCACCTCAAAATTTACTATCTCCATTCCATTACCAACTAAGATTACCATTTTACCATCAATTGAATTGCCTATTGGTTATTTCGACGTCCCGTTTGATTTATAATCTAGCATGAAACTATGTCTCGTTTGTTTGTTTGACCTCATTTCAAAATATACCTGTTCAAGATTGGGTAAATTCATTTACTTAGTCCTGACTAACGCATCGTAACCTATGATAATACTAGCGGTCATAAAGGCAAAACGATAATAGCAATGTCTAGCATCAGTCTACTTAATACAAGTACAAACCAAAATTAGACCCCAAATTACAACGGGGGTCTTTTACTTCATGACATCGAATAACACAAAAGGAAATAGTCTTCAAGTGACATAGAGTTCACAAGTAGTCACGTTCAAGCAAAACAACAATGACATGCAATCACTCCAGGGGTTCATCATTAGGCTCATTGTCCTCAGGTACCTGTGCATGTTCTTCTTCACCTGTGATGAAAAAGAGGGTGAGTCCTTATGAACTCAGTGAGGGGGAAACAAGGAATACATTTTGAAACTCATTTTCCGGTTCAATTATGAAAACTCCTTTTTGAAAACACGTCACATATTACAAGTAACAAGGTACACAAATATACGAAACAAATCGAATAATAGATACATTTACCAATCATTTCAAGGATACGGTGAGCGGTTGCTCTCACTTTCAATTTCGATACAATTGTTGCGGCCGACTTCAATAATCCCCTTATCGCTCCCAATTGGGGGTACTCCGGATGTACCCCGAAACCTACGACCCAACTCTCTGAGGGTGGAATGCCAAGCGATAGAGGGAATTGGACCATGGTAATCACGGGAGCACCGGCAAGCCCTATGCCGCCCGGCGTTCGTGAAACGCTACCATGCCACAATGAAAGGTTGCAACCTCATATGCAATGCAAATTTATAACATTTAACATATCACATTAGGAGGACAACAAAGTAGGTCGCCTCCGAGCAGTTATAAGATCGCACGTTGTCAAGTAATCAAACAAGGCACGATAAGACAAATAATTTCACTTGAAAAGCATATAGAGCCATATGAACATTAAACAGGCAGCCATGTAACACATGCAAGTCAAGCCATATAACTCATTTCAAAGTTCACGTATTCAAGTGATACGAATATTCAACATGCAACAACATTTACGTGGGTTCGGTTGCAAGAAAAGCTTATATGACAACATGCAATGGTCAAAATCACATTTGAAGTTATAAGACATTTATGGGCAGCCCACTAAGCATATAATTTCCACACAATAACCAAGAATCAACACTTAGCAAAACTACCTAGTCAATAGGGTTTCCATTTCATGCTTAATCGTGTGATTAAAACCCTAAGTCAACTCAAAATCATTCTCAAGTCATGCATCATTCCATTCAAGCATCCTCAAGTACTCAAAACAGTCCACATAACATCCCAACACCACATTTCCACACAATTAGAACCACAAAAGGGGTTACAACAATTTTCCAAGCATGTAGCTAAATGAAACCTTTACTGCAATAGGCTGTTTTCCCACAATAAATAGGATAATAAAACAATCTCCAAATTCAGTGAATAAGATGTCAAATTAAATCTTAAGAAGTTAAATAAAATCAGAAACAAACCTTGCATCAATTGGAGTTCAGAATCATTAGTTATGGCCGAAACAGTGAGGTAACACAAAACTGTCCAGATTTGGACACTTTTCAGAAATTGACGTTTTTGAGGTCCTTAGGGTCAGTTTTAGCCTTGGTCCATTTCTGACAAAATTGTCCAGAACGGAAAAATATAGCAGCACACCAAATTTCATGCATTTTGGACAACATTTACTAAGTAAAATATTGTTCGTTCCACAAGGTCAGTGCATCTACCAAAACCTGCTTCATTTCTCCAGATTTCCAGATTTGGTCACATTTTAACGATTTGCCATTTTGAGGACCTTAGAGTCAAAATTAGCTTCGGCCTATTTCTGGGAAAAATGTCAAAAACTGTCCAAACTAATCACCTACCAATTTTCAATCATTTTCAATATCATTTTCTTAGCTAAACTTACCTCGAACAGACTGGTCAGAGAGCTGTCATCCATTTCGACTTCACCTAGCATCATTTTCAAGCCAAGATCTTGCCATGCATGGTTGTTTAAGCTTATGAACGACCATATAGCTCAAGTAAAGAAGCAAATACACACATTTATGAGCATGCATGTGAGTTTTTAAAGAGTTTTCAAAAGGTTTTAACCCTCACCTTTGCAATCAACCAAAAGATGCTCAAAAACCTTGTTGAAGCTCAAATCTTCTCCTTTCCTTTGCCTAGCCGAAATCCTACTAGCTTTTCTCTATTTTTCCTAGCTTAATGATCAATCTCATAGCACATGCATGAGGTTAAACCATGAAGAAAAGAAATGGTTGTCAAGAAGCTTACCTAGGGCCGAAATGAAGCTTCAATGCACATGCATGAGTGATTTTTGAACTCTAGCGTGTTTGCTTGAGTTGCTTGGGTGATTTGCTTGCCTTGTTCGACTAAGGTATGATGAAGAGGAGCAAAGATGGTGAGAGCTCAGCCAAGGACCGAAATGGAGAGAGGAAATGAGAGTGAGAGAGAGATGTTGAGAGGAAAATGAGTGAAAATGAAAAAAAAGACAAAGCCTTGCAACTTGTTGAAGCATGCTCGGCCTTGGGCAGCCAAAAATCTGATTTTGTGTCTTCAAAATGTTATTTTTTGAATGCTAGCATGGGCATGCAAGGGCTGGTCGAGTATGGTGAGGAATTGAGGGGAATTGAGCAATTTTTTAATGCCTTGTGCTAAGTGGTTGTCTAAGCATGTATAATAAACTATGTTGTTCAAATTTCTTGCTCAAGAACAAGGCATGGCCGGCTATTGCATGTGCCAATTCTGAATTTTTTTTTGTCTTGTTGAGTGTTATTTTAATTGTATTTTGAAAGTGCAAAAGGAATAAAGAATAAGGAATGTTTTGTGTTTGGTGCATTTTTTGTCTTCTAGTGAATTGAATTAGGATTATTATATTGATAGTGGATTTTGTAGAATTGTTTTAGGATTATTTTATAGTTTAGTGCTCCGTGTAAGATGCTTTCTCGGTTAGAGTGAAGGCACGCTTTCCTAGGTCTAGGGCACGCACTATGAGGTAGGACACGAACTACGAGACGAATGCACGTTTTTCAAGTAAACGCACGCAACACTATATGAATGGACGTAATTCAATGCAAGGCACACAAAACTAAACACAATTCTCAATCCTAGGTCATGGCACGCAAATCTAGGTTAGGGAAAACGAAGCTGGGTTTCGCACGCAAATCGGGGTCGGGCCACACACACAACATACCGTTGAAAAGCACTCCGAGAGCTCTACGACGGAGGCAACAAGCCTGCTCGCCTTTAACCATTTTCGGAGCCCAAAATCAAATGTTTTCATCAGTTTTGGGACATTTTTCTTCTTTTACGATGTTTTTTCGTCCCGGATCGTATGTCATGAGCCTCGAAAAGGACGACAACCTAATCCATCATATTTCTATTATCTAATCCCACGGAACCTTGGGCAAGATAACTTCACTTCACGTAGAGGCTGGGCCCACAGACCGAGGGCTTGGGGCTTGGGACCAGGTCTCCGTCGCTCTGGTGCCCATAACTTTTGATCCGTAAGGACTTATGCGGCGCTTAGCATACCGTTAGAAAGCTTTCCAAGAGCTCTACGACGGGGGCAGCAAGCCTGCTCGGTTGTAACTATTTACGGAGCCCAAAATTGAGCATTTTCATCAGATTTGGGACATTTTTCATCGTTTAAACTATTTTTTTGTCCCGAATCGTACGTCGTGAGCTGCGAAAAGGACAACAACCTAATATATAATATTTCTATTACAGAATCCCATGGCACCTTGGGCAAGACAACTTCGCTTGTCATAGAGGCTGGGCTCACAAACCGAGGGCGCATGGCTTAGAACTAGGTGTCCGTCACTCCGATGCCCATAACTTTTGATCTGTATGGAGTTACGCGGCACACAGCATACCATTAGAAAACTCTCCGAAAACTCTACGACGGGGATAGCAGGCCTGTTCGGTTGGGACTATTTTCGGAGCCCAAAATAGAACATTTTCATCAGTTCCGGGATACTTTTCTTCTTTCGCGTTATTTTTCCGTCCCGGATCGTATGTTGTGAGCCGTGAAAAGTACGACAACCTAATCCATTACATTTCTATTTCCGAATCTGATTGTACCTTGGGCAAGACAACTTCACTTCACGTAGAGGCTGGGCCTACAAACCTAGGGCGTGGGGCTTGGGACCAGGTCTCCGTCACTCCAGTGCCCATAACTTTTGATTCGTAAGGAGTTACACGGCACACAACATACCATTGGAAAGCTTTCCGAGAGCTCTACGACATAGGTAACTAGCCTGCTCAACTACGCCTATTTTCGGACCCCAAAATCGAACGTTTTCATCAATTTCGGGACACTTTTCTTCTTTTGCGCTATTTTTTCGTCCCGCATCGTACGTCTCAGGCCGCGAAAAGGACGACAACCTAATCCATCACATATCTATTACCGAATCCCACGGCACCTTGGGCAAGACAACTTCACTTCACGTAGAGGCTGGGCCCGCAAACCGAGGGCGTAGGGCTTGGGACAAGGTCTTTGTCGCCCTAGTACCCTTAACTTTTGATCCGTAAGGAATTACGCGGCGCACAGTATACCGTTAGAAAACTCTCTGAGAACTCTATTATGGGGGCAGTAGGCTTGCTCGGATGCGCCTATTTTCGGATCCCAAAATTGAACGTTTTCATCAGTTCCGAGAAACTTTTATTCTTTTGCGCTGTTTTTCCGTCTCGGATCATACGTCGTGAGCCGCAAAAAATACGACAACCTAATCCATCACATTTCTATTACCGAATCCCATGGTACCTTGGGAAAGACAACTACGCTTCACGTAGAGGCTGGGCCAGCAAACCGAGGGCGTGGGGCTTGGGACCAGGTCTCCGTCGCTCAAGTGCCCATGACTTTTGATCCGTCAGAAGGTACGCGGCGCACAACATACATATGGAAAGGTCTGCGAGAGCTCTATGACGGAGGTAGCAAGCCTGCTTAGATGCACCTATTTTCGGAGCCCAAAATCGAACGTTTTCATCTTTTTCGGGACACTTTTCTTGTTTTGCGATATTTTTTTGTCCCGGATCGTACATCTCAAGCCGCAAAAAGGACGACAACCTAATCCATAACATTTCTATTACCGAATCTCACGGCACCCTGGGCAAGACAACTTCTCTTCACATAGAGGCTGGGCTCGCAAACCGAGGGCATGGGGCTTGAGACCAGGTCTTCGTTGCTCTAGCGCCCATAACTTCTGATCCGTAAGGAGTTGCACGGCGCACAGCATACCGTTAAAAAGCTCTCCCAGAACTCTACGACGGGGTCAGTAAGCCTGTTCAGTTGCCCCTATTTTTAGAGCACAAAATCAAACTTTTTTATCAGTTTCGGGACACTTTTCTTCTTTTGCACTCTTTTTTCGTCCCGGATCGTACGTCGTGAGCTGCGAAAGGGAGACAACCTAATCCATCACATTTCTATTACCGAATCCCATGGCACCTTGGGCAAGGCTAGGCCTGCAAACTGAGGGCGTGGGGCTTGGGACCAAGTCTCCGTCGCTCCGGTGCCCATAATTTTTTATCCGTAATGAGTTACGCGGCGCACAGCATACCGTTAGAATGCTCTCCGAGAGCTTTACGACGGGGGCAGCAAGCCAGTTTGGCTGCCCCTATTTTCGGAGCCCAAAATTGAACGTTTTCATCAGTTTTAGGACACTTTTCTTCTTTTGCACTGTTTTTCCGTCCGGGATTGTACGTCGTGAGCCGCAAAAAGTACGACAACCTAATCCATCACATTTCTATTACCGAATCCCATGGTACCTTGGGCAAGACAACTTCTCTTCACGTAAAGGCTGGGCCAGCAAACCGACGGCGTGGGGCTTGAGACCAGGTCTTCGTCAATCTGGTGCCTGTAACTTTTGATCAGTATGGAGTTGCATGGCGCACAGCATGCCGCTAGAAAGCTCTCCGACAACTCTACGACGGGGGTAGCAAGCCTGTTCGGCTGCCCCTATTTTCGGAGCCCAAAATCGAACGTTTTCATCAGTTTTAGGACACTTTTCTACTTTTGCGCTGTTTTTCTGTCCCGGATCATACACCGTGATTCACGACAAGGACGACGGCCTAATCTATCACATTTCTATTACCGAATCCCGCAGCACCTTAGGCAAGACAACTTTGCTTCGCGTAGAGGCTGGGCTCATAAACCGAGGGCGTGGGGCATGGGACCAGGTCTTCGTCGCTCCGGTGCCTATAACTTTTGATCCGTAAGGAGTTACGTGACGCACAACATACCGTTGGAAAGCTCTCCGAGAGCTCTACGATGGGTGCAGCAAGCCTGCTAGGTTGTAACTATTTTCGTAGCCCAAAATCAAACCTTTTCATCAGTTTTAGGACACTTTTCTTCTTTTACGCTGTTTTTTCATCCCGGATCGTATGTCGTGAGCCTCGAAAAGGACGACAACCTAATATATCACATTTCTATTACTGAATCTCACAGTCCCTTGGGCAAGACAACTTTGCTTCACGTAGAGGCTGGGCCCGCAAACCGAGGGCGTGGGGCTTGGGACCAGGTCTCCGTCGCTCCGGTGCCAATAACTTCTGATCTGTAAGGAGTTACGCGGTGCACAGCATACCGTTAGAAAGTTCTCCAAGAACTCTACGACGAGGGCAGCAAGCCTGCCTAGCAGTGCCTATTTTCGGAGCCCAAAATCAAACGTTTTCATCAGTTCTGGGACACTTTTCTTCTTTTGCGCTGTTTTTCTGTCCCAAATCTTACGTCTTGAGCCGCGAAAAGGACGACATCATACCGAATCCTACGGCACCTTGGGCAAGACAACTTCACTTCACGTAGAGGCTGGGCCAGCAAACCGAGGGCGTGGGGCTTGGGACTAGGTCTCCATCGCTCCGGTGCCCATAACTTTTTATCCGTAAGAAGTTACGCGGCGCACAACATACTGTTAGAAACATATCTGAGAACTCTACGACGGGGGCAGCAAACCTGCTCGGCTGTGCCTGCTTTTGGAGCCCAAAATCAAACGTTTTCATCAGTTTCTGGACACTTTTCTTCTTTTGCGCTATTTTTCCATCCCGGATCGTACGTCATGAGCCGTGAAAAGGACAACAGCCTAATCCATCACATTTCTATTACCAAATCCAACGGCACCTTGGGCAAAACGACTTCACCTCATGTAGAGGCTGGGCCCGCAAACTGAGGGTGTGGGGCTTGGGACCAGGTCTCCATCGCTCCAGTGCCCATAACTTTTCATCCGTAAGGAGTTACGCAGCGCAAAGTATGCTGTTGGAAAGCACTCCGACAGCACTACGACAGGGGTAGCAAGCCTGCTTGGCTGTAACTATTTTCGGAGCCCAAAATCGAACGTTTTCATTAGTTTCGGGACACTTTTCTTCTTTTACAATGATTTTTCATCCCGGATCGTACGTCGTGAGTTGCGAAAAGTACGACAACCTAATCCATCACATTTTTATTACCGTATCCCATGGCACCTTAGGTAAGACAACTTCGCTTCAAGTAGAGGCTAGGCTCGCAAACCGAGGGCATGGGGCTTGGGACCAGTTCTCCGTCGCACCGGTGCCCATAACTTTTCATCCGTAAGGAGTTACGCGGTGCACAACATACCGTTGGAAAGCTCTCCGAGAGCTCTACGACGGGGGCAGCAAGCCTGCTCGACTGCAACTATTTATAGAGCCCGAAATCAAACATTTTCATCAGTTTCGGGATACTTTTTTCTATTGCACTGTTTTTTCGTCCCAGATCGTACATCTTGAGCCGCGAAAAGGACGACAACCTAATCAATCATATTTTTATTACCAAATCCCATGGTACCTTGGGTAAGACAACTTCGCTTGTCATAGATGCTGGCCCCGCAAACTGAGGGCGTGGGGCTCGGAACCAGGTCTCCGTTACTCCGATGCCTATAACTTTTGATCGGTAAGGAGTTACGCGGTGTACAACATACCGTTAGAAAGCTCTCCAGGGCGACTGTTTTCATCAGTTCTGGGACACTTTTCTTCTTTTGTGCTCTTTTTCCATCTAGGATCGTACGTCGTGAGCAGAAAAAAGTACGACAATCTAATCTATCACATTTCTATTACCAAATCCCATGGTACCTTGGGCAAGACAACTTCGCTTCACGTAGAGACAGGGCCCGCAAACCGGGGCCGTGGGGCTTGGGACCAGGTCTCCGTCAATCCGATGCCCATAACTTTTGATCCGTAAGGAATTACGCGGCGCACAGCATACCATTGGAAGGCTCTCTGGGAGCTCTACGACGGAGACAGCAAGCCTGCTTTGCTACGCCTCTTTTCGAAGCCCAAAATCGAACGTTTTCATCAGTTTCAGGACACTTTTCTTGTTTTGCGCTGTTTTTTCGTCCCGGATCGTACGTCTCGGGCCGCAAAAAGGACGACAACCTAATCCATCATATTTCTATTACCAAATCCCATGGCACCTTGGGCAAGACAACTTCGCTTCACATAGAGGCTGGGCCCGCAAACCGAGGGCGTGGGCTTGAGACTAGGTCTCCGTCGCTCCGGTGCCCATAACTTTTGATCCGTAAGGAGTTACGCGGCGCACAACATACTGTTAGAAAGCTCTCCAAGAACTCTACGACGGGGGCAGCAGGCCTGTTCGGCTGCACCTATTTTTGGATTCCAAAATCGAACGTTTTCATCAGTTCAGGGATACTTTTCTTCTTTTGCACTGTTTTTTTTATCCCGGATCGTACGTCGTGAGCCACGAAAAGTACGACAACCCAATCCATCACATTTCTATAACCGAATCCCATGGTACCTTGGGCAAGACAACTTCGCTTCACATAGAGGCTGGGCCCGCAAACCGAGGGCGTGGGGCTTGGGACCAGGTCTCCGTCGCTCCGGTGCCCATAACTTTTGATCTGTCAGGAGTTGCGCGGCTCACAGCATACCGTTAGAAAGCTCTCTGAGAACTCTACGACAGGGGTAGCAAGCCTGTTTGGCTGTCCCTATATTCGGAGCCAAAAATCGAACGTTTTCATCAGTTTTGTGACACTTTTCTACTTTTGCACTATTTTTTTGTCATGGATACTACGTTGTGAGCCGCGAAAGGGACGACAACCTAATCCATCACATTTCTATTACCGTATCCCATGGCACCTTGGGCAACGCAACTTCACTTCACGTAAAGGTTGGGCCCGCAAACCGAGGGCGTGGGGCTTTGGACCAGGTCTCCGTCGCTCCGGTGCCCATAACTTTTGATCCGTAAGGAGTTACGCAGCGCACAACATACCGTTAGAAAGATTTCCGAGAGCTCTACGACGGGGTCAGCAAGCCTGCTCGGCTGCAACTGTTTTCGTAGCCCAAAATAGAACATTTTCATCAGTTTCGGGACACTTTTCCTCTTTTGTGCTGTCTTTCCGTCCCGGATCGTACGCCGTGAGCCGCGAAAGGGACGACAACCTAATCCATCACATTTCTATTACCGAATCCGACAGCACCTTAGGCAAGTCTACTTCGCTTCACGTAGAGGCTGGGCCCGCACACCGAGGGCGTTGGGCTTGGAACCAGCTCTCCGTCGCTCCGGTGCCTATACCTTTTGATCCGTAAGGAGTTACGCGGTGCATAACATACCGTTGGAAAGAACTCCGAGAGCTCTATGACGAGTGCTGCAAGCCTGCTCGGCTGCAACTGTTTTCATAGCCCAAAATTGAACGTTTTCATCAGTTTTGGGACACTTTTCTTCTTTCGCACTATTTTTTCGTCCCAGATCGTACGTCGTGAGCCGCGAAAAGGACGACAACCTAATCCATCACATTGCTATTATCGAATCCCAAGGCACCTTGGGCAAGGCAACTTCACTTCACGTAGAGGCTGGGCCCGCAAACCGAGGGCGTGGGGCTTGGGACCAGGTCTCCATCGCTCCGGTGCCCATAACTTTTGATCCGTAAGGAGCTCCACGGTGCACAGCATACCGTTGGAAAGCTCTCCGAGAGCTCTACGATGGGGGCAGTAAGCCTGCTCGACTGCAACTGTTTTCGGAGTACAAAATGGAACATTTTCATCAGTTTCGGGATGCTTTTCTTCTTTTGCGCAGTTTGTCCGTCCCGTATCGTACGTCGTGAGCCACGAAAAGGACGATAACCTAATCCATCATATTTCTATTATAGAATCCCACGGCACCTTGGGCAAGACAACTTCGCTTTACATAGAGGCAGGGCCCGCAAACTGAGGGCGTGGGGCTTGGGACCAGGTCTCTATCGCTCCGGTGCCCATAACTTTTGATCCGTAAGGAGTTACGCAACGCACAGCATACCGTTGGAAAACTCTCCGAGAGCTCTACGACGAGGGCAACAATCCTGCATGGCAGCTGTAACACCCCTATCCCTCTCGAGACCGAGAGTTCTATCAATCAATCTAATCGCAACCCAAACCAAACCCGGACATAAATTTTCAGGGAAAACGGACGGAGTCTCCCTTGTTTCTAGGCAAATTGCAAAACCTGTAATAGCATATAAATGGACCAACACCGTGTCCAACCATACAAAACTTCCTCAAGGCCATCCGAGCCTCGGTTCTCAACAATTTAAATTCAGCAAGTATACATGCATTTCCAATTTAAAAGCTAACCTATCTTTTTTCATTTTTGATAAGTACATTCGAACTTGACAATTAAACCATACTAAGCTACTACATGAAATAAACTATCATGGCATTCTAACCCTTTTCCTTTGGACATTACAAACATACATTGAAGTTAAGCTACATTAACTAAATACACAATCTAACTTATCAAACCACCTCAACTACTTAGCTAGATTTAAATTACATTTCTTTTAACAATAAATACATACAACATATAAAAGCATATATCTTTACAACTTTGACAACTCAAGTCACATAGGCACGCAAGACAACTCTTCAAGCACGGACTTTCACAAAATCACGAACTTTCCAGCTAACATGGCATTTCCTGAAATGTGGTGGTGAGGAGTGAGTATACACAACACGTATACTCAGTGAGGGCGAGACAGATATCGAGTTAGAGAGGAAGAGAGTCGTGCAATGCAAATATACACAGCTAAGCAATAAAGTCAATAAGAAAGCATTCAATACAAACGACAATATATTAAACATTCAAGAAAGCATTAACACAACCATTCAAAGCTATACCACACTCTGAAGGCTATGGTTCACTCTTTCGAGCAATATACCATTTCACGAGCGATACATCAATCTCGAGCTTGATGTTGACAACGATGACAATAAGTGCGCAACCACCTTATAACACCAGTTTGGAATACCCCGGGAGTAACCATCAATCTACGACCCAAATCTCCCTGGGAGGCAACCCAAGCGAGAATAGGGAATAGCTATGGAGCTAGGGCAACCAACACTGGCAACCCGAGGCTACCCAGCGAGGCCCATCACTCACGTGCGGGACACTATGCAATGCAAGACTCAATACAAGGCAATAAACGGGCGAAAGGACACCAATACAAACTAGTGACAACAAACGAGATAACAAGCAATCACAATCAATACTTTCAAGCATAACAAGCAATAATAAGTAACAATAACACCAATTAAACAAGTAACAGCAGTTCAAACACGAAAACAACAAATATCACTATTCAACCCCAACTTCCAAGGACAATTACGAGCAAACGAGCTACGGGATTAGGAAACCGATTTCACTACATTCACTCAGGAACTACAAGGCACGTTTCTATGTCACTAAACTTCACTTTCTCACCTGAGACCCGAAAGTCCACCTACTGCGTTTGAACTACAACTATGCTAACCGGTCATTCAATCAACGCCACAACAGCGCCAAAAGTGCTTCCATACCCTCAATTACAAAACCCCCAACTCAATTCGAGCACGGTCAACTTTTGGTCAAACGGCCCCTTTACGTTTCTTTGTCTAATTTCTAATTTTAACAACGACCGGTCCGTTTTTATTTCACATTTTATCTTTCTATCACTAATGGCACCTATCCAAATCAATCAATCGCAATTCGGATCGAAATCCAAAATTCTAGGGTTTACTATTCATAATTCACTATTCATGTTCTTCTCCAATTTCAAATACGCAGTTTCAACCGTAAAAATTGCTAAATAACTAACAAGCAATGCTCTACGAACCCTAAGCAAGCTATTTCAAGCAATAACAGGCATTATAACGCGATAAATATCAAATCTGAAAAATTGACTCAAAAATCAAATTCGTATTAAAATGCACAAAAGCGTGAAAACCCTCACAGAGATTGAAGACCAAGACCCGCAAGGACCCGAGCCACGACCCCCGAGCAGTTCCACGCACGATTGTAGAAGAAAATGCAAGCAAAATATTTTTTTTCTCTTGCAAAGCTTCGGCCATGGGGGGGACAAAAAGGGAATTTATGGTTTTGTTTTTGAGTCATTTTTGCCTTGTTTTTAATTTAAATGGTGACAAGGGCATTTTGGTCATTTGCAAAATCAAACTTTAATTAAAAATAGTCAAATAAGCTTATTTTGATGCCATTAAATCTAATTCAAGTTAAAACAATGCAATTAAATGAAAAATAACTAAAACTAGTTAAATTAAGCTAAAAACATTTTTCACTAAATCCGAAAATATTTCTCTAACTCTTATTTTTGAAATTCTACGATCAAAAGGTCAATAATCGATCGCTAATAAAGTGATGAGCAATAATATAAAACTTTAATTCTTTAAAAAGTAGAATAGTAGAATAGTTTAAAATTCACTCCGGCTCGGAGTTACTTTCCTTATTTATTTGAAAACCGAGTGATTTTAATGCAAAACAACCAAAATCGATTATTAAAAATAATCAAAACAATCAAGGTAATCAATATTCATTTAAAAATAATTAATTTAACTATTTCTAGAACATTTTAAAGAATTATGAAGTTCATGTTAAGTTACAAATGACCAAATAAATATAAACATGTAATCAAGTGCAATTAAATATTAACATTTAAGATGACACTTAATTAATCACAAGAGAATAAATTCAATTATTACAATTATTAGAAATAGGTAATAATCTTTTAATCAATTAATATAAATCATTTTCGAATTCTTCTAAAAGAAATAGCAAAACAATGAAAATTAGATGATTTAACTAATTAAACATTTAATCAAATGCAGTCAAGTGCTATTAAATGCATGCCGGGTTCGGGTTATCACAGCAGCGATTTTTTTGGAGCCCAAAATCGAACGTTTTCATCAGTTTCGGGACACTTTTCTTCTTTTGCGCTGTTTTTACGTCCCGGATCATACGTCGTGAGCTGCAAAAAGTACGACAACCTAATCCATCACATTTCTATTACCGAATCCCTTGGTACCTTGGGCAAGACAACTTCGCTTCACGTAGAGGCTGGGCCTATAAACCGAGGGCGTGGGGCATAGGACCAGGTCTCCGTCGCTTTGGTGCCCATAGCTTATGATTCGTAAGGAGTTACGCGGCGCACAACATACCATTGGAAATCTCTCCGAGAGCTCTACGATGGAAGCACCAAGCTTGGTCAGCTGCGCTTGTTTTCAGTGCCCAAAATTGAACGTTTTCATCAGTTTAGGGACACTTTTCTTCTTTTGCGATGTTTTTTCGTCCCGGATCGTTTGTCTCGAGCCGCGAAAAGGATGACAACCTAATCCATCACATTTCTATTACCAAATCCCATGGCACCTTGGGCAAGACAACTTCGCTTCATGTAGAGGCTGGGCCTGCAAACCGAGTGCGTGGCGTTTAGGACCAGGTCTCTGTTGCCCGGTGCCCATAACTTTTGATCTGTATGAAGTTACACGGCACACAACATACCGTTAGAAAGCTCTCTGAGAGCACTACGATGGGGGCAGGAGGCCTGCTAGGCTGTGCCTGTTTTCAGAGCCCAAAATCGAATGTTTTTATCAGTTTTGAGATATTTTTCTTCTTTTGCGCTGTTTTTCTGTCCCAAATCATACGTCGTGAGCCGTGAAAAGTACAACAACCTAATCCATCACATTTCTATTACCGAATCCCTTGGTACCTTGGGCAAGACAACTTCGCTTCATGTAAAGGCTGGGCCGATAAACCAAGGGCGTAGGGCTTGGGACCAGGTCTCCGTCGCTCCGGTGCCCATAACTTTTGATCCGTAAGGAGTTACACGGCGCACAAAATACCATTGGAAAGCTCTCCGAGAGCTCTACGATGGAGGCACCAAGATTGCTCAGCTGCGCCTGTTTTTAGAGCCCAAAATTGAAAGTTTTCATCAGTTTTGGGATACTTTTCTTCTTTTGTGCTATTTTTTCATCCCGGATCGTAGGTTTCGAGCCGCGAAAAGGACGGCAACCTAATCTATCACATTTCTATTACTGAATCCCACGAGACCTTGGGCAAGACAACTTCGCTTCACGTAGAGGCTGGGCCAGCAAACCGAGGGCGTGGGGCTTGGGACCAGGTCTCCGTCGCTCCGGCGCCCATAACTTTTGACCCGTAAGGAGTTACGCGGCGGACAGCATACCGTTGAATAGCTCTGCGAGAGCTCTACGACAGGTGCAGCTAGCTTGCTCGGCTGCAATTGTTTTCGTAGCCCAAAATTGAATGTTTTCATCAGTTTTGGGACACTTTTCTCCTTTGGCGACGTTTTTCCATCCCGTATCGTACGTTGTGAGCCTCGAAAAGGACGACAACCTAATCCATCACATTTCTATTACCGAATCCCACGACACCTCAGGCAAGACAACTTCACTTCACGTAGAGGCTGGCCCCGCAAACCGAGGACGTGGGGCTTGGGACCAGGTCTCCGTCGCTCCGGTGCCCATAACTTTTGATCCGTAAGGAGTTACGTGGCGCACACCATATAGTTAAAAAGCTCTCCGAGAGCTCTACGACGAGGACAGCTAGCCTGCTCGGTTGCGCCTATTATCGGATCCCAAAATCTAACGTTTTCATCAGTTTTGGGACACTTTTCTTCTTTTGCGCTGATTTTTCATCCCGAATCGTACGTCGTGAGCCACGAAAAGGACGACAACCCAATCCATCACATTTCTATTACCGAATCCCACGTTACCTTGGGCAAGACAACTTCGCTTCACGTAGAGGTTGGGCCCATAAACCGAGGGCGTGGGGCTTGGGACCATGTCTCCGTCGCTCCGGTGTCCATCACTTTTGATCCATAAGGAGTTACACGATGCACAGCATACCGTTGGAAAGCTCTCCGAGAGTTTTACGACGGGGGCAGCAAGCCTGCTTGGCTGTAGCTATTTTCGGAGCCCAAAATCTAACGTTTTCATCAATTTTGGGACACATATCTTCTTTTGCGCTATTTTTTCGTCCCGAATCGTATGTCGTGAGCCGCGAAATGGATGACAACCTAATCCATCACATTTCTATTACCAAATCCCACGTTACCTTGGGCAAGACAACTTCACTTCACGTAGAGGTTGGGCCCGCAAACCGAGGACGTGGGGCTTAAGACTAGGTCTCCGTCGATCCAGTGCCCATAACTTTTAATATGTAAGGTGTTACGCGCCGAACAGCATACCGTTGGAAAGCTCTTCGAGAGCTCTACAACGGGGGCAGTAAGCCTACTCGGCTGGAACTATTTTCGGAGCCCAAAATCGAACGTTTTCATCATTTTCGGAACACTTTTCTTCTTTTGCGCTGTTTTTCCTTCCTGGATCGTTCGTCGTGAGCCGCGAAAAGGACGACAACCTAATCCATCACATTTCTATTACCGAATCCCACGGTACCTTGGGTAAGACAACTTCGCCTCACGTAGAGGCTGGGTCCGCAAACCGAGGGGTGGGGCTTGGGACCAAGTCTCGGTTACTCCGGTGCCCATAACTTTTGATCCATAAGGAGTTACGCGGCACACAGCATACCGTTTGAAAACTCTTCGAGAGCTCTACGATGGGGGCAACAAGCCTGCTCGGCTGCAACTATTCTAGGAGTACAAAATTGTACGTTTTAATCAGTTTCTGGAGACTTTTCTTCTTTTGCGCTGTTTTTCTGTCTCGAATCGTACATCGTGAGCCGCAAAAAGGACGACAACCTAATCCATCACATTTCTATTACCGAATCCCACGTCACCTTGGGCAAGAAAATTTCGCTTCACATAGAGGCTGGGCCCGCAAACCTAGGGCGTGGGGCTTGGGATTAGGTCTCCGTCGCTCCGGTGCCCATAACTTTTGATCCGTAAAGAGTTACGCGGCGCACAGCATACCGTTGGAATGCTCTCCGAGAGCTCTACGACGGGGGCAGCAAGCTTGCTCAGCTGTAACTATTTTCGGAGCCCAAAATTGAACGTTTTCATCAGTTTTGGGATACTTTTCTTCTTTTGCACGATTTTTCTGTCCCGGATTATACGTCGTGAGCCGCGAAAAGGACGACAACCTAATCCATCACATTTCTATTACCAAATCTCATAGTTCCTTGGGCAAGACAACTTCGCCTCACGTAGAGGATGGGCTCGTAATCCGAGGGCGTAGGGCTTGGGACCAGGTCTCCGTTGCTCTGGTGCCCATAACTTTTGATCCGTAAGGAGTTACACGGTGCACAGCATATCGTTGGAAAGCTCTCCGAGAGTTTTACGACGGGGGCAGCAAGACAACTCGCTTGACATGTGCCTGACCTCGACTTGCGTGCGATACCTCATTTTGTGTGTCCTAACCTAGATTTGTATGCCTTGACCTAGGTTTAAGAGTCGTGTTTCGTTTTATGTGCCTTGCATCGAATTACGTGCATTCATTTAGGGTTGCGTGCATTTGCTTGGGAAACGTGCATTCGTCTCGTAGTTCATATCTTACCTCAGAGTGCATGCCCTAAATCTAGGAAAGCGTGCCCACATGCTAATCAAGAAAGCATCTTACACGAAGCACTAGATCATTAATTAATCCTACAAACTCTACTAACTAATATTAAAATGCTAATTCAACTCACTAGAAGACGAAATTTCACCAAAAGCTAAACATTCTTATTCTTTATTCTTTATTCTTTTGCACATCCCAAACACACAATATAATAATGCTCAAAACATGACAAAAAATTCAGATTGGAACACTAGCTTGGCCGACCACATGATGCATAATTCAAAAATCATACCTAGACAACCTATGACACAAAGCATAAAAAATAACCTAAAACCCTACCCAATGCACCACACCCTCGGCCCACTCAATTGCCCATGCTAAGATGATTCAAAAATATGCTCTTGAAGACACAAAAATCAAAAATTTTGAAGCTCAAGGCCGACACACTCACAAACACCAACATTTCATTCTTTTCTAACATTCTCTCAAGCTCAATTCCTCTCTCTCTCTCTCTCGGCCTAGGCTGCTTCATCACTCTCCCTAGCTTAAGCTCATCATCCTAAGGTTCATCAAGACATTCAAGACACTAAGGAACTCGGCCAAGCAAGCTAGAAGCAAAGAGACATGCATGCAAGCTCATAAAACCTTCATTTCGGCTAAGGTATGTTTGATAGCTTCTATTTCATTTCCTTTTTTGTTCTAACCACATGCACATACTAAGGACATGGTAACTTAGCTAGGAATTAAGGAAATCAAGCAATATGCCTCGGCCAAACAAGGAGAGAAGACCATTTGTGCATCTCCAAGAGTTTTGAGCATCATTTGTTGACAATAGGCTAAGGTGAGGGTTAAACTCTTTTAAAAGCTTTCAAAAACCACATGCATGCCTTCATATGCCTATTTTTACCTCTGTACTTGTGGTATGTGTGTGTACATGAGCTTTTGTAACCATGCATGGAAAGATATTTGGCTAGAATTTGAAGATAGGTGAAATCGCGTAAATGGCAGTTTTCTGACTTGTTGGAGCGAAGTGAATTTGACCTGGTAAATGATGTTGAAAATGCGTGAAAATTGGTAGGTGACTAGTTTTGACAGTTCTGAGAATTGTTTGTAGAAATAGGCCAAGCACAATTTTGACTCTAAGGTTTTTAAAATGGCAAAACATCGAAAGGTATCCAAATCTGAAAAATCTGGGAAAATGGAGCAGGTTTTTGGCAGTTCACTGTCCTTGTATAACGAACCAGTTTTGACTTAGAAAATGATATCTAACATGCATGAAATTTGGTAGGTTGCTATAATTTTCAGTTCTTCACATTTTTTTCAGAAATAGACTAAGGCTAAATCTGACCCTAAAGCCCTAAAAAATGACAAGTATTGAAATGTATACAAATCTGGACAGTTTTGCGTAGTCTCACGGTTTTGGCTATAACTCTTGAATCCGAACTCCAAATGATGCAAGGTTTGTTTCTGGATTTAGTTCACTTAATAAGATTTAATTTGAAATTTTATTCACTGGAATTGGAGATTTTTTTCTTGTCTAAATGATTGTGGGAAAACAGACCATTGCAGTGAGGTTTTCATCTAGTGATATGCTTTGAAAATTATTGTAACTTCTCTTGTTGTATTAAATTCTTGGGATTGTGGCACTTGGATGTTGTGCGGACTGTTTTGAATGATTGAGGATGTTTAATTAATCGATGCATGGCTTTGGTTTAATTACGTGACAACTTGTGGCTTAATCGCACAGGTAAGCATGAATTGAAACCCTAGTGACTATGAAAACTCGCTAAGTGTTGATCCTATGGTTATCGTGTCTAATTATGTGATTAGTGGGCTGCCTGTAGTTGTCCTTATAGCCCTAAATGTGATTCCGATGATTATATATTGACAAGTAGACCTTTCTTGCACCTGGTCCCACGTAGATTTCGTTACATGTTGTATGACCTTATTAATTGGTTACGTGAACCCAGAAATGAGTTATATGACTTGATTTACATGTGTTACATGGCTGCCCATTTAATATTCATATAACTCCATGTGCCTTACAAGTGAAATTACCTGTCATAGCAAGCCTTGTGTGTTTACTTGTCAACATGTGATCTTATAACTGCTCGGTGGCAACCTACTTTGTTGTCCTCCTAATGTGATATGTTAAATGTTATAAATGCGCATTGCATACAAGGTTGCAACCTTTCGTTGTGGCATAGTAGCGTTTCACGCACGCCGGGCGACATCGGGCTTGCCGGTGCTACCGTGACTACCACGGTCCAATTCCCTCTCTTGCTTGGCACTCCACCCTCGGAGAGTTGGGTCGTAGATTTTCGGGGTACATCCGGAGGACACCCAAATGAGAGCGATAAGTAGATTATTGAAGGCGACCGCAAAAATCGTATTGAAATCAATATTGAGAGCAAATGCTCATCGTATCCTTGAAATGATTGGTAATTGTATCTGTTGCTCAATTTGATTCTTATACTTTGCGTACCTTATTACTTGTAATACGTGACATGTTTTCAAAAAGTGGTTTTTCATAAGTTAACCGGAAAAAGAGTTTCAAAACGTATTCTCGTTCCCCCTCGCTGAGTTCATAAGGACTCACCCTCTTTTATCATCTCAGGTGAAGAAGACTAGGAATAGGTACCCGAGGATAACGTGCCTATTGATGACTCCTTGGAATGATTGCTTGCCCTACGTGCCTTACTTGACTATGGCCATTTTGTGAACGATATGTTGCTTGAAGACTATTTTTTATGTTGCTTGTTGTTGTATTGTAAATGACCCCCGTTGTAATTTGGGGTCTAATTTTGGCTTGTACTGATCATAACTAGATACACACTCTTCTGGTCATTTTGCTATCGCTACTTTGGTTTAGTATCTATCACATACTTATGAAGTACTAGATAAGAGTTAAGTAAAATGAATTTATCCAATCTTAAGCAGGTACTCATTGTTAAGCTAAGATCAACAAGTACCGGTGTAACTGGATTGACAAATAAACGAGACATAGTATCATGCTAGGTTATTAGTCAAACGAGGCTTCGAGATAACTAGTAGGCACCCCGATTGGTGATAAATAGTAATCTTAGTTGGAAATGAATTTGAGATTGAAAGTTTTGAGGCATTTAGAGAATTAGGTCAAACTAAAGAGCTAATTACAGTCGTTATGCTGCTGGTTTTCCGGAGAATCTTTTGGAGTTCTAGGCTAATGTTAAGCGTTAAACCTTAATGAACGATTAAGTACGTGAAATGATATGAATGTTTAGATCACACCCTAGTCTAACCTCTATAGGTCAGGTTGGGGCGTGACACCTTAGAGAAATAGTATCAGAGCTTAGATTGCTTAAGCCAGGTTTAACTCTCGGACCATGGGTAGAAGCCCTAAGATTATCGGGATGACTTGTTTATGTGTGTTATTGTGTGATAATATTAATTGTGCCTTCTTTGTTTCTATGTGCTTATGTGATTAACATGTCTTAACTGTTTTGAGAATTGTGTGTCTATATAAAATTATATGTTGCATACCTTATGCGTTAAATTCTTGTTTTGTCGTATTCCAATAAATTGTGCGTCATAATCTGTGCCTATAGATGGCTGGCCATAGTACCCGCAATACTAATAGGAGCGGTGAGCCCCAAGAGGCCGGAGATGCTCATCAAAATAATCCCGGCATGGCTATGTTTAACATGATGGCAAATGCTATGGATCACGTGTCACGAGTGATGGAACGTCAAGATGCACGTGAAGCAAACAACAGCAACAATAGGAATGACGGTAACAATGGGAGAAACAATAGAATGCAGGAGTTCCTTGACTTTCACCCATCCAAATTCTTTGGGGAAGCTGATGATGAAAAGGCAGAGGCTTGGCAGTTTGAGATTGAAAGGATTTTCAGACCACTTGGCTATACTGATGAGGAAAAGATTGAGTTCGCTGCGTTTCTGTTGCACGGAGATGCTGAGCATTGGTGGCACACTGTGGAGGCACTTTGGGAAACTGATCATACACCTCGCTTGTGGGGTAATTTCGTTAAGGCATTCAAGGAGAAATATGTACCTGCAGTTTCTAGGCAGAGGCGAATTGAAGAATTCATGCACTTGAACCAGGGTAACATGACGGTGGCCCAGTATGAGGCTCATTTTGACACACTGTCCCTTTATGCTCAATACATGGTTAGTACTCCTAAGGCAAAGATGTGGAAATTTACGAATGGGTTGAGGCCAGAAATTCAGGACCAATTGGCTTCGCATGACTTTACTACCTATTCTGCTCTCCTTGCAGCTACCTCCCGAGTTGAGAAAAGAAAACTTGATAGAACCGGTTCGAGCCAGTCGAACAAGAAACCATATCAGCCTCTAGGACAATAGAGGAAATTCCAGACTCAGAGTCGCAGTCAAGGCCAGAGCCAGAACAGACCAGTTAATAACCGTGGCCCGACTAAAGCACCATCAGCCTCTTCCACCCGTGGATCCACAGGTAGTTCACCTACTACTCAGATTGTCACCTGTTCTTACTATAACAGGAAGGGTCACACTGAGGCCCAGTGTTGGAGGAAATCGGGACGATGTGCAGGGTGTGGCAGCAATCAACACCAGGTCAAGGATTGTCCTAAATAGTAGGGGGGACAAAATCAGATTAAACCAGCTAGTAGAGGCAAGACTCCAGTTCCTAGAGTTCAAGCCCGAGCTTATGCTATTGAGTGCGAGGAGCTTCCTGAGGAGACTGCTATTGTTGAAGGTACATTCTTGATACTGAATCAACCTGTTAGGGTGCTAATTGATCCAGGTGCTACTCATTCATTTATTACTCCCTTATGTGTGCAACGTGTGAAACTACGAGTTGTATGTTTGCCTTACAAAGTAGAAGTTGGTACTCCGATGGGTTCTAAACTTATTACTAGTTCAGCTTGTAAAGCATGTAAAATTCAAATTAAGGATAGGGAATTCTCAGCCAATTTTATAGTGTTACCCTTTCGAGACTATGAGGTCATCTTAGGGATGGACTGGTTGGCAAAGCATCACGCCCAACTAGATTGCCAGACGAAGATTGTAACATTCCAGATACCTGGTCAACCAATATTGGAGGTAATGGGTCGAAGAGACTTCACCGGGAGTTCCATCATTTCATCTACGAAAGCAGTGAAGTCTTTGAGAAAAGGGTATAGTGGATACTTAGCTTACCTCATCAACAAGTCATCGGACAAAGCTAAGTTGGAGGAGATGTTAGTGATTAAAGATTATGCGGATGTGTTTCCAAAAGAATTGCCTGGTTTACCCCCAAATCGGGAGATCGAGTTCATTATAGAATTACTGCCTAGCACCCAACCGATATCTAAAGCTCCCTATCGTATGGCACCAGCCGAGCTACAAGAACTAAAGGACCAATTGCAAGGATTGTTGAAGAAGGGGGTTTGTTCAACCAAGTTCTTCTCCGTGGGACGCGCCAGTCCTATTTGTAAAGAAGAAAGATGGAACGTTGAGGCTATGCATCGATTATCGAGGATTGAACCAAGTAACCGTCAAGAATAAATATCCACTTCCACTGATCGATGAGTTGTTTGATCAACTTCAAGGAGCAAAAATGTATTCAAAACTCGACTTGAGGCAAGGGTACTATCAGTTGCGGATCAAAAAGGAGGATGTGCCTAAAACGGCTTTCAGGACGAGATATGGGCATTATGAATTTGTAGTGATGCCATTTGGGCTAACTAATGTCCTTACAGCTTTTATGGACTTGATGCACAGGGTGTTTCAACCCTAGTTGGACCAATTTGTAGTGATCTTTATTGATGATATTTTGGTATACTCGAAATCCGAGGCTGAGCATGAACAACATTTGCGATTGGTATTGCAGAAACTTTGGGAGCACCAATTGTATGCAAAGTTTAGAAAATGTGAATTTTGGTTGCGGCAGATTGCATTCTTGGGGCACATTATATCCCAAGAGGGAATAGCGGTAGACCCAGCAAAGATAGAAGCGGTGATGTCTTGGAAGAAGCCGGAAAATGTTACGGAAGTTCGGAGTTTTCTCGGTCTGGCCGGCTATTATCGGAGGTTCGTAAA
Source organism: Ehretia macrophylla (assembly GCA_037974665.1). Classification (NCBI taxonomy): domain Eukaryota; kingdom Viridiplantae; phylum Streptophyta; class Magnoliopsida; order Boraginales; family Ehretiaceae; genus Ehretia; species Ehretia macrophylla. The sequence continues at coordinate 49,668,337 of CM075768.1, read as the reverse complement.
GGATTTCTCAAAGATTACAGGACCGCTTACAAAGCTCATTCAAAAGAAAACAAAGTTCGTGTAGGATGACAAGTGTGAGAACAGCTTTCAAGAACTGAAGAAAAGATTGACTACCGCACCTGTTCTTTCATTGCCTGAAGAGAGTCAAGGTTTTGTAATCTATAGTGATGCTTCGAAGGAAGGACTGGGTTGTGTGTTGATGCAAAATGGTAGAGTGATTGCGTATGCCTCTAGGAAGCCCAAGCCGTATGAATTGAATTACCCGACGTATGATTTGGAGTTAGCGGCTATTGTGTTTGCACTCAAGAAATGGAGGCACTATCTGTGGGGTAACAAGTTTGAGATGTTTACTGATCACAAGAGCTTGAAATACTTGTTCTCACAAAAAGAGTTGAACATGAGGCAAAGACGGTGGATGGAGCTTTTGGATGATTATAACTGCACAATCAATTATGTGCCTGGTAAAGCAAATGTAGTTGCAGATGCCTTAAGTCGGAAAGCGAGCATGGCAAAACTGGAAGTTGAGGTGCAGGAGTTGTTAGAGGAAGCATTTTTGTGGAATCCACAATTAACTCAAAAAGGGTTACTATTTGCCACTACACAAGTCCAGTCGACCTTGTTGTCTGAATTACGAGAGGCTCAACAGAAGGACCAACAGTTTCAGAAGATTAAAGAAAGCAACACAGATTTCAAGTTTCATGATGATGGTATTTGGTTTAAGAATCGAATTTGTGTCCCTAATGAGCCAGGGTTGAAAAAGAAGATTCTTGAAGAAGCCCATAACTCAAAATATACTATTCACCCCGGCGGAACAAAGATGTACCGGGATTTGAAGCAACACTATTGGTGGAATAACATGAAGAGAGAGATTGCGGAGTTTGTGGCACGGTGTTTGACTTGCCAGAGAGTCAAAGCAGAACATCAACGACCGGTAGGTTTACTTCAACCGTTGGAAATTCCTCGATGGAAATGGGAACATATAACTATGGACTTTCTTATGGACCTGCCCAGGTCACAAAAGGGTCATGACACAGTTTGGGTCATAGTGGATAGATTGACTAAGTCAACACACTTCTTACCGATGAACAAGGAGGATAGTCCTGAGAAACTAGGAGATATGTATGTGGCGGATATTATAAGATTGCACGGGATACCTGTGAGTATTGTACCGGATAGGGATCCTCGTTTTACTTCCCGATTTTGGAAGAGATTGCAAGAAGCTTTGGGAACGAAGTTGAGTTTCAGTACAGCTTATCACCCTCAAACTTATGGACAATCCGAAAGAACTATTCAGATTCTGGAGGATATGCTGAGGGCGTATGTTTTAGACTTCGAAAAAGGTTGGGAGAAATATCTGTCCCTAGCGGAGTTCGCTTATAATAACAGTTATCAGGCCACTATCGGGATGGCCCCGTTTGAGGCATTGTATGGACGTAAGTGTCGATCCCCAATTTACTGGGATGAAGTAGGTGAGACGAAGACTTTTGACCCGACCCTTCTACCTGCACTTATAAAGACTGTTGATAATATCCACCTCATCTAGAAACGGATGCTTACGGCCCAAAGAAGGCAGAAAAGTTATGCAGATCGACGGAGATGGAGTCTAGAGTTTGAGGTCGGCGACAAGGTGTTCTTGAAGATATCACCTCGGAGGGGACTGATTAAACATGACAAGGGTGGAAAGTTGAGCCCGAGGTTTGTAGGACCATTCGGGATAATTGAGAAGGTTGGCAAATTGGTGTATCGTCTGGAACATCCCAAAACCTGTCCAATATTCATGATGTCTTTCATGTTTCAATGCTACGAAAGTATCACCCTGATCCATCGCATATCTTGGAGCCTGAGCCGTTGCAGCTTCGGGAGAACTTATCTTATGAAGAGAATCCCATTCGGATCCTAGACCAGCAAGATCGGGAGTTGCGCAACAAATCTATACCGATGGTGAAAGTGTTGTGGGATCACCATGGAGTTGAAGAAGCAACGTGGGAAATGCGAGACTAGATGGAGCAACAGTATCCGACATTATTTCAAAGGTAATATTGAATTTTGGGACAAAATTCTTTTAAGGAAGGGAGGATGTGAGGCCCGATCTCGACTTGCGTGCGATACCTCGTCTCGTGTGTCCTAACCTAGATTTACGTGCCTTGACCTAGGTTTAAGAGTCGTGTCTCGTTTTATGTGCCTTGCATCGAATTATGTGCATTCATTTAGGGTTGCGTGCATTTGCTTGGGAAACATGCATTCGTCTCGTAGTTCGTATCTTACCTCGGAGTGCGTGCCCTAAATCTAGGAAAGCGTGCCCACATGCTAATCAAGAAAGCATCTTACACGAAGCACTAGATCATTAATTAATCCTACAAACTCCACTAACTAATATTAAAATGCTAATTCAACTCACTAGAAGACGAAATTTCACCAAAAGCTAAACATTCTTATTCTTTATTCTTTATTCTTTTGCACATCCCAAACACACAATATAATAATGCTCAAAACATGACAAAAAATTCAGACTGGAACACTAGCTTGGCCGACCACATGATGCATTTGACAAGGATTTGCATAATTCAAAAATCATACCTAGACAACCTATGACACAAAGCATAAAAAATAACCTAAAACCCTACCCAATGCACCACACCCTCGGCCCACTCAATTGCCCATGCTAAGATGATTCAAAAATATGCTCTTGAAGATACAAAAATCAAAAATTTTGAAGCTCAAGGCCGACACACTCACAAACACCAACATTTCATTCTTTTCAAACATTCTCTCAAGCTCAATTCCTCTCTCTCTCTCGGCCTAGGCTGCTTCATCACTCTCCCTAGATTAAGCTCATCATCCTAAGGTTCATCAAGACATTCAAGACACTAAGGAACTCGACCAAGCAAGCTAGAAGCAAAGAGACATGCATGCAAGCTCATAGAACCTTCATTTCGGCTTAGGTATGTTTGATAGCTTCTATTTCATTTCCTTTTTGTTCTAACCACATGCACATACTAAGGACATGGTAACTTAGCTAGGAATTAAGGAAATCAAGCAATATCCCTCGGCCAAACAAGGAGAGAAGACCATTTGTGCATCTCCAAGAGTTTTGACCATCATTTGTTGACAATAGGCTAAGGTGAGGGTTAAACTCTTTTAAAAGCTTTCAAAAACCACATGCATGCCTTCATATGTCTATTTTTACCTTTGTACTTGTGGTATGTGTGTGTACATGAGCTTTTGTAACCATGTATGGCAAGATATTTGGCTAGAATTTGAAGATAGGTGAAATCGCGTAAATGACAGTTTTCTGACTTGTTGGAGCAAAGTGAATTTGACCTGATAAATGATGTTGAAAATGCGTGAAAATTGTTATGTAACTAGTTTTTCCAGTTCTGAGCATTTTTTGTGAAATAGGCCAAGGCCAATTTTGACTCTAAGGTCTCCAAAATAGCAAAACATCGAAAGGTATCCAAATCTGGAAAATCTGGGAAAATGGAGCAGGTTTTTGGCAGTTCACTGTCCTTGTAGAACAAACCAGTTTTGACTTAGCAAATGATATCTAAAATTCATGAAATTTGGTAAGTTGCTAGATTTTGCAGTTCTGGACATTTTTGTCAGAAATATACTAAGGCTAAATCTGACCCTAAGGCCCTAAAAAATGACAAGTATTGAAATGTGTACAAATCTGGACAGTTTTGCGTAGTCTCACGGTTTTGGCTATAACTCTTGAATCCGAACTCCAAATGACGCGAGGTTTGTTTCTGGATTTATTTCACTTAATAAGCTTTAATTTGAAATTTTATTCACTGGAATTGGAGATTGTTTTCTTGTCTAAATGATTGTGGGAAAACAGACCATTGCAGTAAGGTTTTCATCTAGTGATATGATTTGAAAATTATTGTAACTTCTCTTGTTGTATTAAATGCTTGGGATTGTGGCACTTGAATGTTGTGTGGACTATTTTGAATGATTGAGGATGTTTAATTAATCGATGCATGGCTTTGGTTTAATTACGTGACAACTTGTGGCTTAATCGCACGGGTAAGCATGAATTGAAACCCTAGTGACTATGAAAACTCGCTAAGTGTTGATCCTATGGTTATCGTGTCTAATTATGTGATTAGTGGGCTACCCGTAGTTGTCCTTATAGCCCTAAATGTGATTCCGATGATTACATGTTGACAAGTAGACCTTTCTTGCACCCGGTCCCACGTAGACTTCGTTGCATGTTGTATGACCTTATTAATTGGTTACATGAACCCCGAAATGAGTTATATGACTTGATTTACATGTGTTACTTGGCTTCCCGTTTAATATTCATATAACTCCATGTGCCTTACAAGTGAAATTACCTGTCATAGCATGCCTTGTATGTTTACTTGTCAACGTGCGATCTTATAACTGCTCGGAGGCAACCTACTTTGTTGTCCTCCTAATGTGATATGTTAAATGTTATAAATGCGCATTGCATACAAGGTTGCAACCTTTCGTTGTGGCATGGTAGCGTTTCACGCACGCCGGGCGACATCGGGCTTGCCGGTGCTACCGTGACTACCACGGTCCAATTCCCTCTCTTGCTTGGCATTCCACCCTCGGAGAGTTGGGTCGTAGATTTTCGGGGTACATCCGGAGGACACCCAAATGAGAGCGATAAGTAGATTATTGAAGGCGACCGCAACAATCGTATTGAAATCGATATTGAGAGCAAATGCTCATCGTATCCTTGAAATGATTGGTAATTGTATCTGTTGCTCAATTTGATTCTTATACTTTGCGTACCTTATTACTTGTAATACGTGACATGTTTTCAAAAAGTGGTTTTTCATAAGTTCACCGGAAAAAGAGTTTCAAAACGTATTCTCGTTCCCCCTCGCTGAGTTCATAAGGACTCACCCTCTTTTATCATCTCAGGTGAAGAAGACCAAGAATAGGTACCCGAGGATAACGTGCCTATTGATGACTCCTTGGAATGATCGCTTTCCCTACGTGCCTTACTTGACTATGGCCATTTTGTGAACGATATGTTGCTTGAAGACTATTTCTTATGTTGCTTGTTGGTGTATTGTAAATGACCCCCGTTGTAATTTGGGGTCTAATTTTGGCTTGTACTGATCATAACTAGATACACACTCTTCTGGTCATTTTGCTATCGCTACTTTGGTTTAGTATCTATCATAGACTTATGAAGTACTAGATAAGAGTTAAGTAAAATGAATTTATCCAATCTTAAGCAGGTACTCATTGTTAAGCTAAGATCAACAGGTACCGGTGTAACTGGATTGACAAATAAACGAGACATAGTATCATGCTAGGTTATTAGTCAAACGAGGCTTCGAGATAACTAGTAGGCACCCCGATTGGTGATAAATAGTAATCTTAGTTGGAAATGAATTTGAGATTGAAAGTTTTGAGGTGTTTAGAGAATTAGGTCAAACTAAAGAGCTAATTACAGCCGTTAAGCTGCCAATTTTCCGGATAATCTTTTGGAGTTCTAGGCTAACGTTAAGCGTTAAACCTTAATGAACGATTAAGTACGTGAAATGATATGAATGTTTAGATCACACCCTAGTCTAATCTCTATAGGTCGGGTTGGGGTGTGACAGCTGCGCCTGTTTTCGGAGCCCAAAATCGAACATTTTCATCAGTTTCGGGACACTTTTCTTCTTTTGCAGTATTTTTTCATCCCGGATCGTCCGTCTCGAGCAGCGAAAAGGACGGCAACCTAATCCATCACATTTCTATTATCGAATCCCATGGCATCTTGGGCAAGACAACTTCGCTTCACGTAGAGGCTGGGCCCGCAAACCAAGGGCGTGGGGCTTGGGACCAGGTCTCCGTCGCTCCGGTGCCCATAACCTTTGATCCGTAAGGAGTTACGCGGCGCACAGCATACCGTTGGAAAGCTCTCCGAGATCTCTACAATGGGGGCAGCAAGCCCGCTTGGCTGATGTGAGGCTCGACCCCGAATAACGTGTGTTACCTCGATTTACGTGCCTTAGACCTAGAATTATATGACTGATCTTGGATTGCGTGCCCTGTCTTGGTTTTCGTGCATTCTTCGTCATATGTGCCTTGACTTAGAATTGTGTGCCCTAATCCTCGATGTACTGCATACCTAGATATACATGTCCTAACCTTGAAATACGTGCGATACCTCGTTTCGTATGCCCTGACCTAGATTTGCGTGGCTTGACCTAGATTTGCGTGCCTTGACCTAGGTTTAAGAATTGTGTTTTTTTTGTGTGCCTTGCATTGAATTACGTGCATTAATTTAGGGTTGCATGCATTTACTTGAAAAATGTGCATTCGTCTCGTAGTTCGTGCTTTACCTCGTAGTGTGTGCCCTAAACCTAGGAAAGCGTGCCCTCACGCTAATCAAGAAAGAATCTTACACGAAGCACTAGGTCATTAATTAATCCTACAAATCCACTAACTATTATTAAATTACTAATTCAACCTACTAGAATACCAAATATCACAAAAAGCTAGATATTCCTTATTCTTTATTCCTTATTCTTTTTGTACTTTCAACACACAATTAAAATAATGCTCAAAGATGACAAAAATTCAGAATTTAAGCTAGCCTTGGCTGACCACTATGTGCATTTAAACTAGCATTGCATAATTTATTAATAATCCTAGACGTTCTATGACAACTAATGACACAAATGCATAAAAATTAGCTCAAAAACCTTTGCAAAAGCTTCCAATTCTCGACCAACTACTCCTTGCCCATGCTAGGAATTTCAAAATACTTCTTGAAGACACAAAAAGCTGAATTACAAAGCTCAAGGCCGACCACTTGCATCAACAATTGCAAAAGCCTTCATTCTTTGTCATTTCCTCTCATTCTCCTCACATTTCTCTCTCTCCCTGTCATTCTTCTCTCTCTCTCTTGGCCTTGGCTGAGTTTTATCTTGCCTTTGCTCATCTTCATCAATCCATGGTGCATCAAGACAAGCAACAAGCAAAGAAACTTGCCCAAGCTAGATAGGATGCAAGAATCACACATGCATGCTCCTTGAGTCACCATTTCGGCCTTGGTGAGTCTACTAGCTTCCATTTCTTTTCTTCTTGTTCTAACCACATGCATGTACTAAGAACTTGGCCACTAAGCTAGGAAAAATAGAGAGAAATCGGGTGGTGTCTTGGCTAAGCAAGGAAGAAGAAGAAATTTGTGCTTCATCAAGTTTTGTGCATCTTCTTGTTGATTTGCTAAGGTGAGGGCTAAAACCTTTTGAAAATCCTTCAAAAATCCACATGCATGCTCTTAAATGTATGTCTTTTCTTCTGTACTTGAGTTATATGTGTGCTCATAAGCTTTTACAACCATGCATGGCAAGATTTTGGCTTGATGTTGATGATAGATGAAATTGGGTTTGTTGACAGCTCTCTGACTTATTGTTGCGAGGTGAGTTTGGCTAGGAAAATGACGTTGAAAATGCATGAAAATTGGTAGGTGACTAGTTTTGCCAGTTTTGAACATTTTTCGCCGAAATAGGCTGAAGCTAATTTTGACTTTAAGGTCCTCAAAATGGCAAATCATTAAAATGTGTCCAAATCTGGAAGTCTGGAAAAATGAAGCAGGTTTTGGCAGATGCACTAACCTTGTGGAACGAACCAGTTTTGACTTAGTAAATGATGTCCAAAATGTGTAAAATTTGGTGTGCTGCTCTATTTTTCAGTTCTGGACATTTTTGTCAGAAATGGACTAAGGCTAAATCTGACCCTAAGGACCTCTAAAACGACAATTATTGAAATGTGTGCAAATCTGGACAGTTTTGTGCAATCCCACTGTTTTGGCCATAACTATTGATCTCGAACTTCAAATGATGCAAGGTTTGTTTCTGATTTTAGTTCACTTCTTAAGATTTAATTTGAAATCTTATTTACTGGAATTGGAGATTTTTTGATTGACTCAATGATTGTGAGAAAACAGCCTATTGCAGTGAGGGTTTCACTTAGTTATATGCTTAGAAATTTGTTGTAACTTCTCTTGTGGTTTTAATTGCTTTGGATTGTGGAATTGGGATGTTGTGTGGACTGTTTTGAGTACTTGGGGATGTTTGGATTAATTGATGCTTGGCTTGAGATTGATTTTGAGTTGACTTGGGGCTTAATTGCACGGGTAAGCACGAAATGGAAACCCTAGTGACTAGGCGAACTTGCTAAGTGTTGAACCTTTGAATATTGAGTGTAATTATATGTTTAGTAGGCTGCCCGTAGTTGCCTTATAGCCCTAAATGTGATATTGATTCGTTGCATGTTGACAAATAGGCTTTTCTTGCATCCGAACCACGTAGATTGTTGTTGCATGTTGAATAACCTTATTATTTGATTACGTGGACGTTGAAATGAGTTATATGACTTGATTTACGTGCGTTACATGGCTGCCCGTTTAATGTTCATATAACTCCATATGCTTTTCAAGTGAAATTACTTGTCTATTCGTGCCTCGCTTGTTTACTTGTCAATGTGCAATCTTATGACTGTCCGGAGGCAACCTACTTTGTTGTCCTCCTAATGTGATATATTAAATGTCATAAATGTGTATTGCATACAAGGTTGCAACCTTTCTTTCTGGCATGGTAGCGTTCACGCACACCGAGCGGCATCGGGCTTGTCGGTGCACCCGTGACTACCATGGTCCAATTCCCTCTCTCGCTTGGGGGCTATACTTCCTCGGAGAGTTGGGTCGTAGGATTTCGGGGTACATCCGGAGTACACCCACTTGACGTGTTAAGGGGATGATTTGAAGTCAGCCGCAACCATTGAGAGCAAAAGCTCACCGTATACTTTTTCTATATGTATAAGTACTCTCGCTTGGTTCCTGGAGAACCTCGGGGAGGAAAGACTGGTAATTGTGTTCCTTTACTTTATATTATTGTTATGTACTTAATTGTATTATATTTATGCTTGCAAAAGGATTTTCATAAGTTGAACCGGAAAATGAGTTTCAAAACCTATTTCTCGTTCCCCCTCGCTGAGTTCATAAGGACTCACCCTTTTTTATCATCTCAGGTGAAGAAGATCAAGAACAGGTACTTGAGGACGATGTGCCTAACGATGATTCCTTGGAGTGATTGCTTGTCCTATGTGCCTTGCGTGATTATGGCTATTTGTGAACTATGCTACTTGAAGACTATTTCTTTTTTTTATGTTGCTTGATGTGTAATGTAAAAGACCCCCGTTGTAATTTGGGGTCTAATTTTGGTTTGTACTGATGTTAACTAGACAGACACTAGACGCTACTATGGTCATTTTGCTATTATTACTGCTAGTACCTATAATAGGATTATGAAGCATTAGGTAAGGGCTAAGTAAAATGAACCAACCAAATCTTAAGCAGGTACTCGCTATTATGCTAAGATCAACAGGTATTTTTGTAACGAGGTTTAACAACAAACGAGACATAGTATCATGCTAGGTTATTAATCAAACGTAACATCGAGATAGTTAGTAAGCGTTTCAATTGATGATAAATAGTAATCATAGTTGGAAATGAAATTGAGATTGAAAAATTTGAGGCATTTAGAGAATTAGGTCAAACCAATGAGCCCAATTACAGTCGTTGTGCTGCCGATTTTTCAAAAAATTTTGGAGTTTAGGCCAAAACGTTAAGTGTTAAATCTTAATGAACGGTTAAGTACGAGACGAGACTTGAATGTTTAGATCACACCCTAGTCTAACCTTATAGACCGGGTTGGGGCGTGACAGCTGCAACTATTTTCAGAGTACAAAATCGAATGTTTTCATCAGTTTCGGGACACTTTTCTTCTTTTGCGTTGTTTTTCCGTCTCGGATCATACGTCAAGAGCTGCGAAAAGGACGACAACCTAATCCATCACATTTCTATTACCGAATCCCATGACACATTGGGCAAGACAACTTCACTTCACGTAGAGGCTGGGCCCGCAAACCGATGGTGTGAGGCTTGGGACCAGGTCACCGTCGCTCCGGTACCCATAACTTTTGATCTGTAAGAAGTTACACGGCGCACAACATACCGTTAGAAAGCTCTCCGAGAGCTCTACGACGGGGGCAGCAAGCCTTCTCAGCTGCATCTATTTTCGTAGCCCAAAATTGAACGTTTTCATCAGTTTCGGGACACTTTTCTTCTTTTGCGATGTTTTTTCATCCTGGATCGTACGTCGTGAGCTGCAAAAAGGACGACAACCTAATCAATCACATTTCTATTACCGAATCCCACAACACCTTAGGCAAGACAACTTCGCTTCACGTAGAGGCTGGGCCCGTAAACCGAGGGCGTGGGGCTTGGGACCAGGTCTCCGTCGCTCCAATGGCCATAACTTTTGATCCGTAAGAAGTTACGCGGCGCACAGCATACCGTTGGAAAGCTCTCCGAGAGCTCTACGACGAGGGCAGCAAGCCTGTATAGCTACAACTGTTTTCAGAGCCCAAAATCGAATGTTTTCATCAGTTTCGGGACACTTTTCTTCGTTTGCGCTATTTTTTCATCCCGGATAGTACATCGTGAGCCGCGAAAAGGACTACAACCTGATCCATCACATTTCTATTACCGAATCCCACGTTACCTTGGGCAAGATAACTTCGCTTTACGTAGAGGTTGGGCCCGTAAACCGAGGGCGTGGGGCTTGGGACAAGGTCTCCGTCGCTCCGGTGCCCATAACTTTTGATCCGTAAGGAGTTACGCGGCGCACAACATACCGTTGGAAAGCTCTTCGAGAGCTCTACGAGGGGGGCAGCAAGTCCGCTCGGCTGCAACTATTTTCAGAGTACAAAATCGATTATTTTCATCAGTTTCTGGACACTTTTCTTCTTTTGCGCTGTTTTTCCGTCTCAGATCGTACGTCGAGAGCCGCGAAAAGGACTACAACCTAATCCATCACATTTCTATTACCAAATCCCACGGCTCATTTTGCATGACAACTTCGCTTCATGTAGAGGCTGGGCCCGCAAACCGAGGGCGTGGGGCTTGGGACCTGGCCTCCGTCGCTCCGGTACCCATAACTTTTGATCTGTAAGGAGTTACATGGCTCACAGCATACCGTTCGAAAGCTCTCTGAGAGCTCTACGATGGGGGCAGCAAGCCTGCTCGGAGGAAACTATTTTCGGACCCCAAAATTGAACGTTTTCATCATTTTTGGGACACTTTTCTCCTTTTGCGCTGTTTTTTCGTCCCGGATCGTTCGTCGTTGAGCCGCGAAAAGGACGACAACCTAATCCATCATATTTATACTACCGAATCCCACGGCACCTTGGGAAAGACAACTTCGCTTCATGTTGAGGCTGGGCAGGTAAACCGAGCGCGTGGGGCTTGGGACCAGGTCTCCGTCGCTCGGGTGCCCATAACTTTTGATCCGTAAGGAGTTACGTGGCGCACAACATACCGTTAGAAAGTTCTCTGAGAACTCTATGACGGGGGCAGCAAACCCGCTCTACTGGACCTATTTTCGGAGCCTAAACTAGAATGTTTTCATCAGTTTCGGAACACTTTCCTTCTTTTGCGCTGTTTTTTCATCCCAGATCGTACGTCGTGAGCTGTGAAATGGACGACAACCTAATCCATCACATTTCTATTACCGAATCCTATGGCACCTTGGTCAAGACAACATCGTTTCATGCAAAGGCTAGGCCCGCAAATAGAGGGCGTGGGGCTTGGGACCAGGTCACTGTCGCTCCGGTGCCCATAACTTTTGATCCGTAACGAGTTACAAGCCACACAACATACCGTTAGAAACCTCTCCGAGAGCTCTACGATGGGGGCAGCAAGCCTGCTCGGCTACAACTGTTTTCGTAGCCCAAAATTGAACGTTTTCATCAGTTTTGGGACACTTTTATTCTTTTGCGCTGTTTTTCCGTCCCGGATCGTACGTCGTAAGCCTCGTAAAGGATGACAACCTAATCCATCACATTTCTATTACCGAATCCCATGGCACCTTGGGCAAGACAACTCCGCTTAATGTAGAGTTGGGCCTGCAAACCGAGGGCGTAGGGCTTGGGACCAGCTCTCCGTCGCTCCGGTACCTATAACTTTTGATCCGTAAGGAGTTACGCGGCGCACAGCATACCGTTGGAAACCTCTCCGAGAGTTCTACGACGGGAGAAGCAAGCCTGCTCGGCTGGGCCTTTTTTCGGATCCCAAAATCTAACATTTTCATCAGTTTCTGGATACTTTTCTTCTTTTGCCTTATTTTTCAGTCCCAGATCGTACGTCGTGCTCCGCGAAAAGGCCGACAACCTAATATATCACATTTCTATTACCGAATTCCACAGTACCTTGGGCAAGGAAACTTCGTTTCATGTAGAGGCTGGGCCCGCAAACCGAGGGCGTGGGGCTTGGGACCTGGTCTCAGTTGTTCCGGTGACCATAACTCTTGATCCGCAAGGAGTTACGCAACGCACAGTATACAGTTAGAAAGCTCTCTGACAGCTCTACGATGGGGGCAACAAGCCTGCTCGGTTGCGCCTATTTTCAGACCCCAAAAATCGAACATTTTCATCAGTTTTGGGACACTTTTATTCTTTTGCGCTGTTTTTCCATCCCGGATCGTACGTCATGAGCCGCGAAAAGTACGACAACCTAATCCGTAACATTTCTATTATCGAATCCCACCGTACCTTGGGCAAGACAACTTCGGTTGACGTAGAGGCTAGGCCCGTAAACCGAGGGCGTGGGGCTTGGGACCAGGTCTCCGTCGCTCCGGTGCCCATAAGTTTTGATCCGTAAGGAGTTATGCGGCGCACAACATACCATTGGAAAGCTCTTTGAGAGCTCTACGACGGAGGCACCAAGCCTGCTCACCTGCGCCTATTTTTGGAGCAAAAAATCTAACGTTTTCATCAATTTCGGGACACTTTTCTTCTTTTGCGCTATTTTTTCATCCCGGATCGTACGTCTCGAGCAGCGAAAAGGACGACAACCGAATCCATCACATTTCTATTACCGAATCCCATGGCATATTGGGCAAGACAACTTCGCTTCACATAGAGGGTGGGCTCGCAAACCGAGGGCGTAGGGCTTGGGACCAGGTCTCCGTCGCTCCGGTACCCATAACTTTTGATTTATAAGGAGTTACACGGCCCACAGCATACCGTTCGAAAGCTCTCCGAGAGCTCTACGACAGGCGCACCAAGTCTACTTGGCTGCAACTATTTTCGGAGCCCAAAATTGAAAGTTTTAATGATTTTTGGGACACTTTTCTTCTTTTGCACTGTATTTCCATCCCGGATCTTTCATCATTGAGCCGCGAAAAGGACGACAACCTAATCCATCATATTTATACTACCGAATCCCACAACACCTTGGGCAAGACAACTTCGCTTCACGTAGAGGCTGGGCTAGCAAACCGAGGGCGTGGGGCTTGGGACCAGGTCTCCGTCGCTCCGGTGCCCATAACTTTTGATCCGTAAGGAGTTACGCGGTGCACAACATACCGTTGGAAAGCTCTCTGAGAGCTCGACGATGGGGGCAGCAAGCCTGCTAGGCTGTAATTGTTTTCAGAGCCCAAAATCGAACGTTTTCATCAGTTTTGGTACAATTTTCTTCTTTTGCGCTATTTTTTCATCCTGGATCGTACGTCGTGAGTCGCGAAAAGGACGACAACCTAATCCATCACAGTTCTATTACCGAATCCCACGTTACCTTGGCAAGACAACTTCGATTCACGTAGAGGTTGGGCCCGTAAACCGAGGGCGTGGGGCTTAGGACCAGGTCTCCGTCGCTCCGATGCCCATAACTTTTGATCCGTAAGGCATTACACGGTGCACAGCATACTGTTGGAAAGCTCTTTGAGAGTTTTACAACAGGGGCAGAAAGCCTACCTAGCTGCAACTATTTTCGGAGCCCAAAATTGAATGTTTTCATTAGTTTTGGGACGCTTTTCTTCTTTTGCGCTGTTTTTTCGTCCCGGATCGTATGTCGTGAACCGCAAAATGGATGACCACCTAATCCAACACATTTCTATTATCGAATCCCACGGTACCTTGGGCAAGACAACTTCGCTTCACATAGAGGCTGGGCCCGCAAACAGAGGGCGTGGGGCTTGGGACCAGGTGTCCGTCGCTCCGGTGCCCATAACTTTTGATCCGTAAGGAGTTACGTGGCGCACAGCATACCGTTAGAAAGCTCTTCAAGAACTCTATGACGGGGGCAACAAGCCTACACTGCTTCACCTATTTTTGGAGCCCAAAATAGAACGTTTTCATCAATTTCGGGATATTTTTCTTCTTTTGCACTATTTTTCCATCCCGGATTGTATTTCGTGAGACGCGAAAAAGACGACAACCTAGTCCACCACATTTCTCTTACAAAATCCCACGGCACCTTGGGCAAGACAACTTCGCTTCATGTAAAGGTTGGGCCCACAAACCGAGGGCGTGGGGCTTGGGACCAGGTCTTCGTCACTCCGGTGCCCATAACTTTTGATCCGTAAGAAGTTACGCAGCACACATTATACCATTAGAAAGCTCTCTGAGAGCTCTACGACGAGGGCAACAGGCCTACTCGGGTGCGCCTATTTTTTAGAGCCTAAAATTGAACGTTTTCATCAGTTTTGGGACACTTTTCTTCTTTTGCATTGTTTTTCCATCCCGGATCGTACGTCATGAGCTGCGAAAAGTACGACAACCTAATCCATCACATTTCTATTATCGAATCCCATGGTACCTTGGGCAAGACAACTGCGCTTCACGTAGAGGCTAGGCCCGTAAACCGATGGCGTGGGGCTTGGGACCAGGTCTCCGTCGCTCCGGTGACCATAACTTTTGATCCGTAAGGAGTTACGCGGGGCACACCATACCATTAAAAAGCTCTCCGAGAGCTCTACGACGGAGGCACCAAGCCTGCTCTGCTGCGCTTATTTACAGATCCCAAAATCGAACGTTTTCATCAATTACGAGATATTTTTCTTCTTTTACGCTATTTTTTCGTCCCGGATCGTACGTCTTGAGCTGTGAAAAGGACGGCAACCTAATCCATCACATTTCTATTACCGAATCCCACGGCACCTTGGGCAAGACAACTTCACTTCACTTAGAGGCTGGGCCCGCAAACCGAGGGCGTGGGGCTTGAGACCAAGTCTCCGTCGCTTCGGTGCCCATAACTTTTGATCCATAAGGAGTTACGCGGAGCACAGCATACCGTTAGAAAGCTCTCCGAGAACTCTACGACGGGGCTAGCAAGCCTTCTCGGCTGCAACTATTTTCGTAGCCCAAAATCAAACATTTTCCTCAGTTTCGGGACACTTTTCTTCTTTTGCGCCGTTTTTTTGTCTTGGATCGTACGTAATGAGCCGTGAAAAAGGACGACAACCTAATCCATCACATTTCAATTACCGAATCCCACAGCGCCTTAGGCAAGACAACTTCACTTCATGTCGAGGCTGGGCCAGCAAACCGAGGGCGTGGGACTTGGGACCAGGTCTCCGTCGCTCCGGTGCCCATAACTTTTGATCCGAAAGGAGTTACACAGCGCACAGCATACCGTTGGAAAGCTCTCCGAGAGCTCTATGACGGGGGCAGCAAGCTTGCACAGCTACAACAATTTTTGGAGCCAAAAATCGAATGTTTTCATCAGTTTCGAGACATGTTTCTTCTTTTTCGCTATTTTTTTATCCCGGATCGTATGTCGTGAGCCGCGAAAAGGACGACAACCTAATCCATCACATTTCTATTATCGAATCCCATGTTACCTTGGGCAAGACAACTTCGCTTCAAGCAGAGGTTGGGCCCGTAAACCGAGGGCGTGGGACTTGGGACAAGGTCTCCGTCGCTCCGGTGCCCATAACTTTTGATCCGTAAGGCGTTACGCGGCGCACAACATACCGTTGGAAAGCTCTTCGAGAGCTCTACGACGGGGGAAGCAAGCCTGCTCAACTGCAACTAATTTTAGAGTACAAAATTGAATGTTTTCATCAGTTTTGGGACACTTTTCTTCTTTTGCGCTGTTTTTTTGTCTCGGATCGTACGTCGAGAGCATCGAAAAGGACTACAACCTAATCCATCACATTTCTATTACCGAATCCCACGGCACCTTGGGTAAGACAACTTCGCTTCACTTAGAGGCTGGGCCCGCAAACCGAGGGCATGGGGCTTGAGACCAAGTCTCCGTCGCTTCGGTGCCCATAACTTTTGATCGATAAGGAGTTACGTGGAGCACAACTTATTGTTATAAAGCTCTCGGAGAACTCTACGACGGGGCCAGCAAGCCTTCTCAGCTGCAACTATTTTCGTAGCCCAAAATCGAACGTTTCCCTCAGTTTCGGTACACTTTTCTTCTTTTGCGCTGTTTTTCTGTCTCGAATCTTACATCATGAGCTGTGAGAAGGACGACAACCTAATCCATCACATTTCTATTACCGAATCCCACAGCGCCTTAGGCAAGACAACTTCGCTTCACGTCAAGGTTGGGCCAGCAAACCGAGGGCGTGGGGCTTGGGACCAGGTCTCCGTCGCTCCGGTGCCCATAACTTTCGATCCGTAATGAGTTACGCGGCGCACAACATACCGTTGAAAAGCTCTCCGAGAGCTCTACGACGGGTGTAGCCAGTCTGCTATGCTGCAACTTTTCGTAGCTCAAAATTGAAGGTTTTCATCAATTTTGGGACACTTTTCTTCTTTTGCGCTGTTTTTCCGTCCCGGATCGTACGTCGTAAGCTTCGAACAGTACAACAACCTAATCCATCACATTTCTATTACCGAATCCGACGGCACCTTGGGCAAGACAACTTCGCTTCACGTAGAGGCTTGGCCCACAAACCGAGGGTGTGGGGCTTGGGACTAGTTCTCCGTCGCTTCGGTGTCCATAACTTTTGATCCGCAAGGAGTTACGCGGCGCACAACATACCGTTGGAAAGCTCTCCGAGAGCTCTACAACAGGGGCAGCAAGCCAGCTTAGCTGCAACTATTTCCAGAGTACAAAATCTAACGTTTTCATCAGTTTTGGGACACTTTTCTTCTTTTGCGCTATTTTTTCATCCCGGATCATACGTCTCGAGCCGCGAAAAGGACGACAACCTAATCTATCAAATTTCTATTACCGAATCCCATGGAACATTGGGCAAGATAACTTAGCTTCACGTAGAGGGTGGGCTCGTAAACTGAGGGCGTAGGGCTTGGGACAAGGTCTCTGTCGCTCCGGTACCCATAACTTTTGATTTGTAAGGAGTTACACGGCGCACAACATACCGTTCCAAAGCCCTCCGAGAGCTCTACGATGGGGCCACCAATTCTGCTTGGCTGCAACTATTTTTGAAGCCCAAAATTGAACGTTTTGATGATTTTGGGACACTTTTCTTCTTTTGCACTGTATTTCCGTCCCGGATCGTTCGTCGTTGAGCCGCAAAAAGGACGACAACCTAATCTATCATATTTATACTACCGAATCCCACGGCACCTTGGGCAAGACAACTTCGCTTCACGGAGAGACTCGGCTAGCAAACCGAGGGCGTGGGGCTTGGGACCAGGTCTCCGTCGCTCCGATGCCCATAACTTTTGATCCATAAGGAGTTACGCGATGCACAACATACCGTTGGAAAGCTCTCTGAGAGCTCGACGATGGGGGCACCAAGCCTGCTAGGCCGTAACTATTTTCAGAGCCCAAAATCGAACGTTTTATTCAGTTTCGGTACACTTTTCTTCTTTTACGCTATTTTTTCGTCCTGGATCATATGTCGTGAGCCGCGAAAAGGAAGATAACCTAATCCATCACATTTCTATTACAGAATCCCACATTACCTTGGCAAGACAACTTCTATTCACGTAGAGGTTGGGCCCGTAAACCGAGGGCGTGGGGCTTGGGACCAGGTCTCCGTCACTCCGGTGCCCATAACTTTTGATCCGTAAGGAGTTACACAGTGCACAGCATACCGTTGGAAAGCTCTTCGAGAGTTTTACGATGGGGCAGAAAGCCTACTCGGCTGCAACTTTTTTCGGAGCCCAAAATGAATGTTTTCATCAGTTTTGGGACACTTTTCTTCTTTTGCGCTATTTTTCCATCCCGGATCGTATGTCGTGAACCGCAAAATGGATGACAACCTAATCCATCACATTTCTATTATCGAATCCCACGGTACCTTGGGCAAGACAACTTCGCTTCACGTAGAGGTAGGGCCCGCAAACCGAGGGCGTGGGGCTTGGGACCAGGTGTCCGTCGCTCCGGTGCCCATAACTTTTGATCCGTAAGAAGTTACGTGGCGCACAGCATACCGTTAGAAAGCTCTTCAAGAACTCTACGACGGGGCCAGCAAGCCTTCTCGGCTGCAACTGTTTTCTTAGCCCAAAATCTAACGTTTTCATCAGTTTTGGGATACTTTTCTTCTTTTGCGCTATTTTTCCATCCCGGATAGTATGTTGTGAGCCGCGAAAAGGACGACAACCTAGTCCACCACATTTCTCTTACAAAATCCCACGGCACCTTGGGCAAGAAAACTTCGCTTCATGTAGAGGCTGGGCTCGCAAACCGAGGGCGTGGGGCTTTGGACCAGGTCTTCGTCGCTCCGGTGCCCATAACTTTTGATCCGTGAGAAGTTACGCGGCACATATTATACCGTTAGAAAGCTCTCCGAGAGCTCTACGACGAGAGCAACAGGCCTAGTCGGTTGAGCCTATTTTTTAGAGCCCAAAATTGAACGTTTTCATCAGTTTTGGGACACTTTTCTTCTTTTGCGTTGTTTTTCCATCCCGAATCGTACGTCATGAGCCACGAAAAGTACGACAACCTAATCCGTCACATTTCCATTATCGAATCCCATGGTACCTTGGGCAAGACAACTTCGCTTCACGTAGAGGCTAGGCCTGTAAACCGAGGGCGTGGGGCTTGGGACCAGGTCTCCGTCGCTCCGGTGCCCATAACTTTTGATCCGTAAGGAGTTACGCGGCGCACAGCATACCATTGGAAAGCTCTCCGAGAGCTCTACGACTGAGGCACCAAGCCTGCGCTGCTGCGCCTATTTACAGACCCCAAAATCGAATGTCTTCATCAATTTTGAGACATTTTTCTTCTTTTGCGCTATTTTTTCATCCCGAATCGTACGTCTTGAGCCGCAAAAATGACGGCAACCTAATCCATCACATTTCTATTACCGAATCCCATGGCACCTTGGGCAAGACAACTTCACTTCTCTTAGAGGCTGGGCCCGCAAACCGAGGGCGCAGGGCTTGAGACCAAGTCTCCGCCGCTTCGGTGCCAATAAATTTTGATCCATAAGGAGTTACGCGGAGCACAGCATACCGTTAGAAAGCTCTCTGAGAACTCTACGACGGGTCCAGCAAGCCTTCTCGGCTACAACTGTTTTTTTAGCCCAAAATCGAACATTTTCCTCAGTTTCGGGACACTTTTCTTCTTTTGCGCCATTTTTCTTTCCTGGATCGTACGTCATGAGCCGTAAAAAAGACGACAACCTAATCCATCACATTTCAATTATCGAATCCCACAGCACCTTGGGCAAGACAACTTCGCTTCACGTCGAGGCTGGGCCAGCAAACCGAGGGCGTGGGGCTTGGGACTAGGTCTCCGTCGCTCCGGTGCCTATAACTTTTGATCCGTAAGGAGTTACGCGGCGCACAGCATACTGTTGGAAAGCTCTCCGAGAGCTCTACGACGGGGGCAGCAAGCTTGCACAGGTACAACTATTTTCGGAGCCCAAAATCGAATGTTTTCATCAGTTTCGGGACACGTTTCTTCTTTTGCGCTGTTTTTTCGTCCCGGATCGTATGTCGTGAGCCGTGAAAAGGACGACAACCTAATCCATCACATTTCTATTACCGAATCCCACGTTACCTTAGGCAAGACAACTTCGCTTCACATAGAGGTTGGGCCCGTAAACCGAGGGCGTGGGGCTTGGGACAAGGTCTCCGTCGCTCCGGTGCCCATAACTTTTGATCCGTAAGGAGTTACGCGGCGCACAACATACCGTTGGAAAGCTGATCGAGAGCTCTACGACGGGGGCAGCAAGCCTGCTCGGCTGCAACTATTTTCAGAGTACAAAATCGAATGTTTTCATCAGTTTCGGGATACTTTTCTACTTTTGCGCTGTTTCTCCGTCTCGGATCGTACGTCGAGAGCCGCGAAAAAGACTATAATCTAATCCATCACATTTTTATTAACGAATCCCAGGGCACTTTGGGCAAGACAACTTCGCTTCACTTAGAGGCTGGGCCGGCAAACCGAGGGCATGGGGCTTGAGACCAAGTCTCTGTCGCTTCGGTGCCCATAACTTTTGATCAATAAGGAGTTATGCGGAGCACAGCATACCGTTAGAAAGGTCTTAGAGAACTCTACGACGGGGCTAGCAAGCCTTCTAGGCTGCAACTGTTTTCATAACCCAAAATCTAACGTTTTGCTCAGTTTCGGTACACTTTTCTTCTTTTGCGCTGTTTTTCTCTCCCGGATCGTACTTCATGAGCAGTGAAAAGGACGACAACCTAATCCATCACATTTCTATTACCGAATCCCACAACACCTTAGGCAAGACACCTTCTCTTCACATCGAGGCTGGGCCAGCAAACCGAGGGCGTGGGGTTTGGGACCAGGTCTCCGTTGCTCTGGTGCCTATAACTTTTGATCCCTAAGGAGTTACGCGGCGCACAACATACCGTTGAAAAGCTCTCCGAGAGCTCTACAACGGGTGCAGCCAGTCTATTATGCTGCAACTATTTTCGTAGCCCAAAATTGAAGGTTTTTATCAATTTTGGGACACTTTTCTTCTTTTGCGCTGTTTTTTCGTCCCGGATCGTATGTCGTAAGCCTCGAACAGTACAACAACCTAATCCATCACATTTCTATTACTGAATCCGACGGCACCTTGGGCAAGACAACTACGCTTCACGTAGAGGCTGGGCCCACAAACCGAAGGCGTGGGGCTTGGGACCAAGTCTCCGTCACTTCGGTGCCCATAACTTTTGATCTGTAAGGCGTTACGCTGCGCACAGCATACCGTTGGAAAGCTCTTCGAGAGCTCTACGATGGGGGTAGTAAGTCCGCTCAGCTGCAACTATTTTCAGAGTACAAAATCGAATGTTTTCATCAGTTTTGGGATACGTTTCTTTCTTTTGCGCTGTTTTTCCGTCTCGGATCGTACGTCGGGAGCCGCAAAAAGGATGACAACCTAATCTATCACATTTCAATTATTGAATCCCGAGGCACATTGGGCAAGACAACTTCGCTTCACGTAGTGGCTGGGCCCGCAAACCGGGGGCGTGGGGCTTGGGACCAGGTCTCCATCGCACCGGTGCCTATAACTTTTGATCCGTAAGGAGTTACGCAGTGCACAACATATCATTGGTGAGCTCTCTGAGTGCTCTACGACGAAGGCACCATGCTTGCTTTGCTGCGCCTATTTTTGGACTCCAAAATCGAACATTTTCACCAGTTTTGAGACACTTTTCTTCTTTTGTGCTATTTTTTCATCTCAGATCGTACGTCTTGAGCCGCGAAAAGGACGGCAACCTAATCCATCTAATTTCTATTACCGAATCCCACGTTATCTTGGGCAAGACAACTTCACTTCACGTAGAGGTTGGGCCCATAAACCGAGGCCGTGGGGCTTGGGAGCAGGTCTCCATCGCACCGGTGCCCATAACTTTTGATCGGTAAGGAGTTACACGGTGCACAGCATACAGTTGGAAAGCACTCCGAGAATTTTACGACAGGGCAACAAGCCTGCTTGGCTGCAACTATTTTCGGAGCCCAAAATTGAACGTTTTCATCAATTTTGGGACACTTTTCTTCTTTTGCGCTGTTTTTCTGTCCTGGATCTTATGTCGTGAACCGCGAAATGGATGACAACCTAATCCATCACATTTCTATTATCGAATCCCATGGTACCTTGGACAAGACAACTTCGCTTCACGTAGAGGCTGGGCCCGCAAACCGAGGGCGTGGGGCTTGGGACCAGGTCTTCGTCGCTCCGCTGCCCATAACTTTTGATCCGTAAGGAGTTACGCAGCGCACAACATACTGTTAGAAAGCTCTTCGAGAACTCTATGACGGGGGCAGTAAGCCTGCACTGTTGCGCCTATTTTTGGAGCCCAAAATTAAATATTTTTATCAATTTTGGTACACTTTTCTTCTTTTGCACTGTTTTTGCATCCCGGATTGTACGTCGTGAGCCGCGAAAAGGACGACAACCTAGTCCACCACATTTCTCTTACAAAATACCACATCACCTTGGGCAAGAGAACTTCGCTTCACATAGAGGCTAGGCCCGAAAACCGAGGGCGTGGGGCTTGGGACCAGGTCTCCGTCGCTCCGATGCCCATATCTTTTGATCCGTAGGAAGTTACGCGGCACACAATATACCGTTCGAAAGCTCTCTGAGAGCTCTACGATAGGGGCAACAGGCCTACTCAGTTGTGTCTGTTTTTTAGAGCCCAAAATCGAACGTTTTTATCAGTTTTGGGACACTTTTCTTTTTTTGTGTTGTTTTTCCATCCCGGATCGTATGTCATGCGCCGCGAAAAGGACGACAACCTATTCCATCACATTTCTATTATCGAATCCAACAGCGCCTTAGGCAAGACAACTTCACTTCACGTAGAGGCTGCGCTAGCAAACCGAGGGCGTGGGGCTTGGGACCAGGTCTCAGTCGCTCCGGTGCCCATAACTTTTGATCTGTAAGGAGTTACGCGGTGCACAATATATCTTTGGAAAGCTCTCCGAGAGCTCTACGATGGGTGCAGCCAGTGTGCTTTGTTGCTGTGAGGCCTGACCCCGAATAACGTGTTATACCTCAATTTACGTGCCATAGACCCCTAATTATATGACCGATCTTGGATTACGTGTCCTATCTTGATTTTCGTGCATACCTTGTTATACGTGCCTTGACCTAGAATAGTGAGCCCTAATCCCCGACTGACGTGCAATACCTAGATATACGTGCCCTAACCTCGATGTACGTGTATTACCTCGTTTCGTGTGCCCTAACCTTGAACTGCGTACCTTAACCTAGGTTTAAGAGTCGTGCCTCGATTTATGTGCATTGCATTGAATTACGTGCATTCATTTAAGATTGTGTCCTACCTCGTAGTGCGTGTCCTAGACCTAGGAAAGCGTGCCCTCACGCTAATCAAGAAAGCATCTTATACGGAGCACTAGGCTATTAAACAATCCTACAAAATCCACTATCAATATTATAATCTTAATTCAACTCGCTAGAAGATAAAAATTCACTAAACACTAGACATTCCTTATTCTTTATTCCTTATTCTTTTTGCACTTTCAAGACACAATTAAAATAATGCTCAAAGATGACAAAATTCAGATTTGAAACTAGCATTGGCCGACCACTATGTGGTTTATTGCATGCATGTTTAATTCAAAATGATTCTAGACAAGTTATGACACAAAAACACTTATCAATGCATAAAAAATTCTCAAAACCACCTCAAAACTCTACCATACTCGACCAAACCACCATTGCCCATGCTAGCAATTTTAAAATCACAACTTGAAGACACAAAATCAAGAATTTTGGAAGCCCAAGGCCAAACATGCTTATCAAACTCCAAGGCCTTCGGTTTTTTTTTTTTGTCATTTCTTCATTCTCCTCTCATCTTCTTTCTCTCCCTCTCATATTCTCTCTCTTTCTCGGCCCTAGCTGAACACTATTGCCTCCATAGCTTATCTTCATCACACCTTAGTTGAACAAGGCAAGCAATCATCAAAGAAACTCAAGCAAACAAGCTAGAATTCGAAAATCACACATGCATGCCCTTTGAAGCCTTCATTTCGGCCCTAGGTGAGTTTTAAGCTTCCCCTTCTTTTCTTCTTGTTCTAACCTCATGCATGTACTAAGAGATTTATTACTAGGCTAGGAAAAATAGAGAAAACCAAGTTGGAATCTCGGCTAAGCAAGAAGAAGAAGAGATTTGAGCTTCAACAAGTTTTTGTGCATCTTCTTGGTTGTTTGCTAAGGTGAGGGCTAAAACCTTTTGAAAATCCTTCAAAAATCCACATGCATGCTCATAAATGTATGTCTTTGCTTCTTTACTTGAGTTATATGTTCGTTCATAAGCTTAAACAACCATGCATGGCAAGATCTTGGCTTGAAAGTGGTGATAGGTGAAGTCGGATTGTTGACAGCTCTCTGACCAGATTGTTTTGAGGTAAGTTTAGCCAGGAAAATGATGTTTAAAATGCATGAAAATTGGTAGGTGACTATTTTTGCCAGTTTTGAACATTTTTCGCAGAAATAGGACGAAGCTAATTTTGACTCTAAGGTCTTCAAAATGGCGAATCTTTAAAATGTGTCCAAATCTGGAAATCTGGAAAAATGAAGCAGGTCTTGACAGATGCACTGACCTTGTAGAACGAACCAGATTTTCCTTAGTAAATGATATCCAAAATGCATGAAATTTGGTGTTCTGCAAGATTTTTCAGTTATGGACATTTTTGTCAGAAATAGACTAAGGCTGAATCTCACCCTAAAGACCTCAAAAACGTCAATTATCGAAATGTGTGCAAATCTGGACAGTTTTGTGCTATTCCACTGTTTTGGCTATATCTAATGATCCCGAACTCCAATTGATGCAAGGTTTGTTTCTGATTTTAGTTAACTTCTTAAGATTTAATTTGACATCTTATTCACTGGATTTGGAGTTTGTTTTATTATCATATTGATTGTGAGAAAACAGCCTATTGCAGAAAGGGTTTCACTTAATGTTGTGCTTAGAAAAATTGTTGTGACTCCTCTTGTTGAATTAAATGCTTGCGATTGTAGCTTCAGGATGTTGTGTGGACTGTTTTGAATGTTTGAGGATATTGAATTAAATGATGCATGGCTTGAGATTGACTTTGAGTTGGTTTGAGGCTCAAATTGCACGAATATGCACAAATGGAAACCCTAATGACTAGGTAGTTTTGCTAAGTGTTGATCATTTGAATATTGTGTGGAATTATATGTTTAGTAGGCTGCCTGTAAATGCCTTTATAGTCCTAAATGTGATTTTGATCATTGCATGTTGGCAAATAAGCTTTTCTTGCACCCGAACCCACGTAGATGTTATTGCATGTTGAATAATCTTATTACTTGATCACGTGGACTTCGTAATGAGTTATATGGCTTGATTTACATGTGTTACATGGCTGCCCGTTTAATGTTCATATAACTCTATATGTCTTTCAAGAGAAATTACCTGTTTTATCAT
Organism: Ehretia macrophylla; assembly: GCA_037974665.1. Lineage (NCBI taxonomy): Eukaryota > Viridiplantae > Streptophyta > Magnoliopsida > Boraginales > Ehretiaceae > Ehretia > Ehretia macrophylla. The sequence continues at coordinate 49,643,224 of CM075768.1, read as the reverse complement.
GCCCTGCCTGTTTACCTGTCAATGTGCAATCTTATGACTGTCCGGAGGCAACCTACTTTGTTGTCCTTCTAATGTGATATGTTAATGTCATAAATGTGCACTGCATACAAGGTTGCAACCTTTCCTGTCGGAGTGGTAGCGATCACGCACACCGGGCGTCATCAGGCTTGCCGGTGCACCCGTGACTACCACTATTCCATTCCCTCTCTCGCTTGGGGGCTAGACTTCCTCGGAGAGTTAGGTCTTAGGATTTCGGGGTACATCCGGAGTACACCCACCTGGCGTGTTTTGGGGATGATGTAAAGTCTGCCGCAACCACTGATTCTGAAACTGATCTGAGAGTAAAAGCTCACTGTATCCTTTTTACTATCTGTATAAGTACTCTGGCTTGGTTCCTAGAGAACCTCAGGGAGGAAAAACTGGTATTTCTGTTCCTGTACTTGTATTATTGTTATATTCATGCTTGCAAAAAGATTCATAAGTTGAACCGGAATATGAGTTTCAAAACCTATTTCTCGTTCCCCCTCGCTGAGTTCATAAGGACTCACCATCTTTTATCATCTTAGGTGAAGAAGATCAAGAACAGGTACCCGAGGACGATGTACCTAACGATGAATCCTTGGAGTGATTGCCTGCTTGTGTGCTTTGCGTGATTGTGGCTACTTGTGAACTCTATGCTACTTGAAGACTATTTCTTTTATATTGCTTTCTATTTGTAATGTAAAAGACCCCCGTTGTAATTTGGGGCCTAATTTGGTTTGTACTGATATTGCTAGACAGACACTAGACACTACTATGATCGTTTTGCTATTATTACCGCTAGTATCTATCATAGGTTATGACGTATTAGTTAAGGACTAAGTAAATGAACCTATCCAATCTTAAATAGGTACTCGCTATTAAGCTAAGATCAACAGGTACTTTTGTAATGAGGATAAACAAACAAACGAGACATAGTATCATGCTAGGTTATAAATCAAATGAGTCATCGAGATAACCAATAGGCATTTCAATTGATATTAAATAGTAATCCTAGTTGGAAATGAAACTTGAGATTAGAAAATTTTGAGGCGTTTAGAGAATTAGGCCAAACCAAATAGTCCAATTACAGCCGTTACGCTGCTGGTTTTCCCGAAAAACTTTGGAGTTTAGACTAAAACGATAAGTGTTAAATCTTCATAAACGGTTAAGTATGTGACATGTCCTGAACGTTTAGGTCACACCCAAGTCTAACCTTATAGGCCGGGTTGGGGCGTGACAGCTACAACTGTTTTCGTAGCCCAAAATGGAACGTTTTCATCAGTTTTGGGACACTTTTCTTCTTTTGCGCTGTTTTTCCGTCCCGGATCGTACGTCGTAAGCATCGAATAGTACAACAACGTAATCCATCACATTTCTATTACCGAATCCCACGACACCTTGGGCAAGACAACTTCGCTTCACATAAAGGCTGGGCCCACAAACCGAGGGTGTGGGGCTTTGGACCAGGTCTCCGTCGCTCCGGTGCCCATAACTTTGGATCCGTAAGGAGTTATGCGGCACACAGCATACCGTTGGAAAGCTCTTCGAGAGCTCTATGACGGGGGCAGCAAGCCCGCTCAGCTGCAATATTTTCAGAGTACAAAATCGAATGTTTTCATCTGTTTCGTGACACTTCTCTTTCTTTTGAGCTGTTTTTCCGTCTTGGATCGTACGTCAGGAGCTGCGAAAAGGACGACCACCTAATGCATCACATTTCTATTACCGAATCCCACGGCACATTGGGCAAGACAACTTCGCTTTACGTAGAGGCTGGGACCGCAAACCGAGGGCGTGGGGCTTGGGACCAAGTCTCCGTCGCTCCGGTACCCATAACTTTTGATCTGTAAGGAGTTACACGACGCACAGCATATCGTTCGAAGGCTCTCTGAGAGCTCTGCGACGGAGGCAGCAAGCCTGTTCGGCTGCAACTATTTTCGGAGCCCAAAATCGAACGGTTTCATCATTTTTGGGACACTTTTCTTCTTTTGCGCTGTTTTTTGGTCCCGGATCGTTCATCGTTGTGCGGCGTAAAGGACGACAACCTAATCCATCATATTTATACTACCGAATGCCACAGCACCTTGGGCAAGACAACTTCGCTTCACGTAGAGGCAGGGCCGGCAAACCGAGCGCGTGGGGCTTGGGACCAGGTCTCCGTCGCTCTGATGCCCATAACTTTTGATCCGTAAGGAGTTACGCGGCGCACAACATAGCGTTAGAAAGCTCTTCGAGAACTCTATGATGGGGGCAGCAAACCCGCTCTGCTGCACATATTCTCGGAGCCCTAACTCGAATGTTTTCATCAGTTTCGGGACACTTTCCTTCTATTGCGGTGTTTTTCCGTCCCAGATCGTACGTCGTGAGACGCGAAATGGACGACAACCTAATCCATCACATTTCTATTACCGAATCCCATGGCACCTTGGGCAAGACAACAATGCTTCACGCAAAGGCTGGGCCCGCAAACCGAGGGCGTGGGGCTTGGGACCAGGTCTCTATCGCTCTGGTGCCCATAACTTTTGATCCATAAGGAGTTACCCGGCACACAACATACCGTTAGAAAGCTCTCCGAGAGCTCTGCGACGGGGGCAGCAAGCCTGCTTAGCTGCAACTGTTTTCGTAGCCTTAAATTGAACATTTTCATCAATTTTGGGACACTTTTCTCCTTTTGCGGTATTTTTTTATCCCAGATCGTATGTCGTAAGCTTCAAAACGGATGACAACCTAATCCATCACATTTCTATTACTGAATTCCATGACACCTTGGGCAAGACAACTCTGCTTCTTGTAGAGCTGGGTCCGAAAACCGAGGGCGTGGGGCTTTGGACCAGGACTCCGTCGCTCCGGTGCCCTTACCTTTTGATCCGTAAGGAGTTACGCGGTGTACAGCATACCGTTGCAAAGATCTCCGAGAGTTCTACGACAGGGGTAGCAAGCCTGCTTGGCTGTAACTATTTTCGGAGCCCAAAATCGAAAGTTTTCATCAGTTTTGGGACACTTTTTTTCTTTTGCGCTGTTTTTCCATCCCGGATCGTACATCGTGAGCCACAAAAAGGATGACAACCTAATCCATTACATTTCTATTACTGAATCCCACGGTACCTTGGGCAAGACAACTTCGCTTCACGTAGCGGCTGGGCCCGCAAACCGAGGGCATGGGGCTTGGGACAAGGTCTCCGTCGCTCCGGCGACCATTATTTTTTATCCGTAAGGAGTTTCGCGGTGCAAAGCATACAGTTGGAAAGCTCTCCGAGAGCTCTACGATGGGGGCAGCAAGCCTACTCAGCTGTAACTATTTTCGGAGCCCAAAATTGAACGATTTCATCATTTTCGGGACACTTTTCTTCTTTTGCGTTATTTTTTGGTCACGGATCGTTCATCGTGAGCCGCGAAAAGGATGACAACCTAATCCATCATATTTATACTACTTAATCCCACAGCACCCTGGGCAAGACAACTTCGCTTTATGTAGAGGATGGGCCGACAAACCGAGCGCGTGGGGCTTAGGACCATGTCTCCGTCGCTCCGGTGCCCATAACTTTTGATCCGTATGGAGTTACACGGCGCACAGCATACAGTTAGAAAGCTCTCCGAGAACTCTATAACGGGGGCAACAAGCTTGCTCTTCTGCACCTATTTTTGGAGCCCAAAATAGAACGTTTTCATCTGTTTTAGAACACTTTTCTTCTTTTGCGCTGTTTTTCTGTCCCGGATCGTACGTCGTGAGCAGTGAAAATGACGACAACCTAATCCATCACATTTCTATTACCGAATCCCATGGCACCTTGGGCAAACAACATCGCTTCACGCAAAGGCTGGGCCCGCAAACCGAGGGCGTAGGGCTTGGGACTAGGTCTCTGTCGCTTCGGTGCCCATAACTTTTGATCCGTAAGGAGTTACACGGCGCACAACATACTGTTAGAAAGCTCTCTGAGAGTTCTACGACGAGGTAAGCAAGCCTGCTCGGCTGCAACTATTTTCGTAGCCCAAAATCGAACGTTTTCTTCAGTTTTAAGACACTTTTCTTCTTTTGCACTGTTTTTCTGTCCCGGAACGTACGTCGTGAGTCGCAAAAGAGACAACAACCTAATTCATCACATTCCTATTACCAAATCCCACAGCACCTTAGGTAAGACAAATTCGATTCACGTAGGCTGGGCCCGCAAACCGAGGGCGTAGGGCATGGGACTAGGTCTCTGTCGTTCCGGTGCCCATAACTTTTGATCCGTAAAGAGTTACGCCGTGCACAACATACCGTTGGAAAGCTCTCCGAGAGCTCTTCGACTGGTGTAGCAAGCCTGCTTGGCTGCAACTGTTTTCGTAGCCTAAAATCGAACGTTTTCATCAGTTTTGGAACACTTTTCTTCTTTTGTGCTATTTTTTCATCCCAGATCGTACGTTGTAAGCCTCGAAAAGGACGACAACCTAATTCATCACATTTCTATTATCGAATCCCATGGCACCTTGGGCAAGACAACTCTGTTTCATGTGGAGTTGGGCCCGCAAACCGAGGGCATGGGGCTTGGGACCAGGTCTCCATCGCTCCGGTGCCCATAACGTTTGATCCGTAAGGAGTTACGCGGCGCACAACATACCGTTAGAAAGCTCTCCGAGAACTCTACGATGGGGAGAGCTAGCCTGCTCGGCTACAACTATTTTTGTAGCCCAAAATCGAACGTTTTCATCAGTTTTGGGACACTTTTCTTCGTTTGCGTTGATTTTCCATCCCGGATCGTACGTCGTGAGCCGCGAAAAGGACGACAACCTAATCCATCACATTTCTATTACCAAATCCCCTAGTATCTTAGGCAAGACAACTTCGCTTCACGTATAGGCTTGGCCCGCAAACTGAGGGAGTGGGGCCTGGGATCTGGTCTCCGTCGCTCCGGTGCCCATAACGTTTGATCCGTAAGGAGTTACGTGGCGCACAACATACCGTTGGAAAGCTCTCCGAGAGCTCTACGATGGGTGCAGCAAGCTTGCTCAGCTGCAACTATCTTCGTAGCCCAAAATCGAATGTTTTCATCAGTTTTGGGACACTTTTTTTCTTTTGCGCTGTTTTTCCGTCTCGGATCGTACGTTGGGAGACTCGAAAAGGACGACCACCTGATGCATCACATTTCTATTACCGAATCCTACAGCACATTGGGCTAGACAACTTTGCTTTACGTAGAGGCTGGGACCGCAAACCGAGGGCGTGGGGCTTGGGACCAAGTCTCCGTCGGTCTGGTACCCATAACTTTTGATCTGTAAGGAGTTACACGATACACAACATACCGTTGGAAGTCTCTCTGAGAGCTCTGCGACGGAGGAAACAAGCCTGTTCGGCTGCAACTATTTTCAGAGCCCAAAATTGAACGGTTTCATCATTTTTGGGACACTTTTCTTCTTTTGCGCTGTTTTTTCATCCCGGATCGTTCGTCGTTGTGCGGCGTAAAGGAAGACAACCTAATCCATCATATTTATACTACCGAATGCCACAGCACCTTGGGCAAGACAACTTCGCTTCACGTAGAGGCAGGGCTGGCAAAGCGAACGCGTGGGGCTTGGGACCTGGTCTCCGTCGCTCTGATGCCCATAACTTTTGATCCGTAAGGAGTTACACGGCGCACAACATACCGTTAGAAAGCTCTCCGAGAACTCTATGATGGGGGTAGCAAACCCGCTCTGCTGTACATATTTTCATAGCCCAAACTCGAACGTTTTCATCAGTTTCGGGACAATTTCCTTCTTTTGCGGTGTTTTTCAATCCCGGATCGTCCGTCGTGAGCCACGAAATGGACGACAACCTAATCCATCACATTTCTATTACCGAATCCCATGGCACCTTGGGCAAGACAACAATGCTTCACGCAAAGGCTGGGCCCGCAAACCGAGGGCGTGGGGCTTGGGACCAGGTCTCTATCGCTCTGGTGGCCATAACTTTTGATCTATAAGGAGTTACGCGGCGCACAACATACCGTTAGAAAGCTCTTCGAGAGCTCTACGACGGGGGCAGCAAGCCTGCTCGGCTGCAACTATTTTCGTAGCCCAAAATTGAACATTTTCATCAATTTTGGGACACTTTTCTCCTTTTGCGCTGTTTTTCTGTCCCAGATCGTACGTCGTAAGCCTCGAAAAGGACGACAACCTAATCCATCACATTTCTATTACCGAATTCCACGACACCTTGGGCAAGACAACTCCGCTTCGTGTAGAGCTCGGCCCAAAAACCGAGGGCGTGGGGCTTTGGACCAGGTCTCCGTCGCTCCGGTGCCCTTACCTTTTGATCTCTGAGAGTTCTACGTTGGGGGCAACAAGCCTGCTCGGCTGCAACTACTTTCGGAGCCCAAAATCGAAAGTTTTCATCAATTTTAGGACACTTTTTTTCTTTTGCGCTGTTTTTCCATCCCGGATCGTACGTCGTGAGCCGCAAAAAGGATAACAACCTAATTCATTACATTTCTATTACTGAATCCCACAGTACCTTGGCCAAGAAAACTTCGCTTCACGTAGAGGCTGGGCCCGCAAACCGAGGGCGTGGGGCTTGAGACGAGGTCTCCGTCGCTACGGCGCCCATTACTTTTGATCCGTAAGGAGTTTCGCGACGCAAAGCATACCATTGGAAAGCACTCCGAGAGCTTTACGATGGGGGCAGCATGCCTACTTGACTGTAACTGTTTTCAGAGCCCAAAATTGAACGATTTCATCATTTTTGGGACACTTTTCTTCTTTTGTGCTGTTTTTTGGTCGCGGATCGTTCGTCGTGAGCCGCGAAAAGGATGACAACCTAATCCATCATATTTATACTACCTAATCCCATGGCACCCATGGCAAGACAACTTCGCTTTACATAGAGGATGGGCCGACAAACCGAGCGCGTGGGGCTTAGGACCATGTCTCCGTCGCTCCGGTGCCCATAACTTTTGATCCGTATGGAGTTACACGACGCACAGCATACAGTTAGAAAGCTCTTCGAGAACTCTATGACGGGGGCAGCAAGCCTTCTTTCCTGCACCTATTTTTGGAGCCCAAAATAGAACATTTTCATCTGTTTTAGGACACTTTTCTTCTTTTGCGCTGTTTTTCTATCCCGGATCGTACGTCGTGAGCAGCGAAAAGGACGACAACCTAATCCATCACATTTCTATTACCGAATCTCATGGCACCTTAGGCAAGACAACATCGCTTCACGCAAAGGCTGGGCCCGCAAACCGAGGGCGTGGGGCTTGGGACTAGGTCTCTGTCGCTTCGGTGCCCATAACTTTTGATCCGTAAGGAGTTACGCGGCGCACAACATACTGTTAGAAAGCTCTCTGAGAGCTCTACGACGAGGGAAGCAAGTCTACTTGGCTGCAACTACTTTCGTAGCCCAAAATCGAACGTTTTCTTCAGTTTCGGGACACTTTTATTCTTTTGCACTGTTTTCCGTCCCGGAACGTACGTCGTGAGCCGCAAAAGGGACGACAACCTAATTCATCACATTTCTATTACCAAATCCCATAGCACCTTAGGTAAGACAAATTCGCTTCACGTAGAGGCTGGGCCCGCAAACCGAGGGCGTGGGGCATAGGACTAGGTCTCTGTTGCTCCGGTGCCCATAACTTTTGATCCGTAAGAAGTTACGCGGCGCACAGCATACCGTTGGAAAGCTCTCCGAGAGCTCTTCGACTTGTGCAGCAAGCCTGCTTGGCTGCAATTGTTTTCATAGCCCAAAATCGAACGTTTTCATCAGTTTTGGAACACTTTTCTTCTTTTATGCTATTTTTTCATCCCGGATCGTACGTCGTAAGCCTCGAAAAGGTTGACAACCTAATCGATCACATTTTTATTATCGAATCCCACAGCACCTTGGGCAAGACAACTCAGTTTCATATGGAGTTGGGCCCGCAAACTGAGGGCGTGGGGCTTGGGACTAGGTCTCCGTCGCTCCATTGCCCATAACGTTTGATCCGTAAGGAGTTACGCGGTGCACAACATACCGTTAGAAAGCTCTTCGAGAACTCTACGATAGGGGGAGCAAGCCTGCTCAGCTGCAACTATTTTCGTAGCCCAAAATCGAACGTTTTCATCAGTTTCGGGACACTTTTCTTCTTTTGCGTTGTTTTTCTATCCCGGATCGTACGTCGTGAGCCGCGAAAAGGACGACAACCTAATCCATCACATTTCTATTACCAAATCCCCTAGTATCTTAGGCAAGACAACTTCGCTTCACGTATAGGCTTGGCCCGCAAACCGAGGGCGTGGGGCTTGGGATCAGGTCTCCGTCGCTCCGGTGCCCATAACGTTTGATCCGTAAGGAGTTACGTGGCGCACAATATACCGTTGGAAAGCTCTTCGAGAGATCTACAATGGGTGCAGCAAGCTTGCTCAGCTGCAACTGTTTTCGTAGCCCAAAATCTAATGTTTTCATCAGTTTCGGGATACTTTTTTTCTTTTGCTCTATTTTTTCATCACGGATCGTACGTTGTGAGCCGCGAAAAGGATGATAACCTAATTTATCACATTTCTATTACCGAATCCCACAGTATCTTAGGCATGACAACTTCGCTTCACGTAGAGGTTGGGCCCACAAACCGAGGGCGTGGGGCTTTTTTACCAGGTCTCCGTCGCCCCGGTACCGATAATGTTTGATCCGTAAGGAGTTACGCGGCGCACAGCATACCGTTGTAAAGCTCTCCAAGAGCTCTTTGACGGGTGCAGTAAGCCTGCTTCGCTGCAACTATTTTCTTAGCCCAAAATCGAACATTTTCGTCAGTTTTGGAACACTTTTATTCTTTTGCGCTGTTTTTTCATCCCGGATCGTACGTCGTAAGCCTCGAAAAGGACGACAGCCTAATCCGTCACATTTCTATTACCGAATCCCATTGCACCTTGGGCAAGACAACTCCGCTTCATGTAGACCTAGGCCCGCAAACCGAAGGCGTGGGGCTTGGGACTAGGTCTCCGTCGCTCCGGTGACCATAACTTTTGATCCGTAAGGAGTTGCGCGGTACACAGCATACCGTTAGAAAGCTCTCCGAGAGCTCTACAACGGGGTCAGTAAGCCTGCTCGTCTGCAACTATTTTCATAACCCAAAATCGAACGTTTTCATCAGCTTCGGGATACTTTTTTCTTTTGCGCTATTTTTCGGTCCCGGATCGTACGTCGTGAGCCGCGAAAAGGATGACAACCTAATCCATCACATTTCTATTCCCGAATCCCACAGTATCTTAGGCAAGACAACTTCACTTTATGTAGAGGTTGGGCCCGCAAACCGAGGGCATGGGGCTTTTTAACCAGGTCTTAGTCACTGCGGTGCCGATAACGTTTGATCTGTAAGGAGTTACGCAGCGCACAGCATACCGTTGGAAAGCTCTCCAAGAGCTCTTCGACGGGTGCAGCAAGCTTGCTCGGCTGCAACTGTTTTCTTAGCCCAAAATCGAACGTTTTCATCAGTTTTGGAACACTTTTCTTCTTTTGCTATGTTTTTTCATCCTGGATCATACGTCGTAAGCCTCGAAAAAGACGACAACCTAATCCATCACATTTTTATTATCGAATACCACGGCACCTTGGGCAAGACAACTCCGCTTCATGTACTGCTAGGCCCGTAAACCGAGGGCGTAGGGCTTTGGACCAGGTCTCCGTTGCTCCGGTGACCATAACTTTTGATTCATAAGGAGTTGCACGGTACACAGCATACCGTTAGAAAGCTCTCCGAGAGCTCTACGACGGGGGCAGCAAGCCTGCTCGTCTGCAACTGTTTTCGTAACCCAAAATCGAACGTTTTCATCAGCTTTGGGATACTTTTTTTTTTGCGCTATTTTTTGGTCCCGGATCGTACGTCGTGAGCTGCGAATAATACGACAACCTAATCCATCACATTTTCTTTACCAAATCCAACAGTATCTTAGGCAAGACAACATCGCTTCACGTAGAGGCTGGGCCCGCAAACTGAGGGCGTGGGGCTTTTTGACCAAGTCTCCGTCGTTCCGGTGCCTATAACGTTTGATCCGTAAGGAGTTACACGACGCACAGCATACCGTTGGAAAGCTCTCTGAGTGCTTTGCGATGGGTGCAGCAAACCTGCTCGGCTGCAACTGTTTTTGAAGCCCAAAATCGAACGTTTTCATCAGTTTTAGAACACTTTTCTTCTTTTGCGCTATTTTTTCATCCCGGATCGTATGTCGTAAGCCTCGAAAAGGACTACAACATAATCCATCACATTTCTATTATCGAATCCCACGGCACCTTCTGCAAGACAACTCCGTTTCATGTAGATTTGGGCCCAAAAATCGAGGGCGTGGGGTTTGGGACCAGGTCTCCGTCGCTCCGGTGCCTATAACTTTTGATCCGTAAGGAGTTACGCGGCACACAGCATACCGTTAGAAAGCTCTCCGAGAACTCTATAACAGTGTCAGCGGTCCTGCTCGATTGCGCCTATTTTCGGAGCCCAAAATCGAACGTTTTCATCAGTTCCAATACACTTTTTTTCTTTTGCGCTATTTTTTCGTCCCGTATCGAACATCGTGAGCCGTAAAAAGTACAACAACCTAATCCATCACATTTCTATTACTGAATCCCATGGCACCTAGGGCAAAACAACTTCGCTTCACGTAGAGGTTGGGCCCTTAAACCGAGGGCGTGGGGCATAGACCAGGTCTCCGTCGCTTCAGTACCTATAACTTTTAATCCGTAAGGAGTTAGGCGACGCACAACATACCATTGGAAAGTTCTCTGAGAGCTCTACGATGGGGGCAGCAGGCCTGCTTGGCTGCCCCTATTTTCGGAGCCCAAAATTGAAGTTTTCATCTGTTTCGGGACACTTTTCTTCTTTTGCGCTATTTTTTCGTCCCGGATCGTACATTGTGAGCCGCAAAAAGGACGACAACCTAATCCATCACATTTCTATTACCGAATCCCATGGCACCTTAGGCAAGACAACTTCTTATCACGTAAAGGCTGGGCCTGCAAATCGATGATGTGGAGCTTGGGACCAGGTCTCCGTCGCTCCGGTGCCCATAAATTTTGATCCGCAAGGAGTTACGCAGCGCACAGCATAACTTTAGAAAGCTCTCCGAGAGCTCTACGACGGGGGCAGCAAGCCTGCTCGGCTGCAACTATTTTTGTAGCCCAAAATCGAACGTTTTCATCTGTTTTGGGACATTTTTCTTCTTTTGCACTGTTTTTTCATTCCGGATTGTACATCGTGACCCGCAAAAAGGACGACAACCTAATCCATCACATTTCTATAACCGAATCCCACATTACCTTGGGCAAGACATCTTCGCTTCACGCAAAGACTGGGCTTACAAACCGAGGGCGTGGGTCTTGGGACCAGGTCTCCATCGCTCTAGTGCCCATAAATTTTGATCCGTAAGGAGTTTCGCGGCAAATAGCATACCGTTGGAAAGTACTCCGAGAGTTCTACGACAGGTACAACAAGCCTGCTCAGTTGCAACTGTTTTCGGAGCCCAAAATCGAATGTTTTCATCAGTTTTGGGACACTTTTCTTCTTTTGTGCTGTTTTTCCGTCTCGGATCGTCCGTCGTGAGCCGCGAAAAGGACGACAACCTAATCCATCGCATTTCTATTACGAATCCCACAGCACCTTAGGTAAGACAACTTCGCTTCACGTAGAGGTTGGGCCAGCAAACCGAGGGCGTGGGGCTTGGGACCAGGTCGGCGTGGGGCTTGGGACCAGGTCTCCATCGCTCCGGTGCCCATAACTTTTGATCCGTAAGGAGTTACGCAGCGCACAACATACCGTTGGAAAGCTCTCCGAGAGCTCTACGACGGGTGCAATCCGCTTACTTGGCTGCAACAGTTTTCTTAGCCTAAAATAGAATGTTTTTGTCAATTTTGGGACATTTTTCTTCTTTTGCGCTATTTTTTCATCCCGGATCGTACGTCCTGAGCCTCGAAAAGGACAACCTAATCCATCATATTTCTATTACCGAATCCCATGGCACCTTGGCCAAGACAACTTCGCTTCACGTAGAGGACGCGGGGCTAGGGACCAGGTCTCCGTCGCTCCGGTGCCCATAAGTTTTGATCCGTAAGGAGTTACACAGCGCACAGCATACCGTTGGAAGGCTCTCCGAGAGCTCTACGACGGGGGTAGCAAGCCTACTCGGCTGCAACTATTTTTGGAGTACAAAATTGAACATTTTCATCAGTTTTGAGGCACTTTTCTTCTTTTGCGTTGTTTTTTCGTCTCGGATCGTACGTCGTGAGCCGTGAAAATGACGACAACCTAATCTATCACATTTATATTACCGAATCCCACGGTACCTTGGGCAAGACAACTTTGCTTCACGGAGAGGATGGGCCCGCAAACCGAGGGCGTGGGGCTTGAGACCATGCCTCTATCGCTCCGGTGCCCATAACTTTTGATCCGTAAGGAGTTACGCGTCGCACATCATACTGTTTGAAAGCTTTCTGAGAGCTCTACGACAGGGGTAGCAAGCCTACTCGGCTGCAATTATTTTCAGAGACCAAAATTGAAGGTTTTCATCATTTTCGAGACACTTTTCTTCTTTTGCGCTATTTTTTAGTCCCGGATCGTTCGTCGTGAGCTGCGAAAAAGACGACATCCTAATTCATCATAATTATACTACCGAATCTCACAGTACCCTGGGCAAGACAACTTCGTTTCACGTAGAGGCTAGGCCGGCAAACAGAGGGCGTGGGACTAGGACCAAGTCTCTGTCGCTCCGGTGCCCATAACTTTTGATCTGTAAGGAGTTTCGCTGGGCAAAGCATACCGTTGGAAGGCTCTCCGAGAGCTCTACAACGGGGGCAGCAAGCCTACTCAACTGCAACTATTTTTGGAGTACAAAATCGAACATTTTTATCAGTTTCGAGGCACTTTTCTTCTTTTGTGTTATTTTTCCGTCTCGGATCGTACGTCGTGAGCCACGAAAAGGACGATAACCTAATCTATCACATTTCTATTACTGAATCCCACGGCACCTTGGGCAAGACAACTTCGCTTCATGGAGAGGCTGGGCCCTCAAACAGAGGGCGTGGGGCTTTTTGACCAGGTCTCTGTCGCTCCGGTGCCCATAACTTTTGATCCGTAAGGAGTTACGCGCCACACAGCATATCGTTGGAAAGCTCTCCGAGAGCTCTTCGACGGGTGCAGCAAGGCTGCTCGGCTGCAACTATTTTTGTGGCCCAAAATCGAACGTTTTCATCTATTTTGGGACACTTTTATTCTTTTGCACTGTTTTTCCATCCCGGATCGTACTTCGTAAGCCTCGGAAAGGACGACAACCTAATCCATCACATTTCTATTACCGAATCCTGCGGCACCTTGGGCAAGACAACTCCACTTCATGTGGAGCTGGGCCCGCAAACTGAGGGCGTGAGGCTTGGGACCAGGTCTCTGTCGCTCCGGTGGCCATAACTTTTGATCCGTAAGGAGTTGCGCGGTACACAACATACCGTTAGAAAGCTCTCCGAGAACTCGAGGACGGGGGCAGCAAGCCTGCTTTGCAGCGCTCGTTTTTGGAGCCCAAAATCGAATGTTTTCATCAGTTTCGGGCTACTTTTCTTCTTTTGCGTTGTTTTTCCATCCCGGATCGTACGTCGTGAGCTGTGAAAAGACCGACAACCTAATCCATCACATTTCTATTACCGAATCCCATGGCACCTTGGGCAAGACAACTTCGCTTCACGTAGAGGCTGGGCCAGCAAACCAAGGGCGTGGGGCTTGGAACCAGGTCTCCGTCGCTCCGGCATCCATTACTTTTGATCCGTAAGGAGTTACGCGGCTCACAACATACCGTTGGAAAGCTCTCTGAGAGCTCTACGACGGGGAAAACTTGCCTGCTCGGCTGCAACTATTTTCGGAGTACAAAATTGAATGTTTTCATCAGTTTCAGGATACTTTTTTTTTGTTTTGCGCTGTTTTTCCGCCTCGGATCGTACGTCGTGAGCCGCGAAAAGGACAACAACGTAATCCATCACATTTCTATTACCGAATCCCACGGCACCTTGGGCAAGAAAACTTCGCTACACGTAGAGGCTGGGCCCGCAAACCGAGGACGTGGGGCTTGGGACCAAGTCTCCGTCGCTCCGGTGCCCATAACTTTTGATCCGTAAGGAGTTACGCGGCGCACAGCATACCGTTGGAAAGCTCTTCGAGAGCTCTACGACAGGGACAGCAATCCTGCTTGGCTGAAACTGTTTTCGGAGCCCAAAATCGAACATTTTCATCATTTTTGGGACACTTTTCTTCTTTTGCGCTATTTTTCCGTCCCGGATCGTTCGTCGTGAGCCACGAAAAGGACGATAACCTAATCCATCATATTTATACTACCAAATCCCATGGCACCTTGGGCAAGACAACTTCGCTTCACGTAGAGGCTGGGCCGGCAAACCGAGCGCATGGGGCTTGGGACCAGGTCTCCGTCGCTCCGGTGCCTATAACTTTTGATCCGTAAGGAGTTACGCGGCGTACAGCATACCGTTAGAAAGCTCTCTGAGAACTCTATGATGGGGGTAGCAAGCCTGCTTTGCTGCACCTAATTTCGGAGCCCAAAATCGAACTTTTTCATCAGTTTCGGGACACTTTTCTTCTTTTGTGTTATTTTTTCGTCCCAGGTTATACGTCAGGAGCCGTGAAAAGGACGACAACCTAAACCATCACATTTCTATTACCGAATCCCACGGCACCTTGGGCAAGACAAGTTCGCTACAAGTAGAGGCTAGGCCCGCAAACCGAGGGCGTGGGGCTTGGGACCAGGTCACCGTCGCTTCGGCGCCCATTACTTTTGATTCGTAATGAGTTACACGGCGCACAACATACCATTGAAAAGCTCTCCGAGAGCTCTACGACCGGGGTAGCAAGCCTACTCGGCTGCTGTCACGCCCCAACCCGACCTATAAAGGTTAGACTAGGGTATGATCTAAACATTCAAGTCATATCACGTACTTAATCGTTCATGAAAGTTTAACACTTAACGTTTTAACCTAAACTCCACAAATTCTCCAAAAAACTGGCAGCATAACGGTTGCAATTGGGCTCCTTAGTTTGACCTAATTTTCTAAAGACCTCAAACTTTCAATCTCAATTTCATTTCCAACTAAGATTACTATTTATAACCAATCGAAACGCCTACTAGTTATCTCAAAGTCTCGTTTGATTAATAGCCTAGCATGATACTATGTCTCGTTTGTTTGTTAACCCTCGTTACAAAAGTACCTGTTGATCCTAGCTTAACAATAAGTACCTGTTTAAGATTGGATAGATTCATTTTACTTAATCCTTACCTGATACTTCATAATCCTATGATAGATACTAGTCAATAGCGATAGCAAAAATGACCATAGTAGTGCCTATCTAGTTATGATCAGTACAAGCCAAAATTAGACCCCAAATTACAACGAGGGTCATTTACAATACAACAACAAGCAAAATAAGAAATAGTCTTCAAGCAACATATCGTTCACAAAATGGCCATAGTCAAATAAGGCACGTAGGGCAAGTAATCATTCCAAGGAATCATCATTAGGCACGTTGTCCTTAGGTACCTGTTCCTGGTCTTCTTCACCTAAGATGATAAAAGAGGGTGAGTCCTTATGAACTCAGCGAGGGGGAACGAGAAATAAGTTTTGAAACTCATTTTCCGGTTCAACTTATGAAAACCCTTTTTCAAGCATGACATTATATCACAAGTAAGTACATAATGTAATGTAAAAGTAAAAGAACACAATTACCCATCTTTCCTCCCCGAGGTCCTCTAGGAACCAAGCGAGAGTACTTATACACATAGTGAAAAGGATACGGTGAGCTTTTACTCTCAGTTCATTTCCAGTATCAGTTGTTGCGGCCGACTTCAAATCATCCCCTTATCACGCCAAATGGGTGTACTCCGGATGTCTACGACCCAACTCTCCGAGGAAGTCTAGCCCCCAAACGAGAGAAGGAATTGGACAATGGTAGTCACAGTTGCACCGGCAAGCACAATGCCACCCAGTGTGCGTGAACACTACCACGCCAGAATGAAAGGTTGCAACCTTGTATGCAATGCACATTTATGACATTTAATATATCACATTAGGAGGACAACAAAGTAGGTTGCCTCTGAGCAGTCATAAGATTTGCACATTGACAAGTAAACACGCGAGGCACGATATGACAAGTAATTTCACTTGAAAAGCACATGGAGTTATATGAATATTAAACGGGCAGCCATGTAACGCATGTAAATCAAGTCATATAACTCATTTTGAAGTTCACGTAATCAAATAATAAGATTATTCAACATGCAACGACCTCTACGTGGGACCGGGTGCAAGAAGGGCCTACTAGTCAACATGTAATCATCGAAATCACATTTAGGGCTACAAGGGAAATTACGGGCAGCCTACTAATCACATAATTAAACACGATATCCATAGGATCAACACTTAACGAGTTTTTCCTAGTCATTAGGGTTTCATTTCATGCTCACCCGTGTGATTAAGCCCTAAGTTATCATGTAATTAAACTCAAGCCATGCATTGATTAATTAAAACACCCTCCAGCATTCAAAACAGTCCACACAACATCCAAGTGTCACAATCCCAAGCATTTAATACGACAAGAGAAGTTACAATAATTTTCAAAGCAAATCCCTAATTGAAAACCTCACTGCAATGGTTTGTTTTCTCACAATCATTGAGATAAGCAAACAAACTCCAATTCCAGTGAAAAAAATATCAAATTAAACCTTAAGGAGTGAACTAAATCCAGAAACAAACCTTGCATCATTTGGAGTTCGGGTTCAAGAGTTATAGCCAAAACCGTGAGACTACGCAAAACTGTTCAGATTTGTACACATTTCAATACTTGTCGTTTTTGAGGACCTTAGGGTCCGATTTAGCCTTAGTCCATTTCTGACAAAAATGTCCAGAACTGAACAATCTAGCAGTATACCAAATTTCATGCATTTTGGACATCATTTACTAATTCAAAACTGGTTTGTTCTACAAGGATAGTGAATCTGCCAAAACCTGCTTCATTTTCCCAGATTTTCCAGATTTGGACACATTTTTATATTTTGCCATTTTGAGGACCTTAGAGTCAAAATTAGCTTTAGCCTATTTCCATGAAAAATGCTCAGAACTGGCAAAACTAGTTACCTACCAATTTTCACGAATTTTAAACCTCATCTACCTGGTCAAAATCACCCCGCACCAACAAGACATAAGACTGTCCCATACGCGATTTCATCTATCATCACATTCTAGCCAAATGTCTTGCCATGCATGTTTACAAAAGCTCATGTACACACATATATCACAAGTACAGAGGTAAAATAGACATTTAAAGGCATGCATGTGGTTTTTGAAAGCTTTTCAAGAAGTTTTAGCCCTCACCTTAGCAAGACAACAAAGAAGATGCACAAACTCTTGATGAAGCACAATGTCGACCCTTTTTCCTTGCTTAGCCGAGAGACCACTTGATTTTCTCTAATATCCTAGTTTAGTAACCATGTTCTTAGTATGTGCAAGTGACTAGAACAAAAGAAAATGAAATGGAAGCTAACAAACTCACCTAAGCCGAAATGAAGGTTCAATGAGCTTGCATGTGTGAGTTTCTTTGCTCCTAGCTTTGCTTGGTCGAGCTCCTAGTTTCTTGCATGTCTTGATGAACCATTGGATGAAGAACTTAAGCTATGGAGTCTATAGTTTCAGCTAGGGCCGAGAGAGAGAGAGAAGAAATGAGAGAGTGAGAGAAAAATGAGAGAAAGAAAGAAGAATGAAAGAAAAATGAAAAGCTTTGAAGTGTTTGATGCTTGTGTCGGCCTAGGGCCTTGAAAATTCTGAATTTGTGTCTTCAAGAAGCATGTTTGAATCATCCTAGCATGGGCATATGTATATGTCGAGATTGGTGGAGCTTTGGGTAGAGTTTTGAGTCATTTTTTAAGGCGTTGTGTCATAATATGTCATAGAATGTTTAGGAATAGAATTTGAAATTAAAATGCATGCACAAAGGCTCCTTGTGGTCGGCCAAGCTTGGGTTCAAATATGAATTTTTGTCTTGGTTGAGCAATATTTAATTGAGTGCTTGGAATATGCAAAAGGATAAAAAATAAAGAATAAGAATGCTTAGCTTTTGGTGCAATTTCGTCTTCTAGTGAGTTGAATTAGCAATTTAATATTAGTTAGTGGAGTTTGTAGGATTAATTAATGATCTAGTGTTTCGTGTAAGATGCTTTCTTGATTAGCGTGTGGGCACGCTTTCCTAGGTTTAGGGCACGCACTACGAGGTAGGACACGAACTACGAGATGAATGCACATTTTCCAAGTAAATGCACGCAACCCTAAATGAATGCACGTAATTCAATGCAAGGCACACAAAACGAAACACAACTCTTAAACCTAGGTCAAGGCACGCAAATATAGGTTAGGGCACACGAAACGAGGTAACACACGTCAGTCGAAGATTAGGGCACACCATTCTAGGTCAAGGCACGAATGACGAAGCATGCACGAAAACCAAGACATGGCACGTAATCCAAGGTCAGTCATATAATTCTTGGTCTATGGCATGCAAATCGAGGTAACACACGTTATTCGGGGTCGGGCCTCACAGCTACAACAATTTTCGGAATACAAAATCGAACGTTTTCATATGTTTCGAGACACTTTTCTTCTTTTGCGCTGTTTTTCCATCTCGGATCGTACGTCGTGAGCCACGAAAAGGACGACAACCTAATCCATCACATTTCTATTACCGAATCCCACGGCACCTTGGGCAAGACAATTTCGCTTCACGTAGAGGCTGGGCCCGCAAACCGAGGGCGTGGGGCTTGGGAGCAAGTCTTCGTCGCTCCGGTGCCCATAACTTTTGATCCGTGAGTTACGCAGCGCACAGCATACCGTTGGAAAGCTCTCCAAGAGCTCTACGACGAGGACAGCAATCCCGCTCAGCTGGAACTATTTTTGGATCCCAAAATCGAACATTTTCATCATTTTCGGGACACTTTTCTTCTTTTGCGCTATTTTTCCGTCCCGGATCGTTCGTCGTGAGCCGCGAAAAGGACGACAACCTAATCCATCATATTTATACTACCAAATCACATGGCACCTTGGGCAAAACAACTTCGCTTCACGTAGAGGCTAGGCCGGCAAACTGAGCACGTGGGGCTTGAGACTAGGTCTCCGTCGCTCCGGTGCCCATAACTTTTGATCCGTAAGGAGTTACGCGGCGCACAACATACCGTTAGAAAGCTCTCCCATAACTCTATGACGGGGGTAGCAAGCCTGCTATGTTGCACCTAATTTTGAAGCCCAAAATCGAACGTTTTCATCAGTTTCGGGACACTTTTCTTCTTTTTCGCTATTTTTTCGTCCCGGATCGTACGTCGGGAGCCGTGAAAAGGACAACAACCTAAACCATCACATTTATATTGCCGAATGCCGCAGCACCTTGGGCAAGACAACTTCGCTACAAGTAGAGACTGGGCCCGCAAACCGAAGGCGTGGGGCTTGGGACCAGGTCACCGTCGCTCCGGCGCCCATTACTTTTGATTCGTAAGGAGTTACGTGGCGCACAACATACCGTTGGAAAGCTCTCCGAGAGCTCTACGACAGGGGCAGCAAGCCTACCCGGCTGCAATAAATTTTCAGACTGCAAAATTGAACGTTTTCATCAGTCTCGGGACATTTTTCTTCTTTTGCGCTGTTTTTCCGTCTTGGATCGTACGTCGTGAGCCGAAAAAAGGACGACAACCTAATCCATCACATTTATATTACCGAATCCCACGGCACCTTGGGCAAGACAACTTCGCTTCACGTAGAGGTTGGGCCTGCAAACCGAGGGCGTGGGGCTTGGGACCAAGTCTCCGTCGCTCCGGTGCCCATAACTTTTGATCCGTAAGGAGTTACGCGGCTCACAACATATCGTTGGAAAGCTCTCCGAGAGCTCTACGATGGGGGCAACAAGCCTGCTCAGCTGCAACTGTTTTCAAAGACCAAAATTGAACATTTTCATCATTTTTGGGACACTTTTCTTCTTTTGCGCTATTTTTTCGTCCCGGATCGTTCGTCGTGAGCCGCGAAAAGGACGACAACCTAATCCATCATATTTGTACTACTAAATCCCATGGCACCTTAGGCAAGACAACTTCACTTCACATAGAGGCTGAGCCGGCAAACCGAGCTCGTAGGGCTAGGGACCAGGTCTCCGTCGCTCTGGTGCCCATAATGTTTGATCCGTAAGGAGTTACGCGACGCACAACATGCCGTTAGAAAGCTCTCCGAGAACTCTATGACGGGGGAAGCAAGCCTGCTCGGTTGCACCTAATTTTGGAGTCCAAAATCGAATGTTTTCATCAGTTTTAGGACACTTTTCTTCTTTTGCGCTGTTTTTCCGTCCCGGATCGTACGTCGTAAGCCTTGAAAAGGATGACAACCTAATCCATCACATTTCTATTACTGAATCCCACGGAACATTGGGCAAGAAAACTCCGCTTCATGTAGAGCTGGGCCCGCAAACCGAGGGCTTGGGGCTTGGGACCAGGTCACCGTCGCTTCGGTGCCCATAACTTTTGATCCGTAAGGAGTTGCGCGGTACATAGCATACCGTTAAAAAGCTCTCCGAAAACTCTATGACGGGGGCAGAAAGCCTTCTTTGCTGCGCCTATTTTTGGGGCCCAAAATTGAGCGTTTTCATCAGTTTCGGGATACTTTTCTTCTTTTGCGTTGTTTTTCTGTCACGGATCGTACGTCATGAGCCATGAAAAGGATGACAACCTAATCCATCACATTTCTATTACCGAATCCCATGGCACCATGGGCAAGACAACTTCGTTTCACGTAGAGGATGGGCCGCAAACCGAGGGCATTGGGCTTGGGACCAGGTCTCCGTCGCTCCGGTGCCCATAACTTTTCAACCAAAAGAAGTTACGCGGCGCACAGCATACCATTGGAAAGTACTCCGAGAGCTCTACGACTGGGGCAGCAGGCCTGCAACTGTTTTCGTATCCCAAAATCAAACATTTTCATCAAGTTTGGGACACTTTTGTTCTTTTGTGCTATTTTTTTGTCCCGGATCGTACGTCGTGAACCGGGAAAAAGACGACAACCTAATCCACCACACTTCTGTTACTGAATCCCATGGCACCTTGGGTAAGACAACTTCGCTTCACGTAGAGGCTGGGCCCGCAAACCGAGTGCGTGGGGCTTTGGACTAGGTCTCCGTCGCTCCAGTGCCCATAACTTTTGATCTGTAAGGAGTTACGCGGCACACAGCATACCATTGGAAAGCTTTTTCGAGAGCTCTACGACAGCGGCAACAAGCCTGCTCGGCTGCAAGTATTTTCGGAGCTAAAAATTGAACATTTCCATCAGTTTTGAGACACTTTTCTTCTTCTGCGCTGTTTTTTCGTCCCTGATCGTACGTCGTGAGCCGTTAAATGGACGACAACCTAATTCATCACATTTCTATTAACGAATCCCACGGAATCTTGGGCAATACAACATCGCTTCACGTAGAGGCTGGGCCCGCAAACCGAGGGCGTGGGGCTTAGGACCAGGTCTCTGTCGCTTCAGTGCCCTTAACTTTTGATCCATAAGGAGTTACGCGGCACACAGCATAACGTTAGAAAGCTCTCCGAGAACTCTACGTCGGGGGCAGCAGGCCTGCTCGGCTGCGACAGCTTTCGGGTCCCAAAATAAAAAAATTTCGTCAGTTTGGGGACACTTTTCTTCTTTTGCACTATTTTTTAATCCCGAATCGTACGTCGTGAGCCGCGAAAAGGATGACAACCTAATCCACCACATTTCTATTACCGAATCCCACAGCACCTTGGGCAAGAGAACTTCACTTCACGTAGAGGCTAGGCCCGTATAACGAGGGTGTGGGGCTTAGGACCAGGTCTCTGTCGCTCCGGTGCCCATAACTTTCGATCCATAAGGAGTTACGCGGCGCATAGCATACCGTTAGAAAGCTCTCTGAGAACACTATGAGAGGGCAGCGGTCCTGCTCGGCTGTGCCTATTTTCGGAGCCCAAAATCAAACATTTTCATTAGTTCTGGGACACTTTTCTTCTTTTGTGCTGTTTTTCCGTCCCGTATCGTACGTCGTGAGTGGCGAAAAGTACGACAACCTAATCCATCACATTTCTATTACCGAATCCCATGTTACCTTGGGCAAGACAACTTTGCCTCACGAAGTGGCTGGGCCCGCAAACCGAGGCCATGGGGCTTAGGACCAGGTCTACGTCGCTCCGGTGCCCATAACTTTTAATCCGTAAGTAGTTACGCGGCGCACAATATACCATTAGAAAGCTCTCTGAGAACTCTACGATGGAGTCAGCAAGCCTGCTTGGCTGCGCCTATTTTCGGATCCCAAAATCGAACATTTTCATCAGTTTCGGTACTTTTTTCTTAGTTTGCGCTGTTTTTTCGTCCCGGATCGTACGTCTCGAGCCGCGAAAAGGACAACAAGCTAATCCACCATATTTCTATTACCGAATCCCACGGCACCTTGGGCAAGACAACTTCGCTTCACGTAGAGGCTGGTCCCGAAGACAGAGGGCACGGGGCTTGAGACCAGGTCTCCGTCGCTCCAGTGCCCATAACTTTTGATCTGTAAGGAGTTACGCGGCGCACAACATACCGTTAGAAAGCTCTCCGAGAACTCTACGATGGGGGTAGCAAGCCTGTTCAAATGCCCCTATTTTCGGTGGCCAAAATCGATGTTTTCATCAGTTTCGGGACACTTTTATTCTTTTGCGCTGTTTTTCCATCCCGAATCGTACGTCGTGAGCCGCGAAAAGGACGACAACCTAATCCATCACATTTCTATTACCGAATCCCATTCGCCTTTGGCAAGACAACTTCGCTTCACGTAGAGGCTGGGCTCGCAAACCGAGGGTGTGGGGCTTGGGATCAGGTCTCCGTCGCTCCGATGCCTATAACTTTTGTTCCGGAAGGAGTTAGGCGGCGTACAACATACCGTTAGAAAGCTCTCCGAGAGCTCTACGACGAGGGCAGCAAGCCTGCTCGGCTGCAACTACTTTCGTAGCCCAAAATCAAAAGTTTTCATCAGTTTCGGGACACTTTTCTTCTTTTGCGCTATTTTTTCGTCCCGGATCGTACGTAGTGAGCCCCGAAAAGGATGACAACCTAATCCATCACATTTCTATTACCGAATTCCACAACACCTTAGGCAAGACAACTTCACTTCAGGTAGAGGCTGGGCCCGCAAACCGAGGGGTTGGGGCTTGGGACAAGGTCTCTGTCGCTGCGGTGCCCATAACTTTTGATCCTTGAGGAGTTACGCAGCACACAGCATGTCGTTAGAAAGCTCTCCGAGAGCTCTTCGATGGGTGCAGCAAGACTTCTTGGCTGCAACTATTTTCGTACCCCAAAATCGAATGTCTTCATCAATTTTTACACACTCTTCTTCTTTTGCGCTGTTTTTTCGTCCCGGATCGTACGTCGCAAGCCTCGAAAAGGATGACAACCTAATCCATCACATTTCTATTACCGAATCCTGTGGCACCTTGAGCAAGACAACAGCGCTTCATGTAGAGCTAGGCCCACAAACCGAGGGCATGGGGCTTTGAACCAACTCTCCGTTGTTTCAATTGACATAACTTTTGATCCGTACGGAGTTGCGCGGTACACAGCATACCGTTAGAAAGCTCTCCGAGAACTCTACGACGGGGGCAGTAAGCCTGCTTTGCTACGCCTATTTTTGGAGTCTAAAACTGAATGTTTTCATCAGTTTCGGGATACTTTTCTTTTTTTGCGCTGTTTTTTCATCCCGGATCGTACGTCGTGTGCCGTGAAAAGGACGACAACCTAACCCATCACATTTCTATTACCGAATCCCACGGTACCTTACGCAAGTTAACTTTGCCTCACGAAGTGGCTGGGCCTGCAAACCGAGGGCGTAGGGCTTGAGACCAGGTCTCCGTCGCTCTGACGCCCATTACTTTTGATCCGTAAAGTGTTACGCGGTGCACAGGATACCGTTGGAAAGCTCTACAAGTGCTCTAAGACGAGGGCAGCAAGCCTGCTCGGCTGCAACTATTTTTGGGTTACAAAATTGATTGTTTTTATCAGTTTTTGGATACTTTTCTTCTTCTGCGCTATTTTTTCGTCTCAGATCTTACGTTGTGAGCCGTTTAAGGACGACAACCTAATCCATCACATTTCTATTACCGAAATCCACGGCACCTTGGGCAAGAAAACTTCGCTTCACGTAGGGGTTGGGCCCGTAAACCGAGGGCATGGGGCTTGAGACCAGGTCTCCGTCGCTCCGGTGCCCATAACTTTTGATCCGTAAGGAGTTACGCGGCGCACAGCATACCGTTAGAAATCTCTCCGAGAACTCTATGACGAGGGAAGCAAGCCTGCTCGGCTGCACCTAATTTTGGATCCCAAAATCCAACGTTTTCATCAGTTTTGGGACACATTTCTTCTTTTGCGCTATTTTTCCGTCCCGGATCGTACGTCGTAAGCCTCGAAAAGGATGACAACCTAATCCATCACATTTCTAATACCGAATTCCACGGCACCTTGGGCAAGACAACTCCGCTTCATGTAGAGCTGGGCTCGCAAACCGAGGGCTTGGGGCTTGGGACCAGGTCACCGTCGTTTCGGTGCCCATAACTTTTGATCCGTAAGGAGTTGTGCGGTACACAACATACCGTTAGAAAGCTCTCTGAGAACTCTATGACAGAGGCAGCAAGCCTATTGGGCTGCAAGTATTTTCGTAGTCCAAAATCAAACGTTTTCATCAGTTTTGGGACACTTTTGTTCTTTTGCGCTATTTTTTTTGTCCCGGATCGTACGTCATGAGCCGTGAAAAGGACGTCAACCTAATCTACCACATTTTTATTACCGAATTTCACGGCACCTTGGGCAAGACAACTTCACTTCACGTAGAGGCTGGGCCAGCAAACCGAGTACGTGGGGCTTTGGACCAGGTCTCCGTCGCTCCGGTGCCCATAACTTTTGATCCGTAAGGAGTTACGCGGCGCACAACATACCGTTGGAATGCTCTCCGAGAGCTCTACGACGGCGGCAACAAGCCTGCTCAGCTGCAAGTATTTTTAGAGCTGAAAATTGAAAATTTCCATCAGTTTTGAGACACTTTTCTTCTTTTGCGCTATTTTTCTGTCTTGGATCGTACGTGGTAAGCCGCTAAAAGGATTACAACCTAATTCATCACATTTTTATTAACGAATCCCATGGTACCTTGGGCAATACAACATCGCTTCACGTAGAGGTTGGGCCCGCAAACCGAAGGCGTGGGGCTTAGGATCAAGTATATGTTGTGAGGCCCGACCCTGAATAACGTGTGTTACCTTGATTTACGTGCCATGTCTTGGTTTTCGTGCATGCTTTGTCATTCGTGCCTTGACCTAGAATGGTGTGCCCTAATCCCCGACTGACGTGCGATACCTAGATATACGTACCCTGACCTCGATGTACGTGCGTTACCTCGTTTCGTGTGCCCTAATCTAGATTTTTGTGCCTTGACCTAGGTTTAAGAATCGTGTTTCATTTTGTGTGCCTTGCATTGAATTACGTGCACACATTTAGGGTTGCGTGCATTTACTTAGGAAACGTGCATTCATCTCGTAGTTCGTGCCTTACCTCGTAGTGCGTGCCCAAAACCTAAGAAAGTGTGCCCTCACGCTAATCAAGAAAGCATCTTACATGAAGCACTAGATCACTAATTAATCCTACAAATTCCACTAACTAATATTAAATTGCTAATTCAACCCACTAGAAGACGAAATTGCACCAAAAGCTAGACATTCTTTATTCTTTATTCTTTATTCTTTGCATATCCCAAACACACAATAAAATAAGCCTTGAACAAACAAAAAAATTCATATTTAAACACACCCTTGGCCGACCACTTTTGTGCATTTGTGCTTGCTTGCATAATTCAAATTAATTCCTAGATATGCTATGACAATTTATGACACAAAGCCTTAAAAAAATGACTCAAAACTCTACCCAAAGCTCCGCCATCTCGACACAAACTCCATGCCCATACTAGACAATTCAAAATGCTTCTTGAAGACACAAAATTCTGATTTTTCAAGGCCCTAGGCCGACACAAGCTTCATAGTCTTCAAGGCTTTTCATTTTTCTTTCATTCTTCTTTCTTTCCCTCATTCTTCTCTCACCCTCTTATTTCTTCTCTCTCTCTCTCTCTCTCGGCCCTAGCTGAAATTTTACTCTCCTTAGCTTAAGTTCATCACTCAATGGTTCATCAAGACATGCAAGACCCTTAGGAGCTCGACCAAGCAAAGCTAGGAGCAAAGAAACTCACATGCAAGCTCATAGCACTTTCATTTCTTCTTAGGTAAGTTTGTTAGCTTCCATTTCATTTTCTTCTTGTTCTAACCACATGCACCTACTAAGAATATGATAACTTAGCTAGGAAATTAGAGAAATCCCAAGTTGTCTCTCGGCTAAGCAAGGAGAAGAGCTGTCATTGTGCTTCATCAAGAGTTTGTGCATCTTCTTTGTTGTCTTGCTAAGGTGAGGGCTAAAACTTCTTGAAAAGCTTTCAAAAAACCACATGCATGCCTTTAAATGTCTATCTTTACTTCTGTACTTGTGATATATGTGTGTTCATGAGCTTTTGTAAACATGCATGGCAAGATATTTGGCTAGAATGTAATGATAGATGAAATTGCGTATGGGACAGCCTTCTGTCTTGTTGGTGCGAGGTGATTTTTACCAGGTAAATGATGCTGAAAATGCGTGAAAATTGGTAGGTGACTGGTTTTGCCAGTTCTGAGCATTTTTCACAGAAATAGGCCAAAGCTAATTTCGATTCTAAAGTCCTCAAAATGGCAAAATATAAAAATGTGTCCAAATCTGGAAAATCTGGAAAAATGAAGCAGGTTTTGGCAGATTCACTGTTCTTGTAGAACGAACCAGTTTTGACTTAGTAACTGATATCCAAAATGCATGACATTTGGTGTGTTTCTATATTTTTCAGTTCTGGACATTTTTGTCAGAAATGGACTAAGGCTAAATCCGACCGTAAGGCCCTAAAAAACGACAAGTATTGAAATGTGTGCAAATCTGGACAGTTTTGTGTAGTTTCCCGGTTTTGGCTATAACTCTTGAACCCGAACTCCAAATGATGCGAGGTTTGTTTCTGAATTTAGTTCACTCATTAAGCTTTAATTTGAAATCTTGTTCACTGGAATTGGAGATTGTTTGCTTGTCTCAATGATTGTGAGAAAACAGTCCATTGCAGTGAGGGTTTCATCTATTGATATGCTTAAAAAAATTATTGTATCTTCTTTTGTTGTATTAAATGCTTGGGATTGTGGCATTTGGATGTTATGTGGACTGTTTTGAATGCTTTAAGGTGTTTGATTTAATCAATGCATGGATTGAGCTTAATTACGAGATGACTTGGGGCTTAATCGCACGGGTAA
Organism: Ehretia macrophylla; assembly: GCA_037974665.1. Classification (NCBI taxonomy): domain Eukaryota; kingdom Viridiplantae; phylum Streptophyta; class Magnoliopsida; order Boraginales; family Ehretiaceae; genus Ehretia; species Ehretia macrophylla. Next base: position 49,615,816 of record CM075768.1, on the reverse strand, counting down.
GCACGAATTGAAACCCTAGTAACTAGGTAAACTCGCTAAGTGTTGATCCTATGGATATCGTGTTTAATTATGTGATTAGTAGGCTGCCCGTAGTTTCCCTTGTAGCCCTAAATATGATTTCGATGATTACATGTTGATAAGTAGGCCATTCTTGCACCCGGTCCCACGTAGATGTCGCTGCATGATGAATAATCTTATTATTTGGTTACGTGAACTTCGAAATGAGTTATATGACTTGATTTACATGTGTTACATGGCTGCCCGTTTAATATTCATATAAATCCATGTGCTTTTCAAGTGAAATTACTTGTCATATTGTGCCTCGCTTGTTTACTTGTCAATGTGCAATCTTATGACTGCTCGGAGCCAACCTACTTTGTTATCCTCCTAATGTGATATATTAAATGTCATAAATGTGCATTGCATACAAGGTTGCAACCTTTCATTCTGGCGTGGTAGCGTTCACACACACCGGGTGACATCGGGCTTGCTAGTGCAACCGTGACTACCATTGTCCAATTCCTCTCTCGCTTGGGGGCTAGACTTCCTCGGAGAGTTGGGTCGTAGGATTTCGGGGTACATCTGGAGTACACCCACTTGGCGTGATAAGGGGATGAATTGAAGTCGGCCGCATCAACCGATACTGGAAATGAACCGAGAGCAAAAGCTCACCGTATCCTTTTCACTATGTGTATAAGTACTCTTGCTTGGTTCCTAGAGGACCTCGGGGAGGAAAGATGAGTAATTGTATTCTTTTACTATTACATTACATTATGTACTTGCTTGTGATATAATGTCATGCTTGCAAAGGGTTTTCATAAGCTGAACCGGAAAATGAGTTTCAAAACTTATTTCTCATTCCCCCTCGCTGAGTTCATAAGGACTCACCCTCTTTTATCATCTCAGGTGAAAAAGACCAGGAACAGGCACCCGAGGACAACGTGCCTAATGATGATTCCTTGGAATGATTACTTGCCCTACGTGCCTTGCTTGACTATAGCCATTTTGTGAACGATATGTTGCTTAAATACTATTTCATTTCTTATGTTGCTTGTTATTGTATTGTAAATGACCCCCGTTGTAATTTGGGGTCTAATTTTGGCTTGTACTGATTGTAACTAGTTAGACACTACTATGGTCGTTTTGCTAGCGCTATTTGGCTAGTAGCTATCACAGGATTATGACGTATCAGGTAAGGATTAAGTAAAATGAATATATCCAATCTTAAGCAGGTACTCATTGTTAAGCTAAGATCAACATGTACTTTTGTAACGAGGATTAACAAACAAACGAGAGATAGTATCTTGCAAGGTTATTAATCAAACGAGACTTCGAGATAACTAGTAGGCGTTTCAATTGATATTAAATAGTAATCTTAGTTGGAAATGAATTTGAGATTGAAAGTTTTGAGGCCTTTAGAAAATTAGGTCAAACTAAAGAGCCCAATTACAACCGTTATGCTGCCGGTTTTCTGGAGAACTTGTGGAGTTCAGCCTAAAACGTTAAGTGTTAACTTTCAAGAACGATTAAGTACGTGATATGACTTGAATGTTTAGATCACACCCTAGTCTAACCTTTATAGGTCGGGTTGGGGCGTGATATATGTCGCTCCGGTGCCCATAACTTTTGATCCATAAGGAGTTACGCGGCGCACAGCATAATGTTAGAAAGCTCTCCGAGAACTCTACGACGGGAGCAGCAGGCCTGCTCGGTTGCGCCTGCTTTCGGATCCCAAAATCAAAAATTTTCGTCAGTTTCGGGACATTTTTCTTCTTTTGCGCTGTTTTTTCATCCCGGATCGTACGTCATGAGCCGCGAAAAAGACGACAACCTAATTCACCACATTTCTATTACTGAATCCCACGGTACCTTGGGCAAGAAAACTTCGCTTCACGTAGAGGCTGGGCCTGCATAACGAGGGCATGGGGCTTAGGACCAGGTCTCCATCGCTCCGGTGCCCATAACTTTTGATCCATAAGGAGTTATGTCACGCCCCAACCCGACCTATAGAGGTTAGACTAGGGTGTGATCTAAACATTCAAGTAACGCTTCGTACTTAACCGTTCATGAAGATTTAACACTTAACGTTTTGGCCTAAACTCCAAAATTTTCTGAAAAACCGGCAGCATAACGACTGTAATTGGGCTCTTTGGTTTGACCTAATTCTCTAAATGCCTCAAATTTTTCAATCTCAATTTCATTTCCAACTAAGATTACTAATTACCATCAATTGAAATGCCTATTGGTTATCTCGAAGTCTCGTTGATTATTAACCTAGTATGATACTATGTCTCGTTTGTTGTTAAACCTCGTTACAAAAATACCTGTTGATCTTAGCTTAATAGCGAGTACCTGCTTAAGATTTGGTTGATTCATTTTACTTAGCCCTTACCTAATGCTTCATAATCCTATTAGAGGTACTAGGAGTAATAATAGCAAAATGACCATAGTAGCGTCTAGTGTCTGTCTAGTTAACATCAGTACAAACCAAAATTAGACTCCAAATTACAACGGGGGTCTTTTACATTACACATCAAGCAACATGAAAAGAAATAGTCTTCAAGTAGCATAGTTCACAAATAGCCATAATCACGCAAGGCACATAGGACATGCAATCACTCCAAGGAATCATCGTTAGGCACATCGTCCTCAGGTACCTGTTGTTGATCTTCTTCACATGAGATGATAAAAGAGGGTGAGTCCTTATGAACTCAGCGAGGGGAAATGAGAAATAGGTTTTGAAACTCATTTTCCGGTTCAACTTATGAAAATCCTTTTGCAAGCATGAATATAATACAATTAAGTACATAACAATAATATAAAGTAAAGGAACACAATTACCAGTCTTTCCTCCCCGAGGTTCTCCAGGAACCAAGCGAGAGTACTTATACATATAGAAAAAGTATACGGTGAGCTTTTGCTCTCAGTGGTTGTGGCCGACTTCAAATCATCCCCTTAACACGCCAAGTGGATGTACTCCGGATGTACTCCAAAATCCTACGACCCAACTCTCCGAGGAAGTCTAGCCCCCAAGCACTCAAAACAGTCCACACAACATCCCAATGCCACAATCCAAAGCAATTAATACCACAAGAGAAGTTACGACAAATTTCTAAGCATCTAACTAAGTGAAACCCTCACTGCAATAGGCTGTATTCTCACAATCATTGAGTCAAGCAAACAATCTCCAATTCTAGTAAATAAGATTTCAATTTAAATCTTAAGAAGTGAACTAAAATCAGAAACAAACCTTGCATCATTTGGAGTTCGAGATCAATAGTTATGGCCAAAACAGTGGGATTGCACAAAACTGTCCAGATTTGCATACATTTCGATAATTGTCGTTTTTGAGGTCCTTAGGGTCAGATTTAGCCTTAGTCCATTTCTGACAAAAATGTCCACAACTGAAAAACCTACCAGTAAACCAAATTTCATGCATTTTGTACATCATTTACTAAGTAAAAACTAGTTCGTTCCACAAGGTCAGTGCATCTGCCAAAACCTGCATCATTTTTCCAGACTTCCAGATTTGGAAACATTTTAATGATTTGCCATTTTGAGGACCTTAGAGTCAAAATTAGCTTCGGTCTATTTCTGCAAAAAATGTTCAAAACTGGAAAAACTAGTCACCTACCAATTTTAATGCATTTTAAACTTCATTTTCCTAGCCAAACTCACCTCGCAACAACAAGTCAGAGAGTTGTCAACAAACCCGACTTCATCTATCATCAACTTCAAGCCAAAATCTTGCCATGCATGGTTGTAAAAGCTTATGAACACACAAATAACTCAAGTACAGAAGAAAATACATACATTTGAGAGCATGCATGTGGATTTTTGAAGGATTTTCAAAAGGTTTTAGCCCTCACCTTAGCAATCCAACAAGAAGATGCACAAAACTTTGATGAGCTCAAATTCTTCTTCTTCCTTGCTTAGCCGAGGTTCCAACTCAATTTTCTCTATTTTTCCTAGCTTAGTGGCCAAGCTCTTAGTACATGCATGTGGTTAGAACAAGAAGAGAAGAAATGGAAGCTAGGAAACTTACCTAGGCCGAAAATGGTGAGTCAAAAGCTTGCATGTGAGTTTTCTTGCAACCTAGCTAGCTTGGTTGAGTTCCTTTGCTTGTGGCTTGCCTTGATTAACTATGGTATGATGAAGATGAGCTATGAAGGTAAGAAACTCAGCCAAGGCCGAGAGAGAGAGAGAAGAATGAGAGGGAGATAGAGAAGATTGAGAGGAAAAATGAGAGAAATGACAAAGAATGAAGGCTTTTGCAATTCTTGATGCAAGTGGTCGGCCTAGGGCTTAGTAATTCAGCTTTTTTTGTCTTCAAGATGCAATTTGAAATTCCTAGTATGGGCAAAGAGGAGTTGGTCGAGTATGGGAAGCTTTTGCAAAGGTTTTTGAGCTAATTTTTATGCATTTGTGTCATAAAGTTGTCATAAGTTGTCTAGAGTTAATTTGAATTGAGCAAGCATGCACAAATACCACCTAGTGGTCGGCCAAGGCTATAGAAAATCTGATTTTTTTGTCATCTATTGGAGTATTATTTAATTGGGTGTTGGAAGTGCAAAATAATAAGGAATAAAGAATGAAGAATGCTTAGTGTTTAGTGAAATTTTGTCTTCTAGTGAGTTGAATTAGTAATTTAATAATAGTTAGTGGATTTTGTAGGATTAATTAATGACCTAGTACTCAATGTAAGATACTTTCTTGTTTAGCGTGAGGGCACGCTTTCCTAGGTCTAGGGCACGCACTACGAGGTAGGACACGAACTTCAAGACTAATGCACGTACTTCAAGATAAATGCACGAATTCCAATGCATGGCACACAAAACGAACACAATTCTTAAACCTAGGTCAAGGCACGCAAATCTATATTAGGGCACACGAAACGAGATAATGCACGCAATTCAAAGCCGGGGCACATAAGTCGAGGATTAGGGCACACAATTCTAAGTCAAGGCACGTATGACGAAGCATGCACGAAAATTAAGACAGGTCATGCAATCCAAGATCAGTCATATAATTCTAGGTCTAAGGCATGTAAATCGAGGTAACACACGTTATTCGGGGTCGGGCCTCACAAGTTACGCGGCGTACAGCATACCGTTAGAAAGCTCTTTGAGAACTCTATAAGGGGGCAGCGGTCCTGCTCGGCTGCGCCTATTTTCGGAGCCCAAAATCAAACATTTTCATTAGTTACGGGATACTTTTCTTCTTTTGTGCTGTTTTTCCGGACTGGATCGTACGTCGTGAGCCGCGAAAAGGATGACAACCTAATCCATCACATTTCTATTACCGAATCCCATGGCTCCTTGGGCAAGACAACTTCGCTTCATGTAAAGGCTAGGCTCGCAAACCAAGGGTGTGGGGCTTGGGATCAGGTCTCCGTCTCTCCGGTGCCCATAACAACATACCGTAAGAAAGCTCTCCAAGAGCTCTACGACGGGGGTAGCAAGCTTGCTCGGCTGCAACTGCTTTCGTAGCCCAAAATCAAACGTTTTCATCAGTTTCGGGACATTTTTTTTCTTTTGCGCTATTTTTCCATCCCGGATCGTACGTTGTGAGCCGCGAAAAGGACGACAACCTAATCCATCACATTTCTATTACCGAATCCCACAACACCTTGGGCAAGACAACTTCGCTTCACGTAGAGGCTGGGCCCACAAACCGAGGGCGTGGGGCTTGGGACCAAGTCTACGTCGCTCCGGTGCCCATAACTTTTGATCCGTAAGGAGTTACGCGGCTCACAGCATATCGTTGGAAAGCTCTTCGAGAGCTCTACGATGGGGACAACAAGCCTGCTCGGCTGCAACTATTTTCGAAGACCAAAATCGAACATTTTCATCATTTTCGGGACACTTTTCTTCTTTTGCTCTATTTTAACGTCCCGGATCGTTCGTCGTGAGCCGCGAAAAGGACGACAACCTAATCCATCATATTTGTACTACCAAATCCCACGGCACCTTGGGCAAGACAACTTCGCTTCACATAGAGGCTGGGCCTGCAAACCGAGCTCGTGGGGCTAGGGACCAGGTCTCCGTCACTCCAGTGCCCATTACTTTTGATCCGTAAGAGTTACGCAGTGCACAGCATACCGTTAGAAAGCTCTCCGAGAACTCTATGACGGGGGAAGCAAGCCTGCTCAGTTGAACCTAATTTTGGAGTCCAAAATCGAACGTTTTCATCAGGTTTGGGACACTTTTCTTCTTTTGCGTTGTTTTTCCGTCCCGGATCGTACGTTGTAAGCCTCGAAAAGGATGACAACCTAATCCATCACATTTCTGTTACCGAATCCCACGGCACCTTGGGCAAGACAACTCCGCTTCATGTAGAGCTGGGCCCGCAAACCGAGGGCTTGGGGCTTGGGACCAGGTCATCGTCTGTCCGGTGCCCATAAATTTTGATTTGTAAAGAGTTGCGCGGTACACAGCATACCGTTAGAAAGCTCTCCGAGAACTCTATGACGGGGGAAGCAAGCCTTCTTTGCTGCGCCTATTTTCGGAGCCCAAAATTGAACGTTTTCATCAGTTTTGGGATACTTTTCTTCTTTTGTGCTGTTTTTCTGTCACGGATCGTACGTCATGAGTCGTGAAAAGAACGACAAAATAATCCTTCACATTTCTATTACCGAATCCCACGGCACCTTGGGCAAGACAACTTCGCTTCACGTTGATGCTCGGCCCGCAAACCGAGGGCGTTGGGCTTGGGACCAGGTCTCCGTCGCTCCGGTGCCCATAACTTTTCAACCAAAAGGAGTTACGCGGCGCACAACATACCGTTAGAAAGCACTCCGTAAGCTCTACGACAGGTGCAACAAGCCTGCTGGGTTGCAACTGTTTTCGTAGCCCAAATCAAACGTTTTCATAAGTTTTAGGACAATTTTGTTCTTTTGCGATGTTTTTTTGTCCCGGATCGTACGTCGTGAGCCGTGAAAAGGACGAAAACCTAATCCACCACATTTCTATTACCGAATCCCATGGCACCTTGGGCAAGACAACTTCGCTTCACGTAGAGGCTGGGCCCGAAAACCAAGTGCGTGGGGCTTTGGACCAGGTTTCCGTCGCTCCGGAGCCCATAACTTTTGATCTGTAAGGAGTTACGCGGTGCATAGCATACCATTGGAAAGCTCTCCGAGAGCTCTACGATGGTGGCAACAAGCCTGCTCGGCTGCAAGTATTTTCGGAGCCGAAAATCGAACATTTCCATCAGTTTCGAGACACTTTTCTTCTTTTGCGCTGTTTTTTCGTCCCGGATCGTACGTCGTGAGCTGCTAAAAGGACGACAACCTAATTCATCACATTCCTATTAACAAATCCCACGGAACCTTGGGCAATACAACATCGCTTCACTTAGAGGCTGGGCCCGCAAACCGAGTGCGTGGGGCTTGGGACCAGGTCTCTGTCGCTCCAGTGCCCATAACTTTTGATTCATAAGGTGTTACGCGGCGCACAACATAACGTTAGAAAGCTCTCCGAGAACTCTATGACGGGGGCAGCAGGCTTGCTCGGCTGTGCCAGTTTTCGGATCCCAAAATCAAAAAATTTCATCAGTTTGAGGACACTTTTCTTCTTTTGCGCTATTTTTTCATCCCGGATCGTACGTCGTGAGCCGCGAAAAGGTCGACAACCTAATCCACCACATTTCTATTACCGAATCCCACAGCACCTTGGGCAAGAAAACTTCGCTTCACGTAGAGGCTGGGCCCGTATAACGAGGGCGTTGGGCTTCGGACCAGGTCTTCGTCGCTCCGTTGCCCATAACTTTTGATCCATAAGGAGTTACGCGGCGCACAACATACCGTTGGAAAGCTCTCCGAGAACTATATGAGGGGGCAGCGGTCCTGCTCGGTTGCACCTATTTTTGGAGCCCAAAATCATACATTTTCATTAGTTTCGGGACACTTTTCTTCTTTTGTGCTGTTTTTCCGTCCCGTATCGTACGTCGTGAGCCGCGAAAAGTATGACAACCTAAGCCATCACATTTCTATTACCGAATCCCATGTTACCTTGGGCAAGAGAACTTTGCCTCACGAAGTGGCTGGGCCCGCAAACCGAGGGCTTGGGGCTTGGGACCAGGTCTCCGTCGCTCCGGTGCTCATAACTTTTAATCCGTAAGGAGTTACGCGGCGCACAATATACCATTGTAAAGCTCTCCGAGAACTCTACGATGGGGTCCGCAAGCCTGCTTGGCTGCACCTATTTTCGGATCCCAAAATCAAACGTTTTCATCAGTTTCGGGTCTCTTTTCTTGTTTTGCACTGTTTTTCCGTCCCGGATCGTACGTCTCGAGCCGCGAAAAGGACAACAACCTAATCCATCACATTTTTATTACCGAATCCCACGACACCTTGGGCAAGACAACTTCACTTCACGTAGAGGCTGGTCCCGAAGACCGAGGGCATGGGGCTTGATACCAGGTCTCCGTCGCTCTGGTGCCCATAACTTTTGATCCGTAAGGAGTTACGCGGCACACAGCATACCGTTAGAATGCTCTCCGAGAACTCTACGATGGGGACAGCAAGCCTGTTCGGATGCCCCTATTTTTGGATTCCAAAATCGATGTTTTCATCAGTTTCGAGACACTTTTCTTCTTTTGCGCGGTTTTTCCGTCCCGGATCGTACGTCGTGAGCCGTGAAAAGGACGACAACCTAATCCACCACATTTCTATTACCAAATCCCATGCACCTTGGGCAAGACAACTTCGCTTCATGTAAAGGCTGGGCTCGCAAACTGAGGGTGTGGGGCTTGGGATCAGGTCTCTGTTGCTCTAGTGCCCATAACTTTTGATCCGTAAGGAGTTAAGCGGTGCACAACATACCGTTAGAAAGCTCTCTGAGAGCTCTACGACGATGGTAGCAAGCCTGCTCGGCTGCAACTGCTTTCGTAGCCCAAAATCAAACGTTTTCATCAATTTTGGGATACTTTTCTTCTTTTGCGCTATTTTTTCGTCCCGGATCGTACGTCGTGAGCCGCGAAAAGGACGACAACCTAATCCATCACATTTCTATTACCGAATTCCACAACAACTTAGGCAAGACAACTTCGCTTCACGTAGAGGCTGGGCCAGCATACCGAGGGCGTGGGGCTTGGGACAAGGTCTCTGTCGCTCCGGTGCCCATAACTTTTGATCCGTAAGGAGTTACGCGGCGCACAGCATACCGTTAGAAAGCTCTCCGAGAGCTCTTCGACGGGTGTAGCAAGATTGCTCAGCTGCAACTGTTTTTGTAGCCCAAAATTGAACGTTTTCATCATTTTTTTGACACTTTTCTTCTTTTTCGCTGTTTTTCCATCCCGGATCGTACGTCGTAAGCCTAAAAAAAGACGACAACCTAATCCATCACATTTCTATTACCAAATCCCGTGCCACCTTGAGCAAGACAACTCCGCTTCATGTAGAGCTGGGCCCACAAACCGAGGGCGTGGGGCTTTGGACCAGTTCTCCGTCGCTCCAGTTGCCATAACTTTTGATCCGTAAGGAGTTGCGCGGCACACAGCATACCGTTAGAAAGCTCTCCGTGAACTCTACGACGGGGGCAGTAAGCCTGCTTTGCTGCACCTATTTTTGGAGCCCAAAATCGAACGTTTTCATCAATTTCAGGATACTTTTCTTCTTTTGCGCTATTTTTTCGTCCCGGATCGTACGTCGTGAGCCGTGAAAAGGACGACAACCTAATCCATCACATTTCTATTACCGAATCCCACGGCACCTTGGGCAAGTTAACTTCGCTTCACGTAGAGGCTAGGCCCGTAAACCGAGGGCGTGGGGCTTGGGACCAGGTCTCCGTCGCTTCGGTGCCCATAACTTTTGATCCGTAAAGAGTTACGCGGTGCACAGCATACCGTTGGAAAGCTCTCTGAGTGCTCTAAGACGTGGGTAGCAAGCCTGCTCGGTTGCAACTATTTTTGGGGTACAAAATTGAACGTTTTTATCAGTTTTGCGACACTTTTCTTCTTTTGCGCTGTTTTTTCATCTCGGATCGTATGTCGTGAGCCTCGAAAAGGACGACAACCTAATCCATCATATTTCTATTACCGAATTCCACGGTACCTTAGGCAAGACAAGTTCGCTTCACGTAGGGGCTGGGCCCGCAAACCGAGGGCGTGGGGCTTGGGACTAGGTCTTCGTCGCTCTGGTGCTTATAACTTTTGATTCGTAAGGAGTTACGCGGTGCACAGCATACCGTTAGAAAGCTCTCTGAGAACTCTATGACGAGGGAAGTAAGCCTGCTCGGCTGCACCTAATTTCAGAGCCCAAAATCGAACGTTTTCATCAGTTTTGGGAAACTTTTCTTCTTTTGCGCTGTTTTTTCGTCCCGGATCGTACGTCGTAAGCCTCAAAAAGGATGACAACCGAATCTATCACATTTCTATTACCGAATCCCATGGCACCTTGGGAAAGACAACTCCGCTTCATGTATTGCTGGGCCCACAAACTGAGGGCTTGGGGCTTGGGGCTTGGGACCAGGTCACCGTCGTTCCGGTGCCCATAACTTTTGAACCGTAAGGAGTTGCACGGTACACAGCATACCGTTAGAAAGCTCTCCGAGAACTCTATGACGGGGGCAGCAAGCCTGTTGGGCTGCAACTGTTTTCGTAGCCCAAAATCAAATGTTTTCATCAGTTTTGGGACACTTTTGTTGTTTTTGTGCTATTTTTTTTTCCCGGATCGTACGTCGTGAGCCGTGAAAAGGACGACAACCTAACCCACCACATTTCTATTACCAAATTCCACGGTACCTTGGGCAAGACAACTTCGCTTCACGTAGAGGCTGGGCCCGCAAACCGAGTGCGTGGGGCTTTGGACTAGGTCTCCGTCGCTCCGGTGCCCATAACTTTTGATCCGTAAGAAGTTACGCGGCGCACAGCATACCGTTGGAAAGATCTCCGAGAGCTCTACGACGGTGGCAACAAGCCTGCTCAGCTGTAAGTATTTTCAGAGCAGAAAATTGAACATTTCCATCAGATTCGAGACACTTTTCTTCTTTTGCGTTGTTTTTCCGTCCCGGATCGAATGTCGTGAGCTGCTAAAAGGACGACAACCTAATTCATCACATTTCTATTAACGAATCCCACGGTACCTTGGGAAATACAATATCGCTTCACGTAGAGGCTGGGCCTGCAAACTGAGGGTGTGGGGCTTGGGACCAAGTATCTGTTGTGAGGCCCAACCCCGAATAACGTGAGTTACCTTGATTTACGTGCCCTGTCTTGGTTTTTGTGCATGCTTCGTCATTCATGCCTTGACCTAGAATGGTGTGCCCTAATCCCCGACTAACGTGCCATACCTAGATATAGGTACCCTGAACTAGATGTACGTGCGTTACCTCATTTCGTGTGCCCTAATCTAGATTTATGGGCCTTGCCCTAGGTTTAAGAATCATGTTTCATTTTGTGTGCCTTGCATTGAATTACGTGCATACATTTAGGGTTGCTTGCATTTACTTGGGAAACGTGCATTCGTCTCGTAGTTCGTGCCTTACCTCGTAGTGCGTGCCCAAAACCTAGGAAAGCGTGCCCTCACGCTAATCAAGAAAGCATCTTACATGAAGCACTAGATCACTAATTAATCCTACAAATTCCACTAACTAATATTAAATTGCTAATTCAACCCACTAGAAGACGAAATTGCACCAAAAGCTAGACATTCTTTATTCTTTATTCTTTGCATATCCCAAACACACAATAAAATAAGCCATGAATAAACAAAAAAAATCATATTTAAACACACCCTTGGCTGACCACTTTTGTGCATTTGTGCTTGCTTGCATAATTCAAATTAATTCCTAGATATGCTATGACAATTTATGACACAAAGTCTTAAAAAAATGACTCAAAACTCTACCCAAAGCTCCGCCATCTCGACACAAACTCCATGCCCATACTAGACAATTCAAAATGCTTCTTGAAGACACAAAATTCTGATTTTTCAAGGCCCTAGGCCAACACAAGCTCCATAGTCTTCAAGGCTTTTCATTTTTCTTTCATTCTTCTTTTTTTCCCTCATTCTTCTCTCACCCTCTCATTTCTTCTCTCTCTCTCTCGGCCCTAGCTGAAATTTTACTCTCCTTAGCTTAAGTTCATCACTCAATGGTTCATCAAGACATGCAAGACCCTTAGGAGCTTGACCAAGCAAAGCTAGAAGCAAAGAAACTCACATGCAAGCTCATAGCACTTTCATTTCGGCTTAGGTAAGTTTGTTAGCTTCCATTTCATTTTCTTCTTGTTCTAACCACATGCACCTACTAAGAATATGATAACTTAGCTAGGAAATTAGAGAAATCCCAAGTTGTCTCTCGGCTAAGCAAGGAGAAGAGCTGTCATTGTGCTTCATCAAGAGTTTGTGCATCTTCTTTGTTGTCTTGCTAAGGTGAGGGCTAAAACTTCTTGAAAAGCTTTCAAAAAACCACATGAATGCCTTTAAATGTCTATCTTTACTTCTGTACTTGTGATATATGTGTGTTCATGAGCTTTTGTAAACATGCATGGCAAGATATTTGGCAAGAATGTAATGATAGATGAAATCGCGTATGGGACAGCCTTCTGTCTTGTTGGTACGAGGTGATTTTGACCAGGTAAATGAGGCTGAAAATGCGTGAAAATTGGTATGTGACTGGTTTTGCCAGTTCTGAGCATTTTTAGCAGAAATAGGCCAAAGCTAATTTCGATTTTAAAGTCCTCAAAATGGCAAAATATAAAAATGTGTCAAAATCTGGAAAATCTGGAAAAATGAAGCAGGTTTTGGCAAATTCACTGTTCTTGTAGAACGAAATGGTGTTGACTTAGTAACGGATATCCAAAATACATGAAATTTTGTGTGTTGCTATATTTTTCAATTCTGGACATTTTTGTCAGAAATGGACTAAGGCTAAATCCGACCGTAAGGCCCTCAAAAACGACAAGTATTGAAATGTGTGCAAATCTGGATAGTTTTGTGTAGTTTCACGGTTTTGGCTATAACTCTTGAACCCGAACTCCAAATGATGTGAGGTTTGTTTATGAATTTATTTCACTCCTTAAGCTTAAATTTGAAATCTTGTTCACTGGAATTGGAGATTGTTTGCTTGTCTCAATGATTGTGAGAAAACAGTCCATTGCAGTGAGGGTTTCACCTATTGATATGCTTAAAAAAATTATTGTAGCTTCTCTTGTTGTATTAAATGCTTGGGATTGTGGCATTTGGATGTTGTGTGGACTATTTTGAATGCTTGAGGGTGTTTGATTTAATCAATGCATGGCTTGAGCTTAATTACGAGATGACTTGGGGCTTAATCGCACGGGTAAGCACGAATTGAAACCCTAGTAACTAGGTAAACTTGCTAAGTGTTGATCCTATGGATATCGTGTTTAATTATGTGATTAGTAGGCTGCCCGTAGTTGCCCTTGTAGCCCTAAATATGATTTCGATGATTACATGTTGATAAGTAGGCCATTCTTGCACCCGGTCCCACCTAGATGTCGCTGCATGATGAATAATCTTATTATTTGGTTACGTGAACTTCGAAATGAGTTATATGACTTGATTTACATGCGTTACATGGCTGCCCATTTAATATTCATATAACTCCATGTGCTTTTCAAGTGAAATTACTTGTCATATCGTGCCTTGCTTGTTTAATTGTCAATGTGCAATCTTATGACTGCTCAGAGGCAACCTACTTTGTTGTCCTCATAATATGATATATTAAATATCATAAATGTGCATTGCATACAAGGTTGCAACCTTTCATTCTGGCGTGGTAGCGTTCACGCACACCGGGCGGCATCGGGCTTGCCGGTGCAACCGTGACTACCATTGTTCAATTCCCTTTCTCGCTTGGGGGCTAGACTTCCTCGGAGAGTTGGGTCATAGGATTTCGGGGTACATCCAGAGTACACCCACTTGGCGTGATAAGGGGATGAATTGAAGTCGGCCGCATCAACCGATACTAGAAATGAACTGAGAGAAAAAGATCACCGTATCCTTTTCACTATGTGTATAAGTACTATCGCTTGGTTCCTAGAGAACCTCGGGGAGAAAAGACGGGTAATTGTATTCTTTTACTATTACATTACATTATGTACTTACTTGTGATATAATGTCATGCTTGCAAAGGGTTTTCATAAGCTGAACCAAAAAATGAGTTTCAAAACTTATTTCTCGTTCCCCTCGCTGAGTTCATAAGGACTCACCCTCTTTTATCATCTCAGGTGAAGAAGACCAGGAACAGATACTCGAGGACAACGTGCCTAATGATGATTCCTTGGAATGTTGCTTGCCCTACGTGCCTTGCTTGACTATAGCCATTTTGTGAACGATATGTTGCTTAAATACTATTTCATTTCTTATGTTGCTTGTTATTGTATTGTAAATGACCCCCGTTGTAATTTGGGTATAATTTTGACTTGTATTGTTCGTAACTAGTTAGACACTACTATGGTCGTTTTGCTAGCGCTATTTGGCTAGTAGCTATCATAGGATTATGACGTATCAGGTAAGGATTAAGTAAAATGAATCTATCCAATCTTAAGCAGGTACTCATTGTTAAGCTAAGATCAACAGGTACTTTTGTAACGAGGATTAACAAACAAACGAGACAGTATCTTGCGAGGTTATTAATCAAACGAGACTTCGAGATAACTAGTAGGCGTTTCAATTGATGATAAATAGTAATCTTAGTTGGAAATGAATTTAAGATTGAAAGTTTTGAGGCCTTTAGAAAATTAGGTCAAACTAAAGAGCCCAATTACAACCGTTATGCTGCCGGTTTTCTGGAGAACTTGTGGAGTTTAGGCTAAAATGTTAAGTGTTAACTTTCAAGAACGATTAAGTACATGATATGACTTGAATGTTCAGATCACACCCTAGTCTAACCTTTATAGGTCGGGTTAGGGCGTGACATCTGTCGCTTTGGTGCCCATAACTTTTGATCCATAAAGAGTTACGCGGCGCACAGCATAACGTTAGAAAGCTCTCCGAGAACTCTACGACGGGGGCAGCAGGCCTGCTCGGCTGCGCCTGCTTTCGGATCCCAAAATCAAAAATTGTCGTCAGTTTCAGGACACTTTTCTTCTTTTGCGCTATTTTTTCGTCCCAGATCGTACGTCGTGAGCCGCGAAAAGGACGACAACCTAATCCACCACATTTCTATTATCGAATCACACGGCACCTTGGTCAAGAAAAATTTGCTTCACGTAGAGGCTGGGCCGGCATAACGAGGGCGTGGGGCTTAGGACCAAGTCTCCGTCGCTCCGGTGCCCATAACTTTTGATCCATAAGGAGTTACGCGGCACACAGCATACCGTTAGAATGCTCTCCGAGAACTCTATGAGGCGGCAGCAGTCCTGCTTAGCTGTGCCTATTTTCGGAGCCCAAAATCAAACATTTTCATTAGTTCTGGGACACTTTTCTTCTTTTGTGCTGTTTTTCCGTCCCGGATCGTATGTCGTGAGCCGCGAAAAGGACGACAACCTAATCCATCACATTTCTATTACAGAATCCCATGGCACCTTGGGCAAGGTAACTTCGCTTCACGTAAAGGCTGGGCTCGCAAACCGAGGGTGTGGGGCTTGGGATCATGTCTCCGTCTCTCCGGTGCCCATAACTTTTGATCCGTAAGGAGTTACGCGGCGCACAACATACCATTAGAAATCTCTCCGAGAGCTTTACGACGGGGGTAGCAAGCCTGCTCGGCTGCAACTGCTTTCGTAGCCCAAAATCAAACGTTTTCATCAGTTTCGGGACACTTTTCTTCTTTTGCGCTATTTTTCCATCCCGGATCGTACGTCGTGAGGCGCGAAAAGGACGACAACCTAATCCATCACATTTCTATTACAGAATCCCATGGCAACTTGGGCAAGGCAACTTCGCTTCACGTAAAGGCTGGGCTCGCAAACCGAGGGTGTGGGGCTTGGGATCAAGTCTCCGTCTCTCCGGTGCCCATAACTTTTGATCCGTAAGGAGTTACGCGGCGCACAACATACCATTAGAAAGCTCTCCGAGAGCTCTACGATGGGGGTAGCAAGCCTGCTCGGCTGCAACTGCTTTCGTAGCCCAAAATCAAACGTTTTCTTCAGTTTCGGGACACTTTTCTTCTTTTGTGCTATTTTTTCGTCCTGGATCGCACGTCGTGAGCAGCGAAAAGGATGACAACCTAATCCATCACATTTCTATTACTGAATCCCACAACACCTGAGGCAAGACAACTTCGCATCACGTAGAGGCTGGGCCCGCAAATTGAGGGCGTGGGGCTTGGGACAAGGTCTCTGTCGTTCGGTGCCCATAACTTTTGATATGTAAGGAGTTACGCAGCGCACAACATACCGTTAGAAAGCTCTCCGAGAGCTCTTCGACGGGTGCAGCAAGGCTGCTCGGCTGCAACTATTTTCATAGTCCAAAATTGAACGTTTTCATCAGTTTTTTGACACTTTTCTTCTTTTGCGCTGTTTTTCCATCCCGGATCGTACGTCATAAGCCTCGAAAAGGATGACAACCTAATCCATCACATTTCTATTTCCGAATCCCACGGCACCTTAAGCAAGACAACTCCGCTTCATGTAGAGCTGGGCCCGTAAACCGGGGGTATGGGGCTGTGGACCAGGTCTCTGTCGCTCCGGTAGCCATAACTTTTGATCCGTAAGGAGTTGCGCGGTACACAACATATCATTAGAAAGCTCTCCGAGAACTCTACGATGGGGGCAGCAAGCCTGCTTTGCGGCGCCTATTTTTGGAGCCCAAAATCGGATGTTTTCATCAGTTTCGGGATACTTTTCTTTTTTTTGCGCTGTTTTTCCATCCCGGATCGTAAGTCGTGAGCCTTGAAAAGGATGACAACCTAATCCATCACATTTCTATTGCCGAATCCAGTGGCACCTTGGGCAAGATAACTTCGCTTCACGTAGAGGCTGGGCCCGCAAACCGAGGTTGTGGGGCTTGGGACCATGTGTCCGTCGCTCCGGCGCCCATTACTTTTGATACGTAAAGAGTTACGCGGTGCACCGCATACCGTTGGAAAGCTCTCCGAGTTCTCTAAGACGAGGGTAGCAAGCCTGCTCGGCTGCAACTATTTTCGGGGTACAAAATTGAACGTTTTCATCAGTTTTGGGACACTTTTATTCTTTTGTGCTGTTTTTTCATCTCAGATCGTACGTCGTGAGCCGCAAAAGAACGACAACCTAATCCATTACATTTCTATTACCGAATCCCATGGCACCTTGGGCAAGACAACTTCGCTTCACGTAGGGACTGGGCCCGCAAACAGAGGGCGTGGGGCTTGGGACCAGGTCTCCGTCGCTCTAGTGCCCATAACTTTTGATCCGTAAGGAGTTACGCAGCGTAC
This sequence comes from Ehretia macrophylla, assembly GCA_037974665.1. Taxonomy (NCBI): domain Eukaryota; kingdom Viridiplantae; phylum Streptophyta; class Magnoliopsida; order Boraginales; family Ehretiaceae; genus Ehretia; species Ehretia macrophylla. The sequence goes on along the minus strand of CM075768.1, from coordinate 49,598,495 downwards.
ATCATACCGTTAGAAAGCTCTCCGAGAACTCTATGACGTGGGCAGCAAGCCCACTCAGCTGCACCTAATTTCGGAGCCCAAAATCAAACGTTTTCATCAGTTTCAGGACACTTTTCTACTTTTGCGCTGTTTTTCCGTCCCGGATCGTACGTCGTGAGCCGCGAAAAGGACGATAACCTAATCCATCACATTTCTATACCATGGCACCTTGGGCAAGACTACTTCGCTTCACGCAAAGGCTGGGCCCGCAAACCGAGGACGTAGGGCTTGGGACCAGGTTTCCGTCGCTCCGGTGCCCATAACTTTTGATCTGTAAGGAGTTACGCGGCGCACATCATACAGTTAGAAATCTCTCTGAGAGCTCTACGACGGGGGCAACAAGCTTGCTCGGCTACAACTATTTTAAGAGCCCAAAATCGAACGTTTTCATCATTTTTGGGACACTTTTCTTCTTTTGCGCTATTTTTTCGTCCCGGATCGTTCATCGTGAGCCGCAAAAAGGACGATAACCTAATCCATCATATTTATACTACCAAATCCCACGGCACCTTGGGCAAAACAATCTCGCTTCACGTAAAGGTTGGGCCGGCAAACCGAGCGCGTGGGGCTTGGGACCAGGTCTCCGTCGCTTCGGTGCCCATGACTTTTTATCCGTAAAGAGTTACGCGGCACACAACTTACCGTTAGAAAGCTATCTGAGAACTCTATGACGTGGGTAGCAAGCCCTCTCAGCTGTACCTAATTTTGGAGTCCAAAATCGAATGTTTTCTTCATTTTCACGATACTTTTCTACTTTTGCATTGTTTTTTCTGTCCCAGATCGTACGTCGTGAGCCGCGAAAAGGATGACATCCTAATCCATCACATTTCTATTACTGAATCCCATGGCACCTTGGGCAAGACTACTTCACTTCACGCAATGGCTGGGCCAGCAAACCGAGGGCGTGAGGCTTGGGACCAGGTCTCCGTCGCTCCGGTGCCCATAACTTTTGATCCGTAAGGAGTTACGCGGTGCACAGCATACCATTGGAAAGCTCTCCGAGAGCTCTAAGACGGGCGAAACAAGCCTGCTTGGTTGCAACTATTTTAAGAGCCCAAAATCGAACATTTTCATCATTTTTGGGACACTTTTCTTCTTTTGCGCTATTTTTTTGTCCCGGATCGTTCGTCGTGACCTGTGAAAAGGACGACAACCTAATCCATCATATTTATGCTACCAAATCCCACGGCACCTTGGGCAAGACAACCTCACTTCATGTAGAGGCGGGGCCGGTAAACCGAGCGCGTGGGGCTTGGGACCAGGTCTCCGTCACTCCGGTGCCCATAACTTTTGATCCGTAAGGAGTTACGTGGCGCACAACATACCGTTGGAAGGCTCTCCGAGAGCTCTACGACGGCAGTAGCAAGCCTGCTCGGCTACAACTATTTTCGAAGCCAAAAATCGAACTTTTTCATCAGTTTTGTTTCATTTTTCTTCGTTTGCGCTATTTTTCCATCCCGGATCTTACGTCGTGCGCCGCCAAAAGGACGACAACCTAATCCGTCATATTTCTTTTACCGAATCCCAAGACAACTTCGTTTGACATAGAGCCTAGGCCCGCATACCAAGGTCGTAGGGCTTGGGACTAGGTCTCTGTCGCTCTAGTGCCCATAACTTTTCATACGTAAGGAGTTACGCGACGCACAGCATACCGTTAGAAAACTCTCCGGGAACTCTATGATGGGAGCAGCAGGCCTGCTCGGCTGGCCCTATTTTCGGAGACAAAAATTGAATGTATTCATCAGTTTCAGGAAACCTTTCTTCTTTTGCGCTGTTTTTTCATCCCGGATCGTACATCGTGAGCCGCAAAAAGGACGACAACCAAATCCACCACATTTTTATTACCGAATCCTATGGCACCTTGGGCAAGACAACTTCGCTTCATGTAAAGGCTGGGTCCGTAAACCGAGGGCGTGGGTCTTGGGACCAGGTCTCCGTCGCTCTGATGCCCATAACTTTTGATCTGCAAGGAGTTATGTAGTGCACAGCATACCGTTAGAAAGCTCTCCGAGAGCTCTACGACGAGGGCAGCAAGCCTGCTCGGTTGCAACTATTTTTGTAGCCCAAAATAGAACATTTTCGTAGCCCAAAATAGAACATTTTCATCTATTTCGGGACATTTTTCTTCTTTTGCGCTGTTTTTTCGTCCCGGATCGTACGTCGTGAGCCGCGAAAAAGAAGACAACCTAATCCATCACATTTCTATTACCGAATCCCGCAGAACCTTGGGCAAGAAAACTTCGCTTCACTTAGAGGCTGGGCCCGCAAACCGAGGGCGTGGGGCTTGTGACCAGGACTCCGTCTCTCCGGGGCCCATACTTTTTGATCCGTAAGGAGTTACGTGGCGTACAGCATACCGTTGGAAAGCTCTCCGAGAGCTCTACGACGTAGGCAGCAAGCCTGCTCTGCTGCACCTATTTTGGGAGCCCAAAATCGAATGTTTTCATTAGTTCTGGGACACTTTTCTTCTTTTGCATTATTTTTTCGTCCCGGATCTTACGTCGTGAGCCACGAAAAGGACGACAACGTAATCCATCACATTTCTATTACTGAATCTGATGGCACATTGGGCAAGATAACTTCGCTTCACATAGAGGCTGGGCCCGCAAACCGAGGGCATGGGGCATAGGACCAGGTCATCGTCGCTCTGGTACCCATAACTTTTGATCTGCAAGGAGTTACGTGGCGCACAACATACCGTTAGAAAGCTCTCCGAGAACTCTACCATGGGGGCAGCAGGCCTACTTGGCTGCGACTATTTTCGAAGCCCAAAATCAAACGTTTTAATCAGTTTCGGGACACTTTTCTTCTTTTGCGCTGTTTTTCCGTCCTGGATCGTACGTCGTGAGCCGCAAAAAGTACGACAACCTAATCCATCACATTTCTATTACCGAATCACATGGTACCTTGGGCAAGACAACTTCGCTTCACGTAGAGGCTAGGACCGCAAACTGAGGGTGTGGAGCTTGGGACCAGGTGTCCGTCACTCCGGTGCCCATGACTTTTGATCCGTAAAGATTTACACGGCGCACAGCATACCATTGGAAAGCTCACCGAGAGCTCTACGTCGGAGGTAGCAAGCCTGCTTCACTGTACCTATTTTGGAGCCCAAAATCGAACGTTTTCATCAGTTTCAAGACACTTTTCTTGTTTTGCGCTTTTTTTCCGTCCCCGATCGTACATCTCGAGCTGCGAAAAGGATGACAACCTAATCCATCACATTTCTATTACCGAATCCCACGGCACCTTGGGCAAGACAACTTCGCTTCCCGTAGAGGCTGGGCCCGCAAACCGAGGTCGTGGGGCTTGAGACTAGGTCTCCGTCGCTCCGGTGCCCATAACTTTTTATCCTTAAGGAGTTACGCGGCGCACAGCATACCGTTAGAAAGCTCTCCGAGAACTTTACGATTGGGGCAGCAATCCTGTTCGGCTGCCCCTATTTTTGGAGCCCAAAATCGAACATTTTCATAAGTTTCGGGACACATTCTTCTTTTGCGCTGTTTTTTCGTCCCTGATCATACGTTGTGAGTCGCGAAAGGGACGACAACCTAATCCATCACATTTCTATTAACAAATCCCATAGCACCTTAGGCAAGAGACCTTCGTTTCACGTAGAGGCTAGGCCCGCAAACCGAGGGCATGGGGCTTGGGACCAGGTCTCCGTCGCTCCGGTGCCCATAACTTTTGATCCGTAAGGAGTTACACAGCACACAACATACCGTTGGAAAGCTCTTTGAGAGCTCTATGACGGGTGAAAGAAGCCTGCACACTTTTCTTCTTTTGCGCAATTTTTTCATCCCGGATCATACGTCGTGAGCCTCGAAAAGGATGACAATCTAATCCATCACATTTCTATTACCGAATCCCACGGCACCTTGGGCAAGACAACTTCGCTTCACGTAGAGGCTGGGCCTGCAAAAAGAGGACGTGGGGCTTGAGACCAAGTCTCCATCGCTCTGGTGCCCATAACTTTTGATCCGTAAGGAGTTACGCAGCGCACAGCATATCGTTAAAAAGCTCTCCGAGAACTCTACGACAGGGGCAGCAAGCCTGTTGAACTATCCCTATTTTTGGAGCCCAAAATCGAACGTTTTCATTAGTTTCGGGATACTTTTCTTTTTTTGCGCTGTTTTTCCCTCCCGGATCGTACGTCGTTAGCCGCGAAAGGGACGACAACCTAATCCATCACATTTCTATTACCGAATCCCATGGCACCTTGGGCAAGAAAACTTCGCTTCACGTAAAGGCTGGGCTCACAAACCGAGGGCGTGGGGCTTGGGACCTGGTCTCCGTCTCTCCGGTGCCCATAACTTTTAATCCGTAAGGAGTTACGCAGCGCACATCATACCATTAGAAAGCTCTCCAAGATCCCTACAACAGGGGTAGCATGCCTACTCATCTGTAATAAATTTTCTATCCCAAAATCGAACGTTTTCATCGGTTTTAGGACACTTTTCTTCTTTTACGCTGTTTTTCTGTCCCGGATCGTACGCCGTGAGTCGCGAAAAGGACGACAACCTAATCCATCACTTTTCTATTACAGAATCCCACAGCACCTTAGGCAAGACAACTTCGCTTCACGTAGAGGCTGGGGCCGTAAACCGAGGGCGTGGGGCTTGAGACCAAGACTCCCTCGCTCCGGTGCCCATAACTTTTGATCCGTAAGGAGTTACGTGGCGCACAGCATACCGTTGGAAAGCTCTTCGAGAGCTCTACGATGTGGGCAGCAAGCCTGCTTGGCTGCGCCTATTTTTGGAGCCCTGAATTGAACGTTTTCAAGCTTTTTGACACACTTTTCTTCTTTTGCGCTGTTTTTTTGTCCCGGATCTTACGTCGTGAGCCGCGAAAAGGATGACAACCAAATTCATCACATTTCTATTACCGAATTCCACAGCGTCTTGGGCAAGACAACTTCGCATCACGTAGAGACTGGGCCCTCAAACCGAGGGCGTGGGGCTTAGGACCAGGTCTCCGTCGCTCCGGTGCCCATAACTTTTGATCCGTAAGGAGTTACGCGGCGCACAACATACCGTTAGAAAGCTCTCCGAGAACTCTACCACGGGGCAGCAGGCCTGCTCGGCTGCGCCTGGTATCAGAGCCCAAAATCAAATGTTTTCATCATTTTCGAGATACTTTTCTTCTTTTGCGCTGTTTTTTCGTCCCGGATCGTACGTCGTGAGCCGCGAAAAGTACGACAACCTAATCCATCACATTTCTATTACCGAATGCCATGGTACCTTGGGCAAGACAACTTTGCTTCACGCCGAGGCTGGGCCCACAAACCGAGGGTGTGGGGCTTGGGACCAGGTCTCCATCGCTCCAGTGCCCATAACTTTTGATCCTAAAGGAGTTACGCGGCGTACAACATACCATGGAAAGCTCTCCGAGAGCTCTACAACGGAGGTAACAAGCCTGCTTTGCAGCGCCTGTTTTTGGAGCCCAAAATCGGACGTTTTCATCAATTTCGGGACACTTTTCTTGTTTTATGTTGTTTTTCGGTCCCGGATCGTACGTCTCGAGCCGCAAAAAGGACGGTAACCTAATCCATCACATTTCTATTACCGAATCCCATGGCACCTTGGGCAAGACAACTTCGCCTCACGTAAAGGCTGGGCCCGCAAACCGAGGGCGTGGGGCTTGAGACCAGGTCTCCGTCGCTCCAGTGCCCATAACTCTTGATCCGTAAGGAGTTACGCGGCGTATAGCATACCGTTAGAAAGCTCTCCGAGAGCTCTACTATAAGGGCAGCAAACATGCTCGGCTGTAACTATTTTTGTATCCCAAAATCGAATGTTTTCATTAGTTTTGGGACACTTTTCTTTTCTTTGGGCTGTTTTTTCGTCCCAGATCGTACGTCGTAAGCCGCGAAAAGGACGACAACCTAATCCATCACATTTCTATTACCGAATCCAATAGCACCTTAGGCAAGACAACTTCGCTTCATGTAGAGGCTGGGCCCGCAACCCGAGGGCGTGGGTGAATGGGACTAGGACTCCATCGCTCCGGTGCCCATAACTTTTGATCCGTAAGGCGTTACGCGACGCACAACATACTGTTGGAAAGCTCCCCGAGAGCTCTACGAGGTGGGTAGCAAGCTTTCTGAGCTGCGCCTATTTATGTAGCCCAAAATTGAACGTCTTCTTCAGTTCTGCGACACTTTTCTACTTTTGCACTGTTTTTTCATCCCGGATCTTACGTCGTGTGCTGCCAAAAGGACGACAACCTAATCTATCACATTTCTATTACCGAATCCTACGGCGCCTTGGGCAAGACAACTTCGCTTCATGTAGAGACTGGGCCCACAAACCGAGGGCGTGGGGCTTAGGACCAGGTCTCCGTCGCTCCAGTGCCTATAACTTTTGATCTGTAAGGAGTCACGCGGCGTACATCATACCGTTAGAAAGCTCTCCTAGAACTCTACCATGGGGATAGAAGGCCTGCTCGGCTGCACCTATTTTCGGAGCCCAAAATTGAATGTTTTCATCAGTTTCGGGACTCTTCTCTTCTTTTGTGCTGTTTTTCTGTGCAGGATTGTACATCGTGAGCTGCGAAAAGTACGACAACCTAATCCATCACATTTCTATTTTCGAATTCCATGGTACCTTGGGAAAGATAACTTCGCTTCACGCAAAGGCTGGGCCTGCAAATAGAGGGCATGGGGCTTGGGACCAGGTCTCCGTCGCACCGGTGCCCATAACTTTTGATTTGTAAAGAGTTACGCGGTGCACAACATACCATGGAAAGCTCTCCAAGAGCTCTACAACGGAGGTAACAAGCCTGCTTAGCTGCGCCTGTTTTTGGAACCCAAAATCGAACGTATTCTTCAGTTTTGGGACATTTTTCTACTTTTCCGCTATTTTTTAGTCCTGGATTGAACGTCTCGAACAGCGAAAAGGACGGCAACCTAATCCATCACATTTCTATTACCGAATCCCACGGCACCTTAGGCACGACAACTTCGCTTCACGTAGAGGCTGGGCCAGTAAACCGAGGGCGTGGGGCTTGAGACCAAGTCTCCGTCGCTCCGGTGCCCATTACTTTTGATCCGTAAGGAGTTACGCGGTGCACAACATACCGTTAGAAAGCTCTCCAAGAGCTCTACGACAGGGGTAGCAAGCCTACTCGGCTGCAACTATTTTCGTAGCCCAAAATCGAATGCTTTCATCAGTTTCGGGACACTTTTCTTCTTTTGCGCTGTTTTTCCGTCCCAAATCGTACGTCGTGAGCCGCGAAAGGGACGACAACCTAATCCATCATATTTCTATTTCTGAATGCCATGGTACCTTGGGCAAGATAACTTCGCTTCACGCAAAGGCTGGGCCTGCAAAATGAGGGCATGGGGCTTAGGACCAAGTCTCCGTCGCTCCGGTGCCCATAACTTTTGATCCGTAAGGAGTTATGCGGTGCATAACATACCATGGAAAGCTCTCCGAGAGCTCTATGACGAAGGTAACAAGCCTGCTTAGCTGCGCCTGTTTTTGGAGCCCAAAATCGAATGTTTTCATCAGTTTCGAGACACTTTTCTTGTTTTACGCTGTTTTTCCGTCCTCGATCGAACGTCTCGAACCGCGAAAAGGACGACAACCTAATCCATCACATTTCTATTACCGAATCCCACAGCACCCTAGGCACGACAACTTCGCTTCACGTAGAGGCTGGGCCAGTAAACCGAGGGCGTGGGGCTTGAGACCAAGTCTCCGTCGTTCCGGTGCCCATAACTTTTGATCCGTAAGGAGTTACGCGGCGTACAACATACCGTTAGAAAGCTCTCCGAGAGCTCTACGATGGGGGCAGCAAGCCTGCTCGGCTGCAACTATTTTCGTAGCTTAAAATCGAATGCTTTCATCAATTTTGGGACACTTTTCTTCTTTTGCGCAGTTTTTCTGTCCCGAATCGTACATCGTGAGCCGCGAAAGGGACGACAACCTAATCCATCACATTTCTATTACCGAATCCCATGGCACCTTGGGCAAGACAACTTCACTTCACGTAAAGGCTGGGCCCGCAAAACTAGGGCATGGGGCTTGGGATCAGGTTTCCGTCGCTCCGGTGCCCATAACTTTTGATCCGTAAGGAATTACGAGGTGCACAGCATACTGTTAGAAAGCTCTCCGAGAGCTCTACGACGGGGGCAGCAAGCCTGCTTCGCTACAACTATTTTCATAGCCCAAAATTGAACGTTTTCATCAATTTTGGGACACTTTTCTTCTTTTGAGCTATTTTTTCGACCCGGATCGTACGTCGTGAGCCTCGAAAAGGACGACAACCTAATCCATCACATTTCTATTATCGAATCCCACAGCACCTTAGGGAAGACAACTTGACTTCACGCAGAGGCTGGGCTCGAAAACCGAGGGCGTGGGGCTTGGCACCCGATCTCCGTCGCTCCGGTGCCCATAACTTTTGATCCGTAAGGAGTTACGCGGCGCACAGCATATCATTGGAAAGCTCTCTAAGAGCTCTACGACGGGTATAGCAAGTCTGCTCGACTGCAACTGTTTTTGTAGCCCAAAATCGAACGTTTTCATCAGTTTTAGGAAACTTTTCTTCTTTTGCGCTATTTTTGAATCCCAGATCGTAGGTCGTGAGCCTCGAAAAGGACGAAAACCTAATCCATCACATTTCTATTACCGAATCCTACAGCACCTTGGGCAAGACAACTTCGCTTCACGTAGAGGCTGGGCCCACAAACCAAGGTCGTGGGGCTTGAGACAAGGTCTCCGTCGCTCCAGTACTCTCCAAGAGCTCTACGATGGGTGCTGGAAGCCTGCTCAGCCGCAACTGTTTTCGTAGTCCAAAATCGAACATTTTCATCAGTTTTGGGACACTTTTCTTCCTTTGAGCTATTTTTTCGTCCGGATCATACTTCGTGAGCCGCGAAAAGGATGATAAGCTAATCCATCACATTTCTATTACCGAATTCCATGGCTCCTTATGCAAGACAACTTCGTTTTACGTAAAGGCTAGCCCGCAAATCGAGGGCGTGGGGCTTAAGACCAGGTCTCCGTCGCTCCGGTGCCCATAACTTTTGATCCGTAAGGAGTAACGCAGCGCACATCATACCGTTGGAAAGCTCTCCGACAGCTCTACGACGGGTGTCGAAAGACTGCTCGGCTGCAACTATTTTCTTTGCCCAAAATTGAACGTTTTCATTAGTTTTGGGACACTTTTCTTCTTCTGCGCTGTTTTTCCGTCCCGGATCGTACGTCGTGAGGCGCGAAAAGGATGACAACCTAATCCATCACATTTTTATTACCAAATCCCACGGCACCTTGGGCAGGACAACTTCGCTTCACGTAGAGGCTGGGCCCGCAAATCGAGGGCGTGAGGCTTGGGACCAGGTCTCCGTCGCTCCGGTGCCCATAACTTTTGATCCATAAGGAGTGAGGCGGCGCACAGCATACCGTTGGCAAGCTCTCCGAGAGCTCTACGACAGGGGCAGCAAGCCTACTCGGCTGCAACTATTTTCGGAGTACAAAATTGAACGTTTTCATCAATTTCGGTACACTTTTCTTCTTTTGCGTTGTTTGTCTCTCCCGGATCGTACGTCATGAGCCTCGAAAAGGACGACAACCTAATCCATCACATTTCTATTACCGAATCCCACGGCACCTTGGGCAAGACAACTTCACTTGACATAGAGGCTGGGCCCACAAACCGAGGGCGTAGAGCTTGGGACCAGGTCTCCGTCTCTCCGGTGCCCATAACTTTTGATTTGTAAGGAGTTATGCGGCGCATTACATACCGTTAGAAAGCTCTCCGAGAGCTTTACGACAGGGGTAGTAAGCCTGCTCGGCTGCAACTGTTTTTGTAGCCCAAAATCGAACGTTTACATCAGTTTTGGGATACTTTTCTTCTTTTACGCTCTTTTTCCATCCCGGATCGTACATCGTGAGCTTTAAAAAGGACAACAACCTAATCCATCTGTGAGGCCCGACCCCAAATAATGCGTGTTACTTCGATTTGCGTGCCATAGACCAAGAATTATATGACTGACCTTGGTTTACGTGCCCTGTCTTGGTTTTCGTGCATGCTTCGTCATTCGTGCCTTGACCTAGGTTTAAGAGTCGTGTTTCATTTTGTGTGCCTTGCATTGAATTACATGCATACATTTAGGGTTGCGTGCATTTACTTGAGAAATGTGCATTCGTCTCATAGTTCGTGCCTTGCCTCGTAGTGTGTGTCCTAAACCTAGGAGAGCGTGCCTACACGTTAATCAAGAAAGAATCTTACACGAAGCACTAGATCATTAATTAATCCTACAAACTCCACTATCAATATTATAATCCTAAATCAACCCAATAGAAGACAAAATCTCACAAAAAGCTAGACATTCCTTATTCTTTTTGCACTTTCAACACACAATTAAATAATGCTCAAAAGATGACAAAGAATCAGATTTTTTATTGCCTTGGCCGACCACCACATGAGTTTTGTGCTTACTTGCTCAATTCAATTTAATTCTAGACAACTTATGACAATTCTATGACACAAATGCATAAAAAAATTATCTCAAAAACCTCCCAAAAGCTTCCAAATCTCGACAATGCTTCTTTGCCCATGCTAGGTGATTTAAAATTTGTGTTTCTTGAAGACACAAATCTGATTTTTGCTGCCCAAGGCCGAACATGCTTCATCAATTGCAAGGCTTTAGTTTTTTTTTTTTCTTTTCTCTCATTTTTCCTCTCATTCTTCTCTCTTTCCCTCTCATTCTTCTCTCTCTCTCTCGGCCTTGGCTGAGTTCCTTCACCTTATAGCTCATCTTCATCACACCATAGTTAATCAAGACAAGCAACAAGCAAAGAAACTCGCCCAAGCTAGCTAGGATGCAAGAATCACACATGCAAGCTTTTTGAACAACCATTTCGGCCTTGGTGAGTTTGCTAGCTTCCATTTCTTTTCTTCTTGTTCTAACCACATACATCTACTAAGACTTGGCCACTAAGCTAGGAAAAATAGAGGAAATCGAGTTGGAGTCTCGGCTAAGCAAGGAAGAAGAAGAAATTTGTGCTATCATCAAGTTTTGTGCATCTTCTTGTTTATTTGCTAAGGTGAGGGCTAAAACTTCTTGAAAATCTTTTAAACATCCACATGCATGCTCTTAAATGTATGTCTTCGCTTCTGTACTTGAGTTATATGTGTTTTCATAAGCTTTTACAACCATGCATGGCAAGATTTTGGCTTGAAGATGATGATAGATGAAATCGGGTTTGGTGACAGCTCTCTATCTTGTTGTTGCGAGGTGAGTTTTGCTAGGAAAATGATGTTTGAAATACATGAAAATTGGTAGGTAACTATTTTTGCCAGTTTTGAACATTTTTTTCAGAAATAGGCCAAAGCTAACTTTGAGCCTAAGGTCCTCAAAATGGCAAATCATTAAAAAGTGTCCAAATCTGGAAGTCTGGAAAAAATGAAGCAGGTTTTGGCGGATGCACTGACCTTGTAGAACGAACCAGTTTTGACTTAGTAAATGATGTTAAAAATGCATGAAATTTGGTGTGATACTAGGATTTTCAGTTCTGGACATTTTTGTCAGAAATGGACTAAGGCTAAATCTGATCCTAAGGACCTCAAAAACGACAAGTATTTAAATGTGTGCAAATCTGGACAGTTTTGTGCAATCCCACTGTTTTGGCTATAACTATTGATCCCGAACTCCAAATGATGCAAGGTTTGTTTCTGATTTTATTTCACTTATTAAGCTTTAATTTTACATCTTATTCACTGGAATTGGAGATTTTTTTCTTGTCTTAATGATTGTGAGAAAACAGCTTATTGCAGTAAGGGTTTCACTTAGTGTTATGCTTAGAAAAATTGTTGTAACTTCTCTTGTTGAATTAAATGCTTGGGATTGTGACTTTTGGATGTTGTGTGGACTGTTTTAAATACTTGGAGATGTTTGAATTAATTGATGTATGGCTTGAGATTGACTTTGAGTTGACTTGGGGCTTAATCGCACGGGTAAGTACGAAATGAAAACCCTAGTGACTAGGTAGGCTTGCTAAGTGTTGATCATTTGGATATTGTGTGAAATTATATGCTTAGTAGGCTTCCCGTAGTTGCCCTTATAGCCCTCAATGTGATTTTGATCGTTGCATGTTGACAAATAGGCCTTTCTTGCATCCGAACCCACGTAGATGTTGTTGCATGTCGAATAATCTTATTATTTGATTACGTGAACGTTGAAATGAGTTATATGGCTTGATTTACATGCGTTACATGGCTGCCCGTTTAATGTTCATATAACTCCATATGCCTTTCAAGTGAAATTACTTGTCTTATCGTGCCTCGCTTGTTTATTTATCAATGTGCAATCTTATGACTGTCCGGAGGCAACCTACTTTGTTGTCCTCCTAATGTGATATATTAAATGTCATAAATGTGCATTGCATACAAGGTTGCAACCTTTCATTCTGGCGTGGTAGCGTTCACGCACATCGGGCGGCATCGGGCTTGCCGGTGCAACCGTGACTACCATTGTTCAATTCCCTCTCTCGCTTGGGGGCTAGACTTCCTCGGAGAGTTGGGTCGTAGGATTTTGGGGTACATTCAGAGTACACCCATTTGGCGTGAAAATTGGATGATTGAAGTCGGCCGCAACAACTGTTACTAAAATGAACTTGAACGGCAGGAAGTAAGTTCTATGCGGGGGAAAGTACTACACCTAAATATGGTGGGAGGTACCTCTTGAGCCCGTATGAGCTACCTCTAGAGTCCTGTACGTATCAAATCGTATCCTTTTTTTTACTACATGTTTAAGTACTCTCGCTTGGTTCCTAGAGGACCTCGAGGAGGAAAGACGGGTAAATATGTTCACTTATATATGTATGCTATATTATGAGCTTACTTATTCTGTTTGACATGTTTTCAAAGGAGTTTTCATAAAGTTTAATCGGAAAAGGATTTCAAACGTTATCTCTCGTTCCCCCTCGCTGAGTTCATAAGGACTCACCCTCTTTTTATCACAAGTGAAGCAGATTTGGAACAGGTACCCGAAGAAAATGTGCTAGTTGATGAACCTTTGGAATGACTATATGCATTGCGTGCCTTTTGTGAACATGGATATTATTAGGGATGTTGCGTTTGATTGTAGACTGTTTATTTTGTTGATGTAAATGACCCCGTTGTAATTTGGGTCTAATTTTGGCTTGTACTGATTATAACCGGATGAACTCTTTATTGGTTGTTTGCTTTCATTATCTTAATTAGTAGTTATCATAGGTGTTTAAACCACTAGGTGAATAAGCATATAATGAAACTCTATCTAATCTCACTTAGGTGTTTATGCATAAGCTAAGGGATAATAAGTACTTGCAAGATTGGAACGGGCAAATAAACGGGACATAGTTATCATGCTAGGCTAGTCAATCAAACGAGACTATCGAAATAAATTAGTAAGTTTACATATTGATAACAAAATAGAAAATTTCAGTTGGAATTGAATCAATGATTAAAGGTTTTGAGGTGTTTTAGGATATTAGGTCAAACTAAATAGCCCAATTACAGCCGTTATGCTGCTAGTTTTTCGAAAAATTTGTGGAGTTTAGGCTAAACGTTAAGTGTTAAACCTTCTTGAACGATTAAGTACGTGAAAGGACTTGAATGTTTAGATCACTCCGTAGTCTAACCTCTATAGGTCGGGTTGGGGCGTGACACCATCAAATTTCTATTACCGAATCCCACGGCACCTTGGCACGATGACTTCGCTTCACGTAGAGGCTGGGCCCGCAAATCGAGGGCGTGGGGCTTGGGACCAGGTCTCTGTCGCTCCGGAGCCCATAACTTTTGATCCGTAAGGAGTTACGCGGGGCACAACATACCGTTGAAAAGCTCTCCGAGAGCTCTACGTCGGCGGTAGCAAGCCTACTCGGTTGTAACTATTTTCGGAGACCAAAATCGAACGTTTTCATCAGTTTTGAGACACTTTTCGTCTTTTGCGTTGTTTTTCCATCCCGGAGCGTATGTCGTGAGCCGCGAAAATGATGACAACGTAATCCATCACATTTCTATTACCGAATCCCACGGTACCTTAGGAAAGACAACTTCGCTTCACGTAGTGGCTGGGCCTGCAAACCGAGGGCGTGGGGATTTGGACCAGGTCTCCATCACTCCGGTACCCATAACTTTTGATCCGTAAGGAGTTATGTGGCGCACAGCATACCGTTAGAAATCTCTCTGAGAACTCTACGACGGAGCTGCAAGCTTGTTCGGATGCCCCTATTTTCGGGGCCCAAAATCGAACGTTTTCATCAGTTTCGGGACACTTTTTTTTTTGCATCGTTTTTTCATCCCGGATCGTACGTCGTGAGCCGTGAAAAGGATGACAACCTAATCCATCACTTTTCTATTACCGAATCCCACGGTACCTTGGGCAAGACAACTTCGCTTCACGTAAAGGCTGGCCCGCAAATCGAGGGCGTGGGGCTTGGGACCAAGTCTCCGTCGCTCCGGTGCCCATAACTCTTGATCCGTAAGGAGTTACGTGGCGCACAACATACCGTTGGAAAGCTCTTCGAGAGCTCTACGATGGGTGCAGAAAGCCTGCTCGGCTGCAACTATTTTCGTAGCCCAAAATCTAACATTTGCATCAGTTTTGGGACACTTTTCTTCTTCTACGCTGTTTTTCCGTCCCGGATCCTACGTCATGAGTCGTGAAAAGGACGACAACCTAATCCATCACATTTATATTACTGAATCCCACGACACCTTGGGCAAGACAACTTCACTTCACGTAGAGGTTGGGCCGGCAAACCGAGGGCGTGAGGCTTGGGACCAGGTCTCCGTCGCTCCGGTGCCCATAACTTTTGATCCGTAAGGAGTTACGTGGTGCACAACATATTATTGGAAAGCTCTCTAAGAGCTCTATGACAGGGGAAGCAAGCCTACTTGGCTGCAACTATTTTCAGAGTACAAAATCGAACGTTTTCATCAGTTTTGGGACATTTTTCTTCTTTTGCACTGTTTGTCCGTCCCGGATCGTACATCGCGAGCCGCGAAAATGACGACAACCTAATCTATCACATTTCTATTATCGAATCCCACGGCACCTTAGGCAAGACAACTTCGCTTCACACAGAGGCTGGGCCAGCAAACCGAGGGGGTAGGGCTTGAGACCGTCGCTCTGGTACCTATAACTTTTGATCCGCAAGGAGTTATGTGGCGCACAGCATACCGTTGGAAAGCTCTCCGAGAACTCTATGACGAGGGTAGAAAGCCTGCTCAGCTGTGCCTGTTTTTGGAGCCCAAAATTGAACGTTTTCATCAGTTTCTAGACACTTCTTTGCGCTATTTTTTCGTCCCGAATCGTACGTCGTGAGCCACAAAAATGGCGACAACCTAATCCATCACATTTCTATTATCATATCCCATGGCACCTAGAGCAAGACAACTTTACTTCACGTAGAGGATGGGCCGCAAACCGAGGGCATAGGGCTTGGGACCAGATCTCCATCGCTCCGATGCCTTTAACTTTTCATCCGTAAGGAGTTACACGTCGTACAGCATACCGTTGCAAAGCACTCCGAGAGCTCTACGACGGGGGCAGCAAGCCTATTCAGCTGTAACTATTTTCGTTGCCCAAAATGGAACGTTTTCATCAGTTTTGGGACACTTTTCTTCTTTTTCCTATTTTTTCATCCTATATCGTACATCGGGAGCCGCAAAAAGGACGACAACCTAATCCATCACATTTCTATTACCGAATCCCACGGCACCTTGGGAAAACCTACTATGCTGCAACTATTTTCGGAGCCCAAAATCGAACGTTTTCATCAGTTTTGAGATACTTTTCATCTTTTGCGCTGTTTTTCCGTCCCGGATCGTATGTCGTGAGCCGCGAAATGGACGACAACCTAATCCATCACATTTCTATTACCGAATCCCATGGCACCTTGGGCAAGACAACTTCGCTTCACAAAGAGGCTCAGCCCACAAACCGAGGGCGTGGGGCTTGGGACCAGGCCTCCGTCGCTCCGGTGCCCATAACTTTTGATCCATAAGGAGTTACGCGGCGCACAACATACCGTTAGAAAGATCTCCGAGAACTCTACGACAGGGGCAGCAGGCCAACTCGTCTGCGCCTATTTTTGAAGCCCAAAATTGAATATTTTCATCAGTTCCGGGACACTTTTCTTCTTTTGCGCTGTTTTTTCATCCCGGATCGTACGTCGTGAGCCGCAAAAAATACGACAACCTAATTCATCACATTTCTATTATCTAATCCCATGGTACCTTGGGCAAGACAACTTCGCTTCACGTAGAGTCTGGGCCCACAAACCGAGGGCGTCGGCCTTGGGACCAAGTCTCCATCACTCCGGTGCCCATAACTTTTGATCCATAATGAGTTACGCGGCGCACAACATACCATTGGAAAGCTCTCCAAGAGCTCTACGACGAAGGCAGCAACTCTGCTTATCTGCGATAGTTTTCGGAGCCCAAAATTGAATATTTTCATTAGTTTTGGGACACTTTTCTTATTTTGCGCTGTTTTTCCGTCCCGGATTGTACGTCTCGAGCCGCAAAAAGGACGAGAACCTAATCCATCACAATTTTATTACCGAATCCCACTTCACCTTGGGCAAGACAACTTCGCTTCACATATAGGCTGGGCCCGCAAACCGAGGGCGCTGGGCTTGGGACCACGTCTCCGTCGCTTCGATGCCCATAACTTTTGATCCGTAAAGAGTTACGAGGCGTACAACATATAGTTAGAAAGCTCTCTGAGAACTCTACGACGGGGCAGAAAGCCTGCTCTACTGCCCCTATTTTCGGAGCCCAAAATTGAACATTTTCATCAGTTTCGGGACACTTTCCTTCTTTTGCACTGTTTTTTCGTCCCGGATCGTACGTCTTGAGCCGTGAAAAGGATGACAACCTAAACCATCACATTTCTATTACTGAATCCCACGACACCTTAGGCAAGAAAACTTCGCTTGACATAGAGGCTGGGCCCGCAAACCGAGGGCGTGGGGCTTGGGACCAGGTCTCCGTCGCTCCGGTGCCTATAACTTTTGATTCGTAAGGAGTTATGCGGCGCACTACATACCGTCAGAAAGCTCTCCGAGAGCTCTACTACGGGGGTAGTAAACCTACTCAGCTGCAGCTTTTTTCGTAGCCCAAAATCAAATGTTTACATTAGTTTTAGGACATTTTTCTTCTTTTGCGCTCTTTTTCTGTCCCGAATCATACGTCGTGAGCCGCGAAAAGGACGACAACCTAATCCATCACACTTCTATTACCAAATCCCACAGCACCTTAGGTAAGACAACTTCGCTTCACGTAGAGGCTGGGCCCGCAAACCGAGGGCGTAGGGCTTGGGACTTGGTCTCCGTCGCTCCGGTGCCCATAACTTTTGAACCATAAGGAGTTACGCGGCGTAGAGCATACCGTTGGAATGCTCTACGACGAGTGCAGTTAGCCTGCTCAGCTGCAACTGTTTTCATAGCCCAAAATTGAACGTTTTCATTAGTTTCGGGACACTTTTCTTCTTTTGCACTTTTTTTCTGTCCCGGATCGTACGTCATGAGCCTCGAAAAGGACAACAACATAATCCTTCACATTTCTATTATCAAATCCCAAGGCACCTTGGGCAAGAAAACTTCGCTTCACATAGAGGATGGGCCCCCAAATCGAGGGCGTGGGGCTTCAAACTAGGACTACGTCGCTCCGGTGCCCATGACTTCTGATCCGTAAGGAGTTACGTGGCGCACAATATACCGTTAGAAAGCTCTCCGAGAACTCTACGACGGGGGCAGCAAGCCTGCTCGGCTTCGCCTGCTTTCGGAGCCTAAAATCGAACGTTTTCAATAGTTATAGGACACTTTTCTTCTTTTGCGATGTTTTTCCGTCTCGGATCATACGTCGTGAGCCGCAAAAAGGATGACAACCTGATCCATCACATTTCTATTACTGAATCCCACGGCACCTTGGGCAAGACAACTTCGCTTCACGTAGAGGCTAGGCCCACAAACCGAGGATGTGGGGCATGGGACCAGGTCTCCATCACTCTGGTGCCCATAACTTTTGATCCGTAAGGAGTTATACGACGCACAGCATACCGTTGGAAAGCTCTCCGAGAGCTCTACGACGAGTGAAGCAAGCCTGCTTGGTTGCAACTATTTTCGTAGCCCAAACTCAAACATTTTCATTAGTTTCGGGACACTTTTCTTCTTTTGCGCTGGTTTTCTGTCCCGGATCGTACGTCATGAGCCTCGAAAAGAATGACAACCTAATCCATCACATTTCTATTACCGAATCCCACGGCACCTTGGGCAAGAGAACTTTGCTTCACGTAGAGGTTAGGCCCGCAAACCGAGGACGTGGGGCTTGGGACCAAGTATCTGTCGCTCCGGTGCCAATAACTCCTAATTCGTAAAGAGTTACGCGGCGTACAGCATACCGTTAGAAAGCTCTCCGAAAACTCTTCGACGGGGGAAGCAAGCCTGCTCTCCTATGCTAGTTTTCAGAGCCCAGAATCAAACATTTTCATCAGTTTCGGGACACTTTTCTTATTCTGTGCTGTTTTTCCGTCCCGGATAGTACGTCGTGATCTGCGAAAAGGACGACAACCTAATCCATCACATTTCTATTACCGAATCCCACGGCACCTTAGGCAAGACAACTTCGCTTCACGTATAGACTGGCCCCACAAATCGAGGGTGTGGGGCTTGGGACCAGGTCTCCGTCGCTTCGGTGCCCATAACTTTTGATCCGTAAGGAGTTACGCGACGCACAGCATACCATTAGAAAACTCTCCGAGAACTCTACGACGGGGACAGTATGCGTGTTCGGCTGCCCCAATTTTTGGGGCCCAAAATCGAAAGTTTTCACTAGTTTCGGGACACTTTTCTTCTTTTGCACTGTTTTTCTATCCCGGATCGTACATCATGAGTCGTGAATAGACGACAACCTAATCCATCACATTTCTATTACCGAATCCCACGACATCTTGGGCAAGACAACTTTGCTTGACATAGAGGCTGGGCCTGCAAACCGAGGGCGTGGGGCTTGGGACCAGGTCTCCGTCGCTCCGGTGCCCATAACTTTTGATCCGTAAGGAGTTACGCAGCGCACAACATACCGTTAGAAAGCTCTCTGAGAGCTCTACGACGGGGGTAGTGAGCCTGCTCGGCTGCAACTGTTTTCGTAGCCGAAAATTGAACGTTTACATCAATTTTGGGACACTTTTCTTCTTTTATTCTCTTTTTTCGTCCCAGATCATACGTCGTGAGCCGCGAAAAGGATGACAACCTAATCCATCACATTTGTATTACCGAATCCCACATTACCTTAGGCAAGACAACTTTGCTTCACGTAGAGGCTGGACCGCAAACCGAGGGCGTGGGGCTTGGGACCAGGTCTCCGTCGCTCTGGTGCCCATAACTTTTGATCCGTAAGGAGTTACTCGGAGCACAGCATACCATTAGAAAGCTTTCTGAGAGCTCTACGACAGGTGTAGCTAGCCTGCTCAGTTGTAGCTATTTTCGAAGCCCAAAATTGAACATTTTCATCAGTTTAAGGACAGTTTTCTTCTTTTGTAATTTTTTTCTGTCCCGGATCGTACGTTGTGAGCCTCGAAAAGGACGACAACCTAATCCATCACATTTCTATTAACGAATCCCACGGCACCATGGTCAAGACAACTTCACTTCACGTAGAGGTTGGGCCCGCAAACCGAGGGCGTGGGGCTTAGGACCAGGTCTCCGGCGCTCCGGTGCCCATAACTTTTGATCCGTTAGGAGTTACTCGGCGCATAGCATACCGTTGGAAAGCTTTCCAATAGCTCTACGACGGGTTCAGCAAGCCTGCTCGGTTGCAGCTATTTTCGTATCCCAAAATTGAACGTTTTCATCAGTTTAAGAATAGTTTTCTTCTTTTTCAATTTTTTTGCGTCCCGAATCGTGCGTCGTGAGCCTCGAAAAGGACGACAACCTAATCCATCCCATTTCTATTAACGAATCCCACGACACCATGGTCAAGACAACTTCGCTTCACGTAAAGGCTGGGCCCACAAACTGATTGCGTGGGGCTTGGGACCAGGTCTCCGTCGCTCCGGTGTCCATAACTTCTGATCCGTAAGGAGTTACACGGCGCACAACATACCGTTAGAAAGCTCTCCGAGAACTCTACGACGTGGGCAGCAGGCCTGCTCAGCTTCGCCTATTTTCGGAGCCTAAAATCAAACATTTTCATCAGTTCTGGGACATTTTTCTTCTTTTGTGTTGTTTTCCATCCCGGATCTTAAGTCGTGAGCCGCGAAAAGGACAACAAATTAATCCATCACATTTCTAGTACCGAATCCCACGGCACCTTGGGCAAGGCAACTTCGCTTCACGTAGAGGTTGGGTTCGTAAACCGAGGGCATGGGGCTTGGGACCAGGTCTCCGTCGCTCCGGTGCCTATAACTTTTGATCCGTTAGGAGTTACGCGGCGCACAACATACCGTTAGAAAGCTCTCCGAGAACTCTACGACGGGTGTAGCAAGCCAGCTTTGCTGCGCCTGTTTTTGGATACCAAATTTGAACATTTTCATCAGTTTCGGGACACTTTTCTTCTTTTGCGATATTTTTCCGTCCAGGATCGTACGTCGTTAACCGCATAAAGGACGACAACTTAATCTATCACATTTCTATTACCTAATCCAACGGCACCTTGGGCAAGACAACTTCGCTTCACATAGAGGCTGGGCTAGCAAACCTAGGGCGTGGGGCTTTGGACCAGGTCTCCGTCGCTCCGGTGCCCATAACTTTTGATCCGTTAGGAGTTACTCGGCGCACAACATACCGTTGAAAAGCTCTCTGAGAGCTTTACGACGGCGGCTGCTAGCCTATTCACCTACAACTGTTTTCGGAGCCCAAAATTGAATGTTTACATTAGTTTCGAGACACTTTTCATCTTTTGCGCTGTTTTTTCGTCCCAGATCGTACGCCGTGGGCTGCGAAAAGGACGACAACCTAATCCATCATATTTCTATTATCGAATCCCACGATACCTTGGGCAAGCCAACTTCACTTCACGTAGAGGCTAGGCCCGCAAACCGAGGGCGTGGGGCATTGGACCAGGTCTCCGTCGCTCCTGTGCCCATAACTTTTGATCTATAAGGAGTTACGCGGCGCACAGTATACCGTTGGAAAGCTCGCCGAGAGCTCTACGACGGGTGAAGCAAGCCTGCTTGGCTAGAACGGATTTCGTAGCCCAAAATCAAACGTTTTCATCAGTTTCGGGACACTTTTCTTCTTCTGTGCTATTTTTCTATCCCGGATCGTACGTCGTGAGCCTCGAAAAGAATGACAACCTAATCCATCACATTTCTATTACCGAATCCCACGGTACCTTGGGCAAGAGAACTACGCTTCACGTAGAGGTTGGGCCTGCAAACCGAGGGCGTGGGGCTTGGGACCAGGTCTCCGTCGCTCCGGTGCCCACAACTCCTGATCCGTAAGGAGTTACGTGGCGCATAGCATACCGTTAGAAAGCTTTCCGAGAACTCTACGATGGGGGCAACAAGCCTGCTGGGCTGCACCAGTTTTCGTAGCCCAAAATTGAACGTTTTCATCAATTATGGGACACTCTTCTTCTTTTGCGCTGTTTTTCAATCCCGGATCTTACGTCGTGAGCCGCGAAAAGGACGACAACCTAATCCATCACATTTCTATTACCGAATCCCATGGCACCTTGGGCAAGACAACTTGGCTTCACGTAGAGGTTGGGCTCGCAAACCGAGGACGTGGGTCTTGGGACCAGGTCTCCGTCGCTCCGGTGCCCATAACTTTTGATCCGTAAGGAGTTACGCGGCGCACAACATACCGTTAGAAAGCTCTCCGAGTACTCTGCGACAGGGGCAACAAGCCTGTTCAGCTGCCCCTATTTTCGGAGCCCAAAATTGAACGTTTTCACCAATTTTGGGAAACTTTTCTTCCTTTGCCCTATTTTTCCGTCCCGGACCGTACGTCGTGAGCCGTGAAAATGACGACAACCTAATCTATCACATTTTTATTACCGAATCGCATGGCACCTTGGGTAAGACAACTTCGCTTGACAGAGACTCGCCCTGCAAACCGAGGGTGTGGGGCTTGGGACCAGCTCTCCGTCGCTCCGGTGCCCATAACTTTTGATCCGTAAGGAGTTACGCAGCGCACAACATACCGTTAGAAAGCTCTCCGAGAGCTCTACGACGGGGCTAGTGAGCCTGCTCCGCTGCAACTATTTTCGTAGGCCAAAATTGAACGTTTACATCAGTTTTTGGATACTTTTCTTCTTTTGCGCTCTTTTTTCGTCCAGGATCGTACATCGTGAGCCGCGAAAAGGACGACAACCTAATCAATCACATTTGTGTTACCGAATCCCACAGTACTTTAGACAAGACAACTTCGCTTCACGTAGAGGCTGGCCCGTAAACCGAGGGTGTGGGGCTTAGGACCAGGTCTTCGTCGCTCCGGTGCCCATAACTTTTCATCCGTAAGGAGTTATGCGGCGAATAGCATACCGTTGGAAAGCTCTCCGAGAGCTCTACGATGGCGGCAGCAAGCCTATTCGCCTGCAACTATTTTTAGAGCCCAAAATTGAATGCTTTCATTAGTTTCGAGACACTTTTCGTCTTTTGCGCTGTTTTTTCGTCCCGGATCGTACGTCGTGAGCCGTGAAAAGGACGACAATCTAATCCATCACATTTCTATTACCGAATCCCACGACACCTTAGGCAAGACAACTTCGCTTCACGTAGAGCTTGAGCCCATAAACCGAGGGCGTGGGGATTGGAACCAGGTCTCCGTCGCTCTGGTGCCCATAACTTTTGATCCGCAAGGAGCTACTCGGCGCATAGCATACCGTTGGAAAGCTTTCTGAGGGCTCTACGACGGGTGCAGCTAGCCTGCTCTGTTGCAGCTATTTTCGTAGCCCAAAATTGAACGTTTTCATCAGTTTAAGCACAGTTTTCTTCTTTTGTAATTTTTTTCCGTCCCGGATCGTATGTCGTAAGCCGCGAAAAGGACGACAACCTAATCCATCACATTTGTATTACCGAATCCCACAGTACTTTAGGCAAGACAACTTCGCTTCACGTAGAGGCTGGCCCTCAAACCGAGGGCGTGAGGCTTAGGACCAGGTCTTCGTTGCTCCGGTGCCCATAACTTTTCATCCGTAAGGAGTTATGCGGCGCACAGCATACTGTTGGAAAGCTCTCCGAGAACTCTATGACGGCGGCAGCAAGCCTGTTCGCCTGTAATTGTTTTTAGAGCCCAAAATTGAATGTTTTCATAAGTTTCGAGACACTTTTCCGTCCCGAATCGTACGTCGTAAGCCGCGAAAAGAACGACAACCTAATCCATCACATTTCTACTACAGAATCCCCCTGTACCTTGGGCAAGACAACTCTGCTTCACGTAGAGCCTAGGCCCACAAACTGAGGGCGTGGGGATTGGGACCAGGTCTCCGTCGCTCGGGTGCCCATAACTTTTGATCCGTAAGGAGTTACTCAGCGCACAGTATACCGTTGGAAAGCTTTCCGAGAGCTCTACGATGAGTACAGCTAGCCTACTCGGTTGTAGCTATTTTCGTAGCCCAAAATTGAACGTTTTCATCAGTTTAAGGACAGTTTTCTTCTTTTGCAATTTTTTTTCCGTCCCGGATCGTACGTCGTGAGCCTCGAAATGGATGACAACCTAATCCATCACATTTCTATTAACGAATCCCACGGCATCATGGTCAAGACAACTTCGTTTCACGTAGAGGCTGGGCCCGCAAACCGAGGGCGTGGGGCTTGGGACTAGGTCTCCGTCGCTCCGGAAGCCATAACTTTTGATCCGTAAGGAGTTACTCGGCGCACAGTATACCGTTGGAAAGCTTTCCGAGAGCTCTACGACGGGTGCAGCAAGCCTGCTCGGTTGCAGCTATTTTCAAATCCCAAAATTGAACGTTTTCATCAATTTAAGGAATGGTTTCTTCTTTTGTAATTTTTTTTCGTACTGGATCGTACGTCGTGAGCCTCGAAAAGGACGACAACCTAATCCATCACATTTCTATTAACGAATCCCACGGCACTATGGTCAAGACAACTTCGCTTCACGTAAAGGCTGGGCCGGCAAACCGATGGCGTGGGGCTTGGGACCAGGTCTCCGTCGCTCCGGTGTCCATAACTTCTGATCCGTAAGGAGTTACACGGCGCACAACATACCGTTAGAAAGCTCTCCGAGAACTCTACGACGTGGACAACAAGCCTGCTCAGCTTCGCCTATTTTTGGAGCCTAAAATCGAACGTTTTTATCAGTTCTGGGACATTTTTCTTGTTGTGCGCTGTTTTTCCATCCCGGATCTTAAGTCGTGAGCCGCGAAAAGGACAACAAATTAATTCATCACATTTCTAGTACCGAGTCCCACGGCACCTTGGGCAAGGTAACTTTGCTTCACATAGAGGCTGGGTTCGTAAACCGAGGGCATGGGGCTTGGGACCAGGTCTCCGTCGCTCCGGTGCCCATAACTTTTGATCCGTTAAGAGTTATGCGGCGCACAACATACCGTTAGAAAGCTCTCCAAGAACTCTACGACGGGGGTAGCAAGCCTGCTTGGCTGCGCCTATTTTCAGAGACCAAATTTGAACATTTTCATCTGTTCTGGGACAATTTTCTTCTTTTGCGATGTTTTTCAGTCCCGGATCGTACGTCGTTAGCCGCATAAAGGACGACAACCTAATCCATCACATTTCTATTACCTAATCCAACGGCACCTTGGGCAAGACAACTTCGCTTTATATAGAGGCTGGGCCCGCAAACCTAGGGCGTGGGGCTTGGGACCAGGTCTCCGTCGCTCCGGTGCCCATAACTTTTCATCTGTAAGGAGTTACGCAGCTCACAACAGACCGTTGGAAAGCTCTCTAAGAGCTCTACGACTGCAGCTATAAGCCTGTTCACCTACAACTATTTTCGGAGCCCAAAATTGAATGTTTACATTAGTTTTGAGACACTTTTCGTCTTTTGCGCTGTTTTTCCGTCCTGGATCGTACGTCGTGAGCAGCGAAAAGGACGACAACCTAATCCATCACATTTCTATTATCAAATCCCACGGCATCTTGGGCAAGAAAACTTCACTTCACGTAGAGGCTAGGCCCGCAAACCGAGGGCGTGGGGCACTGGACCAGGCCTCCGTCGCTCCGGTGCCCATAACTTTTGATTTGTACGGAGTTACGCGGAGCACAGTATACCGTTAGAAAGCTCTTCGAGAGCTCTACGACGGGTGAAGCAAGCCTGCTTGGCTAGAACAGATTTCATAGCCCAAAATCAAATGTTTTCATCAATTTTGGGATACTTTTCTTCTTCTGCGCTGTTTTTTTATCCCGGATTATACGTCGTGAGCCTAAAAAAGAATGACAACCTAATCCATCACATTTCTATTACCGAATCCCACGACACCTTGGGCAAGAGAACTACGATTCACGTAGAGGTTGGGCCTGCAAACCGTGGGTGTGGGGCTTGAGACCAGGTCTCCGTCGCTCCGGTGCCCACAACTTCTGATCCGTAAGGAGTTACGTGGCGCATATCATACCGTTAGAAAGCTCTCCGAGAACTTTACAACGAGGGCAACAAGCTTGCTGGGCTGCACCTGTTTTCGGAGCCCAAATCGAACGTTTTCATCAATTCTGGGACACTCCTCTTCTTTTGCGCTGTTTTTTAGTCCCGGATCTTACGTTGTGAGCCGCGAAAAGGACGACAACCTAATCTACCACATTTCTATTACCGAATCCCATGGCACATTGGGCAAGACAACTTCACTTCACGTAGAGGTTGGGCTCGCAAACCGAGGGCGTGGGTTTTGGGACCAGGTCTCCGTCGCTCCGGTGCCCATAACTTTTGATCCGTAACGAGTTACGCGGCGCACAACATACCGTTAGAAAGCTCTCCGAGAACTCTGCGACAGAGGCAACAAGCCTGTTCGGCTGCCCCTATTTTCGGAGCCCAAAATCGAACGTTTTCACCAGCTTCGGGAAACTTTTCATCCTTTGCACTATTTTTCCATCTCGGATCGTACGTCGTGAGCCGTGAAAAGGACGACAACCTAATCCATCACATTTCTATTACCGAATCGCATGGCACCTTGGGCAAGACAACTTCGCTTGACGGGAGACTCGACCCACAAACCGAGGGTGTGGGGCTTGGGACCAGCTCTCCGTCGCTCCGGTGCCCATAACTTTTGATCCGTAAGGAGTTACGTAGCGCACAACATACCGTTAGAAAGCTCTCCGTGAGCTCTACGACGGCGGTAGTGAGCCTGCTAGGCTGCAACTATTTTCGTAGCCTAAAATCGAATGTTTACATCAGTTTTGGGACACTTTTCTTCTTTTGCGCTCTCTTTTCGTCTAGGAATGTACGTCGTGAGCCGCGAAAAGGACGACAACCTAATCCATCACATTTGTATTACCAAATCCCACAGTACTTTAGGCAAGACAACTTCACTTCACTAGAGGCTGGGCCCGCAAACCGATTGCGTGGGGCTTGGGACCTAGTCTCTGTCGCTCTAGTGCCCATAAATTTTGATCCGTAAGGAGTTACTCGGTGCACAGCATACCGTTGGAAAGCTTTCCGAGAGCTCTACGGCGGGTGCAGCTAGCCTGCTTGGTTGCTGCTATTTTCGTAGCCCAAAATTGAACATTTTCATCAGTTTAAGGACAGTTTTCTTCTTTAGCAATTTTTTTCCGTCCCGGATCGTACGTCGTGAGCTTCGAAAAAGACGACAGCCTAATCCATCACATTTCTATTAACGAATCCCACGACACCATGGTTAAGACAACTTCGCTTCACGTAGAGGCTGGGCCCGCAAACTAAGGGCGTGGGGATTGGGACCAGGTCTCCGTCGCTCCGGTGCCCATAACTTTTGATCCGTAAGGAGTTACTCAGCGCACACATACTGTTGGAAAGCTTTCCGAGAGCTCTACGACGGGTGCAGCAATCCTGCTCGGTTGCAGCTATTTTCGTATCCCAAAATTAAACATTTTCATCAGTTTAAGGACAGTTATCTTCTTTTGTAATTTTTTTCCGTCCCGGATCGTACGTCGTGAGCCTCGAAAAGGACGATAACCTAATCCATCACAATTCTATTAACGATTCCCACAGTACCATGTTCAAGACAACTTAGCTTCACGTAAAGGCTGGGCCCGCAAACCGATGGCGTGGGGCTTGGGACCATGTCTCTGCCGCTCCGTTGTCCATAATTTCTGATCCGTAAGGAGTTATGCGGCGCACAACATACCGTTAGAAAGCTCTCCAAGAACTCTACGACGGGGGTAGCAAGCCTGCTTGGCTGCGCCTATTTTCAGAGACCAAATTTGAACATTTTCATTAGTTTCGGGACATTTTTCTTCCTTTGCGATGTTTTTCCATCTCGGATCGTACGTTGTTAGCCGCATAAAGGACGACAACCTAATCCATCACATTTCTATTACCTAATCCAACGGCACCTTGGGCAAGACAACTTCGCTTCACGTAAAGGCTGGGCCCGCAAACCGATGGCGTGGGGCTTGGGACCATGTCTCTGCCGCTCCGTTGTCCATAATTTCTGATCCGTAAGGAGTTACACGGTGCACAGCATACCGTTAGAAAGCTCTCCGATAACTCTACGACGTGGGCAGCAAGCCTACTCAGGTTCACCTATTTTTGGACATTAAAATCGAACATTTTCAACAGTTCCGGGACATTTTTCTTCTTTTGTGCTGTTTTTCCATCCCGGATCTTAAGTCGTGAACCGCGAAAAGGACAACAAATTAATCCATCACATTTCTAGTACCGATTCCCACGGTACCTTAGGCAAGGCAACTTCGCTTCATGTAGAGGCTGGGTCCGTAAACCGAGGGCATGGGGCTTGGGACCTGGTCTCCGTCGCTCTGGTGCCCATAACTTTTGATCCGTTAGGAGTTACGCAGCGCACAACATACCGTTAGAAAGCTCTCCGAGAACTCTACGACGGGGGTAGCAAGCCTGCTTGGCTGCGCCTATTTTCGGAGACCAAATTTGAACATTTTCATCAGTTTCGGGATATGTTTCTTCTTTTGCGATGTTTTTCAGTCCCGGATCGTACGTCGTTAGCCGCATAAAGGACGACAACCTAATCCATCACATTTCTATTACCTAATCCAACGGCACCTTGGGCAAGACAACTTTGCTTCAAGTAGAGGCTGGGCCCGCAAACCGCGGGCGTAGGGCTTGGGACCAGGTTCCCGTCGCTCCGGTGCCCATAACTTTTGATCTGTATGGAGTTACGCGGCGCACAGTATACCGTTGGAAAGCTCTCCGAGAGCTCTACGACGGGTGAAGCAAGCCTACTTGGCTAGAATGGATTTCGTAGCCCAAAATCAAACATATTCATCAGTTTTGGGACACTTTTCTTCTTATGCGCTGTTTTTCCGTCCTGGATCGTACGTCGTGAGCATCGAAAAGAATGACAACCTAATCCATCACATTTCTATTACCTAATCCCACGGCACCTTGGGCAAGAGAACTATGCTTCACGTAGAGGTTGGGCCTGCAAACCGAGGGCGTAGGGCTTGGGACCAGGTCTCCGTCGCTTCGGTGCCCACAACTCCTGATCCGTAAGGAGTTACGTGGCGCATAGCATACTGTTAGAAAGCTCTCCGAGAACTCTACGACGGGGGCAACAAGCCTGCTGGGCTGCACCTGTTTTCGGAGCCCAAAATCGAACGTTTTCATCAATTATGGGACACTCTACTTCTTTTGCGCTGTTTTTCAGTCCCGGATCTTACGTCGTGAGCCGTGAAAAAGACGACAACCTAATCCATTACATTTCTATTACCGAATCCCATGGCACCTTGGGCAAGACAACTTCGCTTCACATAGAGGTTGGGCTCACAAATCGAGGGCGTGGGTCTTGGGACCAGGTCTCCGACGCTCCGGTGCCCATAACTTTTGATCCGTAAGGAGTTACGCGGCGCACAGCATACCGTTAGAAAGCTCTCTGAGAACTCTGCGACAAGGGCAACAAGCTTGTTCGGCTGCCCATATTTTCAGAGCCCAAAATTGAACGTTTTCACCAGTTTCGGGAAACTTTTCTTCCTTTGCACTATTTTTCCGTCCCGGATCGTACGTCGTGAGCCGTGAAAAGGACGACAACCTAATCCATCATATTTCTATTACCGAATCGTATGGCACCTTGGGCAACACAACTTCGCTTGACAGAGACTCGCCCCGCAAACCGAGGGTGTGGGGCTTGGGACTAGCTCTCCGTCGCTCCGGTGCCCATAACTTTTGATCCGTAAGGAGTTACGCAGCGCACAACATACCGTTAGAAAGCTCTCTGAGAGCTCTACGGCGATGGGAGTGAGCCTGCTTGGCTGCAACTGTTTTCATAGCCCAAAATCGAACATTTACATCAGCTTTGGGATACTTTTCTTCTTTTGCGCTCTTTTTTCGTCCAGGATCGTACGTGTTGAGTCGCGAAAAGGACGACAATCTAATCCATCACATTTGTATTACCGAATCCCACAGTATTTTAGGCAAGACAACTTCACTTCACGTAGAGGCTGGGCCCACAAACTGATTGCGTGGGGCTTGGGACCTAGTCTCTGTCGCTCTATTGCCCATAACTTTTGATCCGTAAGGAGTTACTCGGCGCACAGCATACCGTTGGAAAGCTTTCCGGGAACTCTACGACGGGTGCAGCAAGCTTGCTCAGTGCAACTATTTTCGAAGCCCAAGATCGAACATTTTCATCAGTTTCATGACACTTTTCTTCTTTTGCACTTTTTTTTTGTCCCGGATCGTACGTTGTGAGCCTCGAAAAGGGCGACAACCTAATCCATCACATTTCTATTACCGAATCCCACGGTACCTTGGGCAAGACAACTTCGCTTCATGTAGAGGTTGGGCCCGCGAACCGAGGGCGTGGGGCTTGGGACCAGGTCTCCGTCACTCCGGTGCCCATAACTTTTGATACGTAAGGAGTTACACGGTGGAAACATACCGTTAGAAAGCTCTACGAGAATTCTACGACAGGGGCAGCAAGTCTGCCCAGCTTCGCCTATTTTTGGAGCCTAAAATCGAACGTTTTCATTAGTTACGTGACACTTTTCTCCTTTTGCGCTGTTTCGGCCGCCCCTATTTTCGAAAATCTCCGAGAACTCTACGATGGGGACAGCATGCTTT
Organism: Ehretia macrophylla; assembly: GCA_037974665.1. Lineage (NCBI taxonomy): Eukaryota > Viridiplantae > Streptophyta > Magnoliopsida > Boraginales > Ehretiaceae > Ehretia > Ehretia macrophylla. Next base: position 49,568,316 of record CM075768.1, on the reverse strand, counting down.
TTCGGCCGCCCCTATTTTCGCAGCCCAAAATTGAAAGTTTTCACTAGTTTCGGGACACTTTTCTTCTTTTGCACTGTTTTTCCATCCTGGATCGTACGTCGTGGGTCGTGAAATGGACGACAACCTAATCTATCACATTTCTATTACCGAATCCCACGGCATCTTGGGCAAGACAACTTCGCTTGACATAGAGGCTGGGCCCGCAAACCGAGGGCGTGGGGCTTGGGACCAAGTCTCCGTCGCTCCGGTGCCCATAACTTTTGTTCCGTAAGGAGTTACGCAGCACACAACATACCGTTAGAAAGCTCTTCGAGAGCTCTACGACAGGGGTAGTGAGCCTGCTCGACTGCAACTATTTTCGTACCCCAAAATTGAACGTTTACATCAGTTTTGGGACACTTTTCTTCTTTTGTGCTCTTTTTTTTTTGTCCCAGATCGTACGTCGTGAGCCGCGAAAAGGACGACAACCTAATCCATCACATTTGTATTACCGAATCCCACATTACCTTAGGCAGGACTACTTCGCTTCACGTAGAGGTTGGGCCCGCAAACCGAGGGCGTGGGGCTTGGGACCAGGTCTCTGTCGCTCCGGTGCCCATAACTTTTGATCCGTAAGGAGTTACTCGGCGCACATCATACCATTGGAAAGCTTTCCGAGAACTCTACGACTGGTGCAGCTAGCCTGCTCGGTTGCAGCTATTTTCGTAGCACAAAATTGAACGTTTTCATAAGTTTAAGGACAGTTTTCTTCTTTTGCAATTTTTTTCCGTCCTGGATCGTACATCGTGAGCCTCGAAAAGGAAGACAACCTAATCCATCACATTTGTATTACCGAATCCCACAGTACTTTAGGCAAGACAACTTCACTTCACGTAGAGGCTGGGCCCGCAAACCGATTGCATGGGGCTTGGGACCTAGTCTCTGTCGCTCTAGTGCCCATAAATTTTGATCCGTAAGGAGTTACTCGGTGCACAGCATACCGATGGAAAGCTTTCCGAGAGCTCTACGGCGGGTGCAGCTAGCCTGCTCGGTTGCTGCTATTTTTGTTGCCCAAAATTGAACGTTTTCATCAGTTTAAGGACAGTTTTCTTCTTTAGCAATTTTTTTCCGTCCCGGATCGTACGTCGTGAGCCTCGAAAAGGATGACAACCTAATCCATCACTTCGCTTCACGTAGAGGCTGGGCACGCAAACCGAGGGCGTGGGGATTGGGACCAGGTCTCCGTCGCTCCGGTGCCCATAACTTTTGGTCCGTAAGGAGTTACTCGGCGCACAGCATACCGTTGGAAAGCTTTCTGAGAGCTCTACGACGGGTGCAGCAAGCCTGGTCGGTTGCAGCTATTTTCGTATCCCAAAATTGAACGTTTTCATTAGTTTAAGGACAGTTTTCTTCTTTTGCAAAATATTTTCCGTCCCGGATTGTACGTCGTGAGCCTCGAAAAGGACGACAACCTAATCCATCACATTTCTATTAACGAATCCCATGGCACCATGGTCAAGAAAACTTCGCTTCACGTAAAGGTTGGGCCCGCAAACCGATGGCGTAGGGCTTGGGACCAGGTCTCCATCGCTCCAGTGTCCATAACTTCTGATTCGTAAGGAGTTACACGGCACATAGCATACCATTAGAAAGCTCTCTGAGAATTCTATGACGTGGGTAGCAAGCCTGCTCAGCTTCGCCTGTTTTCGAAGCCTAAAATTTAACGTTTTCATCAGTTCCGGTATATTTTTCTTCTTTTGCGCTGTTTTTCCATCCCGGATCTTAAGTCGAGAGCCGCGAAAAGGACAACAAATTAATCCATCACATTTCTAGTACCGATTCCCACGACACCTTGGGCAAGGCAACTTCGCTTCACATAGAGGCTGGGTCCGTAAGCCGAGGGCATGGGGCTTGGGACCAGGTCTCCGTCGCTCTAGTGCCCATAACTTTTGATCCGTTAGGAGTTACGCGGTGTATAACATACCGTTAGAAGGCTCTCCGAGAACTCTACGACGGGGGTAGCAAGCCTGCTTGGCTGCGCATGTTTTCGGAGACCAAATTTGAACATTTTCATCAGTTTCGGGACACTTTTCTTCTTTTCTGATGTTTTTCCGTCCCGCATCGTACGTCGTTAGCCGCACAAAGGATGACAACCTAATCCATCACATTTCTATTACCTAATCCAATGGCACCTTGGGCAAGACTACTTCACTTCACATAGAGGCTGGGCCCGCAAACGTAGGGTGTGGGGCTTAGGACCAGGTCTCCGTCGCTCCGGTGCCCATAACTTTTCATCTGTAAGGAGTTACACGGCTCACAACATACCGTTGGAAAACTCTCTGAGAGCTCTACGACGGCGGCAGCAAGCCTGTTCACCTACAACTATTTTCGGAGCCCAAAATTGAATGTTTACATCAGTTTCGAGACACTTTTCGTCTTTTGCGCTGTTTTTTCGTCCCGGATCGTACGTCGTGAGCCGCAAAAAGGACGACAACCTAATCCATCAAATTTCTATTATCGAATCCCACGGCACCTTGGGCAAGACAACTTCACTTCACGTAGAGGCTATGCCCGCAAACCGAGGGCGTAGGGCATTGGACCAGGTCTCCGTCGCTCCGGTGCCCATAACTTTTGATCTGTATGGAGTTACGTGGCACACAGTATACCGTTGGAAAGCTCTCTGAGAGATCTACGACGGGTGGAGCAAGCCTGCTTGGATAGAATGGATTTCGTAGCCCAAAATCAAACGTTTTCATCAGTTTTGGGACACTTTTCTTCTTCTGCGCTGTTTTTCCGTCCCTGATCGTACGTCGTGAGCCTCGAAAAGAATAACAACCTAATCCATCACATTTCTATTACCGAATCCCATGGCACCTTGGGCAAGAGAACTACGCTTCACGTAGAGTTTGGGCCCACAAACGGAGGGCATGGGGCTTGGGACAAGGTCTCCGTCGCTCCGGTGCCCACAACTTCTGATCCGTAAGGAGTTACGTGGCGCATATCATACCGTTAGAAAGCTCTCCGAGAACTCTACAACGAGGGCAACAAGCCTGCTGGGCTGCACCTATTTTCGGAGCCCAAAATCGAACGTTTTCATCAATTCTGGGACACTCTTCTTCTTTTGCGCTATTTTTCAGTCCCGGATCTTACGTTGTGAGCCGCGAAAAGGACGACAACCTAATCCACCATATTTCTACTATCGAATCCCATGGCACCTTGGGCAAGACAACTTCGCTTCACGTAGAGGTTGGGCTCACAAAACCGAGGGTGTGGGTCTTGAGACCAAGTCTCCGTCGCTCCGGTGCCCATAACTTTTGATCCGTAAGGAGTTACGCGGCGCACAGCATACTGTTAGAAAGCTCTCTGAGAACTCTACGACAGGGGCAACAAGCCTGTTCAGCTGCCCCTATTTTCGGAGCCCAAAATCAAACTTTTTCACCAGTTTCGGGAAACTTTTCTTCCTTTGCCCTATTTTTCCCTCCCGGATCGTGCCTCGTGAGCCGTTAAAAGGACGACCACCTAATCCGTCACATTTCTATTACTGAATCGCATGGCACCTCGGGCAAGACAACTTCGCTTGACAGAGACTCGCCCCACAAACCGAGGGTGTAGGGCTTGGGACCAGCTCTCCGTCGCTCCGGTGCCCATAACTTTTGATCCGTAAGGAGTTACGCAGCGCACAACATACTGTTAGAAAGCTCTCATAGAGCTCTACGACGGGGGCAGTGAGCCTGCTCGGTTGCAACTGTTTTCGGAGCCCAAAATCGAAAGTTTACATCAGTTTTGGGACACTTTTCTTTCTTTGCGCTTTTTATTCGTGCAGGATCGTACGTCGTGAGCTGCGAAAAGGACGACAACCTAATCCATCACATTTGTATTACCGAATCCCACAGTATTTTAGGCAAGACAACTTCACTTCACGTAGAGGCTGGGCCTGCAAACCGATTGCGTGGGGCTTGGGACCTAGTCTCCGTCGCTCTAGTGCCCATAACTTTTGATCCGTAAGGAGTTACTCTGTGCACAGCATACCGTTGGAAAGCTTTCCGGGAGCTCTACGACAGGCGCAGCAAGCCTGCTTAGTGCAACTGTTTTCGAAGCCCAAAATCGAACATTTTCATCAGTTTCATGACTGTTTTCTTCTTTTGCACTTTTTTTTCGTCCCGGATCGTACGTTGTGAGCCTCGAAAAGGGTGACAACCAAATCCATCACATTTCTATTACCGAATCCCACGGCACTTTTTGTAAGACAACTTCCCTTCATGTAGAAGTTGGGCCCACAAACCGAGGGCGTGGGGCTTAGGACCAGGTCTCCGTCACTCCGGTGCCCATAACTTTTGATACGTAAGGAGTTACGCGGCGCACAACATACCGTTAGAAAGCTCTACGAGAACTCTACGACGGGGGCAGCAATCCTGCTCAGCTTCGCCTATTTTCGGAGCCTAAAATTGAACGTTTTCATCAGTTCCGTGACACTTTTCTCCTTTTGCGTAGTTTTTCCATCCTGGATCTTAGGTTGTGAGCCGCAAAAAGGACAACAACTTAATCCATCACATTTCTATTACCGAATCCCACAGCACATTGGGCAAGACAACTTCGCTTCACGTAGACACTGGGCCCGTAAACCGAGGGCGTGGGGCTTGGGGCCAGGTCTCCGTCGCTTCGGTGCCCATAACTTTTGATCCGTTAGGAGTTACGCGGCGCACAACATACCGTTAGAAAGCTCTCCGAGAACTCTACGATGGGGACATCAAGCATGCTCGGCTGCGCCTATTTTCGGAGCCCAAAATTGAACGTTTTCATCATTTTCGGGACACTTTTCTTCTTTTGCGCTATTTTTCCATCCTGGATCGTACGTCGGGAGCCGCGAAAAAGACGACAACCTAATCCATCACATTTTTATTACCGAATCATAATGCACCTTGAGCAAGACAACTTCGCTTCACGTAGAGGCTGGCCCGCAAACCGAGGGCGTGGGGTTTGGGACCAGGTCTTCGTCGCTCCGATGCCCATAACTTTTCATCCGTAAGTAGTTATGCCGCGCACAGCATACCGTTGGAAAGCTCTCCGAGAGCTCTACGACGGCGGCAACAAGCCTGTTCGCCTGCAACTGTTTTCAGAGCCCAAAATTGAATGTTTTCATTAGTTTCAAGATACTTTTCATCTTTTGCACAGTTTTTCCGTCCCGGATCGTATGTCGTGAGCCGCGAAAAGGACGACAACCTAATCCATCACATTTCTATTGCAGAATCCCCCTGCACCTTGGGCAAGACAACTCAGCTTCACGTAGAGCCTGGGCCCACAAACCGAGGGCGTGGGGATTGGGACCAGGTCTCCGTCGCTCCGGTGCCCATAACTTTTGATTCATAAAAAGTTACGCGGCGCACAGCATACCGTTAGAAAGCTCTCCGAGAACTCTATGGTGGGGTCAGCAAGCCTGTTTGGCTGCCCTCATTTTCGGAGCCCAAAATCGAACGTTTTCATCAGTTTCGGGATACTTTTTTTCCTTTGTGCTATTTTTTAGTCCCGTATTGTACGTCGTGGGCCGCGAAAAGGACGACAACAGAATCCATCACATTTCTATTATTGAATCCCATTGCACCTTGGGTAAGACAACTTCACTTCACGTAAAGGCTGGGCCCGCAAACCGAGGGCGTTGGGCTTGGGACAAGGTCACCGTCGCTTCGGTGCCCATAACTTTGGATCCGTAAGGAGTTACGTGGCGCACAACATACCGTTAGAAAACACTATGAGAGCTCTACGACGGGGGCAGCAAGCCTGCTCGGCTGCGCCTATTTTCGGAGCCCAAAATTGAACATTTTCATCAGTTTCGGAACACTTTTATTCTTTTGCGCTATTTTTCCATCCCGGATCGTACGTCGTGAGCCGCGAAAAAGCCGCGAAAAGGACGACAACCTAATCCATCACATTTCTATTACCGAATCAAACTGCACCTTGGGCAAGACAACTTCGCTTCATGTAGAGGTTGGCCCGCAAACCGAGGGCGTGGGGCTTAGGACCAGGTCTTCGTCGCACCAATGCCCATAACTTTTCATCCGTAAGGAGTTATGCCGCGCACAGTATACCATTGGAAAGCTCTCCGAGAGCTCTACGATGGCGGCAACCAGCTTGTTAGCCTGCAACTGTTTTCAGAGCCCAAAATTGAATGTTTTCATCCGTTTCGAGACACTTTTCGTCTTTTGCGCTGTTTTTTCGTCCCGGATCGTACGTCGTGAGCCGCGAAAAGGACGACAACCTAATCCATCATATTTCTATTACCGAATCAAACTGCACCTTGGGCAAGACAACTTTGCTTCACGTAGAGCCTGGGACCACAAACCGAGGGCGTGGGGATTGGAACCAGGTCTCCGTCGCTCCGGTGCCCATAACGTTTGATCCATAAAACGTTACACGGCGCACAACATACTGTTAGAAAGCTCTCCGAGAACTCAACGGTGGGGTCAGCAAGTCTGTTCGGCTGCCCTCATTTTCAGAGCCCAAAATCGAACGTTTTCATCAGTTTCCGGACACTTTTCTTCCTTTGTGCTATTTTTCAGTCCCGGATCTTACATCATGAGCCGCAAAAAGGATGACAACATAATCCATCACATTTATATTATTGAAACCCATGGCACCTTGGGTAAGACAACTTCGCTTCACGTAAAGGCTGGGCTCGCAAATTGAGGGCGTGGGGCTTGGGACAAGGTCTCCGTCGCTCCGGTGCCCATAACTTTGGAACTGTAAAGAGTTACGCGGCACACAACATACCGTTAGAATGCTCTTTGAGAGCTCTATGAGGTGGGTTGTAATCCTGCTCTGCTGCAACGGTTTTCGTAGCCCAAAATTGAACGTTTTCATAAGTTTCGGGATACTTTTCTTCTTTTGCGCTGTTTTTTCATCCCGGATCGTACGTCATGAGCCGCAAAAAGGACTACAACCTAATCCATCACATTTCTATTACCGAATCCTACGGTACCTTGGGAAAGACAACTTCGCTTCATGTATAGGCTGGGCCCGCAAACCGAGGGTGTGGGGCTTGGGACCAGGTCTCCGTTGCTCCGGTGCCCATAACTTTTGATCCGTAAGGAGTTACACGGCGCACAACATACCGTTAGAAAGCTCTCCGAGAACTCTACGACGGGCCCAGCAAGCCTGCTTAGCTTTGCCTGTTTCGGAGCCTAAAATCGAACGGTTTCATCAGTTCCAGGATACTTTTCTTCTCTTGCGCTAATTTTCCATCCCGGATCTTAAGTCGTGAGCCGCGAAAAGAACAACAACTTAATCCATCACATTTCTATTACCGAATCCCAAGGCACCTTGGGCAAGACAACTTCGCTTCACGTAGAGGCTGGGCCCGCAAACCGAGACGTGGGGCTTCGGAGTAGGTCTCCGTCGCTCCGTTGCCCATAACTTTTGATCTGATAGGAGTTACCCGGTGCACAGCATACCGTTAGAAATCTCTCCGAGAACTCTACAACGGGGACAACAAGCCTGTTCGGCTGCACCTGTTTTCAGAAAATGAAAATTGAAAGTTTTCATCAGTTTCGAGACACTTTTCTTCTTTTGCGCTGTTTTTTCATCCCGGATCGTACGTTGTAAGTCACGAAAAGGACGACTACCTAATCCATCACATTTTTATTACCAAATCCAATGGCACCTTAGGCAAGACAACTTCGCTTCACGTAGAGGCTGGGCCCGCAAATCTAGGGCGTGAGGCTTGAGACCAAGTCTTCGTCGCTCTGGTGCCCATAACTTTTCATCCGTAAGGAGTTACGCGTCGCACAGCATACCGTTGGAAAGCTCTCCAAGAGCTCTACGACGATGGCAGTAAGCCTGTTCGCCTGCAACTGTTTTCAGAGCCCAAAATAGAATGTTTTCATCAGTTTTGAGACACCTTTTGTCTTTTGCGTTGTTTTTTCATCCCGGATCGTACGTCGTGAGCCGCGAAAAGGTCGACAATCTAATCTATAAAATTTCTATTACCGAATCCCACGGCACCTTGGGAAAGTCAACTTCGCTTCACGTAGAGCCTGGGACCGCAAACCGAGGGCATGGGGATTGGGACCAGGTCTTCGTCACTCTGGTGCCCATAACTTTTGATCCATAAGAAGTTACGAGGCGCACAACATACCCTTAGAAAGCTCTCCGAGAACTCTACGGCGGGGTCAGCAAGCCTGTTCGGCTACCCCTATTTTCGGAGTCCAAAATCGAATGTTTTCATCTGTTTCGGGACACTTTTCTTCTTTTGCGCTATTTTTCAGTCCCGGATCGTACGTTGTGAGCTACGAAAAGGACGATAACCTAATCCATCACCTTTCTATTACTGAATCCAATAGCAACTTGGGCAAGACAACTTCGTTTCACGTAAAGGCTGGGCCCCTAAACCGAGGGCGAGAGGCTTGAGACCAGGTCTCCGTCGCTCCAGTGCCCATAACTTTGGATCCGTAAGGAGTTACGCGGCGCACAGAATACCGATAGAAAGCTCTCTGAGAGCTCTACGATGTGGGTAGCAATCCTGCTCTGCTGCAACTGTATTCGTAGCCCAAAATCGAACGTTTTTATCAGTTTTGGGACACTTTTCTTCTTTTGCGCTATTTTTCCATCCCGGCCTATATGGTTAGACTAGGGTGTGACCTAAACGTTCAGGACCTGTCACATTCTTAACCGTTATGAAGATTTAACACTTATCGTTTTAGTCTAAACTCTAAAGATTTTCAAAAAACCGGCAGCATAACGGCTGTAATTGGGCTCTTTGGTTTAACCTAATTCTCTAAACGCCTCAAAATTTACTATCTCAAGTTCATTTTCAACTAAGATTGCTATTTATCATCAATTGAAACGCCTATTGGTTATCTCGATGTCTCGTTTGATTTATAACATAGCATGATACTATGTCTCGTTTGTTTGTTTATCCTCGTTACAAAAGTACCTGTTGATCTTTGCTTAATAGCGAGTACCTATTTAAGATTGGATAAGTTCATTTACTTAGTTCTTAACTAATACGTCATAACCTATGATAGATACTAGCGGTAATAATAGCAAAAACGATCATAATAGTGTCTAGCGTCGGTCTACTTGATATCAGTACAAACCAAAATTAGACCCCAAATTACAACGGGGGTCTTTTACATTAGATATAGCAAGCAACATGAAAGAAATAGTCTTCAAGTAGCACAGAGTTCACAAGTAGCCACAATCACGCAAAGCAAACTAGACAGGCAATCACTCCAAAGATTCATCGTTAGGCACACCGTCCTCGGGTACCTGTTCTGGATCTTCTTCACCTGAGATGATAAAAGAGGGTGAGTCCTTATGAACTCAGCAAGGGGGAACGAGAAATAGGTTTTGAAACTCATTTTCTGGTTCAACTTATGAAATCCTTTTGCAAGCATGAATATAACAATAATACAAGTACAGAAACAAAAATACCAGTCTTCCCTCCCCGAGGTTCTCTAGGAACCAAGCAAGAGTACTTATACACATAGTAAAAAGGATACAGTGAGCTTTTACTCTCAGATTAGTTTCAGAATTAGATGTTGCGACTGACTTCAAATAACCCCAAAACACGCCAAGTGGGTGTACTCCGGATGTACCCCGAAATCCTACGACCCAACTCTCCGAGGAAGTCTAGCCCCCAAGCGAGACAGGGAATGGGACAGTGGTAGTCACGGGTGCACCGGCAAGCCCGATGCTGCCCGGTGTGCGTGATTGCTACCACGCCGACAGGAAATGTTGCAACCTTGTATGCAGTGCACATTTATGACATTAACATATCACGTTAGGAGGACAACAAAGTAGGTTGCCTACGGACAGTCATAAGATTGCACATTGACAAGTAAACAAGCAGGGCACGATAAAACAGGTAATTTCACTTGAAAGGCATATAGAGTTATATGAACATTAAACGGGCAGCCATGTAACACAAGTAAATCAAGCCATATAACTCATTACGAAGTCCACGTGATCAAGTAATAAGATTATTCAACATGCAATAACATCTACGTGGGTTCGGGTGCAGGAAAAGCTTATTTGCCAACATGCAATGATCAAAATCACATTTAGGACTATCAAGGCATTTACGGGCAGCCTACTAAACATATAATTCCACACAATATCCAAATGATCAACACTTAGCAAAACTACCTAGTCATTAGGGTTTCCATTTCATGCTTAACCGTGTGATTAAACCCTAAGTCAACTCAAAATCATTCTCAAGTCATGCATCATTCAATTCAAACATCTTCAAGTACTAAAAACAGTCCACACAACATCCCAACACCACAATTCCAAGCAATTAGTACCACAAGAGAGGTTACAACAATTTTCCAAGCATATAACTAAGTGAAACCCTTACTGCAATAGACTGTTTTCTCACAATCAATAGGATAAACAAACAATCTCCAAATCCAGTGAATAAGATTTCAAATTAAAGCATAAGAAGTTAACTAAAATCAGAAATAAACCTTGCATCAATTGGAGTTCGGGATCATTAGATATAGTTGAAACAGTGAGATAGCACAAAACTGTCCAGATTTGCACACATTTCGATAATTGACATTTTTGAGGTCCTTAGGGTCAGATTTAGCCTTAGTCCATTTCTGAAAAAAATGTCCAGAACTGAAAAATCGAGCAGCACACCATATTTCATGCATTTTGGTCATCATTTACTAAGTCAAATATGGTTCGTTCTACAAGGTCAGTGCATCTGCCAAAACCTGCTTCATTTTTCCAGATTTCCAGATTTGGACACATTTTAAAGATTCGCCATTTTGAAGACCTTAGATTCAAAATTAGCTTCGTCCTATTTCTGCAAAAAAATGTTCAAAACTGGCAAAACTAGTCACTGGCCAATTTTCATGGCTATTCAACATCATTTGCCTAGCTAAACTTACCTCGAAACAATCTGGTTAGAGAGTTGTCAACAATCCGACTTCACCTATCATCACTTTTAAGCCAAGATCTTGCCATGCATGGTTGCAAAAGCTTACGAACGAACATATAACTCAAGTACAGAAGCAAAGACATACTTTAATGAACACATAATTTAATGAACATGCATGTGGATTTTTGAAGGATTTTCAAAAGGTTTTAGCCCTCACCTTAGCAATCAACCAAGAAGATGCACAAAACTTGATGAAGCACAATTTTCTTCTTCTTCCTTGCTTAGCCAAGACACCACCCGATTTCTCTCTATTTTTCCTATCTTAGTGGCCAAGTTCTTAGTACATGCATGTGGTTAGAACAAGAAGAAAATAAATGGAACCTAGTAAACTCACCAAGGCCGAAAATGGTAACTCAAAAGGCTTGCATGTGTGATTCTTGCATCCTAGCTTGCTTGGGTGAGTTTCTTTGCTTGTTGTTTGTCATGATACACCATAGGATGATGAAGATGAGCTAAGGTATGAAGAAACTCAGCCCAAAACCGAGATGGAGAGAGAAGAATGAGAAGGAGAGAGAGAAGTTGAGGAAGAAATGAAGAAATGAAGAAATGACAAAATTATGACAAGGAATAAAGCTTTTGCAATCTTCAATGCTTATGGTCGGCCTTGGGCAGCAAAATTCCTGATTTTGTGTCTTCAAGATGTGAAATTTAAAATGTTAGCATGGGCATAGGTGGTTTGGTCGAGCAAGGTGAGAAATTTGAGGTGGTTTTGAGCATTTTTTTATGTATTGATAAGTGTTTTAGTCATAACTTGTCTAGAACTAATTTTTTATGCATTTGTGTCATTAGAATTGTCATAGGAATGTTGGGAAATTAGGGAATCTAGGTAGAATAAAATATAGGAATGTTTGTTGATGAGTTGAATTATGAATAGAATAATAGTAGTGGGAAATGTAGGAATAGTTTAGTATTATTTTATTGTTAGTGGAGTTTGTAGAGAATTTGAATTAGGAATATAATATTGTGTAGTGGATTGTGTAAGATTATTTTAGTGTCTAGTGCTTTTTGGAGGATTCTTTCTTGATTAACGTGGTGGCACGAATTCTTAGGTCTAGGTCACGAATTACGAGGTAGACACGAACTTCAAGGCTAAGGCACGTACTTCAAGACTAATGCACGCAATCTTAGGTGAATGCACGTAACCCAATGCGAGGCACGTAATTCAATGCAATGCACGTAAATCAAGGCACGACTCTATATCTAGGTTAAGGTACGCAGTTCAAGGTTAAGGCACACGAAACGAGGTAATACACGTACATCGAGATCAGAGCACGTATATCTAGGTATCGCACGTCAGTCGGGGATTAGGGCAAGGGCACCCTACTCTAGGTCAAGGCACGTATGACGAGGTATGCACGAAAACCAAGACAGGACACGTAATCCAAGGTCGGTCATATAATTTTAGGTCTAAGGCGCACAAATCGAGGTAGGACACGTTATTCGGGGTCGGGCCTCACATCCTCCCCTCCTTAAAAGAATTTCATCCCGAAATTCATTCTTGCCTATTGAGGTCATTTAGACGGATTCTGACCCTTGTTATTCTTCCTACTTCTGTTCATCCCGTGTTTGGTGATCTCTCACCACAACCAATTCACTTCCTATGTTTCTCCAATTGATCTTAAGGTCGAGTTCATTAACTAAGGTTGGAATCTCCAAACATAGTCATCAAAGCTGCATCGGTATTCTAACAATATAACTATAACTCCAAAATCATGGCTCGTGTTGTATCAATCTTGCATTCATACCTCAAAAGGAATATTACAATAATTCCATGATCCTAGGGTGACATACGCTAATTTCAAGATGATAGGTCTATATCCGATTTACATATCCTATCAACTAGCTTCAAAATTGTTAACACGTAGGACATACACAAGTTACGGATCATTTCCACAATACGACCCTATTTTTAGAAAGAACTCACCAAGCAACTAATCCATCTCAAATTTTCATTTATCGGTAGTATCATAGTTCTTATCTTGAAGGTACATTGGATTAGCAAATCCTCTAATGACTAGTCTCCCGGTTACAGGCTCCTATTCATTAACATTCTTCCCCAGCTTCGTTAACCTTCAAGCTCGTAATCAAGAAGAAAGACCGTTGAGATTCGTTAAACCCAAACTCTAAGGTTTATTAGGTACCACCAACAAATTGCCATCGAAATTGCATGAGTAAACTAATCATGTAGCACTAGTTCAACTTTTCAAGTAAGCTTCATCAGCTTGTGATCCACAATTTATTTCCATATTCAAATCTCCATTTTCAAGTCACGAGGCTTCAGAACTTTCTTTTAATCTTATCCAAAAATCCTAAGGTGAATAGTTTCAACCTCAAATAAATTCCACTCACCTCAATCCAAGGTTACGTCATACTTAAGAAGACAATGGTCCTACTCATTTAGTGACCTAGTCATTCCTTCGAACACTTAATGCCCGCCAATATATCTCCAACATTAATGTTACTAAGCTGGGTTCATAGCCATGTAAGTGATATCAATTCTCTACTAGGTTACCGGTCGTACAACAACAATCCTAGGACTATAAATGGGTACCGAAATGATCTAGCTCATAAGATACTTACCATACTAATCTAAGTAGCTTATTACATGAAATAACTTCAAGGATATGTCATCATAAGAGTTATAACCACAAGTCATCCTACAACATAACCTAATAGAACTTCAAAAGTAACCAACCACTTATTTAACTATCACTACAAGATTCGCCCTCTAATCAACGACCAGGATTCGAAGCCTACCAACCGCTAGTTCCTAGACGTGAAATGGTGCACATAGATACGGTGGTCTAACAATAGTCTCTTGGGTCATTATGACTCTAATTCATCTTCATCTTAACTCCATGAAATCTTACTCTTCTCATTTACATGTTCAACTAGCTAAGAGCATCAAGACTCATCGATCTTAGGTCCTAGGGTTCACCATGAATCATCATGCATACTCACTATTAGCTATTCAGGATTACTAATCATACCCTAACGACTCCACTTTGCAACCAGATGCTTAATATCATTTCCATGGTTTATATACCGGGCCCATCGGTCTTACTTAGGGATATATGCTATCTAACATCCTCTAGGGTATCCAAACAACGAGTGCATAGATTGACTTACTTGCATATTTACAGCTAAGTTCGAGGGACACCAAACTAATACCGTGTTTCTTAATATCACAAATATCCAACTTAGGACCTTAGCAACGTTAGTCATCTAATGCATAATTCAATACCTTAAACTTCTATTCGACCTAACATTTAGGTGTAGTCTTCCGAACACAAGTTCTAGCTACGTGAATTCCTCGATTCCAACATCTCTGTATCTTGTTATACCAAAGATTCATCAACCTTGTTAAACTTAGTTTCCAGAGTTGCCAACATGTCTTGAGGTTATCCATTGTTAAGTTACTTAAACACACTATTCATGCCTTAATAATCTAACCCTTATCGTCAATTTCCACGAGTTCATCTCTTAATTTCTAGGTCACAATTTACCATTGAGTGAACTTGAAACTCGTTAATATACACCTTATTAGGTTCAACGATGCTTAATTCCAATCAAGTAAGGATTCGATCATATAAATAGTCTATTATACCATTTCAAGATATAAGAATTTGATTCAAAAGCAACTCCTAAGTCAAACTTCCATTATAAGCATATGAACATATATATCCTACTCCACATGTCCAATAGTATATTCTTATATCTAAGGAAAGTTGTATGTCCTTAACATTTATTCTTGAACCACAATTAGAAGAACGGTTTAACAGAATCAAGAACTCTATAGCTATAAAATTGATAACTTAATCACAGGCATATGTATTCCAAAGATAAGGAGATAATTTTATCTCAACAATTATACATATGCTACGCATTTTATATATATGCATATCCAATAATACATACGATCCATCGAGTACCTGTGAAGATGCAAGAAATCTCTAACCGAGCCTTGTCGTTCGTCCTGCACAAATTCACTTCCCTGAAAGTCCTAATCCTAACTATCTATGTGTATAAACAGTCATTCACGGTTATATAACATGCACATGTATCAAGGAAGGAGTATAAAAGCATGCATGCATTATCGAGGTCACTAACGTGTCGGTGTGCATGACACATAATACATATGGTCCACAAAGGCACATAATATTCAAAGCAATTAAATCACATTAGCACACATTCACACATATAAACAAGACATCGTAATTACCTTAGGGCTTCTACCCATGGTCCGAGAGTTGAACCCGACTAACGCCTAGTTAGTAAACTAGGCTCTGATACCATTCTGCTTATAAGGTGTCACGCCCCAACCCGGCCTATAAGGTTAGACTAGGGTGTGACCTAAACGTTCAGGACCTGTCACATTCTTAACCGTTATGAAGATTTAACACTTATCGTTTTAGTCTAAACTCCAAAGTTTTCCAAAAAACCGGCAGCATAACGGCTGTAATTGGGCTCTTTGGTTTAACCTAATTCTCTAAACGCCTCAAAATTTACTATCTCAAGTTCATTTCCAACTAAGATTGCTATTTATCATCAATTGAAACGCCTATTGGTTATCTCGATGTCTCGTTTGATTTATAACCTAGCATGATACTATGCCTCGTTTGTTTGTTTATCCTTGTTACAAAAGTACCTGTTGATCTTTGCTTAATAGCGAGTACCTGTTTAAGATTGGATAAGTTCATTTACTTAGTCCTTAACTAATACGTCATAACCTATGATATATACTAGCGGTAATAATAGCAAAAATGATCATAGTAGTGTCTAGCGTCGTTCTACTTGATATCAGTACAAACCAAAATTAGACCCCAAATTACAACGGGGGTCTTTTACATTAGATATAGCAAGCAACATGAAAGAAATAGTCTTCAAGTAGCACAGAGTTCACAAGTAGCCACAATCACGCAAAGCAAACTAGACAAGCAATCACTCCAAAGAGAATGGTATTAGAGCTTAGTTTGCTAACTCGGTATTAGTCGGGTTCAACTCTCGGACCATGGGTAGAAGCCCTAAGGTATTTATGATGTTTTTTTTATATGTGTTAATATGTGCTAATGTGCTTTAATTGCTTTAAGTATTGAATATTGTGTGCCTTTGTGGACCATATGTATTATGTATCATGCACACCGACACGTCCTCAATAATGCATGCATGCTTTTATACTCCTTCCTTGATACATGTGCATGTTATATAACCGTGAATGACTGTTTATACACATAGATAGTTAGGATTAGGACCTTCAGGGAAGTGAATTTGTGTAGGACGAACGAAAAGGCTCAGTTAAAGATTTCTCGCATCTTCACATGTACTCGATTGATCGTATGTATTATTGGATATGCATATATAAAATGCGTAGCATAGGTATAAATGTTGATGTAAAGTTTTCCCCTTATCTTTGGAATACCCATACCTATGATTAAGTTATCAATTTTATGGCTATGAAGTTTTGATTCCGTTAAACCGTTATTCTAATTGTGGTTCAAGTATAAAGGTTAAAGACATACTAGTTTCCTTAGATATAAGGGTATACTATTAAATATGTAGAGTAGTATATATTCTCATGTGCTGATAATGGAAGTTAACTTGGAGGTTTCTTTGAGTCCATTTCTCACATATTAAAATTGGCTTGATAGACTATCTAAGAAGTTAGCAATATACTCGTACGGTCGAATCCTTACTTGATTGGAATTAAGCATTGATGAATCTAATATGGTGTATACTAGCGAGTTTCAAGTTCACTAAATGTTGAGATCATGACCTAGAAATTAAGAGGTGAATTCGTGGAAGTTGACAATAGTTTACTTTTAGATGTTAGATTATTAAGACAAGGATAGTGTATTTGAGTGACTTAACAATGGATAACCTCAGGACATATAGGCAACTCTGGAGACCGAATTTAACAAGGTTGATGATTCTTTAGTATAACAAGATATAAGGATACTGGAATCGAGGAATTCACGTAGCTAAAACTCGAGTTCGGAAGACGACACCTAAATGTTAGGTTGATATAGAAGTGTAAGGTATTGAATTATGCATTAGATAACTAACGTGCTAAAGGTCCTAAGTTGGATATTGGTGATATTAAGAAACACGGTATTAGTTTGGTGTCCCTCAGATTTAGTTGTAATTATGCAAAGTAAGTCATTCTACACACTCGTTATTTGGATACCCTAGAGGATGTTAGGAAGCACATATCCCTAAGTAATACCGATGGACCTGGTATATAAACCATGGAAATGATATTAAGCATCTGGTTGCAAAGTGGAGTCGTTAGGGTATGATTTAAAATCCTAAATAGCTAATAGTGAGTATGCATGATGATTCATGGTAAACCCTAGGACCTAGGGTCGATGAGTCTTGATGCTCTTAGCTAGTTGAACATGTAAATGAGAAGAGTAAGATTTCATATAGTTAAGATAGAGATGAATTAGAGTCATGATGACCCAAGAGACTATTATTAGACCACCGTATCTATGTGCACCATTTCACGTCTAGAAACTAGTTGTTGGTAGACTTCGGATCGTGGTCATTGAATAGAGGGGTGGATCTTGTAGTGATAGTTAAATGAGTGGTTGATTACTTTTGAAGTTCTATTAGATTATATTGAAGGATGTCTTGTGGTTATAATCCTTATGTTGACGCAGCCTTGAAGTTATTTTTTGTAACAAGCTACTTGGACTAGTATGGTAAGTATCTTATGAGCTAGATCATTTCGGTACCCATTTATAGTCCTAAGATTGTTGTTGTACGGTCAGTAACCTAGTGGAGCATTGATATCACTTACATGGCTATGAACCTAGCTTAGTAACACTAATGTTGAAGATATATTGGCGGGCATTGAGTGTTTGAACGAATGACTCGGTCGCTAAATGAGTAGGACCATTGTCTTCCCAATATGATGTAACCTTGGATTGAGGTGAGTGAAATTTATTTGAGGTTGATACTATTCACCTTAGGAGTCTTGGCTAAGATTAAAAGAAATTATGAAGCCTCATGACTTGAAGATAGAGATTTGAATAAGGAAATAAATTGTGGATCACAAGTTGATGAAATTTACTTGTAAGAGTTGAGTTAGTGCAACATGATTAGTTTACCCATGCAATTTTGATGACAGTTTGTTGGTGGTACTTAATAAACCTTCGAGTTTGAATTTAACAAATCTCAATGATCTTTCTCTTTGATTACGAGCGTAAAGATTAACGAAACTGGGAAATGATGTTAGTGAATAGGAGCCTATAACCGGAAGACTAGTCATTAGAAGATTTGTTAATCCAATGTACCTTCAAGATAAGAACTATGATACTACCGATAGATGACGACTTGAGATGAATTAGTTTGTTTGGTGAGTTCAACCTAAAAATAGGGTCGTATCGTGAAAATAATCCATAACATGTGTATGTCCTACGTGCTAACAATTTTGAAGCTAGTAGATAGGATATGTAAATCGGATATAGACCTATCATCTTGAAATTAACGTATGTCACCCTAGGATTATGGAATTATTGTGATATTCCTTTTGAGGTATGAATGCAAGATTGATACAACATGAGTCATGATTTTTGGAGTTATAGTTGTATTGTTAGAATACCGATGCAGCTTTGATGACTATGATTGGAGATTCTAATCTTAGTTAATGAACTCGACCTTAAGATCAATTGGAGAAAATAGAGCCGTTCACAGGAACGAACTATGAATGTAGGGGTCACACCGAGTTAAATGATTGGAGAAAGCTAGGAAGTGAATTGGATGTGGTAAGAGAGATCACAGAACGTGGGACAACCCGGAGTGGGAAAATAACAATGGTCAAAATTTACGTAAATGACCTCAATAAGTAAGAATGAATTTCGGGACGAAATTCTTTTAAGGAGGAGAGGATGTGAAGCCCGACCCCGAATAACATGTCTTACCTCGATTTACGTGCCTTAGACCCAGGATTATATGACTGACCTTGGATTACGTGCCTTGTCTTGGTTTTCATGTCTGCCTCATCATACGTGCCTTGACCTAGAATTGTGTGCCCTAATCCTCGACTTACGTGCGATACCTAGATATACGTGCCCTGACCTCGATTTAGGTGCGTTATCTCGTTTCGTATGCCCTAACCTTGAATTGCGTGTCTTAACCTAGGTTTAAGTGCCATACCTTGATTTACGTGTATCGTATCGAATTTCTTGCTTTGCATTGGTTTGTTTGCACTCATTTAGGATTGCGTGCATTTACTTTGGAATCCGTGTATTAGTCTTGAATTATGTGCCTTACCTCGTAGTTCGTGTTTACCTCGTAATGCGTGCCCTAGAACCTAGGAAAATGTGCATGCACGTTAATCAAGAAAGATTCATGCACAAAGCACTAGACACTAAAATAATCCTACACAATCCACTAATTAATATTATATTCCTAATTCAAATTCTCTACAAAATCCACTAACAATAAACAATTTTATCTACACAAACACCTAAACATTCTTTATTCTCACCCAAAACTAATGCACCTCAAATTCCACACTTATTATAATCTATAATGTATCAAATAGAATCTGAAATTTCAGAAATTGCAACCCCTTGGCCGACCATAACAAGGTAATAAGACCAAAGTTTGAACAAATTATTTAAACTATGCATGCCTAGACATTATATGACACACACACAAGACACTAAGCATAAATAATCCCATACACCCTACCCCAAGCACCCTTTCTCGGCCAACTCACCCAAGGCATGCTAAAACAATTCAAAAATGCTCAAAGATGACAAAATTTCAGATTGGCAAGGCCCTAGGGCCAACACACACACACAACTCATCAAAGCATCAATTTTCTCTCAAAAACTCTCCCTTCTCTCTTATTTTCGACCATGGCATCTCTTGAGCTCCCAAGACCTCAAGCTCACTCTCAAGATCTCTCCCAAGCTCGGCCATAGCAGCCCAAGCAAGCAAGAAGCAAGGAAGAAGCCCTTTGTGCATTTTGAAGAGCATTTGAGCATCCTCATCTATTGTCTTGCTAAGGTGAGGGCTAAAACTCTTTTAAAAGCTTTCAAAATCCACATGCACGCCTTCATATGTCTATTTTTACCTCTTTACTTGTGGTATATGTGTGTACATGAGCTTTTGTAACCATGCATGGCAAGATATTTAGCTAGAACTTGAAGATAGGTAGAATCGCGTAAATGGCAGATTTCTGACTTGTTGGAGCGAAGTGTATTTGGCCTGGTAAACGATGTTGAAAATCCGTGAAAATTGGTAGGTGACTAGTTTTTTTCCAGTTCTAAGAATTTTTCATAGAAATAGGCCAAGGCCAATTTTGATTCTAAGGTCTCCAAAATGGCAAAACATCGAAGGGTGTCTAAATCTGGAAAATCTGGGAAAATGGAGCAGGTTTTTGGCAGTTCACTGTCCTTGTAGAACGAACCAGTTTTGACTTAGTAAATTATATCTAAAATGCATGAAATTTAGTAAGTTCCTATATTTTTCAGTTCTGGACATTTTTGACAGAAATAGACCAAAACCAATTCGGACCCTAAGACCCTCAAAAATAGAAAAAATCCTAATGTGTCTAAAACTGGACAGTTTTGCGTAGTCTCACGGTTTTGGCCATAACTCCTAGGTCTGAACTCCAAATGAGGTGAGGTTTGTTTCTGGATTTAAATAACTCCTTAAGCTTTAATTTTACATTTTTCTCACTGGAATTGGAGATTATTTTCTTGTCTAAATGATTGTGGGAAAACAGACCATTGCAGTGAGATTTTTGTTTAGTGATATGCTTTGAAAAATGTTGTAACTTCTCTTGTGGTAGTGAATGCTTGGGATTGTGGCACTTGGATGTTGTATGGACTGTTTTGGATGCTTGAGGATGTTTTAATTAATCAATGCATGGCTTGGGTTTAATTACTTGTCAACTTGTGGCTTAATCGCACGTGTAAGCATGAAACGAAACTCTATCGACTATGAAAACTCGCTAAGTGATGATCCTATGGTTATTGTGTTTTATTGTGTGATTAGTGGGCTGCCTAATAAATTTTAAGTATGTTTGAAATGGTTTAAGAATTGCTTATGGTGATTAGCAAACGAACCAACCCCGAGCACGGCCTAGCAAACCCTAATGGCCCCATAGGTTCCCGAGTCATAAACCGTCCTTTTGTGAATTATGAATGATATTGAGGAAGGTTAATAGGCTGCCTGTATATGTCCTTATAGCCCTAAATGTGATTCCCGATGATTACATGATGATAAGGAGACTTTGCTTGCACCCGGTCTAAAGTAAACATCGTTGCATGCTTGTATAATCTTATTTCTTGATTTCGTGAACCCCGAAATGAGCTATATGACTTGATTTACATGTGTTACATGGCTTCCCGTTTAATATTCATATAACTCCATGAGTTTTACAAGTGAAATTACATGTCAAGCATGCCTTGTGTGTTTACTTGTCAACGTACGATCTTATAACTGCTCGGAGGCAACCTACTTTGTTGTCCTCCTAATGTGATATGTTAAATGTTATAAATGTGCATTGCATACAAGGTTGCAACCTTTCATTGTGGCATGGTAGCGTTTCACGCACGCCGGGCGGCATCGGGTTTGCCGATGCTACCGTGACTACCATGGTCCAATTCCCTCTCCCGCTTGGCATTCCACCCTCGAAGAGTTGGGTCATAGGATTTCGGGGTACATCCGGAGTACACCCATTTGGCGTGATAAGTGGATGGTTTGAAGTCGGCCACAACAACTGTTATTGGAAATGAATTGAGAGCAAAAGCTGACCGTATCCTTTTCACTACGTGTATAAGTACTCTCGCTTGGTTCCTAGAAGACCTCGGGGAGGAAAGACGGGTAATTGTGTTCTCTTACTTTTATATTACATTATGAACTTACTTGTGTTATATGTCATGCTTCAAAAAGGGTTTTTCATAAATTGAACCGGAAAAAGAGTTTCAAAACGTATTTCTCATTCCCCCTAGCTAAGTTCATAAGGACTCACCCTCTTTTATCATCACAGGTGAAGAAGATCAGGAACAGGCACCCGGGGATAACGTGCCTATTGATGACTCTTTGGAGTGATTGCATGCCCTACATGCCTTACGTGATTGTGGTTGTTTTGTGAATGATATGTTGTTTTGAAGACTATTTCTTATGTCGCTTGTTGTCGTTATTGTAAATGACCTCCGTTGTAATTTGGGGCCTAATTTTGATTTGTATTGTTTATAACTAGACAGACACCCTTTTTGCTCGTTTTGCTACTTTGATTAGTAACTACTACATGCTTATGAAGTATTAGGCAAAAGGGCTAAGTAAAATGAATCTATCCAATCTTAAGCAGATACTCATGTGTAAGCTAAGACCAACAGGTACTGGTGTAACAGGAATTGACACATAAACGAGACATAGTTGCTATGCTAGGTGTTAATCAAACGAGACTTGAGATAAATAGTGCACATATCAATTGGTGATAAATAGTAATCTTAGTTGGAATCGAATTTGAGATTGAAAGTTTTGAGGCGTTTAGAAAAATTAGGTCAAACTAAAGAGCTAATTATAGCCTTTATGCTACCAGTTTTCCGAAGAATTGTTGGAGTTCTAGTCTAACGGATAAGTTTATTCTTCGTTAATCAGTTATAGTCATAAAAGAACGTGAATGTTTAGATCACACCCTAGTCTAACCTCTATAGGTATGGTTGGGGGCGTGACAACCTTGGGCAAGACAATTTCGCATCACGTAGAGGTTGGGCCCACAAACCGAGGGCGTATGGCTTGGGACAAGGTCTCCGTCGCTCCGGTACCCAGAACTTTTGATCCGTAAGGAGTTACGCGGCGCACATCATACCGTTAGAAAGCTCTCCAAAAACTCTACGACGGGGGCAGCAAGCTAGCTCTGCTGCGCCTGTTTTCGGAGCCCAAAATCGAACATTTTCATCAGGTTTGGGACACTTTTCTTTTTTTTTTTCGCTATTTTTCCGTCCCGGATCGTACGTCGTGAGCCGCGAAAAGGACGAAAACCTAATCCATCACATTTCTAATACCAAATCCAACGGCACCTTGGGCAAGACAACTTCGCTTCACGTAGAGGCTGGGCCCGCAAACCGAGGGCGTGGGGCTTAGGACGAGGTCTTTGTCGCTCCAGTGCCCATAACTTTTGATCCGTAAGGAGTTACGTGGCATACAGCATACCGTTGAAAAGCTCTCCGAGAGCTCTACGACGGCAGCAGCAAGTCTGCTCAGCTGCAACTATTTTTGGAGCCCAAAATCAAACATTTTCATCAGTTTCGAGACACTTTTATTCTTTTGTGCTGTTTTTCCGTCTCGGATCGTACGTCGTGAGTCTCGAAAAGAACGACAACCTAATCCATCACATTTCTATTACTGAATACCATGACACCTTGGGCAAGACAACTTCGCTTCACATAGAGGCTGGGCCCGCAAACCGAGGGCGTGGGGCTTGGGACCATGTCTCCATCGTTCCGGTGCCCATAACTTTTGATCCGTAAGGAGTTACGCTGCGCATAGCATACCAATAGAAAGCTCTCTGAGAACTCTACGACGGAAGCACCCCGCCTGCTCGGCTGCGCTGACTTTCGGAGCCTAAAATTGAACATTTTCATCAGTTGCGGGATACTTTTCTTCTTTTGCACTGTTTTTCCGTCCCGGATCGTACGTCGTGAGCCGCGAAAGGTACGACAACCTAATCCATCACATTTCTATTACCGAGTCCCACGGTACCTTGGGCAAGACAACTTCGCTTGACGTAGAGTCTGGGCCCGCAAACCGAGGGCATGGGCCTTAGGGACCAGGTCTCCGTCACTCCGGTGCCCATAACTTTTGATCCGTAAGGAGTTACGCAGAGCACAGCATACCATTTGAAAGCTCTCCGAGAGCTCTACGACAGAGGCAGCAAGATTGCTCATCTGCGCCTATTTTCGAACCCCAAAATCTAATGTTTTCATCAATTTAGGGACACTTTTTTTGTTCTACGCTATTTTTTCATCCCGGATCGTACGTCTCGAGCCGCGAAAACGACGACAACCTGATCCATCACATTTTTATTACCGAATCCAACGGTACCTTGGGCAAGACAACTTTGCTTCACGAAGAGGCTGGGCCCGCAAATCGAGGGCCTGGGCCTTGGGAACAAGACTCTATCGCTCCGGTGCACATAACTTCTGATCCGTAAGGAGTTACGCGGCGCACAACATACCATTAGAAAGATCTCCAAGAACTCTACGACGGGGGCACCGAGCTTGCTCTACTGCACCTATTTTCGGAGCCCAAAATCGAACGTTTTAATCAGTTTTGGGACACTTTTCTTCTTTTCCGCTGTTTTTCCATCCTGGATCGTACGTCGTGATCCGCGAAAAGGACGACAACCTAATCCATCACATTTCTATTACCGAATCCCACGGCACCTTGGGCAAGACAACTTCGCTTAACATAGAGGCTGGGCTCGCAAACCGAGGGCGTGGGGCTTGGGACCAGGTCTCCGTCGCTCCGGTGCCTATAACTTTTGATCCATAAGGAGTTACGCGACGCACAACATACCGTTAGAAAGTTCTCCAAAAGCTCTACGATAGGGGTAGCAAGCCTACACGGCTTCAACTATTTTCGTAGCCCAAAATCATACGTTTAAATCAGTTTTAGGGACACTTTTCTTCTTTTGCGCTTTTTTTGGGTCACGGATCGTACGTCGTGAGCCGCGAAAATGACGACAACCTAATCCATCACATTTTTATTACCGAATCCAACAGCACTTTAGGCAAGACAACTTCACTTCACGTAGAGGCTGGACCCGCAAACCGAGGGCGTGGGGCTTAGGACCTGGTCTCCGTCGCTCCGGTGCCCATAACTTTTGATCCATAAGGAGTTGCGCGGTGCACAGCATACCGTTGGAAAGCTCTTTGAGAGCTCTATGATGGGTGCAGCTAGCCTGCTCGGCAGCAACTATTTTTGTAGCCCAAAATCGAAAGTTTTCATCAGTTTCGGTCACTTTTCTTCTTTTGCGCTTTCTTTCCGTCCCGGATCGTACGTTGTGAGCTTCGAAAAGGACGACAACCTAATCTATTACATTTCTATTACCAAATCCCATGTCACCTTGGGCAAGACAACTTCGCTTCACATAGAGGCTGGGCCGGCAAACCGAGGGCGTGGGGCTTGGGACCAAGTCTCCGTCGCACCGGTGCCCATAACTTCTGATCCGTAAAGAGTTACGCGGCGCACAACACAACGTTAGAAAGCTCTCCAAGAACTCTACGACGGAGGCAGTAAGCCTTCTTAGCTTTGCCTATTTTCGGAGCCTAAAATCGAACGTTTTCATCAGTTCCGGGACACTTTTCTTCTTTTGCGCTGTTTTTCGATCCCGAATCTTACGTCGTGAGTCACGAAAAGGACGACAACCTAATCCATCACATTTCTAATACCGAATCCCACGGTACCTTGGGCAAGGCAACTTCGCTTCACGTAGAGTCTGGGCCCGCAAACCGAGTGCATGGGCCTTGGGACCAGGTCTCTGTCACTCCGATGCCCATAACTTTTGATCCGCAAGGAGTTACGCGGAGCAAAACATACCATTGGAAAGCTCTCCGAGAGCTCTATGACAGAGGCAAGAAGACTGCTCATCTCTGCCTATTTTCAGAACCCAAAATCTTACGTTTCCATCAATTTTGGGACACTTTTCTTGTTCTGCGCTGTTTTTTCATCCCGGATCGTACGTCTCGAGCCGCGAAAAAGCCGACAACCTGATCTATCACATTTTTATTATCGAATCCAACGGTACCTTGGGCAAGACAACTTCGCTTCACGAAGAGGCTGGGCCCGCAAATCGAGGGCCTGGGGCTTGGGACCAAGACTCCGTCGCTTCGGTGCCTATAACTTCTGATCTGTAAGGAGTTACGCGGCGCACAACATACCATTAGAAAGCTCTCCGAGAACTCTACGACGGGGGCATTGAGCTTGCTCTACTGTACCTGTTTTCGGAGCCCAAAATTGAACATTTTCATTAGTTTTTGGACAATTTTCTTCTTTTTTGGTGGTTTTCCATCCCGGATCGTACGTCGTGAGCCAAGAAAAGGACGACAACCTAATCCATCACATTTCTATTACCGAATCCCACGGCACCTTGGGCAAGGCAACTTCGCTTAACTTAGAAGCTGGGCCCGCAAACCGAGGGCGTGGGGCTTGGTACCAGGTCTCCGTCGCTCCGGTGCCCATAACTTGTGATCCGTAAGAAGTTACGCGGTGCACAGCATACCGTTAGAAGGTTCTCCGAGAACTCTACGACGGGGACTGTAAGCCTTCTCGGCTTCGCCTGTTTTCAGAGCCTAAAATTGAACGTTTTCATCAGTTCTGGGACACTTTTCTTCTTTTGCGCTGTTTTTCCATCCCGGATCTTACGTCTTGAGCCGCGAAAAGGACGACAACCGAATCCATCACATTTCTATTACCGAATCCCATGGTACCTTGGGCAAGACAACTTCGCTTCACGTAGAGTCTGGTCCCGCAAACCGAGGGCATGGGCCTTGGGACCTGGTCTCCGTCACTCCGGTGCCCATAACTTTTGATTCGTAAGGAGTTACACGGAGCACAACATACCATTGGAAAGCTCTCCGAGTGCTCTACGACAGAGGTAGAAAGACTGCTCATCTGCGCCTATTTTCGGACCCCAAAATCTAACGTTTTAATCAATTTTGGGATACTTTTCTTGTTCTGCGCTATTTTTTCATCCTGGATCGTACGTCTCAAGCTGCGAAAAGGACGACAACCTGATCCATCACATTTTTATTACCGAATCCAACGGCACCTTGGGCAACACAACTTCGCTTCACGTAGAGGCTGGGCCAACAAATCGAGGGCTTGGGGCTTGGGACCAAGACTCTGGCGCTCCGCTGCCCATAACTTCTGATCCGTAAGGAGTTACGCGGTGCACAGCTACCATTAAAAAGCTCTCCGAGAACTATACGATGGGGGCACCGAGCTTGCTCTGTTGCGCCTGTTTTCAGAGCCCAAAAACGAACGTTGTCATCAGTTTTGGGACACTTTTCTTCTTTTGTGCTGTTTTTCCATCCCGGTTCGTACGTCGTAAGCGGTGAAAAGGACGACAACCTAATTCATCACATTTCTATTACCGAATCCCATTGAACCTTGGGCAAGACAACTTCGATCAACATAGAGGCTGGGCCCGCAAACCGAGGGCGTGGGGCTTGGGACCGGGTCTCCGTCACTCCGGTGCCCATAACTTTTTATCCATAAGGAGTTACGCGGCGCACAACATACCGTTAGAAAGCTCTCTGGGAGCTCTACGATGGGGGTAGCAAGCCTACACGGCTTCAACTATTTTCGTTGCCCAAAATAGAACATTGAAATCAGTTTTAGGGACACTTTTCTTCTTTTACGCTCTTTTTCCGTCCCGGTTCGTACTTCGTGAGCCGCGAAAATGACGACAACCTAATCCATCACATTTCTATTACCGAATCCCACGGCACCTTGGGCAAGACAACTTCGCTTCACGTAGAGGCTGGGCCCGCAAACCGAGGGCGTGGGGCTTGGGACCAAGTCTCCGTCGCACCGGTGCCCATAACTTCTGATCCATAAAGAGTTACGCGGCGCACAACACACCGTTAGAAAGCTCTCCAAAAACTCTACGAACGGGGCAGTAAGCCTTTTCAGCTTGCCTATTTTTGGAGCCTAAAATCGAACGTTTTCATCAGTTCCGGGATATTTTTCTTCTTTTGCGCTGTTTTTCGATCCCGGATCTTACGTCGTGAGTCGCGAAAAGGATGACAACCTAATCCTTCACATTTCTAATACCGAATCCCACGGTACCTTGGGCAAGACAGCTTCGCTTCACGTAGAGTCTCGGCCCGCAAACCGAGTGCATGGGCGTTGGGACCAGGTCTCCGTCACTCCGGTGCCCATAACTTTTGATCCGAAAGGACTTACGCGGAGCACAACATACCATTGGAAAGCTCTCCGAGAGCTCTACGACAAAGGCAACAAGATTGCTCATCTGCGCCTATTTTCGGAACCCAAAGTCTAATGTTTTCATCAATTTCGGGATACTTTTCTTTTTCTGCGCTATTTTTTCATCTCGGATCGTACGTCTCGAGCTGCGAAAAAGCCGACAACCTGATCCATCACATTTTAATTACCGAATCCAATGGCACCTTAGGCAAGACAACTTTGCTTCACGTAGAGGTTGGGCCCGCAAATCGAGGGTCTGGGACTTGGGACCAAGACTCTGTCGCTCCGGTGCCCATAACTTCTGATCCGTAAGGAGTTACGCGGCGCACAGCATCCCATTAGAAAGCTCTCCGAGAACTCTACGACGGGGGCACTGAGCTTGCTCTACTGTGCCAATTTTCGGAGCCTAAAATCCAACGTTTTCATCAGTTTTGGGACACTTTTCTTCTTTTACGCTGTTTTTCTATCCCGGATCGTACGTCGTGAGCCACGAAAAGGACGACAACCTAATCCATCACATTTCCATTACCGAATCCCAAGGCATCTTGGGCAAGATAACTTCGCTTAACATAGAGGCTGGGCCCGCAAACCGGGGGCGTGGGGCTTGGGACCAAGTCTCCGTCGCTCCGGTGCCCATAACTTTTGATCCATAAGGAGTTACGCGGCGCACAACATACCGTTACAAAGCTCTCCGAGAGCTCTACGATTGGGGTAGCAAGCCTGCACGGCTTCAACTATTTTCGTAGCCCAAAATTGAACATTTAAATCAGTTTTCGGGACACTTTTCTTCTTTTGCGCTCTTTTTTCGTCCCGGATCGTATGTCGTGAGCCGCAAAAATGACGACAACCTAATCCATCAAATTTCTATTACTGAATCCCATGGCACCTTGTGCAAGACAACTTCGCTTCACATAGAGGCTTGGGCCGTAAACCGAGGGCGTGGGGCTTAGGACCTGGTCTCCGTCGCTCCGGTGCCCATAACTTTTGATCCGTAAGGAGTGACGCGGTGTACACCATACCGTTGGAAAGCTCTCCCAGAGCTCTACGACGGGTGTAGCACGCCTGCTCGGCTGCAACTATTTTCGTAACCCAAAATCAAACTGTTTCATCAGTTTCGGTCACTTTTCTTTTTTTGCGCTTTTTTTAAGTCCCGGATCGTACACCGTGAGCTTCGAAAAGGACGACAACCTAATCCATCACATTTCTATTACTGAATCCCACGGCACCTTGGGCAAGACAACTTTGCTTCACGTAGAGGCTGGGCCCACAAACCGAGGGTGTGGGGCTTGGGACTAAGTCTCCGTCGATCCAGTGCCCATAACTTCTGATCCGTAAAGAGTTACACGGTGCACAGCATACCGTTAGAAAGCTCTCTGAG
This sequence comes from Ehretia macrophylla, assembly GCA_037974665.1. Taxonomy (NCBI): domain Eukaryota; kingdom Viridiplantae; phylum Streptophyta; class Magnoliopsida; order Boraginales; family Ehretiaceae; genus Ehretia; species Ehretia macrophylla. The sequence continues at coordinate 49,539,064 of CM075768.1, read as the reverse complement.
AACTCTACGACGGGGGCAATAAGCCTTCTCGGCTTCGCCTGTTTTTAGAGCCTAAAATCGAACGTTTTCATCAGTTCTGGGATACTTTTCTTCTCTTGCGCTGTTTTTCCATCCCAGATCTTACGTCGTGAGCCACGAAAAGAACGACAACCTAATTCATCACATTTCTATTACTGAATCCCACAGTACCTTGGGCAAGACAACTTCGCTTCATGTAGATTCTGGGCCCGCAAACCGAGGGCATGGGCCTTGGGACTAGGTCTCTATCACTCCGGTGCCCATAACTTTTGATCCGTAAGGAGTTACGCGGAGCACAGCATACCATTGGAAAGCTCTCCGAGAGCTCTACGACGGCGGCACTGAGCCTGCTCATATGCACTTGTTTTCGGACCCCAAAATCTAACGTTTTCATAAATTTCGGTACACTTTTCCTGTTCTGCGTTGTTTTTTCGTCCCGGATCGTACGTCTCGATCCGCGAAAAGGACGACAACCTGATCCATCACATTTTTATTACCGAATCCAACGGCACCATGGGCAAGACAACTTCGCTTCAAATAGAGGTTGGGCCCGCAAATCGAGGGCCTGGTGCTTGGGACCAAGACTCTGGCCCTCCGGTGCCCATAACTTCTGATCCGTAAGGAGTTACGCGACGCACAGCATACCGTTAGAAAGCTCTCCCAGAGCTCTACGATGGGGGCACCGAGTTTGCTCTGTTGCGCCTATTTTCGGAGCTCAAATTCGAACATTTTCATCAGTTTTGGGACACTTTTCTTCTTTTGCGCTGTTTTTCCGTCCCGGATCGTACGTCGTGAGCTGCGAAAAGGACGACAACCTAATCCATCACATTTCTATTACCGAATCCCACAGCACCTCGGGCAAGACAACTTCGCTTAACATAGAGGCTGCTCCCGCAAACCGAGGGCGTAGGGATTGAGACCTGGTCTCCGTCGCTCCGGTGCCTATAACTTTTCATCCGTCAGGAGTTACGCAACGCACAACATACCGTTAGAAAGATCTCCGAGAGCTCTACGATGGGGGTAGCAAGCCTGCATGGCTTCAACTATTTTTGTAGCCCAAAATCGAACGTTTCAATTAGTTTTATGGACACTTTTCTTCTTTTGCTCTCTTTTTTCATCCCGGATCGTACATCGTGAGCTTCGAAAATGACCACAACCTAATCCATCACATTTTTATTACCAAATCTCATAGCACCTTAGGCAACACAACTTCGCTTCACGTAGAGGCTGGGCCTGTAAACCGAGGGCGTGGGGCTTGGGACCTGGTCTCCATCGCTTCGGTGCCCATAACTTTTGATCTGTAAGGAGTTGCATGGGGCACAGCATACCGTTTGAAAGCTCTTTGAGAGCTCTACAATGGGTGCAGCAAGCCTGCTCGACTGTAACTATTTTCGTAGCCCAAAATCGAACGTTTTCATCAGTTTCGGTCACTTTTCTTCTTTTGCGCTTTTTTTCCGTCCCGGATCGTACGCCGTGAGCTTCGAAAAGGATGACAACCTAATGCATCATATTTCTATTACCGAATCCCACGGCACCTTGGACAAGAAAACTTCGCTTCACGTAGAGGCTGGGCCTGCAAACCGAGGGCGTGGGGCTTGGGACCAAGTCTCCATCGCTCCGGTGCCCATAACTTCTGATCCGTAAAGAGTTACGCGGCACACAGCATACCGTTAGAAAGCTCTCCGAGAACTCTATGACGGGGGCAATAAGCCTTCTCAGCTTCGCCTATTTTCGGAGCCAAAAATCGAACGTTTTCATCAGTTCCGGGACACTTTTCTTCTTTTGCGCTGTTTTTCCATCCTGGATCTTACGTCATGAGCCGCGAAAAGGACGACAACCTAATCCATCACATTTCTATTACCGAATCCCACAGTACCTTGGGCAAGACAACTTCGCTTCACGTAGAGTCTGGGCCCGCAAACCGAGGGCATGGGCCTTGGGACCAGGTCTCCGTCACTTCGATGCCCATAACTTTTGATCCGTAAGGAGTTACGCGGAGCACAGCATACAATTGGAAAGCTCTCCGAGAGCTCTACGACAGAGGCAACTAGACTGCTCATTTGCGCCTATTTTTGGACCCCAAAATCTAACATTTTCATCAATTTTGGGACACTTTTCTTGTTCTGCGCTGTTCTTCATCCCGGATCGTACGTCTCGAGCCTCGAAAAGGACAACAACCTGATCCATCACATTTTTATTATCGAATCCAACGGCACCTTGGGCAAGACAACTTCGCTTCACGTAGAGGCTGGGCCCGCAAATCGAGGGCTTGGGGCTTGGTACCAAGACTCTGTCGCTCCGGTGCCCATAACTTCTGATCCATAAGGAGTTACGCAGCGCACAACATAGCATTAGCAAGCTCTCTGAGAACTCTACGACGGGGGCACCGAGCTTGCTCTGCTGCGCCTATTTTTGGAGCCCAAAATCGAATGTTTTCATCAATTTTGGGACACTTTTATTCTTTTGCTCTGTTTTTCCATCCCGGATCGTACGTCGTGAGCCGCGAAAAGGACGACAACCTAATTCATCACATTTCTATTACCGAATCCCATGGCACCTTGGGCAAGACAACTTTGCTTAACATAGAGGCTGGGCCCGCAAACCGGGGGCGTGGGGCTTGGGACCAGGTCTCCGTCGCTCCGGTGCCCATAACTTTTGATCCATAAGGAGTTACGCGGCGCACAACATACCGTTACAAAGCTCTCCGAGAGCTCTACGATGGGGGTAGCAAGCCTGCACGGCTTCAACTATTTTCGTAGCCCAAAATTGAACATTTAAATCAGTTTTCAAGACACTTTTCTTCTTTTGCTCTCTTTTTTCATCCCGGATCGTACGTCGTGAGCCTCGAAAATGACGACAACCTAATCCATCACATTTTTATTACCGAATCCCACAGTACTTTAGGAAAGACAACTTCGCTTCACGTAGAGGCTGGGCCTGCAAACCGAGGGCGTAGGGCTTGGGACCTTGTCTCCGTCGCTCCGGTGCCCATAACTTTTGATCCGTAAGGAGTTACACGGTGCACAGCATACCGTTGGTAAGCTCTCTGCGAGTTCTACGATGGGTGCAGCAAGCCTGCTCAGCTGCAACTTTTTTCCTAGCCCAAAATCGAACGTTTTCATCAGTTTCGGTCACTTTTCTTCTTTTGCACTTTTTTTTCGTCCCGGATCGTACGTCGTGAGCTGCAAAAAGGACGACAACCTAATCCATCACATTTCTATTACCGAATCCCACGGCATCTTGGGCAAGACAACTTCGCTTCACGTAGAGGCTGGGCCCACAAACCGAGGGCGTGGGGCTTGGGACCATGTCTCCGTCGCTTCGTTGCCCATAACTTTTCATCCGTAAGGAGTTACACGGTGCACAACATACCGTTTGAAAGTACTCCGAGAGCTCTAAGACGGGGGTAGCAAGCCTACTCAGCTGCAACTATTTTCGGAGCCCAAAATTGAACGTTTTCATTAGTTTTGGGACACTTTTGTTCTTTTGCACTGTTTTCTATCTAGAATCGTACTTCGTGAGCCGCGAAAAGGCTGACAACCAAATCCATCACATTTCTATTACCGAATCCCAAGGCACCTTGGGCAAGACAACTTTGTTTCACGTAGAGGCAGCTCCCGCAAACCGAGTGCGTGGGGCTTGAGACCTGGTCTCCATCGCTCCGGTGCCCATAACTTTTCATCCGTAAGGAGTGACGCTCCGTTAGAAAGCTCTTCGAGAGCTCTACGATGGGGGCAGCAAGCCTGCTTGGCTGCAACTATTTTCGGAGCCCAAAATTGAATGTTTTCATCAGTTTCGAGACACTTTTCTTTTGCGCTATTTTTTAGTCTCGGATCATACGTCGTCAACCGCGAAAAGGACGATAACCAAATCCATCACATTTCTACTACCAAATCCCATGGCACCTTGGGCAAGACAACTTCGCTTCACGTAAAGGCTGGGACCGCAACCGAAGGCGTAGGGCTTGGGACCATGTCTCCGTCGCTTCGGTGCCCATAACTTTTGATCTATAAGGGGTTACGCGGCACACAGCATACCGTTAAAAAGCTCTCCGAGAGCTCTACGACGGGGGCAGCAAGCCTGCTTGGCTGTGCCTATTTTCGGAGCCCAAAATCGAATGTTTTCATGAGTTCCGGGACACTTTCCTCATTTGACCTATTTTTTCGTCCCAGATCTTACGTCGTGAGCAGCGAAAAGGACGACAACCTAATCCATCACATTTCTATTACTGAATCCCATGGTACCTTGGGCAAGACAACTTCGCTTCACGTAGAGGTCGGGCCCGCAAACCGAGGGCGTGGGGCTTGGGACAAGGTCTCCGTCACTCCAGTGCCTATAACTTTTGATCCGCAAGGAGTTACGCAGCACACAACATACCGTTAGAAAGCTCTACGGGAACTCTACGACAAGGACAACATGCCTACTTGGCGGCTTCGCCTATTTTTGGAGCCCAAAATTGAACGTTTTCATCAATTTCGAGACACTTTTCTTCTTTTGCGTTGTTTTTCGGTCCTGGATCGTACGTCATGAGCCGCGAAAAGGACGATAACCTAATCCATCACATTTCTATTAACGAATCCCACAACATTTTGGGCAGGACAACTTCGCATCACGTAGAGGCTAGGCCCGTAAACCGATGGCGTGGGGCTTGTGACTAGGTCTCCGTCGCTCCGGTGCCAATTACTTTTGATCCGTAAGGCGTTACGTGGCACACAGCATACCATTGGAAAGCTCTCCGAGGGCTCTACGACGGGGGTAGCAAGCCTACTTGGATGCGCCTATTTTCGGAGCTCAAAATCGAACGTTTTCGTTAATTTTGGGACACTTTTCTTCTTTTGCGCTGTTTTTCCGTCCCAGATTGTACGTCATCAGCCGCGAAAAGGATGACAACCTAATCCATCACATTTCTATTACCTAATCAAACGGCACCTTGGGCAAGGCAACTTCACTTCACGTAGGGGCTGGGCCTGCAAACCGAGGGCGTGGGGCTTGGTACTAGGTCTCCGTCGTTTCGATGCCCATAACGTTTTATCCGTAAGGAGTTACACGGCGCACAGCATAACGTTGGAAAGCACTTCGAGAGCTCTACGAAGGGCGCAGCAAGCCTGCTCAGCTGTAACTGTTTTCGGAGCCTAAAATCGAACGTTTTCATGAGTTTCAAGACACTTTTCTTCTTTTGCGCTATTTTTCAGTCCCGGATCATACGTCGTGAGCCGCGAAAAGGACGACAACCAAATCCATCACATTTCTATTACCGAATCCCAAGGCACCTTGGGCAAGACAACTTTGCTTCACGTAGAGGCTACTCCCACAAACTGAGGGCGTGGGGCTTGAGACCTGGTCTCCGTCGCTCCGTTGCCCATAACTTTTCATCCGTAAGGAGTTACGCGCCGTTGGAAAGCTCTTCGAGAGCTCTACGATGGGGGCAGCAAGCCTGCTCGACTACAACTATTTTGGAGCCCAAAATTGAATGTTTTCATCAGTTTCGAGACACTTTTCTTCTTTTGCGCTATTTTTCGGTCCCGGATCGTACGTCGTTAGCCGCGAAAAGGACGATAACCAAATCCATCACATTTCTATTACCAAATCCCATGGCACCTTGGGCAAGACAACTTCGCTTCACATAAAGGCTGGGACCGCAACTGAAGGCGTGGGGCTTGGGACCATGTCTTCGTCGCTTCGTTGCCCATAACTTTTGATCTACAAGGGGTTACGCGGCGCACAACATACCGTTAAAAAGCTCTCCGAGAGCTCTATGACGGGGGCAGCAAGCCTGCTCGGCTGCGCCTATTTTCGGAGCCCAAAATCAAATGTTTTCATCAGTTCCTGGACACTTTCCTCATTTGCGCTGTTTTTTCGTCCCATATCTTACGTTGTGAGCCGCGAAAAGGACGACAACCTAATCCATCACATTTCTATTACCGAATCCCATGGTACCTTGGGCAAGACAACTTCGCCTGACGTAGAGGCCGGGCCCACAAACCGAGGGCGTGGGGCTTAGGACAAGGTCTCCGTCACTCCGGTGCCTATAACTTTTGATCCGCAAGGAGTTACGCGGCGCACAACATACCGTTAGAAAGCTCTACGGGAACTCTACGACAAGGGCAACATGCCTACTTGGCTTCGCCTATTTTTGGAGCCCAAAATTGAACGTTTTCATCAGTTTCGAGACAGTTTTCTTCTTTTGCGCTGTTTCTCCATCACGGATCGTACGCCGTGAGACGCGAAAAGGACGACAACCTAATCCATCACATTTCTATTAACGAATCCCATGGCACTTTGGGCAGGACAACTTCGCTTCACGTAGAGGCTAGGCCCGTAAACCAATGGTGTAGGGCTTGGGAACAGGTCTCAGTCGCTCCGGTGCCCATAACTTTTGATCTGTAAGGAGTTACGCGGCACACAACATACCGTTAGAAAAGCTCTCTGAGAACTCTACGACGGGGGAACCAAGCCTGCTCGGCTGAGTCTATTTTCGGAGCCCAAAATTGAACGTTTTCATTAGTTTTGAGACACTCTTCTTCTTTTACGCTATTTTTCCGTCCCGGATTGTACGTCGTGAGCCGCGAAAGGGACGACAACCTAATCTATCACATTTCTATTACCTAATCAAACGGCACCTTGGGCAAAGCAACTTCGCTTCACGTAGGGGCTGGGCCTGCAAACCGAGGGCGTGGGGCTTGGGACTAGGTCTCCGTTGTTCCGATGCCCATAACTTTTCATTCGTAAGGAGTTACACGGTGCACAGCATAACATTGGAAAGCACTTCGAGAGCTCTATGGCGGGGACAGCAAGCCTGCTCAACTGCAACTATTTTCGGAGCCCAAAATCGAACGTTTTCATGAGTTTCGAGACACTTTTCTTATTTTGCGCTATTTTTCAATCCCGGATCATACGTCGTAAGCCGCGAAAAGGACGACAACCAAATCCATCACATTTCTATTACCAAATCCCATGGCACCTTGGGCAAGACAATTTCACTTCACGTAAAGGCCGGGACTGCAACCGACGGCGTGGGGCTTGGGACCATGTCTCCGTCGCTTCAGTGCCCATAACTTTTGATCCATAAGGAGTTATGCGGCGCACAACATACCGTTAGAAAGCTCTACGAGAGCTCTACGACAGGGTTAGCAAGCCTGCTCGACTGTGCCTGTTTTTCGAGCCCAAAATTGAACATTTTTCATCAGTTCCGGGACACTTTTCTTCTTTTGTGCTATTTTTTCGTCCCAGATCTTACGTCGTGAGCCGCAAAAAGGACAACAACCTAATCCATCACATTTCTATTACCGAATCCCATGACACCTTAGGCAAGACAACTTCGCTTCACATAGAGGCCGGGCCCGCACACTAAGGGCGTGGGGCTTAGGACCTGGTCTCCGTCGCTCCGGTGCCCATAACTTTTGATCCGTAAGGAGTTACGCGGCGCACAACATACCGTTGGAAAGATCTCGAGAGCTCTTCGACGGGAGGAGCAAGCCTACTCGGTTGCAAATGTTTTCGTAGCCAAAAATCGAACGTTTTCATCAGTTTCGAGACACTTTTCTTCTTTTGCACTTTTTTTTTCGTCCTGGATCGTACGTCGTGTGTCACGCCCCAACCCGGCCTATAAGGTTAGACTAGGGTGTGATATAAACGTTCAGGACAAGTCATATACTTAACCGTTTATGAAGAATTAACACTTATCATTTTAGTCTAAACTCCAAAGTTTTTCAGAAAACTGGCAGCATAACGGCTGTAATTGGGCTCTTTGGTTTAACCTAATTCTCTAAACGCCTCAAAATTTACTGTCTCAAGTTCATTTCCAACTAAGATTGCTATTTATCATCAATTGAAACGCCTATTGGTTATCTTGATGTCTCGTTTGATTTATAACCTAGCATGATACTATGTCTTGTTTGTTTGTTTATCCTCGTTACAAAAGTACCTATTGATCTTAGCTTAATAGCGAGTACCTGTTTAAGATTGGATAAGTTCATTTACTTAGTCCTTAACTAATACGTCATAACCTATGATAGATACTAGCGGTAATAAAGCAAAACGATCATAGTAATGTCTAGCATCAGTCTACTTAATATAAGTACAAACCAAAATTAGACCCCAAATTATAACGGGGGTCTTTTACATCACAACATTGAGCAACATAAAAGGAAATAGTCTTCAAGTAACATAAAGTTCAAAAGTAGCCACATTCAAGCAAAGCAAACAATGACAGGCAATCACTCCAGGGGTTCATCATTAGGCTCACTGTTCTCGAGTACCTGTTCTGGGTCTTCTTCACCTGAGATGATAAAAGAGGGTGAGTCCTTATGAACTCAACGAGAGGGAACGAGAAATAGGTTTTGAAACTCATTTTCCGGTTCAACTTATGAAATCCTTTTGCAAGCATGAATATAACAATAATACAAGTACAGGAACAGAAATACTAGTCTTTCCTCCCCGAGGTTCTCTAGGAACCAAGCGAGAGTACTTATACACATAGTAAAAAGGATACAGTGAGCTTTTGCTCTCAGATCAGTTCCAGAATAAGTTGTTGCGGCCGACTTCAATTCATCCCCCAAACACGCCAGGTGGGTGTACTCCGGATGTACCCCGAAATTCTACGACCCAACTCTCCGAGGAAGTCTAGCCCCCAAGCGAGAGAGGGAATGGGACCATGGTAGTCACGGGTGCACCGGCAAGCCCGATACCGCCTGGTGTGCGTGATCGCTACCATGCCGACAGGAAAGGTTGCAACCTTGTATGCAATGCACATTTATGACATGTAATATATCACATTAGGAGGACAACAAAGTAGGTTGCCTCCGGAAAGTCATAAGATTGCACATTGACCAAGTAAGCAGGCAGGGCACGATAAAACAGGTAATTTCACTTGAAAGGCATATAGAGTTATATGAACATTAAACAGGCAGCCATGTAACACATGTAAATCAGGCCATATAACTCATTTCAAAGTCCACGTGATCAAGTAATAAGATTATTCAACATGTAATAACATCTACGTGGGTTCGGGTGCAAGAAAAGCCTCTTTGTCAACATACAATGATCAAAATCACATTTAGGACCATAAAGGCATTTACGGGCAGCCTACTAAACATATAATTCCACACAATATCCAAATGATCAACACTTAGCAAAACTACCTAGTCATTAGGGTTTCCATTTCGTGCATACTCGTGCAATTTGAGCCTCAAACCAACTCAAAGTCAATCTCAAGCCATGCATCATTTAATTCCTCAAACATTCAAAATAGTCCACACCACATCCCGAAGCTACAATCCCAAGCATTTAATTCAACAAGAGGAGTCACAACAATTTTCTAAGCACAACATTAAGTGAAACCCTTACTGCAATAGGCTGTTTTCTCACAATCAATAGGATAAGAAAACAAACTCCAAATCCAGTGAATAAGATTTCAAATTAAAGCTTAAGAAGTTAACTAAAATCAGAAACAAACCTCACATCAATTGGAGTTCGGGATCATTAGATATAGCCGAAACAGTGGGATAGCACAAAACTGTCCAGATTTGCACACTTTTCAGTAATTGACGTTTTTGAGGTCTTTAGGGTCTGTTTTAGCCTTAGTCCATTTCTGACAAAAATGTCCAGAACTGAAAAATATAGTAGAACACCTATTTTCATGAATTTTTGACATCATTAACTAAGTCAAATCTGGTTCGTTCTACAAGGTCAGTGCATCTGCCAAAACCTGCTTCATTTTTCCAGATTTCCAGATTTGGACACATTTTAAAGATTTGCCATTTTGAGGACCTTAGAGTCAAAATTAGCTTCGGCCTATTTCTGCGAAAAATGTTCAAACCGTCCAAACTAGTCACTTACCAATTTTCAAGCATTTTAAACATCATTTGCCTAGACAAACTTACCGCGAAACAGACTGGTCAGAGAGCTGTCAACAATCCGACTTCACCTATCACCACTTTCAAGCCAAGATCTTGCCATGCATGGTTGTTTAAGCTCATGAACGAACATATAAATCAAGTACAGAAGCAAAGACATACATTTATGAGCATGTATGTGAATTTTTGAAGGAATTTCAAAAGGTTTTAGACCTAAGCTTACCAATCAACCATGAGGATCCACAAAAACTAGTTGAAGCTCAAATCTCTTCTTCTTCTTGCTTAGCCGAGATTCCAACTTAGTTTCTCTATTTTTCCTAGCCTAGTGACCAACCTCTTAGTACATGCATGAGGTTAGAACAAGAAGAAAAGAAATGGAAGCCAAGAAACTTACCTAGGCCGAGTAGAAGACTTCAAAGGACATGCATGTGTGATTTTCGAACTCTAGCTAGTTTGCTTGGGCTTCTTCGATCGTTGCTTGCCTTGATTGACCAAAGTGTGATGAAGATAAGCTATGGGATGGTGAGAACTCAGCCAAGGCCGAGAGAGAGAGAGAGAATATGAGAGGGAGAGAAGGAAAATGTGAGAGGAAAGAAGAAATGACAAAAAAATGAAGGCCTTGCAAATTTTGATGAGCATGTCGGCCTTGGGCAGCAAAATTCAGTTTTTTTTGTGTCTTCAAGGAGTGATTTAAAAATTCTAGCATGGGCATAGAGCTTTTGGTCGAGCAAGGTGAGAAAATAGAGGTGGTTTTGAGCAATTTTTATGCATTTTGTGTCATAGAATGTCATAGTATGTCTAGGAATTCAGTTAAATTGAATAAGCATGCAAAAACACTACCTAGTGGTCGGCCAAGGCTACTAAAAATGCTGAATTTTGTCAACTTTTGATCATTATTTAATTGTTTTTGAAAGTGCAAAAAGAATAAGGAATAAAGAATGAAGAATGTTTAGTGTTTAGTGAACTTTTGTCTTTTAGTGAGTTGAATTAAGATTATAATATTTATAGTGGATTTTGTAGGATTGTTTAATAGTCTAGTGCTTCGTGTAAGATGCTTTCTTGATTAGCGTGAGGGTACGCTTTCCTAGGTCTAGGGCACGCACTACGAGGTATGACACAAACTACGAGACGAACGCACGCTTTTCAAGTAAATGCACGCAATCCTAAATGAATGCACGTAATTCAATGCATGGCACATAAAATGAACGCAATTCTTAAACCTAGGTCAAGGCACGCAAATCTAGGTTAGGGCACACGAAATGCGATATCGCACGTAAATTGGGGTCGGGCCTCACATCGTGAGCCTCGAAAAGGAAGACAACCTAATCCATCACATTTCTATTACCGAATCCCACGGTACCTTGTGAAAGACAACTTCGCATCACGTAGAGGCTGGGCCGTCAAACCGAGGGCGTGGGGCTTGGAACCAGGTCTCTGTCACTCCGGTGCCCATAACTTCTGATCCGTAAGGAGTTATGCGGCGCACAACCTACCGTTAGAAAGCTCTCCGAGAACTATACGACGGGGGCAGCAAGCCTGCTCGGCTGTGCCTATTTTCGGAGCCCAAAATTGAACATTTTCATAAGTTTCAGGTCACTTTTCTTCTTTTGCGCTGTTTTCGGTCCCGGATCGTACATCGTGAGCCGCGAAAAGGACGACAACCTAATCCATCACATTTCTATTACCGAATCCAACGGCACCTTGGGCAAGACAACTTCGCTTCACGTTGAGGCTGGGCCCGCAAACCGAGGGCGTGGGGCTTGGGACCAAGCCTCCGTCACTCTGGTGCCCATAACTTTTGATCCGTAAGGAGTTACACAGCACACAGCATACCGTTAGAAAGCTCTACGAGAACTCTACGACGAGGACAGCAAGCCTGTTTGGCTGCCCTTATTTACGGAGCCCAAAATCGAACGTTTTCATCAGGTTCGGGACACTTTTCTTGTTTTGCGCTGTTTTTTCATCCCGGATCATATGTTGTGAGCCGCAAAAAGGACGACAACCTAATCCATCATATTTGTATTACCGAATCCAACGGCACCTTGGGCAAGACAACTTCGCTTCACGTAGAGGCTGGGCCCGCAAACCGAGGGCGTGGGGCTTAGGACTAGGTCTCCGTCGCTCCGGTGCCCATAACTTTTCATCCGTAAGGAGTTACGTGGCGCACCGCATACCGTTGGAAAGCACTCCAAGAGCTCTACGACGCGGGCAGCAAGCCTGCTCGACTGTAACTATTTTTGGAGCCCAAAATTGAACGTTTTCATTAGTTTCATCACACTTTTCTTCTTTTGCGCTGTTTATCCGTCCCGGATCGTGCGTCGTGAGCCCGAAAAGGACGACAATCTAATCCATCACATTTGTATTACCGAATCCCATGGCACCTTGGGCAAGACAACTTCACTTCACGTACAGGCTGGGCCTGCAAACCGAGGGTGTGGGGCTTGGGACCATGTCTCTGCCGCTCCGGTGCCCATAACTTTTGATCCGTAAGGAGTTACGCGGTGCACAACATACCGTTAGAAAGCTCTCCGACAGCTCTACGATGGGGGTATCAAACCTGCTCAGCTGCAACTATTTTTGTAGCTGAAAATTGAACATTTACATCAGTTTTGGGACACATTTCTTCTTTTGCGCTCTTTTTCTGTCAAGGATCGTACGTCGTGAGTCGCGAAATGGACGACAACCTAATGCATCACATTTCTATTATCGAATCCCATAGCACCTTAGGCAAGACAACTTTGGTTCACGTAGAGGCTGGGCCTGCAAACCAAGGGCGTGGGGCTTGGGACCTGGTCTCCGTCGTTCCGGTGCCCATAACTTTTGATCCGTAAAGAGTTACGCGGCGCAAAGCAAACCGTTGGAAAGCTCCCCAAGAGCTCTACGACGGGGGCAGCAAGCCTACTTGGCTACAACTATTTTCGTAGCCCAAAATTGAACGTTTTCATCAGTTTTGGGACACTTTTCTTCATTTACGCTTTTTTTTTCATCCCCGATCGTACGTCGTGAGCATAAAAAAGGAAGACAACCTGATCCATCACATTTCTATTACCGAATCCCACGCCACCTTGGCCACGACAACTTTGTGTCACGTAGAGGCTGGGCCCGCAAACTGAGGTCGTGGGGCTTGGGACCAGGTCTCCGTCACTCCGGTGCCCATAACTTCTGATTCGTAAGGAGTTACGCGGCGCACAACAAACCGTAAGAAAGCTCTCCGAGAACTCTATGACGAGGGCAGCAAGCCTGCTCGGCTGCGCCTATTTTCGGAGCCCAAAATTAAACATTTTTATCAGTTTCGGGACATTTTTCTTCTTTTGCGCTATTTTCCCGTCCCGGATCGTACGTCGTGAGCAGCGAAAAGGACGACAACATAATCCATCACATTTCTATTACCAAATCCAACGACACCATGGGCAAGACAACTTCGCTTCACGTAGAGGCTGGGCCCGCAAACCTTGGCCGTGGGGCTTGGGACTAGGTCTCCGTCGCTCCGGTGCCTATAACTTTTCATCCGTTAGGAGTTACGCGGCGCACAGCATACCGTTGGAAAGCACTCCGAGAGTTCTACGACGGGGGCAGCAATCCTTCTCGACTGCAACTATTTTGGGAGCTCAAAATTGAACGTTTTCATCAGTTTCGGGACACTTTTCTTCTTTTGTGCTGTTTTTTTGTTCCGGAGAGCACGTCATGAGCCGCGAAAAGGACGACAACCTAATCTATCACATTTCTATTACCGAATCCCACGGCACCTTGGGCAAGACAACATCGCTTCACATAGAGGCTGGGCCCGTAAACCGAGGGCGTGGGGCTTGAGACCAGGTCTCCGTCGCTCCGGTGCCCATAACTTTTTATTCGTAAGGAGTTACGCGGCGTACAGTATACCATTGGAAAGCTCTCCGAGAGCTCCACAACTTGGGCAGCAAGCCTGCATTGCTGCGCCTGTTTTCAGAGCCCAAAATCGAACGTTTTTATCAGTTTTGGGACACTTTTCTTCTTTTGCTCTGTTTTTTCGCCCCGGATCTTACGCCCTGAGCCGCAAAAAGGACGACAATCTAATCCATCACATTTCTATTACCAAATCCCATGGTACCTTGGGCAAGAAAACTTTGCTTCACGTAGAGGTTGGACCCGCAAACCGAGGGCGTGGTGCTTAGGACCAGGTCTCCGTCACTCCGGTGCCCATTACTTTTGATCCGTAATGATTTACGCTGCGCACAACGCACCCTTGGAAAGCTCTCCGAGAGCTCTACGATAGAGGCAGCAAGCCTGCTCATCAGCGCCTATTTTCGGAGCCCAAAATCGAACGTTTTCATCAGTTTCGAGACACTTTTCTTGTTTTGCACTATTTTTTCGTCCCGGATAATATGTCTCGGGCTGCGAAAAGGACGACAACCTAATCCATCACATTTCTATTACTGAATCCCACGGCACCTTAGGCAAGACAACTTCGCTTCACGTAGAGGCTGGGCCGGCAAACCGAGGGCGTGGGGCTTAGGACCAGGTCTTCGTCGATCCGGTGCCCAGAACTTTTGATCCGTAAGGAGTTACGTGTCGCACAACATACTGTTAGAAAGCTCTCCGAGAGCTCTACGACGAGGGCAGCAAACCAGTTCGGTTGCCCCTATTTACGGAGCCCAAAATCGAACGTTTCCATCAGTTTTGGGATATTTTTCTTCTTTTGCTCTGCTTTTCCGTCTCGGATCGTACGTTGTGAGCCGCGAAAAGGACGACAACCCAATCCATCACATTTGTATTACCGAATCCCATGGCACCTTGGGCAGGACAACTTTGCTTCACGTAAAGGCTGGGCCCGCAGGCCTAGGTCGTGGGGCTTGGGACCAGGTCTCCGTCTCTCCGGTGCCCATAACTTCTAATCTGTAAAGAGTTACGCGGCGCACAACATACCGTTAGAAAGCTCTCCAAGAAATCTACGACGGGGGTAGCAAAGTTGCTCAGCTTCGCCTGTTTTCGGAGCCTAAAATCTAACGTTTTCATAAGTTTCGGGAAACTTTTCTTGTTTTACGTTGTTTTTCCGTCCCGGATCGTATGTCTCGGGCCGTGAAAAGGACGACAACCTAATCCATCACATTTCTATTACCAAATCCCACGGTACCTTGGGCAAGAAAACTTTGCTTCACATAGAGGCTGCGCTCGCGAGCCGAGGGCGTGGGGTTTAGGACCAGGTCTCCGTCGCTCCGATGCCCATACCTTTTGATCCGTAAGGAGTTACGTGGCGCACATCATACCGTTAGAAAGCTCTCCGAGAACTCTACGACGGGGGCAGGAAGCCAGTTCCGCTGCCTTTCTTTAAGGAGCCCAACATCGGATGTCTGCATCAGTTTTGGGATACTTTTCTTCTTTTGCGCTGTTTTTTCGTCTCGGATCATACGTCGTGAGCCGCGAAAAGGACAACACCCTAATCTATCACATTTGTATTACCGAATGCCATGGCACCTTGGGCAAGACAACTTCGCTTCAAGTAAAGGCTGGGCCCGCAGGCCGAGGGTGTGGGGCTTGGGACTAGGTCTCCGTCTCTCCGGTGCCTATAACTTCTAATCCGTAAAGAGTTACGCTGCGCACAACATACCGTTAGAAAGCTCTCCGAGAACTCTACGACGGGGGCGGCAAGGCTGCTCGGATTTGTCTATTTTTGGAGCCTAAAATTGAACGTTTTCATCAGTTTCGGGACATATTTCTTATTTTGCGCTGTTTTTCTGTCCCGGATCGTATGTCTCGGGTTGCGAAAAGGACGACATCCTAATCCATCACATTTCTATTACCAAATCCCACGGCACCTTGGGCAAGACAACTTCACTTCACGTAGAGGCTGCGCTCGCAAACCGAGGGCGTGGGGCTTGGGACCAGGTCTCCGTCGCTCCGGTGCCCATAACTTTTGATCCGTAAGGAGTTACGTGGCGCACAGCATACTGTTAGAAAGCTCTCAGAGAACTCTACGACGGTGACAGCAAGCCAGTTCGGCTGCCTTTATTTATGGAGCCCAAAACCGAACGTTTCCATCTGTTTTGGGATACTTTTATTCTTTTGCACTGTTTTTCCGTCTCGGATCGTACGTCGTGAGCGGCGAAAAGGACGACAACCTAATCCATCACATTTGTATTACCGAATCCTATGGCACCTTAGGCAAGACAACTTCGCTTCACGTAAAGGCTGGGCACGCAAGCCGAGGGCGTGGGGCTTGGGACCAGGTCTCCGTCTCTCCAGTGCCAACAACTTCTAATCCGTAAAGAGTTACACGTCGTACAACATACTGTTAGAAAGCTCTCTGGGAACTCTACGACGGGGGCAGCAAGGCTACTTAGCTGCGCCTGTTTTTGGAGCCTAAAATCGAACGTTTTCATCAGTTACGGGATACTTTTCTTCTTTTGCGCTGTTTTTTCGTCCCGGATCGTATGTCGTGAGCCGTGAAAAGGACGACAACCTAATCCATCTTATTTCTATTACCGAATCCCACGACACCTTGGGCAAGACAACTTCGCTTGACATAGAGGCTAGGCCCTGTCACGCCCCAACCCGACCTATAAAGGTTAGACTATGGTGTGATCTAAACATTCAAGTCATATCACGTACTTAATCGTTCATGAAAGTTTAACACTTAACGTTTAGTCTAAACTCCATAAATTCTCCAGAAATCCGGCAGCATAACGGCTGTAATTGGGCTCTTTAGTTTGACCTAGTTTTCTAAAGGCCTGAAAACTTCCAATCTCAATTTCATTTCTAACTAAGGTAACTATTTATCACTCATCAAAACGCCTACTAGTTATCTCGAAGTCTCATTTGATTAATAACCTAGCATGATACTATGTCTCGTTTGTTTGTAAATCCTTGTTACAAAAGTACCTATGGACCTTAGCTTACCAAAGAGTACCTGCTTAAGATTAGATAGATTCATTTTACTTAACTCTTATCTAGTACTTCATAAGCCTGCAGTAGTTACCAATCAAAGTAGCAAAACGTGCAAATAGGGCGTCTATCTAGTTAATATCGGTACAAGTCAAAATTAGACCCCAAATTACAACGGGGGTTATTTACAATAACGACAACAAGTAACATAAGAAATGAAATAGTCTTCAAGCAACCTATTATTCACAAAATGGCCATAGTCAAGCAAGGCACGTAGGGCAAGCAATCATTCCAAGGAATCATCAATAGGCACGTCGTCCTCGGGTACCTGTTCCTGGTCTTGTTCACCTGAGATGATAAAAGAGGGTGAGTCCTTATGAACTCAGCGTGGGGGAATGAGAAATAAGTTTTGAAACTCATTTTCCGGTTCAACTTATGAAAACCCTTTGCAAGCAAGACATATATCGCAAGTAAGTACATAATGTAATATAACAGTAAAAGAACACAATTACCCGTCTTTCCTCCCCGAGGTCCTCTAGGAACCAAGCGAGAGTACTTATACACATTGTGAAAAGGATACGGTGAGCTTTTACTCTCAGTTCATTTCCGGTATCAGTTGTTGCGGTCGACTTCAAATCATCCCCCTATCACGCCAAATGGGTGTACTCCGGATGTACCCAGAAATCCTACGACCCAACTCTCCGAAAAATTCTAACCCCCAAGCGAGAGAGGGAATTGAACAATGGTAGTCACGGTTGCACCGGCAAGCCCGATGCCGCCCGGTGTGCGTGAACGCTACCACGCCATAATGAAAGGTTGCAACCTTGTATGCAATGCACATTTATGACATTTAATATATCACATTAAGAGGACAACGAAGTAGGTTGCCTTAGAGCAGTCATAAGATTGCACATTGACAAGTAAACACGCGAGACATGATATGACAAGTAATTTCACTTGTAAAGCACATGGAGTTATATGAATATTAAACAGGCAGCCATGTAACGCATGTAGATCAAGTCATATAACTCATTTCGAAGTTCACGTAATCAAATAATAAGGTCATACAACATGCAACAACGTTTATGTGGGACCGGGTACAAGAGTGGCCTACTTGTCAACATGTAATCGTCGGAATCATATTTAGGGCTATAAGGGCAACTACGGGCAGCCTACTAATCACATAATTAAACATGATATTTATAGGATCAACACTTAATGAGTTTTCCTAGGCATTAGG
The DNA here is from genome assembly GCA_037974665.1 of Ehretia macrophylla. NCBI lineage: Eukaryota > Viridiplantae > Streptophyta > Magnoliopsida > Boraginales > Ehretiaceae > Ehretia > Ehretia macrophylla. Next base: position 49,521,094 of record CM075768.1, on the reverse strand, counting down.
GTTTTAATTAGTGCTCACCCGTGCAATTAAGCCCTAAGTCATCTCGTAATTAAGCTCAAGCCATGCATTGATTAATTCAAACACCCTCAAGCATTCAAAACAGTCTACACAACATCCCGATGCCACAATCCCAAGCATTTAATACAACAAGAGAAGTTACAATAATTTTCAAGGCAAATCACTAGATGAAAAACCTCACTGCAATGGTCTGTTTTCTCACAATCATTGAGACAAGCAAACAAACTCCAATTCCAGTAAACAAAATCTCAAATTAAATCTTAAGGAGTGAACTAAATACAGAAACAAACCTCGCATTATTTTGAGTTCGAGTTCAAGAGTTATAGCCAAAACAGTGAGACTACGCAAAACTGTCCAGATTTGCACACATTTCAATACTTGTCGTTTTTGAGGGCCTTAGGGTCAGATTTAGCCTTAGTCCATTTCTGACAAAAATGTCCAGAACTGAACAATCTAGCATCACACAAAATTTCATGCATTTTGGATATCATTTACTAAGTCAAAACAGGTTTGTTCTACAAGAATAGTGAACCTGCCAAAACCTGCTTCATTTTCTCAGATTTTCCAGATTTGGACACATTTTGATATTTTGCCATTTTGAGGACCTTAGAGTCAAAATTAGCTTTGGCCTATTTCTGAGAAAAATTCTCAGAACTGGAAAAACGAGTCACCTACCAATTTTCACTCATTTTCAACCTAATTTACCTGGTCAAAATCACCCCGCACCAACAAGACAGAAGACTGTCCCATACGCGATTTCATCTATCATCACATTCTAACCAAATATCTTGCCATGCATGTTTACAAAAGCTCATGAACACACATATATCACAAGTACAGAGGTAGAAATAGACATTCAAAGGCATGCATGTGGTTTTTAAAAGCTTTTCAAGAAGTTTTAGCCCTCACCTTAGCAAGACAACAAAGAAGATGCACAAACTCTTGATGAAGCACAATGAAAACTCTTCTCCTTGCCTAGCCGAGAGACAACTTGGGATTTCTCTAATTTCCTAGCTAAGTTACCATGTTCTTAGTAGGTGCATGTGGTTAGAACAAGAAGAAAAGAAATGGAAGCTAACAAACTCACCTAAGCCGAAATGGATGTGCTAAAGGCTTGCATGTGCGTTTCTTTGCTCCTAGCTTTGCTTGGTCGAGCTCCTAAGTAGCTTGGAGGTCTTGAAGAGCCTTAGGATGAAGAACTTAGCTATGGAGTCTACAAATTCAGCTAGGGCCGAGAGAGAGAGAGAAGAAGAAATGAGAGAAAGAGAAAAAGAATGAAAGAAAAATGAAAGCTTGATGGGTATTGATGCTTGTCGGCCTAGGACCTTGTAAAATCTGATTTTGTGTCTTCAAGAGGCATGTTTGAATTGTCCTAGCATGGGCAAGGGAATGTGTGTCGAGATTGGAGCATTGGGGAGGGTTTTTGAGCCATTTTTTATTGCTTTGTGTCATAGAATGTTTAGGTACAAATTTTGAAATTGCAATGCATGCACAAATGCAAAAGGTGGTCGGCCAAGGCATTGCAAAATTATGAATTTTTGTCATCTTTTGAGCATTATTTAATTGTGTGTTTGGGATATGCAAAGAATAAAGAATAAAGAATAAGAATGTCTAGCTTTTTGTGAGATTTTGTCTTCTAGTGAGTTGAATTAGCATTTTAATATTAGTTAGTGGAGTTTGTAGGATTAATTAATGATCTAGTACTTCGTGTAAGATGCTTTCTTGATTAACGTGCGGGCACGCTTTCCTAGGTTTAGGGCACACACTATGAGGTAAGGCACGAACTACGAGGCAAATGCACGTTTCTCAAGTAAATGCACGCAACCCTAAATGTATGCACGTAATTTAATGCAAGGCACACAAAACGAAACAAGATTCTTAAACCTAGGTCAAGGCATGCAAATCTAGGTCAGGGCACACGAAACAAGGTAACGCACGTCAGTCGGGGATTAGGGCACGCCATTCTAGGTCAAGGCACGAATGACGAAGCGAGCACGAAAACCAAGACAGGGCATGTAATCCAAGGTCAGTCGTGTAATTCTTGGTCTATGGCATGCAAATTGAGGTAATACACGTTATTTGGGGTCAGGCCTCACATCCTCCCCTCCTTAAAAGAATTTCATCCCGAAATTCATTCTTGCTTATTGAGGTCATTTAGACGGATTCTGACCCTTGTTATTCTTCCTACTCCAGTTCGTCCTGTATTTGGTGATCTTTTACCACAACCAATTCACTTGTTATGTTTCTCCAATTATTTAGTTCGGTGTGACCTCTACATTTACAGTTCTTTCCTTTGAACGACTCTATTCTTTCCATTTGATCTTAAGATCAAGTTCATTGACTAAGGTTAGAGTCTTCAAACGTAGTCATCAAAGCTGCATCGGTATTCTAACTATATAACTATAACTCCATAATCCTGACTCATGTTGTATCAAACTCGCCTTCATACCTCAAAAAGGAATATCACCATAATACCATGATCCTATGGGGACATACCCTAATTTCAAGACGATAGGTCAATATCCGATTTACATATCCTACCAACTAGCTTCAAAATTGTTAACACGTAGGACATAAACAAGTTATGGATCATTTCCACAATATGATCCTATCTTCAAGAAGAACTCACCAAACAAACTAATCCATCTAAAATCGTCATCTATCGATAGTATCATAGTCCTTATCTCGTAGGTACATTAGATTAGCAAGTCTTCTAATGACTAGTCTCCCGGTTACAGCTTCCCATTCATTAACATTCTTCCCTAGCTTCGTTAACCTTCAAGCTCATAATCAAGAAGAAAGACCGTTGAGATTCGTTAAACTCAAACTCTAAGGTTTATTAGGTACCACCAACAAATTGCCATTGAAATTGCACGGGTAAACTAATCATGTTGCACTAGTTCAACTCTTACAAGTAAATTCATCAACTCGTAATCCACAGTTATCTCTATCTTCAAGTCACAAAGCTTCGGAATTTCTTTTAATTGTAACCAAGACTCCTAAGGCGAATAGTTTCAATCTCAAATAAATTTCACTCACCTCAATCCAAGGTTACATCATACTTAAGAGGACAATGGTCCTACTCACTTCGCGACCTAGTCATTCCTTCGAACACTTAATGCCTACCAATATATCTTTAACATTAATGTTACTAAGCTGGGTTCATCGCCATGTAAGTGATATCAATGCTCTACTAGGTTACCGGCCGTACAACAACAATCCTAGGACTATAATGGGTACCAAAATGATCGAGCTCATAAAATACTTACACGAGATAACTTCAAGGTTGTATCGACATAAGAATTATGACCACGAGGCATCCTTCAACATAACCTAATAGAACTTCAAAAGTGATCAACCACTCATTTAACTATCACTACAAGATTCACCCCTCTATTCAACGACCACAATTCGAAGTCTACCAATCGCTAGTTTCTAGATGTAAAACGGTGCACATAGATACGGTGGTCTAACAATAGTCTCTTGGGTCATTATGACTCTAATTCATCTCTATCTTAACTATATGAAATCTTACTCTTCTCATTTACATGTTCAACTAGCTAAGAGCATCAAGACTCATCGACCTTAGGTCCTAGGGTTCATCATGAATCATCATGCATACTCACTATTAGCTATTTAGGATCACTAATCATACCTTAACGACTCCACTTTGCAACCAGATGCTTAATATCATTTCCATGGTTCATATACCAGATCCATCGGTCTTACTTAAGGATATATGCTTTCTAACATCCCTATACCTTGTTATACTAAAGAATCATCAACCTTGTTAAACTCAGTCTCCATAGTTGCCTACATGTCTTGAGGTTATCCATTGTTAACTCACTTAAATACGTTATCCAAGACTTAATAATCTAACCCCTAAAGGTAAACTATTGTCAACTTCCACAAATTTACCTCTTACTTTCTAGGTCATGATCTCAACATTTAGTGAACTTGAAACTCGCTAGTATACACCGTATCAGATTCATCAATGCTTAATTCCAATCAAGTAAGGATTCGACCGTACGAGTATATTGCTAACTTCTTAGATAGTTTATCAAGCCAATTTTAAGATGCGAGAAATGGATTCAAAGAAACCTCCAAGTCGACTTCCACTATCAGCAAGTGGGAATATACACTACTCTACATATTTAATAGTATACCCTTATATCTAAGGAAAGTAGTATGTCTCTAACCTTTATGCTTGAGCCACAATTAGAAGAACGGTTAAACGAAATCAAAACTTCATAGCCATAAAATTGATAACTTAATCATAGGTATGTGTATTCCAAAGATAAGGGGATAACTTTACCTCAACATTTATACATGTGCTACGTATGTTATATATGCATATCCAATAATATATAGGATCCATCGAGTACCTGCGAAGATGCGAGAAATCTCTAACCGAGCCTTTTCGTTCGTCCTGCACAAATTCACTTCCCTGAAAGTCCTAATCCTAACTATCTATGTGTATAAACAGTCATTCATGGTTATGTAACATGCACATGTATCAAGGAAGGAGTATAAAAGCATGCATGCATTATTGAAGACGTGTCGGTGTGCATGATATAGAATACATATGATCCGTAAAGGTACCTAATTCTCTGAAAATCCGGCAGTATAACGGCTGTAATTGGGCTCTTTAGTTTGACCTAGTTTTCTAAAGGCCTTAAAACTTCCAATCTCAATTTCATTTCTAACTAAGTTTACTATTTATCACTCATCGAAATGCCTACTAGTTATCTCGAAGTCTCGTTTGATTAATAACCTAGCATGATACTATGTCTCGTTTGTTTGTAAATCCTTGTTACAAAAGTACCTGTGGACCTTAGCTTACCAAAGAGTACCTGCTTAAGATTAGATAGATTCATTTTACTTAACTCTTATCTAGTACTTCATAAGCCTGCAGTAGTTACCAATCAAAGTAGCAAAACGAGCAAATAGGGCATCTATCTAGTTAATATCGCTACAAGTCAAAATTAGACCCCAAATTACAACCGGGGTTATTTACAATAACGACAACAATTAACATAAGAAATGAAATAGTCTTCAAGCAACATATTATTCACAAAATGGCCATAGTCAAGCAAGGCACGTAAGGCAAGCAATCATTCCAAGGAATCATCAATAGGCACGTCGTCCTCGGGTACCTGTTCCTGGTCTTCTTCACCTAAGATGATAAAAGAGGGTGAGTCCTTATGAACTCAGTGAGGGGGAACGAGAAATAAGTTTTGAAACTCATTTTCTAGTTCAACTTATGAAAACCCTTTGCAAACAAGACATATATCGCAAGTAAGTACATAATGTAATATAACAGTAAAAGAACACAATTACCCGTCTTTCCTCCCCGAGGTCCTCTAAGAACCAAGCGAGAGTACTTATACACATAGTGAAAAGGATACGATGAGCTTTTACTCTCAGTTCATTTCCAGTATCAGTTGTTGCGGCCAACTTCAAATCATCCCCTTATCACGCCAAATGCGTGTACTCCGGATGTACCCCGAAATCCTACGACCCAACTATCCGAGGAAGTCTAGCCCCCAAACGAGAGAGGGAATTGGACAATGATAGTCACGGTTGCACCGGCAAACCCGATGCCGCCCGGTGTGCGTGAACGCTACCACGCCAGAATGAAAGGTTGTAACCTTGTATGCAATGAAAATTTATGACATTTAATATATCACATTAGGAGGACAACAAAGTAGGTTGCCTCCTAGCAGTCATAAGATTGCACATTGACAAGTAAACACGCGAGGCACGATATGACAAGTAATTTCACCTGTAAAGCATATGGAGTTATATGAATATTAAACGGGCAGCCATGTAACGCATGTAGATCAAGTCATATAACTTGTTTCGAAGTTCACGTAATCAAATAATAAGGTCATACAACATGCAATAACGTTTACGTGGGACCGGGTGCAAGAGTGGCCTACTTGTCAACATGTAATCGTCGGAATCATATTTAGGGCTATAAGGGCAACTACGGGCAGCCTACTAATCACATAATTAAACATGATATTTATAGGATCAACACTTAATGAGTTTTCCTAGGCATTAGGGTTTTAATTCGTGCTCACCCGTGCGATTAAGCCCTAAGTCATCTCGTAATTAAGCTCAAGCCATGCATTGATTAATTCAAACACCCTCAAGCATTCAAAACAGTCTACACAACATCCCGATGCCACAATCCCAAGCATTTAATACAACAAGAGAAGTTACAATAATTTTCAAGGCAAATCACTAGATGAAAAACCTCACTGCAATGGTCTGTTTTCTCACAATCATTGAGACAAGAAAACAAACTCCAATTCCAGTAAACAAAATCTCAAATTAAAGCTTAAGGAGTGAACTAAATACAGAAACAAACCTCGCATCATTTTGAGTTCGGGTTCAAGAGTTATAGCCAAAACAGTGAGACTACGCAAAACTGTCCAGATTTGCACACATTTCAATACTTGTCGTTTTTGAGGGCCTTAGGGTCAGATTTAGCCTTAGTCCATTTCTGACAAAAATGTCCAGAACTGAACAATCTAGCAGCACACCACATTTCATGCATTTTGGATATCATTTACTAAGTCAAAACTGGTTTGTTCTACAAGAACAGTGAATCTGCCAAAACCTGCTTCATTTTCTCAGATTTTCCAGATTTGGACACATTTTGATATTTTTCCATTTTGAGGACCTTAGAGTCAAAATTAGCTTTGGCCTATTTCTGCGAAAAATGCTCAGAACTGGCAAAAAGAGTCACCTAGAAATTGTCACTCATTTTCAACCTAATGTACCTGGTCAAAATCACCCCGCACCAACAAGACAGAAGACTGTCCCATACGCGATTTCATCTATCATCACATTCTAACCAAATATCTTGCCATGCATGTTTACAAAAGCTCATGAACACACATATATCACAAGTACAGAGGTAGAAATAGACATTCAAAGGCATGCATGTGGTTTTTAAAAGCTTTTCAAGAAGTTTTAGCCCTCACCTTAGAAAGACAACAAAGAAGATGCATAAACTCTTGATGAAGCACAATGACAACTCTTCTCCTTGCTTAGCCGAGAGACAACTTGGGATTTCTCTAATTTCCTAGCTAAGTTACCATGTTCTTAGTAGGTGCATGTGGTTAGAACAAGAAGAAAAGAAATGGAAGCTAACAAACTCACCTAAGCCGAAATGGATGTGCTAAAGGCTTGCATGTGCGTTTCTTTGCTCCTAGCTTTGCTTGGTCGAGCTCCTAAGTAGCTTGGAGGTCTTGAAGAGCCTTAGGATGAAGACCTTAGCTATGGAGTCTACAAATTCAGCTAGGGCCGAGAGAGAGAGAGAGAAGAAATGAGAGAAAGAGAAAAAGAATGAAAGAAAAATGAAAGCTTGATGGGTATTGATGCTTGTCGGCCTAGGGCCTTGTAAAATCTGATTTTGTGTCTTTAAGAGGCATGTTTGAATTTTCCTAGCATGGGCAAGGGAATGTGTGTCGAGATTGGAGAATTGGGGAGGGTTTTTGAGCCATTTTTTATTGCTTTGTGTCATAGAATGTTTAGGTACAACTTTTGAAATTGCAATGCATGCACAAATGCAAGAGGTGGTCGGCCAAGGCATTGCAAAATTCTGAATTTTTGTCTTCTTTTGAGCATTATTTAATTGTGTGTTTGGGATATGCAAAGAATAAAAAATAAAGAATAAGAATGTTTAGCTTTTTGTGAGATTTTGTCTTCTAGTGAGTTGAATTAGCATTTTAATATTAGTTAGTGGAGTTTGTAGGATTAATTAATGATATAGTGCTTCGTATAAGATGCTTTCTTGATTAACGTGCGGGCACGCTTTCCTAGGTTTAGGGCACCCACTACGAGGTAAGAAACGAACTACGAGGCAAATGCGTGTTTCCTAAGTAAATGCACGCAACCCTAAATGTATGCACGTAATTTAATGCAAGGCACACAAAACGAAACAAGATTCTTAAACCTAGGTCAAGGCATGCAAATCTAGGTCAGGGCACACGAAACGAGGTAACGCATGTCAGTCGGGGATTAGGGCACGCCATTCTAGGTCAAGGCACGAATGACGAAGCAAGCACGAAAACCAAGACAGAGCATGTAATCCAAGGTCAGTTGTATAATTCTTGGTCTATGGCATGCAAATCGAGGTAACACACGTTATTCGGGGTCGGGCCTCACACGCCCGCAAACCGAGGGCGTGGGGCTCGGGACTAGGTCTCCGTCGCTCCGGTGCCCATAACTTCTGATCCGTAACGAGTTACGCAGCGCATAGCATACCGTTAAAAAGCTCTCCGAAAACTCTACGACGGGGGCAGTAAGCCTGCACGGCTGCAACTGTTTTCAGAGCCCAAAATCAAACGTTTTCATCAGTTTCGGGACAGTTTTCCTCTTTTGCGCTGTTTTTCTTTCCCGGATCGTACGTCGTGTGCCGCAAAAAAGACGACAACCTAATTCATCCTATTTCTATTACCGAATCCCACGGCACCTTGGGCAACACAACTTCGCTTGACATAGAGGCTAGGCCCGCAAACCGAGGGCGTGGGGCTTGTGACCAAGTCTCCGTCGCTCCGGTGCCCATAACTTCTGATCCGTAACGAGTTACGCAGCGTACAACATACCGTAAGAAAGCTCTCCGAAAACTCTACGATGGGGGCAGCAAGCCTGCTGAGCTGCGCTAGTTTTCGGAGCCCAAAATTGAACGTTTTTATCAGTTTTGAGATACTTATCTTCTTTTGCGTTGTTTTTTCGTCCCGGATCGTACGTCATGAGCTGCGAAAAGGACGACAACCTAATCCATCACATTTATATTACCGAATCACACGGCACCTTGGGCATGACAACTTCACTTCACATAGAGGCTAGGCTCGCAAACCGAGGGCGTGGGGCTTGGGACCATGCCTCCGTCGCTGTAGTGCCCATACATTTTCATCCGTAAGAAGTTATGCGGCGCACAGCAAACCGTTGAAAAGCACTCCGACAGCTCTAAGACGGGGGCAGCAAGCCTGCTCGGCTGCAACTATTTTCTGAGCCCAAAATCGAACGTTTTCATAAGTTTCGGGACACTTTTCTTCTTTTGTGCTGTTTTTCCGTCCCGGATCGTGCGTCATGAGCCGCGAAAAGGACGACAACCTAATCCATCACATTTCTATTACCGAATCCCATGGCACCTTGGAAAAGACAACTTCGCTTCACGTAGAGACTGGGCCCGTAAACCGAGGGCGTGGTACTTGGGACCAGGTCGCCGTCGCTCCGGTGCCCATAATTTTTGATCCGTAAGGAGTTACGCGGTGCACAGCATACCGTTGGAAAGCTCTCCAAGGGCTCTACGACGGGTGCAGCAAGCCTACACGGCTGCAACTATTTTTGGAGCCCAAAATTGAACGTTTTCATCAGTTTTGGGACAGTTTTATTATTTTGCGCTGTTTTTCCGTCCCGGATCGTACCTCGTAAGCCGCAAAAAGGACGACAACCTAATCCATCATATTTCTATTACCAAATCCCATGGCACCTTGGGCAAGACAACTTCGCTTCACGTAGAGGCTGGGCCTGCAAACCGAGGGCGTGGGGCTTGGGACCAGGTCTCCGTCGCTCCGGTACCCATTACTTTTGATCAATAAGGAGTTACGCGACGCACAACATAACGATAGAAAACTCTCCGAGAGCTCTACAACAAGGGCAGCAAGCCTACTCAGCTGTAACTGTATTCGTAGCCCAAAATAGAATGTTTTCATCAGTTTCGGGACACTTTTCTTCTTTTGAGCTGTTTTTCCGTCCCAAATCGTATGTCGTGAGCCGCGAAAAGGATGACAACCTAATCCATCACATTTCTATTACCGAATCCCACAGCACATTAGGCAAAACAACTTCGCTTCACGTAGAGGCTGGGCCAGGAAACCGAGGGCGTGGGGTTTGGGACCAAGTCTCCGTCGTTCCGGTGCCCATAACTTTTGTTCCGCAAGGAGTTACGCGGCGCACAGCATACCGTTGGAAAGCTCTCCGAGAGCTCTACGACGGGGGCAACAAGCCTGCTATGTTGCAACTATTTTTGTTGCCCAAAATTGAACGTTTTCATCAATTTTGGGATACTTCTCTTCTTTTGCGCTGTTTTTCCGTCCCAAATCGTACGTCGTGAGACGCGAAAAAGACGACAACCTAATCCATCACATTTCTATTACCGAATCTCATGGCACCTTTGGCAACACAAGTTCATTCATGTAGAGCCTGGGCCCGCAAACCGAGGGCGTAGGGCTTAGGACCAGGTCTCCGTCGCTCCGGTGCCCATAACTTCTGATCCGTAACGAGTTACGCAGCGCATAGCATACTGTTAGAAAGCTCTCCGGGAACTCTACGACGGGGGCAACAAACCTGCTCGGCTACCCCTATTTTCGGAGCCCAAAATCAAATGTTTTCATCCGTTCCAGGACACTTTTATTCTTTTGCATTGTTTTTCTATCCTGGATCGTACATCATGAGCTGCGAAAAGGACAACAACCTAGTCCATAACATTTTTGTTACCGAATCCCACGGCACCTTGGGCAAGACAACTTCGCTTCACGTAGAGGCTGGGCCCGCACACAGAGGGCGTGGGGCTTGGGACCAGGTCTCCGTCGCTCCAGTGCCTATAACTTCTGATCCGTAACGAGTTACGCAGCGCACAGCATACCGTTAGAAAGCACTCCGAGATCTCTACGACATTGGCAGCAAGCTTGCTCGGCTGCAACTATTTTTTGAGCCCAAAATCGAACGTTTTTAGAAGTTTTGGGACACTTTTCTTCTTTAGTGTTATTTTTTCATCCCGGATCGTTCGTCGTGAGCCGCGAAAAGGACGACAACCTTATCCATGACATTTCTATTACCGAATTCCACGACACCTTGGGTAAGACGACTTCGCTTCACGTAGAGGCTGGGCATGCAAACCGAGGGCGTGGGGCTTGAGGCCATGTCTCCGTCGCTCCGGTGCCCATAACTTTTGATTCGTAAGTAGTTACGCGGCACACAATATTCCGTTGGAAAGTTCTGTGAGAGCTCTACGACAAGGGCAGCAAGCCTGCTCAGCTACGCCTATTTTCGGAGCCCAAAATCGAATGTTTTCATCAGTTCCGTGACACTTTTCTTCTTTTGCGCTGTTTTTTCATCCCGGATCTCACGTCGTGAGCCGGGAAAAGAACGACAACCTAATCCATCATATTTCTATTACCGAATACCATGGTACCTTGGGCAAGACAACTTCGCTTCACGTAGAGGCTGGGCCCACAAACTGAGGGCGTAGGGGCTTGGGACCAGTTCTCCGTCACTCCGGTGCCCATAACTTTTGATCCGTAAGGAGTTACGCAGTGCACATCGTACCATTGGAAAGCTCTCCGACAGCTATACGACAGAGGCAGCAAGCCTACTATGCTGCGCCTATTTTCGAAGTCCAAAATCGAGCGTTTTAATTAGTTTCGGGACACTTTTCTTTTTTTGCTCTGTTTTTTTGTCCCGAATCATACGTCTCGGGCCGCGAAAAGGATGACAACCTAATCCATCTCATTTCTATTACCGAATACCACGACACCTTGGGCAAGACAACTTTGCTTCACGTAGAGGCTGGGCCTGCAAACCGAGGGCGTGGAGCTTGGGACCCGATCTCCGTCGCTCCGGTGCCCATAACTTTTGATCCGTAAGGAGTTACGCGGCGCACAACATACCGTTAGAAAGCTCTCCGAGAAATCTACGGTGGGGGCAGCAAGCCTGCTTGGCTGCCCCAATTTTCGGAGCCCAAAATCGTATGTTTTAATTAGTTTCGGGACATTTTTTTCTTTGATCTGTTTTTCCGTCCCGAATCGTACGTTGTGAGCCGCGAAAAGGACGACAACCTAATCCATCATATTTCTATTACCGAATCCCATGGCACCTTGGGCAAAACAACTTCGCTTCACGTAAAGGCTGGGCCTGCAAACCCAAGACATGGGGCTTGGGACTAGGTCTCCGTCGCTACGGTGCCCATAACTTCTGATCCGTAACGAGTTACGCAGCTCACAACATACCGTTAGAAAATACTCCGAGAGCTCTACGACGGGGGCAACAAGCTTGCTCGGCTATAGCTACTTTCTGAGCCCAAAATTGAACGTTTTCATAAGTTTCGGGATACTTTTCTTCTTTGGCGTTGTTTTTTCGTCCCCGATCATTCGTCGTGAGCCGCGAAAAGGACGACAACCTAATCCATGACATTTCTATTACCGAATGCCACAACACCTTGGGCAAGACAACTTCGCTTTACGTAGAGGCTTGGCACGCAAACCAAGGGCGTGGGGCTTGAGGCCATGTCTCCGTCGCTCCGGTGCCCATAACTTTTGATTCGCAAGTAGTTACACGGCGCACAGTATTCCGTTGGAAAGTACTGTGAGAGCTCTACGATAAGGGCAGAAAGCCTGCTCGGCTGCGCCTATTTTTGGAGCCCAAAATCGAATGTTTTCATCAGTTCCGTGACACTTTTCTTCTTTTGCGCTGTTTTTTCATCCCGGATCTCACGTCGTGAGCCGGGAAAAGAACGACAACCTAATCCATCACATTTCTATTACCGAATCCCATGGTACCTTAGGCAAGACAACTTCGCTTCACGTAGAGGCTGGGCTAGCAAACTGAGGGCGTGGGGCTTGGGACCAGCTCTCCGTCACTCCGGTGCCCATAACTTTTGATCCGTAAGGAGTTACGCGGCGCACAGCATACCATTGGAAAGCTCTCCGACAGTTCTACGACAGAGGCAGCAAGCCTGCTATGCTGCGCCTATTTTTGGAGTCCAAAATCGAGCGTTTTAATCAGTTTCAGGATACTTTTCTTTTTTTGCTCTGTTTTTCCGTCCCGAATCGTACGTCTCGGGCCGCGAAAATGATGACAACCTAATCCATCACATTTCTATTGCCGAATACCACGACACCTTGGGCAAGACAACTTTGCTTCACGTAGAGGCTGGGCCTGCAAACCGAGGGCGTGGAGCTTGGGACCCGATCTCCGTCGCTCCGGTGCCCATAACTTTTGATCCGTAAGGAGTTACGCGGCGCACAGCATACCGTTAGAAAACTCTCCGAGAAATCTACGATGGGGGTAGCAAGCCTGCTCGGCTGCCCCTATTTTCAGAGCCCAAAATCGAACGTTTTAATCAGTTTCGGGACACTTTTTTTCTTTGATCTATTTTTCCGTCCCGAATCGTACGTCGTGAGCCGCAAAAAGGACGACAACCTAATCCATCATATTTCTATTACCGAATCCCATGGCACCTTGGGCAAAACAACTTCGCTTCACGTAAAGGCTGGGCTTGCAAACCCAGGACGTGGGGCTTGGGACTAGGTCTCCGTCGCTACAGTGCCCATAACTTTTGATCCGTAAAGAGTTACGTGGCGCACAACATACCGTTAGAAAGCTCACCGAGAGCTCTACGACAGGGGAAGCAAGTCTGCCCGGCTGGAACTATTTTTGTAGCCCAAAATCGGATGTTTTCATCAGTTTTGGTACACTTTTCTTCTTTTGCGCTGTTTTTTCGTCCCAGATCGTACGTCATGAGCCGCAAAAAGGATGACAACCTAATCCATCACATTTCTATTACCGAATCCCACAGCACCTTAGGTAAGACAACTTCACTTCACGTCGAAGCTGGGACCGCAAACCGACGGCGTGGGGCTAGGGACCAGGTCTCTGTCGCTCCAGTGCCTATAACTTCTGATCCGTAAGGAGTTACGCAGTGCATAGCAAACTGTTAGAAAGCTCTCCGAGAACTCTACGACGGGGCAGCAAGCCTGCTCGGCTGCGCCTATTTTCGGAGCCCAAAATAGAACATTTTCATCAGTTCTATGATACTTTTCTTCTTTTGCGCTGTTTTTCCATCCCGGATCTTACGTCGTGAGCCGTGAAAAGGACGACAACCTAATCCATCACACTTCTATTACCGAATCCCACGGCACCTTGGGCAAGACAACTTTGCTTCACAAAGAGGCTGGGCCAGCAAACCGAGAGCGTGGGGCTTGGGAACAGGTCTGTATCGCTCCGCTGCCCATAACTTTTGATCCGTAAGGAGTTACACGGCGCACAACATACCGTTAGAAAGCTCACTGAAAACTCTACGGCAGGCGCAGCGAGCCTGCTCGGTTATGCCTATTTTCGGAGCCCAAAATCAAACGTTTTCATCAATTTTGGGACACTTTTCTTCTTTTGTACTATTTTTTCATCCCGGATCGTACGTCGTGAGCCGTGAAAAGGACGACAACCTAATCCATCACATTTCTATTACCGAATCCAATGGCACTTTGGGCACGATAACTTCTCTTCACATAGAGACTGGGCATGCAAATCGAGGGCGTGGGGTTTCAGACCAGGTCTCCGTTGCTCCGGTGCCCATAACTTTTCATCCGTAAGGAGTTACGCGTCGCACAGCATACCATTGGAAAGCACTCTGATAGCTCTACGACGGTGGCAACAAGTCTGGTTTGCTGCAACTATTTTCGGAGCCCAAAAGCTAACGTTTTCATCAGTTTTGGGACACTTTCCTTCTTTTGCGCAATTTTTCCGTACCGGATCGTACGTCGTAAGCCGCGAAAAGGTCGACAACCTAATCCATCACATTTCTATTACCGAATCCCACGGCACCTTGGGCAAGACAACTTCGCTTCACGTAGAGGTTGGGGCCGCAAACCGAGGGTGTGGGGCTTGGGACCAGGTCTCCGTCGCTCCGGTGCCCATAACTTTTGATCCGTAAGGAGTTACTCGGCGCACAACATACCGTTAGAAAGCTCTCCTAGAGCTCTACGACGAGGGCAGCAAGCCTGCTCGGCTGTAACTATTTTTGGAGTCCAAAATCAAACGTTTTAATCAATTACGGGATATTTTTCTTCATTTGCGCTGTTTTTCCGTCCGGTATCGTACGTTGTGAGCCGCAAAAAGGACGACAACCTAATCCATCACACTTCTATTAATAAATCACACTATACCTTGGGCAAGACAACTTCACTTAACTTAGAGGATGGGCCCGCAAATCGAGGGCGTAGGGCTTCGGACCAAGTCTCCGTCGCTCCGGTGCCCATAACTTCTGATCCGTAACGAGTTACGCAGAGCACAACATACCGTTAGAAAGCTCTCCAGGAACTCTACGATGGGGGCAGCAAGCTTGCTCGGCTGCGCTTGTTTTTGGATCCCAAAATCGAACGTTTTCATCAGTTTTGAGATACTTTTCTTCTTTTGCGCTATTTTTCTGTCCCGAATCGTACGTCGTGAGCCGCGAAAAGGACGACAACCTAATCCATCACATTTCTATTACCGAATCCAATGACACCTTGGGCAAGACAACTTCACTTCACGTAGAGGCTGGGCCCGTATACCGAGGTCGTGGGGCTTGGGACCAGGTCTCCGTCGCTCAGGTGCCCATAACTTTTGATCCGTAAGGAGTTAAGCGGCGCACAGCATACCGTTGGAAAGCTCTCCGAGAGCTCTATGACGGGGGCAGCAAGCCTGCTTGGTTGCAACTATTTTTGGAGCCCAAAATCGAATGTTTTCATCAGTTTCGAGACACTTTTCTAATTTTGTACAATTTTTCCGTCCCAGATCGTACGTCGTGAGCCGCGAAAAGGACGACAACCTAATCCATCACATTTTTATTACCGAATCCCATGGCACATTGGGCAAGTCAACTTCGCTTCACATAGAGGCTGGGCCCGTAAATCGAGGGCGTGGGGCTTGGGATCAAGTCTCCATCGCTCCGGTACCCATAACTTTTGATCTGTACGGAGTTACGTGGCGCGCAACATACCAATAGAAAGCTCTCTGAGAGCTCTATGACGAGGGCAACATACCTTCTCGGAGCCCAAAATTGAACGTTTTCATCAGTTTCGAGACACTTGTCTTCTTTTGCGCTATTTTTTCGTCTCGGATCGTATGTCGTGAGCCGAGAAAAGGACGACAACCTAATCCATCACATTTCTATTACCGAATCCCATGGTACCTTGGGCAAGACAACTTCGCTTAACGTAGAGGCTGGGCCCGCAAACCGAGGGCGTGGGGCTTGGGACCAGGTCTCCGTCGCTCCAGTGCCTATAACTTTTGATCCGTAAGGAGTTACGTGGTGCACATCATACCATTAGGAAGCTCTCCGAGAACTCTACGACGGGGGCACCAAGCCTGCTCGGCTGCGCCTATTTTCGGAACCCAAAATCGAACGATTTCATTAGTTTCGGGATACTTTTCTTCTTTTGCGCTGTTTTTCTGACCCAGATCGTACGTCGTGAGCCGCGAAAAGTACGACAACCTAATCCATCACATTTCTATTACCGAATCCCATAGTACTTTGGGCAAGACAACTTCACTTCACGTAGAGGCTGGGCCCGCAAACCGAGGGCGTGGGGCTTGGGACCAGGTCTCCGTTGCTTCAGTGCCCATAACTTTTGATTCGTAAGGAGTTACGCGGCGCACAACATACCGTTAGAAAGCTCTCCGAGAACTCTACGATGAGGGCAGCAAGCCTGCTCGGCTGCCCTTATTTTCGGATCCCAAAATCGAACGTTTTCATCAGTTTCGGGACACTTTTCCTCTTTTGCACTGTTTTTTCGTCCCGGATCGAATGTCGTGAGTCGCAAAAAGGACGACAACCTAATCCATCATATTTCTATTACCGAATCCCATGGCACCTTGGGCAAGACAACTTCACTTCACGTAAAGGTTAGGCCCGCAAACCGTGGGCGTGGGGCTTGTGACCAGATCACCGTCTCTCCGGTGCCCATAACTTTTGATCTGTAAGGAGTTACACGGCGCACAACATACCGTTAGAAAGCTCTCCGAGAGCTCTACGACGAGGGAAGCAAGCCTTCTCGGAGCCTAAAATCGAACGTTTTCATCAGTTTCGAGACATTTTTCTTCTTTTGTGCTATTTTTCCGTCCCGGATCGTATGTCGTAAGCCGAAAAAAGGATGACAACCTAATCCATCACATTTCTATTACCGAATCCCACAGCACCTTGGGCAAGACAACTTTACTTCACGTAGAGGCTGGGCCCTCAAATCGAGGGTGTGGGGCTTGGGACCAGATCTCCGTCGCTCCGGTGCCCATAACTTCTGATCCGTAACGAGTTACGCAGCGCACAGCATACCATAAGAAAGCTCTCCGGGAACTCTACGAAGGGGGCATCAAGCCTGCTCGGCTGCGCCTATTTTCGGAGCCCAGAATCGAATGTTTTAATAAGTTTCGAGATACTTCTCTTCTTTTGCGATGTTTTTCCTTCCCAGATCGTACGTCGTGAGCCACGAAATGGACGACAACCTAATCCATCACATTTCTATTACCGAATCCCACGGCACCTTCGGCAAGACAAATTCACTTCACGTAGAGGTTGGGGCCGCAAACCGAGGGCGTGGGGATTAGGACCAGGTCTCTGTCGCTCCGGTGCCCATAACTTTTGATCCGTAAGGAGTTTTGTGGCGCACAACTTACCATTGGAAAGCTCTCTGAGAGCTCTACGACATAGGCAGCAAGCCTGCTCAACTACGCCTATTATTGGAGCACAAAATCGAATGTTTTCATCATTTTTGGGACACTTTTCTAATTTTACGCTGTTTTTCCGTCTCGGATCGTACGTCGTGAGCCGCGAAAAGGATGACAACCTAATCTATAACATTTCTTTTAACGAATCCCATGGCACCTTAGGCAAGACAACTTCGCTTCACGTAGAGGCTGGGCCCACAAATCGAGGGCATGGCACTTGGGACCAAGTCTCCCTCGCTCCGGTGCCCATAACTTTTGATCCGTAAGGAGTTACGTGGCATACAACATACTGTTAGAAAGCTCTCCAAGAACTCTTCAACGAGGGCAGCAAACCTGCTAGGCTGCCCTATTTTCATAGCCCAAAATTGAACGTTTTAATCAGTTTCGGGATACTTTTCTTCTTTTACACTGTTTTTCCGTCTCGGATCGCACGTCGTGAGCCGCAAAAAGTACGACAACCTAATCCATCACATTTCTATTACCGAATCCCATGGCACCTTGGGCAAGACAACTTCGCTTCACGTAAAGATTGGGCCTGCAAACCGAGGGCGTGGGGCTTGGGACTAGGTCTCCGACGCTCCGGTGCCCATAACTTTTGATCCATAAAGAGTTATGCGGCGCATAGCATACTGTTAGAAAGCTCTCCGAGAGCTCTACAACAGGGGAAGCAAGCCTGCTCGGCTGTAACTGTTTTCGTAGCCCAAAATCAAACGTTTTCATTAGTTTTGAGACACTTTTCTTCTTTTCCATTGTTTTTTCATCCTGGATCGCACGTCGTGAGCCGCGAAAAGGACAACAACCTAATCCATCACATTTCCATTACCCAATCCCACGGCACCTTGGGCAAGACAACTTCACTTCACGTAGAGGCTGGGCCCGCAAATTGAGGGCATGGGGCTTAGGACTAGGTCTCTATCGCTCCGGTACCCATAGCATACTGTTAGAAAGCTCTCCGAGAACTCTACTACCGGGGCTGCAGGCCTGCTCAGCTGCGCCTATTTTCGGAGCCCAAAATCAAACGTTTTCATCAGTTCCAGGACACTTTTCTAGTTTTGCGCTATTTTTTCATCCCGGATCGTATGTTATGAGCCGCAAAAAGTACGACAACCTAGTCTATCACAATTCTATTACCGAATCCCATGGTACCTTGGGCAAGAAAACTTCGCTTCAAGTAGAGGCTGGGCCCGCAAACCGAGGGCGTGGGGCTTGGGACCAGGTCTCGGTCGCTTTGGTGCCCATAACTTTCAATTCGTAAGGAGTTACGCGGCGCACAACATACCATTGAAAAGCTCTCCGGGAGCCCTACGACGGAGGCAGCAAGCCTACACAGCTGCGCCAGATTTCGGAGCCTAAAATCGAACATTTTCATCAGTTGTGGGATACTTTTCTTCTTTTGCGCCGTTTTTCCGTCCTGGATCGTACGTCGTAAGCCGCGAAAAGGATGACAACCTAATCCATCACATTTCTATTACCTAATCCCGTCGCACCTTGGGCAAGACAACTTCGCTTCACGTAAAGGCTGGGCCCGCAAACCGAGGGCTTGGGCTTGGGACTAGGTCTCCGTCGCTCCAGTGCCCATAACTTTTGATCCGTAAGGAGTTATGTAGCGCACATCATACCGTTAGAAAGCTCTCCGAGAGCTCTACGACGGGGGAAACAAACCTTCTCGGCCACAACTATTTTCTTAACCCAAAATCAAACGTTCTCATCAGTTCTGGGACACTTTTCTTCTTCTGCGCTGTTTTTCCATCCCATATCGTACGTCGGGAGCTGCGAAAAAGACGACAACCTAATCCATCACATTTCTATTACCGAATCCTGCAGTACCTTAGGCAAGACAACTTCGCTTCACGTAGAGGCTGGGCCAGCACACCGAGGGTGTGGGGCTTGGGACCAGGTCTCCGTTGCTCTAGTGCCCATAACTTTTGATCCGTAAGGAGTTACGCCGTGCACAACATTCCGTTGGAAAGCTCTCTAAGAGCTCTATGACGGGGGTAGCAAACCTTCTCGGCTGCAACTATTTTCTTGACCCAAAATCGAACGTTTTAATCAGTTTCGGGACACTTTTCTTCTTCTGCGCTGTTTTTCCATCCCAGATTGTACGTCGGGAGCTGCGAAAAGGACGACAACCTAATCCATCACATTTCTATTAACGAATCCCATGGTACCTTGCGCAAGACAACTTCGCTTCACGTAGATGCTGGTCCCACAAACTGAGGGCGTGGGGCATGGGGCAAGGTCTCCGTCGCTCCGGTGCCCATAACTTTTGATCCGTAAGGAGTTACACGGTGCATAGCATACCGTTAGAAAGCTCTCTGAGAGCTCTACTACAGGGGCAGTAAGCCTGCTTGGCTGCAACTATTTTTGTAGCCCAAAATCGAACGTTTACACCAATTTTGGGATACTTTTCTTCTTTTGTGTTGTTTTTTGGTCCCGAATAGTACGTCGTGAGCTGCGAAAAAGGACGACAACCTAATCCATCACATTTCTATTACCGAATCCCACGGAACCTTGGGCAAGACAACTTCGCTTCACGTAGAGGCTGTGCCCGCAAACCGAGGGCATGGGGCTTATGATCAGGTCTCCGTCGCTCCGGTGCCCATAACTTTTGATCCGTAAGGAGTTACGCGGTGCACAGCATACCATTGTATAGCTCTTCGAGTGCTATACGACGAGGGCAGCAAGCCTGCTATGCTGCAACTATTTTCGTAGCCCAAAATTGAACGCTTTTATCAGTTTCAGGACACTTTTCTTGTTTTGCGCTATTTTTTTGTCCCAGATCGTACGTCGTGAGCCGCGAAAAGGACGACAACCTAATCCATCATTTCTATTAACGAATCCCACGACACCTTGGGCAAGACAACTTCATTTCACGTAGAGGCTGGGATCGCAAACCGAGGGCGTGGGGCATCGGACCAGGTCTCCGTCGCTCCGATGCCTATAACTTCTGATCCGTAACGAGTTACACAGCGCACAGCATACCCTTAGAAAGCTCTCCGGGAACTCTACGACGGGGGCAACAAGCCTGCTCAGCTATGCCAGTTTTTGGAGCCTAAAATAGAATGTTTTCATCAGTTCTGGGATAATTTTCTTCTTTTTCACTGTGTTTATGTCCTGGATCGTACGCTGTGAGCTGTGAAAAGGACAACAACCTAATCCATCACATTTTAGTTATCGAATCCAATGACTCCTTGGGAAAGACAACTTTGCTTCACGTAGAGGCTGGGCCCACAAACCGAGGGCGTGGGGCTTGGGACCAGGTCTCCGTCGCTCTGGTGCCCATAACTTCTAATCCGTAATGAGTTACGTAGCGTACAGCATACCGTTAGAAAGCTCTCCGGGAACTCTATGACTGGGGCAGCAAGCCTGCTCGGCTGCGCCTATTTTTGGATCCCAAAATCGAATGTTTTCATTAGTTTCGACATACTTTTCTTCTTTTGTGCTGTTTTTTCATCCAGGATCGTATGTCATGAGCCGCGAAAAGGACAACAACCTAATCCATCACATTTCTATTATCGAATCTCACGGCACCTTAGGGAAGACAACTTCACTTCACATAGAGGCTGGGCCCGCAAACTGAGGGCGTGGGGCTTGGGACTAGGTCTCCGTCGCTCTGGTGCCCATAACTTCTGATCCGTAACGAGTTACGCAGCGCACATCATACCGTTAGAAAGCTCTCCGGGAATTGTACGACGGGGGCAGTAATCCTGCTCAGTTGCGCCTATTTTTGGAGCCCAAAATCGAACGTTTTCATCAGTTCTAGGACACTTTTATTCTTTTGCACTTTTTTCTGTCCCGGATCGTACGTCGTGAGCTGTGAAAAGGACGACAACCTATTCCATCACATTTCTTTTACCGAATCCCACCGCACCTTGGGCAAGACAACTTCTCGTCATGCAAAGGCTGGGCCTGCAAATCGAGGGCGTGGGGCTTGGGAGCAGGTCTCCGCAGCTCCGGTGCCCATAACCTTTGATCCGTAAGGAGTTACGCGGCGTGCAGCATACCATTGGAAAGCTCTCCGAGAGCTCTACGACGTAGGCTAAAGCCTGCTTAACTGCGCCTATTTTTGGAGCCCAAAATTGAACGTTTTCATCAGTTTCAAGACACTTTTTTTGTTTTAAGCTGTTTTTCCGTCCCGGAACGTACGTCGTGAGCCGCAAAAAGGACGACAACCTAATCCATCACATTTTTATTATTGAATCCCACAGCACCTTGGGAAAGACAACTTCGCTTCACGTAGAGGCTGGGCCCGTAAACCGAGGACGTGGCGCTTGGGACAGGGTCTCCGTCGCTCTGGTGCCCATAACTTTTGATTTATAAGGAGTTACACGGCGCACAACATACCGTTAGAAAGCTCTTCGAAAACTCTGCTATGGGGTAGCAGGCTTGCTCAGCTGATCACTGCCACACCGCACACATCGTCCTAACTTCTTCCAGCACTGGGCCTCGGTATGACCCTTCTTGTCACAGTAAGAACAAATGATAGACTGAGTAGCAGGTGAACTACCTGTGGATCCACGAGTAGAAGAGGCTGATGGTGCTTTAGTCGGGCCATGGTTATTAACTGATCTGTTCTGGCTCTGGCCCTGACTGCGACTCTAGCTCTGGAATTTCCTCTGTTGACCTGAAGGTTGGTATGGTTTCTTGTTCGGCTGGCTCGAACCGGCTCTATCAAGTTTCATCTTCTCAACTCGGGAAGTAGCAGCAAGGAGAGCAGAATAGGTATCGAAGTCATGTGAAGCCAACTGGTCCTAAATTTCTGGCCTCAACCCATTCGTAAATTTCCACATCTTCGCCTCAGGGGTACTGACCATGTATGGAGCATAGTGGGACAGTAGGTCAAAACGAGCCTCGTACTGGGCCACCATCATGTTACCCTGGTTCAAGTGCATGAATTCCTCAATCCCCCTCTGCCTGGAAACTACAGGTAAGTATTTCTCCTTGAATGCCTTAACGAAATTACCCCACAAGCGAGGTGTATGATCAGTTTCCCAAAGTGCCTCCACAGTGTGCCACCAATGCTCAGCATCCCCGTGCAACAGAAACACAGCGAACTCCACCTTTTCTTCATCCGTATAGTCAAGTGGTTTGAAAATCCTCTGTATCTCAGACAGCCAAGCCTTTGCCTTTTCATCATTAGCTTCCCCGTGGAATTTGGACGGGCGAAAGTCAAGAAACTCCCGCATTCTGCTATGTCCCCCATGGCTACCATCATTCCTGTTGTTGTTGTTGTTGTTTGCTTCACATGTATCTTGACGTTCCATCACTCGCGACACGCGATCCATGGCATTCGCCATCATGTTAAACATAGCCATGCCGGGATTAGTTTGATAAGCATCTCCGATCTCTTGGGGCTCATCGCTCCTATTAGTAGTGCGGGTACTAGGGCCAGCCATCTATAGGAACAGATTACGATGCACAAATTATTGAAATACGACAAACAAGAATTTAACGCATAAGATATGCAACATATAATTTCACATGAACACACAACTTTCGAAACAGTTAAGACATGTTAATCACATAAGCACATAGAACATAGAAGGCACAATTAACATTATCACACATAAACAAGTCATCCTAATACCCTTAGGGCTTCTACCCAAGGTCCGAGAGTTAAACCCGGCTTAAGCAATCTAAGCTCTAATACCATTTCTCTAGGGTGTCACGCCCCAACCCGACCTATAAAGGTTAGACTAGGGTGTGATTTAATCATTCAAGTCATATCACGTACATAATCATTCATGAAAGTTAACATTTAACGTTTTAGCCTAAACTCCAAAAATTCTTTAGAAAATCGGTAGCATAACGGCTGTAATTGGGCTCCTTAGTTTGACCTAATTTTCTAAAAGCCTCAAAACTGTCAATCTCAAATTCATTTCCAACTAAAATTACTATTTATGATCAATTGAAACGCCTACTAGTTGTCTCGAAGTCTCGTTTGATTAACAGCCTTGCATGATAACTATGTCTCGTTTGTTTGTTAATTCTTGTTACAAAAGTACTTGTTGACCTTAGCTTAACAATGAGTACCTGCTTAAGATTGGATAGATTCATTTTACTTAATCCTTACCTGATACTTCATAACCCTATGATAGATACAAGCCAGTAGCGATAGCAAAAACGACCACAAGAGTGTCTAACTAGTTATGATCAGTACAAGCCAAAATTAGATCCCAAATTACAACGGGGGTCATTTACAATACATTAACAAGCAACATAAGAAATAGTCTTCAAGCAACATATTGTTCACAAAATGTCCATAGTCACGTAAGGCACGTAGGGCAAGCAATCATTCCAAGGAATCATCAATAGGCACGTTGTCCTCGGGTACCTATTCCTGGTCTTCTTCACCTGAGATGATAAAAGAGGGTAAGTCCTTATGAACTCAGCGAGGGGGAACGAGAAATAAGTTTTGAAACTCTTTTTCCGGTTCAATTATGAAAACCCTTTTGCAAGCATGACATATATCACAAGTAAGTACATAATGTAATGTAAAAGTAAAAGAACACAATTACCCGTCTTTCCTCCCTGAGGTCCTCTAGGAACCAAGCGAGAGTACTTATACACATAGTGAAAAGGATACAGTGAGCTTTTGCTCTCAGTTCATTTCCAGTATCAGTTGTTCCGGCCGACTTCAAATCATCCCCTTATCACGCCAAATAGGTGTACTCCGGATGTACCCCAAAATCCTACGACCCAACTCTCTGAGGAAGTCTAGCCCCCAAGTGAGAGAGGAAATTGGACAATGGTAGTCACGGTTGCATCGGCAAGCCCGATGCTGCCTGGTGTGCGTGAACGCTACCATTGTCACGCCCCAATCCGGCCTATAAATATTAGACTAGGGTGTGATATAAACATTCAAGTCATATCTCGTACTTAACCGTTTATGAAAGTTTAACACTTAACATTTTAGCCTAAAATCCAGAATTTTCTGGAAAATCGGCAGCATAACGGCTGTAATTGGGCTATTTGGTTTGACCTAATTCTCTAAACGCCTCAAAATTTCCAATCTCAATTTTATTTCCAACTAAGATTACTATTTACCATCAATTGAAATGCCTACTAGTTATCTCGAAGTCTCGTTTGATTAATAACATAGCATGATACTATGTCTTGTTTGTTTGTTAATCCTCGTTACAAAAGTACCTGTTGATCTTAGCTTAACAATGAGTACCTGCTTTAAATTGGTTAGGTTCATTACTTAATCCTTACCTGATAATTCGTAATCCTATGATAGATACTAGCCAATAACGATAGCAAAACGACCATAGTAGTGTCTATCTAGTTATTATCAGTACAAGCCAAAATTAGGCCCCAAATTACAACGGGGGTCTTTTACATTACAAACATCAAGCAACATGAAAAGAAATAGTCTTCAAGCAGCATAGTGTTCACAATGGCCATAATCAAGCAAAGCACATAGGACAGGCAATCATTCCAAGGAATCATCGTTAGGCACGTCGTCCTCGGGTACCTGTTCTTGATCTTCTTCACCTGAGATGATAAAAGAGGGTGAGTCCTTATGAACTCAGCGAGGGGGAATGAGAAATAGGTTTGAAACTCATTTTCCGGTTCAACTTATGAAAACCCTTTTTGCAAGCATGAATATATCACAAGTAAGTACATAATATAATATAAAAGTAAAGGAACACAATTACCCGTCTTTCCTCCCCGAGGTCCTCTAGGAACCAAGCGAGAGTACTTATACACATAGTGAAAAGGATACGGTGAGCTTTAGCTCTCAGTTCATGTCAGTATCAGTTGTTGCGGACGACTTCAAATCATCCATTTATCACGCCAAATGGGTGTACTCTGGATGTACCCCGAAATTCTATGACCCAACTCTCTGAGGAAGTCTAGCCCCCAAGCGAGAGAGGGAATTGGACAATGGTAGTCACGGTTGCACCGGCAAGCCCGATGTCGCCTGGTGTGCGTGAACGCTACCACGCCAGAATGAAAGGTTGCAACCTTGTATGCAATGCACATTTATGACATTTAATATATCACATTAGGAGGACAACAAAGTAGGTTGCCTCCGAGCAGTCATAAGATTGCACATTGACAAGTAAACAAGCGAGGCACGTAAGACGAGTAGTTTCACTTGAAAGGCATATGGAGTTATATGAACATTAAATGGGCAGCCATGTAACGCACGTAGATCAAGTCATATAACTCATTTCAAAGTTCACGTTATCAAATGATAAGATTATTCAACATGCAACGACATCTACGTGGGTTTGGGTGCAAGAAAGGCCTACTTGTCAACATGTAATCATCAAGATCGCATTTAGGGCTACAATGGCAACTACGGGCAGCTTACTAAACATATAATTAAACACGATATTCATAGGATCAACACTTAGTGAATTTACCTAGTCACTAGGGTTTCCATTTCGTGCTTACACGTGCAATTAAGCCCCAAGTCAACTCAAAATCAATCTCAAGCCATGCATCGATTAATTCAAACATCCTCAAGTATTCAAAACAGTCCACACAACATCCCAGTGCCACAATCCCAAGCATTTAATTCAACAAGAGAGGTTACAATAATTTTTCTAAGCATATCACTAAGTGAAACCCTCACTGCAATGGACTATTTTCTCACAATCATTATGACAAACAAAAAATCTCCAATTCCAGTGAATAAGATTTCAAATTAAATTTTAAGAAGTGAACTAAATTCAGAAACAAACCTCGCATCATTTGGAGTTCGGGTTCAATAGTTATAGCCAAAACAGTGGGATTGCACAAAACTGTCCAGATTTGCACACATTTCAATACTTGTCATTGTTGAGGTCCTTAGGGTCAGATTTAGCGTTAGTCCATTTCTGACAAAAACGTCCAGAACTGAAAAATATAGTAGTACACCAAATTTCATGCATTTTTAATGTCATTTACTAAGTCAAAACTGGTTCGTCCCAAAAGGTCAGTGAATCTGCCAAAACCTTCTTCATTTTTCCAGACTTCTAGATTTGGACACATTTTAATGATTTTCCATTTTGAGGACCTTAAAGTCAAAATTATCTTTGGCCTATTTCTCTGAAAAATGTTCAAAACTGGCAAAACTAATTACCTACCAATTTTCATTGATTTTCAACATCATTTACCTAGCCCAAATCACCTCGTACCAACAAGACAGAAAGCTGTCACAAACCCGATTTCATCTATCATCACCTTCTAGCCAAAATCTTGCAATGCATGGTTGTAAAAGCTTATGAACACACATATATCTCAAGTACAGAAGCAAAGAAAAACATTTAAGAGCATGCATGTGGATTTTTGAAAGATTTTCAAGAAGTTTTAGCCCTCACCTAAGCAAAACAACAAGAAGATGCACAAGACTTTGATGAAGCACAAAGTTGACTCTTTTCCTTGCTTAGCCGAGACACCACTCAATTTTCTCTATTTTTCCTAGCTTAGTGACCAAGTTCTTAGTAGATGCATATGGTTAGAACAAGAAGAAAATAAATGGAATCTAGCAAACTCACCTAAGCCAAAATGGTTGTTCAAAGAGCTTGCGTGTGAGTTTTCTTGCAACTTAGCTTGCTTAGTCGAGCTTCTTAGCTTCTAGCTTGCCTTGATGAACCATGGAATGATGAAGATGAGCTATGGGGTATATGAACTCAGCCAAGGCCGAGAGAGAGAGAGAGAAGAATGAGAGGGAGAGAGAGAAATGTGAGGAAATGAGAGAAATGAAGAAAAAATGAAGGCTATTGCAAATGTTGATGCATATGTCGGCCTTGAGCTTTGCAATTCAGATTTTTGTGTCTTCAAGAAGAATTTTGAAATTCCTAGCATGGGCAAGGAGCTTATGTCGAGATTGGTGGAGCTTTGGGGAGGGTTTTGAGCTAGTTTTTTTTGCATTTGTGTCATAGAATTGTCATAGATTGTCTAGGAATTAAATTGAATTAAGCAAAGCAATCACAAAGCCCAGCAAGTGGTCAGCCAAGGCATGTAGAAATCTGATTTTTTGTCATCTTTTGGGCATTAATTAATTGTGTGTTGAAAGTGCAAAAGAATAAGGAATGTCTAGCTTTTTGTGAGATTTTGTCTTCTAGTGAGTTGAATTAGTAATTTAATATTAGTTAGTGGGATTTGTAGGATTAATTATTGATCTAGTGCTTCGTGTAAGATGCTTTCTTGATTAACGTGAGGGCACGCTTTCCTAGGTCTAGGGCACGCACTACGAGATAGGGCACGAACTACAAGACGAATGCATGTTTTCCAAGTAAATGCACGCAACCCTAAATGAATGCACGTAATTCAATGCAAGGCACATAAAACGAAACACGATTCTTAAACCTAGGTCAAGGCACGTAAATCTAGGCTAGGGCACACGAAATAAGGTATCGCACGCAAATCGAGGTCGGGCCTCACATCCTCCCCTCCTTAAAAGAATTTCGTCCTGAAATTCAATATTACCTTTGAAATAAAGTTGGATACTGTTGCTCCATCTGGTCTCGCCTTTCCCACGTTGCTTCTTCAATTCCATGATGATCCCACAACACTTTCACCATCGGTATAGATTTGTTGCGCAACTCCCGATCTTGCTGGTCTAGGATCCAAATGGGCTTCTCCTCATAAGACAAGTTCTCCCGAAGTTGCAACGGCTCTGGCTCCAAGATATGCGATGGATCAGGGTGATACTTCCGTAGCATAGAACATGAAAGACATCGTGAATATTAGAGAGGTTTTGGGGTAGTGCCAGGCGATACGCCAATTTTCCAACCTTCTCAATTATCTCAAATGGTCCTACAAATCTCGGGCTCACCTTTCCACCCTTGCGGTGTTTAATTAGTCCCCTCCGAGGTGATATCTTCAAGAATACCTTGTCGCCGACCTCAAGCTCTAGACTCCGTCTCCGTCGGTCTGCATAACTCTTCTGCCTGCTTTGGGCGGTAAGCATCCGTTTCCGGATGAAGTGGATATTATCAACAGTCTTCATAAGTTCAGGTAGAAGGGTCGGGTCAAAAGTCTTCGTCTCACCTATTTCATCCCAGTAAATTGGGGATCAACACTTACGTCCATACAACGCCTCAAATAGGGCCATCCCGATAGTGGCCTGATAACTGTTATTATAAGCGAACTCCGCTAGAGACAGATATTTCTCCCAACCTTTCCCGAAATCTAAAACACACGCTTTCAGCATATCCTCCAGAATCTGAATAGTTCTCTCCGATTTTCCATCAGTCTGAGGGTGATAAGCCGTGCTGAAACTCAACTTCGTTCCCAAAGCTTCTTGCAATCTCTTCCAAAATCGGGAAGTAAAACGAGGATCCCTATCCGATACAATACTCACAGGCATCCCGTGCAATCTTACAATCTCCGCCACATACATATCTCCCAACTTCTCAGGACTATCCTCCTTGTTCATGGGTAAGAAGTGCGCTGACTTAGTCAATCTATCCACTATGACCCAAACGGCGTCATGACCCTTTTGTGACCTGGGCAGGTCCATAACAAAGTCCATAGTTATATGTTCCCATTTCCATTGAGGAATCTCCAACGGTTGAAGTAAACCTGTCGGTCGTTGATGTTCCGTTTTGACTATTTGGCAAGTCAAACACCGTGCCACAAACTCCGCAATCTCTCTTTTCATGTTATTCCACCAATAGTGTTGCTTCAAATCCTGGTACATCTTTGTTCCGCCGGGGTGAATGGTGTATCTTGAATTATGGGCTTCTTCAAGAATCTTCTTTTTCAGCTCTGGTTCATTAGGAACAGAAATCCGATTCCTAAACCTCCAAACTCCATCATCATGAAACTTGAAATTTGTGTTGCTTTCTTTAATCTTATGAAATTGTTGGTCCTTCAGTTGAGCCTCTTGTAATTCAGACAACAAGGTCGATTGAACCTGCGTAGTAACAAAAAGTAACCATTTTTGAGTTAATTGTGGTTTCCACAAAAATGCTTCCTCTAACAACTCCTGCACCTTGACTTCTAGTTTTGCCATGCTCGCTTTCCTACTTAAGGCATCTGCAACTACATTTGCTTTACCGGGCACATAATTGATTGTGCAGTTATAATCGTCCAAAAGCTTCATCCACCGCCTTTGCCTCATATTCAACTCCTTTTGAGTGAACAAGTATTTCAAGCTCTTGTGATTAGTAAATACCTCAAACTTGTTACCCAACAGATAATGCCTCCAATCACCCTAATTTCAATACGATAAGTCTATATCCGATTTACATACCATATCAACTAACTTCAAATTGTTATCACATAGGTCATACACAGGTTATGGATCATTTCACAATACGACCCTATTTTCAGGAAGAACTCTTCCAAACAAACTAATCCATTTTCAAGTTGTCATCTATCGATAGTATCATAGTCCTTTTTATCTCATAGGTACATTAGATTAGCAAATCTTCTAGTGACTAGTCTCCAAGTTACAGGCTCCTATTCACTAACCTCCTTTCCTGGCTTTGTTAACCTTCACGCTCGTAATCAACGAGAAAGACCGTTGAGATTCGTTAAACTCAACTCTAAGGCTTATTAAGCACCACCAACAAACTGCCGTCGAAATTGCATGGGTAAACTAATCATGTGGCACTCATTCAACTCTTCAAGTAAGTTTCATCAGCTTGTGACCCACAATTTATTTCTTTATTCAAATCTCTATCTTTAAGTTACGAGGCTTCAGAATTTCTTTTAATCTTAATCAAGACTCCTAAATCGAATGGTTTTAACCTCAAATAAATTTCACTCACCTCAATCCAAGGTTACGTCATACTTAAGAAGATAATGGTCCCACTTACTTAGCGACCTAGTCATTATTTCGAACACTTAATACTCGCCAATATATCTTCAACAGTAATGCTACTAAGCTAGGGTTATAGCCATGTAAGCGATATCAATGTTCCACTAGGTTACCGGTCGTACAACAATAATCCTAGAACTATAAATGGGTACCGGAATGATCTAGCTCATAGGATACTTACCATACTAACCCAAGTAGCTTGTTACACGAAATAACTTCAAGGCTGTATCAACATAAGAATTATGACCATGAGGCATCCTTCAATATAACCTAATAGAACTTCAAAAGTAATCAACCACTCATCTAACTATCACTACAAGATTCGTCCTCTATTCAACAACCACAACTCGAAGTCCGCCAACCGCTAGTTTCTAGACGTGAAACGGTGCACTTAAATACGGTTGTCTAACAACAGTCTCTTGGGTCATCATGACTCTGATTCATATTTATTTTAACTATGTGGAATCTTACTCTCCCCATTCACATGTTCAATTAGCTATGAGCATCAAGACTCGTTGACCTTATGTCTTAGGGTTTACTATCAAAATGCTCGTGTTTTACTTCCGTTATATAAAGCAACCTCTTTACTTGCATGACAATACGTTGTTTCTAAGGAAATGTACATAAAGGATGGATGATACTGAGGTCAAGTAATATTTTCCTATAGGTTTAATAGGTAAATTTACCTTCAACCGTGGTTACTGCTAGCAATCTGGGCACGATTCTTTTGCCACCTTGGACATTCCTTGACGAGATGTTGATCACTCCCACATCCTTTGCATTTACCAGACCTCTTCCAACATTGGGCCTCTGTGTGCCCCTTCTTGTTGCAATAGTTACATGTATCAGGATGGGGTTTAACCGTGCCTTTCGATGTGACATGACTAAATTGGTTGATTGTGGTACCCGACTATAATCCGTTAGTAGCTGCCTTCCCCGGATTCTGGCCATGACCCTGGGTACTCCCTCTCGTAGCCTGCCCTTGCACCCTCTGTCGTTTTGGGCATTCCTTGACCTTATGTTGATTGCTACCGCAACCGTTACACCTTCCTGTTTTCCTCCAATAGTTAATCTCCAGATGACCTCTATGTGCACAGTGAGTACAACATGGGATTAGAGTAGTAGTAACATCTCCATAAGGGCCTCGAGCTACAGGAATATCTAAACCACCCTGGCAGACTTTCTCAACAGGTAGCTGTTCCAGGCTCTGTACTTGACTCGGTTGACTCGACCCTGCCACTTCCTGACTCTTTCCTCTCTCAGCTTTTATTGCCTCGAAAAGAACTTCACCATAGGTGAGAAACTGAAAAAGGAGCCAAGCTATTTTGAATCTCGGATCTCAGCCCTTGAATAAATCTCTAGATCTTTTTCTCAGTAGTTTGTACCATTTCAGGAGCATACTGGGACAGTTGATTCAATCGGGTTTCGTACTGTGCAACCGTCAAATTCCCTTGTTTGAAGGTCACGAACTCGTTCCTTCGAAGTCTCCTTCTACTTCCAAGAACTCTTCCAACCATTCTACAAGAGGTAGCCCCACGATATGACATGTATTTATATATACGATTATGTTATACGAGAAGCAAATGTGTACTTATATAATCATATCACATAAGAACAACTATATCTTAATGCATAGGATTGTATAATAAAACATTAATAGCTAGTGTTCAGCCTAGCATACAAGAAACCATTGTAACATAATAAACACTTAAAGCATACGGTGCACTTGAATCACATAGGCATGTTGAGCAAATAAAACATATTGTTCACATTGGTTCATAAAAGTGCATAATATTCAATGCTCAAGCAATTAAAGCACATTAGCACACATTAACACATATAAACAAGACATCAAAATTACCTTAGGGCTTCTACCTACGGTCCGAGAGTTGAACCCGACTAATGCCTAGTTAGCAAACTAAGCTCTGATACCATTTCTCTAAGGTGTCACGCCCCAACCCGGCCTATAAAGGTTAGACTATGGTGTTATCTAAACATTCAAGTCATATCTCGTATTTAACCGTTCATGAAAGTTTAACACTTAACGTTTTAGCTTAAACTCCAGAATTTTTCGAAAAACCGGCAGCATAACGGCTGTAATTGGGCTCTTTAGTTTGACCTAATTCTCTAAACACCTCAAAATTTCCAATCTCAATTTCATTTCCAACTAAGATTACTTTTTACCATCAATTGAAACGCCTACTAGTTATCTCAAAGTCTCGTTTGATTAATAACCTAGCATGATACTATGTCTCGTTTGTTGGTTAATCCTCGTTACAAAAGTACCTGTTGATCTTAGCTTAACAATGAGTACCTGCTTTAAATTGGTTAGGTTCATTACTTAATCCTTACCTGATAATTCGTAATCCTATGATAGATACTAGCCAATAATGATAGCAAAACGACCATAGTAGTGTCTATTTAGTTATTATCAGTACAAGTCAAAATTAGACCCCAAATTACAACGGGGGTCTTTTACATTACAAACATCAAGAAACATGAAAAGAAATAGTCTTCAAGCAGCATAGTGTTCACAATGGCCATAATCAAGCAAAGCACATAGGACAGGCAATCATTCCAAGGAATCATCGTTAGACACGTCATCCTCGGGTACCTGTTCTTGATCTTCTTCACCTGAGATGATAAAAGAGGGTGAGTCCTTATGAACTCAGCGAGGGGGAACGAGAAATAGGTTTGAAACTCATTTTCCAGTTCAACTTATGAAAACCCTTTTTGCAAGCATGAATATATCACAAGTAAGTACATAATATAATATAAAAGTAAAGGAACACAATTACCCATCTTTCCTCCCCGAGGTCCTCTAGGAACCAAGCGAGAGTACTTATACACATAGTGAAAAGGATACGGTGAGCTTTAGCTCTCAGTTCATGTCAGTATCAGTTGTTGCGGCCGACTTCAAATCATCCCTTTATCACGCCAAATGGGTGTACTCCGGATGTACCCCGAAATCCAACGACCCAACTCTCTGAGGAAGTCTAGCCCACAAGCAAGAGAAGGAATTGGACAATGGTAGTCACGGTTGCACTGGCAAGCCCGATGCCGCCCGGTATGTGTGAACGCTACCACGCCAGAATGAAAGGTTGCAACCTTATATGCAATGCACATTTATGACATTTAATATATCACATTAGGAGGACAACAAAGTAGGTTGCCTCCGAGCAGTCATAAGATTGCACATTGACAAGTAAACAAGCAAGGCACGATAAGACGAGTAGTTTCACTTGAAAGGCATATGGAGTTATATGAACATTAAACGGGCAGCCATGTAATGCACGTAGATCAAGTCATATAGCTCATTTCAAAGTTCACGTTATCAAATGATAAGATTATTCAACATGCAATGACATCTACGTGGGTTCGGGTGCAAGAAAGGCCTACTTGTCAACATATAATCATCAAGATCGCATTTAGGGCTACAATGCCAACTACGGGCAGCTTACTAAACATATAATTAAACACGATATTCATAGGATCAACACTTAGTGAATTTACCTAGTCAATAGGGTTTCCATTTCATGCTTACCCGTGCAATTAAGCCCCAAGTCAACTCAAAATCAATCTCAAGCCATGCATCGATTAATTCAAACATCCTCAAGTATTCAAAACAGACCACACAACATCCCAATGCCACAATCCCAAGCATTTAATTCAACAAGAGAAGTTACATTAATTTTTCTAAGCATATCACTAAGTGAAACCCTCACTGCAATGGGCTGTTTTTTCATAATCATTACGACAAGAAAACAATCTCCAATTCTAGTGAATAAGATTTCAAATTCAAGCTTAAGAAGTGAACTAAATTCTGAAACAAACCTCGCATCATTTGGAGTTCGGGTTCAATAGTTATAGCCAAAACAGTGGGATTGCACAAAACTGTCCAGATTTGCACACATTTCAATACTTGTCATTGTTGAGGTCCTTAGGGTCAGATTTAGCGTTAGTCCATTTCTGACAAAAACGTCCAGAACTGAAAAATATAGTAGTACACCAAATTTCATGCATTTTTAATGTCATTTACTAAGTCAAAACTGGTTCGTTCCAAAAGGTCAGTGAATCTGCCAAAACCTTCTTCATTTTTCCAGACTTCTAGATTTGGACACATTTTAATGATTTTCCATTTTGAGGACCTTAGATTCAAAATTAGCTTTGTCCTATTTCTGCAAAAAATTTTCAAAACTGGCAAAACTAGTTACCTACCAATTTTCATGTATTTTTAACAACATTTACCTAGCCAAAATCACCTCGCACCAACAAGACAGAAAGCTGTCACAAACCCGATTTCATCTATCATCACCTTCTAGCCAAAATCTTGCCATGCATGGTTGTAAAAGCTTATGAACACACATATATCTCAAGTACAGAAGCAAAGACAAACATTTAAGAGCATGCATGTGGATTTTTGAAAGATTTTCAAGAAGTTTTAGCCCTCACCTTAGCAAAACAACAAGAAGATGCACAAGACTTTGATGAAGCACAAAGTTGACTCTTTTCCTTGCTTAGCCGAGACACCACTCGATTTTCTCTATTTTTCCTAACTTAGTGACCAAGTTCTTAGTAGATGCATGTGGTTAGAACAAGAAGAAAAGAAATGGAAGCTAGCAAACTCACCTAAGCCGAAATGGTTGTTCAAAGAGCTTGCGTGTGAGTTTTCTTGCAACTTAGCTTGCTTAGTCGAGCTTCTTAGCTTCTAGCTTTCCTTGATGAACCATGGAATGATGAAGATGAGCTATGGAGTATATGAACTCAGCCAAGGCCGAGAGAGAGAGAGAAGAATGAGAGGGAGAGAGAGAAATGTGAGGAAATGAGAGAAATGAAGAAAAAATGAAGGCTTTTGCAAATGTTGATGCATATGTCAGCCTTGAGCTTTGCAATTCAGTTTTGTGTCTCTCCAAGAAGCATTTTGAAATTCCTAGCATGGGCAAGGAGCTTATGTCGAGATTGGTGGAGCTTTGGGGAGGGTTTTGAGCTAGTTTTTTTTTGCATTTGTGTCATAGAATTGTCATAGATTGTCTAGGAATTAAATTGAATTAAGCAAAGAAATCACAAAGCCCAACAAGTGGTCGGCCAAGGCATGTAGAAATCTGATTTTTTTGTCATCTTTTGGGCATTAATTAATTGTGTGTTGAAAGTGCAAAAGAATAAGGAATGTCTAGCTTTTTGTGAGATTTTGTCTTCTAGTGAGTTGAATTAGTAATTTAATATTAGTTAGTGGGATTTGTAGGATTAATTATTGATCTAGTGTTTCGTGTAAGATGCTTTCTTGATTAACGTGAGGGCACGCTTTCCTAGGTCTAGGGCACGCACTACGAGGTAGGAAATGAACTACGAGACGAATGCACGTTTTTCAAGTAAATGCGCGCAACCCTAAATGAATGCACGTAATTCAATGCAAGGCAATAAAACAAAACACGATTCTTAAACCTAGGTCAAGGCATGCAAATCTAGGCTAGGGCACACGAAACGAGATATCGCACGCAAATCGAGGTCGGGCCTCACAACCACGCCAGAATGAAAGGTTACAACCTTGAATGCAATGCACATTTATGACATTTAATATATCACATTAGGAGGACAACAAAGTAGGTTGTCTCCGAGCAGTCAGAAGATTGCACATTGACAAGTAAACACGCGAGGCACGATATGACAAGTAATTTCACTTGAAAAGCACATGGAGTTATATGAATATTAAACGGGCAGCCATGTAACGCATGTAAATCAAGTCATATAACTCATTTCGAAGTTCATGTAATCAAATAATAAGATTATACAACATGCAACGACATCTACGTGGGACCGGGTGCAAGAAAGGCCTACTTGTCAACATGTAATCATCGAAATCATGTTTAGGGCTATGAGGGAAACTACGGGCAGCCTACTAATTACATAATTAAACACGATATCCATAGGATCAACACTTAGCGAGTTTTTCCCAGTCATTAGGGTTTCATTTCATGCTCACCCGTGCGATTAAGCCCCAAGTTGTCCCGTAATTAAACTCAAGCCATACATCGATTAATTAAAACACCCTCGAGCATTCAAAACAGTCCACACAACATTCAAGTGCCACAATCCCAAGCATTTAATACAACAAGAGAAGTTACAAAAATTTTCATAGCATATCACTAGATGAAACCCTCACTACAATGGACTGTTTTCTCACAATCATTGAGACAAGCAAACAATCTCCAATTCCAATTAACAAGCTTTCAAATTAAAGCTTAAGGAGTGAACTAAACTCAGAAACAAACCTCGCATCATTTGGAGTTCGGGTTCAAGAGTTATAGCCAAAACCGTGCGACTACGCAAAACTGTTCAGATTTGTACACATTTCAATACTTGTCGTTTTTTAGGACCTTAGGGTAAGATTTAGCCTTAGTCTATTTCTGACAAAAATGTCCAGAAATGAACAATATAGCAGCACACCAAAGTTAATGTATTTTGGATATCATTTACTAAGTCAAAACTGGTTCGTTCTACAAGAATAGTGAATCTGCCAAAACCTGCTTCATTTTCCCAGATTTTCCAGATTTGGACACCTTTCAATGTTTTGCCATTTTGGGGACCTTAGATTCAAAATTAGCTTTGGCATATTTCTATGAAAAATTCTCAAAACAGGCCAAAATAGTCACCTACCAATTTTCACGCATTTTCAACATCATTTACTGGGTAAAAATCACTTCGTACCAACAAGACAGAAGACTGACCCATACGCGATTTCATCTATCATCACATCCTAGCCAAATATCTTGCCATGCATGTTTACAAAAGCTCATGTACACACATATATCACAAGTACAGAGGTAAAAATAGACATTTAAAGGCATGCATGTGGTTTTGAAAAGCTTTTCAAGAGAGTTTTAGCCCTCACCTTAGCAAGACAACAAAGAAGATGCACAAACTCTTGATGAAGCACAATGTCGACCTTTTTTCCTTGCTTAGCCGAGAGACAACTTGAGATTCTCTAATTTCCTAGCTTAGTAACCATGCTCTTTGTATGTGTAAGTGGCTAGAACAAAAAGGAAAAGAAATAGGAGCTATTAAACTTACCTAAGCCGAAATGTACTTGCATGTGTGTCTTTTGCAATCTAGCTTGCTTAGTCGAGCTTCCTAGTTTCTTGCATGTCTTGATGAACCATTGAGTGATGAACATAAGCTATGGAGAGTAGGATTTCAGCTAGGGCCGAGAGAGAGAGAGAAGAAATGAGAGAGTGAGAGAAAATGTGAGAAAGAAAGAAAGAATGAAAGAAAAATGAAAGCTTTGAGGGATTTTGATGCATATGTCGGCCTAGGGCCTTGAGAATTCAGATTTTTGTGTCTTCAAGGAGCATGTTTGAATCACCTAGCATGGGCATGGAGTGTGTGTCGAGATTGGTTGGCATTGTTTAGGGTTTTGAGTCAATTTTTTTTTTGTTTTGTGTCATAACATGTCATAGAATGTCTAGGTATAGATTTTGAAATTGAAATGCATGCACAAAGGCTCCATGTGGTCGGCCAAGCTTGTGTTCAAATCTGAATTTTTTGTCTTGTTTGAGCATTATTTAATTGAGTGCTTGGAATATGCAAAAGAATAAAGAATAAAGAATAAGAATGTCTAGCTTTTTGTGAGATTTTGTCATCTAGTGAGTTGAATTAGCAGTTTAATATCAGTTAGTGGAGTTTGTAGGATTAATTAATGATCTAGTGCTTCGTGTAAGATGCATTCTTGATTAGCGTGTGGGCACGCTTTCCTAGGTTTAGGGCACGCACTACGAGATAAGGCACGAACTACGAGACAAATGCACGTTTCTCAAGTAAATGCACGCAACCCTAAATGTATGCACGTAATTCAATGCAAGGCACACAAAACGAAACACAATTCTTAAACCTAGGTCAAGGCACGCAAATCTAGATTAGGGCACACAATACGAGGTATCGCACACAAATCGAGGTCGGGGCTCACAACATCGCTTCATGTAGAGGCTGGGCCCGTAGATCGAGGATATGGGGCTTGGGACCTGGTCTCCGTCGCTCCGGTACATATATCTTTTGATCTATAAGGAGTTACACGGCGCACAGCATACCGTTGGAAAGCTCTCTGAGAGCTCTACGACGGGGGCAGCAAGCCTGCCCGGGTGCAACTATTTTCGTAGCCCAAAATCGAACATTTTCATCAGTTTCGGGACACTTTTCTTGTTTTGCGCTGTTTTTCCGTCCCGGATCGTACGTCGTGAGCCGCGAAAAAGATGACAACCTAATCCATCACATTTCTATTACCAAATCACACGGCACCTTGGGCAAGACAACTTCGCTTCACGTAGAGGCTGGGCCCACAGACCAACGGCGTGGGGCTTGGGACCAGGTGTCCGTCGCTCCGGTGCCCATAACTTTCGATCCGTAAGGAGTTACACGGCAAATAGCATACCGTTGGAAAGCTCGTTAAGAGCTCTACGACGGGAGAAGCAAGTCTGCTTGGCTATAACTATTTTCGGAGCCCAAAATCGAACGTTTTCTTCAGTTTTAGGACACTTTTCTTCTTTTAAGCTGTTTTTCCGTCCCGTATCGTACGTTGTGAGCCGCGAAAAGGACGACAACCTAATCCATCAAATTTCTATTACCGAATCCCACGGCACATTGGGCAAGACAACTTCGCTTCACATAGAGGCTGGGCCCGCAAACCGAGACGTGGGGTTGGGACTAGGTCTCCGTCGCTCCAGTGCCCATAACTTTTGATCCGTAAGGAGTTACACGGAGCGCAGCATACCGTTGGAACGCTCTCGGAGAGCTCTACGACGGGGGTAGCAAGCCTGCTTAGCTGCAATTATTTTCATAACCCAAAATCGAATGTTTTTATAAGTTTCAGGACACTTTTCTTCTTTTGCGCTGTTTTCTGTCCCGGATCGTACGTCGTGAGTCGCAAAAAGGACGACAACCTAATCTATCACATTTTTATTACCGAATCCCACGGCACCTTGGGCAAGACAACTTCGCTTCACGTAGAGGCTGGGCCCCGACCAAGGGTGTGGGGCTTGGGACCAGGTATCCGTAGCTCCAGTGCCCATAACTTTTGATCTGTAAGGAGTTATGTGGCGCACAACATACCGTTGGAAAGCTCTGCCAGAGCTCTACGACGGGGATAGCAAGCCTGCTCGGTTGTAATTCTTTTCGTAGCCCAAAATCGAACGTTTTCATTAGTGTCGAGATACTTTTCTTGTTTTGCGCTTTTTTTCGGTCCCGGAACGTACGTCGTGAGCCGCGAAAAGGACTACAACCTAATCCATCACATTTCTATTAACGAATCCCACGGCACCTTGGGCAAGACAACTTCGCTTCACATAGAGGTTGGGCCCGCAAACCGAAGGCGTAGGGCTTGGGACCACGTCTCCGTCGCTCAGTTGCTCATAACTTTTGATCCGTAAGGAGTTACACGGCGCACAGCATACCGTTAGAAAGCTCTATGAGAACTCTATGATGGGGGCAACAGTCCTGATCATCTATGCCTATTTTCGTAGCCCAAAATCGAACGTTTTCATTAGTTCCGGGACACTTTTCTTCTTTTGCATTTTTTTCAGTCTCAGATCGTACGTCGTGAGCCGCGAAAAGTACGACAGCCTAATCGATCACATTTCTATTACTGAATCACTTGGTACCTTGGGCAAGGCAACTTCGTTTCACGTAGAGGCTGGGCCCGTAAACCGAGGG
Source organism: Ehretia macrophylla (assembly GCA_037974665.1). Classification (NCBI taxonomy): domain Eukaryota; kingdom Viridiplantae; phylum Streptophyta; class Magnoliopsida; order Boraginales; family Ehretiaceae; genus Ehretia; species Ehretia macrophylla. Next base: position 49,481,109 of record CM075768.1, on the reverse strand, counting down.
CGTAGGGCTTGGGACCAAGTCCCCGTCGCTCCGGTACCCATAAATTTGATCCGTAAAGAGTTACGCGGTGCACAGTATACCGTTGGAAAGCTCTCCGAGAGCTCTACGACGGAGGCAACAAGCCTGCACAACTGCGCCTGTTTTCGAACCACAAAATCGAACCTTTTCATCAATTTTGGGATACTTTTCTTGTTTTGCGTTGTTTTTCTATCCCGGATCGTACGTCGTGAGTCGCGAAAATGGCGACAATCTAGTCCATCACATTTCTATTACCAAATCCCACGGCACCAAGACAACTTCGCTTCAAGTAAAGGCTGGGCCTGCAATCTGAGGGCGTGGGGCTTGGGACCAGGTATTCATCGCACCGATGCCCATAACTTTTGATCCGTAAGGAGTTATGCGGCGTACAGTATACCGTTAGAAAGCTCTCCGAGAACTCTACGATGGGGGCGGCAAGCTTGGTAGGCTGCCTTTATTTTCGGAATTCAAAATCGAACGTTTTTATTAGTTTTGGGACAATTTTCTTCTTTTACGCTGTTTTTCCTTCACGGATTGTACGTTGTGAGCAGCGAAAAGGACGACAACCTAATCCATCATATTTCTATTACCGAATCCCATGGCACCTTGGGGAAGACAACTTCGCTTCAAGTAAAGGATGGGCCCGCAAACCGAGGGCGTGGGGCTTGAGACCAGGTCTCCGTCGCTCCGGTGCCCATAACTTTTGATCCGTAAGGAGTTACGCGGCGCACAACATACCGTTAGAAAGCTATCCGAGAGCTCTACGACATGGGCAGCAAGTCTGCTCAGTTGTAGCTATTTTCTTAACCCAAAATTGAACGTTTTAATCAGTTTCAAGACACTTTTCTTCTTTTGGACTGTTTTTCCATCTCGGATCATGCGTCGTGAGCCGTGAAAAGGACGACAACCTAATCCATCACATTTCTAATACCGAATCCCACAACACCTTAGGCAAGACAACTTCACTTCACGTAGAGACTGGGCCCGCAAACCAAGGGCGTGGGGCTTGGGACCAGGTCTCCGTCGCTCCAGTGCCCATAACTTTTGATCCGTAAGGAGTTTCGCGGCGCACAGCATACCGTTGGAAAGCTCTCCGATACCTCTACAACTGGGGTAGCAAGCCTGCTCGGTTACAACTGTTTTCGTATCCCAAAATTGAACATTTTCATCAGTTTTGTTTTACTTTTCCACTTTTGTGCTGTTTTTCCGTCCCGAATCGTACGTTGTGAGCCGCGAAAAGCACGACAACCTAATCCCTCACATTTCTATTACCGAATCCCACGGCACCTTGGGTAAGACAACTTCCCTTCACATAGAGGCTGGGCCCGCAGACCGAGGGCGTGGGACTTGGGACTAGGTCTACGTCACTCCAGTGCCCATAACTTTTAATCCGTAAGGAGTTACGCGGCGAACAGCATACCGTTGGAAAGCTCTCTCAGAGCTCTACGACGGGGGCAGCAAGTCTGCTCGGCTGCAGCTATTTTCGGAGCCCAAAATTGATCGTTTTCATCAGTTTGAGGACACTTTTCTTCTTTTATGCTGATTTTTCCGTCCCGGATCATAAGTCGTGAGCCGCGAAAAGGACGACAACCTAATCCATCACATTTCTATTACCGAATCCAACGGCACCATGGGCAAGACAACTTCGCTTCATGCAGAGGCTGGGCTCGCAAACCGAGGGTGTGGGGATTGGGACCAGGTCTCCGTCGCTCCAGTGCCTATAACTTTTGATCCGTAAGGACGCGGCGCACAACATACTGTTAGAAAGCTCTACGAGAGCTCTACGACGGGGGCAGCAAGCTTGTTTGGCTGTAACTCTTTTCGTAACCAAAAATTGAACATTTTCATTAGTTTCGAGATACTTTTCTTTTTTTGCGCTGTTTTTTCCTCCCGGATCGTAGGTCGTGAGCCGCGAAAAGGACTACACCCTATTCCATCACATTTCTATTATCGAATCCCACGGCACCTTGGCCAAGACAACTTCGCTTCACGTAGAGGCTGGGCCCGCAAACCGAGGGAGTGGGGCTTGGGACCAGGTCTCCGTCGCTCTGGTGCCCATAACTTTTGATCCGTAAGGAGTTACGTGGCGCACAACATACCGTTAGAAAGCTCTCTGAGAAGTCTACGACGGAAACAGCAATCTTACTCCGCTGCACGTATTTTCGGAGCCCAAAATCAAACGTTTTTATCAGTTCTAGGACACTTTTCTTCTTTTACACTATTTTTTCATCCCGGATCGTACGTCATGAGTCGCGAAAAAGTCAACAACCTAATCCATCACATTTCTATTACCGAATCCCATGGTACCTTGGGCAAGACAACTTCACTTCACGTAGAGGCTGGGCCCGCAAACCGATGGTGTGGGGCTTGGGTCCAGGTCCCCGTCGCTCCGGTGCCCATAACTTTTGATCCGTAAGAAGTTATGCGGCGCACAACATACCATTGGAAAGCTCTCCGAGACCTCTACGACGGAGGCAGTAATCTTGCCCAGCTGCACTTGTTTTCGGACCCCAAAATTGAATGTTTTTATCAGTTTTGGGACACTTTTCTTATTTTGCGCTGTTTTCTATCCCGGATCGTATGTCGTGAGCCGCGAAAAGGACGACAACCTAATCCATCACATTTCTATTAACAAATCCCGCAGCACCTTGGGCAAGATAACTTCGCTTCATGTAGAGGCTAGGCCCGCAATCTGAGGGCGTGGGGCTTGGGACCAGGACTCCATCGCCCCGGTACCCATAACTTTTGATCCGTAAGGAGTTACGCGGCGCACAACATACCGTTAGAAAGCTCTCCAAGAGCTCTACGACAGAGGCAACAATCATGCTCGGTTGTAACTGTTTTCGAATCCCAAAATTGAACGTTTTCATCAATTTTGGGACACTTTTCTTCTTTTGCGCTGTTTTTTTCAACCCATATCATACGTCATGAGCCGCGAAAAGGACGACAACCTAATCTATCACGTTTTTATTACCGAATCCCATAGCACCTTAGGCAAGACAACTTCACTTCACGTAGAGGCTGGGCCCGCAAACCGAGGGCATAGGGCTTGTGACCAGGTCTCCGTCGCTCTAGTGCCCATAACTTTTGATCCGTAAGGAGTTACGTGGCACACAACATACCATTGGAAAGCTCTCCCAGAGCTCTACGACGAAGGCTGCAAGCTTGCAATGATGTACTTGTTTTCAAACCCCAAAATCGAACGTTTTCATCAGTTTTGGTACACTTTTCTTGTTTTGCACATCTTTTCTGTCCCGTATCGTATGTCGTGAGCCGCAAAAAGGACCACAACCTAATCTAGCACATTTCTATTACCGAATCCCACTGCACCTTGGGCAAGAAAACTTCGCTTCATGTAGAGGCTGGGCCCACAATCCGAGGGCGTGGGGCTTGGGACCAGGTCTCCGTCGCACCGGTGCCCATAACTTTTGATCCGTAAGGAGTTACGGGGCGCACATCATACCGTTAGAAAGCTCTTCGAGAGCTCTACGACGAGGGCAGAAAGCCTGCTCGGTTGTAATTGTTTTCGTAGCACAAAATTGAACGTTTTCATTAGTTTCGGGACACTTTTCTTCTTTTGCAATGTTTTTCCGTCCTGGATCGTACGTCGTGAGCCGCGAAAAGGACGACAACCTAATTCATCATATTTCTATTATCGAATCCCACGGCACCTTGGGCAAGAAAACTTCACTTCACGTAGAGGCTGGGCCCACAGACCAAGAGCGTGAGGCTTGGGTCCAGGTCTCTATCGCTCTGGTGCCCATAACTTTTGATCCGTAAGGAGTTACTTGGCGATCAGCATACCGTTGGAAAGCTCTCTAAGAGATCTACGATGGGGGCAGCAAGTCTGCTCGACTGCAACTATTTTTGGAGCCCAAAATTGAACGTTTTCATCAGTTTCAGGATATTTTTCTTCTTTTATGCTATTTTTCAGTCCCGGATGGTACATCGTGAGCCACGAAAAGGACGACGACATAATCCATCACATTTTTATTACCGAATCCCACAGTACCTTGGGCAAGAAAACTTTGATTCACATTGTGGCTGGGCCCGCAAACCGAGGGCGTGGGCCTTGGGACTAGGTCTCCGTCACTCCGGTGCCCATAACTTTTGATTCGTAAGGAGTTACGCGACGCACAACACACCGTTAGAAAGCTCTCAGAGAGCTCTATGACGGGGGTAGCAAGCCTGCTCGGTTGTAACTATTTTCGAAGCCTAAAATAGAACGTTTTCATCAGTTTCGGGACACTTTTCTTCTTTTGCGTTGTTTTTCTGTCCTGGATTGTACGTCGTGAGTCGCGAAAAGGACGACAACCTAATCCATCACATTTCTATTACCGAATTCCACGACACCTTGGGCAAGACAAATTCGCTTCATGTAGAGGCTGGGCCCGCAAACCGAGGGCGTGGGGCTTGGGACCAGGTCTTCGTCGCTCCGGAGCCCATAACTTTTCATCCGTAAGGAGTTACACGGTGCACATCATACCGTTGAAAATCTCTCCGAGAGCTCTACGACGGGGGCAGCAAGCCTGTTCGGTTGCTACTATTTTCAGAGCCCAAAATCAAACGTTTTCATTAGTTTTGGGATACTTTTCTTCTTTTGCTCTGTTTTTTCATCCCGGATAGTACGTCGTGAGCCGCAAAAAAGACGACGACCTAATCCATCACATTTCTATTGCCGAATCCCATGGCACCTTGGGCAAGAAAACTTCGCTTCACGTAAAGGCTGGGCCCGCAAACCGAGGGCATGGGCTTGGGACCAGGTCTCCGTCACTCCGGTGCCCATAACTTTTGATCCGTAAGGACTTACGCAGCGCACAACATACCGTTAGAAAGCTCTACGAGAGCTCTACGATAGGGACAGCAAGCCTGCTCGGTTGTAACTATTTTTGTAGCCCAAAATTGGACGTTTTCATTAGTTTCGAGACACTATTCTTCTTTTACGCTGTTTTTCTATCCCGGATCGTACGTCGTGACCCGCAAAAAGGACGACAACCTAATCCATAACATTTTAATTACCGAATCCCATGGCACCTTGGGCAAGACAACTTCACTTCATGTAATGGCCGGGCCTGCAAACCGAGGGCGTGGGGCTTGGAACCAGGTCTCTATTGCTCCGGTGGCCATAACTTTTGGATTCGTAAGGAGTTACGCGGTGCACAACATACCGTTAGAAAGCTCTCCGAGAGCTCTACGACAGGGGCAGAAAGCCTGCACAGTTGTAACTATTTTCGTAGCCCAAAATTGAACGTTTTCATTAGTTTTGGGACACTTTTCTTCTTTTATAATATTTTTTCGTCCCGGATCGTATGCCGTGAGCCGCGAAAAGGAAGACTACCTAATTCATCACATTACCGAATCCCATGGCACCTTGGGCAAGACAACTTCGCTTCATGTAATGGCTGGGCCCGCAAACCGAGGGCGTGGGGCTTAGGACCAGGTCTCCGTCGCTCCGGTGGCCATAACTTTTGATCCGTAAGGAGTTACGTGGTGCACAACATACCGTTGGAACGCTATTCGAGAGCTCTACGGTGGGGGCAGCAATCCTAGTCCGCTGCAATTGTTTTCGTTGCCCAAAATTGATCAATTTCATCAGTTTTGGGACACTTTTCTACTTTTATGCTGTTTTTCCGTCTCGGATCGTACGTCGTGAGCCGCGAAAAGGACGACAACCTAATCCATCACATTTATATTCTCAAATCCCACAGCACCTTAGGCTAGAAAACTTTGCTTCATCTAGAGGATGGGCCCGCAGACCGAGGGCGTGAGGCTTGGGTCCAGGTTTCCGTCGTTCTGGTGCCCATAACTTTTGATTCTTAAGGAGTTACTCGGCGATCAGCATACCGTTAGAAAGCTCTCTGAGAGCTCTACGACGCGGGCTGCAAGTCTGCTCGGCTGCAACTATTTTCGGAGCCCAAAATTGAACATTTTCATCAATTTCAGGACATTTTTATTCTTTTATGCTATTTTTTCGTCCCGGATCATACGTCGTGAGCCACGAAAATGACGACAACCTAATCCATCACATTTTTATTATCGAATCCCACGACACCTTGGGCAAGACATCTTCGCTTCACGTTGTGGCTGGGCCAGCAAACCGAGGGCGTGGGCCTTGGGACCACATCTCCGTTACTCCGGTGCCCATAACTTTTGATCCGTAAGGAGTTATGCGGTGCACAACATTCCGTTAGAAAGCTCTCCGAGAGCTCTATGACGGGGGCAGCAAGCATGCTCGGCTGTGCCAAGTTTCGATGCCCAAAATAGAATGTTTTCATCAGTTTCGGGACACTTTTCTTTTTTTGCGCTATTTTTCTTTCCCGGATCGTACGGCGTAAGCCACGAAAAGGATGACAACCTAATCCATCACATTTCTATTACCGAATTCCATGGCATCTTGGGCAAGACAAATTCGCTTCACATAGAGGCTGGGCTCGCAAACCGAGGGCGTGGGGCTTGGGACCAGGTCTCCGTCGCTCCGGAGCCCATATCTTTTCATCCGTAAGGAGTTACCCGGCGCACAACATACCGTTGAAATTCTGTCCAAGAGCTCAACGACGAGGGCAGCAAGCCTGCTCGGCTACTACTATTTTCGGAGCCCAAAATCGAACATTTTCATTAGTTTCGGGACACTTTTCTTGTTTTGCGCTATTTTTTAGTCTCGGATCGTACGTCGTGAGTCGCAAAAATGACGACAACCTAATCCATCACATTTCTATTACTGAATCCGACGGCACCATGGGCTAGACAACTTCACTGAACGTAGAGGCTGGGCCTGCAAACCGAGGGCGTAGGGCTTAGGACTAGGTCTCCGTCGCTCCGGTGCCCATAACTTTTGATCCGTAAGGAGTTACGCGGCGCACAACATACCATTAGAAAGCTCTCCGAGAACTCTACGACGGGGGCAGCAAGCCTTCTTGGCTGCCCCTTTTTCTGGATTAAAAAATTGAACATTTTCATCAGTTTTGGGACACTTTTGTTCTTTTGCGCTATTTTTTCATCCCGGATAGTACGTCGTGAGCCGCGAAAAGGACGACGACCTAATCCATCACATTTCTATTGCCGAATCTCATGGCACCTTGGGCAAGACAACTTCGCTTCATGTAAAGGCTTGGCCCACAAACCGAGGGCATGGGGCTTGGGACCAGGTCTCCGTCGCTCCGGTGCCTTTAATTTTTGATCCGTAAGGAGTTACGCAGCGCACAGTATACTGTTAGAAAGCTCTACGAGAGCTCTACGACAGGGGCAGCAAGCCTGCTCAGTTGTAACTATTTTCGTAGCCCAAAATCGGACGTTTTCATTAGTTTCGAGACACTATTCAACTTTTACGATGTTTTTCCATCCCGGATAGTACGTCGTGAGCTGCGAAAAAGATGACAACCTAATCCATCACATTTCTATTACTGAATCCCATGGCACCTTGGGCAAGACAACTTCGCTTGACGTAAAGGCTGGGCCCGCAAACTGAGGGTGTAGGGCTTGGAACCAAGTATCCGTAGCTCCAATGCCTATAACTTTTGATCCGTAAGGAGTTATGCGGCGCACAACATACCGTTAGAAAGCCCTACCAGAGCTCTACGACAGGGGTAGCAAGCCTGCTCGGCTGTAACTCTTCTCGTAGCCCAAAATTGAATGTTTTCATTAGTGTCGAGTTACTTTTCTTCTTTTGCTTTGTTTTTCCGTCTCAGATCGTACGTCGTGAGATGCGAAAAGTATGACAACCTAATCCATCATATTTCAATTACCGAATCCCATGGTACCTTGGGCAAGACAACTTCGCTTCACGTAGAGGCTGGGCCCGTAAACCGAGGGCGTGGGGCTTGGGACCAGGTCCCCGTCGCTCCGGTACCCATAACTTTTGATCCGTAAAGAGTTACGCGGCGCACAACATACTATTGGAAAGCTCTCCGAGAGCTCTACGACGGAGGCAGCAAGCCAGCTCAGTTGCGCCTATTTTCAGACCCCAAAATTGAACGTTTTCATCAGTTTCGGGACACTTTTCATGTTTTACGCCGTTTTTCTGTCCCGGATCGTACTTCGTGAGCAGCGAAAAGGACCACAAACTAATCCATCACATTTCTATTACCAAATCCCATGGCACCTTGGGCAAGACAACTTCGCTTCACGTAAAAGTTGGGCCCGTAAACCGACGGCGAGGGGCTTGGGACCAGGTCTCCGTCGCTACGGTGCTCTAACTTTTGATCCGTAAGGAGTTACGCGGTGAACAACATACCGTTAGAAAGCTATCCGAGAGCTATACGATAGGGGCAGTAAGCCTGCTCGGTTGTAACTATTTTCTTAACCCAAAATCGAACGTTTTCATCAGTTTCGAGACACTTTTCTTCTTTTGCGTTGTTTTTTCGTCCCGGATCATACGTCGTGAGCCGTGAAAAGTACGACAAGCTAATCCATCACATTTCTATTACCGAATCCCATAGCACCTTGGGCAAGACAACTTCGCTACACGTAGAGGCTAGGCCCACAAAGCGAGGGCGTGGGACCAGGTCTCCGTTGCACCGGTGCCCATAACTTTTGAACCGTAAGGAGTTACGCGGCGTACAGCATACCGTTGGAAAGTTCTCCTAGAGTTCTACACCGGGGGCAGCAAGCCTGCTTGGCTGCAACTGTATTCGCAGCTCAAAATTGAACATTTTCATAAGTTTTGGAACACTTTTCTTCTTTTGTGCTATTTTTTCATCCCGGATCGTACGTCGTGAGCCGCGAAAAAAACGAGAACCTAATCCATTACATTTCTATTACCGAATCCCACAGCACCTTGGGCAAGACAAGTTCGCTTCATGTAGAGGCTGGGCCAGCAAATTGAGGGCATAGGGCTTGGGACCAGGTCTCCGTCGCTCTGGTGCCCATAACTTTTGATCCGAAAGGAGTTACGCAGCGCACAACATACCGTTTGAAAGGTCTCCGAGAGCTCTGCGATGGGAGCTGCAATCTTGCTCGGCTGCAACGATTTTTGAAGCCCAAAATTGAACATTTTCATCAGTTTCGGGACACTTTTCTTCTTTTGCGCTGTTTCTGCGTCCCGGATCGTACGTCGTGAGCCGCGAAAAGAACGACAACCTAATCCATCACATTTCTATTACCGAATCCCACGACACCTTGGGCAAGACAACTTCGCTTCACGTAGATGCTGGGCCCGCAAACCGAGGGTGTGCGGCTTGGGACCAAGTCTCTGTCACTCTGGTGCCCATAACTTTTGATCCGTAAGGAGTTACGCGGCGCACAACATACTGTTAGAAAGCTCTCCGAGAATACTACAGCAGGATCAGCAGGCCTGCTCGGCTGCGCTTGTTTTTAGAGCCCAAAATCGAACGTTTTCATCAGTTCCGGGACACTTTTCTTCTTTTGCGCTATTTTTCCGTCTCGGATCGTACGTCGTGAGCCGCGAAAAGTACGACAACCTTATCCATCACATTTCTATTACCGAATCCCACAGCACCTTGGGAAAGACAACTTCGCTTCGCATAGATTCTGGGCCCGTAAACCGATGGCGTGGGGCTCGGGACCCGGTCTCCGTCGCTCCGGTGCCTATAACTTTTGATCCGTAAGGAGTTACGCGGCGCACAGCATACCGTTGGAAAGCTCTCCGAGAGCTCTGCGATGGGGGCTGCAATCTTGCTCGACTGCAATGATTTTTGAAGCCCAAAATTGAACGTTTTCATCAGTTTCGGGACACTTTTCTTCTTTTGCGCTATTTCTGCATCCCGGATCGTACGTCGTGAGCCACGAAAAGAAAGACAACCTAATCCATCACATTTCTATTACCGAATCCCACGGCACCTTGGGCAAGACAACTTCGCTTCACGTAGATGCTGGGCCCGAAAACCGAGGGTGTGCGGCTTGGGACCAAGTCTCTGTCACTCTGGTGCCCATAACTTTTGATCCGTAAGGAGTTACGTGGCGCACAACATACTGTTAGAATGCTCTCCCAGAACTCTACAACAGGATCAGCAAGCTTGCTCGGCCGCCACTATTTTTGGCGCCCAAAATCGAACGTTTTCAACAGTTTCAGGACACTTTTCTTCTTTTATGCTATTTTTTCGTCCCGAATCGTACGTCGTGAGCCGCGAAAAGGACTACAACCAAATCCATCACATTTTTATTGCCGAATCCTATTTCACCTTGGGCAAGACAACGTCGCTTCACATATTGGCTGGGCCCGCAAACCGGGGGCGTGGGGCTTGGGACTAGTTCTCCGTCGCTCTGGTGCCCTTAACTTTAGCTCCGTAAGGAGTTACGGGCAAAAAGCATACTGTTGGAAAGCTCTCTGAGGGCTCTACAACGGACGCAGTAAGCCTGCTCTGTTGCAACTGTTTTCGGAGCCAAAAATTGAACGTTTTCATCAGTTTCGGGACACTTTTCTTCCTTTGTGTTATTTTTTCATCCCGGATCGTACGTCGTGAGCCGCGAAAAGGACGACAACTAATGCATCACATTTCTATTACCGAATTCCATAGCACCTTGGGCAAGACAACTTCAATTCACGTAAAGGCTGGGCCCGCAAACCGAGGGCGTGGGGCTTGGGACCAAGTCTCCGTCGCTCTGGTACCCATAACTTTTGATCCGTAAGGAGTTACGGAGAGCACTGCATACCGTTAGAAAGCTCACCGAGAACTCTACGACGGGGGCATCAAGCCCGCTCGGCTGTGCCTATTATTGTAGCCTAAACTCGAATGTTTTTATCAGTTCCGGGACACTTTTCTTCTTTTGCGCTGTTTTTCACGTAGAGGCTGGGCCTTCAAACCGAGGTCGTGGGGCTTGGGACCAGGTCTCCATCGCTCTAGTGCCCATAACTTTTGATCCGTAAGGAGTTACGTGACGCACAGCATACCGTTGAAAGCTCTCCGAGAGCTCTATGATAGGGGCAACAAGCCTGCTCGGCTACAACTGTTTTTAGAGCCCAAAATCGAACGTTTTCATCAGTTTCGGGATACTTTTCAACTATTGCGCTGTTTTTCGGTCGTGGATCGTACGTCGTGAGCCGCGAAAAGGACGACAACCTAATCCATCACATTTCTATTACTGAATCCCACGGCACCTTGGGCAAGACAACTTCGCTTCACGTAGAGGCCGGGCCGGCAAACCGAGGGAACGGGGCTTGGGATCAGGTCTCCGTCGCTCTGGTAGTCATAAATTTTGATCCGTAAGGAGTTACGCGGCGCACAACATACCGTTAGAAAGCTCTCCGAGAACTCAACGACGGGGGCAGCAAGCCTGCTCGGTTGCCTCTATTTAAGGAGCCCAAGATCAAATGTTTTCGTCAGTTTTGGGTCAATTTTCTTCTTTTGCGCTGTTTTTACGTCCTGGATCGTACGTCATGAGTCGCAAAAAGGACGAAAACCTAATCCATCACAATTCTATTATCGAATCCCACGACACCTTGGGCAAGACAACTTCGCTACACGTAGAGGCTAGGCCCTTAAACCGAGGGCGTGGGACCAGGTCTCCGTCGCTCCGGTGCACATAACTTTTGATCCGTAAGGAGTTACGCGGCGTACAGCATACCGTTGGAAAGCTCTCCTAGAGCTCTACAACGTGGGCAACAAGTCTGCTCGGCTGCCACTGTTTTCGCAGCCCAAAATCGAACGTTTTCATCAGTTTTGGACACTTTTCTTCTTTTGTGCTGTTTATCCGTCCTAGATCGTACGTCGTGAGCCGCGAAAAGGATTACAACCTAATCCATCACATTTCTATTACCGAATCCGACAGCACCTTGGGCAAGACAAGTGCGCTTCATGTAGAGGCTGGGTCCGCAAATCGAGGGTGTAGGGCTTGGGACAAGGTCTCTGTCGCTCGGGTGCCAATAACTTTTGATCCATAAGGAGGTACGCGGCGCTCAACATACCGTTTGAAAGCTCTCCGAGAGCTCTACGACTGGGGCTGCAATCCCGCTCGGCTGTAACTATTTTCAGAGCCCAAAATCGAACGTTTTCATCAGTTTCGGGATACTTTTCTTCTTTTGCGTTGTTTTTGAGTCCCGGATCGTACGTTGTGAGCCGCGAAAAGAACGACAACCTAATCCATCACATTTCTATTACCGAATCCCACAGTACCTTGGGCAAGACAACTTCGCTTCACGTAGATGCTGGGCCGGCAAACCGAGGGTGTGCGACTTGGGACCAGGTCTTCGTCACTCAGTTGCCCATAACTTTTTGATCTGTAAGGAGTTATGCGGCACACATCATACTGTTAGAAAGCTCTTCGAGAGCAGGCCTGCTCGGTTGCACTTGTTTTTAGAGTCCAAAATCGAACGTTTTCATCTGTTTCGGGACACTTTTCTTCTTTTACGCTATTTTTTCATCCCGGATCGTACGTCGTGAGCCGTGAAAAGTACGATAACCTAATTCATCACATTTCTTTTACCGAATCCCATGGCACCTTGGGCAAGACAACTTCACTTCGCATAGAGGCTGGTCCCGTAAACCGAGGGCGTGGGGCTTGGGACCAGGTCTCCATCGCTCCGATGCTCATAACTTTTGATCCGTGAGAAGTTACGCGGCGTACAACATACCATTGGAAAGCTCTCCGAGATCTCTACGACGGAGGCAGGAAGCCTACTCTGCTGCAATTGTTTTTGGAGCCCAAAATCGAACGTTCACGCACACTGGGCGGCATCGGGCTTGCCGGTGCAACCATGACTACCATTGTCCAATTCCCTCTCTCACTTGGGGGCTAGACTTCCTCGGAGAGTTGGGTCGTAGGATTTCGGGGTACATCCGGTGTACACCCATTGGCGTGATAAGTGGATGATTTGAAGTCGGCCGCAACAACTGATACTGGAAATGAACTGATATCAAAAGCTCACCGTATCCTTTTCACTATGTGTATAAGTACTCTCGCTTGGTTCCTAGAGGACCTCGGGGAGGAAAGACGGGTAATTGTGTTCTTTTGCTTTTATATTACATTATGAACTTACTTGTGATATATGTCATGCTTGTAAAAGGTTTTCATAAGTTGAACCGGAAAAAGAGTTTCAAAGTTATTTCTCGTTTCCCCCTCGCTGAGTTCATAAGGACTCACCCTCTTTTATCATCTCAGGTGAAGAAAACCTGGAACAGGTACCCGAGGACAATGTGCCTAACGATGATTCCTTGGAATGATTGCTTGCCCTACGTGCCTTACTTGACTATAGCCATTTTGTGAATGATATGTTGCTTGAAGACTATTTCTTATGTTGCTTGTTGTTGTATTGTAAATGACCCTCGTTGTAATTTGGGGTCTAATTTTGGCTTGTATTGATCATAACTAGTTAGACACTCTTATGGTCATTTTTGCTATCGCTACTGGCTAGTATCTATCACAGGCTTATGAAGTATCAGGTAAAGGATTAAGTAAATAAATCTATCCAATCTTAAGCAGGTACTCATTGGTAGGCTAAGATCAACAAGTACTTTGTAACAAGGATCAACAAACAAACGAGACATAGTATCATGCTAGGTTATTCATCAAACGAGACTTCGAGATAACCAGTAGGCGTTCGATTGGTTATAAATAGTAATCTTAGTTGGAAATGAAATTGAAAATAAAGTTTTGAGGCCTTTAGAAAATTAGGTCAAACTAAAGAGCCCAATTACAGCCGTTATGCTGCCGATTTTCTGGAGAAATTGTGGAGTTTAGGCTAAAATGTTAAGTGTTAAACCTTCTTGAACGATTAAGTACGTGAAAGGAATTGAATGTTTAGATCACTCCCTAGTCTAACCTCTATAGGTCGGGTTGGGGCGTGACAAGATAACTACGCTTCACGTAGAGCCTTGGCCCACAAACCGAGGGCGTGGGGCTTGGGACCAGGTCTACGTCGCTCAGGTGGCCATAACTTTTGATTCGTAAGGAGTTACGTAGCGAACAACATACCCTTGGAAAGCTCTCCGAGAGCTATACGACTTAGGCAGCAAGCTTGCTCTGCTGCACCTATTTTCGGATCCCAAAATCGAACGTTTTCATCAGTTTTGGGACACTTTTCTTTTTTTTGTGTTGTTTTTGCGTCCCGGATCGTACGTCGTGAGCTGTGAAAAGGACGACTACCTAATCCATCACATTTCTATTACCAAATCCCCAGGCACCTTGGGCAAGACAACTTCGCTTCACGTAGAGACTGGGCCCGCAAACCGAGTGCGTGGGGCTTAGGAATAGGTCTCCGTCGCTCCGGTGCCCATAACTTTTGATCCGTAAAGAGTTACGCGGCGCAAAGCATACCGTTGGAAAGCTCTCCGACAGCTCTACGATGGGGGCAGCAAGCCTGCTTGGCAGCAACTATTTTCGGAGCCCAAAATCAAACGTTTTTATCAATTTCGGGATACTTTAATTCTTTTGCATTTTTTTTGCGTCCCGGATCATACGTGGTGAGCCGCGAAAAGGACGACATCCTAATCTATCACATTTTTATTACCGAATAGCAAGACACCTTGGGCAAGACAACTTCGCTTCACGTAATGGCTGGGCCCATAAACCGAGGGCTTGGGGCTTGGGACCAGGTCTCCGTCGCTCCGGTGCCCATAACTTTTTATCCGTAAGAAGTTATGCGGCACACAGCATACCGTTAGAAAGCTCTCTGAGAGCTGTACGATGGAGGCAACAAGCCTGCTCAGCTGCAATAATTTTCGGAGCCCAAAATTGAATGTTTTCATTAGTTTCGTGACACTTTTCTTCTTTTGCGCTATTTTTTCGTCACGGATCGTACGTCGTGAGCCACAAAAAGTACGACAACCTAATCCATCACATTTCCATTACCGAATCCCATGGCACCTTGGGCATGACAACTTCACTTCACGTAGAGGCTGGGCCCGCAAACTGAGGGTGTAGGGCTTGAGACCAAGTCTCCGTTGCTCCGGTGCCCATAACTTTTGATCCTTAAGGAGTTACGCAGCGCGCACAGCATACCGTTAGAAAGCTCTCCGAGAACTCTACGACGGGGGCAGCAGGCCAGCAAAGCTGCAGCTATTTTCAGAGCCCAAAATCGAACGTTTTCATCAATTCCGGGACACTTTTTTTCTTTTGCGCTGTCTTTCCGTCCCGGATCGTACGTCGTGAGCCGCGAAAAGTATGACAACCTAATCTATCACGTTTCTATTACCGAATCCCACAGGACCTTAGGCAAGACAACTTCGCTTCACGTAGAAGCAGGGTCCGCAAGCCGATGGCGTGTGGCTTGGGACCAGGTCTCCGTCGGTCCATTGCCCATAACTTTTGATTCGTAAGGAGTTACGCGGTGCACAGCATACCGTTAGAAAGCTGTCCGAGAGCTCTACGATGGGGGCAGCAAGTCTGCCCGGCTGCAATAATTTTCAGAGCCCAAAATTGAACATTTTCATCAGTTTGGGAACACTCTTCTCCTTTTGCGCTATTTTTTTAATCCCGAATCGTACGTTGTGAGCGGCAAAAAAAGACGAAAACCTAATCCATCACATTTCTATTACCGAATCCCACGGCACCTTGGGCAAGACAAGTTCGCTTCACGTAGAAGCTAGGCTCGCAAACTGAGGGCGTAGGGCTTGGGACCAGGTCTCCGTCGCTCCGGTGCCCATAACCTTTGATCCTTAAGGAGTTATGCGGCGCACAACATACCGTTAGAAAGCTTTCCGAGAACTCTACAACGGGGGCAGTAGGCCTACTCGGCTGCATCTATTTTCAGAGCCCAAAATCACACGTTTTCATCAGTTCCGGGACACTTTTCTTCTTTTGCACTGTCTTTCTGTCCCGGATCGTACGACGTGAGCCGCAAAAAGTACGACAACCTAATCTACCACGTTTCTATTACCGAATCCCATGGTACCTTGGGCAAGACAACTTCGCTTCACGTAGAGGCTTGGCCCGCAAACCGAGGGCGTGGGGCTTAGGACCAGGTCTCCGTCGCTCCGGTTCCCATAACTTTTGATCCGTAAGGAGTTATGCGGCGCACAAGATACCATTGGAAAGCTCTCTAAGAGCTCTACGACGTAGGTAGCAAGCCTGCTCAGCTGCGCCTGTTTTCAGAGCCCAAAATTGTATGTGTTCATCAATTTCGGAATATTTTTCTTGTTTTGCGCTATGTTTTCATCCCGGATCGTACGTCGTGAGCCGCGAAAAGGATGACAAGCTAATCTATCACATTTCTATTACCGAATCCCACGGCACCTTGGGAAAGACAACTTCGCTTCATGTAGAGGCTGGGCCTACAAACTGAGGGCGTAGGGCTTGGGACCAGGTCTCCGTCGTTTTGGTGGCCATAACTTTTGATCCATAAGGAGTAAAGCGGCGCACAGCATACCCTTGGAAAGCTTTCCGAGAGCTATACGACGTAGGAAGAAAGCCTGCTCCACTTCACATATTTTCGAATCCCAAAATCCAACGTTCTCATCAGTTTAGGACACTTTTCTTCTTTTGCGCTGTTTTTGCGTCCCGGATCGTATGTCGTGAGCCGTGAAAAGGACGACTACCTAATCCATCACATTTCTATTACCGAATCCCCTAATACCTTGGGCAAGAAAACTTCGCTTCACGTAGAGGCTGGGCCCGCAAACTGAGTGCGTGGGGCTTAGGACCAGGTCTCCGTCACTCCGGTGCCCATAACTTTTGATCCGTAAGGAGTTACGCAGCGCAAAGCATACCGTTAGAAAGCTCTCCGACAGCTTTACGACGGGGGCAACAAGCTAGCTTGGCTGCAACTATTTTCGGAGCCCAAAATCAAATGTTTTTACCAATTTAGGGACACTTTTATTCTTTTGCATTTTTTTTGCGTCCCGGATCGTATGTCGTGAGCCGCGAAAAGGACGACATCCTAATCCATCACATTTTTATTGCGTCCCGAATCGCACCGCACCTTAGGCAAGACAACTTCGCTTCACATAGTGGTTGGGCTCGTAAACCGAGGGCTTGGGGCTTAGGACCAGGTCTCCGTCGCACCGGTGCCAATAACTTTTTATCCGTAAGAAGTTATACGGCGCACGACATACCGTTAGAAAGCTCTCTGAGAGCTCTACGACGGGGGCAGCAAGCCTGCTAGGCTGCGCCTATTTTTGGAGCCCAAAATTGAGCGTTTTCATCAGTTGCGCAATACTTTTCTTCTGTTGCGCTGTTTTTTCGTCACGGATCGTATGTCGTGAGCCACGAAAAGTATGACAACCTAATCCATCACATTTCTATTACCGAATCCCATGGTACCTTGGGCAAGACAACTTCGCTTCACGTAGAGGCTGGGCCTGCAAACTGAGGGTGTAGGGCTTGGGACCAAGTCTCCGTCGCTCTGGTGCCCATAACTTTTGATCCTTAAGGAGTTACGCGGCACACAACATACCGTTGGAAAGCTCTCCGAGAACTCTGCGATTCGGGAAACAGGCCTGCTCGGCTGCCCCTCTTTTCGGAGCCCAAAATCGAACGTTTTCATCAATTTTGGGACACTTTTCTTCTTTTGCGCTATTTTTCCGTCCCGGATCGTACGTCGTGAGCCGCAAAAAGTACGACAACCTAATCCATCACATTTCTATTCCTGAATCCCGTGGTACCTTGGGCAAGACAACTTCGCTTCACGTAGAGGCTAGGCCCGCAAACCGAGGGCGTGGGGCTTGGGAATAAGTCTCCGTCGCTCCGGTGCCCATAACTTTTGATCCGTAACGAGTTACGCAGCGCACAACATACCATTGGAAAGCTCTCCAAGAGCTCTACGACGGGGGCAGAAAGCTTGCTTGGCTGCGCCTATTTTCGGAGCCCAAAATCGAAAGTTTTCATCAATTTCGGGACACTTTTCCTCTTTTGCGCAATTTTTCTGTCCTGGATCGTACATCGTGAGCCGCAAAAATGACGGCAACATAATCCATCATATTTCTATTACCGAATCCCATGGCACCTTGGGCAAGACAACTTTACTTCACGTAGAGGTTGGGCCCGTAAACCGAGTGCGTAGGGCTTGGGACCAGGTCTCCGTCGCTCCGGTGCCCATAACTTTTGATCCATAAGGAGTTACGCGGTGCACTGCATACCGTTAGAAAGCTCTCTGAGAACTCTACGACGGCGGTAGTAGGCCTGCTCACCTGCACCTATTTTTGGAGCCCAAAATTGAATGTTTTCATCAGTTCCGGGATACTTTTCTTCTTTTGTGCTGTTTTTCCGTTCCCAATCGTACGTCGTGAGTCGGGAAAAGTACGACAACCTAATCCATCACATTTCTATTACTGAATCTCAAGGTACCTTGGGCAAGACAACTTCACTTCACGTAGAGGCTTGGCCCACAAACCGAGGGCGTGGGGCTTGGGACCAGCTCTCCGTCGCTCCGATCCCCATAACTTTTGATCCGTAAGGAGTTACGTGGCATACAACATACAATTGGAAAGCTCTCCGAGAGCTCTACGACGTAGGCAACAAGCCTGCTCAGCTGCACCTATTTTTGGATCCCAAAATCGAATATTTTCATCAGTTTCAGTATATTTTTCTTGTTTTGCGCTGTTTTTCTATCCTGGATCGTACGTCGTGAGCCACAAAAAGGATGACAACCTAATCTATCACATTTCTGTTACCAAATCCCCTGACACCTTTGGCAAGAGAACTTTGCTTCACGTAAAGGCTGGGCCCGCAAACCGAGTGCGTGGGGCTTGGGACCAGGTCTCCGTCGCTTTGGTGCCCATAAATTTTGATCCGTAAGGAGTTACGCGGAGCACAGCATACCGTTGGAAAGCTCTCCGACAGCTATACGATAGGGGCAGTAAACTTGCTCGGCTGCAACTATTTTCGGGGCCAAAAATAGAACGTTTTCATCTGTTTCGGGATAGTTTTCTTCTTTTGCGCTGTTTTTGCGCCCCGGATCGTACATCGTGAGCCGCAAAAAGGACGACATCCTAATCCATCACATTTTTATTACCGAATCCCACAGCACCTTGGGCAAGACAACTTCGCTTCACGTAGAGGCTGGGCCGGCAAACCGAGGGCGTGGGGCTTGGGACCAGGCCCCCGTCGCTCCGGTGCCTATGACTTTTGATCCGTAAGGAGTTACACGGCGCACAACATACCGTTAGAAAGCCCTCCGAGAACTATACTACAGGGGAAATAGGCCTACTCGGCTGCACCTATTTTCGGAGCCCAAAATCGATTGTTTTCATCAGTTCCTGGATACTTTTTTTCTTTTGCGCTGTTTTTTTGTCCTGGATCGTACGTTGTTAGCTGCGAAAATTACGACAACCTAATCCATCACATTTGTACTACCGAATCCCATGGTACCTTGGGCAAGACAACTTCGGTTCACGTAGATGCTGGGCCCGCAAACCGACGGCGTAGGGCTTGGGACCAGGTCTCCGTCGCTCCGGTGCCCATAACTTTTGATCCGCAAAGAGTTACATGGTGCACAGCATACCATTGGAATCCGAGAGCTCTACTACGGGGGCAGCAAGCCTGCTTTGCTGTGCCTATTTTTGGAACCCAAAATCGAACGTTTTCATCAGTTTCGGGACACTTTTCTTCTTTTGCACAGTTTTTCCGTACCGGATCATACGTCGTGAGCCGCAAAAAGGACGACAACATAATCCATCACATTTCTATTACCGAATCCCATGGTACCTTGGGCAATAGAACTTCGCTTCACGTAGAGGCTGGGCCCGTAAATCGAGGGCGTAGGGCATGGGACCAAGTCTCCGTCGCTCCGGTACCCATAACTTTGGATCCGTAAGGAGTTACGTGGTGCACAACATACAGTTAGAAAGCTCTCCGAGAACTCTACGACGGGGACAATAGACCTGCTTAGCTGCGCCTATTTTCGGAGCCCAAAATCAAATGTTTTCATCAAGTCCGGGACACTTTTCTTCTTTCGCCTTGTTTTTCCGTCCCGGATCGTACGTCGTGAGCCGCAAAAAGTACGACAACCTAATCCATCACATTTCTATTACCAAATCCCATGGAACCTTGGGCAAGACAACTTCTCTTCACGTAGAGGCTTGGCCCGCAAACCGAGGGCGTGGGGCTTGGGGCCAGGTGTCCGTCGCTCCAGTGCCCATAACTTTTGATCCGTAAGGAGTTACACGGGAGCGACGGAGCCCATAACTTTTGATCTGTAAAGAATTACACGGTGCACAGCATACCATTGGAAAGCTCTCCGAGAGCTCTACAATGTAGGCAACAAGCCTTCTTAGCCGCGCCCGTTTTGCAAGTCCAAAATTGAAAGTTTTCATCAGTTTTGGGACACTTTTCTTCTTTTACGATATTTTTGCATCCCGGATCGTACGTCGTGAGCCGCGAAAAGGACGACAACCTAATCCATCACATTTCTATTACTGAATCCCCCTGCAACTTGGGCAAGACAACTTTGCTTCACGTAGAGGATGGGCTTGCAAACCGAGTGGGTGGGGCTTGGGACCAGGTCTCCGTCGCTCCAGTGCCCACAACTTTTGATCCGTAAGGAGTTACGCGGCGCACATCATACCGTTGGAAAGCTCTCCGACAGCTCTACGACGGGGGCAGCAAGCCTGCTCGGCTGCAACTATTTTTTGAGCCCAAAATTGAACGTTTTCATAAGTTTTGGGACACTTTTCTTCGTTTGTGCTATTTTTGCGTCCCGCATTGTACGTGGTAAGCCGCGAAAAGGATGACATCCTAATCCATCACATTTTTATTGCTGAACCCCACGTCATCTTGGGCAAGACAACTTCACTTCACGTAGTGACTGGGCCCGCAAACCGAGGGCGAGGGGCTTGGGACCAGGTCTCCGTCGCTTCGGTGCCTATAACTTTTGATCCGTAAGGAGTTACGCGGCGCACAACATACCGTTAGAAAGCTCTGCGAGAACTCTACGACGGGGGCAACAGGCCTGCTCAGCTGTGCATGTTTTCAGAGCCCAAAATCGAACGTTTTCATCAGTTCTGGGACATTTTTCTTCTTTTGCGCTATTTTTTTGTCCCGGATCATACGTCGTGAGCCGCAAAAAGTACGACAACCTAATCCATCACATTTCTATTACCAAATCCCATGGAACTTGGGCAAGACAACTTCGCTTCACGTAGAGGCTTGGCCTGCAAACCGAGGGCGTGGGGCTTGGGGCCAGGTGTCAGTCGGTCCAGTGCCTATAACTTTTGATCCGTAAGGAGTTACACGGGAGCTACGGAGGCCATAACTTTTGATCCGTAAGGAGTTACACGGCGCACAACATACCATTGGAAAGCTCTCCGATAGCTCTACAATGTAGGCAGCAAGCCTTCTCAGCCGCGCCTGTTTTGCAAGTCCAAAATCGAAAGTTTTCATCAGTTTTGGGCCACTTTTCTTTTTTTGTTATATTTTTGCGTCCCGGATCGTACGTCGTGAACCGCAAAAAGGACAACAACCTAATCCATCACATTTCTATTACTGAATTCCCCAGCACCTTGGGCAAGACAACTTTGCTTCACGTAGAGGCTGGGCTTGCAAACCGAGTGGGTGGGGCTTGAGACCAGGTCTCCGTCGCTCTGGTGCCCATAACTTTTGATCTGTAGGGAGTTACGCGGCGCACAACATACCGTTGGAAATCTCTCCGGCAGCTCTACAACGGGGGCAGCAAGCCTGCTCAGCTGCAACTATTTTTCGGGCCCAAAACTGAATGTTTTCATAAGTTTTTGGACACTTTTCTTCGTTTGTGCTATTTTTGCATCCCGCATTGTACGTCGTGAGCCGCGAAAAGGATGACATCCTAATCCATCACATTTTTATTACCGAACCCCACGTCACCTTGGGCAAGACAACTTCGCTTCACGTAGTGGCTGGGCCCGCAAACCGAGGGCGTGGGGCTTAGGACCAGGTCTCCGTCGCTTCGGTGCCTATAACTTTTGATTCGTAAGGAGTTACGCGGCGCACAACATACCGTTGGAAAGCTCTCTGAGAACTCTACGTCGGGGGAAACAGGCCTGCTCAGATGCGCCTATTTTTGGATGCCAAAATCGAACATTTTCATTAGTTCTTGGACATTTTTCTTCTTTTGTGCTATTTTTCTGTCCCGGATCGTACGTCGTGAGCCGCAAAAAGTACGACAACCTAATCCATCACATTTCTATTACCGAATCCCATGGTACCTTAGGCAACACAACTTCGCTTCACGTAGAGGCTGGGCCCGCAAACAGAGGGCGTGGGGGTTGGGACCAGTTCTCCGTCGATCCGGTACCCATAACTTTTGATCTGTAAGGAGTAACGCGGCCCACAGCATACCATTGGAAAGCTCTCCGAGAACTATACAACGGAGGCAGCAGGCCTGCTCAGCTGCGCCTATTTTCAGAGCCAAAATCGAACGTTTTCATCAGTTCTGGTACGCTTTTCTTCTTTTGCGTTGTTTTTTGATCCCGGATCGTACGTCGTGAGCCGCGAAAAGTACGACAACCTAATCCATCACATTTTCATTACCTAATCCCATGGTACCTTGGGCAAGACAATTTCGCTTCACGTAGAGGCTAGGCCCGCAAACCGAGGGCGTGAGGCTTGGGACCAAGTCTTCGTCGCTCCGGTGCCCATAACTTTTGATCCGTATGGAGTTACGCAACGCACAACATATCATTGGAAAGCTCTCCGAGAGCTTTACGACATAGGGAACAAGCCTGCTCAGCTATGCCTATTTTTGGAGCCCAAAATCAAATGTTTTCATCAATTTCGGGACACTTTTCTTGTTTTGTGCTATTTTTTCATCCCGGATTGTACGTCGTGAGCCACGAAAAGGACGACAACCTAATCCATCACATTTCTATTACCAAATTCCCTGGCACCTTTGGCAAGACAACTTCGCTTCACGTAGAGGCTGGGCCCACAAACCGAGTACGTGGGGCTTGGGACCAGGTCTCCGTCACTTCGGTGCCCATAAATTTTGATCCGAAAGGAGTTACGCGGCGCACAGTACACCGTTGGAAAGCTCTCCAATAGCTCTACGACAAGGGCAGTAAGCTTGCTCAGCTGCAACTGTTTTCAGAGCCCAAAATTGAACATTTTCATCAGTTTCGGGACACTTTTCTTCTTTTGCGCTGTTTTTGCTTCCTGGATCGTACGTCGTGAGTCGCAAAAAGGACGACATCCTAATCCAGCACATTTTTATTACCGAATCCTATGGCACCTTGGGCAAGACAACTTAGCTTCCCGTAGTGACTAGGCTCGCAAACCGAGGGCGTGGGGCTTGGGACCAGGTCTCCGTCGCTCTGGTGCACATAACTTTTGATCCGTAAGGAATTACACGGTGCACAACATACCGTTAGAAACCTTTCTGAGAACTCTACGACGAGGGCAACTGGCCTACTCAGTTCTACCCATTTTTGGAGCCCAAAATTGAACACTTTCATCAGTTCTGGGACACTTTTCTTATTTTACGTTATTTTTCCATCCCGGATCATACGTCGTTAGTCGCAAAAAGTATGACAACCTAATCCACCACATTTCTATTACCGAATCCCATGGTACCTTGGGCAAGACAACTTCGCTTCACGTAGAGGCTTGGCCCGCAAACCGAGGGTGTGGGGCTTCGGACCAGGTCTCCGTCGCTCCGGTGCCCATAACTTTTGATCCGTAAGGAGTTATGCGGCGCACAGCATACCATTGGACAGCTCTCCGAGAGCTCTACGACCGGGGCAGCAAGCCTGCTCGGTTGTGCCTATTTTTGGAGCCCAAAATCGAATGTTTTCATCAATTTCGAGACACTTTTATTCTTTTGCGCTGTTTTTCCGTCCCGAATCGTACGTCGTGAGCCGCGAAAAGGGCAATAACATAATCCATCATATTTCTATTAGCGAATTCCATGGAACCTTGGGCAAGACAACTTCGCTTCACGTGGAGGCTAGGCCCGTAAACCGCGGGCGTAGGGCTTGGGACCAGGTCTCCGTCGTTCAGCTGCTATGAGGCCCGACCTCGATTTGCATGCGATACCTCATTTTGTGTGTCCTAACCTAGAATTTTATGCCTTGACTTTGGTTCAAGAGTCGTGTCTCATTTTATGTGCCTTGAATCGAATTACGTGCATTCATTTAGGGTTGCGTGCATTTTCTTGGGAAACGTGCATTCATCTCGTAGTTCATGATTTACCTCGTAGTACGTGACCTAAACCTAGGAAAGCGTGCCCGCACACTAATCAAATGCACATTTCAAAACATGCTTTAGATGACACAAAATCAGAAATTTTAGAAGCTCAAGGCCGACACATGCTCACACAAACATTTCATTCTTTTCAAACTTCTCATTCTCTCATTTACACTCTCTTTCTCTCGGCCTTGGCTGCAACCTTAGGCTCCATAGCTTAAGCTCTCATTCTAAGGCTCTCCCAGGCATTCAAGACTCTAAGGAACTCGACCAAGCAAGCAAGAAGCAAGGAGATTTGCATGCAAGCTCATAGAACACTCATTTCGGCCCTAGGTATGTTAGATAGCTTTTCTTTCATCTCCCTTTTGTTCTAACCACATGCACGTACTAAGGACATGGTAACTCAGCTAGGAATTAAGGAAATCAAGCAATATCTCTCGGCCAAACAAGGAGAGAAGACCGTTTGTGCATCTTCAAGAGTTTTGAGCATCATTTGTTGTCAATAGGCTAAGGTGAGGGTTAATCTTTTTTAAACGCTTTCAAAAACCACATGCATGCCTTCATATGTCTATTTTTACCTCTGTACTTGTGGTATATGTGTGTACATGAGCTTTTGTAACCATGCATGGCAAGATATTTAGCTTGAACTTGGAGATAGGTAAAATCACGAAAATGGCAGATTTCTGACTTGTTAGAGCGAAGTGAATTTGGCCTTGTAGATGATGTTTAAAATGCATGAAAATTGGTAGGTGGCTAGTTTTGCCAGTTCTGAGAATTTGTCATAGAAATAGGCCAAGGCCAATTTTGACTCTAAGGTCTCCAAAATGGCAAAACATCGAAGGGTGTCTAAATCTGAAAAATCTGGGAAAATGGAGCAGGTTTTTGGCAGTTCACTGTCCTTGTAGAACGAAAAGTTTTTACTTAGTAAATGATATCTAAAATGCATGAAATTTGGTAGGTTGCCATATTTTTCAGTTCTGGACATTTTTTTCAGAAATAGACTAAAGCTAAATTTGACCCTAAGACCCTCAAAAATGGCAAGTATTAAAATATGTACGAATCTGGACAGTTTTGCGTAATCTCACGGTTTTAGCTATAACTCTTGAATCCGAACTCCAAATGATGCGAGGTTTGTTTCTGGATTTAGTTCACTCAATAATATTTAATTTGACATTTTATTCACTATAATTGGAGATTTTTTGCTTGTCTAAATGATTGTGGGTAAACAGACCATTGCGGTGAGGTTTTTATCTAGTGATATGCTTTAAAATTATTGTAACTCCTCTTGTGGTATTGAATGCTTGGGATTGTGGCACGTAGATGTTGTGTGGAATGTATTGGATGATTGAGGATGTTTTAATTAATCGATGCATAGCTTGGGTTTAATTACGTGACAACTTGCGGCTTAATCGCACGTGTAAGCATGAATTGAAACCCTATTGACTATGAAAACTCGCTAAGTGTTGATCCTATAGTTATTGTGTCTAATTGTGTGATTAGTGGGCTGCCTAATAAATGTTAAGTATGCTTGAAATGTGATTCCAATGATTACATGTTGATAAGTAAACTTTTCTTGCACCCGGTCTCATGTGGACGTCCTTGCATGCTTGTATAAACTTATTACTTGATTACGTGAACCCCGAAATGAGTTATATGACTTGATTTACATGTGTTACATGGCTGCCCGTTTAATATTCATATAACTCCATGTATTTTACAAGCAAAATTACATGTCAAAGCATGCCTTGTGTGTTTACTTGTCAATGTGCGATCTTATAACTGCTCGGAGGCAACCTACTTCGTTGTCCTCCTACTGTGATATGTTAAATGTTATAAATGTGCATTGCATACAAGGTTGCAACCTTTCATTCTGGCGTGGTAGCGTTTCACGCACACCAGGTGGCATCGGCTTTGCCGGTGCAACCGTGACTACCATTGTCCAATTCCTTCTCTCGCTTGGGGGCTAGACTTCCTCGGGGAGTTGGGTCGTAAGATTTTAGGGTACATCCGGAGTACACCCATTTGGCGTGATAAGTGGATGATTTGAAGTCGGCCGCAACAACTGATATTGGAAATTAATTGAGAGCAAAAGCTCACCGTATCCTTTTCACTATGTGTATAAGTACTCTCGCTTGGTTCCCAGTGGACCTCGGGGAGGAAAGATGGGTAATTGTGTTCTTTTACTTTTATATTACATTATGAACTTACTGTGTTATATGTCATGCTTTCAAAAGGGTTTTTCATAAGTTAAACCGGAAAAAGAGTTTCAAAACGTATTTCCCATTCCCCATCGCTGAGTTCATAAGGACTCACCCTCTTTTATCATCTCAGGTGAAGAAGATCAGGAACAGGTACCTGAGGATAACGTGCCTATCGATGACTTCTTGGAGTGATTGCCTGCCCTACGTGCCTTACTTGACTGTGGCTATTTTGTGAACGATATGTTGTTTTGAATACTATTCCTTATGTTGCTTGTTGTCGTTATTGTAAATGACCCCCGTTATAATTTGAAGTCTAATTTGATTTGTACCGATATTAACTAGACAGACACCCTATTTGCTCGTTTTGCTACTTTGATTAGTAACTACTATAGGCTTATGAAGTATTAGGCAAAGGGCTAAGTAAAATGAATCTATTCAATCTTAAGCAGGTACTCATGTGTAAGCTAAGACCAACAGGTACTTGTGTAACATGAATTGACACATAAATGAGACATAGTTGCTATGCTAGGTGTTAATCAAACGAGACTTGAGATAAATAGTGGACATATCAATTGGTGATAAATAGTAATCTTAGTTGGAATCGAATTTGAGATTGAAAGTTTTGAGGCGTTTAGAAAATTAGGTCAAACTAAAGAGCCAATTACAGCCGTTATGCTGTCGGTTTTCTGAAGAATTTTTGGAGTTCTACTCTAACGGATAAGCTTATTCTTCATTAATCAGTTATAGTCATAAAAGAACGTGAATGTTTAGATCACACCTTAGTCTAACCTCTATAGGTCTGGTTGAGGGCGTGACAGCTGTGCCTGTTTTCGGAGCCCAAAATCGAACGTTTTCGTCAGTTCCGGGACACTTTTCTTCTTTTGCGCTATTTTTTCGTCTCGGATGGTACGTCGTGAGCCGCGAAAAGGACGACAACCTAATCCATCACATTTCTATTACCGAATCCCACGGTACCTTGGGCAAGACAACTTCGCTTCACATAGAGGTTTGGACTGCAAACCAAGGGCGTGGGGCTTGGGACCTGGTCTCTGTCGCTCCGGTACCCATAACTTTTGATCCGTAAGGAGTTACGCGGTGCACAACATACCATTGGGAAGCTCTGCGAGAGCTCTATGATGTAGGCAGCAAGCTTGTCCAGTTGCGCCCATTTTCGGAGCCCAAAATCGAATGTTTTCATCAATTTTGGGACACTTTTATGATTTTGCGCTATTTTTTCATCCCAAATTGTACGTCGTGACCCACGAAAAGGACAACAACCTATTCCATCACATTTCTATTACCGAATCCCCCGTCACCTTGGGCAAGACAACTTCGCTTCACGAAGTGGTTGGGCCCGCAAACCTAGGGCGTAGGGCTTGGGACCAGGTCTCCGTCGCTCCGGTGCCTATAACCTTTGATTTGTAAGGAGTTACGCAGCGCACAGCATACCGTTAGAAAGCTCTCCGAGAACACTACGACAAGGGCAACTGGCCTGCTCGGCTGCGCCTATTTTTGGAGCCTAAAATCCAACATTTTCATCAGTTTCGAGACACTTTTCTTCTTTTGCGCTGTTTTTTCATCCCGGATCGTTGGTCGTGAGCCGCGAAAAGGATGACAACCTAATCCATCACATTTCTATTACCGAATCCCATGATACCTTGGGCAAGACAACTTTGCTTCACATAGAGGTTTGGCCCGCAAACCGAGGGTGTAGGGCTTGGGACCAGGTCTTTGTCGCGCCGGTACCCATAACTTTTGATCCGTAAGGAGTTACACGGTGCACAACATACCATTGGAAAGCTCTGCGAGAGCTCTACGATGTAGGCAGCAAGCCTGTCCAATTGCACCCATTTTCGGAGCCCAAAATCGAATGTTTTCATCAGTTTTGGGACACTTTTCTGATTTTGTGCTATTTTTTCATCCCAGATTGTACGTCGTGAGCCATGAAAAGGACGACAACCTATTCCATCACATTTCTATTACCGAATCCCCCGTCACCTTGGGCAAGACAACTTCGCTTCACGTAGTGGTTGGGACCGCAAACCTAGGGCGTGGAGCTTAGGACTAGGTCTCCGTCGCTCCGGTGCCTATAACCTTTGATCTGTAAGGAGTTACGCGGCGCACAGCATACCGTTAGAAAGCTCTCCGAGAACACTGCAACAAGGGCAACTGGCCAGCTCAGCTGCGCCTATTTTCGGAGCCTAAAATCCAACATTTTCATCAGTTTCGGGACACTTTTCTTCTTTTGCGCTATTTTTTCATCCCGGATCGATGGTCGTGAGCCGCGAAAAGGATGACAACCTAATCCATCACATTTCTATTACTGAATCCCATCGCGTGGGGCTTGGGACGGAGACCTTGGGCAAGACAAGTTCGCTTCACGTAGAGGCTGGGCCTGCAAACCGAGGGCGTGGGGCTTGGGACCAGGTCTCATCGCTCCGGTGCCCAGAACTTTTGATCTGTAAGGAGTTACGCAGCGCACAGCATACCGTTGGAAATCTCTCCAAGAGTACTACGACGGAGGCAGCAAACCTGCTCAGTTGCGCCTATTTTCGGAGCCCAAAATTGAACATTTTCATCTGTTTCGGGACACTTTTCTTCTTTTGCGCTATTTTTTCGTCCCGGATCTTACGTCGTGAGCAGCGAAAAGGACGACAATGTAATCCATCACATTTCTGTTACTGAATCCCATGGTACCTTGGGCAAGACAACTTCGATTCACGTAGAGGCTAGGCCCGCAAACCGAGGGCGTGGGGCTTGGGACCAGGTCTCCGTCGCTGGGTGCCCATAACTTTTGATCCGTAAGGAGTTACGCAGTGTATAGCATACCGTTAGAAAGCTCTCCGAGAACTCTATGACGGGGGCAGCAAGCCTGATTTGCTCCGCCTGCTTTCGAAGCCCAAAATCGAATGTTTTCATTAGTTTTGCGACACTTTTCTTCTTTTGCTCTGTTTTTTTGTCACGGATTGTACGTCGTGAGGCGCGAAAAGGACGACAACCTAATCTATCACATTTTTATTACCGAATCCCATGACACCTTGATCAAGACAACATCACTTCACGTAGAGGCTGGGCCCGCAAACCGAGGGCATTGGGCTTGGGACCAGGTCTCCGTCGCTCTAGTGTCAATAACTTTTGATACGTAAGGAGTTACGCGGCGCACATCATAACTTTGGAAAGCTCTCTGGGAGCTCTACAACGGGGGTAGCAAGCTTGCTCGGCTGCACTTGTTTTCGAAGCCCAAAATCGAACGTTTTCATAAGTTTCAGGACACTTTTCTTCTCTTGAGATATTTTTTCGTCCCGGATCGTAAGTTATGAGCCCCGAAAAAGACGACAACCTAATCCATCACATTTCTATTACCGAATCCCGCACCACATTAGGCAAGACAACTTTGCTTCACGTAGAGGCTAGGCACGCAAACTGAAGGCATGGGGCTTGGGACTAGGTCTTTGTCGCTCCAGTGCCCATAACTTTTGATCCGTAAGGAGTTACGTGGCACACAACATACCGTTGGAAGGCTCTCCTAGAGCTCTACGATGAATGCAATAAGCCTGCTTAGCTGCAACTATTTTCGGAGCCCAAAATCGAACGTTTTCATCAGTTTCGGGATACTTTTCTTCTTTTATGGCATTTTTTCTGTCCCGGATCGTACCTCGTGAGCCACAAAATGGACGAAAACCTAATCCATCTCATTTCTATTACCGAATCCCACGGGACCTTAGGCAAGACAACCTCGCCTCACGTAGAGGCGAGGCCCGTAAACCGAGGGCATGGGGCTTGGGACTAGTTCTCCGTCGCTCCGGTGCCCATAACAATTTGATCCGTAAGGAGTTACACGGAGCTCAGCATACAGTTAGAAAGCTCTTCGAGAGCTCTACGACGGGGGCAGCAAGCCTGCTCGGCTGTGCTAGTTTTCAAAGCCTAAAATTTAACGTTTTCATCAATGTCGGGGCACTTTTCTTCTTTTACGCTGTTTTTCTGTCCCGGAACGCATGTCGTGATCCGCGAAAAGGACGACAACCTAATCCATCAAATTTTTATTACCGAATCACACGGCACCTTGGGCAAGACAACTTCACTTCACGTAGAGGCTGGGCCCGCAAACCGAGGGTGTGGGGCTTAGGACCAGGTCTCCGTTGCTCCGGTGCCCATAACTTTTGATCTGCAAGGAGTTACGCGGCGGACAACATACCGTTGGAAAGCTCTCCGAGAGCTCTACGACAGGGGCAGCAAGCCTGCTCGTCAACAACTGTTTTTGGATCCAAAATCAAACATTTTTATCAGTTTCGAGACACTTTTCTTCTTTTGCGCTGTTTTGGCATCCCGGATCGTACGTCGTGAGCCGTGAAAAGGATGACATCGTAATCCATCATATTTCTATTTCTGAATTCCATGGCACCTTGGGCAAGACAACTTCGCTTCACGTAGTGGCAGGGCCCGCAAACCGAGGGCGTAGGGCTTGGATCCAGGTCTCCGTCGCTTCGGTGCCCATAACTTTTGATTCGTAAGGAGTTACGCGGTGCACATCATACCGTTAGAAAGCTCTCCGAGAACTCTACGATAGGGGCAACAGTCCTGCTTGGCTACTCCTATTTTCAGAGCCCAAAATCGAACATTTTCATCTGTTCCGGGATACTTTTCTTGTTTTGCTCTGTTTTTCCATCCTGGATCGTACGTCGTGAGCCGTGAAAAGGATGACAACCTAATCCATCACATTTCTATTACCGAATCCCACGGTACCTTGGGCAAGACAACTTCGCTTCACGTAGTGGCTGGGCCCACAAACCGAGGCCGTGGGGCTTGGGACCAGGTCTCCGTCCCCCCGGTGCCCATAACTTTTGATTCGTAAAAAGTTACGCGGTGCACAGCATACCATTGGAAAGCTCTTCGAGAGCTCTACGGCGGAGACAGCAAGCTTGCTTAGCTACGCCTGTTTTCGAAGCCCAAAATCGAACGTTTTCATCTGTTTGGGGACACTTTTCTTGTTTTGTGCTATTTTTTCGTCCTAGATCGTACGTCGTGAGGGGCGAAAAGGAGTAGAACGTAATCCATCACATTTGTATTAACGAATCGCATGGCACGTTGGGCAAGACAACTTTGCTTCATGTAGAGGCTGGGCCTGCAAACCGAGGGCGTAGGGCTTAGGACCAAGTCTCCGTCGCTCCGGTGCCCATAACTTTTGATCCGTAAGGAGTTACGCGGCGCACAGTATACCATTAGAAAGCTCTCCAAGAACTCTACGACGGGTGCAGCAAGCCTGCTCGGCTGCGACTAGTTTCGGAGCCCAAAATCGAATGTTTTCAACAGTTTCAGGACACTTTTCTTTTTTTGCGCTGTTTTTCCGTCCTGGATCGTATGTCGTGGGCTGCGAAAAGGACGACAATCTAAACCATCACATTTCTGTTACCGAATCCCGTTGTACCTTGGGCAATACAACTTCGCTTCACGTAGAGGCTGGGTAAGTAAACCGAGGGCGTGGGGCTTGGGACCAAGTCTTCGTCGCCCTAATGCCCATAACTTTTGATCCGTAAAGAGTTACGTGGCGTACAGCATACCGTTGGAAAGCTCTCTGAGAGGTCAACGACTGGGACAGCAAGCTTGCTCGGGTGCGCCTATTTTCAGAGCCCAAAATAGAATGTTTTCATCAGTTTCGGGACACTTTTCTTCTTTTACGCTGTTTTGTACATCGTGAGCCGCGAGAAGGACGACAACATAATCCATCACATTTCTATTACCGAATCCCATGGTACCTTGGACAAGACAACTTCGTTTCACGTAAAGGCTGGGCCCGCAAACCGAGGGCGTGGGGCTTGAGACCAGGTCTCCGTCGCTCTGGTGCCCATAACTTTTGATCTGTAAGGAGTTACGCGACGTACATCATACCGTTAGAAAGCTCTCCAAGAACTCTACAACGGGGGCAGCAAGCATGCTTGGCTACGCCTATTTTCGGAGCCCAAAATCGAATGTTTTCATCAGTTTCGGGACACTTTTCTTCTTTTGCTCTATTTTTTCATCACGGATCGTAAGTCGTGAGCCGCGAAAAGGACGACAACCTAATCCGTTAGATTTCTATTACCGAATCCCACGGCTCCTTGGGCAAGACAATTTCACTTAACATAGAGGCTGGACCCGCAAACCGAGGGCATGGGGCTTGGGACCAGGTCTCCGTCGCTCTGGTGCCCGTAACTTTTGATACGTAAGGAGTTACGCGGTGCACATCATAACTTTGGAAAGCTCTTCGAGAGCTCTACGACGGGGGCAGTAAGCTTGCTTGGCTGCTCCTATTTTCAAAGCCCAAAATTGAACTTTTTCATCAGTTTTGGGACACTTTTCTTCTCTTGCGCTGTTTTTTCATCCATGATTGTACGTCGTGAGCCGCGAAAAGGACGTCAACCTAATCCATCACATTTCTATTACCGAATCCTACACCACCTTAGGGAAGACAACTTCACTTCATGTAGAGGCTGGGCCCGTAAATCGAGGGTGTGGGACTTAGGAGTAGGTCTCTGTCGCTCCGGTGCCCATAACTTTTGATCCGTAAGGAGTTACGCGGCGCACAACATACTGTTGGAAAGCCCTCCGAGAGCTCTACGACGTAGGCAACAAGCCTGCTCAGTTGCAACTATTTTTGGAGCCCAAAATTGAATGTTTTCATCAGTTTCGGGGCACTTTTCTTCTTTTATGCTGTTTTTTCTGTCCCGGATCGTACGTCGTGAGCCGCAAAATGGACGACAACCTAATCCATCACATTTCTATTACCAAATCCCACGGCACCTTGGCTAAGACAACTTCGCTTCACGTAGAGGCTGGGCCAGCAAACCGAGGGCGTGGGGCTTGGGACCAGGTTTCTGTCGCTCCAGTGCCAACGCTCTTCGAGAGCTCTAGGACGGGGGCAGCAAGCCTGATCGGTTGTGCCTATTTTCAGAGCCTAAAATTGAACGTTTTCATCAACTTTGAGACACTTTTCTTCTTTTGCATTGTTTTTCCATCCTAGATCGAACGTCGTGAGCCGCGAAAAGGATGACAACCTAATCCATCACATTTCTATTATCGAATCCCACAGCACCTTGGGAAAGACAACTTCGCTTCACGTAGAGGCTGGGGCCGCAAACCGAGGGCGTGGGGCTTGGGACTAGGTCTCCATCGCTCTAGTGCCTATAACATTTGATCCGCAAGGAGTTACACGGTGGACAACATACCGTTAGAAAGCTCTTCGAGAACTCTACGACGAAGGCAATAGGCCTGCTCGGCTGCGCCTTTTTTTGGATGCCAAAATCGAACGTTTTCATCAGTTCCAGGACACATTTCTTATTTTGCGCAATTTTTTCATCCCGGATCGTACGTCGTGAGCAGCAAAAAGGATGACAACCTAATCCATCACATTTCTATTACCGAATCCCACGGCACCTTGGGCAAGACAACTTCGCTTCACCTAGTGGTTGGGACCACAAACCGTGGGCGTGGGGCTTGAGACCAGGTCTCTGTTGCTCCGGTGCCCATAAATTTTAATCCGTAAGGAGTTACGCAGCACATAACATACTATTGGAAAGCTCTCTGAGAGATCTACGACGGAGGCAACAAGCCTGCAAAGCTGCACCTATTTTCAAGACCAAAATCGAACGTTTTCATCAGTTTCGGGACACTTTTCTTGTTTTGCGCTGTTTTTTCGTCCAGGATCGTACGTCGTGAGCCGCGAAAAGGACGACAACCTAATCCATCACATTTCTATTATCGAATCCCATGGCACCTTGGGAAAGACAACTTCCCTTCACGTAGAGGCTGGGCCCACAAACCGAGGGCGTAGGGCTTAGGACCAGGTCTCCATCGCTCCGGTGCCCATAACTTTTGATCCGTAAGGAGTTACGTGGCGCACAACATGCCATTAGAAAGCTCTCCATGAACTCTACGACAGGGGTAGCAGGCCTGCTCGGCTGAGCCTAGATTCATAGCACAAAATCAAACATTTTCCTCAGTTCTGGGATACTTTTCTTTTTTTGCGCTGTTTTTTCATCCCGGATCGTACGTTTTCATCAACTTCGAGACACTTTTCTTCTTTTGCGTTGTTTTTCCATCCTGGATCGCACGTCGTGAGCCGCGAAAAGGATGAAAACCTAATCCATCACATTTCTAATACCGAATCCCATGGTACCTTGGGCAAGACAACTTCGCTTCACGTAAAGGCTGGGCCCACGAACCGAGGGCATGGGGCTTGGGACCAGGTCTCTGTCGCTCTAGTGCCCATAATTTTTGATCCGTAAGGAGTTACGCGGCGTATAGTATACCGTTAGAAAGCTCTCTGAGAACTCTAGGACAGGGACAACAAGCTTTCTTGGCTGCACCTATTTTCGGAGCCCAAAATCGAATGTTTTCATTAGTTTCGGGATACTTTTCATTTTTGCTCTGTTTTTCCATCACGGATCGTACGTCGTGAGCATCGAAAAGGACGACAACCTAATACATCACGTTTCTATTACCGAATCCCACGGCACCTTGGGCAAGACTGTCACGCCCCAACCTGACCTATAGAGGTTAGACTAGGGTGTGATCTAAACATTCATATCATTTCACGTACTTAGTCGTTCATTATGGTTTAACACTTAAAGTTATCGTAGAACTCCAAAAGATTCTCCGGAAAACCGGCAGCATAACGGCTGTAATTGGCTCTTTAGTTTGACCTAATTCTCTAAATGCCTCAAAACTTTCGATCTCAAATTCGATTCCAACTAAAATTACTATTTATCGCCAATTGAAATGCCTACTAATTATTTCAAAGTCTCTCGTTTGATTAACAACCTAGCATATCAACTATGTCTCGTTTATGTGTCAATCCTTGTTAAAAGTACCTGTTGATCTTAGCTTACCAATGAGTACCAACTTAAGGTTGGATAGATTCATTTTACTTAACCCTTTGCCTAATACTTCATAAGCCTGTGATAGATACTAAACCAAAGTAGCAATAACAAAACGACCAGAAGAGTGTGTACCTAGTTATGATCAGTACAAGCCAAAATTAGACCTCAAATTACAACGGGGGTCATTTACAATACAACAACAAGAAACATAAGAAATAGTCTTCAAGCAACATATCGTTCACAAAATGGCCATAGTCAAGTAAGGCACGTAGGGCAAGCAATCATTCCAAGGAGTCATCAATAGGCATGTTGTCCTCAGGTACCTGTTCCTGATCTTCTTCACCTGAGATGATAAAAGAGGGTGAGTCCTTATGAACTCAGCGAGGGAGAACGAGAAATACGTTTTGAAACTCTTTTTCTGGTTAACTCATGAAAAGCCCCTTTTGAAAACATGTCACGCATTACAAGTAATAAGGTACGCAAAGTATAAGAATCAAATTGAGCAACAGATACAATTACCAATCATTTCAAGGATACGGTGAGCATTTGCTCTCAATATCGATTTCGATACGATTGTTGCAGCTGACTTCAATAATCCACTTATCGCTTCCATTTGGGTGTACTCCGGATGTACCCCAAAAACCTACGACCCAACTCTCCGAGGGTGGAATGCTAAGCGAGAGAGGGAATTGGGCCATGGTAGTCACGGTAGCATCGGCAAGCCCGATGCTGCCCAGCGTGTGTGAAACGCTACCATGCCACAATGAAGGTTGCAACCTTGTATGCAATGCACATTTATAACATTTAACATATCACATTAGAAGGACAACAAAGTAGGTTGCCTCCGAGCAATTATAAGATCACATGTTGACAAGTAAACACACGAGGCATGTTTGACATGTAATTTTACTTGTAAAACGCATGGAGTTATATGAATATTATACGGACAGCCATGTAACACATGTGAATCAAGTCATATAACTCATTTCGGGATTCACGCAATCAAATAATAAGGTTATACAACATGCAACGACATCTACATGGGACCGGGTGCAAGAAAGGTCTACTTATCAACATGTAATTGTCGGAATCACATTTAGGGCTATAAAGACAACTATGGCAGCCCACTAATCACACAATTAGACACGATAACCATAGGATTGATTCTTAGCGAGTCTTTTCATAGTTACTAGGGTTTCTATTCATGCTTACACGTACGATTAAGCCACGAGTTGACAAGTAATAAAACCAAAGCCATGCATCGATTAATTAAACATCCTCAAGCATTCAAAACAGTCCACACAACATCCAAGTGCCACAATCCCAAGCATTTAATACCACAAGAGAAGTTACAATAATTTTCAAAGCATATCACTAGATGAAAACCTCACTGCAATCGTCTGTTTTCCCACAATCATTTAGACAAGCAACCAATCTCCAATTCCAGTGAACAAAATTTCAAATTAAATCTTAAGTAGTGAACTAAATCCAGAAACAAACCTCGCATCATTTGGAGTTCGGATTCAAAAGTTATAGCTGAAACCGTGAGACTACGCAAAACTGTCCAGATTTGTACACATTTCAATACTTGTCGTTTTTGAGGACCTTAGAGTCAGATTTAGCCTTAGTATATTTCTGACAAAAATTTCCAGAACTGCAAAATATAGTATCATACCAAATTGTATGCATTTTGGATATCATTTACTAAGTCAAAATGGGTTCGTTCTACAAGCACAGTGAACTGCCAAAAACCTGCTTCATTTTCCCAGATTTTCCAGATTTGAATATCTTTCGATGTTTTTCCATTTTGGGGTCCTTAAAGTCAAAATTGGCCTTGCCCTATTTCTACAAAAAATTCTCAGAACTGGCAAAAATAGTCAGCCACCAATTTTCATGCATTTTCAACACCATGTACCTCGTCAAATTCACTTCGCTCCAACAAGTCAGAAAACTGCCATTTACGCGATTTCACCTATCTTCAAATTCTAGCCAAATATCTTGCCATGCATGTTTATAAAAGCTCATGTACACACATATATCACAAGTACAGAGGTAAAAATAGACATTTGAAGGCATGCATGTGGTTTTGGAAAGCGTTCAAAAGAGTTTTAGCCCTCACCTTAGCAAGACAATAATGAAGATGCACAAAACTCTTAGAGATGAACAAATGATCTCCTTTCCTTGTTTGGCCGAGGGATATTGCTTGTTTCCTTAATTCCTAGCTAAGTTACCATGCCCTTAGTATGTGCATGTGGTTAGAACAAAAAAGGAAACGAAATAGAAGCTATCAATATACCTAAGCCGAAATGAGTGTTCTATGAGCTTGCATGCATGTTTCTTTGCTTCTAGCTTGCTTGGTCGAGTTCCTTAGTGGCTTGAAGGTATTGATGAACCTTAGGATGATGAGCTTAAGCTATGGAGAGTAAGATTGCAGCCAAGGCCGAGAGAGAGAGGGAGGAAATGAGAGAGTGAATGAGAGAAAGAGAGAATGTGAGAAAGAAATGAAAAGCTTAAGCATTTTGGTCGGCCTTGAGCTTCACAAAATTCTGATTTTGTGTCTTCAAGAGCATATTTTTTAATTGTCTAGCATGGCAATTGAGTGGGTCGAGACTTTGGTGCATTGGGTAGGGTTTTGAGTCATATTTTTTTATGCTTTGTGTCATAGGTTGTCTAGGCATGATTTTTGAAATTGCAAAGCATTGTCAAATGCATCATGTGGTCGGCCAAGGCTTGATCAAATCTGAATTTTTTTGTCTTGTTTTGAGCATTATTATATTGTGTGTTTGGGATGTGCAAAAGAATAAAGAATAAAGAATAAGAATGTTTAGCTTTTGGTGCAATTTCATCTTCTAGTGAGTTGAATTAGCATTTTAATATTAGTTAGTGGAGTTTGTAGGATTAATTAATGATCTAGTGCTTCGTGTAAGTTGCTTTCTTGATTAGCGTGTGGGCACGCTTACCTAGGTCTAGGGCACGCACTACGAGATGAATGCACGTTTCCCAAGTAAATGCATGTAACCCTAAATGAATGCACATAATTCAATGCAAGGCACACTAAACGAAACATGACTCTTAAACCTAGGTCAAGGCATGCAAATCTAGGTTAAGCCACACAAAACGAGGTATCGCACGCAAATTGAGGTTGGGCCTCACATCATCGCCTCCTTAAAAGAATTTCGCCCCGAAATTCCATATTACCTTTGAAATAATGCTGGATACTGATGCTCCATCTGGTCTCGCCTTTCCCACGTTGCTTCTTCAACTCCATGGTGATCCCACAACACTTTTACCATAGGTATAGATTTGTTGCGCAACTCCCGATCTTGCTGGTCTAGGATCCGAATGGTCTTCTCTTCATAAGACAAGTTCTCCCGAAGCTGCAACGGCTCTGGCTCCAAGATATGCGATGGATCAGGGTGATACTTCCGTAGCATTGAGACATGAAAGACGTCGTGAATATTGGAGAGGTTTGGGGTAGTTCCAAGCGATACGCCAATTTGCCAACCTTCTCAACTATCTCAAATGGTCCTACAAACCTCAGGCTCAACTTTCCACCCTTGCCGTGTTTAATCAGTCCCCTCCGAGGTGATATCTTCAAGAACACCTTGTCGCCGACCTCAAACTCTAGACTCCGTCTCCATCGGTCTGCATAACTTTTCTGCCTGCTTTGGGCGGTAAGCATTCGTTTTTAGATGAGGTGGACATTATCAATAGTCTTCAGAAGTTCAGGTAGAAGGGTCGGGTCAAAAGTCTTCGTCTCACCTACTTCATCCCAGTAAATCGGGGATCGACACTTACGTCCATACAATGCCTCAAATAGGGCCATCCCGATAGTGGCTTGATAACTGTTATTATAAGCGAACTCCGCTAAAGACAGATATTTCTCCCAACCTTTTCCGAAGTCTAAAACACACACCCTCAGCATATCCTCCAGAATCTGAATAGTTCTCTCAAATTGTCCATCAGTCTGAGGGTGATAAGCCGTGCTGAAACTCAACTTCGTTCCCAAAGCTTCTTGCAATCTCTTCCAAAATCGGGAAGTAAAACGAGGATCCCTATCTGATACAATACTCACAGGCATCCCGTGCAACCTTACAATATCCGCCACATACATATCTCTCAATTTCTTAGGACTATCCTCCTTGTTCATCGGTAAGAAGTGTGCTGACTTTGTCAATCTATCCACTATGACCCAAACGACATCATGACCCTTTTGTGACCTGGGCAGGTCCATGACAAAGTCCATAGTTATGTGTTCCCATTTCCATTGAGGAATTTCCAATGGTTGAAGTAAACCTGCTGGTCGTTGATGTTATGCTTTGACTGTCTGGCAAGTCAAACACCGTGCCACAAATTCCGCGATTTCCCTCTTCATGTTATTCCACCAATAGTGTTGCTTCAAATCCTGGTACATCTTTGTTCCGCCGGGATGAATAGTGTATCTTGAATTATGGGCTCCTTCAAGAATCTTCTTTTTCAACTCTGGATCATTAGGAACACAAATTCGATTCCTGAACCTCCAAATACCATCATCATGAAACTTGAAATCTGTGTTGCTTTCTTTAATCTTCTGAAACTGTTGGTCCTTCTGCTGAGCCTCTTGTAATTCAGACAACAAGGTCGATTGAACTTGTGTAGTGGCAAATAGTAACCCTTTTTGAGTCAATTGTGGTTTCCACAAAAATGCTTCCTCTAACAACTCCTGCACCTTAACTTCCAGTTTTGCCATGCTCGCTTTCACTTAAGGCATCTGCAACTACATTTGCTTTACCGGGCACATAATTGATTGTGCAGTTATAATCATCCAAAAGCTCCATCCATAGTCTTTGCCTCATGTTCAACTCTTTTTGTGAGAACAAGTATTTCAAGCTCTTGTGATCAGTAAACACCTCGAACTTGTTACCCCACAGATAGTGTCTCCATTTCTTGAGTGCAAACACAATAGCCACTAACTCCAAATCATACGTCGGGTAGTTCAATTCATACGGCTTCGGTTTCCTAGAAGTATACGCAATCACTCTACCATTTTGCATCAACATACAACCCAGTCCTTCCTTTGAAGCATCGCTATAGATTACAAAACCTTGACTCCCTTTAGGCAATGCAAGAATAGGTGCGGTAGTCAATCTTTTCTTCAATTCTTGGAAGTTGTTCTCACACTTGTCATCCCACATGAACTTTGTTTTCTTTTGAGTGAGCATTGTAAACGGTCCTGCGATCTTTGAGAAATCCTTAATGAACCTCCGATAATAGCCGGCTAGACCAAGAAAACTCCGAACCTCCGTAACATTTTCCAGCTTCTTCCAAGACATCACCGCTTCTATCTTTGCTGGATCCACAACTATGCCCTCTTGGGATATGATGTACCCCAAAAATGCAATCTGCTGCAACCAAAATTCACATTTGCTAAACTTTGCATACAATCGATGCTCTCGAAGTTTCTGCAATACCAATCGCAGATGTTGTTCATGCTCAGCCTCGGATTTCGAGTATACCAAAATATCATCTATAAAGATCACCACAAATTGATCCAAGTAGGGTTGAAACACCCTGTGCATCAAGTCCATAAAAGCCACAGGGGCATTAGTTAGCCCAAATGGCATCACCACATATTCATAATGCCCATATCTTGTCCTGAAATCCGTTTTAGGCACATTCTCCTTTTTGATCCACAACTGATAGTACCCTTGCCTCAAGTCGAGCTTCGAATACACTTTGGCTCCCTGAAGTTGATCAAACAACTCGTCGATAAGTGGA
The DNA here is from genome assembly GCA_037974665.1 of Ehretia macrophylla. Taxonomy (NCBI): domain Eukaryota; kingdom Viridiplantae; phylum Streptophyta; class Magnoliopsida; order Boraginales; family Ehretiaceae; genus Ehretia; species Ehretia macrophylla. The sequence goes on along the minus strand of CM075768.1, from coordinate 49,440,296 downwards.
AGTGGGTATTTATTCTTGACGGTCACTTGGTTTAATCCTCGGTAATCGATGCATAGCCTCAACGTTCCGTCTTTCTTCTTTACAAATAGGACTGGCGCACCCCACGGAGAAGAGCTTGGTTGAACAAACCCCTTCTTCAACAATCCTTGCAATTGGTCCTTCAATTCTTGTAGCTCGGCTGGTGCCATACGATAGGGAGCTTTAGATATCGGCTGGGTGCCAGGCAGTAATTCTATAATGAACTCGATCTCCCGATTTGGGGGTAAACCGGGCAATTCTTCTGGAAACACATCCGCATAATCTTTAATCACTAGCATCTCATCCAACTTAGCTTTGTCCGACGGCTTGTTGATGAGGTAAGCTAAGTATCCACTACATCCATTTCTCAAGGACTTCACTGCTTTCGTAGATGAAATGATGGAACTCCCGGTGAAGTCTCTTCGACCCATTACCTCCAGTATTGGTTGACCAGGTATCTAGAATGTTACAATCTTCGTCCGGCAATCTAGTTGGGCATGATGCTTTGCTAACCAGTCCATCCCTAAAATGACTTCATAGTCTCGAAAGGGTAATACAATAAGATTGGTTGAGAATTCCCTATCTTTAATTTGAATTTTACATGCTTTACAAGCTGAGCGAGTAACAAGTTTAGAACCCATTGGAGTACCAACTTCTACTTCGTAAGGCAAACATACAACTTGTAGTTTCACACGTTGCACACATAAGGGAGTAATAAATGAATGAGTAGCACCAGGATCAATTAGCACCCTAACAGGTTGATTTAGTATCAAGAATGTACCTTCAACAACAGCAGTCTCTTCAGGAAGCTCCTCGCACTCAATAGCATAAGCTCAGGCCTGAACTTTAGGAACTGGAGTCTTGCCTCTACCAGCTGGTTTAATCTGATTTTGTCCCCCTTGCCATTTAGGACAATTCTTGCCCTGGTGTTGATCGCTGCCACACCCTACGCATTGTCCCGATTTCTTCCAACACTGGGCCTCAGTGTGACCCTTCCTGTTACAGTAAGAACATGTGACAATTTGAGTAGTAGGTGAACTACCTGTGGATCCACGAGTAGAAGAGGTTGATGGTGCTTTAGTCGGGCCACGGTTATTAACTGGTCAGTTCTGGCTCTGGCCCTGACTACGACTCTGGGTCTGGAATTTCGTCTATTGTCCTGGAGGCTGATATGGTTTCTTGTTCAGTTGGCTCGAACTGGCTCTATCAAGTTTCCTCTTCTCAACTCGGGAGGCATCTGCAAGGAGAGCAGAATAGGTAGTAAAGTCATGCGAAGCCAACTGGTCCTGAATTTCTAGCCTCAACCCATTCGTAAATTTCCACATCTTCGCCTCAGGGGGTACTGACGATGTATAGAGCATAACGGGACAGTCGGTCAAAACGAGCCTCGTAATGGGCCACCGTCATGTTAACCTGGTTCAAGTGCATGAATTCCTCAATCCGCCTCTGCTTGGAAATTACAAGTACGTATTTCTCCTTGAATGCCTTAACGAAATTACCCCACAAGGGAGGTGTATGATCGATTTCCCAAAGTGCCTCCACAGTGTGCCAGCAATGCTCAGCATCCCCGTGCAACAAAAACACAGTGAACTCCACCTTTTCTTCATCAGTATAATCAAGTGGCCTGAAAATCCTTTCAATCTCAGACAGCCAAGCCTCTGCCTTATCATCATCAGCTTCCCCGAAGAATTTGGACGGGCGAAAGTCAAGGAACTCCTGCATTCTGCTATTTCTCCCATTGTTGCCATCATTCTTGTTGTTGTTGTTTGCTTCACGTGCATCTTGACGTTCCATCACTCGTGACACGCGATCCATGGCATTTGCCATCATATTAAACATAGCCATGCCGGGATTAGTTTGATGAACATCTCCGGTCTCTTGGGGCTCACCGCTCCGATTAGTATTGCGGGTACTAGGGCCAGCCATCTATAGGCACAGATTATTATGCACAATTTATTGGAATACGACAAACAAGAATTTAATGTATAAGGTATGCAACATACAATTTTATATAGACACACAATTCTCGAAACAGTTAAGACATGTTAATCACATAAGCACATAGAACATAGAAGGCACAATTAACATTATCACACATTATCACACATAAACAAGTCATCCTAATAACCTTAGGGCTTCTACCCATGGTCCGAGAGTTAAACCTGGCTTAAGCAATCTAAGCTCTGATACCATTTCTCTAAGGTATCACACCCCAACCCGACCTACAGAGGTCAGACTAGGGTGTGATCTAAACATTCATATCATTTCACGTACTTAGTCGTTCATTATGGTTTAACGCTTAACGTTAGCCTAGAACTCCAAAAGATTCTCCGGAAAACCGGCAGCATAACGGCTGTAATTGGCTCTTTAGTTTGACCTAATTCTCTAAATGTCTCAAAACTTTTGATCTCAAATTCGATTCCAACTAAAATTACTATTTATCGCCAATTGAAATGCCTACTAATTATTTCGAAGTCTCGTTTGATTAACAACCTAGCATAGCAACTATGTCTCGTTTATGTGTCAATCCTTGTTAAAAGTACCTGTTGATCTTAGCTTACCAATAAGTACCTGCTTAAGATTGGATAGATTCATTTTACTTAACCCTTTGCCTAATACTTCATAAGCCTGTGATAGATACTAAACCAAAGTAGCGATAACAAAACAACCAGAAGAGTGTGTACCTAGTTATGATCAGTACAAGCCAAAATTAGGCCCCAAATTACAATGGGGGTCATTTACAATACAACAACAAGCAACAGAATAAATAGTCTTCAAGCAACATATCGTTCACAAAATGGCCATAGACAAGTAAGGCACGTAGGGCAAGCAATCATTCCAAGGAGTCATCAATAGGCACGTTGTCCTCGGGTACCTGTTCCTGATCTTCTTCACTTGAGATGATAAAAGAGGGTGAGTCCTTATGAACTCAGCGATGGGGAACGAGAAATACGTTTTGAAACTCTTTTTCTGGTTAACTCATGAAAAGCCCCTTTTTGAAAACATGTCACGTATTACAAGCAATAAGGTATGCAAAGTATAAGAATCAAATTGAGCAACAAATACAATTACCAATCATTTCAACGATACGGTGAACATTTGCTCTCAATATCGATTTCGATACGATTGTTGCGGCCGACTTCAATAATCCACTTATCGCTTCCATTTGGGTGTACTCCGGATGTACCCCGAAAACCTACGACCCAACTCTCCGAGGGTGGAATGCTAAGCGAGAGAGGGAATTGGACCATGATAGTCACGGTAGCACCAGCAAGCCCGATGCCGCCCGGCGTGCGTGAAACGCTACCATGCCACAATGAAAGGTTGCAACCTTGTATGCAATGCACATTTATAACATTTAACATATCACATTAGGAGGACAACAAAGTAAGTTGCCTCCAAGCAATTATAAGATCGCATGTTGATAAGTAAACACACGAGGCATGTTTGACATGTAATTTTACTTGTAAAACGCATGGAGTTATATGAATATTAAATGGACAGCCATGTAACACATGTGAATCAAGTCATATAACTCATTTCGGGGTTCACACAATCAAATAATAAGGTTATACAACATGCAACGACATCTACATGGGACCGAGTGCAAGAAAGGTCTACTTATCAACATGTAATTGTCGGAATCACATTTAGGGCTATAAAGACAACTACGGGCAGCCCACTAATCACACAATTAGACACGATAACCATAGGATCGATTCTTAGCGAGTTTTTTCATAGTCACTAGGGTTTCAATTCATGCTTACACGTACGATTAAGCCATGAGTTGACAAGTAATTAAACCAAACCCATGCATCGATTAATTAAACATCCTCAAGCATTCAAAACAGTCCACACAACATCCAAGTGCCACAATCCCAAGCATTTAATACAACAAGAGAAGTTACAATAATTTTGAAAGCATATCACTAGATGAAAACCTCACTGCAATGGTCTGTTTTCCCACAATCATTTAGACAATCAACCAATCTCCAATTCCAGTGAACAAAATGTCAAATTAAAGCTAAAGGAGTGAACTAATTCCAAAAACAAACCTCGCATCGTTTGGAGTTCGGATTCAAAAGTTATATCCGAGACCGTGAGACTACGCAAAATTGTCCAGATTTGTACACATTTCAATACTTGTCGTTTTTGAGGACCTTAATGTCAGATTTAGCCTTAGTTTATTTCTGACAAAAATGTCCATAACTGAAAAATAAAGTAGTATACCAAATTTCATGCATTTTGGATATCATTTACTAAGTTAAAACGGGTTCTTTCTACAAGCACAGTGAACTGCCAAAAACCTGCTTCATTTTCCCAGATTTTTCAGATTTGGACACCTTTCGATGTTTTGCCATTTTGGGGTCCTTAGATTCAAAATAGGCCTTGGCCTATTTCTACGAAAAATGCTCAGAACTGGCAAAACTAGTCACCCACTAATTTTCACGCATTTTCAACACCATTTACCTAGTCAAATTCACTTCGCTCCAACAAGTCAGAAAACTTCCATTTACGCGATTTCACCTATCTTCAAATTCTAGCCAAATATCTTGCCATGCATGTTTACAAAAGTTCATGTACACACATATATCACAAGTACAGAGGTAAAAATAGACATTTAAAGGCATGCATGTGGTTTTGGAAAGCTTTCAAAAGAGTTTCAGCCCTCACCTTAGCAAGACAATAATGAAGATGCACAAAACTCTTGGAGATGTACAAATGGTCTCCTTTCCTTGTTTGGCCGAGGGATATTGCTTGTTTCCTTAATTCCTAGCTAAGTTACCATGCCCTTAGTATGTGCATGTGGTTAGAACAAAAAAGGAAACGAAATAGAAGCTATCAACATACCTAAGCCGAAATGAGTGTTCTATGAGCTTGCATGCATGTTTCTTTGCTTCTAGCTTGCTTGGTCGAGTTCCTTAGTGGCTTGAAGGTCTTGATGAACCTTAGGATGATGAGCTTAAGCTATGGAGAGTGAGATTGCAGCCAAGGCCAATAGAAAGAGAGAGGAAATGAGAGAGTGAATGAGAGAAAGAGAGAATGTGAGAAAGAAATGAAAAGCTTAAGCATTTTGGTCGGCCTTGAGCTTCACAAAATTCTGATTTTGTGTCTTCAAGAGCATATTTTTGAATTGTCTAGCATGGCAATTGAGTGGGTCGAGATTTTGGTGCATTGGGTAGGGTTTTGAGTCATTTTTTTTTATGCTTTGTGTCATAGGTTGTCTAGGCATGAATTTTGAAATTGCAAAGCATTGTCAAATGCATCATGTGGTCGGCCAAGGCTTGATCAAATCTGAATTTTTTGTCTTGTTTTGAGCATTATTATATTGTATGTTTGGGATGTGCAAAAGAATAAAGAATAAAGAATAAGAATGCTTAGCTTTTGGTGCAATTTCGTCTTCTAGTAAGTTGAATTAGCATTTTAATATTAGTTAATGAAGTTTGTAGGATTAATTAATGATCTAGTGCTTCGTGTAAGATGCTTTCTTGATTAGCGTGGGGACACGCTTTCTTAGGGTTAGGACACGCACTACAAGACGAATGCACGTTTCCCAAGTAAATGCACGTAACCCTAAATGAATGCACATAATTCAATGCAAGGCACACTAAACGAAACACGACTCTTAAACCTAGGTCAAGGCACACAAATCTAGGTTACGGCACACGAAATGAGGTATCACACGCAAATCGAGGTCGGGCCTCACAAAGACAACTTTACTTCATGTAGAGGCTGCGCATGCAAACCAACGGCATGGAGATTGGGACCAGGTCTCTGTCGCTCCGGTGCCCATAACTTTTGATACGTAAGGAGTTACGAGGCACACAGCATAACTTAGGAAAGCCCTCCGAGAACTCTACGATGGGGGCAGCAAGTTTGCTCGGCTGCGCCTGTTTTCGAAGCCGAAAATTGAATATTGTCATCAGTTTCAGGACACTTTTCTTCTCTTGCGCTGTTTTTTCGTCCCGGATCGTACGTCGTGAGCCGCAAAAAGGATGACAACCTAATCCAACACATTTCTATTACAGAATCCCACACCTCCTTAGGCAAGACAACTTCGCTTCACGTAGAGGCTGGACCCGTAAACCGAGGGCGTGGGGCTTGGGACCAGGTCTCTGTCGCTCCGGTGCCCATAACTTTTGATCCGTAAAGAGTTATGTGGTGTACAACATACTGTTAGAAAGCTCTCCGAGAACTCTATGATGGGGGTAGCAAGCTTGCTTGGCTGTGCCTATTTTCGAAGCCCAAAATCGAATGTTTTAATCAGTTTTGGGACTCTTTTTTTCTTTTGCTCTGTTTTTCCGTCCCGGATCATACGTCGCGAGCCGCGAAAAGGAAGACAACCTAATCCATCACATTTCTATAACCGAATCCCACGGCACCTTGGGCAAGACAACTTTGCTTCATGTACAGGTTGGCCCCGCAAACCGAGGGCGTGGGGCTTGAGACCAAGTCTTCGTCGCTCCAGTGCCCTTAACTTTTGATCCGTAAGGAGTTACGCGGAGCTCAGCATATCATTAGTAAGCTCTCCGAGAGCTCTACGACGGGGGCAGTAAGCCTGCTCGGCTACACCTGTTTTCAAATACTAAAATTGAACGTTTTCATCAACGTTAGGACACTTTTCTTCTATTGCGCTATTTTTCAGTCCCGGATCGCACGTCGTGAACCGCGAAAAGGACGACAACCTAATCCATCACATTTCTATTACCGAATCCCATGGCACCTTGGGCAAGACAACTTCGCTTCACGTAGAGGCTGGGCCCTCAAACCGAGGGCGTGGGGCTTGGGACTAGGTCTCTATTGCTCCAGTGCCCATAACATTTGATCCGCAAGGAGTTACGCGGCCCACAACATACCATTGGAAAGCTCTCTAAGAGCTCTACGACAGGGGCAGCAAGCCTGCTCGACATCAATTGTTTTCGGATTAAACATCGATCGTTTTCATCAATTTTGGGACATTTTTCTTCTTTTGCGCTGTTTTTGCGTCACGGATCGTACGTCGTGAGCCGCGAAAAGGACGACATCCTAATCAATCACGTTTCGATTACCGAATCCCATGGCACATTAGGCAAGACAACTTCGCTTCACGTAGTGGCTGGGCACACAAACCGTGGGCGTGGGGCTTGGAATCAGGTCTCCGTCGCTCCAATGCCCATAACTTTTGAACCGTAAGGAGTTACGCAGTGCACAGCATACCATTGGATAGCTCTCCGAGAGCTCTACGACGGAGGCAACATGCCTACTTAGCTGTGCCTATTTTCGAAGCCCAAAATCGAATGCTTTCATCAGTTTTGGGACACTTTTCTTGTTTTGCGCTATTTTTCAATCTCGGATCGTACGTCTTGAGCCGCGAAAAGGATGACAACCTAATCCATCGCATTTCTATTACCGAATCCAACGACACCTTGGGCAAGACAACTTCGCTTCACGTAGAGGCTGGGCCCGCAAATCGAGGCCGTAGGGCTTGGGACTAGGTCTCCGTCACTCCGGTGCCCATAACTTTTGATCCGTAAGGAGTTATGTGGCGCACAGCATACCGTTAGAAAGCTCTCCAAGAACTCTACGATGGGGGCAATAGGCCAGCTCGCCTGTGCCTAGTTTCGGAGCCCAAAATCGAATGTTTACAACAGTTCCGGGTCACTTTTCTTCTTTTGCGCTGTTTTTCCATCCCGGATCGTACGTCGTGAGCCGCAAAAAGTACGACAACCTAATCCATCACATTTCTATTACTGAATCCCATGGTACCTTGGGCAAGACAACTTCGCTTCACGTAGAGGCTTGGCCCGCAAACCGAGGGCGTGGGGCTTAGGACCAGGTCTCCGTCGCTCCGGTGCCCATAACTTTTGATCCGTTAGGAGTTACATGGTACACAGCATACCATTTGAAAGCTCTTAGAGAGCTCCACGATGTTGGCAGCAAGCCTGCCTAGTTACACCTATTTTCGAAGCCCAAAATCGAACGTTTTCATCAGTTTTCGGATACGTTTCTTGTTTGGCACTATTTTTGCGTCCCGGATCGTAGGTCGTGAGCCGCAAAAAAGACGACAACCTAATCCATCACATTTCTATTACCGAATCCCCAAGCACCTTGGGCAAGACAACGTCGCCTCACTTAGAGGCTGGGCCCGCAAACCGATTGTGTGGGGCTTGGGACCAGGTATCCGTCGCTCCGATGCCCATAACTTTTGACCCGTAAGGAGTTACGCTGTGGGCAACATACCATTGGAAAGCTCTCCGAGAGCTCTACGATGGAGGCGGCAAGCCTGCACAACTGCACCTGTTTTTGGAGCCCAAGATTGAACGTTTTCATAAGTTTCGGGACACTTTTCTTCTTTTGCGCTGTTTTTCCGTCCCGGATCATACGTCTTGAGCCGCGAAAAGGACGACAACCTAATCCATCACATTTCTATTACCGAATCCCATGGCATCTTGGGCAAGACAACTTCACTTCACATAGAGGCTGGGCCCATAAACCGAGGGCGTAGGGCTTGGGACCAAGTCTCCATCGCTCCGGTGCCCATAACTTTTGATCCGTAAGGAGTTATGCGGCACACAGCATACAGTTAGAAAGCTCTCCGAGAACTCTATGACGAGGGCAGGAGGCCTGCTCGACTGCACCTATTTTCGGAGCCCAAAATTGAACATTTTCATCAGTTCCGAGACACTTTTCTTCTTTTGCGCTGTTTTTCCATCCTGGATCGTACGTCGTGAGCAGAGAAAAGTACAATAACATAATCCATCACATTTATATTACCGAATCCCATGGTACCTTGGGCAAGATAACTTCACTTCACGTAGAGGCTTGGCCCAAAAACCGAGGGCATGGGGCTTAGGACTAGGTCTCCGTCGCTCCGGTGCCCATAACTTTTGATCCGTAAGGAGTTACACTGCACACAGCATACCATTGGAAAGCTCTACGAGAGCTCCAAGACTTAGGCTGCAAGCATGCTAAGCTGCGCCTATTTTCGGAGACCAAAATCGAACATTTTCATCAATTTCGGGACACTTTTGTTGTTTTTCACTATTTTTTCGTCCCGGATCGTACGTCATGAGCCGCGAAAAGGACGACAACCTAATCCATCACATTTCTATTACTGAATCCCATGGAACCTTGGGCAAGACAACTTCACTTCACGTAGTGACTGGGCCTGCAAACCGAGTGCGTGGGGCTTAGGACAAGGTCTCCGTCGCTCCGGTGCCCATAACTTTTCATCCGTAAGGAGTTACGGGGTGCACAGCATACCATTGCAAAACTCTCCGATAGCTCTACGACGTAGGCAGCAAGTCTGCTCAACTGCGCCTATTTTCAGAGCCCAAATTTGAACATTTTCATAAGTTTCGGGACACTTTTCTTGTTTTCCGCTGTTTTTTCTTCCCTGATCGTACGTCGTGAGCCACAAAAAGGACGACAACCTAATCCACCACATTTCTATTACCAAATCCCCGGCACCTTGGGCAAGACAACTTCCCTTCACGTAGAGGCTGGGCCCGCAAACCGTTTGCGTGGGGCTTGGGACCAGGTCTCCGTCGCTATGGTGCCCATAACTTTTGATCCATAAGGAGTTACGCGGCACACAGCATACCGTTTAAAAGCCCTCCGACAGTTCTACGAAGGTGGCAAAAAGCATGCTCGGCTGCAACTATTTCAGAGCCTAAAATCGAACGTTTTCATTAGTTTTGGGACACTTTTATTCTTTTGCGCTATTTTTTGCGTCCCGGATCGAACGTCTTGAGCCTCGAAAAGTACGACAACCTAATCCATCACATTTCTATTTCTGAATCCCATGGTACCTTGGGCTAGGCAACTTCGCTTCACGTGGAAGCGGGGCCCGCAAACCGAAGACGTGGGGCTTGGGACCAGGTCTCTATCGCTCCGGTGCCCATAACTTTTGATCCTTAAGGAGTTACGCAGCGCACAACATATCATTGGAAAGCTCTCCGAGAGCTCTACGATGGGGGCAACAAGCTCGCTAGGCTGCGCCTGCTTTCGGAGCTCAAAATCGAACGTTTTCATCAATCTTGGGAAACTTTTCTTCTTTTGCGCTGTTTTTCCGTCCCGGATCGTACGTCGTGAGCCGTGAAAAGGACGACAACCTAATCCATCTAATTTCTATTACCGAATCACATGGCACCTTGGGTAAGACAACTTCGCTTCACGTAGAGGCTAGGCCTGCAAACCGAGGGGGTGGGGCTTGGGACCAAGTCTCCATTGCTCCGGTGCCCATAACTTTGGATCCTTAAGGCGTTACGCGGTGCACAACATACCATTGAAAAGCTCTCCGAAAGCTCTACGATAGAGGCAGCAAGCCTGCCCAGCGGTGCCTATTTTTGGAGCCCAAAATCAAACGTTTTCATCAGTTTCGGGACACTTTTCTTCTTTTGCGCTGTTTTTCCGTCCCAGATCATATGTCGTGAGCCACAAAAAGGACGACAACCTAATCCATCACATTTCTATTACCGAATAGCATGGTACCTTGGGCAAGACAACTTCGCTTCACGTAGAGGCTGGGCCCGTAAACCGAGGGCGTAGGGCTTGGGACCAGGTCTCCGTCGCTCCGGTGCCCATAACTTTTGATTTATAAGTAGTTATGCGGCACACAGTATACAGTTAGAAATCTCTCTGAGAACTCTACGATGGGGGCAGCAGGCCTGCTCGGCTGCGCCTATTTTTGGAGCCCAAAATTTAACGTTTTCATCAGTTTCGAGACACTTTTCTTCTTTTGTGCTGTTTTTCAGTCCCGGATCGTTCGTCGTGAGCCACGAAAAGTACGACAACCTAATCCATCACATTTCTATTACCGAATCCCATGATACCTTGGGCAAGACAACTTCGCTTAACGTAAAGGCTTGGCCCGAAAACCGAGGGCGTGGGGCTTGGGACCAGGTCTCAGTCGCTCAGGTGCCCATAACTTTTGATCCGTAAGGAGTTACGCAGCGTACAACATACCGATAGAAAGCCCTCCGATAGCTCTACGATGATGGCAAAAAGCCTGCTCGGCTGCAATTGTTTTTGAAGGCCAAAATCGAATGATTTCATCAGTTTTGGTACACTTTTCTACTTTTCCGCTGTCTTTGCATCTCGAATCGTACGTCGTGAGCCGCGAAAAAGACGACATCCTAATCCATCACATTTTTATTACCGAATCCCACGGCACCTTGGGCAAGACAACTTCGCTTCACGTAGTGGTTGGGCCCGCAAACCGAGGGTGTGGGGCATAGGACCAGGTCTCCGTCGCTTTGGTGCCCATAACTTTTGATCCGTAAGGAGTTACGCGGCACACAACATATCGTTAGAAAGCTCTCTGAGAACTCTACGACGGGGGCAATAGGCCTGCTCGGCTGCGCCTGTTTTCGGAGCCTAAAATCAAATGTTTTCATCCGTTCTTGGACACTTTTCTTCTTTTGCACTGTTTTTCTATCCTAGATTGCGCGTCGTGAGCCGCGAAAAGTGCGATAACCTAATCCATCACATTTCTATTACCGAATCCCATGGTACCTTGGGCAAGAAAACTTCGCTTCATGTAAAGGCTGGGCCCGCAAACCGAAGGCGTGGGGCTTGGGACCAGGTCTCTGTCGCTCCGGTGCCCATAACTTTTGATCCGTAAGGAATTACGCGGTGCATAACATACCATTGGAAAGCTCTCTGAGAGCTCTACGATGGGGGTAGCAAGCCTGCTCGGCTGCGTCTATTTTTGTAGCCCAAAATCAAAGATTTTCATCAGTTTTGGGATACTTTTCCTCTTTTGCGCTGTTTTTCAGTCCCGGATCGTATGTCGTGAGCTGCGAAAAGGACGACAACCTAATCCATCTAATTTTTATTACCGAATCCCATGGCGCCTTGGGCAAGACAACTTCACTTCACGTAGAGCCTAGGCCTGCAAACCGAGGGCGTGGGGCTTAGGACCAGGTCTCTATCGCTCCGGTGCCCATAACTTTTGATCCGTAAGGAGTTACGCGGAGCTCAGCATACCATTAGTAAGCTCTACGAGAGCTCTACGATGGGGGCAGCAAGCCTGTTCGGCTGCGTCTATTTTCAAAGCCTAAAATTGAACATTTTCATCAACTTCGGGACACTTTTCTCCTTTTGCGCTATTTTTTCGTCCTGGATCGCACGTCATGAGCCGTGAAAAGGACGACAACTGAATCCATCACATTTCTATTACCCAATCCCACGGCACATTGGGCAAGACAACTTCGCTTCATGTAGAGGCTGGGCCCGCAAACCGGGGGCGTGGGGCTTGGGACCAGGTCTGCGTCGCTCTAGTGCCCATAACTTTTGATCCCACATGGAGTTACGCGGCAGACAACATACCTTTGGAAAGCTCTTCGAGAGCTCTACGATGGGGGCAGCAAGCCTGCTAGGCAGCAACTATTTTCGGATCCAAAATCGATCGTTTTCATCAATTTCGGGATACTTTTCATCTTTCGCGATGTTTTTACGTCCCGGATCGTACGTCGTGAGCCGTGAAAAGGACGACATCCTAATCCATCACATTTCTATTACCGAATCCCACGGCACCTTAGGCAAGACAACTTCGCTTCACGTAGTGGCTGGGCACACAAACCGATGGCGTGGGGCTTGGGACTAGGTCTCCTTCGCTCCGGTGCCTATAACTTTTAATCCCTAAAATGTTACGCGACGCACAGCATACCATTGGAAAGCTCTCCGAGAGATCTTTGACGGAGGCAGCAAGCCTACTTAGCTGCACCTATTTTGGAAGCCCAAAATCGAACGTTTTCATAAATTTTGGGACACTTTTCTTGTTTTGCGCTATTTTTCAGTCCTGGATCGTACGTCATAAGTCGCGAAAAGGAAGACAACCTAATCCATCACATTTCTATTACTGAATCTCACGGCACCTTGGGCAAGACAACTTCGTTTCACGTAGAGGCAGGGACCGCAAATCGAGGGTGTAGGGCTTGGGACCAGGTCTCCATCGTTTCGGTGCCCATAACTTTTAATCCGTAAAGAGTTACGCGGCGCACAGCATACTATTAGAAAGCTCACCAAGAACTCTACGACGGGGGCAGAAGGCCTGCTTTGCTGCGCCAAGTTTTGGAGCCCAAAATCGAACGTTTTCATCAATTTCGAGACACTTTTCTTCTTATGCGCTGTTTTTCCATCACATATCGTACATTGTGAGTCGCGAAAATTATGACAACCTAATCTATCACATTTCTATTACCGAATCCTAAGGTACCTTGGGCAAGACAACTTCGCTTCACGTAGAGGCTGGGCCCGCAAACCTAGGGCCTGGGGTTTGGGACCCGGTCTTCGTCACTCTGGCGCCCATAACTTTTGATTCGTCAGGAGTTACGTGGTGCACAGCATACTATTTGAAAGCTCTCCGAGAGCTCCACGATGTAGACAGCAAGCCTACTCAGCTACACCTATTTTCGGAACCCAAAATTAAACGTTTTCATCAATTTTGGGACACTTTTCTTGTTTTGCGCTATTATTGCGTCCCGGATCGTATGTCGCGAGCCGCGAAAAGGACGACAACCTAATTCTTCATATTTCTATTACCGAATCCCCCAGCACCTTGGGCAACACAACTTCGCTACACATAGAGGCTGGGCCCGCAACCTGAGTGCGTGGGGCTTGGGACCAAGTCTCCGTCGCTCCGGTGCCCATAACTTTTGATCCGTAAGGAGTTACGCGGTGCACAATATACCATTGGAAAGCTCTCCGAGAGCTCTACAACGGAGCTAGCAAGCTTGCTCAGCTACGCCTATTTTCAGAGCCCAAAATTGAACTTTTTCATCAGTTTCGGGATACTTTTCTTGTTTTGCGCTGTTTTTCCGTCCCGGATCGTACGTCGTGAGCCGCGCAAAAGACGACGTCCTAATCCATCACATTTCTATTACCGAATCCCCTGGCACCTTGGGCAAGACAACTTCGCTTCACGTAGAGGCTGGGCCAGCAAACTGAGGGCGTAGGGCTACGGACCAGGTCTTCGTCGCTCTGGTGCCCATAACTTTTGATCCGTAAGGAGTTACACGGTGCACAACATACAGTTAGAATGCTCTCCGAGAACTCCACGACGGGGGCTGTAGGCCTACTTGAAAGCGCCTATTTTCGGAGCCCAAAATCGAACGTTTTCATCAGTTTCAGATTACTTTTCTTCTTTTGCACTGTTTTTTCGTCCCGGATCGTATGTTGTTAGCCGCGAAAAGGACGACAACCTAATCCATCATATTTCTATTACCGAATCCCATGGTACCTTGGGCAAGACAACTTCGCTTCACGTAGAGGCTTGGCCTGCAAACCGAGTGCGTAGGGCTTGGTACCAAGTCTCCGTCGCTCCGGTTCCCATAACTTTTGATCTGTCAGGAGTTACGCGGCGCACAACATACCATTGGAAAGCTCTCCGAGAGCTCCACGATCTAGGCAGCAAGCCTGCTCAGCTGCACCTATTTTTGGAGCCCAAAATTGAACGTTTTCATCAGTTTCGGGACACTTTTCTTGTTTTGAGCGATTTTTACGTCCCGGATCGTACGTCGTGAGCCGCGAAAAGGAAGACAACCTAATCCATCACATTTCTATTACCGAATCCCACGGCACATTGGGCAAGACAACTTCGCTTCGCGTAGAGGCTGGGCCCGCAAACCGAGTGCGTAGGGCTTGGGACCAGGTCTCCGTCGCTCCGGTGCCCATAACTTTTGATCCGTAACGAGTTACGCGGTGAACAACATACCATTGGAAAGCTCTCCGGGTGCTCTACGACTGAGGCAGCAAGTCTGCTCAGCTGTGCCTATTTTTAGAGCCCAGAATCAAACATTTTCATCAGTTTCAGGACACTTTTCTTCTTTTGCGTTGTTTTTCGGTCACGGATCATACGTCGTGAGCCGCGAAAAGGACGACAACCTAATCCATCACATTTCTATTACCGAATCCCACGGCACCTTGGGCAAGACAACTTTGCTTCACGTAGAGGCTGGGCCCACAAACCGAGGGCGTAGGGCTTGGGACCAGGTCTCCATCGCTCCGATGCCCATAAATTTTGATCCGTAAGGAGTTACGCAGCGCACAGCATACACTTAGAAAGCTCTCCGAGAACTCTACGAAGGGGGCAGCAGGCTTGCTCGGCTGCTGTCATGCCCCAACCCGACCTATAGAGGTTAGAGTAGGGTGTGATCTAAACATTCACGTTATTTCACATACCCTATCGTTCATTAAGGTCTAACACTTAATGTTTTAGCCTAAACTCCTCAAATTCTCCGAAAAACCAACAGTATAACGATTGTAATCGGGCTCTTTAGTTTGACCTAATTCTCTAAACGCCTCAACATTTCCAATCTCTATTTCATTTCCAACTAAGATTACTATTTATCACCCATTGAAACGCCTACTAGTTATCTCGAAGTTTCGTTTGACTAATAACCTAGCATGATACTATGTCTCGTTTGTTTGTTAATCCTTGTTACAAAAGTACCTGTTGATCTCAGCCTACCAATGAGTACCTGCTTAAGATTGGATAGATTCATTTTACTTAATCCTTTACCTGATACTTCATAAGCCTGTGATAGATACTAGCCAGTAGCAATAGCAAAAATAACCATAAGAGTGTCTATCTAGTTATGATCAGTACAAGCCAAAATTAGACCCCAAATTACAACGGGGGTCATTTACAATACAACAGCAAGCAACATAAGAAATAGTCTTCAAGCAACATATCGTTCACAAAATGGCCATAGTCAAGTAAGGCACGTAGGGCAAGCAATCACTCCAAGGAATCATCAATAGGCACGTTGTCCTCGGGTACCTGTTCCTGGTCTTCTTCACCTGAGATAATAAAAGAGGGTGAGTCCTTATGAACTCAGCGAGGGGGAACGAGAAATAAGTTTTGAAACTCTTTTTCTGGTTCAACTTATGAAAACCCTTTTTGCAAGTATGACATATATCACAAGTAAGTTCATAGTGTAATATAAAAATAAAAGAACACAATTACCCGTCTTTCCTCCCCGAGGTCCTCTAGGAACCAAGCGAGGGTACTTATACACATAGTGAAAAGGATACGGTGAGCTTTTGCTCTAAGTTCATTTCCAGTATTAGTTGTTGCGGCCGACTTCAAATCATCCACTTATCACGCCAAATGGGTGTACTCCGGATGTACCCCGAAATCCTACGACCCAACTCTCCGAGGAAGTCTAGCCCTCAAGCGAGAGAGGGAATTGGACAATGGTAGTCACGGTTGCACTGGCAAGCCCGATGCCGCCCGGTGTGCGTGAACGCTACCACGCCAGAATGAAAGGTTGCAACCTTGTATGCAATGCACATTTATGACATTTGATATAACACGTTGGGAGGACAATAAAGTAGGTTACCTCTGAGTAGTCATAAGATTGCACATTGACAAGTAAACACGCGAGGCATGATATGACAGGTAATTTCACTTGTAAAGCACATGGAGTTATATGAATATTAAATGGGCAGCCATGTAACGCATGTAAATCCAGTCATATAACTCATTTCGAAGTTCACGTAATCAAATAGTAAGGCCATACAACATGCAACGACGTTTACGTGGGTCCGGGTGCAAGAAAGGTCTACTTGTTAATATGTAATCATCGGAATCGTATTTAGGGCTATAAGGGCAACTACGGGCAGCCTACTAATCACATAATTAAATGCGATATCCAAAGGATCAACACTTAGCGAGTTTACCTAGTCACTAGGGTTTCAATTCATGCTTACCCGTGTGATTAAGCCCTAAGTTGTCAAGTAAATAAACTCAAGCCATGTATCGATTAATTAAAACACCCTCAAGCATTCAAAACAGTCCACACAACATCCAAGAGTCACAATCCCAAGCATTTAATACAACAAGAGAAGTTACAATAATTTTTCTACGCATATCACTAGATGAAAACCTCACTGCAATGGTCTGTTTTCTCACAATCATTGAGACAAGCAAAAAATCTCCAATTCCAGTGAAAAAAATTTCAAATTAAAACTTAAGGAGTGAACTAAATTCAGAAACAAACCTCGCATCATTTGGAGTTCGGGTTCAAGAGTTATAGCCAAAACCGTGAAACTACGCAAAATTGTCCAGATTTGCACACATTTCAATACTTGTCGTTTTTTAGGACCTTAGGGTCAGATTTAGCCTTGGTATATTTCTGACATAAATGTCCAGAACTGAAAAATATGGCTGAATACCAAATATCATGTATTTTGGATATCATTTACTAATTCAAAACTAGTTCGTTATACAAGGACAGTGAATCTGCCCAAAACCTGCTTCATTTTCCAGATTTAGACACCTTTCGATGTTTTGCCATTTTTGGGACCTTAGAGTAAAAATTAGCTTTGACCTATTTCTATGAAAAATGCTCAGACCTGGAAAAACTAGTCACCTACCAAATTTCACGCATTTTTAGCATCATTTACCTGGTCAAATCTACTTCGCTCCAACAAGTCAGAAGGCTGTCACTTACGCGATTTCATCTATCTTCACATTCTAGCCAAATATCTCATGCATGTTTACAAAAGCTCATGTACACACATATATCACAAGTACAGAGGTAAAAATAGACATTTACGGGCATGCATGTGGTTTTTGAAAGCTTTTCAAAGGAGTTTTAGCCCTCACCTTAGCGAGACAACAATGAAGATGCACAAAACTCTTGATGATGCACAAGGTCGTCCTTTTTCCTTGCTTAGCCGAGAGACAACTTGAGATTCTCTAATTCCTAGCTAAGTTACCATGTCCTTAGTATGTGCATGTGGTTAGAACACAAAGAAAATGAAATGAAAGTTAACAACATACCTAAGGCCGAATGGTGGTTCTAAGAGCTAGCATGCATGTTTCTTTGCTTCTAGCTTGCTTGGTCGAGTTCCTTGGTGGCTTGCATGTCTTGAAGAACCTTTGGATGATGAACTTAAGCTATGGAGTCTAGAATTGCAGCCAAGGCCGAGAGAGAGAGAGAAAAGAAATGAGAGAGTGAGAGAAAATGAGAGAAAGAGAGAAAGAATGAAAGAAAATGAAAAGCTTGAAGAATTTTGATGCATGTGTCGGCTATGGGCTTTGAAATTTCTGAATTTGTGTCTTCAAGAGCATAATTTGAAACATCTAAGCATGGGTGATTAAGTGTGTCGAGATTTTGGGTGCATTGGGTGGGGTTTTGGGTTTTTTTATTTTTTTATTTTTATGCTTTGTGTCATAGGTTGTCTAAGTTTAATTTTGAATTATGCAAAGCATGCACAAAAGCTCCTACATGGTCGGACAAGGCAAGCTAAATTCTGAATTTTTTTGTCTTGTTTGAGTATTATTTAATTGTATGCTTGGAATATGCAAAAGAATAAAGAATAAAGAATAAAGAATAAGAATGTCTAGATTTTTGTGAGATTTTGTCTTCTAGTGCATTGACTTAGCATTTTAATATTAGTTAGTAGAATTTGTAGGATTAATTAATGATTTAGTGCTTCGTGTAAGATGCTTTCTTGATTAGCGTGCGGGCACACTTTTCTAGTTTTAGGGCACGCACTACGAGGTAAGGCACGAACTACGAGACGAATGCACGTTTTCCAAGTAAATGCACACAACCCTAAATGTATGTACGTAATTCAATGCAAGGCACACAAAATGAAAGATGACTCTTAAACCTAGGTCAAGGCACGTAAATCTAGATTAGAGCACACGAAACGAGGTATCACACGTAAATCGAGGTCGGGCCTCACATCCTCCCCTCCTTAAAAGAATTTCCTCCCGAAATTCAATATTACCTTGAAATAAAGCTGGATACTGTTGCTCCATCTGATCTCGCCTTTCCCACGTTGCTTCTTCGACTCCATGGTGATCCCATAACACTTTCACCATCGGTATAGATTTGTTGCGCAACTCTCGATCTTGCTGGTCTAGGATCCGAACGGGCTTCTCTTCATAAGACAAGTTCTCCCGAAGCTGCAACGGCTCTTGCTCCAAGATATACGATGGATCAGGGTGATACTTCTGTATCATTGAAACATGAAAGACGTCGTGAATATTGGAGAGGTTTTGGGGTAGTTCCAGGCGATACGCCAATTTTCCAACCTTCTCAATTATCTCAAATGGTCCTACAAACCTCAGGCTTAACTTTCCACCCTTGCCGTGTTTAATCAGTCCCCTCCGAGGTGATATCTTCAAGAACACCTTGTCGCCAACCTCAAACTCTAGGCTCTGTCTCCGTCGGTCTGCGTAACTTTTCTACCTGCTTTGGGCAGTAAGCATCCGTTTCCGGATGAGGTGGACATTATCAATAGTCTTCATAAGTTCAGGTAGAAGGGTCGGGTCAAAAGTCTTCGTCTCACCTACTTCATCCCAGTAAATTGGGGATCGACACTTACATCCATACAATGCCTCAAATGGGGCCATCCCGATAGTGGCCTGATAACTATTATTATAAGCGAACTCCGCTAGAGACAGATATTTCTCCCAACCTTTTCCAAAGTCCAAAACACACGCCCTCAGCATATCCTCCAAAATCTGAATAGTTCTCTCAGATTGTCCATCAGTCTGAGGGTGATAAGTCGTGCTGAAACTCAATTTCATTCCCAAAGCTTCTTGCAATCTCTTCCAAAATCGGGAAGTAAAACGAGGATCCCTATCCGATACAATACTCACAGGCATCCCGTGCAATCTTACAATATCCGCCACATACATATCTCCCAATTTCTCACGACTATCTTCCTTGTTCATTGGTAAGAAGTGTGCTGACTTAGTCAATCTATCGATAGTATCATAGTCCCTATCTCGTAGGTACATTAGATTAGCAAATCTTCTAATGACAAGTCTCTCGGTTACAGGCTCCTATTCACTAACATTCGTCCCCAACTTCGTTAACCTTCACGCTTGTAATCAAGAAGAAAGACCGTTGAGATTCGTTAAACTCAAACTCTAAGGTTTATTAAGTACCACCAACAAATTGCCATCGAAATTGCATGGGTAAACTAATCGTGTTGCACTAGTTCAACTCTTACAAATAAATTCATCAACTTGTAATCCACAATTTATTTCCTTATTCAAATCTCTATCTTCAAGTCACGAGGCTTCAGAATTTCTTTTAATCTTAATCAAGACTCCTAAAGAGAATAGTTTTAATCTCAAATAAATTTCACTCACCTCAATCCAAGGTTACGTCATACTTAAGAAGATAATTGTCCTACTCACTTAGCGACCTAGTCATTCCTTCGAACACTTAATGCCCGCCAATATATCTTCAACATTAGTGTTACTAAGCTAGGGCTATAGCCATGTAAGTGATATCAATGTTCACTAGGTTACTGGCTGTACAACAACAATCCTAGGACTATAAATGGGTAACAAAATGATCTAACTCATAAGATACTTACCATACTAATCCAAGTAACTTGTTACACGAAATAACTTCAAGGCTATGTCAACATAAGAATCATAACCACAAGGCATCCTTCAATATAATCTAATAGAACTTCAAAAGTAGTCAACCACTCCTTTAACTATCCTTACAAGATCCGCCCTCTATTTAACGACCACGATTCGAAGTCTACCAACGGCTAGTTTCTAGACGTGAAACAGTGCACATAATACAGTTGTCTAACAGCAGTCTCTTAGGTCATCATGACTCTAATTCATCTCTATCTTAACTATATGGAACCTTACACTCTTCATTTACATGTTCAATTAGCTAAGAGCATCAAGTCTCATTGACCTTAGGTCCTAGGGTTTACCATGAATCATCATGCATACTCACTATTAGCTATTTAAGATTACTAATTATACCCTAACGACTCCACTTGCAACCGGATGTTTTAATCTCATTTTCATGGTTTATATACTAGGTCCATCGGTAATACTTATGGATATATGCTTCCTAATATCCTTTAGGGTATCTAAATAACAAGTGTATAGAATGACTTACTTTGCATAATCGCAACTAAGTCCGAGGGGCACCAAATTAATACCATGATTCTGAATATCACCAATATCCAACTTTGGACCTTTAGCAACGTTAGTCATCTAATGCAAAATTCAATACCTTACACTTCTATTCGACCTAACATTTTAGGTGTAGTCTTCAAAACACAAGTTCTAGCTACATGAATCCCTCGATTTCAACATCCCTATATCTTGTTATACTAAAGGATCATCAATGGTTAATTCCAATCAAGTAAGGATTCGATCATATAAATAGTATATTACAATAATTTAAGATATAAGAATTTGATTCAAAAGTAACTCCTAAGTCAAACTTCCATTTTAAGCATATGAATATATGTATTACTCCACATATCCAATAGTATACTCTTATGTCTTAAGGAAAGTTGTATGTCCTTAACATTTATTCTTGAACCACAATTAGAAGAACGGTTTAACAGAATCAAGAACTTCATAGCTATAAAATTGACAACTTAATCACAGGTATAAGTATTCCAAAGATAAGGAGATAACTTTACCTCAACAATTATACATGTGCTACGCATACCTGTGCTACGCATTTTATATATATGCATATCCAATAATACATACGATCCATCGAGTACCTGTGAAGATGCCAGAAATATCTAACCGAGACTTTTCGTTCTTCCTGCATGAATTCACTTCCCTGAAAGTTCTAGTCCTAACAATCTCTGTGTATAAACAGTCAGTCAGGGCACTAATGTGTCGGTGTGCATGATACATAATACATATGGTCCACAAAGGCACATAATATTCAATGTTCAAAGCAATTAAAGCACATTAGCACACATTAACACATATAAACAATACATCATAATTACCTTAGGGCTTCTACCTACGGTCCGAGAGTTGAACCCGACTAGCGCCTAGTTAGCAAACTAAGCTTTGATACCATTTCTCTAAGGTGTCACGCCCCAACCCGACCTATAGAGGTTAGAGTAGGGTGTGATCTAAACATTCAAGTTATTTCACGTACCTAATCATTCATGAAGGTTTAACACTTAATGTTTTAGCCTAAACTCCACAAATTCTCCGAAAAAATCGACAGCATAACGGCTATAATCGGGCTCTTGAGTTTGACCTAATTCTCTAAACACCTCAACATTTCCAATCTCAATTTCATTTCCAACTAAGATTACTATTTATCACCCATTGAAACGCCTACTAGTTATCTCGAAGTTTCGTTTGACTAATAACCTAGCATGATACTATGGCTCATTTGTTTGTTAATCCTTATTACAAGAGTACCTGTTGATCTTAGCCTACCAATGAGTACCTGCTTAAGATTGGATAGATTCATTTTACTTAATCCTTTACCTGATACTTCATAAGCTTGTGATAGATACAAGCTAGTAGCGATAGCAAAAACGACCATAAGAGTGTCTATCTAGTTATGATCAGTACAAGCCAAAATTAGACCCCAAATTATAACGGAGGTCATTTACAATACAACAGCAAGCAACATAAGAAATAGTCTTCAAGCAACATATTGTTTACAAAATGGCCATAGTCAAGTAAGGCACGTAGGGCAAGCAATCACTCCAAGGAATCATCAATAGGCACGTTGTCCTCGGGTACCTATTCCTAGTCTTCTTCACTTGAGATGATAAAAGAGGGTGAGTCCTTATGAACTCAGCGAGGGGAAACGAGAAATAAGTTTTGAAACTCTTTTTCCGGTTCAACTTATGAAAACCCTTTTTGTAAGTATGACATATATCACAAGTAAGTTCATAGTGTAATATAAAAATAAAAGAACACAATTACCCATCTTTCCTCCCCGAGGTCCTCTAGAAACCAAGCGAGAGTACTTATACACATAGTGAAAAAGATACGGTGAGCTTTTTCTCTCAGTTCATTTCCAGTATCAGTTGTTGCGGCCGACTTCAAATCATCCACTTATCACACCAAATGGGTGTACTCCGGATGTACCCCGAAATCCTACGACCCAACTCTCCGAGGAAGTCTAGCCCCCAACCGAGAGAAGGAATAGGACAATAGTAGTCACGGTTGCACCGGCAAGCCCGATGCCGCCCGGTGTGCGTGAATGCTACCACGCCAGAATGAAAGGTTGCAACCTTGTATGCAATGCACATTTATGACATTTGATATAACACGTTGGGAGGACAACAAAATAGGTTGTCTCCGAGCAGTCATAAGATTGCAGATTGACAAGTAAACACGCGAAGCATGATATGACAGGTAATTTCACTTGTAAAGCACATGGAGTTATATGAATATTAAACGGGCAGCCATGTAACGCATGTAAATCCAGTCATATAACTCATTTCGAAGTTCACGTAATCAAATAATAAGGCCATACAACATGCAACGACGTTTACGTGGGTCCGGGTGCAAGAAAGGTCTACTTGTTAATATGTAATCATCGGAATCATATTTAGGGCAACTACAGGCAGCCTACTAATCACATAATTAAATGCGATATCCATAGGATCAACACTTAGCGAGTTTACCTAGTCACTAGGGTTTCAATTCATGCTTACCCGTGCGATTAAGCCCTAAGTTGTCAAGTAAATAAACTCAAGCCATGCATCAATTAATTAAAACACCCTCAAGCATTCAAAACAGTCCACACCACATCCAAGTGTCACAATCCCAAGCATTTAATACAACAAGAGAAGTTACAATAATTTTCAAAGCATATCACTAGATGAAAACCTCACTGCAATGGACTATTTTCTCACAATCATTGAGACAAGCAAACAATCTCCAATTCCAGTGAACAAAATATCACATTAAATATTAAGGAGTTAACTAAATTCAGAAACAAACCTCGCATCATTTGGAGTTCGGGTTCAAGAATTATAGCCAAAACCGTGAGACAACGCAAAACTGTCCAGATTTGCACACATTTCAATACTTATCGTTTTTTAGGACCTTAGGGTCATATTTAGCTTTCATCTATTTCTGACAAAAATGTCCAGGACAGAAAAATATATCTGAATATAAAATTTCATGCATTTTGGATATCATTTACTAAGTCAAAAATGGTTCGTTCTACAGGACAGTGAATCTGCCAAAAACCTGCTTCATTTTCCAGATTTTCCAGATTTAGACACCTTTCGATGTTTTGCCATTTTGGGGACCTTAGCGTCAAAATTAGCTTTGGCCTATTTCTATGAAAACTGCTCAGAACTGGCAAAACTAGTCACCTACCAAATTTCACGCATTTTCAGCATCATTTACCTGGTCAAATCTACTTCGCTCCAACGAGTTAGAAGGCTGTCACTTACGCGATTTCATCTATCTTCACATTCTAGCCAAATATCTTGCCATGCATGTTCACAAAAGCTCATGTACACACATATATCACAAGTACAGAGGTAAAAATAGACATTTAAGGGCATGCATGTGGTTTTTGAAAGCTTTTCAAAGGAGTTTTAGCCCTCACCTTAGCAAGACAACAATGAAGATGCACAAAACTCTTGATGATGCACAAGGTCGTCCTTTTTCCTTGCTTAGCCGAGAGACAACTTGAGATTCTCTAATTCCTAGCTAAGTTACCATGTCCTTAGTATGTGCATGTGGTTAGAACACAAAGAAAATGAAATGAAAGCTAACAACATACCTAAGGCCGAATGGAGGTTCTAAGAGCTAGCATGCATATTTCTTTGCTTCTAGCTTGCTTGGTCGAGTTCCTTGGTGGCTTGCATGTCTTGAAGAACCTTTGGATGATGAACTTAAGCTATGGAGTCTAGAATTGCAGCCAAGGCCGAGAGAGAGAGAGAAGAAATGAGAGAGTGAGAGAAAATGAGAGAAAGAGAGAAAGAATGAAAGAAAATGAAAAGCTTGAAGAATTTTGATGCATGTGTCGGCTATGGGCTTTGAAATTTCCAAATTTGTGTCTTCAAGAGCATAATTTGAAACATCTAAGCATGGGTGATTGAGTGTGTCGAGATTTTGGGTGCATTGGGTGGGGTTTTGGGTTTTTTTTTTTTTTTTTTATGCTTTGTGTCATAGGTTGTCTAAGTTTAATTTTGAATTATGCAAAGCATGCACAAAAGCTCCTACATGGTCGGCCAAGGCAAGCTAAATTCTGAATTTTTTTGTCTTGTTTGAGTATTATTTAATTGTATGCTTGGAATATGCAAAAGAATAAAGAATAAAGAATAAGAATGTCTAGCTTTTTGTGAGATTTTGTCTTCTAGTGCATTGACTTAGCATTTTAATATTAGTTAGTGGAATTTGTAGGATTCATTAATGATCTAGTGCTTCGTGTAAGATACTTTCTTGATTAGCGTGCGGGAACGCTTTTCTAGGTTTAGGGCACGCACTACGAGGTAAGGCACGAACTATGAGATGAATGCGCATTTTTCAAGTAAATGCACGCACCCTAAAATATGTGCACGTAATTCAATGTAAGGCACACAAAATGAAACACGACTCTTAAACCTAGGTCAAGGCACGCAAATCTAGATTAGGGCACACGATAAGAGGTATCACACGTATATCGAGGTCGGGCCTCACAACTGCGCCTATTTTTGAAGCCCAAAATTGAACGTTTTCACCAGTTCCGAGACACTTTTCTTCTTTTGCGCTATTTTTTCGTCCCCGATCGTACATCGTGACTTGCGAAAAGGACGACTACTTAATTCATCACATTTTTATTACCGAATCCCACGGAACCTTGGGCAAGACAGATTCACCTCACATAGAGGCTTGGCCCGCAAACCGAGGGCGTGGGGCTTAGGACCAGGTCTCCGTCGCTCCGTTGCCCATATTTTTGGTCCGTAAGGAGTTACGCGGCGCACAGCATACCGTTGGAAAGCTCACCGAGAGCTCTACGACGGAGGCACCAAGCGACCTCGGCTTCGCCTATTTTCGGAGCCCAAAATTGAACATTTTTATCAGTTTCGGGAAACTTTTTACTTTTGTGCTGTTTTTTCGTCCCGAATCGTACGTCATGAGCCGCGAAAAGGACGACAACCTAATCCATCACATTTCTATTACCAAATCCCATGGTACCTTGGGCAAGACAACTTCACTTCATGTATATGTTGGGCCCGCAAACCGAGGGCGTAGGGCTTGGGACCACGTCTCTGTCGCTCCGGTGCCCATAACTTTTGATCCGTAAGGAGTTACGTGGCGCACAACATACAGTTGGAAAGCTTTCTAAGAGCTCTACGACGGGGGCAGCAAGCCTGCTCGGTTGTGCCTATTTTCGGAACCCAAAATCGGACGTTTTCATCAGTTTCCAGATACTTTTCTTATTTTGCGCTGTTTTTCCGTCCCGGATCGTACGTCCTGAGCCGCGAAAAGGACGACAACCTAATCCATCACATTTCTAATACCGAGTCCCACAACACCTTGGGCAAGACAACTTTGCTTCACATAGAGGCTGGGCCCGCAAATCGAGGGTGTAGGGCTTGGGACCAGGTCTCCGTCGCTCTAGTGCCCATAACTTTTGATCCGTAAGGAGGTACGCGGCGCACAACATACCGTTGGAAAGCTCTACGACGGAGGCAGCAAGCCTGCTCGGATGTGCCTATTTTCGGGGTTCAAAATTGAACGTTTTCATCAGTTTCGGGACACTTTTCTTCTTTTGCGCTATTTTTCCATCCCGGATCGTTGGTCGTGAGCCGCGAAAAGGACGACAACCTAATCCATCACATTTCGATTACCGAATCCCATGGCACCTTAGGCAAGACAACTTCGCTTCACGTAGAGGCTGGGCTCGCAAACCGAGGGCGTGGGGCTTGGGACCAGGTCTCCGTCGCTCCGGTGCCCATAACTTTTGATCCGTAAGGAGTTACGTGGCGTACAGCATACCGTTAGAAAGCTCTCTGAGAACTCTCCGATGAGGGCAGTAAGCCTGCTCGGCTGCGGCTGTTTTCAAAGGCCAAAATCGAACATTTTCATTAGTTTCGAGACAATTTTCTTCTTTTTCTCTGTTTTTCCAGCCCGGATCGTACATCGTGAGTCGCAAAAAGGACGACAACCTAATCCATCACATTTCTAATACCGAATCCCACGGCACCTTGGGCAAGACCACTTCACTTCACATAGAAGCTGGGCCCGCAAACCGAGGGCGTGGGGCTTGGGACTAGGTCACCGTCGCTCCGGTGCCCATAACTTTTGATCCGTAAGGAGTTACGCTGTGGACAACATACTGTTAGAAAGCTCTCCGAGAACTCTACGATGAGGGCAGCAAGCTTGCTTTGCTGCACCTATTTTCGGAGCCCAAACTGGAATATTTTCATGAGTTTCGGGACACATTTCTTCTTTTGCGCTGTTTTTCCTTCTCGGATCGTATGTCGTGAGCCGCGAAAAGGACGACAACCTAATCCATCACATTTCTATTACCGAATTCCACTGTACCTTGGGCAAGACAATTTCACATCACATAGATGCTGGACCCACAAACCGAGGCCGTGGGCTTGGGACCAGGTCTCCATCGCTCCGTTGCCCATAACTTTTGATCTGTAAGGAGTTACGCGGCGCACAACATACAGTGGAAAGCTCTCCGAGAGCTCTACGACGAAGGAAGCAAGCCTGCTCGGTTGTGCCTATTTTCAGAGCCTAAAATCAAACGTTTTCGTTAGTTTCAGGACACTTTTCTTCTTTTCGCTGTTTTTCTGTCCCGGATCGTACGTCGTGAGCCGCGAAAAGGACGACAACCTAATCCATCACATTTCAATTACCGAATCCCATAACACCGTCGGCAAGACAACTTTGCTTCACATAGAGGTTAGGCCTGCAAACCGAAGGTGTGGCACTTGGGACAAGGTATCCGTCGCTCCGGTGCCCATAACTTTTGATCCGAAAGGAGTTACGCAGCGTACAACATACCGTTAGAAAGCTCTCCTATAACTCTACGATAAGGGCAGCAAGCCTACTTGGTTGAGCCTATTTTCGGAGCCCAAAATCAAACATTTTCATTAGTTTTGGAACACTTTTCTAATTATGCGTTGTTTTTCCGTCCCAGATCGTACGTCGTGAGCCGCGAAAAGGATGACAACCTAATCCATCACATTTCAATTACCGAATCCCACAACACCATAGGCAAGACAACTTCGCTTCACATAGAGGCTGGGCCCGCAAACCGAGGGCATGGGACTTGGGACCATGTCTCCGTCGCTGCGGTGCCAATAACTTTTGATCCGTAAGAAGTTACGCGGGGCACAGCATACCGTTGGAAAACTCACTGAGAGCTCTACGACGGGGGCAACAAACCTGGTAGGATGCTACTATTTTCATAGCCCATAATCAAACGTTTTCATAAGTTTCGGGACACTTTTCTTCTTTTGCGCTATTTTTTCGTCCCGGATCGTACGTCGTGAGCCGCGAAAAGGACGACAACCTAATCCACCACATTTCTATAACCAAATCACACGGCACCTTGGGCAAGACAACTTCGCTTCACATAGAGGCTGGGCCCACAAACCGAGGGCGTGGGGCTTGGGACCTGGTCTCCGTCGCTCTGATGCCCATAACTTTTGATCTGTAAGGACTTACACGGCGCACAACATACCGTTAGAAAGCTCTTCGAGAACTCTAAGATGAGGGCAGCAAGCCTACTTGGTTGCGCCTGTTTTCGGTGCCCAAAATTGAACATTTTCATTAGTTTTGGGACACTTTTCTTCTTTTGTGCTGTTTTTCCATCCCGGATCGTACATCGTGAACTGCGAAAAGAACGACAACCTAATCCATCACATTTCTATTACCGAATCCCACGGCACCTTGGGCAAGAATACTTCATTTCACATAGATGCTGGGCCCGTAAAGCGAGGGTGTGGGGCTTGGGACTAGGTCTCCATCGTTCCGGTGCCCATAACTTTTGATCCGTAAGTAGTTACGTGGCGCACAGCATAATGTTGGAAAGCTCTCCGAGAGCTCTACAACAAAGGCACCAAGCCTGCTCAGCTGCACCAATTTTCGGAGCTTAAAATTGAACGTTTTCATCCCAATCGTACGTCATGAGCCGCGAAAAGGACGATAACCTAATCCATCACATTTCTATTACAGAATCCCATGGCACCTTGGGAAAGACAATTTCACTTCACGTAGATGCTGGGTCAGCAAACCGAGGGCGTAGGGCTTGGGACCAGGTCTCTGTCGCTTCGGTACCCATAACTTTTGATCCGTAAGTAGTTACGCGGCGTACAACATACTGTTAGAAAGCAATCCGAGAACTCTAAGATGAGGGCAGCAAGCCTGCTATGCTGTGCCTATTTTCGGAACCCAAAATCGACCATTTTCATCATTTTCGGGACACTTTTGTTCTTTTGCGCTATTTTTTCATCCCGGATCGTACGTCGTGAGTCGCGAAAATGACGACAACCTAATCCATCACATTTCTATTACCGAATTTCATGGCACCTTGGGCAAGACAACTTCGCTTCACGTAGATGTTGGGCACGCAAACGGAGGGCGTGGGGCTTTGGACCAGGTTTCCATCGCTCCGGTGCCCATAACTTTTGATCTGTAAGGACTTACGCGGCACACAGCATACCGTTGGAAAGCTCTCCGAGAGCTCTACGACGAATGAAGCAAGCCTGCTCGGTTGTGCCTATTTTCGGAGCCCAAAATCAAAAGTTTTCATCAGTTTCAGGACACTTTTATTCTTTTGCGATGTTTTTCTGTCCCGGATCGTACGTCGTGAGCCGCAAAAAGGACGATAACCTAATCCATCACATTTCTATTACCAAATCCCATGGCACCTTGGGCAAGACAACTTCGCTTCATATAGAGGCTAGGCCCGAAAACTGAGGGCGTAGGGCTTGGGAGCAGGTCTCTGTCGCTTCGGTGCCCATAACATTTGATCCGTAAAGAGTTACGCGGTGTACATCATACCGTTAGAAAGCTCTCCGGGAACTCTACGACGGGGGCTACAAGCTTGCTCGGCTACGCCTATTTTCGAAGCCCAAAATCGAAAGTTTTCATCAGTTTTAGGACACTTTTCTTCTTCTGCTCTGTTTTTTCGTCCCGGATCGAACGTCGTGAGCCTCGAAAAGGACGACAATCTAATCCATCACATTTCTAAAACTGAATCCCACGCACCTTGGGCAAGACAACTTCGCTTCACATAGAGGCTGGGCCCACAAACCGAGGGCGTGGGCCTTGGGACCAGGTCTCCGTCGCTCCGGTGCCCATAACTTTTGATCCGTAAGGAGTTACGCGGCGCACAACATACCGTTAGAAAGCTCTCGGAGAGCTCTACGACGGAGGCAGCAATCCTGCTCGGTTATACCTATTTTCAGAGCCCAAAATTGAATGTTTTCATCAGTTTCGGGACACTTTTCTTCTTTTACGCTGTTTTTCCGTCGCGGATCGTACGTCGTGAGCCGCAAAAAGGACGACAACCTAATCCATCACATTTCTATTATCGAATCCCATTTCACCTTGGGTAAGATAATTTCGCTTCACGTAGAGGCTGAGCCCGCAAACCTAGGGCGTGGGGCTTGGGACCAGGTCTCCGTCGCTTCGGTACCCATAACTTTTGATCCGTACAGAGTTACCAGTGTACTACAAACCGTTAGAAAGCTCTCCGAGAACTCTACGACGAGGGCAGCAAGCCTGCTTCACTGAGCCTATATTCGGAGCCCAAAATCAAATGTTTTCAATAGTTTTGGGACACTTTTCTTCTTTTGCGCTGTTTTTCCATCCCGGATCGTACGTCGTGACTCGCGAAAAGGACGACAACCTAATCCATCACATTTCTAAAACTGAATCCCACGCACCTTGGGCAAGACAACTTCGCTTCACATATCCCACAAACCGAGGGCGTGGGGCTTGGGACCAGGTCTCCGTCGCTCCGGTGCCCATAACTTTTGATCCGTAAGGAGTTACGCGGCGCACAACATACCGTTAGAAAGCTCTCGGAGAGCTCTACGACGAAGGCAGCAATCCTGCTCGGTTATACCTATTTTCAGAGCCCAAAATTGAAGGTTTTCATCAGTTTCGGGACACTTTTCTTCTTTTACGCTATTTTTTCGTCCCGGATCGTACGTCGTGAGCCGCGAAAAGGACGACAACCTAATCCATCACATTTCTATTACCGAATCCCATTTCACCTTGGGTAAGACAATTTCGCTTCACGTAGAGGCTGAGCCCGCAAACCGAGAGCGTGGGGCTTGGGACCAGGTCTCCGTCGCTTCGGTACCCATAACTTTTGACCCGTAAGGAGTTACGCAGTGTACTGTAAACCATTAGAAAGCTCTCCGAGAACTCTACGACGAGGGCAGCAAGCCTGCTTGACTGAGCCTATATTCGGAGCCCAAAATCAAATGTTTTCAATAGTTTTGGGACATTTTTCTTCTTTTGCGCTGTTTTTCCATCCCGGATCGTACGTCGTGACTCGCGAAAAGGACGACAACCTAATCCATCACATTTCTATTACCTAATCTCATGGCACCTTGGGCAAGACAACTTCGCTTCACATAGAGGCTGGGCCCGCAAACCGAGGGCGTAGGGCTTGGGACCAAGTTTCCGTCGCTCTGGTGCCTATAACTTTTGATCCGTAAGGAGTTACGCGCCGCACAACATACCGTTAGAAAGCTCTCCGAGAACTCTACGACGAGGGCAGCAAGCCTGCTTAGCTACGCTTGTTTTCAGAGCCCAAAATTGAACATTTTCATCAGTTTCGGTACACTTTTCTTCTTTTGCGCTGTTTTTCCTTCCCAGATCGTACGTTGTGAGCCGCGAAAAGGACGACGACCTAATCCATCACATTTCTATTACCGAATCCCACAGCACCTTGGGCAAGAAAACTTCGCTTCACATAGAGGTTGGGCCCGTAAACTGAGGGCGTGGGACTTAAGACCAGGTCTCCATCGCTCTGGTGCCCATAACTTTTGATCCGTAAGGAGTTACACGGCGCACAGCATACCGTTGGAAAGCTCTCTAAGAGCTGTACGACGGGGGTAGCAAGCCTGCTCGGTTGTGCCTTTTTTCAGAGCCCAAAATTGAACATTTTCATCAGTTTTGGGACACTTTTCTTCTTTTGCGCTGTTTTTTCATCCCGAATCGTTCGTCGTGAGCTGCGAAAAGGACGACAACCTAATCCATCACATTTCTATAACCGAATCCCACAGCAGCTTGGGAAAGACAACTTCACTTCACATAGGCGCTGCGCCCTCAAACCGAGGGCGTGGGGCTTAGGGACAAGTCTCCGTCGCTCCGGTGCCCATAAGTTTTTATCTATATGGACTTACGTGGCGCACAGCATACCGTTAGAAAGCTCTCCGAGAACTCTACGACGAGGGCAGCAATCTAGCTCGGCTGCGCATATTTTCAGTCCCAAAATCAAACATCTTCATCAGTTTTGGGACACTTTTCTTCTTTTGCGCAATTTTTTTGTCCCGGATTGTACATCGTGAACCACGAAAAGGACGACTACCTAATCAACCACATTTGTATTACTGAAGCCCACGGATCCTTAGGCAAGACACGTTCACCTCACATAGAGGTTAGGCCCGCAAACCGAGGACGTTGGGCTTAGGACCAGGTCTCCGTCGCTCCGGTGCCCATATTTTTGGTCCATAAGGAGTGACGCGGCGCACAGCATACCGTTGGAAAGCTCTCTGGGAGCTCCACGACGGAGGCACCAAGCGACCTCGGCTTCGCCTATTTTCGGAGCCCAAAATTGAATGTTTTCATCAATTTCGGGAAACTTTTTACTTTTGCGATGTTTTTTCGTCCCGAATCGTACGTCGTGAGCCGCGAAAAGGATGACAACCTAATCCATGACATTTCTATTACCAAATCCCATGGTACCTTGGGCAAGACAACTTCACTTCACGTAGATACTGGGCCCGAAAACCGAGGGCGTTGGGCTTGGGACCAAGTCTCTGTCGCTCCGGTGCCCATAACTTTTGATCCGTAAGGAGTTACGCAACGTACAACATACTGTTAGAAAGCACTCTGAGAGCTCTACGACAGGGGCAGCAAGCTTTCTTGGTTGTGCCTATTTTCATAACCAAAAATCAGACGTTTTCATTAGTTTCGGGATACTTTTCTTCATTTGTGCTGTTTTCTCGTCCCTGATCGTACGTCGTGAGCCGCGAAAAGGACGACAACCTAATCCATCACATTTTTAATACCGAATCCCACGGCACCTTGGGCAAGGCAACGTCGCTTCAAATAGAGGCTGGGCAAGCAAACCGAGGGCGTGGGGCTTGAGACCATGTCTCCATCCTTTTGATCCGTAAGGGGTTACGCGGCGTACAGCATACCATTAGAAAGCTCTCCAGGAACTCTACTACGAGGGCTAAAAGACTGCTTGGCTGTGCCTATTTTTGGAGCCCAAAATCGAACATTTTCATCAGTTTCGGGACACTTTTCTCCTTTTACGCTGTTTGTCCGTCCCGGATCGTACGTCGTGAGCCGCGAAAAGGACGACAACCTAATCCATCACATTTCTAAAACCGAATCCCACGGCACCATGGGCAAGACAACTTCGCTACACATAGAGGCTGGGCCCACAAACCGAGGGCGTGGGGCTTGGGACCAGTTCTCCGTCGCTCCGGTGCCTATAACTTTTGATCTGTAAGGAGTTACGTGACGCACAGTATACCGTTGGAAAGCTCTCCGAGAGCTCTACGAAGCAAGCAGCAATCCTGATCGGTAGTACCTATTTTCGGAGAGCAAAATTGAAGGTTTTCATCATTTCCAGGACACTTTTCTTCTTTTGCGCTGTTTTTCCGTCCCGGATCTTACGTCGTGAGCCGCGAAAAGGACGACAACCTAATCCATCACATTTCTATTACCGAATCACATGGCACCTTGGGCAAGACAAC
Organism: Ehretia macrophylla; assembly: GCA_037974665.1. NCBI lineage: Eukaryota > Viridiplantae > Streptophyta > Magnoliopsida > Boraginales > Ehretiaceae > Ehretia > Ehretia macrophylla. The sequence continues at coordinate 49,406,603 of CM075768.1, read as the reverse complement.
TTCGCTTCACGTAGAGGCTGGGCCCGCAAACCGAGGGCGTGAGGCCTGGGACCAGGTCTCCGTCGCTCCGGTGCCTATAACTTTTGATCCGCATGGAGTTACGCAGTGTACAGCAAACCGTTAGAAAGCTCTCCGAGAACTCTACGATGAGGGCAGCAAGCCTGCTCGGCTGCGCCTATTTTCGGGGCCCAAAATCAAACATTTTCATATGTTTCGGGACACTTTTCTTCTTTTGCGCTGTTTCTCCGTCCCGGATCATACGTCGTGACTCGCGAAAAGGACGACAACCTAATCCATCACATTTCTATTACCGAATCCCATGGCTCCATGGGCAAGAAAACTTCGCTTCACGTAGAGGTAGGGCCCGCAAACCGAGGGTGTGGGGCTTGGGACCAGGTCTCCGTCACTCCGGTGCCTATAACTTTTGATCTGTAAGGAGTTACGCGGCGCACAGCATACCATTGGAAAGCTCTCCAAGAGCTTTTCGATGAAGGAAGCAAGCCTGCTCGGTTGTGCCTATTTTCGGAGCCCAAATTGAACGTTTTCATCAGTTTCAGAAACTTTTCTTCTTTTGCGCTATTTTTTTGTCCCGGATCGTACGTGGTGAGCCTCGAAAAGGACGACAACCTAATCCATACCAATTCAATTACCGAAGCCCATAACACCTTAGGCAAGACAACTTCGCTTCACATAGAGGCTGGGCCCACAAACCGAGGGCGAGGGACTTTGGACCAGGTCTCCGTCGCTCCGGTGCCCATAACTTTTGATTCGTAAGGAGTTACGTGGCGTACAGCATACCGTTAGAAAGCTCTCCGGGAACTCTATGACGAGGGCAACAAGCCTTCTTGGTTGCGCCTATTTACAGAGCCCAAAATCAAACGTTTTTATCAGTTTTGGAAAACTTTTCTTCTTTTGTGCTGTTTTTCCATCCCAGATCGTACGTGGTGAGCCTCGAAAAGGATGACAACCTAATCCATCACAATTCAATTACTGAATCCCATAACACCTTAGGCAAGAAAACTTCGCTTCACATAGAGCCTGGGTCCGCAAACCGAGGGTGTGAGACTTGGGACCAGGTCTCCGTCGCTCCGGTACCCATAACTTTTGATCCGTAAGGAGTTACGCTGCGTACAGAATACCATTAGAAAGCTCTCCAAGAACTCTACGATGTGGGCAGCAAGCCTGCTTGGCTGCACCTATTTTTGGAGCCCAAAATCGAACGTTTTCATCAGTTTCTGGACATTTTCCTTCTTTTGCGTTATTTTTCCTTCCCGGATCGTACATCTTGAGCCGCGAAAAGGACGACAACCTAATCCATCACATTTCAATTACCGAATCCCATAACACCTTAGGCAAGACAACTTCGCTTCACATAGAGGCTGGGCCCGCAAATCGAGGGCGTGGGACTTAGGACCAAGTCTCCGTCGCTCCGGTGCCCATAACTTTTGATCCGTAAGGAGTTACGCGGGGCACAGCATTCCGTTGGAAAACTCTCTGAGAGCTCTACGATGGGGGCAGCAAGCCTGGTAGGCTGCAACTATTTTCGGCACCCATAATCGAACGTTTTCATCAGTTTCGGAACACTTTTATTCTTTTGCGCAGTTTTTTCATCTCGGATCGTACGTCGTGAGCCACGAAAATGACGATGACCTAATACATCACATTTCTGTAACCAAATCCCACGGCACCTTGGGCAAGACAATTTCGCTTCACATAGAGGCTGGGCCCGCAAATCGTGGGCGTTGGGCTTGGGACCAGGTCTCCGTCGCTCTGATGCCTATAAATTTTGATATGTAAGGACTTACACGGTGCACAACATACCGTTAGAAAGCTCTTCGAGAACTCTACAATGAGGGCAGCAAGCCTGCTCTGCTGCACCTATTTTCGGTGCCCAAAATTGAACATTTTCATCTGTTTCAGGACACTTTTCTTCTTTTACACTATTTTTCCATCCCGGATCGTACATCGTGAACCGCGAAAAGGAAGACAACCTAATTCATCACATTTTTATTGCTGAATCCCATGACACCTTGGGCAGGACAACTTCACTTTACACAGATGCTGGGCCCGCAAACCGAGGGTGTGGGGGTTAGTACCAGGTCACTGTCGCTCCGATGCCCATAACTTTTGATCCGTAAGGAGTTATGCGACGCACAGCATACCGTTGGAAAGCTCTCCGAGAGCTCTACGACAGAGGCACCAAGCTTGCTCGGCTGCGCCAATTTTCAGAGCCCAAAATTGAAAGTTTTCATCAGTTTCGGGAAACTTTTTACTTTTGCGCTATTTTTTCGTCTCAAATCGTACGTCATGAGCCGCGAAAAGGACGACAACCTAATCCGTCACATTTCTATTACCGAATCCCATGGCACCTTGGCCAAGGAAACTTCGCTTCACGTAGAGGCTGGGCCCACAAACCGAGGGCGTGGGGCTTGGGACCAGGTCTCCGTCTCTCTGGTGCCCATAACTTTTGATCCGTATGGAGCTACGCGGCGCACAACATACCGTTGGAAAGCTCTCCGAGAGGTCTACGACAAAGGCAGCAAGCCTACTCAGTTGTGCCTATTTTCGGAGCCCAAAATCGAAGGTTTTCATCAGTTTCGGGACACTTTTCTTCTTTTACGCTGTTTTTCCGTCCCGGATCGTACGTCGTGAGCCGCGAAAAGGACGACAACTTAATCCATCACATTTCTATTACCGAATCCCATGGCACCTTGGGCAAGACAACTTCGCTTCACGTAGAGGCAGGGGCCGCAAACCGAGGGCGTGGGGTTGGGACTAGGTCTCCGTCGCTTCGGTGCCTATAACTTTTGATCCGTCAGGAGTTACGCGGTGTACAATAAACCGTTAGAAAGCTCTCCGAGAACTCTACGACGAGGGCAGCAAGCCTGCTCGACTGCGCCTATTTTCGGAGCGTAAAATCAAATGTTTTCACCAATTTCGGGACATTTTTCTTCTTTTGCGCTGTTTTTCTGTCACGGATCGTACGTCGTTACTCGCGAAAAGGACGACAACCTAATCCATCACATTTCTATTACCGAATCCCATTGTACCTTGGGCAAGACAACTTCGCTTCACTTAGAGGCTAGCCAGCAAACCGAGGGCGTGGGGCTTGGAACCTGGTTTTCGTCGCTCCGGTGCCCATAACTTTTGATCCGTAAGGAGTTACGCGGCGCACAGCATATAGTTGGAAAGCTCTCTGAGAGCTCTACGACAAGGGCAGCCAGCCTGCTCGGCCGCAACTATTTTTGAAGCCTAAAATCGAACATTTTCATCAATTTTGGGACACTTTTCTTCTTCTGCGCTGTTTTTTCATCCCGGATCGTACGTCGTGAGCCGTGAAAAGGACGACAACCTAATCCATCACATTTCTAGTACTGAATCCCATGGCACCTTGGGTTAGACAACTTCGATTCACATAGAGGCTGGGCTCGTAAACCGAGGGCGTGGGGCTTGGGACCAGGTCTCCGTCGCTCTAGTGCCCATAACTTTTGATCTGTAAGGAGTTACGTGGCATACAACATACCGTTAGAAAGCTCTCCGAGTACTTTACGACGAGGGCAGGAAGCTTGCTTACCTGTGCCTATTTTCGGAGCCCAAAATTGAACATTTTTATCAATTTCGGTACACTTTTCTTCTTTTGTGCTATTTTTCCGTCCCGGATCGTACGTTGTGAGCCGCGAAAAAGACGACAACCTAATCCATCACATTTCTATTACCGAATCCCATGGCACATTGGGCAAGAAAACTTCGCTTCACATAGAGGCTGGGCCCGTAAACCGAGGGCGTGGGACTTAGGACAAGGTCTCTGTCGCTCCGGTGCCCATAACTTTTGATCTGTTAGGAGTTACACGGCGCACAACAAAGCGTTGGAAAGCTCGTAAAGCTCTCTGAGAGCTCTACGACGGGGGCAGCCAGCTCACTAGCTGCAACTATTTTCGGAGCCCAAAATTGAACGTTTTCATCAGTTTCGGGACACTTTTCTTCTTTTGCTCTATTTTCAGTCCCGGATCGTACGTCGTGAGCTGCGAAAAGGACGACAACCTAATCCATCACATTTTTATAACCAAATCCCACGGCACCTTGGGCAAGACAACTACGCTTCACATAGAGGCTGTGCCCGCAAACCAAGGGCGTGGGGCTTGGGACCAGGTCTCCGTCGCTCCGCTGCCCATAACTTTTGATCTGTATGGACTTACGCGGCGCACAGAATACCGTTAGAAAGCTCACCGAGAAATCTACGACAAGGGCAGCAATCCTGCTAGGTTGCGCCTATTTTCGGTGCCCAAAATCGAATATTTTCATCAGTTTCGGGACACTTTTCTTCTTTTGCGCTGTTTTTCCGTTGCGGATCGTACATCGTGAACCGCGAAAAGGACGACAACCTAATCCATCAAATTTCTATTACTGAATCCCATGGTACCTTGGACAAGACAACTTCACTTCACGTAGATACTGGGCCTGCAAACCGAGGGCGTGGGGCTTGGGACCAGGTCTCCGTCGCTCCGGTGCCCATAACGTTTGATCCGAAAGGAGTTACGCGGCGTACAACATACTGTTAGAAAGCTATCCGAGAACTATACAATGAGGGCAGCAAGCTTACTATGCTGCGCCTATTTTTGAAGCCCAAACTCGAACGTTTTACTCAATTTCGGGACAATTTTCTTCTTCTGCGCTGTTTTTCTGTCCCGGATCGTACGTCGTGAGCCGCGAAAAGGACGACAACCTAATCTATCACATTTCTATTACCGAACTTCACGGCACCTTGGGCAAGACAACTTCGCTTCACAGAGAGGCTGGGCCTGCAAACCGAGGGTGTGAGGCTTGGGACCAGGTCTCCGTCGCTTCGGTGCCCATAACTTTTTATCCGTAAGGAGTTATGCGGCATACAACATACTGTTAGAATGCTCTCCGGGAACTCTACGATGAGGCCAACAAGCCTACTCAGCTGCACCTATTGGCGGAGCCCAAAATTGAATGTTTTCATCAGTTTAGGGAAATTTTTCTTCTTTGGCGCTGTTTTTTCATCCCGGATCGTACGTGATGAGCCTCGAAAAGGATGACAACCTAATCCATCACAATTCAATTACCGAATCCCATAACACCTTAGGTAAGACAACTTCGCTTCACATAGAGGCTGGGCTCGCAAACCGAGGGCGAAGGACTTGGGACCAGGTCTCCATCGCTCCGGTGCCCATAATTTTTGATTCGTAAGGAGTTACGTTGCGTACAACATACCGTTAGAAAGCTCTCTGAGAACTCTACGATGAGGGTAGCAAGCCTGCTTGGCCGCGCCTATTTTCGGAGCCCAAAATCGAACGTTTTCATCCGTTTTGGTACACTTTTCTTCTTTTGCACTGTTTTTTCGTCCCGAATCGTTCGTCGTGAGCAGCAAAAAGGACGACAACCTAATCCATCACATTTCAATTACCGAATCCCAGAACACCTTAGGCAAGAAAACATCGCTTCACATAGAGACTGGGCACGCAAACCGAGGGTGTGAGACTTGGGACCAGGTCTCCGTCGCTCCGGTGCCCATAACTTTTGATCCGTAAGGTGTTACGCGGCGTACAGAATACCATAAAAAGCTCTCTGAGAACTCTACGATGTGGGTAGCAAGCCTGCTTGGCTGTGCCTATTTTTGGAGCTAAAAATCGAACGTTTTCATCAGTTTCAGGACATTATCCTTCTTTTGCGCTGTTTTTCCGTCCCGGATCGTACGTCGCGAGCCACGAAAAGGACGATAACCTAATACATCACATTTCTATAACCAAATCCCACGGCACCTTGGGCAAGACAATTTCGTTTCACATAGAGGCTGGGCCCGCAAACCGTGGGCGTAGGGCTTGGGACTAGGTCTCCATCGCTCTGATGCCTATAACTTTTGATCTGTAAGGACTTACGCGGAGCACAGCATGCCGTTAAAAAGCTATTGGAGAACTCTACGATGAGGGCAACAAGCCTGCTCAGCTGCGCCTATTTTCGGTGCCCAAAATTGAACACTTTCATCAGTTACGGTACAATTTTGCTTCTTTTGCACTGTTTTTCCATCCCGGATCGTACATCGTGAACCGCGAAAAGGACGACAGTCTAATCCATCACATTTCTATTACCAAGTCCCACGACACCTTAGGCAAGAAAACTTCACTTCACATAGATGCTGGGCCCGCAAACCGAGGGCGTAAGGGTTAGTACCAGGCCCCCGTCGCTCTGGTGCCCATACCTTTTGATCCGTAAAGAGTTATGCGGCGCCCAGCATACCGTTGGAAAGCTCTCCGAGAGCTCGACAACGGAGGCACCAAACCTGCTCGGCTGCGCCAATTTTCATAGCCCAAAATTGAAAGTTTTCATCAGTTTCGAAAACTTTTTACTTTTGCGCAGTTTTTTCGTCCCGAATCGTACGTCATGAGCCGCGAAAAGGACGACAACCTAATCCATCACATTTCTATTACAGAATCCCATGGCACCTTGGGCAAGACAACTTCGCTTCACGTAGATGCTGGGCCCGCAAACTGAGGGCGTGGGGCTTGGGACCAGGTCTCCGTTGCTTTGGTACCCATAACTTTTGATCCGTAAGTAGTTACGCGGCATACAACATACTGTTAGAAAGCTCTCCGAGAACTCTACGATGAGGGCAGCAAGCCTGCTATGCTGCGCCTCTTTTTGGAGTCCAAACTCGTACGTTTTTATTAATTTCGGGACACTTTTCTTCTTTTGTGCTATTTTTCAGTCACGGATCGTACGTCGTGAGCCGCGAAAAGGACGACAACCTAATCCATCACATTTTTATTACCGAATTCCACGGCACCTTGGGCTAGACAACTTCACTTCACGTAGATGCTAGGCCTGCAAACCGAGGGCGTGGGGCTTGGGACCAGATCTCTGTCGCTCCGGTGCCCATAACTTTTGATCTGTAAGGAGTTACACGGCACAGCATACCGTTGGGAAGCTTTCCGAAGGCTCTACGACGAAGGAAGCAAGTCTGCTCAGTTGCACCTATTTTTGGAGCCCAAAATCGAACGTTTTCATCAGTTTCGGGACACTTTCCTTCTTTTGCTCTGTTTTTTCGTCCCGGATCGTACGTCGTGAGCCGCGAAAAGGTCGACAACCTAATCCATCACACTTCTATTACCGAATCCCATGGCACCTTGGGCAAGACAACTTCGCTTCAAGTAGAGGCTGGCCCCCCAAACCGAGGGCGTGGGGCTTGGGACCTGGTCTCCGTCGCTCCGATACCCATAACTTTTGATCCGTAAGGAGTTACGCGGCGTATAGCATACCATTAGAAAGCTCTCCGGGAACTCTACGACAACGGCAACAAGCCTCCTCAGCTGCACCTGTTTCGAAGACCAAAACTGAACGTTTTCATCAGTTTCGGGACACTTTTCTTCTTTTGCTCTGTTTTTCCATTCCGGATCGTACGTCGTGAGCCGCGAAAAGGTCAACAACCTAATCCATCACATTTCTATTACCGAATCCCACGGCACCTTGGGCAAGACAACTTCGCTTCAAGTAGAGGCTGGCCCCCCAAACCGAGGGCGTGGGGCTTGGGACCTGGTCTCCGTCACTCCGATGCCCATAACTGTTGATCCGTAAGGAGTTACGCGGCGTATAGCATACCGTTAGAAAGCTCTCCGGGAACTCTACAACGACAACAACAAGCCTCCTCGGCTGCGCCTGTTTTTGAAGCCCAAAACTGAACGTTTTCATCAGTTTCGGGACACTTTTCCCCTTTTGCGCTATTTTTTCGTCCCGGATCGTACGTCGTGAGCCGCGAAAAGGACGACAACGTAATCTATCACATTTCTAAAATCGAATCCCATGGCACCTTAGGCAAGACAACTTCGCTTCACATAGAGGCTGGGCCCACAAACCGAGGGCGTGGGGCTTGGGACCAGGTCTCCGTCGCTCCGGTGCTCAAAACTTTTGATCCGTGAGGAATTACACGGCGCACAGCATACCGTTGGAAAGCTCTCTGAGAGGTCTACGACAGAGGCAGAAAGCCTGCTCGGTTGTGCCTATTTTTGGAGCCCAAAATCGAAGGTTTTCATCAGTTTCAGGACACTTTACCTCTTTTGCGCTGTTTTTCCGTTCCGGATCGTATGTCGTGAACCGCGAAAAAGAAGACAACATAATCCATCATATTTCTATTACCGAATCCCATCGCACCTTGGGCAAGACAACTTCGCTTGACGTAGAGGCTGGGCCCGCAAACCGAGGGCGTGGGGTTAGGACCAGGTCTCCGTCGCTTCGGTGCCCATAACTTTTGATCCGTAAGGAGTTACGCGGTGTACAGCAAATCATTAGAAAGCTCTCCGAGAACTCTACGACGAGGGCAGCAAGCCTGCTCGACCGCCTATTTTCGGAGCACAAAATCAAATGGTTTTATCAGTGTCAGGACACTTTTCTTCTTTTGCGGTGTTTTTCTGTCTCGGATCGTACGTCGTGACTCGCGAAAAGGACGACAACCTAATCCATCACATTTCTATTACCGAATCCCACGGTACCTTGGGCAACATAACTTCGCTTCACTTAGAGGCTGGGCTAGCAAACCAAGGGCGTGGGGCTTGGGACCTAGTTTCCGTCGCTCCGGTACCCATAACTTTTGATCCGTAAGGAGTTACGCGGCGCACAGCATATAATTGGAAAGCTCTCTGAGAGCTCTACGACGGGGGTAGCCAGCCTACTCGGCCGCAACTATATTTGAAGCCCAAAATCAAACAATTTTATCAGTTTTGGGACACTTTTCTTCTTTTGCGCTGTTTTTCTGTCCCAGATCGTACGTCGTGAGCCGTGAAAAGGACGACAACCTAATCCATCACATTTCTAGTACCGAATCCCATGGCACCTTGGGCTAGACAACTTCGATTCACGCAGAGGCTGAGCTCGTAAACCGAGGGCGTGGGGCTTGGGACTAGGTCTCTTTCGCTCCGGTGCCCATAACTTTTGATCCGTAAGGAGTTACGCCCCATACAGTATACCGTTAGAAAGCTCACCGAGTACTCTATGACAAGGGAAGCAAGCCTGCTCACCTGCACCTATTTTCGGAGCCCAAAATTGAACGTTTTTATTAGTTTCGGTACACTTTTCTTCTTTTATGCTGTTTTTCCATCCCGGATCGTACGTTGTGAGCCGCGAAAAAGACGACAACCTAATCCATCACATTTCTATTACCGAATCCCATGGCACCTTGGGCAAGAAAACTTCGCTTCACATAGAGGCTGGGCCCGTAAACCGAGGGCATGGGACTTAGGACAAGGTCTCTGTCGCTCCGGTGCCCATAACTTTTGATCCGTAAGGAGTTACGCGGCGCACAACATACCGTTGGAAAGCCCTCTAAGAGCTCTATGACGAGGGCAGCAAGCCTGCTTGGGTCTAACTATTGTCGGAGCCCAAAATTGAACGTTTTCATCAGTTTCGGGACACTTTTCTTCTTTTGCGCTATTTTTCAGTCCCGGATCGTAGGTCGTAAGCTGCGAAAAGGACGACAACCTAATCCATCCCATTTTCTCAACCGAATCCCATGGCACCTTGGGCAAGACAACTTCGCTTCACATAGAGGCTGTACCTGCAAACCGAGGGCGTGGGGCTTGGGACAAGGTCTCCGTCGCTCCGGTGCCCATAACTTTTGATTTGTATTGACTTACGTGTCGCACAGCATACCGTTAGAAAACTCTACGTGAACGCTACGAGGAGGGCAACAATCCTGCTAGGTTGTGCCTATTTTTGGTGCCCAAAATCGGCAATTTTTATCAGTTTCAGGACACTTTTATTCTTTTATGCCGTTTTTCCGTCACAAATCGTACATCGTGAACCGTGAAAAGGAAGACAACCTAATCCATCAAATTTCTATTACTGAATGCCATGGTACCTTGGGCAAGACAACTTCACTTCACGTAGATGCTGGGCCCACAAACTTAGGGCATGAGGCTTGGGACCAGGTCTCCGTCACTCTGGTGCCCATAACTTTTGATCCGTAAGGAGTTATGCGGCGCACAACATACCAGTGGAAAGCTCTCCGAGAGCTCTACGACGGAGGAAGCATGCCTGCTCGGTTGTGCCTATTTTCATAGCCCAAAATAGAAGGTTTTCATCAGTTTCGGTATACTCTTCATCTTTTACGCTATTTTTTCGTCCCGGATAGTACGTCGTGAGCCGCGAAAAGGACGACAACCTAATCCATCACATTTCTGTTACAGAATCCCATGTCACCTTGGGTAAGACAACTTCGCTTCACGTAGAGGCTGGGCCCGCAAACTAAGGGCGTAGGGCTTGGGACCAGGTCTTCGTTGCTCCGGTGCCCATAACTTTTGATCCGTAAGCAGTTATGCTGTGTACAGCAAACCATTAGAAAGCTCTTTGAGAACTCTACGACGAGGGTTGAAAGCCTGCTCGACACCGCCTATTTTCGGAGCCTAAAATCAAACGTTCTCATCAGTTTCGGGACACTTTTCTTCTTTTGCGATGTTTTTCCGTCCCGGATCGTACGTCGTGACTCGCGAAAAGGACAACAACCTAATCCATCGTTTTTCTATTACCGAATCCCACGGCACCTTGGGCAACACAACTTCGCTTCACTTAGAGGCTGGGCCCGCAAATCGAGGGCATAGGGCTTGGGACCAGGTTTCCGTCGCTCCGATGCCCATAACTTTTGATCCGTAAGGAGTTACGCAGCGCACAGCATACCGTTGGAAAGCTCTCTGAGAGCTCTACGACGGGGGCAGCAAGCCTGCTCAGCTCTAACTATTTTCGGAGCCCAAAATTGAACGTTTTCATCAGTTTCGGGACACTTTTCTTCTTTTGCGCTATTTTTCAGTCCCGGATCGTAAGTCATGAGCTGCGAAAAGGACGACAACCTAATCCATCACATTTCTACAACCGAATCGCACGGCACATTGTGCAAGACAACTTCGCTTCACATAGAGGCTGCGCCCGCAAACCGAGGGCGGGGGGCTTGGGACAAAGGTCTCCGTCACTCCGGTGCCCATAACTTTTCATTTGTATGGACTTACGTGGCGCACATCATACCGTTAGAAAACTCTACGAGAACTCTACGAGGAGGGCAGCAATCCTGCTAGGTTGTGCCTATTTTTGGTGAACAAAATCGACTATTTTCAACAGTTTCGGGACACTTTTCTTCTTTTGCGCCGTTTTTCCGTCACGGATCGTACATCGTGAACTGCGAAAAGGACCACAACCTAATCCATCAAATTTCTATTACTGAATCCCATGGTACCTTGGGCAAGACAATATCACTTCACGTAGATTCTGGGCCCACAAACCGAGGGCGTGGGGCTTTGGACCAGGTCTCCGTCGCTCCGGTGCCCATAACTTATGATCCGTAAGGAGTTACGCGGCATACAACATACCGTTAGAAAGCTCTCCGGGAACTCTACGACGAGGGCAACAAGCCTGCTTAGCTGTGCCTATTTACGGAGCCCAAAATCAAACGTTTTCATCAGTTTCGGGACACTTTTCTTCTTTTGCGCTATTTTTCCGTCTCGGATCGTACGTCGTGAGCCGCGAAAAGGACGATAACCTAATCCATCACATTTCTAAAATTGAATTCCACGGCACCTTTGGCAAGACAACTTCGCTTCACATAGAGGCTGGGCCTACGAACCAAGGGCGTGGCGCTTAGGACCAGGTCTCCGTCGCTCCGGTGCCCATAACTTTTGATACGTAAGGAGTTACGTGGCGCACAGTATACCGTTAGAAAGCACTCCGAGAGCTCTACGACGGGGGCAGTATGCCTGCTCGGTTGTGCCTATTTTCGTAGCCCAAAATAGAAAGTTTTCATCAGTTTCGGGACACTCTTCTTCTTTTGCGCTATTTTTTCGTCCTGGATCGTACGTCGTGAGCAACGAAAAGGATGACAACCTAATCCATCACATTTTTCTTACAGAATCCCATGTCACCTTGGGCAAGACAACTTCGCTTCACGTAGAGGCTGGGCCTACAAACCGAGGACGTGAGGCTTGGAACCAGGTCTCCGTTGCTCCGGTGCCCATAACTTTTGATCCGTAAGGAGTTATGCGGTGTACAGCAAACCATTAGAAAGCTCTCTGAGAACTCTACGACGAGGGCAGCAAGCCTGCTTGACAGCGCCTATTTTCGTAGCCCAAAATCAAACGTTCTCGTCAAGTTTCGGGACACTTTTCTTCATTTGCGCTGTTTTTTCGTCCCGGATCGTACATCGTGACTAGCGAAAAGGACGACAACCTAATACATCACTTTTCTATTACCGAATCCCATGGCACCTTGGGCAACACAACTTCACTTCACTTAGAAGCTGGGCCCGCAAACCAAGGGCGTAGGGCTTGGGACCAGGTTTCATCGCTCCGGTGCCCAAAACTTTTGATCCGTAAGGAGTTACGCGGCGCACAGCATACCGTTGGAAAGCTCTCTGAGAGCTCTACGATGGGGCCAGCCAGCCTGCTAAGCTGCAACTGTTTTCAAAACCCAAAATTGAACATTTTCATCAGTTTCGGGACACTTCCCTTCTTTTGCGCTGTTTTTTCATCCCGGATCGTACGTCGTGAGCCGTCAAAAGGATGAAAACCTAATCCATCACATTTCTAGTACCGAATCCCATGGGACCTTGGGCTAGACAACATCGATTCACGTAGAGGCTAGGCTCGCAAACCGAGGGCACAGGGCTTGGGACCAGGTCTCCGTCGCTCCGGTGCCTATAACATTTGATCCGTAAGGAGTTACGCGGCGTACAGCATACAGTTAGAAAACTCTCCGAGAACTCTACGACGAGGGCAGCAAGCCTGCTTTGCTGCGCCTATTTTCGGAGCCCAAAATTGAATGTTTTCATCAGTTTCGGTACACTTTTCTTCTTTTGCGCTGGTTTTTCATCCCGAATCGTACGTTGTGAGCTGCGAAAATGACGACAACCTAATCCATCACATTTCTATTACAAAATCCCGCGGCACCTTGGGCAAGAAAACTTCGCTTCACATAGAGGCTGGGCCCGTAAACCAAGGGCGTAGGACTTGGGACAAGGTCTCCGTCGCTCCAGTGCCCATAACTTTTGATCCGTAAGGAGTTACACGGCGTACAACATACTGTTGGAAAGCTCTCTGACAGCTCTACGACGGGGGTAGCAATCCTACTTGCTGCAACTATTTTCAGAGCCCAAAATCGAACATTTTCATCAGTTTCGGGACACTTTTCTTCTTTTGCGCTATTTTTCCATCCCGGATCGTACGTCGTGAGCTGCGAAAAGGGGGACAACCTAATCTATCACATTTCTATAACCAAATACCACGGCACCTTGGGCAAGACAACTTTGCTTCACATAGAGGCTGCGCCCGCAAACCGAGGGCGTGGGGCTTGGGACCAGGTCTTCGTCGCTCGGGTTCCAATAACTTTTGATATGTATGGACTTACACTGTACAAAGCATACTGTTAGAAAGCACTCCGAGAACTCTACGATGAGGGCAGCAATCCTGCTTGGCTGCGGCTGTTTTCGGTGCCCAAAATCCAATATTTTTATCAGTTTCGTGACACATTTCTTCTTTTGCGTTGTTTTTCGGTCCCGGATCGTACATCGTGTACCACGAAAAGGACGACAACCTAATTCATCACATTTCTATTACCGAATCCCACGGTACCTTAGGCAAGACAACTTCACCTCACATAGAGGCTGGGCCCGCAAACCGAGGGCGTGGGGCTTAGGACCAGGTCTCCATCGTTCCGGTGCCCATATTTTTGGTCCGTAAGGAGTTACGCGGCGCAAAGCATACCGTTGGAAAGCTCTCCGAGAGCTCTACGACGGAGGTACCAAGCGACCTCGGCTTTGCCTATTTTCGGAGCCCAAAATTGAACGTTTTCATCTGTTTCGGGAAACTTTTACTTTTGCTCTGTTTTTTCGTCCCGGATCGTACGTCGTGAGCCGCTAAAAGGACAACAACCTAATCCATCATATTTCTATTACCGAATCCCATGGTTCCTTGGGCAAGACAACTTCTCTTCACGTAGATGCTGGGCCCGCAAACCAAGGGCATGGGGCTTGGGACCAGCTCTCTGTCGCTCCGGTGCCCATAACTTTTGATTCGTAAGGAGTTACGCGGCGTACAACATACTGTAAGAAAGCTCTCCGAGAACTCTACGATGAGGGCAGCAAGCTTGCTATGCTACGCCTATTTTCGAAGCCCAAACTCAAATGCTTTCATCAGTTTTGGGACACTTTTCTTCTTTTGCACATTCTTTTCGTCCCGGATCGTACGTCGTGAGCCTTGAAAAGGACGACATCCTAATCTATCACATTTCTATTACCGAATTCCATAGCACCTTGGGCAAGACAACTTCGCTTCACAGAGAGGCTGGGCCCGTAAACCGAGGGCGTGAGGCTTGGGACCAGGTCTCCGTCGCTGTGGTGCCCATAACTTTTGATCCGTAAGGAGTTACGCGGCGCACAGCATACCGTTGGAAAGCTCTCTGAGAGCTCTACGACGACGGCAGCAAGCTTGCTCGGTTGTGCCTATTTTCGGAACCCAAAACCATACGTTTTCATCAGTTTCGGGATACTTATTTTCATTTGCGCTGTTTTTCTGTCCCGGATCATACGTCGTGAACCGCGAAAAGGACGACAACCTAATCCATTACATTTCTAATACCGAATCCCACGGCACCTTGGGCAAGACAACTTCGCTTCACATAGAGGCTGGGCCCACAAACCAAGGGCGTGGGGCTTGGGACCAGGTCTTTGTCGCTCCGGTGCCCATAACTTTTGATCCGAAAGGAGGTACGCGGCGCACAGCATACCGTTGGAAAGCTTTCCTAGAACTCTACGACAGAGGCAGCATGCCTACTCGGATGTGCCTATTTTTGGAGCCCAAAATCGAACGTTTTCATCAGTTTCGGGACACTTTTCTTCTTTTACGCTGTTTTTCATCCCGGATCGTATGTCGTGAGCCGCGAAAAGGATGACAACCTAATCCGTCACATTTGTATTACCGAATCACATGCCTCCCTGGGCAAGACAACTTCGCTTCACGTAGAGGCTGGGCCCGCAAACCTAGGGCGTGGGGCTTGGGACCAGGTCTCCGTTGCTCCGGTGCCCATAACTTTTGTTCTGTAAGGAGTTACGTGGCGTACAACATAGCGTTAGAAAGCTCTCCGAGAACTCTACGATGAGGGCAACAAGCCTGCTCGGCTTCGGCTGTTTTCGGAACCCAAAATCGAACGTTTTCATCTGTTTTGGGACACTTTTCTACTTTTGCGTTGTTTTTCCAGCCCGGATCGTACGTCGTGAGTCGCGAAAAGTATAACAACCTAATCCATCACATTTCTAATACCGAATCGCACGGCACCTTGGGCAAGACAACTTCGCTTCACATAGAGGCTGGGCCCGCAAACCTAGGGCGTGGGGCGTGGGACTAGGTCTCCGTCGCTCCGGTGCCCATAACTTTTGATCTGTAAGGAGTTACGCGGCGTACAGCATACTGTTAGAAAGCTCTCCGAGAACTCTACGATAAGGGGAGCAAGTTTGCTATTTGCGCCTATTTTTGGAGCCCAAACTTGAACGTTTTCATCAGTTTCAGGAATCTTTTCTTTTTTTGCGCTGTTTTTCCATCGCGGATCGTACGTCGTGAGCTGCGAAAAGTACGAGAACCTAATCCATCACATTTCTATTACCGAATGCCATGGCACCTTGGGCTAGACAACTTCGCTTCACGTAGAGGCTGGGCCCACAAACCGAGGGCGTGGGGCTTGGGACTAGGTCTCCGTCGCTCTGGTGCCCATAACTTTTGATCCATAAGGAGTTACGTGGCACACAGCATACCGTTGGAAAGCTCTCCGAGAGCTTTTCATCGGAGGCAGCAAGCTTGCTTGGTCGTGCCTATTTTCAGAGCCCAAAATCGAACGTTTTCATCAGTTTTGGGACACTATTCTTCTTTTGCGCTATTTTTTCGTCCAGGATCGTACGTCGGGAGCCGTGAAAAGGACGACAACCTAATCCATCACATTTCTATTACCGAATCCAATGGCACCTTGGGTAACACAACTTCGCTTCACGTAGAGGCTTGGCCCGCAAACCGGGGGCGTGGGGCTTGGTACCAGGTCTCCGTCGCTCCGATGCCCATAACTTTTGATCCATAAGGAGTTACGCGGCACACAACATACCGTTGGAAAGCTCTTCGAGAGCTCTTCATCGTAGGCAGCAAGCTTGATTGGTCGTGCCTATTTTCGGAGCCCAAAATCGAACGTTTTCATCAGTTTTGGGACACTATTCTTCTTTTGTGCTATTTTTTCGTTCTGGATCATACGTCAAGAGCCGCGAAAATGACGACAACCAAATCTATCACATTTCTATTACTGAATCCCATGGCACCTTGGGCAACACAACTTCGCTTCACGTAGAGGCAGGGCCCGCAAACCGAAGGCGTGGGGCTTGGGACAAGGTCTCCGTCGCTTCGGTGCCTATAACTTTTGATCCGTAAATAGTTACGCGGCGCACGACATACCGTTGGAAAGCTCTCCGAGAGCTCTACAACGAAGGCAACAAGCCTGCTCGGTGGTGCCTAGTTTCGAAGACCAAAATCGAATGTTTTCATCAGTTTCGAGACACTTTTCTTTTTTTGCGCTATTTTTCGTCCCGGATCATACGTCGTGAGCCGTGAAATGAACGACAACCTAATCCATTACATTTCTATTTCTGAATCCCATGGTACCTAGGGCAAGACAACTTCGCTTCACGTAGAGGCTAGGCCCGTAAACCGAGGGCGTGGGGCTTGGGACCAGGTCTCCGTCGCTCCGGTGCCCATAACTTTTGATTCGTAAGGAGTTACGCGGCGCACAACATACCGTTGGAAAGCTCTTTGAGAGCTCTACGATGGCGGCATCAAGCCTACACAGTTGCAACTATTTTCAGAGCCCAAAATTGAATATTTTCATCAGTTTCGGGACAATTTTCTTCTTTTGCGCTATTATTCCGTCCCGGATCGTGCGTCGTGAGCTGCGAAGAGGACGACAACCTAATCCATCACATTTAAATTACCGAATCCCACATCACCTTGGGCAAAACAACTTCGTTTCACATAGAGGCTGCGCACGCAAACCGAGGGCGTAGGGCTTGGGACCAGGTCTCCGTCGCTCCGGTGCCTATAACTATTGATCTGTAAGGACTTATGTGGCGTACAACATACCATTAGAAAGCTCTCCGAGAACTCTACGACGAGGGCTGCAATCCTGCTCGGCTGCACCTGTTTTCGGTTCCCAAAATCAAACTTTTTCATCAGTTTCGGGATACTTTTCTTCTTTTGCACTGTTTTTCCGTCTCGGATTGTACATCGTGAACCGCAAAAATGACAACAACCTAATCCATCACATTTCTATTACCGAATCCCACGGTACCTTGGGTGTGAGGCTCGACCCCGATTTGCGTGCGATACCTCGTTTCGTGTGTTCTAACCTAGATTTGCATGCCTTGACCTAGGTTTAGGAATTGTGTTCATTATATGTGCCATGCATTGAATTACGTACATTCATTTAGGGTTGCGTGCATTTACTTAAAAAATGTGCGTTCGTCTCGTAGTTCGTGCCCTACCTCGTAGTGCGTGCCCTAGACCTAGGAAAGCGTGCCTTCGCGCTAATCAAGAAAGCATCTTACACAAAGTACTAGACTATTAAACAATCCTACAAAATCCACTATCAATATTATCATCCTAATTCAACTCACTAGAAGACAAAATAACACAAAAAGCTAGACATTCTTTATTCCTTATTCTTTATTCTTTTTGCACTTTCAATACACAATTAAATAACATCCAAAACATGACAAAAATTCAGATTTGGCACATGCTTTGGCTGACCACTAGGAGATGTTTTGCATGCATGTTTAATTCAAAATGAATCTAGACAAGTTATGACACAAAAAAACACTTACAATGCTTAAAAAATTGCTCAAATTCCCCTCAATCTCTCACCTTGCTCGACCAAATGACCATGCCCATGCTAGCATTTTTAAATTCCATCTTGAAGACACAAAAAATCAGATTTTGGAAGCCCAAGGCCGACCACAAGCTTGAGAGTTGCAAAAGTTTTATTCCTTGTCACATTTTGTCATTTCTTCTTTCATTTCTCTTTCTTTTCTCTCACTACCCTCTCAATTTCCCTCTCTCTCTCTCTCTCGGCCTTGGCTGAGTTCTCTCCATCCTTAGCTCATCTTCTTCACACTATAGTCAACCAAGTTAAACAACAAGCAAGGAATGTCAAGCAAGCTAGCTAGAGTTCGAAAATCACACATGCATGTACATTGAAGACTTCTATTCGGCCTAGGTAAGTTTCTTGGCTTCCATTTCTTTTCTTCTTGTTCTAACCTCATGGATGTGCTAAGAGATTGATCACTAGGCTAGGAAAAATAGGGAAACCAAGTTGGAATCTCGACTAAGCAAGAAGAAGAAGAGATTTGAGCTTCAACAAGTTTTTGTGCATCTTTTTGGTTGATTGCTAAGGTGAGGGCTAAAACCTTTTGAAAAATCCTTCAAAAATTCACATGCATGCTCATGAATGTATGTCTTTGCTTCTGTACTTGAGTTATATGGTCGTTCATAAGCTTAAACAACCATGCATGGCAAGATCTTGGCTTGAAAGTGATGCTAGGTGAAGTCGAATTGTTGACAGCTCTCTGACCAGTCTATTTCAAGGTGTTTAGCTAGGAACATGATGTTAAAAATGCTTTAAAATTGGTAGGTGACTAGTTTTGACAGTTTTGAACATTTTTTCGAGAAATAGGCCGAAGCTAATTTTGACTCTAAGGTCCTCAAAATGGCAAATCTTTAAAATGTGTCCAAATCTGGAAATCTGGAAAAATGAAGCAGGTTTTGGCAGATGCACTGACCTTGTAGAACGAACCAGATTTGACTTAGTTAATGATGTCCAAAATGCATGAAAATTGGTGTGCTGTTATATTTTTCAGTTCTGGACATTTTTGTCAGAAATGGACTAAGGCTAAAACTGATCCTAAGGACCTCAAAAACGTCAATTACTGAAAAGTGTGCAAATCTGGACAATTTTGTGCTATTCCACTGTTTCGGCTATATCTAATGATCCCGAACTCCAATTGATGCAAGGTGTTTTTCTGATTTTAGTTAACTTCTTAAGCTTTAATTTGACATCTTATTCATTGGATTTGGAGATTTTTTGATTATCCTATTGATTGTGAGAAAACAGCCTATTGCAGTAAAGGTTTCACCTAGTTATATGCTTGGAAAATTGTTGTAACCTCTCTTGTGGTACTAATTGCTTGGAATTGTGGTGTTGGGATGTTGTGTGGACTGTTTTGAGTACTTGAGGATGTTTGAATTGAATGATGCATGACTTGAGAATGATCTTGAGTTGACTTAGGGTTTAATCACACGGTTAAACATGAAACGGAAACCCTAATGACTAGGTAGTCTTGCTAAGTGTTGATCATTTGGATATTGTGTGGAAATATATGCTTAGTGGGCTGCCCGTAAATGTCTTATAACTTCAAATGTGATTTTGACCATTGCATGTTGACAAATAAGCTTTTCTTGCACCTGAACCCATGTTGATGTCATTGCATGTAGAATAATCTTATCACTTGATCATGTGGGCTTCGTAATGAGTTATATGGCCTTTTTTACATGTGTTACATGGCTTCCCGTTTAATTTTCATATAACTCTATATGCCTTTCAAGTGAAATTTCCTGTCTTATCGTGCTCTGCTCGTTTACCTATCAATGTGCAATCTTATGACTGTCCGGAGGCAACCTACTTTGTTGTCCTCCTACTGTGATATATTAACTGTCATAAATGTGCATTGCATACAAGGTTGCAACCTTTCCTGTCGGCATGGTAGCGATCACGCACACCGGGAGGCATCGGGCTTGCCGGTGCACCCGTGACTACCATGGTCCCATTCCCTCTCTCGCTTGGGGGCTAGACTTCCTCGGAGAGTTAGGTCGTAGGATTTCAGGGTACATCCGGAGTACACCCACCTGGCGTGTTTGGGGAATGTTTTGAAGTCGGCCGCAACAACTGGTTCCGGAACTGATCTGAGAGCAAAAGCTTACTGTATCCTTTTTACTATGTGTATAAGTACTCTCGCTTGGTTCCTAGAGAACCTCGGGGATGAAAGACTGGTATTTCTGTTCCTGTACTTGTATTATTGTTATATTCATGCTTGCAAAAAGATTTCATAAGTTGAACCGAAAAATGAGTTTCAAAACCTATTTCTCGTTCCCCTTCGCTGAGTTCATAAGGACTCACCCTCTTTTATCATCTCAGGTGAAGAAGACCTAGAACAGGTACCCGAGGACGGTGTGCCTAATGATGAACCCCTGGAGTGATTGCCTGTCATTGTTTGCTTTGCTTGAATGTGGCTACTTGTGAACTTTATGTTACTTGAAGACTATTTCCTTTTATGTTGCTCAATGTTGGGATGTAAAAGACCCCCGTTGTAATTTGGGGTCTAATTTTGGTTTGTACTTATATTAAGTAGACTGATGCTAGATATTACCATGATCGTTTTGCTTTATTACCGCTAGTATCTATCATAGGTTATGACGTATTAGTTAAGGACTAAGTAAATGAACTTATCCAATCTTAAACAGGTACTCGCTATTAAGCTAAAATCAACAGGTACTTTTGTAACGAGGATAAACAAACAAACGAGACATAGTATCATGCTAGGTTATAAATCAAACGAGACATCAAGATAACCAATAGGCGTTACAATTGATGATAAATAGCAATCTTAGTTGGAAATAAACTTGAGATAGTAAATTTTGAGACGTTTAGAGAATTAGGTTAAACCAAAGAGCCCAATTACAGCCGTTATGCTGCCGGTTTTCCGGAAAACTTTAGAATTTAGACTAAAACGATAAGTGTTAATTCTTCATAAATGGTTAAGTTTATGACATGTCCTGAACGTTTAGATCACACCCTAGTCTAACCTTATAGGCCGGGTTGGGGCGTGACATTGGGCAAGACAACTTCACCTCACATAGAGGTTGGGTCCGCAAACCGAGGGCGTGGGGCTTGGGACCAGGTATCCGTCGCTCCGGTGCCCATAACTTTTGGTCCTTACGGAGTTACGCAGCGCACAGCATACCGTTGGAAAGCTCTCCAAGAGCTCTACGACAAAGGCACCAAGCAACCTTGGCTTTGCCTATTTTCGGAGCTGAAAATCGAATGTTTTCATCCGTTTCGGGACACTTTTCTTCTTTTGCACTGTTTTTTCGTCCCAGATCGTACGTCGTGAGTCGCGAAAAGGACGACAACCTAATCCATCACATTTCTATTACCGAATCCATGGCACCTTGGGTAAGACAACTTTGCTTCACGTAGAGGCTAGACCTGCAAACCTAGGGCGTGGGGCTTGGGACCAGGTCTCCGTCGCTTCGGTGCCCATAACTTTTTATCCGTAAGGAGTTACGCGGCATACAACATACAGTTAGAGAGCTCTCCGAGAACTCTACGACGAGGGCAGCAAGCCTGCTCGGCTGTAGCTATTTTCGGAGCCCAAAATCGAACGTTTTCATCAGTTCCGGGACACTTTTCTTCTTTTACGCTGTTTTTTCATCCCGGATCGTACGTCGTGAGTAGCGAAAAGGACGGCAACCAAATTCATCACATTTCTATAACCGAATCCCACGACACCTTGGGCAAGACAACTTCGCTTCACATAGAGGCTGGGCCCACAAACCGAGGGCATAGGGCTTGGGACTAGGTCTCCGTCGCTCCGGAGCCCATAACTTTTGATCTGTAAGGACTTATGCAGCGCACAGCATACCGTTAGAAAGCTCTCCGAGAACTCTACGAAGAGTGCAGCAATCCTGCTCGACTGTGCCTGTTTTTGGTGCCCAAAATCGAACATTTTCATCAGTTTCGGGACACTTTTCTTCTTTTGCGCTGTTTTTCCGTCACGGATCGTACGTCGTGAGTTGCGAAAAGGATGACAACCTAATTCATCACATTTCTAATACCGAATCCCATAGCACCTTGGGCAAGACAATTTCGCTTCACATAGAGGCTGGGCCCGCAAACCGAGGGCGTGGGCTTGGGGCTAGGTCTCCGTCGCTCCGGTGCCTATAACTTTTGATCCGTAAGGAGTTACGCGGCGCACAGCATACCGTTGGAAACCTCTCCCAGAGTTCTACGACGGAGGCACCAAGCGACCTTGGCTTTGCCTATTTTCGGAGCTAAAAATTGAATATTTTCATCAGTTTCGAGAAACTTTTTACTTTTGTACTATTTTTTCGTCCCGGATCGTACGTCGTGAGGCGCGAAAAGGACGACAACCTAATCCATCACATTTCTATTACCGAATCCCATGGCACCTTGGGCAAGACAACATCGCTTCACGTAGATGCTGGGCCCGCAAATCGAAGGCGTGGGGCTTGGGACTAGGTCTCTATCGCTCCGGTGCCCATAACTTTTAATCTGTAAGGAGTTATGCGGCGTACAACATACTGTTAGAAAGCTCTCCGAGAACTCTACGATGAGGGCAGCAAGCTTGCTATGCTGCGCCTATTTTCAGAGCCAAAACTCGAACATTTTCATCAGTTTCGGGACAGTTTTCTTCTTTTACGCTGTTTTTTAGTCCCTGATCGTACGTCGTGAGCCGCGAAAAGGACGACAATCTAATCTATCACATTTCTATTACTGAATTCCACGGTACCTTGGGCAAGACAACTTTGCTTCACGTAGAGGCTTGGCCCGCAAACCGAGGGCGTGGGGCCTGGTACCAGGTTTCCGTCGCTCCAGTGCCCATAACTTTTGATCCGTATGGAGTTACGCGGCGCACAGCATACCGTTGGAAAGCTCTCTGAAAGCTCTACGACGACGGCAGCAAGCTTGCTTGGCTGCAACTGTTTTCGTAGCCCAAAATCAAACGTTTTCATCAGTTTCGGGACACTTTTCTTCTTTTGCGCTGTTTTTTCGTCTCGGATCGTACGTCGTGAGCTGCGAAAAAGACGACAACCTAATCCATCACATTTCTATGGCCGAATCCCACGGTACCTTGGGCAAGAAAACTTCACCTCACATAGAGGCTGGGCCCGCAAACCGAGGGCATGGGGCTTGGGACCATGTATCCGTCGCTCCGGTGCCCATAACTTTTGGTCTGTAAGGAGTTACGCGGCACACAGTGTGAGGCTCGATCTCGTTTTACGTGCGAAAGCTCGTTTTGTGTGCCGTAACCTAGATTTACGTGCCTTGACCTAGGTTTAAGAGTCGTGTTTCATTTTGAGTGCCTTGCATTGAATTATGTGCATACATTTAGGGTTGCGTGCATTTACTTAGAAAACATGCATTCGTCTCGTAATTCGTGTCTTACCTCATAGTGCGTTCCCTAAACCTAGGAAAGTGTGCCCGCACGCTAATCAAGAAAGCATCTTACACGAAGCACTAGATCATTAATTAATCCTACAAATTCCACTAACTAATATCAAATTGCTAATTCAACTCACTAGAAGACGAAATTGCACCAAAAGCTAAGTGTTCTTTATTCTTTATTCCTTATTCTTTTGCACATCCCAAACACACAATATTATATTGCTCAATCAAGACAAAAATTCAGATCCTCGCACAAGCTTGGCCGACCACTATTTGCATATTGAACTAGCATTGCATAATTTAAAATTAAACCTAGACATTCTATGACAAGCTAATGACACAATGCATAAAAAAAAATGACTCAAAACCCTACCCAATGCACCCCAATCTTGACACAATCAAATGCCCATGCTAGGATGATTCAAATTATGCTCCTTGAAGACACAAATTCAGAATTCTCAAGGGCCTAGGCCAACACATGCATCAACTCCTCAAGCTTTTCATTCTTTCTCTCATTTTCTCTCTTTCTCTCATTCTTTCTCTCATTTCTTCTCTCTCTCTCTCGGCCCTAGCTGAAATTATAGATTCCATAGATTAAGTTCTTCATCCAAAGGTTCTTCAAGACATGCAAGCTACTAGGAAGCTCAACCAAGCAAGCTAGAATGCAAAAGACATACATGCAAGTTCATTTTGGCTTAGGTGAGTTTAATAGCTCCTATTTCATTTTCTTTTTGTTCTAGCCACTTGCACATACTAAGAACATGGTTACTAAGCTAGGAAATTAGAGAATCTCGAGTTGTCTCTTGGCTAAGCAAGGAAAAAGGACGATCTTGTGCATCATCAAGAGTTTGTGCATCTTCATTGTAGTCTTGCTAAGGTGAGGGCTAAAACGTCTTTGAAAAGCTTTCAAAAATCACATGCATGCCTTTAAATGTCTATTTTTACCTCTGTACTTGTGATATATGTTTGTACATGAGCTTTTGTAAACATGCATGGCAAGATATTTGGCTAGAATGTGAAGATAGGTGAAATCGCGTATTTGGCAGCTTTCTGTTCTGTTGGAGCGAAGTGATTTTGACCAGGTAAATGATGTTGAAAATGTGTGAAATTTGGTAGGTGACTAGTTTTTCTAGTTCTGAGCATTTTTCGTAGAAATAGGCCAAAGCTAATTTTGAATCTAAGTCCCCAAAAAGGCAAAACATCAAAAGGTGTCCAAATCTGGAAAATCTGGGAAAATGAAGCAGGTTTTGGCAGATTCACTGTCCTTGTAGAACAAACCATTTTTGACTTAGTAAATGATATCCTAAATGTATGGAATTTGGTGTGATACTATATTTTTCAATTCTGGACATTTTTGTCAGAAATAGACTAAGGCTAAATCTGACTGTAAGATCCTAAAAAATGACAAGTATTGAAATGTGTACAAATCTGGACAGTTTTGCGTAGTCTCACGGTTTTGGCTATAACTCTTGAACCCGAACTCCAAATGATGCGAGGTTTGTTTCTGGATTTAGTTCACTTATTAAGATTTAATTTGAAATTTTATTCACTAGAATTGGAGATTTTTTTCTTGTCTCAATGATTGTGAGAAAACAGACCATTGCAGTGGGGTTTTCATTTAGTGATATGCTTTGAAAATTATTGTAACTTCTCTTGTTGTATTAAATGCTTGGGATTGTGGCACTTGGATGTTGTGTGAACTGTTTTGAATGCTTGAGGGTGTTTTAATTAATCGATGCATGGCTTGAGTTTAATTACGAGATAACTTGGGGCTTAATCGCACGGGTGAGCATGAATTGAAACCCTAATGACTAGGAAAACTCGCCGAGTGTTGACCCTATGAATATCGTGTTTAATTATGTGATTAGTAGGCTTCCTGTAGTTTCCCTCATAGCCCTAAATGTGGTTCTGATGATTACATGTTGACAAGTAGGCCTTTCTCGCACCCGGTCCCACGTAAAAATCGTTGCATGATCTATGACCTTATTATTTGATTTCGTGAACTACGAAATGAGTTATATGACTTGATTTACATGCATTACATGGCTGCCCGTTTAATACTCATATAACTCCATGTGCTTTACAAGTGAAATTACCTGTCATATCGTGCCTCGCGTGTTTACTTGTCAATGTGCAATTTTATGACTGCTCGGAGGCAACCTACTTTGTTGTCCTCCTAATGTGATATATTAAATGTCATAAATGTGCATTGCATACAAGGTTGCAACCTTTCATTCTGGCGTGGTAGCGTTCACGCACACCGGGCGGCATCGGGCTTGCTGGTGCAACCGTGACTACCATTGTCCAATTCCCTCTCTCGCTTGGGGGCTAGACTTCCTCGGAGAGTTGGGTCGTAGGATTTCGGGGTACATCTGGAGTACACCCATTTGGCGTAATAAGTGAAAGATTGGAAGTCGGCCGCAATAACTGATACTGGAAATGAACTGAGAGCAAAAGCTCAATGTATCCTTTTCACTATGTGTGTAAGTACTCTCGCTTGGTTCCTAGAGGATCTCGGGGAGGAAAGACGGGTAATTGTGTTCTTTTATTTTTATATTACATTATGAACTTACTTGTGATATATGTCATGCTTGCAAAAAGGTTTTCACAAGTTGAACCGGAAAAAGAGTTTCAAAACTTATTTCTCGTTCCCCCTTGCTGAGTTCATAAGGACTCACCCTCTTTTATCATCTCAGGTGAAGAAGACCAGGAACAGGTACCTGAGGACAACGTGTCTAACGACGATTCCTTGGAATGATTGCTTGCCCTACGTGCCTTACGTGACTATGGTCATTTTGTGAACGATATGTTGCTTGAAGACTATTTCTTATGTTGCTTGTTGTTGTATTGTATATGACCCCCGTTGTAATTTGGGGTCTAATTTTGGCTTGTACTGATCATAACTAGATAGGCACTACTATGGTCGTTTTTGCTATCGCTACTGGTTAGTATCTAACGCAGGTTTATGAAGTATCAGGTAAAGGATTAAGTAAATGAATCTATCCAATCTTAAACAGGTACTCATCTGTAGGCTAAGCAACAGGTACTTTTGTAACAAGGATTAACAAACAAACGAGACATAGTATCATGCTAGGTTGTTAATCAAACGAGACTTCGAGATAACTAATAGGCGTTTCGATTGGTGATAAATAGTCTTAGTTGGAAATGAAATTGAGATTGGAAATTTTGAGGCATTTAGAAAATTAGGTCAAACTAAAGAGCCCAATTACAGCCGTTATGCTGCCGGTTTTCCGGAGAATTTGTGGAGTTTAGGCTAAACATTAAGTGTTAAACTTTCATGAACGATTAAGTGCGTGATATGACTTGAATGTTTAGATCACACCCTAGTCTAACCTTTATAGGTCGGGTTACCTCGGCTTCGCCTATTTTCGGAGCCCAAAATTGAACGTTTTCATCAGTTTTGGGAAACTTTTTACTTTTGCGTTGTTTTTTCATCCCGGATCGTACGTCGTGAGCCACGAAAAGGATGACAACCTAATCCATCACATTTCTATTACCGAATCCCATGGTACCTTGGGCAAGACAACTTTTCTTCACGTAGATGCTGGGCCAGCAAACCGAGGGCGTGGGGCTTGGGACCAGGTCTCTGTTGTGAGGCCCGATCCCGAATTGCGTGCGAAACCTAGCTTCGTTTGCCCTGACCTAGATTTGCGTGCCATGACCTAGGTTTAAGAAATGAGTTCATTTTATGTGCCATGCATTGATTACATGCATTCATTTAGGGTTGCATACATTTACTTGAAAAACGTGCGTTTGTCTCGTAGTTCGTGTCTTACCTCGTAGTGCGTGCCTTAGACCTAGGTAAGCGTGCCTTCACACTAATCAAGAAAGCATCTTTCACGAAGCACTAGACTATTAAACAATCCTACAAAATCCATTAACAATATAATAATCCAAATTCCATTCACTAGAAGACAAAAAATGCACCAAACACTAGACATTCCTTATTCTTTATTCTTTGTTCTTTTTGCATTTTCAACACACAACAATTAACACCCAAAAGATGACAAGAATTCAGAATTTTGCACATGTCATAGCCGGCCATACCATGTTTTGAGCAAGGAAATTTGAACAACACAATTAAATATGCATGCTTAGTCAACCACTTAGCACAAGACATTAAAAAATTGCTCAAATCCCTTCAAATCCTCACCATATCCGACCAGCCCTTGCATGCCCATGCTAGCATTCAAAATTCAAAGCATTTTGAAGACAAAAGATGAAATTGAAAGCCTCAAGGCCGAGCATGCTCCTCAAGTTGCAAAGCTTTTGTTTTATCTTCATTTTCTTCATTTCTTTCTCTCACATTTCTCTCTCACTCTCATTTCCTCTCTCCATTTCGGTCCTTGGCTGAATTCTCCATCTTCTCAACTTCTCTTCTTCACACCATAGCTAAGTATAGCAAGCTACAAGTAAAGAACTACAACCAAGCAAGCTAGAGTTCGAAATCACTCATGCATGAGCATTGAAGCTTCATTTTCGGCCTAGGTGAGTTACTAAGCATCCATTTCTTTTCTTCAAGTTCTAACTACATGCATGCACTAAGAGATTGATCATTGAGCTAGGAAAAATAGAGAAAAACTAGTGAGGTTCTCGGCTAAGCAAAGGAAAGGAGAAGATTTGAGCTTCAACAAGGGTCTTGAGCATTTTGTGGTTGATTGCAAAGGTGAGGCTTAAAACCTTTTGAAAACTCTTTAAAAACTCACATGCATGCTCATAAATGTGTGTATTTGCTTCTGTACTTGAGCTATATGGTCGTTCATAAGCTTAAACAACCATGCATGGCAAGATCTTGGCTTGAAAATGATGCTAGGTGAAGTCGAAATGGATGACAGCTCTCTGACCAGTCTGTTCGAGGTAAGTTTAGCTAAGCAAATGATGTTGAAAATTCTTCAAAATTGGTGGGTGACTAGTTTGGACAGTTTTGAACATTTTTCCCAGAAATAGGCCTAAGCTAATTTTGAATCTAAGGTCCTCAAAATGTCAAATTATTAAAATGTGACCAAATCTGGAAATCTAGAAAAATGAATCAGGTTTTGGCAGATGCACTGACCTTGTGGAACGAACCATATTTGAATTAGTAAATGATGTCCAAAATGCATTAAATTTGGTTTTATGCTATATTTTTCAGTTCTGGACAATTTTGTCAGAAATGGACCAAAGCTAAAACTGACTCTAAGGACCTCAAAAACGTCGATTTCGGAAAAGTGTACAAATCTGGAATAGGCAAATGAACTTATCCAATCTCAACAGGTACTCGCTAATAAGCTATGATCAACAGGTATATTTTGAAATGAGGATAAATGGACAAACGAGACATAGTATTATGCTAGGCTATAAATCAAATGGGACGTCGAAATAACCAAAAGGCAATTCAATTGATGATTAAATAGTAAATTCTAGTCGGGAATGAACTTGAATTAAAAGTTCTGAGGCTGTTAGAAAATTTAGGTCAAAACAAAGAGCCCAATTACAGTCGTTATGTTGCCGGATTTCTGAAAAATTTTGGAGTCTAGAATAACATGTTAAGTGTTGGACCTCATAGAACAATTAAGAATCTGAAAGCACTTGAATGTTTAGATCACACCCTAGTCTATCTTTTTTAGGCCGGGTTGGGGCGTGACACTGTCGCTCCGGTGCCTATAACTTTTGATTCGTAAGGAGTTACGCGGCGTACAACATACTGTTAGAAAGCTCTCCGAGAACTCTACGATGAGGGCAGCAAGCTTGCTATGCTGCGTCTATATTCAAAGCCCAAACTCGAATGTTTTCATCAGTTTCGGGATACTTTTCATCTTTTGCATTGTTTTTCTGTCCCGGATCGTACGTCGTGAGCCGCGAAAAGGACGACAACCTAATCCATCACATTTCTATTACCGAATTCCACGGCACCTTGGGCAAGACAACTTCGCTTGACAGAAAGGCTGGGCCCGCAAACCGAGGGCGTGAGGCTTGGGACTAGGTCTCCGTCGCTCCGGTGCCCATAACTTTTGATCCGTATGGAGTTACGCGGCACACAACAACCGTTGGAGAGCTCTCTGAGAGCTCTAGGACGTGGGTGGCAAGCTTGCTCGGTTGTGCCTATTTTCGAACCCAAAATCGGACGTTTTCATCAATTTCGGGATACTTTTATTCTTTTGCGCTATTTTTCCGTCCCGGATCGTACGTCATGAGGCGCGGAAAGGATGACAACCTAATCTATCACATTTCTAATACTGAATCCCATAGCACCTTGGGCAAGACAACTTCGCTTCACATAAAGGCTGGGCCCGCAAACCGAGGCGTGGGGATTGGGACCAAGTCTCTGTCGCTCCGGTGCCCATAACTTTTGATCCGTAAAGAGGTACGTGGCGCACAACATAACGTTGGAAAACTTTCCGAGAGCTCTACGATCGAGGTAGCAAGCCTGCTCGGATGTGCGTATTTATGGAGCCCAAAAATGAACGTTTTCATCAGTTTTGGGATACTTTTCTTCTTTTGCGGTGTTTTTCCTTCCCGGATCGTACGTCGTGAGCCGCGAAAAAGACGACAACCTAATCCATCACATTTCTATTGCTGAATCCCATGGCACCTCGGGCAACACAACTTCGCTTCACATAGAGGCTGGGCCCGCAAACCAAGGGCGTGGGGCGTGGGACTTGGCCTCCGTCACTCCGGTGCCCATAACTTTTGATCTGTAAGGAGTTACGCGGCGTACAGCATACTGTTAGAAAGCTCTTCGAGAACTCTACGATGAGGGCAGCAAGCTTGCTATGTTGCGCCTATTTTTGGAGCCAAAACTTGAACGTTTTCATTAGTTTCGGGACACTTTTCTTCTTTTTCGCTATTTTTCCGTTCCGGATCGTACGTCGTGAGCCGCGAAAAGGACGACAACCTAATCCATCACATTTCTATTACCGAATCACATGGCACCTTGGGCAAGACAACTTCGCTTCATGTAGAGGCTGGGCCCGCAAACCGAGGGCGTGGGACTTGGGACCAGGTCTCCGTCGCTCCGGTGCCTATAACTTTTGATCCATAAGGAGTTACGCGGCACAAAGCATACCGTTGGAAAGCTCTCCGAGACCTCTTCATCGGAGGCAGCAAGCCTCCTCGGTCGTGCCTATTTTTGGAGCCCAAAATTGAACGTTTTCATCAGTTTTGGGATACTATTCTTCTTTTGCGCTATTTTTTTGTCCCGGATCGTACGTCGTGAGCCTCGAAAAGGACGACAACCTAATCCATCACATTTCTATTACCGAATCCCATGGAACCTTAGGCAACACTACTTCGCTTCACGTAGAGACAGGGCCCGCAAACCGAAGGCGTGGGGCTTGGGACCAGGTCTACGTCGCTCCGATGCCCATAACTTTTGATCCGTAAGGAGTTACGCGGCGCACGGCATACTGTTGCAAAGCTCTCCGAGTGCTCTACGACAGAGGGAACAAGCCTGCTCGATTGTGCCTATTTTCGGAGTCCAAAATCGAACGTTTTCATCAGTTTTGGGACATTTTCTTATTTTGCGCTGTTTTTTCGTACCGGATCGTACGTCGTGAGCAGCGAAAAGAACGACAACCTAATCCATCACATTTTTATTTCTGAATCCCACGGCACCTTGGGAAGACAACTTCGCTTCACGTAGAGGCTGGGCCCGTAAACCGAGGGCGTGGGACTTGGGACCAGGTCTCCGTCGCTCCGGTGCCCATAACTTTTGATCCGCAAGGAGTTACGTGACGTACAACATACCGTTAGAATGCTCTCCGAAAAATCTATGACAAGGGCAGCAAGTCTACTCGGCTGCGCCTATTTTCGGAGCCCAAAATCGAACGTTTTCATCAGTTTCGGGACACTTTTCTTTTTTTACGCTGTTTTTTCATCCAGGATCGTATGTCGTGAGCAGCGAAAAGGACGACAACCTACTCCATCACATTTCTATTGCCGAATCCCATGGCACCTTGGGCAAGACAACTTCGCTTCATATAGAGGCAAGGCCCGTAAACCGAGGGCATGGTACTTAGGACCAGGTCTCCGTCGCTCCGGTGCTCATAACTTTTGATTCGTAAGGAGTTACGCGGCGCACAACATACCGTTGGAAAGCTCTCTGAGAGCTCTACGACAGGTGAGGAAAGCCTGCTCGGTTGCACCTATTTTTGGAGCCCAAAATTGAATATTTTCATCAGTTTCGGGACACTTTTCTTCTTTTGCGCTATTTTTCTATCCCGGATCGTACGTCGTGAGCAGCAAAAAGGACGACAACCTAATCCATCACATTTACATAACTGAATCCCAAGACACCTCGGGCAAGACAACTTCGTTTCACATAGAGGTTGCGCCCGCAAACCGAGAGCGTAGGGCTTGGGACCAGGTCTCCGTCGCTCCGGTGCCTATAACTTTTGATCTGTAAGGACTTACGCGGCGCACAACATACCGTTAGAAAGCTCTCCGAGAACTCTACGATGAGGGCAGCAATCCTGCTCGCCTGCTCCTATTTTCGGTGCCCAAAATCAAACATTTTCATCAGTTTCGAGACACTTTTCTTCTTTTGTGCTGTTTTTCCGTCCCGGATAGTACATTGTGAACTGCAAAAAGGAAGACAACCTAATCCATCACATTTCTATTACCGAATCCCACGGTACCTTGGGCAAGACAACTTCACCTCACATAGAGGATGGGCTCGCAAACCGAGGGCGTGGGGCTTGGGACCAGGTCTCCGTCGCTCCGGTGCCAACAACTTTTGGTCCGTAAGGAGTTACGCGGCACACAACATACCGTTGGAAAGCTCTCCGAGAGCTCTATGCTGGAGGTACCAAGCGACCTAGGCTTTGCCTATTTTTGAAAATCAAAATTGAACGTTTTCATCAGTTTTGGGACACTTTTCTTCATTTGCGCTGTTTTTTAGTCTCGGATCGTACGTCGTGAGCCGCGAAAAAGACGAAAATCTAATCCATCACATTTCTATTACCGAATCCCATGGCATCTTGGGCAAGACATCTTCGCTTCAAGTAAAGGTTGGCCCCGCCAACCGAGGGGGTGGGGCTTGGGACTAGGTCTCCGTCGCTCTGGTGCCCATAACTTTTGATCCGTAATGAGTTACGCAGCGCACAACATACCGTTGGAACGCTCTCCGAGAATTCTACGACGAGGGCAGCAAGCATGCTCGACTGCGCCTATTTTCGGAGCGCAAAATTGAATGTTTTCATCAGTTTTGGGACACTTTTCTTCGTTTGCGCTGGTTTTTCGTCCCGGATCGTACGTCGTGAGTCGCGGAAAGGACGACAACCAAATGCATCACATTTCTATAACCAGATCCCACGGCACCTCGGGCAAGAAAACTTCGCTTCACATAGAGGCTGGGCCCGCAAACTGAGGGCGTAGGGCTTGGGACCAGGTCTCCGTCGCTCTGGTACCCATAACTTTTGATCCGCAAGGAGTTACGCGGCGTACAACATAACGTTAGAAAGCTTTCCGAGAACTCTACGACGAGGGAAGCAAGCTTGCTCAATTGCGCCTGTTTTCGGAGCCCAAACTCGAACGTTCTCATCAGTTTCGGGACACTTTTCTTCTTTTGCGCTATTTTTCCGTCCCGGATCATACGTCGTGACTGGCGAAAAGGACGACAACCTAATCCATCACATTTCTATTACCGAATCCCATGGTTCCTTGGGAAAAAAAGCTTCACTTCACGTAGATGCTGGGCCAGCAAACCGAGGGCGTGGGGCTTCGGACCAGGTCTCCGTCATTCCGGTGCCCATAACTTTTGATCTGTAAGGAGTTACGCGGTGCACAGTATACTGTTGGAAAGCTCTTCAAGAGCTCTACGATGGATGCAGCAAGGTTACTCAGCTGCGCCTATTTTCGGAGCCCAAAATTGAACGTTTTCAATAGTTTCGGGACACTTTTCTTCTTTTGCGCTGTTTTCCGTCGCGGATCGTACGTCGTGAGCCGCGAAAAGGACGACAACTTAATGCATCACATTTCTATTATCGAATACATCTTGGGCAAGACAACTTCGCTTCACAGAAAGGCTTGGGACCAGGTCTCTGTCGCTGTGGTGCCCATAACTTTTGATCCGTAAGGAGTTACGCGGTGCACAGCATACCGTTGGAAAGCTCTCTGAGAGCTCTACGATGGGGGTAGCAAGCTTGCTCGGTTGTGCCTATTTTCGGAACCCAAAACTGGACATTTTCATCAGTTTCGGGAAATTTTTCTTCATTTGCGCTGTTTTTCTGTCCCGGATCGTAAGTCGTGAGCCGCGAAAGGGACGACAACCTAATCTATCACATTTCTATTTCTGAATCCCATGGCACCTTGGGCAACACAACTTCACTTCTTGTAGAGGCAGGGCCCCCAAACCGAGAGCGTGGGGCTTGGGACGAAGTCTCTGTCGCTCCGGTGCCCATAACTTTTGATCCGTAAGGAGTTACGCAGCGCACGGCATACTGTTGGAAAGCTCTCCGAGAGCTCTACGACGGAAGCAACAAGCCTGCTCGGTTGTGCCTATTTTCGGAGACCAAAATCAAACATTTTCATCAGTTTCGGGACACTTTTCTTCTTTTGCGCTGTTTTTTCATCCTAGATCGTACGTCGTGAGCCGCGAAAAAAATGACAACCTAATCCATCACATTTCTATTTTCGAATCCCATGGCACCTTGGGCAAGACAACTTCGCTTCACATAGAGGTTGGGCCCGTAAACCGAGGGCGTGGGGCTTGGGACCAGGTCTCCGTCGCTCCGGTGCCCATATTTTTGGTCCGTAAGAAGTTACGCGGCACACAGTATACCGTTGGAAAGCTCTCCGAGAGCTCTACGACGGAGGTACCAATCGACCTCGGTATCGCCTATTTTCGGAGCCCAAAATTGAACATTTTGATCAGTTTCGGGAAACTTTTTACTTTTGCACTATTTTTTCGTCCCGGATCGTACGTCGTGAACCTTGAAAAGGACGACAACCTAATCCATCACATTTCTCTTACCGAATCCCATGGTTCCTTGGACAAGACAACTTCACTTCACGTAGATACTGGGCCCACATACTGAGGGCGTGGGGCTTGGGACCAGGTCTCCGTCGCTCCGGTAAGCATAACTTTTGATTCGTAAGGAGTTACGTGGCGTACAAAATACTGTTAGAAAGCTCTCCGAGAACTCTACGACGAGGGCAGCAAACTTGCCATGCTGCGCCTATTTTCGGAGCCCAAAATCGAACGTTTTTAGTAGTTTCGGGACACTTTTCTTCTTTTGCGTTGTTTTTCCGTCCCGGATCATACGTCATGAGCTGCAAAAAGGACGACAACCTAATCCATCACATTTCTATTACCGAATTCCACAGCACCTTGGGCAAGACAACTTCGCTTCACAGAGTGGCTGGGCCCGTAAACCGAGGGCGTGAGGCTTGGGACCAGGTCTCCGTCGCTGTGGTGCCCATAACTTTTGATCCATAAGGAGTTACGCGACGCACAGGATACCGTTAGAAAGCTCTCTAAGAGCTCTACGACGGGGGTAGCAAGCTTGCTTGGTTGTGCCTATTTTCGGAACCCAAAACCCGACGTTTTCATCAGTTTCGGGATACTTTTCTTCATTTGCGCTGTTTTTCTTTCCCAGATTGTACGTCGTGAGCCGCGAAAAGGACGACAACCTAATCCATCACATTTCTAATACCGAATCCCACGGCACCTTGGGCAAGACAACTTCGCTTCACATAGAGGCTAGGCCCGCAAACTGAGGCCGTGGGGCTTAGGACCAGGTCTTTGTCGCTCCGGTGCCCATAACTTTTAATCCTTTACGAGGTACGCAACGCACAGCATACCGTTGGAAAGCTCTTCGAGAGCTCTACGACGGAGCCACCAAGCGACCTTGTCTTCGCCTATTTTCAGAACTGAAAATTGAACATTTTCATCAGTCTCGGGAAACATTTTACTTTTGCACTATTTTTTCGTCCCGGATCATACGTCGTGAGCCGCGAAAAGGATGACAACCTAATCCATCACATTTCTATTACCGAATCCCATGGCACCTTGGGCAAGACAACTTCGCTTCACGTAGATGCTGGGCTTGGAAACCGAAGTCGTGGGGCTTGGGACCAGGTCTCCGTCGCTCCGGTGCCCATAACTTTTGATCCGTAAGGAGTTTCGCGGCATATAACATACTGTTAAAAAGCTCTCCAAGAACTCTACGATGAGGGTAGCAAGCTTGCTATGCTGCGCCTATTTTCGGATCCCAAACTCGAACGTTTTCATCAATTTTGGGACACTTTTCTTCTTTTGCGTTGCTTTTCCGTCCCAGATCGTACGCTGTGAGTCACGAAAAGAACGACAACCTAATCCATCACATTTCTATTACCGAATTCCATGGCAGCTTGGGCAAGACAACTTCGCTTCACATAGAGGCTGGGCCCGCAAACCAAGGGCATGAGGCTTGGGACCAAGTCTCCGTCGCTCCGGTGCCCATAACTTTTGATCCGTATGGAGTTACGCGGCGCACAACATACTGTTGGAAAGCTCTTTGAAAGCTCTACGACCGCGATAGCAAGCTTGCTCGGCTGCAACTATTTTCAGAGCCCAAAATTGAACGTTTTCATCAGTTTTGGGATATTTTTCTTCTTTTGCGCTATTTTTCCGTCCCGGATCATACGTCGTGAGCTACGAAAAGGACGACAACCTAATCCATCACATTTCTATAGTCGAATCCCACGGTACCTTGGGCAAGAAAACTTCACCTCACATAGAGGTTGGGCCCGCAAACCGAGGGCATGGGGCTTGGGACCATGTCTCCGTTGCTCCGGTGCCCATAACTTTTGGTCCGTATGGAGTTACGCGCTGCACAGTGTGAGGCCCGATCTCGATTTGCATGCGAAAGCTCAATTTCTGTGCCCTAACCTAGATTTGCGTGCCTTGACCTAGGTTTAAGAGTTGTGTTTCATTTTGTGTGCCTTGCATTGAATTACGTGCATACATTTAGGGTTGCATGCATTTACTTGGGAAACGTGCATTCGTCTCGTAATTCGTGTCTTATCTCGTAGTGCGTGCCCTAAACCTAGGAAAGTGTGCCCGCACGCTAATCAAGAAAGCATCTTACACGAAGCACTAGATTATTAATTAATCCTACAAATTCCACTAACTAATATTAAATTGCTAATTCAACTCACTAGAAGACGAAATTGCACCAAAAGCTAAGCATTCTTTATTCTTTATTCCTTATTCTTTTGCACATCCCAAACACACAATATTACATTGCTCAACCAAGACAAAAATTCAGATCCTTGCACAAGCTTGGCCGACCACTATTTGCATATTGAACTAGCATTGCATAATTTAAAATTAAACCTAGACATTTTATGACAAGCTAATGACACAATGTGTGAGGCCCGACCCCAAATAACGTGTGTTACCTTGATTTGCGTGCCATAGACCAAGAATGATATGACTGACCTTGGATTACGTGCCCTGTCTTTGTTTTCGTGCATGCCTCGTCATTCATGCCTTGACCTAGAATTATGTGTCGTAATCCTCGACTTACGTGCCCTAACTTCAAATTGCGTGCGTTAGCTCGTTTTGTGTGCCCTGACCTTGAATTGCGTGTCCTAACCTAAGTTTAAGAGTCGTACCTTGATTTGCGTGCATTGCATTGAATTACGTGCCTTGCATTTGTTTACGTGCATTCATCTAGGATTGCATGCCTTATTCATGAAGTATGTGTCTACCTCGTAGTTCGTGTCTACCTCGTGATTCGTGCCTCGTATCAATTTCTGTGCGTGTCTCGTAGTGCGTGCCCTAGACCTAGGAAAGCGTGCCCACACGCTAATCAATAAAGAATCCTACACAAAGCACTAGACTATAAAATAA
Source organism: Ehretia macrophylla (assembly GCA_037974665.1). NCBI lineage: Eukaryota > Viridiplantae > Streptophyta > Magnoliopsida > Boraginales > Ehretiaceae > Ehretia > Ehretia macrophylla. The sequence continues at coordinate 49,369,453 of CM075768.1, read as the reverse complement.
TCCCACAAACACCACTAACTATTATTATAATCCTAATTCAAATCTCTACAAAATCCACTAACACCTAAATATTATATTTTAAACTCACTACAAGACAAAATCTCACAAACCTCTAAACATATCCTATATTCTATTCTACCTAAAATCCCTAAATACCCAACATTCTCTTACACACATGCTAAAAGAATTCAAAAGATGCTCAAAAGATGACACAAAATCTGATTTTTGCATGCCCAAGGCCAACATTTGCATCAACAATTGCAAAAGCTTCTATTTTCTCTCATTTCTCTCACTCTCCTCACATTTCTCTCTCTCCCTCTCATTCTTCTCTCACAATCTCGGTTTTGGCTGAGTTTTATCTTGCCTTTGCTCATCTTCATCAATCCATGGTGCATCAAGACAAACAACAAGCAAAGAAACTCAACCAAGCTAGCTAGGATGCAAGAATCACACATGCATGCTCTTTGAGTCACCATTTTCGGCCTTGGTGAGTTTACTAGGTTCCATTTCTTTTCTTCTTATTCTAACCACATGCATGTACTAAGAGCTTGGTCACTAAGCTAGGAAAAATAGAGAAAACCAAGTTGGAACCTCGGCTAGGCAAAGAAGAAGAAGAAATTTGTGCTTCAACAAGTTTTTTGTATCTTCTTGGTTGATTGCTAAGGTGAGGGCTAAAACCTTTTGAAAATTCTTCAAAAATCCACATGCATGCTCATAAATGTATGTATTTGCTTATGTTCTTGAGTTATATGTTCGTTCATAAGCTTTTACAACCATGCATGGCAAGATTTTGGCTTGGAGATGATGATAGGTGAAATTGGATTATGTGACAGCTCTCTGACATGTTGTTTCGAGGTGAGTTTGGCTAAGCAAATGATGTTGAAAATGCACTAAAATTGGTAGGTGACTGTTTTGGCCAGTTTTGAACATTTTTCGCACAAATAGGCCGTAGCTAATTTTGACTCTAAGGTCCTCAAAATGGCAAATCATTAAAATGTGTCCAAATCTAGAAGTCTGGAAAAATGAAGCAGGTTTTGGCAGATGCACTGACCTTGTGGAACGAACCAGTTTTGACTTAGTAAATGATATCCAAAATGCGTGAAATTTGGTGTGCCGCTAGATTTTTCAGTTCTGGACATTTTTTTCATAAATGGACCAAGGCTAAATCTGACCCTAAGGACCTCAAAAACGTCAATTATTGAAATGTGTGCAAATCTGGACAGTTTTGTGCTATCCCACTGTTTCCGCTATAACTAATGATCCCGAACTCCAAATGATACAAGGTTTCTTTCTGATTTTAGTGCACTTCATAAGCTTTAATTGGACATCTTATTCACTGGAATTGGAGATTTTTTTCTTATCTTAATGATTGTGAGAATACAGCCTATTGCAGTGAGGGTTTCACTTGGTTATATGCTTAGAAAAATTGTTGCAACTTCTCTTGTGGCATTGATTGCTTGGGATTGTGACATTGGGATGTTGTGTGGACTGTTTTGAGTACTTGGGGATGTTTGAATTAATTGATGCATGGCTTGAGATTGATTTTGAGTTGACTTAAGATTTAATCACACGGGTAAGCACAAAATGGAAACCCTAATGACTAGGTAGTCTTGCTAAGTGTTGATCATTTGGATATTGTGTGGAATTATATGCTTAGTAGGCTGCCCGTAGATGTCCTTATAGTCCTAAATGTGATTTTGATCATTGCATGTTGACAAATAGGCTTTTCTTGAATCCGAGCCCACGTAGATGTTGTTGCATGTTATATAATCTTATTATTTGATTACGTGGACTTTGAATTGAGTTATATGACTTGATTTATGTGCGTTACATGGCTGTCCGTTTAATGTTCATATAACTCCATGAGCTTTTCAAGTGAAATTACTTGTCTATCCCTGCCTCGCTTGTTTACTTGTCAATGTGCAATCTTATGACTGTCCGGAGGCAACCTACTTTGTTGTCCTCCTATTGTGATATTTTAAATGTCATAAATGTGCAGTGCATACAAGGTTGCAACCTTTCATGTCGGCATGGTAGCGATCACGCACACCGGGCGGCATCGGGCTTGCCGGTGCACCCGTGACTACCATGGTCCCATTCCCTCTCTCCCTTGGGGGCTAGACTTCCTCGGAGAGTTGGGTCGTAGGATCTCGGGGTACATCCGGAGTACACCTACTTGGCGTGATATGGGGATGAATTGAGGCCGGCCGCAACAACTGATACTAGAATTGATTTGAGGGCAAAAGCTCACTATATCCTTTTTACTATGTGTATAGTACTCTCGCTTGGTCCCTAGAGGACCTTGGGGAGGAAAGACTGGTAATTGCGTTCTTTACTATTATATTACGTTATGTACTTGCTTGTGATACACATCATGCTTGCAAAAGGGTTTTCATAAGATTGAACCAGAAAATGAGTTTCAAAACCTATTTCTCATTCCCCCTCGCTGAGTTCATAAGGACTCACCATCTTTTATCATCTCAGGTGAAGAAGATCAAGAACAAGTACCCGAGGACGATGTGCCTAACGACGATTCCTTGGAGTGATTGCCTGTCCTGTGTGTTTTGCTTGATTTATGGCCATTTGTGAAAACTATGCTACTTGAAGACTGTTTGTTTCATGTTGCTTAATGTTGTAATGTAAAAGACCCCCGTTGTAATTTGGGGTCTAATTTTGGTTTGTACCGATATTTCTAGACAGACACTAGACACTACTATGATCGTTTTGCTATTATTACTGCTAGTACCTATAATAGGATTATGAAGTATTAGGTAAAGGCTAAGTAAAATGAAGCAACCAAATCTTAAGCAGGTACACGTTATTAAGCTAAGATCAACAGGTATTTTTGTAACGAGGATTAACAAACGAACGAGACATAGTATCATGCTAGGTTATTAATCAAACGAAACATCAAGACAACCAGTAGGCATTTCAATTGATGATAAATAGTAATCTTAGTTGGAAATGGATTGGAGATGGTAAATTTTGAGGCGTTTAGAGAATTAGGTCAAACCAAAGAGCCCAATTACAGTCGTTATACTGCCGGTTTTCAGAAAAATTTTGGAGTCTAGGCCAAAATGTTAAGTGTTAAATCTTCATGAACGGTTAAGTACGAGACATGACTTGAATGTTTAGATCACACCCTAGTCTAACCTTTATAGGCCGGGTTGGGGCGTGACACAATGCATAAAAAAAAATGACTCAAAACCCTACCCAATGCACCCCAATCTCGACACAATCAAATGCCCATGCTAGGATGATTCAAATTATGCTCCTTGAAGACACAAATTCAGAATTCTCAAGGCCCTAGGCCGAAACATGCATCAACTCCTCAAGCTTTTCATTCTTTCTCTCATTTTCTCTCTTTCTCTCATTCTTTCTCTCATTTCTTCTCTCTCTCTCTCGGCCCTAGCTGAAATTATAGACTCCATAGCTTAAGTTCTTCATCCAAAGGTTCTTCAAGACATGCAAGCTACTAGGAAGCTCGACCAAGCAAGCTAGAATGCAAAAGACACACATGCAAGTTCATTTCATCTTAGGTGAGTTTAATAGCTCCTATTTCATTTTCTTTTTGTTCTAGCCACTTGCACATACTAAGAACATGGTTACTAAGCTAGGAAATTAGAGAATCTCGAGTTGTCTCTTGGCTAAGCAAGGAAAAAGGACAATCTTGTACATCATCAAGAGTTTGTGCATCTTCATTGTTGTCTTGCTAAGGTGAGGGCTAAAACTTCTTTGAAAAGCTTTCAAAAACCATATGCATGCCTTTAAATATCTATTTTTACCTCTGTACTTGTGATATATGTTTGTACATGTGCTTTTGTAAACATGCATGGCAAGATATTTGGCTAGAATGTGAAGATAGGTGAAATCGCGTATTTGGCAGCTTACTGTTCTGTTGGAGCGAAGTGATTTTGACCAGGTAAATGATGTTGAAAATGTGTGAAATTTGGTAGGTAACTAATTTTTCCAGTTCTGAGAATTTTTTGTAGAAATAGGCCAAAGCTAATTTTGAATCTAAGGTCCCCAAAAAGGCAAAACATCGAAAGGTGTCCAAATCTGGAAAATCTGGGAAAATGAAGCAGGTTTTGGCAGATTCACTGTCCTTGTAGAACAAACCCGTTTTGACCTAGTAAATGATATCCAAAATGCATGGAATTTTGTGTGCTACTATATTGTTCAATGCTGGACATTTTTGTCAGAAATAGACTAAGGCTAAATCTGACCCTAAGGTCCTCAAAAACGACAAGTATTGAAATGTGTACAAATCTGGACAGTTTTGCGTAGTCTCATGGTTTTGGCTATAACTCTTGAAGCCGAACTCCAAATGATGCGAGGTTTCTTTCTGGATTTAGTTCACTCCTTAAGCTTTAATTTGAAATTTTATTCACTGGAATTGGAGATTGTTTGCTTGTCTCAATGATTGTGACAAAACAGACCATTGCAGTGGGGTTTTCATTTAGTGATATGCTTTGAAAATTATTGTAACTTCTCTTGTTGTATTAAATGCTTGGGATTGTGGCACTTGGATGTTGTGTGAATTGTTTTGAATGCTTGAGGGTGTTTTAATTAATCGATGCATGGCTTGAGTTTAATTACAAGATAACTTGGGGCTTAATCGCACGGGTGAGCATGAATTGAACCCCAAATGACTAGGAAAACTCGCTAAGTGTTGATCCTATGAATATCATGTTTAATTATGTGATTAGTAGGCTGCCCGTAGTTGCCCTCATAGCCCTAAATGTGGTTCCGATGATTACATGTTGACAAGTAGGCCTTTCTCTCACCCGGTCCCACGTAAACATCGTTGCATGCTGTATGACCTTATTATTTGATTACGTGAACTACGAAAAGAGTTATATGACTTGATTTACATGCATTACATGGCTGCCCGTTTAATACTCATATAACTCCATGTGCTTTACAAGTGAAATTACTTGTCATATCGTGCCTCGCGTGTTTACTTGTCAATGTGCAATCTTATGACTGCTCGGAGGCAACCTACTTTGTTGTCCTCCTAATGTGATATATTAAATGTCATAAATGTGCATTGCATACAAGGTTGCAACCTTTCATTCTGGCGTGGTAGCGTTCACGCACACCGGGCGGCATCAGGCTTGCCGGTGCAACCGTGATTACCATTGTCCAATTCCCTCTCTCGCTTGGCGGCTAGACTTCCTCGGAGAGTTGGGTCGTAGGATTTCGGGGTACATCCGGAGTAAACCCATTTGGAGTGATAAGTGGAAGATTGGAAGTCGGCCGCAACAATTGATACTGGAAATGAACTGAGAGCAAAAGCTTACCATATCCTTTTAACTATGTGTATAAGTACTCTCGCTTGGTTCCTAGAGGACCTCGGGGAGGAAAGACGGGTTATTGTGTTCTTTTATTTTTATATTACATTATGAACTTACTTGTGATATATGTCATGCTTGCAAAAGGGATTTCACAAGTTGAACTGGAAAAAGAGTTTCAAAACTTATTTCTCGTTCCCCCTCGCGGAGTTCATAAGGACTCACCCTCTTTTATCATCTCAGGTGAAGAAGACCAAGAACAGGTACCCGAGGACAATGTGCCTAACGATGATTCCTTGGAATGATTGCTTGCCTTACGTGACTGTGGTCATTTTGTGAATGATATGTTGCTTAAAGACTATTTCTTATGTTGCTTGTTGTTGTATTGTATATGACCCCCGTTGTAATTTGGGGTCTAATTTTGGCTTGTACTGATCATAACTAGATAGACACTACTATGGTCATTTTTGCTATCGCTACTGGTTAGTATTTATCGCAGGTTTATGAAGTATCAGGTAAATGATTAAGTAAATGAATCTATCCAATCATAAGCAGGTACTCATCGGTAGGCTAAGCAACAGGCACTTTTGTAACAAGGATTAACAAACAAACGAGACATAGTATCGTGTTAGGTTGTTAATCAAACGAGACTTCGAGATAACTAGTAGGCGTTTCGATTGGTGATAAATAGTAATCTTAGTTGGAAATGAAATTGAGATTGGAAATTTTGAGGCATTTAGAAAATTAGGTCAAACTAAAGAGCCCAATTACAGCCGTTATGCTGCCGGTTTTTCGGAGAATTTGTGGAGTTTAGGCTAAACGTGAAGTGTTAAACTTTCATGAACGATTAAGTGCGTGATATGACTTGAATGTTTAGATCACACCCTAGTCAAACCTTTATAGGTCGGGTTGGGGCGTGACACACAGCATACCGTTGGAAAGCTCTCTGAGAGCTCTACGACGAAGGTACCAAGCGACCTCGGCTTCGCCTATTTTCGGAGCCCAAAATTGAACGTTTTCATCAGTTTTGTGAAACTTTTTACTTTTGCGCTGTTTTTTCATCCAGGATCGTACGTCGTGAGCCGCAAAAAGGACAACAACCTAATCCATCACATTTCTATTACCGAATCCCATGGTACCTTGGGCAAGACAACTTCTCTTCACGTAGATGTTGGGCCCGCAAACCGAGGGTGTGGGGCTTGGGACCAGGTCTCCGTCGCTCCGGTGCCCATAACTTTTGATCCGTAAGGAGTTACGCGGCATACAGCATATTGTTAGAAAGCTCTCTGAGAACTCTACGATGAGGGCAGTAAGCTTGTTATGCTGCGCCTATTTTCAGAGCCCAAACTCGAACGTTTTCATCAGTTTTGAGACTCTTTTCATCTTTTGCAATGTTTTTCCGTCCCGGATCGTACGTCGTGAGCCGCGAAAAGGACGACAACCTAATCCATCACATTTCTATTACCGAATTCCACGGCACCTTGGGCAAGACAACTTCGCTTCACAGAGAGGCTGGGCCCGCGAACCGAGGGTGTGAGGCTTGGGACCAAGTCTCCGTCGCTCCGGTGCCCATAACTTTTGATCCGTATGGAGTTACGCGGCACAAAGCATACCCTTCGAAAGCTCTCTGAAAGCTCTACGACGGAGGCAGCAAGCTTGCTCGGCTGCAACTATTTTTGTAGCCCAAAATCGAACGTTTTCATCAGTTTCGGGACACTTTTCTTCTTTTGCGCTATTTTTCCGTCCCGGATCGTATGTCGTGAGCTGCGAAAATGACGACAACCTAATCCATCACATTTCTATAGCCGAATCCCACGGTACCTTGGGCAAGAAAACTTCACCTTACATAGAGGCTGGGCCCGTAAACCGAGGGCATGGGGCTTGGGACCATGTCTCCGTTGCTCCGGTACCCATAACTTTTGGTTCGTAAGGAGTTACGCGGTGCACAGTGTGAGGCCTGATCTCGATCTACGTGCGAGAGCTCGGTTTGTGTGCCCTAACCTAGATTTACGTGCCTTGACCTAGGTTTAAGAGTCGTGTTTCGTTTTTTGTGCCTTGCATTGAATTACGTGCATACATTTAGGGTTGCGTGCATTTACTTGAAAAATGTGCATTTGTCTAATAATTTGTGTCTTATATCGTAGTACGTGCCCTAAACCTAGGAAAGCGTGTTCGCACGCTAATCAAGAAAACATCTTACACGAAGCACTAGATCATTAATTAATCCTACAAATTCCACTAACTAATATTAAATTGCTAATTCAACTCACTAGAAGACGAAATTGCACCAAAAGCTAAGCATTCTTTATTCTTTATTCCTTATTCTTTTGCACATACCAAACACACAATATTATATTGCTTAACCAAGACAAAAATTCAGATCCTTGCACAAGCTTGGCCGACCACTATTTGCATATCGAACTAGCATTGCATAATTTAAAATTAAACCTAGACATTCTATGACAAGCTAATGACACAATTCATAAAAAAAAATGACTCAAAACCCTACCTAATGCACCCCAATCTCATGCCCATGCTAGGATGATTCAAATTATGCTCCTTGAAGACACAAATTCAGAATTCTCAAGGCCCTAGGCCGACACATGCATCAACTCCTCAAGCTTTTCATTCTTTCTCTCATTTTCTCTCTTTCTCTCATTCTTTCTCTCATTTCTTCTCTCTCTTTCTCTCGGCCCTAGCTGAAATTATAGACTCCATAGCTTAAGTTCTTCATCCAAAGGTTCTTCAAGACATGCAAGCTACTAGGAAGCTCGACCAAGCAAGCTAGAATGCAAAAGACACACATGCAAGTTCATTTCGGCTTAGGTGAGTTTAATAGCTCCTATTTCTTTTTCTTTTTGTTCTAGCCACTTGCACATACTAAGAACATGGTTACTAAGCTAGGAAATTAGAGAATCTCGAGTTGTCTCTCGGCTAAGCAAGGAAAAAGGACGATCTTGTGCATCATCAAGAGTTTGTGCATCTTCATTGTTGTCTTGCTAAGGTGAGGGCTAAAACTTCTTTGAAAAGCTTTCAAAAACCACATGCATGCCTTTAAATGTCTATTTTTACCTCTGTACTTGTGATATATGTTTGTACATGAGCTTTTGTAAACATGCATGGCAGGATATTTGGCTAGAATTTGAAGATAGGTAAAATCGCGTATTTGGCAGCTTTCTGTTCTGTTGGAGCGAAGTGATTTTGAACAGGTAAATGATGTTGAAAATGTGTGAAATTTGGTAGGTCACTAGCTTTGCCAGTTCTGAGAATATTTCCTAGAAATAGGCCAAAGCTAATTTTGAATCTAAGGTCCCCAAAAAGGCAAAACATCGAAAGGTGTCCAAATCTGGAAAATCTGGGAAAATGAAGCAGGTTTTGGCAGATTCACTGTGCTTATAGAACGAACCAGTTTTTACTTAGTAAATGATGTCAAAAATGCATGGAATTTGGTGTTCTACTAGATTTTTCAGTTCTGGACATTTGTGTCAGAAATAGACTAAGGCTAAATCTGACCCTAAGGTCCTCAACAACGACAAGTATTGAAATGTGTACAAATCTGGACAGTTTTGCGTAGTCTCACGGTTTTGGCTATAACTCTTGAACCCGAACTCCAAATGATGCGAGGTTTGTTTCTGAATTTAGTTCACTCCTTAAGATTTAATTTGACATTTTAATCACTGGAATTGGAGATTTTTTTCTTGTCTCAATGATTGTGAGAAAACAGACCATTGCACTGGGGTTTTCATTTAGTGATATGCTTTGAAAATTATTGTAACTTCTCTTGTTGTATTAAATGCTTAGGATTGCGGCACTTGGATGTTGGTGGACTGTTTTGAATTCTTGAGGGTGTTTTAATTAATCGATGCATGGCTTGAGTTTGATTACGAGATAACTTGGGGCTTAATCGAACGGGTGAGCATGAATTGAAACCCTAATGACTGGGAAAACTCGCTAAGTGTTGATCCTATGAATATCGTGTTTAATTATGTGGTTAGTAGGCTGCCCGTAGTTTCCCTCATAGCCCTAAATGTGGTTCCGATGATTACATGTTGACAAGTAGGCCTTTCTCGCACCCGGTCTCATGTAAACATCGTTGCATATTGTATGACCTTATTATTTGATTACGTGAACTAAGAAATGAGTTATATGACTTGATTTACATGTGTTACATGGCTGCCCATTTAATACTCATATAACTCCATGTGCTTTACAAGTGAAATTACATGTCATATCGTGCCTTGCGTGTTTACTTGTCAATGTGCAATCTTATGACTGCTCGGAGGCAACCTACTTTGTTGTCCTCTTAATGTGATATATTAAATGTCATAAATGTGCATTGCATATAAGGTTGCAACCTTTCATTCTGGCGTGGTAGCGTTCACGCACACCAGGCGGCATCAGGCTTGCCTGTGCAACCGTGACTACTATTGTCCAATTCCCTCTCTCGCTTGGGGGCTAGACTTCCTCGGAAAGTTGGGTCGTAGGATTTCTGTGTACATCCGGAGTACACCAATTTGGCGTGATAAGTGGAAGATTGGAAGTCGGCCGAAACAACTGATACTAGAAATGAACTGAGAGCAAAAACTCACCGTATCATTTTCACTATGTGTATAAGTACTCTCGCTTGGTTCCTTGAGGACCTCGGGGAGGAAAGACGGGTAATTGTGTTCTTTTATTTTTATATTACATTATGAACTTACTTGTGATATATGTCATGCTTGCAAAAGGGTTTTCACAAGTTGAATTGGAAAAAGAGTTTCAAAACTTATTTCTCGTTCCCCCTCGCTGAGTTCATAAGGACTCACCCTCTTTTATCATCTCAGGTGAAGAAGACCAGGAACAGGTACCCAAGGACAACGTGCCAAACGATGATTCCTTGGAATGATTGCTTATCCTACGTGCCTTACGTGATTATGGTCATTTTGTGAACGATATGTTGCTTGAAGACTATTTCTTATGTTGCTTGTTGTTGTATTGTATATGACCCCCGTTGTAATTTGGGGTCTAATTTTGGCTTGTACTGATCATAACTAGATAGACGCTACTATGGTCGTTTTTGCTATCGCTAATGGTTAGTATCTATCACAGGTTTATGAAGTATCAGGTAAAGGATTAAGTAAATGAATCTATCCAATCTTAAACAGGTACTCATCGGTAGGCTAAGCAATAGGTACTTTTATAACACGGATTAACAAATAAACGAGACATAGTATCGTGCTAGGTTGTTAATCAAACGAGACTTCGAGATAACTAGTAAGCGTTTCGATTGGTGATAAATAGTAATCTTAGTTGGAAATGAAATTGAGATTGGAAATTTTGAGGCGTTTAGAAAATTAGGTCAAACTAAAGAGCCCAATTACAGCCGTTATGCTGCCGGTTTTTCGGAGAATTTGTGGAGTTTAGGCTAAACGTTAAGTGTTAAACTTTCATGAACTATTAAGTGCGTGATATGACTTGAATGTTTAGATCACACCCTATTCTAACCTTTATATGTCGGGTTAGGGCGTGACACACAGCATACTGTTGGAAAGCTCTCCGAGAGCTCTACGACTAAGGTACCAAGCGACCTCGGCATCACCTATTTTCGGAGCCCAAAATTGAACGTTTTCATCAGTTTCGTGAAACTTTTTACTTTTGCGCTGTTTTTTCGTCCCGGATCGTACGTCGTGAGCCGCAAAAAGGATGACAACCTAATCCATCACATTTCTATTACCGAATCCCATGGTACCTTGGGCAAGGCAACTTCTCTTCACGTAGATGCTGGGCCCGCAAACCGATGGCGTGGGGCTATGGACCAGGTCTCCGTCGTTCCGGTGCCCATAACTTTTGATCCGTATGGAGTTACGCGGCGTACAACATACTGTTAGAAAGCTCTCCGAGAACACTACGATGAGGGCATCAAGCTTGCTATGCTGCGCCTATTTTCAGAGCCCAAACTCGAACGTTTTCATCAATTTTGGGACACTTTTCATCTTTTGCGTTGTTTTTCAGTCCCGGATCGTACGTTGTGAGCCGCGAAAAGGACAACAACGTAATCCATCTCATTTCTATTACTGAATTCCACGGCACCTTGGGCAAGACAACTTCGCTTCACAGAGAGGCTGGGCCCGCAAACCGAGGGCGTGAGGCTTGGGACCAGGTCTCCGTCGCTCCGGTGCCCATAACTTTTGATCTATATGGAGTTACGCGACGCACAACATACCGTTGGAAAGCTCTCTGAGAGCTCTACGACGTGGGTAGCAAGTTTACTCAGTTGTGCCTAATTTCGGAACCCAAAATCGGACGTTTTCATCAGTTTCGGGATACTTTTCTTCTTTTGCGCTGTTTTTCCGTCCTGGATCGTACGTCATGACCGCGAAAAGGATGACAACCTAATCCATCACATTTCTAATACCGAATCCCACGGCACCTTGGGCAAGACAACTTCGCTTCACATAGAGGCTGGGCCCGCAAACCGAGGGCGTGGGGCTTGGGACAAGGTCTCCGTCGCTCCGGTGCACATAACTTTTGATCAGTAAGGAGGTACGCGGCGCACAAAATAACGTTGGAAAGCTCTCCGAGAGCTCTACGACGGAGGCAGCAAGCCTGCTCGGATGTGCGTATTTTCAGAGCCAAAAAATGAACGTTTTCATCAATTTTGGGACACTTTTCTTCTTTTGCGCTGTTTTTCCTTCCCGGATCGTACGTCGTGAGCCGCGAAAAGGGCGACAACCTAATTCATCACATTTCTATTACCGAATCCCATGGCAACTTGGGCAAGACAACTTCGCTTCACGTAGAGGCTGGGCTTGCAAACCGAGGGCGTCGGGCTTTGGACCAGGTCTCCGTCGCTCCGGTGCCCATAACTTTTGATCCGTAAGGAGTTACGTGGCGTACAGCATACCGTTAGAAAGCACTACGAGAACTCTACGACGAGGGCAGTTAGCCTGCTCAGCTGCGGCTGTTTTCGGATCCCAAAATCAAACGTTTTCATCAGTTTTGGGATACTTTTCTTCTTTTGCACTGTTTTTCCAGCCCGGATCGTACGTCGGGAGTCGCGAAAAGGACGACAACCTAATCCATCCCTTTTCTAATACCGAATCCCACGGCACCTTGGGCAAGACAACTTCGCTTCACATAGAGGCTGGGCCTGCAAACCGAGGGCGTAGGGCTTGGGACTAGGTCTTCGTCGCTCCGGTGCCCATAACTTTTGTTTCGTAAGGAGTTACGCGGCGTACAACATACTATTCGAAAGCTCTCTGAGAACTCTACGATGAGAGAAGAAAGCTTACTATGCTGCGCCAATTTTTGGAGCCCAAACTTGAACGTTTTCATCAGTTTCGGGACACATTTCTTCTTTTGCGCTATTTTTTCGTCCCGGATCGTACGTCGTGAGCCGCGAAAAGGACGACAACCTAATCCATCACATTTCTATTACCGAATCCTATGGCACCTTGGGCAAGACAACTTCGCTTCACGTAAAGGCTTGGCCCGCAAACCTAGGGCGTGGGGCTTGGGACAAGGTCTCTGTCGCTCCGGTGCCCATAACTTTTGATCCGTAAGGAGTTACGCGGCACACAGCATACCGTTGGAAAGTTCTCCGAGAGCTCTTCGATGGAGGCAGCAAGCCTGCTCGGATGTACCTATTTTCGGAGCCCAAAATCGAACATTTTCATCCGTTTCAAGACACTTTTCTTCTTTTGCGCTATTTTTCCGTCCCGGATCATACTTCGTGAGCCGCGAAAAGGACGACATCCTAATCCATCACATTTCTATTCCAAATCCCATGGAACCTTGGGCAACAATACAACTTCGCTTCACGTAGAGGCTGGGCCCGTAAACCGTGGGCGTGGGGCTTGGGAATAGGTCTCCGTAGCTCCATTGCCCATAACTTTTGATCCGTAAGGACTTACGCGGCGTACAATATACTGTTAGAAAGCTCTCCGAGAACTCTACGATGAGGGCATCAAGCTTGCTCTGGTGCGTCTATTTTCAGAGCCCAAAAGATAACTTTTTCATCAGTTTCGAGACATTTTTCTTTTTTTGCCTATTTTTCCGTCCTAGATCGTACGTCGTGAGCCACGAAAAGGTCGACAACCTAATCCATCACATTTCTATTGCCGAATCCCACGGCACCTTGGGCAAGACAACTTCGCTTCACATAGAGGCTGGGCCCGCAAACCGAGGGCGTGTGCTTGGTACCAGGTCTCCGTCACTCTAGTGCCCATAAATTTTGATCCGTAAGGAGTTACGCAGCGCACAGCATACCGTTAGAAAGCTCCCAGATAGCTCTACGACGGGGCCAACAAGCCTGCTAAGCTGCAACTATTTTTGGAGCCCAAAATCGAACATTTTCATCAGTTTCGGGACACTTTTCTTCTTTTGCGCTGTCTCTCCGTCTCGGATTGTACGTCGTGAGCCGCAAAAAGGACGACAACCAAATCTATCAGATTTCTATAACCGAATCCCACGGCACCTTCGGCAAGACAACTTCGCTTAACATAGAGGCTGGGCCCACAAACCGAGGGCGTGGGGCTTGGGAATAGGTCTCCGTCGCTCCGGTGCCCATAACTTTTGATCTGTAAGGACTTACGCGGCGCACAGCATACTATTAGAAAGCTGTCCGAGAACTCTACGATGAGGGCAGCAATCCTGCTCGGCTGCACCTGTTTTTAGTGCCCAAAATCGAACATTTTCATCAGTTTCAGGAAACGTTTCTTCTTTTGTACTGTTTTTCCGTCCCGGATCGTACGTCGTGAGTCGCGAAAAGGATGACAACCTAATCCATCACATTTCTAATACCAAATCCCACCGCACCTTGGGCAAGACAACTTCGCTTTACATAGAGGTTGGGCCCGTAAACCGAGGGCGTGGGCTTGGGACCAGGTCCCCGTCGCTCCGGTGCCTATAAATTTTGATCTATAAGGAGTTACGCGGCGTACAACATACTATTAGAAAGCTCTACGAGAACTCTACGATGAGGGCAGCAAGCCTGCTATACTGCGCCTATTTTCGGATCCCAAACTCGAACGTTTTTATCAGTTTCGGGATGCTTTTCTTCTTTTGCGATATTTTTCTATCCCGAATCGTACGTCGTGAGCTGCAAAAAGGACGACAACCTAATCCATAACATTTCTATTACAGAATTCCATGGTACCTTGGGCAAGACATCTTCGCTTCACATAGAGTCTGGGCCTGCAAACCGAAGGTGTGAGGCTTGGGACCAGGTCTCCGTCGCTCTGGTGCCCATAACTTTTGATCCGTAAGGAGTTACGCGGCGCATAGCATACCGTGGGAAAGCTCTCTGAGAGATTTACGATGGGGACCGCAAGCTTGCTCGGCCGCATCTATTTTTGGATCCCAAAATCGGACGTTTTCATCAGTTTCAAGTCACTTTTCTTCTTTTGCGCTGTTTTTCCGTCCCGGATCGTACGTCGTGAGCCGCGAAAAGGACAATAACCTAATCCATCACATTTCTAATACCGAATCCCACTGCACCTTGGGTAACACAACTCGCTTCACATAGAGGCTGGGCCCGCAAACCAAGGGCGTGGGGCTTGGGACAAGGTCTCCGTCGCTCCGGTGCCCATAACTTTTGATCCGTAAGGAGGTACGCGGGACACAGCATACCGTTGGAAAGCTCTCTGAGAGCTCTTCAACAGAGGCAGCAAGCCTGCTCAGTTGTCCCTATTTTCGGAGCACAAAATTGAACGTTTTCATCAGGTTCAGGACACTTTTCTTGTTTTGTGCTATTTTTTCGTCCCGGATCGTACGTCGTGAGCCGCGAAAAGGACGACAACCTAATCCATCACATTTCTATTACCGAATCTCATAGCACCTTAGGCAAGACGATTTCGCTTCACGTAGAGGTTGGGCTCGCAAACCGAGGGCGTGGGCTTAGGACTAGGTCTCCGTCGCTCCGGTGCCCATAACTTTTGATCCGTAAGGAGTTACGCGGCATACAGCATACCGTTAGAAAGCTCTCCGAGAACTCTAAGATGAGGACACCAAGCCTGCTATGCTGTGCCTATTTTCGGAGCCCAAACTTGAACATTTTCATCAGTTTCGTGACACTTTTCTTCTTTTGCGCTGTTTTTCCGTCCCGGATCGTACGTCGTGAGCCGCGAAAAGGACGACAACCTAATCCATCACATTTCTATTATCGAATCCCATGGCACCTAGGGCAAGACAACTTCACTTCACGTAGAGGCTGGGCCCGCAAACCGAGGGCGTAGGGCATGGGACTAGGTCTCCGTCGCTCCGGTGCTCATAACTTTTGATTCGTAAGGAGTTACGCGGCGCACAACATACCGTTGGAAAGCTCTCT
Organism: Ehretia macrophylla; assembly: GCA_037974665.1. Classification (NCBI taxonomy): domain Eukaryota; kingdom Viridiplantae; phylum Streptophyta; class Magnoliopsida; order Boraginales; family Ehretiaceae; genus Ehretia; species Ehretia macrophylla. The sequence continues at coordinate 49,353,853 of CM075768.1, read as the reverse complement.
GAGAGCTCTACGTCAAGGGCAGCAAGCTTGCTCTCCTACACCGGTTTTCGGAGCCCAAAATCGATCCTTTTCATCAGTTTTAGGATATTTTTCTTCTTTTGCGCTATTTTTCTGTCCCGGATCGTATGTCGTGAGTCGCAAAAAGGACAACAACCTAATCAATCACATTTTTAATACTGAATCGCAGGGCACCTTGGGCAAGACAACTTCGCTTCATATAGAGGTTGGGCATGCAAACCGAGGGCGTGGGGCTTGGGACCAGATCTCCGTCGCTCTGGTGCCCATAACTTTTGATCAGTAAGGAGTTACGCGGCGTATAACATACTGTTAGAAAGTTCTCCGAGAACTCTACGATGAAGGCAGCAAGCCTACTATACTGTGCCTATTTTCGTAGCCCAAACTTGAACGTTTTCATCATTTTCGGGACATTTTTCTTCTTTTGCGATATTTTTTCGTCCTGGATCGTACATCGTGAGCCGCGAAATGGACGACAACCTAATCCATCACATTTCTATTACCGAATTCCACGACACCTTGGGCAAGACAACTTCGCTTCACATAGAGGCTGTGCCCGTAAACCAAGGGCGTGATGCTTAGGTACAGGTCTTCGTCACTCCGGTGCCCATAACTTTTGATCTATAAGGAGTTACGCGGCGCACAACATACCGTTGGAAAGCTCTCTGAGAGCTATACAGTGGGGTTAGCAAGCTTGCTCAGCTACAACTATATTCGGAGCCCAAAATCGGACGTTTTCATCAGTTTCGGGACACTTTTCTTCTTTTGGGCTGTTTTTTCATCCCGGATTGTACGTCGTAAGCTGCGAAAAGGACGAAAACCTAATCCATCACATTTCTAATACCGAATCCCACGGCACCTTGGGCAAGACAACTTCACTTCACATAGAGGCTGGGCCCGCAAACTGAGGGCGTGGGGCTTAGACCGTGTCCCCGTTGTTCCGGTGCCCATAACTTTTGATCCATAAGGAGTTACGCGATGCACAGCATACTGTTGGAAAGCTCTCCGAGAGCTCTACGATGGAGGTAGTAAGCCTGCTCGGTTGTGCCTATTTTCGGAGATCAAAATTGAACATTTTCATCAGTTTCGTGACACTTTTCTTCTTTTGCGCTGTTTTTCCGTCCCAGATCATACGTCATGAGCCGCAAAAAGGACGAAAACCTAATCCATCACATTTCTAATACCGAATCCCACGGTACCTTGGGCAAGACAACTTCGCTTCACATAGAGGCTGGTCCCGCAATCCGAGGGCGTGGGGCTTAAGACCGGGTCCACATCGCTCCGGTGCCCATAACTTTTGATCTGTAGGGAGTTACGTGGCACACAGCACACCGTTGGAAAGCTCTCTGAGAGCTCTATGACGGGGGAAGTAAGCTTGCTCGGTTGTGCCTATTTTTAGAGCCCAAAATTGAACATTTTCATCAGTTTCGGGACACTTTTCTTCTTGTGCGCTGTTTTTCCGTCCCGGATCGTACGTCGTGAGCCACGAAAAGGACGAAAACCTAATCCATCACATTTTTATTACTGAATCCCACGGTACCTTTGGCAAGAAAACTTCACTTCACGTAGAGGCTAGACCCGCAAACCGAGGGCGTGGGGCTTGGGACCAGGTCTCCGTCGCTCCGGTGCTCATAACTTTTGATTCGTAAGGAGTTACGCGACTTACAGCATACCATTAGAAAGCTCTCCGAGAACTCTACGATGAGGGTAGCAAGCCTGCTATGCTGCGCCTATTTTCGGAGCCCAAACTTGAACGTTTTCTTCAGTTTTGGGACATTTTTCTTCTTTTGCGCTGTTTTTTCATCCCAGGTCGTACATCGTGAGTCGCGAAAAGGATGAGAACCTAATCCATCACATTTCTAATACCAAATCCCATGGCACCTTGGGCAAGACAACTTCGCTTCACATAGAGGCTGGGCCCGCAAACCGAGGACGTGGGATTGGGACTAGGTCTCCGTCACTCCGGTGCCTATAACTTTTGATCCGTATGGAGTTACGCGGTGCACAGCATACCGTTGGAAAGCTCTCCGAGAGCTCTACAACGAAGGCTCCAGGCGACACTTGCTTTGCCTATTTTCGGAGTCCAAAATTGAACGTTTTCATCAGTTTCGGGAAACTTTTTACTTTTGTACTATTTTTTCGTCCCGGATCGTACGTCATGAGCTGCGAAAAGGACGACAACCTAATCTATCACATTTCTATTACCGAATCCCATGGCACCTTGGGCAAGAAAACTTCGCTTCACGTAGATGCTGGGCATACAAACCGAGGGCGTGGGGCTTGGGACCAAGTCTCCGTCGCTCCGGTGCCCATAACTTTTGATCCGTAAGAAGTTACACGGCGTACAACATACTGTTAGAAAGCTCTCTGAGAACTCTACGATGAGGACACCAAGCCTGCTATGCTACGCCTATTTTCGAATCCCAAACTTAAACATTTTCATCAGTTTCGTGACACTTTTCTTCTTTTGTGCTGTTTTTCCGTCCCGGATCGTACGTCGTGAGCCGCGAAAATGACGACAACCGAATCCATCACATTTCTATTACCGAATCCCATGGCACCTTGGGCAAGCCAATTTTGCTTCACGTAGAGCCTGGGCGTGGGGCTTGGGACCAGGTCTCCGTCGCTCCGATGCCCATAACTTTTGATCCGTAAGGAGTTACGCGGCACATAGCTTACCGTGGGAAAGCTCTCTGAGAGCTTTACGATGGGGGCCTCAAGCTTGCTCGGCCGCAATTATTTTTGGATCCCAAAATCGGACATTTTCATCAGTTTCGGGATACTTTTCTTCTTTTGCGTTGGTTTTCCGTCCCGAATCGTACGTCGTGAGCCGCGAAAAGGACAATAACCTAATCCATCACATTTCTAATACCGAATCCCACTGCACCTTGGGTAAGACAACTCGCTTCACATAGAGGCTGGGCCCGCAAACCAAGGGCGTGGGGCTTGGGACAAGGTCTCCGTCGCTCCGGTGCCCATAACTTTTGATCCGTAAGGAGGTACGCGGCACACAGCATACCGTTGGAAAGCTCTCCGAGAGCTCTTCGACAGAAGCAGCAAGCCTGCTCAGTTATGCCTATTTTCGGAGCACAAAATTGAACATTTTCATCAGTTTCGGGACACTTTTCTTCTTTTGTGCTATTTTTCCGTCCCGGATCGTACGTCGTGAGCCGCGAAAAGGACGACAACCTAATCCATAACATTTCTATTACCAAATACCATGGCACCTTGGGCAAGACAACTTCGCTTCACATAGAGGCTGGGCTCACAAACCGAGGGCGTAGGCTTGGGACTAGGTCTCCGTCGCTCCGGTGCCTATAACTTTTGATCCGTAAAGAGTTACGCGGCGTACAGCATACTGTTAGAAAGCTCTCCGAGAACTCTACGATAAGGACACCAAGCCTGCTATGCTGCGCCTATTTTTGGAGCCTAAACTTGAACATTTTCATCAGTTTCGTGACACTTTTCTTTTTTTGCGCTGTTTTTCCGTCCCGGATCGTACGTTGTGAACCGCGAAAAGGACGACAACCTAATCCATCACATTTCTATTATCGAATCCCATGGCACCTTGGGCAAGACAACTTCGCTTCACGTAGAGGCTGGGCTCGCAAACCGAGGGCGTGGGCTTGGAACTAGGTCTCCGTCGCTCCAGTGCCTATAACTTTTGATCCGTAAGGAGTTACGCGGCGTACAGCATACCGTTAGAAAGCTCTCCGAGAACTCTACAATGAGGACACCAAGCCTACTATGCTGCCCCTATTTTCGGAGCCCAAACTTGAACATTTTCATCAGTTTCGTGACACTTTTCTTCTTTTGCGCTGTTTTTCCGTCCCGGATCGTACGTCGTGAACCGCGAAAAGGACGACAACCTAATCCATCACATTTCTATTATCGAATCCCATGGCACCTTGGGCAAGACAACTTCGCTTCACGTAGAGGCTGGGCTCGCAAACCGAGGGCGTGGGGCTTGGGACCAGGTCTCCGTCGCTCCGGTGCCCATAACTTTTGATCCGTAAGGAGTTACGCTGCGTACAACATATCGTTAGAAAGCTCTTCGAGAACTCTACTTCGAGGGCAGCAAGCCTGCTCTCCTGTACCTGTTTTCAGAGCCCAAAATCGAACGTTTTCATCAGTTTTGGGACATTTTTCTTCTTTTGCGCTATTTTTCCGTCCCAGATCGTATGTCGTGAGTCGCGAAAAGGACGACAACCTAATCCATCACATTTCTAATACTGAATCCCATGGCACCTTGGGCAAGACAACTTCGCTTCACATAGAGGTTGGGCATGCAAACCGAGGGCATGGGGCTTAGGACCAGGTCTCCGTCGCCCCGGTGCCCAAAACTTTTGATCCGTAAGGAGTTACGCGGCGTACAACATACTGTTAGAAAGTTATCTGAGAACTCTACGATGAGGGCAGCAAGCCTGCTATACTGTGCCTATTTTCGTAGCCCAAACTTGAACGTTTTCATCATTTTTGGGACACTTTTCTTCTTTTGCGCTGTTTTTTGGTCCTGGATCGTACATCGTGAGCCGCGAAACGGACGACAACCTAATCCATCACATTTCTATTACCGAATTCCACGACACATTGGGCAAGGCAACTTCGCTTCACATAGAGGCTGGGCCCGCAAACCGAGGGCGTGATGCTTGGGACCAGGTCTTCGTCGCTCCGGTGCCCATAACTTTTGATCCGTAAGGAGTTACGCGGCGTACAACATACTGTTAGAAAGCTCTCCGAGAACTCTACGATGAGGACACCAAGCCTGCTATGCTTCGCCTATTTTTGAAGCCCAAACTTGAACATTTTCATCAGTTTTGTGACACTTTTCTTCTTTTGCACTGTTTTTCCGTCCCGGATTGTACGTCGTGAGCCACGAAAAGGTCGACAACCTAATCCATCACATTTCTATTTCCAAATCCCATGGTACCTTGGGCAAGAAAATTTCGCTTCACGTAGAGCCTAGGCTCGGAAATCGAGGGCGTGGGGCTTGGGACCAAGTCTCCGTCGCTCTGGTGCCCATAACTTTTGATCCACAAGGAGTTACGCGGCGTACAACATACCGTTAGAAAGATCTCCGAGAACTCTACATCGAGGGTAGCAAACCTGCTCAGCTGCACCTGTGTTCGGAGCCCAAAATCAATCGTTTTCATCAGTTTTAGGGCATTTTTCTTCTTTTGCGCTTTTTTTCCATCCCGGATCGTACGTCGTGAGTCGCGTAAAGGACGACAACCTAATCCATCACATTTCTAATATCGAATCCCACGGCACCTTGGTTAAGACAACTTCGCTTCACATAGAGGTTGGGCCCGCAAACCGAGGGCATGGTGCTTGGGACCAGGTCTCCGTCTCTCCGGTACCCATAACTTTTGATCTGTATGGAGTTACGCAGCGTACAACATACTGTTAGAAAGCTCTCCGAGAACTCTACGATGAGGACAGCAAGCCTGCTATGCTATGTGTCACGCCCCAACCCGGCCTATAAATGTTAGACTAGGGTGTGATCTAAACATTCAAGTCATATCTCGTACTTAATCGTTCATGAAAGTTTAACACTTAACGCTTTAGCCTAAACTCCACAATTTTCAGGAATATCGGCAGTATAACAGCTGTAATTCGGCTCTTTAGTTTGACCTAATTCTCTAAACGCCTCAAAATTTCCAATCTCACTTTCATTTCCAACTAAGATTACTATTTATCATCAATTGAACGCCTACTAGTTATCTCGAAGTCTCGTTTGATTAATATCCTAGCATGATACTGTGTCTCGTTTGTTTGTTAATCCTCATTACAAGGTACCTGTTGATCTTAGCTTAACAATGAGTACTTGCTTAAGATTGGATAGGTTCATTTTACTTAATCCTTACCTGATACTTCATAATCCTATGATAGATACTAGCCAATAATGATAGCAAAACGACCATAGTAGTGTCTATCTAGTTATGATCGGTACAAGGCAAAATTAGACCCCAAATTACAACGGGGGTCTTTTACAATACAATAACAAGCAACATAAGAAATGAAATAGTCTTCAAGCAACACATCGTTCACAAAATGGCCATAGTCAAGTAAGGCACATAGGACAAGCAATCATTTCAAGGAATCATCATTAGGCACGTCGTCCTCGGGTACCTGTTCCTGGTTTTCTTCACCTGAGATGATAAAAGAGGGTGAGTCCTTATGAACTCAGCGAGGGGGAACGAGAAATAAGTTTTGAAACTCATTTTTCGGTTCAACTTATGAAAACCCTTTTTAAGCATGACATATATCGCAAGTAAGTACGTAATGTAATGTAACAAAAAAAACTCAATTACCCATCTTTCCTCCCCGTGGTCCTCTAGGAACCAAGCGAGAGTACTTATACACATAGTAAAAAGGATACGGTGAGCTTTTGCTCTTAGTTCATTTCCAGTATCAGTTGTTGCGGCCGACTTCAAATCATCCCCTTATCACGCCAAATGGGTATACTCCAGATGTACCCCGAAATCCTACGACCCAACTCTCCGAGGAAGTCTAGCCCCCAAGCGAGAGAGGGAATTGGACAATGGTAGTCACGATTGCACCGGCAAGCCCGATACCGCCTGGTGTGTATGACGCTACCACGCCAGAATGAAAGGTTGCAACCTTGTATGCAATGCACATTTATGACATTTAATATATCACATTTGGAGGTCAACAAAGTAGGTTGCCTCCGAGCAGTCATAAGATTGCACATTGACAAGTAAACACGCGAAGCACGATATGACAAGTAATTTCACTTGAGAGGCACATGGATTTATACGAATATTAAATGGGCAGCCATGTAACTCATGTAAATCAACTCATATAACTCATTTCGAAGTTCACGTAATCAAATAATAAGATTATCCAACATGCAACGACATTTACGAGGGACCGGGTGCAAGAAAGGCCTACTTGTCAACATGTAATCATCGAAATCATGTTTAGGGCTATGAGGGCAACTACGGGCAGCCTACAAATTACATAATTAAACACGATATTCATAGGGTCAACACTTAGCGAATTTACCTAGTCACTAGGGTTTTAATTCGTGCTTACCCGTGCGATTAAACCCCAAGTCATCTCGTAATTAAACTCAAGCCATGCATTGATTAATTCAAACACCCTAAAGTATTCAAAATAGTCCACACTACATCCAAATGCCACAATCTCAAGCATTTAATACAACAAGAGAAGCTACAATAATTTTTCTAAGCATATCAATCGGTGAAACCCTCACTGCAATGGACTGTTTTCTCACAATCATTGAGACAAGTAAAAAAACTTCAATTCCAGTGAAAAAGATATCAAATTAAATATTAAGGAGTGAACTAAATTCAGAAACAAACCTCGCATCATTTGGAGTTCGGGTTCAAGAGTTATAGTCAAAACCGTGAAACTACACAAAACTGTCTAGATTTGCACACATTTCAATACTTGTCATTTTTTAGGGCCTTAGGGTCAGATTTAGCCTTATTCTATTTCTGACAAAAATGTCCAGAACCGAAACATCTAGCAGCACACCAAATTTCATGCATTTTGGATGTTATTTACTAAGTCAAAACTGGTTCGTTCTACAAGGTCAGTGAATCTGCCAAAACCTGCTTCATTTTTTCTAGACTTTCCAGATTTGGACACATTTTGATATTTTGCCGTTTTTAGGACCTTAGAGTCGAAATCAGCTTTGGCCTATTTCTGAGAAAAATTCTCAGAACTGGCAAAAATAGTGACCTACCAATTTTTACGCATTTGTAACCTCATTTACCTGGTCAAAATCACCTCTCACCAACAAGACAGAAGACTGTCCCATACGCGATTTCATCTAACATCACATTCTAGCCAAATATCTTGCCATGCATGTTTACAAAAGCTCATGAACACACATATATCACAATTACAGAAGTAAAGATAAACATTTAAAGGCATGCATGTGGTTTTCAAAAGCTTTTCAAGAAGTTTTAGCCCTCACCTTAGCAAGACAACAAAGAAGATGCACAAACTCTTGGTGAAGCACAAAGTTGATCTTTTTCCTTGCTTAGCCGAGAGACCACTTGATTTTCTCTAATTTCCTAGCTTAGTAGCCAAGTTCTTAGTAGGTGCATGTGGTAAGAACAAGAAGAAAACAAATTGGAAGCTAACAAACTCACCTAAGCCGAAATGAAAGTGCTATGAGCTTGCATGTGAGTTTCTTTGCTCCTAGCTTTGCTTGGTCGAGCTCCTAGCTTCTTGCTTGTCTTGATGAACCATTGAGTGATGAACTTAATCTATGGAGAGAAGAATTTCAGCCAAGGCCAAGAGAGAGAGAGAAGAATGAGGGAAAGAATGAGAGAAAGAATGAGAGAAAGAGAGAAATTGAAAGAAAAATGAAAAGCTTGGTTGGGTATTGATGCTTGGCGGCCTAGGGCCTTGTAAAATCAGAATTTTGTGTCTTCAAGAAGCATTTTTGAATTGTCTAGTATGGGCAAGGGAATGTGTCGAGAATGGTGGAGCTTGGGTAGAGTTTTGAGCCAATTTTTTTTATGCTTTGTGTCATAATATGTCATAGAATTGTCTAGGTTCAATTTGAATTATGCAAAGCATTGTAAAAGACCCCATGTGGTCGGCCAAGGCTTATGCAAAGATATGAATTTTTGTCATCTTTTGGAGTATTATTTAATTGTGTGTTTGGGATATACAAAGAATAAAGAATAAAGAATAAGAATGTCTAGCTTTTGGTACAATTTCGTCTTCTAGTGGGTTGAATTAGCAATTTAATATTAGTTCGTGGGATTTGTAGGATTAATTAATGACCTAGTGCTTCGTGTAAGATGCTTTCTTGATTAACGTGTGGGCACGCTTTCCTAGGTTTAAGGCACCACTATGAGGTAAGGCACGAACTACGAGACGAATGCACGTTTTCTAAGTAAATGCACGTAATTCAATGCAAGGTACACAAAACGAAACACGATTCTTAAACCTAGGTCAAGGCACGCAAATCTAGGTTAGGGTACACGAAACGAGGTATCGCACGCAAATCGAGGTCGGGCCTCACATCCTCCCCTCCTTAAAAGAATTTCGTCCCGAAATTCAATATTACCTTTGAAATAAAGCTGGATACTGTTGCTCCATCTGGTCTCACCTTTCCCACGTTGCTTCTTGAACTCCATGGTGATCCCATAACACTTTCACCATCGGTATAGATTTGCTACGCAACTCCCGATCTTGCTGGTCTAGGATCCGAATGAGCTTCTCTTCATAAGACAAGTTCTCCCGAAGCTGCAACGGCTCTGGCTCCAAGATATGCGATGGATCAGGATGATACTTCCGTAGCATCAAAACATGAAAGACGTCGTGAATATTGGAGAGGTTTTGGGGTAGTGCTAGGCGATACGCCAATTTGCCAACCTTCTCAATTATCTCAAATGGTCCTACAAACCTCGGGCTCAACTTTCCACCCTTGCCGTGTTTAATCAATCCCCTCCGAGGTGATATCTTCAAGAACACCTTGTCGCCGACCTCAAACTCTTGGCTCCGTCTCTGTCAGTCTACGTAACTTTTCTGCCTGCTCTGGGCGGTAAGCATCCGTTTCCGGATAAGGTGGACATTATCAACAGTCTTCATAAGTTCAGGTAGAAGGGTCGGGTCAAAAGTCTTCGTCTCACCTACTTCATCCCAGTAAATTGGGGATCGACACTTACGTCTATACAATGCCTCAAATGGGGCCATCCCGATAGTGGCCTGATAACTATTATTATAAGCGAACTCCGCTAGAGCCAGATATTTCTCCCAACCTTTCCCGAAGTCTAAAACACACGCCCTCAGCATATCCTCTAGAATCTGAATAGTTCTCTCAGATTGTCCATCAGTCCGAGGGTGATAAGCTGTGCTGAAACTCAACTTCGTTCCCAAAGCTTCTTGCAATCTCTTCCAAAATCGGGAAGTAAAATGAGGATCCCTATCCGATACAATACTCACATGCATCCCGTGTAATCTTACAATCTCCGCCATATAAATATCTCCCAATTTCTCAGGGTTATCCTCCTTGTTCATCAGCAAGAAGTGCGCTGACTTAGTCAATCTATCCACTATGACCCAAACGGCGTCATGACCCTTTTGTGACCTGGGTAGGTCCATGACAAAGTCCATAGTTATATGTTCCCATTTCCATTGAGGAATCTCCAATGGATGAAGTAAACCTGCTGGTCGTTGATGTTCTGTTTTGACTCTCTGGCAAGTCAAACACCGTGCCACAAACTCCGCGATCTCTCTCTTCATGTTATTCCACCAATAGTGTTGCTTCAAATCCCGGTACATCTTTGTTCCGCCGGGGTGAATAGTGTATCTTGAGTTATGGGCTTCTTCAAGAATCTTCTTTTTCAGCTCTGGCTCATTAGGAACACAGATCTGATTCCTAAACCTCCAAATACCATCATCATGAAACTTGAAATCTGTGTTGCCTTCTTTAATCTTCTGAAACTGTTGGTCCTTCTGTTGAGCCTCTCGTAATTCAAACAACAACGTCGATTGAACTTGTGTAGTGGCAAAAAGTAACCCTTTTTGAGTCAATTGTGGTTTCCACAAGAATGCTTCCTCCAACAACTCCTGCACCTTAACTTCCAGTTTTGCCATGCTCGCTTTCCTACTTAAGGCATCTGCAACTACATTTGCTTTACCGGGCACATAATTGATTGTACAGTTATAATCATCCAAAAGCTCCATCCACCGTCTTTGCCTCATGTTCAACTCTTTTTGTGAGAACAAGTATTTCAAGCTCTTGTGATCAATAAACACCTCTAACTTGTTACCCCACAAATAGTGCCTCCATTTCTTGAGTGCAAACACAATAGCCGCTAACTCCAAATCATGCGTTGGGTAGTTCAATTCATACGGCTTCGGTTTCCTAGAAGCATACGCAATCACTCTACCATTTTGCATCAACACACAACCCAGTCCTTCCTTCGAAGCATCGCTATAGATTACAAAACCTTGACTCCCTTCAGGCAATGCAAGAACAGGTGCAGTAGTCAATCTTTTCTTCAATTCTTGGAAACTGTTCTCACACTTGTCATCCCATACAAACTTTGTTTTCTTTTGAGTGAGCTTTGTAAGCGGTCCTGCGATCTTTGAGAAATCCTTCACGAACCTCCGATAATAGCCGGCTAGACCAAGAAAACGCCGAACCTCCGTAACGTTTTTCGGCTTCTTCCAAGATATCACCGCTTCTATCTTCGCTGGGTCCACTACTATTCCCTCTTGGGATATGATGTGCCCCAAAAATGCAATCTGCTGCAACCAAAATTCGCACTTGCTAAACTTTGCATACAATTGATGCTCTCGAAGTTTCTGCATTACCAATCACAGATGTTGTTCATGCTCAGCCTCGGATTTCGAGTATACCAAAATATCATCAATGAAGATCACCACAAATTGGTCCAAGTAGGGTTGAAACACCCTGTGCATCAAGTCCATAAAAGCTGCAGGGGCATTAGTTAGTCCAAATGGTATCACCACGTATTCATAATGCCCATATCTCGTCCTGAAAGCCGTTTTAGGCACATCCTCCTTTTTGATTCGTAACTGATAGTACCCTTGCCTCAAGTCGAGCTTCGAATACACTTTGGCTCCTTGAAGTTGATCAAAAAACTCGTCGATCAGTGGAAGTGGGTATTTATTCTTGACAGTCACTTGGTTCAATCCTCAGTAATCGATGCATAGCCTCAGCGTTCCGTCTTTCTTCTTTACAAATAGGACTGGCGCACCCCACGGAGAAGAACTTGGTTGAACGAACCCCTTCTTCAACAATCCTTGCAATTGGTCCTTCAATTCTTGTGGCTCGGCTGGTGCCATACGATAGGGAGCTTTAGATATCGGCTGGGTGCCAGGCATTAATTCTATAATGAACTCGATCTCCCAATTTGGGGGTAAACCGGGCAATTCTTCTGGAAACACATCCGCATAATCTTTAATCACTGGCATCTCCTCCAACTTAGCTTTGTCCGACGACTTGTTGATGAGGTAAGCTAAGTATCCACTACACCCTTTTCTCAAGGACTTCACTGCTTTCGTAGATGAAATGATGGAACTCCCGATAAAGTCTCTTCAGCCCATGACTTCCAATATTGGTCGACCAGGTATCTGGAATGTTACAATCTTCATCCGGCAATCTAGTTGGGCATGATGCTTTGCCAACCAGTCCATCCCTAAAATGACTTCATAGTCTCGAAAAGGTAATACAATAAGATTGGCTGAGAATTCCTTATCTTTAATTTGGATTTTACATGCTTTACAAGCTGAGGTAGTAACAAGTTTAGAACCTATCGGAGTACCAACTTCTACTTCGTAAGGCAAACATACAACTCTCAGTTTCACACGTTGCACACATAAGGGAGTAATAAATGAATGAGTAGCACCTGGATCAATTAGCACCCTAACAGGTTGATTCAGTATGAAGAATGTACCTTCAACAACAGTGGTCTCCTCTGGAAGCTTCTCGCACTCAATAGCATAAGCTCGAGCCTGAACTCTAGGAATTGGAGTCTTGCCTCTACCAGCTGGTTTAACATGATTTTGTCCTCCTTGCCATTTAGGGCAATCCTTGATCTGGTGCTGATCACTGCCACACCACACGTATCGTCCTGACTTCTTCCAGCACTGGGCCTCGGTGTGACCCTTCTTGTCACAGTAAGAGCAATTGATAGACTGAGTAACAGGCGAACTGCCTGTGGATCCACGGGTGGAAGAGGCTGATGGTACTTTAGTCGGGCCACGGTTATTAACTGGTATGTTCTGGCTCTGGCCCTGACTGTGACTCTGACTCTGGAATTTCCTCTGTTGACCTGAAGGCTGGTATGGTTTCTTGTCCGGCTGGCTCGAACCGGCTCTATCAAGTTTCCTCTTCTCAACTCGGGAAACAGCAGCAAGGAGAGCAAGATAGGTATCGAAGTCATGTGAAGCCAAGTAGTCCTAAATTTCTAGCCTCAATCTAGTAGTAAATTTCCACATCTTCGCCTCAGGGGTACTGACCATGTATTGAGCATAGCGGCACAGTCGGTCAAAGCGAGCCTCGTACTAGGCCACCGTCATGTTACCCTGGTTCAGGTGCATGAATTCCTCAATCCGCCTCTATCTGGAAACTGCAGGTACGTATTTCTCCTTGAATGCCTTAACAAAATTACCCCACAAGCGAGGGGTCTGATCAGTTTCCCAAAGTGCCTTCATAGTGTGCCACCAATGCTCAGCATCCCCGTGCAACAGAAACACAGCGAAATCCACCTTTTCTTCATTAGTATAGTCAAGTGGCCTGAAAATCCTCTCGATCTCAGACAACCAAGCCTCTGCTTTTTCATCATCAGCTTCCCCGTGGAATTTAGACGGGCGAAAGTCAAGGAACTCCCTCATTCTGCTATGTCTCCCATGGTTACCGTCATTCCTGTTGTTGTTGTTGTTTGCTTCAAGTGCATCTTGACGTTCCATCACTCGCGACACGCGATTCATGGCATTCGCCATCATGTTAAACATTGCTATGCCGGGATTAGTTTGATAAGCATCTCCGGTCTCTTGGGGCTCACCGCTCCTATTAGTAGTGCGGGTACTAGGGCCAGCCATCTATAGGCACAGATTACGATGCACAATTTATTGGAATACAAAAAATAAGAATTTAATGCATAAGATATGCAACATATAATTTTATATAGATACACAATTCTAGAAACAGTTAAAACATGTTAATCACATAAGCACGTAGAACATAGAAGGCACAATTAACATTATCACAGAATAACATATAGACAAGTCATTCTAATTACCTTAGGGCTCTACCCATGGTCCGAGAGTTAAACCCGACTTAAGCAATCTAAGCTTTGATATCATTCTTTTATAAGGTGTCACGCCCCAACCCGGCTTATAAAGGTTAGACTAGGGTGTGATCTAAACATTCAAGTCATATCTTGTACTTAATCGTTCATGAAAGTTTAGCACTTAACGTTTTAGCCTAAACTCCACAATTTTTCAGAAAATCGGCAGCATAACGGCTGTAATTGGGCTCTTTAGTTTGACCTAATTCTCTAAACGCCTCAAAATTTCCAATCTCACTTTTATTTCCAACTAAGATTACTATTTATCATCAATTGAACGCCTACTAGTTATCTCGAAGTCTCGTTTGATTAATATCCTAGCATGATACTATGTCTCGTTTGTTTGTTAATCCTCATTACAAGGTACCTGTTGATCTTAGCTTAACAATGAGTACCTGCTTAAGATTGAATAGGTTCATTTTACTTAATCCTTACCTGATACTTCATAATCCTATGATAGATACTAGCCAATAATGATAGCAAAACGACCATAGTAGTGTCTATCTAGTTATGATCGGTACAAGGCAAAATTAGACAAATTACAACGGGGGTCTTTTACAATACAATAACAAGCAGCATAAGAAATGAAATAGTCTTCAAGAAACACATCGTTCACAAAATGGCCATAGTCAAAACTAGTACTAAGTCAAAACTGGTTCGTTCTACAAGGTCAGTGAATCTGCCAAAACCTGCTTCATGTTTTCCAAACTTTCCAGATTTGGACACATTTGTATATTTTGCCATTTGGAGGACCTTAGAGTTGAAATTAGCTTTGGCCTATGTTTGAGAAAAATTCTCAGAACTGGCAAAAATAGTGACCTACCAATTTTTACGCATTTGCAACCTCATTTACCTGGTCAAAATCACCTCGCACCAACATGATAGAAGACTTTCCCATACGCGATTTCATCTAACATCACATTCTAGCCAAATATCTACCATGCATGTTTACAAAAGCTCATGAACACATATATATCACAAGTACAGAAGTAAATATAGATATTTAAAGGCATGCATGTGGTTTTCAAAAGCTTTTCAAGAAGTTTTAGCCCTCACCTTAGCAAGACAACAAAGAAGATGTACAAACTCTTGGTGAAGCACAAAGTTGATCTTTTTCCTTGCTTAGCCGAGAGACCACTTGATTTTCTCTAATTTCCTAGCTTAGTAGCCAAGTTCTTAGTAGGTGCATGTGGTTAGAACAAGAAGAAAACGAAATGGAAGCTAACAAACTCACCTAAGCCGAAATAAAAGTGCTATGAGCTTGCATGTGAGTTTCTTTGCTCCTAGCTTTGCTTGGTCGAGCTCCTAGCTTCTTGCATGTCTTGATGAACCATTGAGTGATGAACTTAATCTATGGAGAGAAGAATTTCAGCCAAGGCCAAGAGAGAGAGAGAAGAATGAGGGAAAGAATGAGAGAAAGAATGAGAGAAAGAGAGAAATTGAAAGAAAAATGAAAAGCTTGGTTGGGTATTGATGCTTGTCGGCCTAGGGCCTTGTAAAATCAGAATTTTGTGTCTTCAAGAAGCATTTTTGAATTGTCTAGTATGGGCAAGGGAATGTGTCAAGAATGGTGGAGCTTGGGTAGAGTTTTGAGCCAATTTTTTTATGCTTTGTGTCATAATATGTCATAGAATTGTCTAGGTTCAATTTGAATTATGCAAAGCATTGTAAAAGACCCCATGTGGTCGGCCTAGGCTTGTGCAAAGATCTGAATTTTTGTCATCTTTTGGAGTATTATATAATTGTGTGTTTGGGATATTCAAAGAATAAAGAATAAAGAATAAGAATGTCTAGCTTTTGGTGCAATTTCGTCTTCTAGTGAGTTGAATTAGCAATTTAATATTAGTTAGTGGAATTTGTAGGATTAATTAATGACCTACTGCTTCGTGTAAGATGCTTTCTTGATTAACGTGTGGGCACACTTTCCTAAGTTTAAGGCACACACTACAAGGTAAGGCACGAACTACGAGAAGAATGCACGTTTTTCAAGTAAATGCACACAACCCTAAATGAATGGACGTAATTGAATGCAAGGTACACAAAACGAAACACGATTCTTAAACCTAGGTCAAGGCACGCAAATCTAGGTTTGGGCACACAAAACGAGATATTGCACGCAAATCGAGATCGGGCCTCACACTGCGCCTATTTTCGGAGCCCAAACTTGAACGTTTTTATCAGTTTCGTGACACTTTTCTTCTTTTGCGCTGTTTTTCCGTCCCGGATCGTACGACGTGAGCCGCGAAAAGGACGACAACCTAATCCATCACATTTCTATTACCGAATCCCATGGCACCTTGGGCAAGACAACTTCGCTTCACGTAGAGGCTGGGCCCGCAAACCGAGGGCGTGGGGTTGGGACCAGGTCTCCATCGCTCCGGTGCCCATAACTTTTGATCTGTAAGGAGTTACGCGGCGCACAGCATACCGTAGGAAAGATCTCCGAGAGCTCTACGACGAAGGCAGTAAGCCTGCTCGGTTGTGCCTATTTTCGGAGCCCAAAATCGAACATTTTCATCAATTTCAGGACACTTTTCTTCTTTTGCGCTGTTTTTCCGCCCCGGATCGTATGTCGTGAGCAGCGAAAAGGACGACAACCTAATCCATCACATTTTTATTACCGAATCCCATGGCACCTTGGGCAACACAACTTCGCTTCACGTAGAGGCTAGGCCCGCAAACCGAGGGCGTGGGGCTAGGGACTAGGTCTCCGTCGCTCCGGTGCCCATAACTTTTGATTTGTAAGGAGTTACGTGGCGTAAAGCATACTGTTGAAAGCTCTCCGAGAACTCTACGATGAGGGCAGCAAGCCTGCTATGCTTCGCCTATTTTCGAAACCTAAACTTGAACGTTTTCATTAGTATCGGGACACTTTTCTTCTTTTGCGTTGTTTTTCCGTCCCGGATCGTGCGTCGTGAGTCGCGAAAAGGACGACAACCTAATCCATCACATTTCTAATACCGAATCCAACGGTACCTTGGACAAGACAACTTCGTTTCACAAAGAGGCAGGGCCCGCAAACTGAGGGCGTGGGCTTGGGACCTAGTCTCCGTCGCTTCGGTGCCTATAACTTTCGATCCGTAAGGAGTTACGCGGCGCACAACAAACAGTTGGAAAGCCCTTCGAGAGCTCTACGACGGAGGCACCAAGCGACCCTGGCTTCGCCTATTTTCGGAGCCCAAAATTGAACATTTTCATCAGTTTTGAGAAACTTTTTACTTTTGCACTGTTTTTTCGTCCCAGATCGTACGTCGTGAGCCGCGAAAAGGACGGCAACCTAATCCACCACATTTTTATTACAGAATCCCATGGCACCTTGGGCATGACAACTTCGCTTCACGTAGATGCTGGGCCCGCAAACCGAGGGCGTGGGGCTTGGGACCAGGTCTCCGTCGCTCCGGTGCCCATAACTTTTGATCCGTAAGGAGTTACGCGACGTAAAGAATACTGTTAGAAAGCTCTTTGAGAACTCTACGACGAAGGCAGCAAGCCTGCTATACTGTGCCTATTTTCGTAGCCCAAACTTAAATGTTTTCATCATTTTCGGAACACTTTTCTTCTTTTGCGCTGTTTTTCCGTCCCGGATCGTACGTCGTGAGCCGCGAAAAGGACGAAAATCTAATTCATCACATTTCTAATACCGAATCCCACGGCACCTTGGGCAAGACAACTTCGCTTCACATAGAGGCTGGTCCTGCAAACCGAGGGCGTGGGGCTTAGGACCGGGTCCCCGTCGCTCCGATGCCCATAACTATTGATCCGTAAGGACTTACGCGGCGCATAGCATACCGTTGGAAATCTCTCCAAGAGCTCTACGATGGAGGTAGCAAGCCTGCTCGGTTGCGCCTATTTTCAGAGCCCAAAATTGAACATTTTCATCAGTTTCGGGACACTTTTCTTCCTTTTTGCTGTTTTGCCGTCCCGGATCGTACGTCGTGAGCCGCGAAAAGGACGAAAACCTAATCCATCACATTTCTATTACCGAATCCCACGGCACCTTGGGCAAGACAACTTCGCTTCACGTAGAGGCTGGGCCCGCAAACCGAGGGCGTGGGGCTTGGGCCCAGGTCTCCGTCGCTCCGGTGCCCATAACTTTTGATTCGTAAGGAGTTACGTGGCGTACAACATACAGTTAGAAAGCTCTCCGAGAACTCTACGATGAGGGTAGCAAGCCTGCTATGCTGCGCCTATTTTCGGAGCCCAAACTTGAACGTTTTCATCAGTTTTCGGGACTATTTTCTTCTTTTGCGCTGTTTTTTCATCTCGAATCGTACGTCGTGAGTCGTTAAAAGGATGTGAACCTAATCCATCACATTTCTAATACCGAATCCCACGGCACCTTGGGCAAGACAACTTCGCTTCACATAGAGGCTGGGCCCGCAAACCGAGGGCTTGGGCTTGGGACCATGTCTCCGTCACTCCGGTGCCCATAACTTTCGATCCGTAAGGAATTACGCCGCGCACAACATACCGTTGGAAAGCTCTCCGAGAGCTCTACGACGGAGGCACCAGGCAACCTTTGCTACGCCTATTTCCGAAGTCCAAAATTGAACATTTTCATTAGTTTCGGGAAACTTTTTACTTTAGCACTGTTTTTTCGTCTAGGATTGTACGTCGTGAGCCGCGAAAAGGACGACAACCTAATCCATCAAATTTCTATTACCGAATCCCATGGCACTTTGGACAAGACAACTTTGCTTCACGTAGATGCTGGGCCCACAAACCGAGGGTGTGAGGCTTGGGACCAGGTCTCCGTCGCTCCGGTACCCATAACTTTTGATTTGTAAGGAGGTACGCGGCGTACATCATACTGTTAGAAAGCTCTCCGAGAACTCTACGATGAGGGCTGCAAGCCTGCTATGCTGCGCCTATTTTCGGAGCCAAAACTAGAACATTTTCATCAGTTTCGGGACACGTTTCTTCTTTTGCGCTGTTTTTTCGTCCCGGATCGTACGTCGTGAGCCGCGAAAAGGACGACAACCTATTCCATCACAATTCTATTACCGAATTCCATGGCACCTGGGGCAAGACAACTTCGCTTCACATAGAAGCTGGGCCCGCAAACGAGGGCGTGAGGCTTGGGACCAGGGATCCGTCGCTCTGGTGCACATAACTTTTGATCCCTAAGGAGTTTAGTGGCGTATAGCATACCGTGGGAAAGCTCTCTGAGAGATTTACGATGGGGGCTACAAGCTTGGTCGGCTGCAACTATTTTCGGAGCCCAAAATCGGACGTTTTCATCAGTTTCGGGACATTTTTCTTCTTTTTGCGATGTTTTTCCGTCCCGGATCGTATGTCGCGAGCCGCGAAAAGGACGGCAACCTGATCCAACTCAATTCTATTACAGAATCCCATGGCACCTTGGGCAAGACAACTTCGCTTCACGTAGAGGCTGGGCTCGCAAACCGAGGGCATGGGGCTTGGGACCAGGTCTCCGTCGCTCCGGTGCCCATAACTTTTGATCCGTAAGGAGTTGCGCGGGGTACAGCATACCGTTAGAAAGCTCTCCGAGAACTCTACATCGAGGGTAGCAAGCATGCTCAGCTGCGTCTGTTTTCGGAGCCCAAAATCGATCGTTTTCATCAGTTTTGGGACACTTTTCTTCTTTTATGCTGTTTTTCCGTCCCCGATAGTACGTCGTGAGTCGCGAAAAGGACGACAACCTAATCCATCACATTTCTAATACCGAAACCCACGTCACCTTCGGCAAGACAACTTCGCTTCACATAGAGGTTGGGCCCGCAAACCGAGGGCGTGGGGCTTGGGACCAGGTCTCCGTCGCTCCGGTGCCCATAACATTTGATCAGCAAGGAGTTACGCGGCGCATAGCATACCGTTGGAAATCTCTCCAAGAGCTGTACGACGGAGGCAACAAGCCTGCTCAGTTGTGCCTATTTTTGGAGCCCAAAATTGAAAATTTTCATCAGTTTCGGGACACTTTTCTTCTTTTTCGCTGTTTTTCCGTCCCGCATCGTACGTCGTGAGCCGTGAAAAGGACGAAACCCTAATCCATCACATTTCTATTACTGAAACCCATGGCACCTTGGGCAAGACAACTTCGCTTCACATAGAGGCTGGGCACGCAAACCAATGGCGTGGGGCTTGAGACCAGGTCTCCGTCGCTCCGGTGCCCATAACTTTTGATTCGTAAGGAGTTACGTGGCGTACAGCATACAGTTTGAAAGCTCTTCGAGAACTCTACGATGAGGGTAGCAAGCCTGTTATGCTGCGCCTATTTTTGGAGCCCAAACTTGAACGTTTTCATCAGTTTCGGGACTCTTTTCTTCTTTTGCGCTGTTTTTTCATCTCGAATCGTACGTCGTGAGTCGTGAAAAGGATGAGAACCTAATCCATCACATTTCTAATACCGAATCCCACGGCACCTTGGGCAAGACAACTTTGCTTCACATAGAGGCTGGGCCCGCAAACTGAGGGCTTGGGCTTGGGACCAAGTCTCCGTCACTCCGGTGCCCATAACTTTTGATCCATAAGGAGTTACACCGCGCACAACATACTGTTGGAAAGCTCTCCGAGAGCTCTACGACGGAGGCACCAGGCAACTTTTGCTTCGTCTATTTCCGAAGTCCAAAATTGAACATTTTCATTGCTTTCGGGAAACTTTTTACTTTAGCACTTTTTTTTCGTCTAGGATCGTACGTCGTGAGCCGCGAAAAGGACGACAACCTAATCCATCACATTTCTATTACCGAATCCATGGCACCTTGGACAAGACAACTTCGCTTCACGTAGATGCTGGGCCCACAAACCGAGGGTGTGTGGCTTGGGACCAGGTCTCCGTCGCTCCGGTACCCATAACTTTTGATTTGTAAGGAGGTACGCGGCGTACAACATACTGTTAGAAAGCTCTTCGAGAACTCTACAACGAGGACAGCAAGCCTGCTATGCTACGCCTATTTTCGGAGCCAAAACTAGAACATTTTCATCAATTTCGGGACGCTTTTCTTCTTTTGCGCTGTTTTTTCGTGCCGGATCGTACGTCGTGAGCCGCGAAAAGGACGACAACCTATTCCATCACAATTCTATTACCAAATTCCACGGCACCTTGGGCAAGACAACTTCGTTTCACATAGAGGCTGGGCCCGCAAACAAGGGCGTGAGGCTTGGGACCAGGGATCCGTCACTCTAGTGCACATAACTTTTGATCCCTAAGGAGTTTCGTGGCGCACAACAGACCGTTGGAAAGCTTTTTGAGAGTTCTACAATGGGGGCTACAAGCTTGGTCGGCTGCAACTATTTTTGGAGCCCAAAATCGGACGTTTTCATCAGTTTCGGGACACTTTTCTTCTTTTATGCTGTTTTTCCGTCCCGGATCGTACGTCGTGAGCCGCGAAAAGGACGACAACCTAATCCAACTCATTTCTATTACAGAATCCCATGGCACCTTGGGCAAGACAACTTCGCTTCATGTAGAGGCTGGGCTCGCAAACCGAGGGCATGGGGCTTGGGACCAGGTCCCCGTCGCTCCGGTGCCCATAACTTTTTATCCGTAAGGAGTTACGCGGGGTACAGCATACCGTTAGAAAGCTCTCCGAGAACTCTACGTCGAGGGTAGCAAGCATGCTCGGCTGCGTCTGTTTTCGGAGCCCAAAATCGATTGTTTTCATCAGTTTTGGGACACTTTTCTTCTTTTATGCTGTTTTTCGGTCCCGGATAGTACGTCGTGAGTCGCAAAAAGGACGACAACCTAATCCATCACATTTCTAATACCGAAACCCACGTCACCTTGGGCAAGACAACTTCGCTTCACATAGAGGTTGGGCCCGCAAACCGAGGGCGTGGGGCTTGGGACCAGGTCTCCGTCACTCCGGAGCCCATAACTTTTGATCCGTAAGGAGTTACGTGGCGTACAGCATACTGTTAGAAAGCTCTCCGAGAACTCTACGATGAGGAGAGCAAGCTTGCTATGCTGCTCCTATTTTCGGAGCGCAAACTTGAACGTTTTCATCAGGTTTGTGGCAATTTTATTCTTTTGCGCTGTATTTTTGTCCCGGATCGTACGTCGTGAGAACGAAAAGAACGACAACCTAATCCATCACATTTCTATTACTGAATCCCATGGCACCTTGGGCAAGACAACTTCGCTTCACGTAGAGGATGGGCCCGTAAACCGAGGGCGTGGGGTTGGGACTAGGTCTCCATCGCTCCGGTGCCCATAACTTTTGATCTGTAAGGAGTTACGCGGCGTACAACATACCGTAGGAAAGCTCTCTGAGAGCTCTACGACAGAGGCAGCAAGCCTGCTTGATTGTGCCTATTTTCGGAGCCCAAAATCGAACGTTTTCATCAATTTCGGGACACTTTTCTTCTTTTGCGCTGTTTTTTCGTCCCGGATCGTACGTCGTGAGCTGCGAAAAGGACGACAATCTAATCCATCACATTTCTATTACCGAATCCCGTGGCACCTTGGGCAACACAACTTCGCTTCACGTAGAGGCTAGGCCCTCAAACCGAGGGCATGGGGCTTAGGACCAAGTCACCGTCGCTCCAGTTCCTATAACTTTTGATCCGTAAAGAGTTACACGGCGCACTGCATACCGTAGGAAAGCTGTCCGAGAGCTTTACGATGGAGGCAGCAAGCCTGCTCGGTTGTGCCTATTTTTGGAGCCCAAAATCAAATGTTTTCATCAATTTCGGGACACTTTTATTCTTTTGCGCTGTTTTTCATCCCGGATCGTACGTCGTGAGCCGCGAAAAGGACGACAACCTAATCCATCACAATTCTATTACCGAATTCCACGGCACCTTGGGCAAGACAACTTCGCTTCACATAAAGGCTGGGCCCGCAAACCGAGGGCGTGAGGATTGGGACTAGGGATCCGTCGCTCTTTTGCACATAACTTTTGATCCCTAAGGAGTTACGTGGCGCACAATATACCGTTGGAAAGCTCTATGAAAGTTCTACGATGGGGGTAGCGAGCTTGGTCGGTTGCAACTATTTTTGGAGCCCAAAATCGGACGTTTTCATCAGTTTCGAGACACTATTCTTCTTTTGCGCTGTTTTTTCATCCCGGATCGCACGTCGTGGGCCGCGAAAAGGACGACAACCTAGTCTATCACATTTCTATTACCGAATCCCATGGCACCTTAGGTAAGACAACTTCGCTTCACATAGAGGCTGGGCTTGCAGACTGAGTGCGTGGGGCATGGGGCCAAGTCTTCGTCGCTCCGGTACCCATAACTTTTGATCCGTAAGGAGTTACACGTGGTACAGCATACCGTTAGAAAGCTCCCCGAGAACTCTATGTCAATGGTAGAAAGCCTGCTCGGTTGCACCTATTTTTGGAGCCCAAAATCGATCATTTTCATCAGTTTCGGGACACTTTTCTTCTTTTGCGCTGTTTTTTCGTCCCGGATCGTACGTCGTGAGTCTCAAAAAGAACGACAACCTAATCCATCACATTTCTAATACAGAATCCCACGGCACCTTGGGCAAGACTACTTCGCTTCACATAGACGTTGGGCCCGCAAACTAAGGGCGTGGGGTATAGGACCAGGTCTCCGTCACTCCGGAGCCCATAACTTTTGATCCGTTAGGAGTTACGCGGCGTACATCATACTGTTAGAAAGCTCTCTGAGAATTCTACGATGAGGACAACAAGCGTGCTATGCTGCTCCTATTTTCGAAGCCCAAACTTGAACGTTTTCATTAGTTTCGTGACACTTTTCTTCTTTTGCACTATTTTTGGGTCCCGTATCGTACGTCGTGAGCCACAAAAAGGACGACAACCTAATCCATCACATTTTTATTACCGAATCCCACGGCACCTTAGGAAAGACAACTTCGCTTCACGTAGAGGCTGGGCCCGCAAACCGAGGGCGTGGGGTTGGGACAAGGTCTCCATCACTCCGGTGCCCATAACTTTTGATCCGTAACGAGTTACGCGACGCACAGCATATCGTAGGAAAGCTCTCCGAGAGCTCTACAATGTAGGCAGCAATCCAGCTCGGTTGTGCCTATTTTCGGAGCCCAAAATCAAATGTTTTCATCAATTTTGGGATAATTTTCTTCTTTTCGCTGTTTTCTCGTCCAGGATCGTACGTCGTGAGCTGCGAAAAGCACGACAACCTAATCTATCACATTTCTATTACCGAATCCCATGGCACCTTGGGCAAGACAACTTCGCTTCACGTAAAGGCTAGGCCCTCAAACCGAGGGCGTGGGGTTGGGACCAGGTCTCCATCGCTCCAGTGCCCATAACTTTTGATCCGTAAGGAGTTACGCGGCGCACAGCATACCGTAGGAAAGCTCTCCGAGATCTCTACGACGGAGTCAGCAAGCTTGCTCGGTTGTGCCTATTTTCAGAGCCCCAAACTGAACGTTTTCATCAATTTCGGGACACTTTTCTACTTTTGTGCTGTTTTTCCGTCCAGGATCGTACGTCGTGAGCCGCGGAAAGGACGACAACCTAATCCATCACATTTCTATTACCGAATTCCATGGCACCTTGGGCAAAACTACTTCGCTTCACATAGAGGCTGGGCCGCAAACCGAGGGCGTGGTGCTTTGGACCAAGTCTCCGTCGCTCCGATGCCCATAACTTTTGATCCGTAAGGAGTTACGTGGCGCACAACATACCGTTGGAAAGCTCTCTGAGATCTCTACGACGGTAGAATCAAGCATGCTCGGTTGCAACTATTTTCGGAGACCAAAATCAAATATTTTCATCAGTTTCGGGATACTTTTTTTCTTTTGCTCTATTTTTTCGTCCCGGATCGTACGTCGTGAGTCGCGAAAAGGACGACAACCTAATCCATCACATTTCTATTACCAAATCCCATGGCACCTTGGGCAAGACAACTTCGCTTCACGTAGAGGCTGGGCCCGCAAACCGAGGGCGTGGGATTGAGACCAGGTCTCCATCGCTCCGGTGCCCATAACTTTTGATCTGAAAGGAATTACGTGGCGCACAACATACCGTAGGAAAGCTCTCCGAGAGCTCTACGACGAAGGCAGCAAGCCTGCTCAGTTGTGCCTATTTTTTTAGCCCAAAATCGAAGGTTTTCATCAACTTCGGGATACTTTTCTTCTTTTGCGCTATTTTTTCGTCCCGGATCGTACGTCGTGAGTCGCGAAAAGGACGACAACCTAATCCATCACATTTCTATTACCAAATCCCATGGCACCTTGGGCAAGACAACTTCGTTTCATGTAGAGGCTGGGCCCGCAAACCGAGGGCGTGGGGTTGGGACCAGGTCTCCATCGCTCCGGTAACAATAACTTTTGATCCGTAAGGAGTTACGCGGCGCACAACATACCGTAGGCAAGCTCTCCGAGAGTTCTACGACGGAGGCAGCAAGGCTACTCGGTTGTGCCTACTTTCGAAGCCCAAAATCTAAAGTTTTCATCAATTTCGGGATACTTTTCTTCTTTTGTGCAATTTTTTCATCTTGGATCGTACGTCGTGACCCACGAAAAGGACGACAACCTAATCCATCACATTTCTATTACCGAATCCCATGGCACCTTGGGCAACACAACTTCGCTTCACGTAGAGGCTAGGCCCGCAAACCGAGGGTGTGGGGCTTGGGACCAGGTCTCCATCGCTCCGGTGCCCATAATTTTTTATCCATAAGGAGTTACGCGGCGTACAACATACCGTTAGAAAGTTCACCGAGAACTCTACGATGAGGGCAGCAAGCCTACTCGGCTGCGCCAGTTTTCGGGGCCAAAAATTGAACGTTTTCAATAGTTTCGGGATACTTTTATTCTTTTGCGCTATTTTTCCGTCCCGGAACGTACGTCGTGAGCCGCGAAAAGGACGACAACCTAATCCATCACATTTCTATTACCGAATCCCACGGCACCTTGGGCAAGACAACTCCGCTTCACATAAAGGCTGGGCCCGCAAACGAGGGCATGGTGCTTTGGACAAAGTCTCCTTCGCTCCAGTGCCCATAACTTTTGATCCGTAAGGAGTTACGTGGCGCACAACATACCGTTGGAAAGCTCTCTGAGAGCTCTACGACGATAAAATCAAGCCTTCTCGGCTGCAACTGTTTTCGGAGACCAAAATCGAACATTTTCATCAGTTTCGGGATACTTTTTTTCTTTTGCTCTATTTTTTCATCCCGGATCGTACGTCGCGAGCTGCGAAAAGGACGACAACCTAATCCATCACATTTCTATTACCGAATCCCTTGGCAACTTGGGCAAGACAACTTCACTTCACGTAGAGGCTGGGCTCACAAACCGAGTGCGTGGGGCTTGGGACCAGGTCTCCGTCGCTCCGGTGCCTATAACTTTTGATTCGTAAGGAGTTACACGGGGTACATCATACCGTTAAAAAGCCCTTCGAGAACTGTACGTCGAGGGTAGCAAGCCTGCTTGGCTGCGTCTGTTTTCGGAGCCCAAAATCGATTGTTTTCATCAGTTTTGGGATACTTTTCTTCTTTTGCGTTGTTTTTCCGTCCCGGATCGTACGTCATGAGTCGCGAAAAGGACGACAACCTAATCCATCACATTTCTAATACTGAATCCCACGGCACCTTAGGCAAGACAACTTCGCTTCACATAGAGGTTGGGCCAGCAAACCGAGGGTGTGGGGCTCGGGACCAGGTCTCCGTCGCTCCGGAGCCCATAACTTTTGATCCGTAAGGAGTTACGCGTTGTACAACATACTGTTAGAAAGCTGTCCGAGAACTTAACGATGAGAACAGCAAGCCTTCTATGCTGCACCTATTTTCGAAGCCCAAACTTGAACGTTTTCATCAGTTTCGTGACACTTTTCTTCTTTTGCGCTGTTTTTCCGTCCCGAATCGTACGTCGTGAGCCGCAAAAAGGATGACAACCTAATCCATCACATTTCTATTACTGAATCCCATGGCACCTTGGGCAAGACAACTTCGCTTCACGTCGAGGCTGGGGCCGCAAACCTAGGGTGTGGGGTTGGGACCAGGTCTCCATCGCTCCGGTGCCCATAACTTTTGATCCGTAAGGAGTTACGCGGTGCACATCATACCGTAGGAAAGCTCTCCGAGAGCTCTACAGCGAAGGCAGCAAGCCTGCTCGGTTGTGCCTATTTTTCGAGCCCAAAATCAAATGTTTTCGTCAATTTCGGGACACTTTTCTTCTTTTACGGTGTTTTTCTGTCCCGGATCGTACGTCGTGAGCTGCGAAAAGGACGACAACCTAATCCATCACATTTCTATTACCGAATACCATGGCACCTTGGGCAAGACAACTTCGCTTCACATAGAGGCTGGGCCCGCAAACCGAGGGCATGGGGTTGGGACCAGGTCTCCATCGCTCCGGTGCCCATAACTTTTGATCCGTAAGGAGTTACGCGGCGCACAACATACCGTAGGAAAGCTCTCCGAGAGCTCTACGACTGAGGCAACAAGGCTGCTCGGTTGTTCCTATTTTTGGAGCCCAAAATCGAACATTTTCATCAATTTTGGAATACTTTTCTTCTTTTGCACAGTTTTTCCGTCCCAGATCGTACGTCATGAGCCCCAAAAAGGACGACAACCTAATCCATCACATTTCTATTTCCAAATCCCATGGAACCTTGGGCAACACAACTTCGTTTCACGTAGAGGCTAGGCCCACAAACCGAGGGCGTGGGGCTTGGGACCAGGTCTCCATCGCTTCGGTACCCATTACTTTTGATCCGTAAGGAGTTATGCGGCGTACTGCATACCGTAGGAAAGCTCTCCGAGAGCTCTACGACGTAGGCAGCAAGCCTGCTCGATTGTGTCTATTTTTGGAGCCCAAAATCGAACGTTTTCATCTATTTTGGGACACTTTTCTTCTTTTGCGCTGTTTTACTGTCCCGGATCGTACGTCGTGAGCCGCGAAAAGGACGACAGCCTAATCCATCATATTTTTAGTATTGAATCCCATGGCACCTTGGGCAAGACAACTTCGCTTCATGTAGAGGCTGGACCCGCAAACCGAGGGCGTGGGGCTTGGGACCATGTGTCCGTCGCTCCGGTGCCCACAATGTTTTATCCTTAAGGAGTTACGTGTCGTACAACATACCGTTTGAAAGCTCTCCGAGAACTCTACGATGAGGACAGCAAGCCTACATGGCTTCGCTTGTTTTATGAGCCCAAAATCGAACGTTTTCAACAGTTTTGGGATACTTTTCTTCTTTTGCTCTGTTTTTTCGTCCCGGATCGTACGACGTGAGCCGCGAAAAGGGCGACAACCTAATCCATCACATTTCCATTACCGAATCCCATGGTACCTTGGGCAAGACAACTTCACTTCACGTAGAGGCTGGGCCCACAAATCGAGGGTGTGGTGCTTTGGACCAAGTCTCCGTCGTTCCAGTGCCCATAACTTTTGATCCCTAAGGAGTTACGTGGCGCACAACATACCGTTGGAAAGCACTCTGAGAGCTTTACAACGATAGAATCAAGCCTACTCGGCTGCAACTGTTTTCGGAGCCCAAAATCGAACATTTTCATCAGTTTCGGGATACTTTTTTCTTCTTTTGCGCTGTTTTTTCCGTCCCGGATCGTACGTCGCGAGCTGCGCAAAGGACGACAACCTAGTCCATCACATTTCTGTTCCCGAATCCCACGGCACCTTGGGCAAGACAACTTCGCTTCACATAGAGGCTGGGCCCGCAAATCGAGGGCGTGGGGCTTAGGACCAGGTCTCCGTCGCTCCGGTGCCCATAACTTTTGATCCGTAGGAAGTTACGCGGCACACAGCATGCCGTTAGAAAGCTCTCCGTGAACTCTACAACGAGCACAACAATCCTAATCGGCTGTGCCTATTTTTGGAGCCCAAAATCGAACATTTTCATCACTTTCGGGACACTTTTCTTCTTTTGCGCTATTTTTCTGTCCCGGATCGTACGTCGTGAGCCGCGAAAAAGACGACAACCTAATCCATCACATTTCTTTTACCGTATCCTATGGCACCTTGGGCAAGACAACTTTGCTTCATGTAGATGTTGGGCCTACAAACTGAGGGCGTGGGGCTTAGGCCCAGGTCTCCATCGCTCCGGTGCCCATAACTTTTGATCTGTAAGGAGTTACGCGGCGCACAGCATACCGTTAGAAAGCTCTTCAAGAACTCTACGACGGGGGTAGCAAGCTTGCTTGGCTATGCCTATTTTCGAAGCCCAAAATCGAACATTTTCATCAGTTTTAGGACATTTTTCTTCTTTTGCGCTGTTTTTCCGTCACGGATCGTACATCATGAGCCGCGAAAAGGACGATAACCTAATTCATCACATTCCTATTACCGAATCCCACGGCACCATGGGCAAGACAACTTCGTTTCACATAGAGGCTGGGCCCGCAAACTGAGGGTGTGGGGCTAGGGACAAGGTCTCTGTCGTTCCGGTGCCGATACCCTTTGATCCGTAAGGAGTAACGCGGCGCACAACATACCGTTAGAAAGTTCTCCGAGAACTCTACGATAAGGACAGCAAGCCTGCTCGACTGCTCCAGTTTTTGGTGCCCAAAATCGAACATTTAATTTGTTTCAGGACACTTTTATTCTTTTGGGCTGTTTTTCCTTCCCGGATCGTACGTCATGTGCCGTGAAAAGGACGACAACATAATCTATCACGTTTCTATTACCGAATCCCATGGCACCTTGGGCAAGACAACTTCGCTTCACATAGATGCTGGGGCCGCAAACGGGGGGTGTGGGGCTTGGGACCAGGTCTCCGTCGTTCCGGTGCCTTTTACTTTTGATCCGCACGGAGTTACGCGGTGTACAGCATACCGTTAGAAAGCTCTTCGAAAACTCTACGACGAGGGTAGCAAGCCTGCGTTCTTGCGCCTATTTTCGGAGCCCAAAATTGAACGTTTTCATCAGTTTTGGGATAATTTTCACCTTTTGCGCTGTTTTTTTTATCCCAGAACGTACGTCATGAGCCGCGAAAAGAGCGACAACCTAATCCATCAAATTTCTATTACCGAATCCCACAACACCTTAGGCAAGACAATTTCGCTTCACATAGAGACTGGGCCCGCAAACCAAGGGCGTGGGGCTTGGGACCAGGTCTTCGTCGCTCCGGTGACCATAACTTTTGATTCGTAAGGCGTTACGCAGCGCACAACATACCGTTGGAAAGCACTCTAAGAGCTCTACGACGGAGGAAGCAAGCTTGCTCGGCTGCAATTGTTTTCGGAGCCCAAAATCGAACGTTTTCATCAGTTCAGGAAACTTTTCTTCTTTTGCGTTGTTTTTTCGTCCCGGATCATACGTCGTGAGCCGTGAAAAGGACGTCAACCTAATCCATCACATTTCTATTACCGAATCCCACGGCACCTTGGGCAAGACAACTTCGCTTCACATAGAAGCTGGGCCCGCAAACCGAGGACGTAGGGCTTGGGACCAGGTCTCCGTCGCTCCGGTGCCCATAACTTTTGATCCATAAGGATTTACGCGTTGCACAGCTTACAGTTAGAAAGCTCTCCGAGAACTCTACGACGAGGGCAGCAAATTTGCTCGGCTTCACCAGTTTTTGGAGCCCAAAATCGAAAGTTTTCATCAGTTTTGGGATACTTTTCCTCTTTTGCTGTATTTTTTCATCCCGGATCATACGTCGTGAGCTGCGAAAAGGACGATAACCTAATCCATCACATTTCTATTACCGAATTTCATGGTACCTTGGGCAAGACAACTTCGCTTCACATAAAGGCTGGGCTCGCAAACCGAGGGCGTGGGGCTTGGGACCAGGTCTCCGTCGTTCTACTGCCCATAACTTTTGATCGTATGGAGTTACGCAGCGCACAACATACTGTTAGAAAGCTCTCCTAGAACTCTACGACGAGGGCAGCAAGCCTACTCGGCTGCACCTATTTTCGGTGCCCTATATCGAACATTTTCATCAATTTTGGGACATTTTTCTTCTTTCGCGCTGTTTTTTCGTCCCGAATTGTACGTCGTGAGCAGCGAAAAGGACGACAACCTAAACCATCACATTTCTATTACCGAATCCCATGGCACCTTGGGCAAGACAACTTCATTTCACGTAGAGGCTGGGCCCGCAAACCGAGGGTGTGGGGCTTGGGACTAGGTCTCCGTCGCTCTGGTGCCCATAACTTTTGATCCGTAAGGAGTTACGCGGCGTACAATATACCGTTAGATAGCTCTCCGAGTACTCTAAGCCAAAGGAAGCAAGCCTGCTCGGCTGCGCCTATTTTTGGAGCCCAAAATCGAACATTTTCATCAGTTTCGGGACACTTTTCTTTTTTTGCTCTATTTTTCCGTCCTGGATCGTATGTCGAGAGCTGCGAAAAGGACGACAACCTAATCATCACATTTCTATTACCGAATCCTATGGCACCTTGGGCAAGACAACTTCACTTCATGTAGAGGCTGGGCTCGCAAACCAAGGACGTGGGGCTTGGGACCAGGTCTCCGTCGCTTTGGTGCCCATAATTTTTGATCCGTAAGGAGTTACGCGGCCTATAGCATACCTTTAGAAAGCTCTACGAGAACTCTACGACGAGGGCTATAAGCCTGCTTGGCTGTGCCTATTTTCGGAGCCCAAAATCGAATATTTTCATCAGTTTTAGTACACTTTTCTTCTTTTGCGCTGTTTTTCCGTCACGGATCGTAAGTCGTGAGCCGCGAAAAGGACGACAACCTAATCTATTACATTTCTATTACCGAATCCCATGGCACCTTAGGCAAGACAACTTCACTTCACATAAAGGCTGGGCCCACAAACTGAGAGTGTGGGGCTTGGGACAAGGTCTTCGTCGCTCTGGTGCCGATAACCTTTAATCCGTAAGGAGTTACGCGGTGCACAGTACACAGTTAGAAAGCTCTTCGAGAACTCTACAACGAGGGCAGCAAGCCTGCTCAGCTACGCCAATTTTCGGAGCCCAAAACGAACATTTTCATTTGTTTCGGGACACTTTTCATCTTTTTCGGTGTTTTTTTTATCCCGGAACTTACGTCATGAGCAGCGAAGAGGCCAGCAACCTAATCCATCACATTTCTATTAACGAATCCCACGACACCTTGGGCAAGACAATTTCGCTTCAAATAGAAGCTGGGCCTGCAAATCGAGGGCGTGGGGCTTGGGACCAGGTCTCCGTCGCTCCGGTGACCATAACTTTTGATCTGTAAGGCGTTACACGGCGCACAACACACCGTTGGAAAGCACTCTGAGAGCTCTACGACGTGGGAAGCAAGCTTCCTCGGCTACAATTGTTTTCGGAGCCCAAAATCGAACGTTTTCATCAGTTCGGGACACTTTTCTTCTTTTGCGCTGTTTTTCCGTCCCGAATCGGTCGTCGTGAGCCGTGAAAAGGACGACAACCTAATCCATCACATTTCTATAACCGAATCCCACGGCACCTTAGGCAAGACAACTTCGCTTCAGATAGAGGCTGGGCCCGCAAACCGAGGGTGTGAGGCTTGGGACCAGGGATCTGTCACTCCGTTGCACATAACTTTTGATACCTAAGGAGTTACGTGGCGCACAGCATACCGTTGGAAAGCTCTCGGAGAGTTCTACGATGGGGGCAGCAAGCTTGGTCTGCTGCAACTATTTTGGAGCCCAAAATCGTACGTTTTCATCAGTTTTAGGACACTTTTCTTTTTTTGCACTATTTTTTCGTCACTAATCGTACGTCGTGAGCCGCAAAAAGGACGACAACCTAATTCATCACATTTCGAATACCGAATCCCACGTCACCTTGGGCAGGACAACTTCACTTCCCTTAGAGGTTGGGCCCGCATACCGAGGGCGTAGGGCTTAGGACCAAGTCTCCGTCGCTCCGGTGCCCATAACTTTTGATCCGTAAGGAGTTACGTGGCGTACAGCATACTGTTAGAAAGCTCTCTGAGAACTCTACGATTAGGACTGCAAGCCTGCTATGCTGCGCCTATTTTCGGAGCCCAAACTTGAATGTTTTCATCAGTTTCGTGACACTTTTCTTCTTTTACGCTGTTTTTTTGTCCCGGATCGTACGTCGTGAGCCGTAAAAAGGACGACAACCTAATCCATTACATTCCTATTACCGAATCCTTTGGCACCTTGGGCAAGACAACTTCGCTTCACGTAGAGGCTGGGCCCGCAAACCGAGGGCGTGGGGTTGGGACTAGGTCTCCTCGCTCCGGTGCCCAAAACTTTTGATCCATAAGGAGTTACGCGGCGCATAGCATACCGTAGGAAAGCTCTCCGAGAGCTCTACAATGGAGGCAGCAAGCCTGCTCGGTTGTGCCTATTTTCGGACCCCAAAATCAAATATTTTCATCAATTTCGAGACACTTTTCTTTTTTGCGCTGTTTTTCCGTCCCGGATCGTATGTCGTGAGCCGCGAAAAGGACGACAACCTAATCCATCACATTTCTATTACCGAATTCCATGGCACCTTGGGCAACACAACTTCGCTTCACGTAGAGGCTAGGCCCGCAAACCGAGGGCGTGGGGCTTGGGACCAGGGCTCCATTGTGGGGCCTGACCCCCAATAATGTGTCATACCTTGATTTGCGTGTTATAGACCCCTAATTATATGACCGACCTTGGATTACATGTCCTGTCTTGATTTTCGTGCATACCTTGTCATACGTGCCTTGACCTAGAATAGTGAGCCCTAATCCCTGACTGACGTACGATCCCTAGATATACGTGCCCTGACCTCGATGTACATGCGTTACATCGTTTCGTGTGCCCTAACCTTGAACTGCGTACCTTAACCTAGGTTTAAGAGTCGTACCTTGATTTACGTGCATTGCATTGAATTACGTGCATTCATTTAGGATTGCGTGCATTTACTTGAAAAACATGCATTCGTCTCGTAGTTCGTGTCCTACCTCGTAGTGCGTGCCCTAGACCTAGGAAAGCGTGCCCTCACGCTAATCAAGAAAGCATCTTACACGGAGCACTAGGCTATATGACTTGATTTACATGCATTACATGGCTGCCCGTTTAATACTCATATAACTCCATGTGCTTTACAAGTGAAATTACCTGTCATATCGTGCCTCGCGTGTTTACTTGTCAATGTGCAATTTTATGACTGCTCGGAGGCAACCTACTTTGTTGTCCTCCTAATGTGATATATTAAATGTCATAAATGTGCATTGCATACAAGGTTGCAACCTTTCATTCTGGCGTGGTAGCGTTCACGCACACCGGGCGGCATCAGGCTTGCCGGTGCAACCGTGACTACCATTGTCCAATTCCCTCTCTCGCTTGGGGGCTAGACTTCCTCGGAGAGTTGGGTCGTAGGATTTCGGGGTACATCTGGAGTACACCCATTTGGCGTGATAAGTGAAAGATTGGAAGTCGGCCGCAATAACTGATATTGGAAATGAACTGAGAGCAAAAGCTCAATGTATCATTTTCACTATGTGTGTAAGTACTCTCGCTTGGTTCCTAGAGGACCTCGGGGAGGAAAGACGGGTAATTGTGTTCTTTATTTTTATATTACATTATGAACTTACTTGTGATAAATGTCATGCTAGCAAAAGGGTTTTCACAAGTTGAACCGGAAAAAGAGTTTCAAAACTTATTTCTCGTTCCCCCTTGCTGAGTTCATAAGGACTCACCCTCTTTTATCATCTCAGGTGAAGAAGACCAGGAACAGGTACCCGAGGACAACGTGCCTAACGATGATTCCTTGGAATGATTGCTTGCCCTACGTGCCTTACGTGACTATGGTCATTTTGTGAACGATATGTTGCTTGAAGACTATTTCTTATGTTGCTTGTTGTTGTATTGTATATGACCCCCGTTGTTATTTGGGGTCTAATTTTGGCTTGTACTGATCATAACTAGATAGACGCTACTATGGTCGTTTTTGCTATCGCTACTGGTTAGTATCTATCGCAGGTTTATGAAGTATCAGGTAAAGGATTAAGTAAATGAATCTATCCAATCTTAAATAGGTACTCATCGGTAGGCTAAGCAACAGGTACTTTTGTAACAAGAATTAACAAACAAACGAGACATAGTATCGTGCTAGGTTGTTAATCAAACGAGACTTCGAGATAACTAGTAGGCGTTTCGATTGGTGATAAATAGTAATCTTAGTTGGAAATGAAATTGAGATTGGAAATTTTGAGGCGTTTAAAAAATTAGGTCAAACTAAAGAGCCCAATTACAGCCGTTATGCTGCCGATTTTTCGGAGAATTTGTGGAGTTTAGGCTAAACGTTAAGTGTTAAACTTTCATGAACGATTAAGTGCATGATATGACTTGAATATTTAGATCACACCCTAGTCTAACCTTTATAGGTCGGGTTGGGGCGTGACACACAACATACCGTTGGAAAGCTCTCCGAGAGCTCTACGATGAAGGTACGCAGCGACCTCGGCTTCGCCTATTTTCGAAGTCCAAAATTGAACGTTTTCATCAGTTTTGGGAAACTTTTTACTTTTGCACTGTTTTTTCGTCCCGGATCGTATGTCGTGAGCCGCGAAAAGGATGACAACCTAATTCATCACATTTCTATTACCGAATCCCAAGGCACCTTGGGCAAGACAACTTCACTTCACGTAGATGCTGGGCCCACAAACCGAGGGCATAGGGATTGGGACCAGGTCTCTGTTGTGAGGCCCGACCCCGAATTGCGCGCGAAACCTAGCTTCGTGTGCCCTAATCTAGATTTACGTGCCATGACCTAGGTTTAAGAACTGTGTTCGTTTTATTTACCATGCATTGAATTACGTACATTCATTTAGGGTTGTGTGCATTTACTAGAAAAATGTACATTCGTCTAGTACTTCGTGTCTTACCTTGTAGTGCGTGCCCTAGACCTAGGTAAGCGTGCCTTCACGCTAATCAAGAAATCATCTTTCACGAAGCACTAGACTATTAAACAATCCTACAAAATCCACTAACAATATAATAATCCAAATTCCATTCACTAGAAGACAAAAAATGCACCAAACACTAGACATTCGTTATTCTTTATTCTTTGTTCTTTTTGCATTTTCAACACACAACAATTAACACCCAAAAGATGACAAGAATTCAGAATTTTGCACATGTCATAGCCGGCCATACCATGTTTTGAGCAAGAAAATTTGAACAACACAATTAAATATGCATGCTTAGTCAACCACTTAGCACAAGACATTAAAAAATTGCTCAAATCCCTTCAAATCCTCACCATATCCGACCAGCCCTTGCATGCCCATGCTAGCATTCAAAATTCAAAGCATTTTGAAGACAAAAGCTGAAATTGAGAGCCTCAAGGCCGAGCATGCTCCTCAAGTTGCAAAGCTTTTGTTTTATCTTCATTTTCTTCATTTCTTTCTCTCACATTTCTCTCTCACTCTCATTTCCTCTCTCCATTTCGGTCCTTGGCTGAATTCTCCATCTTCTCAACTTCTCTTCTTCACACCATAGCTAAGTATAGCAAGCTACAAGTAAAGAACTACAACCAAGCAAGCTAGAGTTCGAAATCACTCATGCATGAGCATTGAAGCTTCATTTTCGGCCTAGGTGAGTTACTAAGCATCCATTTCTTTTCTTCAAGTTCTAACTACATGCATGCACTAAGAGATTGATCATTAAGCTAGGAAAAATAGAGAAAAACTACTGAGATTCTCGGCTAAGCAAAGGAAAGGAGAAGATTTGAGCTTCAACAAGGGTCTTGAGCATTTTGTGGTTGATTGCAAAGGTGAGGGTTAAAACCTTTTGAAAACTCTTTAAAAACTCACATGCATGCTCATAAATGTGTGTATTTGCTTCTGTACTTGAGCTATATGGTCGTTCATAAGCTTAAACAACCATGCATGGCAAGATCTTGGCTTGAAAATGATGCTAGGTGAAGTCGAAATGGATGACAGCTCTCTGACCAGTCTGTTCGAGGTAAGTTTAGCTACGCAAATGATGTTGAAAATGCTTGAAAATTGGTGGGTGACTATTTTGGACAGTTTTGAACATTTTTCCCAGAAATAGGCCGAAGCTAATTTTGAATCTAAGGTCCTCAAAATGGCAAATTATTAAAATGTGACCAAATCTGGAAATCTGGAAAAATGAATCAGGTTTTGGCAGATGCACTGACCTTGTGGAACGAACCATATTTGACTTAGTAAATGATGTCCAAAATGCATTAAATTTGGTTTTATGCTATATTTTTCAGTTCTGGACAATTTTGTCAGAAATGGACCAAAGCTAAAACTGACTCTAAGGACCTCAAAAACGTCGATTTCTGAAAAGTGTACAAATCTGGACAGTTTTGTGTTACCCCACTGTTTCGGCTATAACTAATGATTCTGAACTCCAATTGATGCAAGGCTTGTTTCTGATTTTAGTTAACTTCATAAGCTTTAATTTTACATCTTATTCACTGAATTTGGAGATTTTTTGATTATCCTATTAATTGTGAGAATACAGCCTATTGCAGTGAGTGTTCCACTTAGCTATGTGCTTGGAAAACTATTGTAACCTCTTTTGTGGCACTAATTGCTTGGAATTGTGGTGTTGGAATATTATGTGGTCTGTTTTGAGCACTTGAGGATGTATGAATTGAATGATGCATGACTTGGGAATGATGTTAAGTTGACTTAGGGTTTTGATCGCACAATTATGCATGAAATGGAAACCCTAATGACTAAGTATTCTTGCTAAGTGTTAACCATTGGATATTGTGAGGAAACTGTACGTTGCGTGGGCTGCCCGTAAATGTTTTATAACTTCAAAAGTGATCTTGACCATTGCATGTTGACAAATAAGATTTTCTTACATCCGAACCCATGTTGATATCATTGCATGTTGAATAATCTTATCACTTGATTGCGTGGACTTTTTAATGAGTTATATGGCCTGTTTTACATGTGTTACATGGCTGCCCGTTTAATTTCCATATAACTCTATATGCCTTTCAAGTGAAATTTCCTGTCTTATCGTGTCCTGCTTGTTTATCTGTCAATGTGCAATCTTATGACTGTCCGGAGGCAACCTACTTTGTTGTCCTCCTTCTGTGATATATATTACCTGTCATAAATGTGCATTTCATACAAGGTTGCAACCTTTCCTGTCGGCATGGTAGCGATCACGTACGCTGGGCGGCATCGGGCTTGCCGGTGTTACCGTGACCACCATGGTCCCGTTCCCTCTCTCGCTTGGGGGCTAGACTTCCTCGGAGAGTTGGGTCATAGGATTTTGGGGTACATCCGGAGTACACCCACTTGGTGTGTTTGGGGGATGATTTGAAGTCGGCCGCAACAACTGATCCTGGATCTGATCTGAGAGCAAAAGCTTACCGTATCCTTTTTATTATGTGTATAAGTACTCCCGCTTGGACCCTAGAGAACCTCGGGGAGGAAAGACCGGTATTCCTGTTATGTACTTGTATTTCTGTTGTATTCATGTTTGAGAAAGGGGTTTTCATAAGTTTAACCGGAAAATGAGTTTCAAAACTTATTTCTCGTTCCCCCTCACTGAGTTCATAAGGACTCACCCTCTTTTATCATTTCAGGTGAAGAAGAACAGGTACAGGAACCCGAGCTCAATGTACCTAATGATGAACCCCTGGAGTGATTGCCTGTTATTGTTGTTTTGCATGAACGTGACTACTTGTGCATTTTGTGCTGCTTGAAGACCATTTATCTTATGTTGCTTGTTGTTGCTAATGTAAAAGACCCCCGTTGTAATTTGGGGTCTAATTTTGGTTTGTACTTATATTAAGTAGACTGATACTAGACATACTATGATCGTTTTTGCTTTTATTATCACTAGTATCTATCATAGGTTATGATGCTTAGTTAAGGAATAGGCAAATGAACTTATCCAATCTCAACAGGTACTCGCTAATAAGCTATGATCAACAGGTATATTTTGAAACGAGGATAAATGGACAAACGAGACATAGTATTATGCTAGGTTATAAATCAAACGGGACGTCGAAATAACCAATAGGCAATTCAATTGATGATTAAATAGTAAATTCTAGTCGGGAATGAACTTGAATTGAAAGTTCTGAGGCTGTTAGAAAATTTAGGTCAAAACAAAGAGCCCAATTACAGTCGTTATGCTGCCGGATTTCTGAAAATTTTTGGAGTCTAGAATAACATGTTAAGTGTTGAACCTCATAGAACAATTAAGAATGTGAAAGGACTTGAATGTTTAGATCACACCCTAGTCTAACCTTTATAGGCCGGGTTGGGGCGTGACACTGTCGCTCCGGTGCCTATAACTTTTGATCCGTAAGGAGTTACGCGGCGTACAACATACTGTTAGAAAGCTCTCCGAGAACTCTACGATGAGGGCAGCAAGCTTGCTATGCTGCGTCTATATTCAAAGCCCAAACTCGAATGTTTTCATCAGTTTCGGGACACTTTTCATCTTTTGCACTGATTTTCTGTCCCGGATCGTACGTCGTGAGCCGCGAAAAGAACGACAACCTAATCCATCACATTTCTATTACCAAATTCCACGGCACCTTGGCCAAGACAACTTCGCTTCACAGAAAGGCTGGGCCCGCAAACTGAGGGCGTGAGGCTTGGG
Source organism: Ehretia macrophylla (assembly GCA_037974665.1). Classification (NCBI taxonomy): domain Eukaryota; kingdom Viridiplantae; phylum Streptophyta; class Magnoliopsida; order Boraginales; family Ehretiaceae; genus Ehretia; species Ehretia macrophylla. The sequence goes on along the minus strand of CM075768.1, from coordinate 49,314,597 downwards.
ACTAGGTCTCCGTCGGTCCGGTGCCCATAACTTTTGATCCGTATGGAGTTACGCGACACACAACATACCGTTGGAGAGCTCTCTGAGAGCTCTACGACGTGGGCAACAAGCTTGCTCGGTTGTGCCTATTTTCGAACCCAAAATCGGACGTTTTCATCAGTTTCGGGATACTTTTATTCTTTTGCGCTATTTTTCCGTCCCGGATCGTACGTCATGAGGCGCGGAAAGGATGACAACCTAATCTATCACATTTCTAATACCGAATCCCATAGCACCTTGGGCAAGACAACTTCGCTTCATATAAAGGCTGGGCCCGCAAACCGAGGGCGTGGGGATTGGGACCAAGTCTCTGTCGCTCCGGTGCCCATAACTTTTGATCCGTAAAGAGGTACGTGGCGCACAACATAACGTTGGAAAACTTCCCGAGAGCTCTACGACCGAGGTAGCAAGCCTGCTCGGATGTGCGTATTTTCGGAGCCCAAAAGTGAACGTTTTCATCAGTTTTGGGATACTTTTCTTCTTTTGCGGTGTTTTTCCTTCCCGGATCATACGTCGTGAGCCGCGAAAAAGACGACAACCTAATCCATCACATTTCTATTGCTGAATCTCATGGCACCTCGGGCAACACAACTTCGCTTCACATAGAGGCTGGGCCCGCAAACCAAGGGCGTGGGGCGTGGGACTTGGCCTCCGTCGCTCCGGTGCCCATAACTTTTGATCTGTAAGGAGTTACGCGGCGTGCAGCATACTGTTAGAAAGCTCTTCGAGAACTCTACGATGAGGGCAGCAAGCTTGCTATGTTGCGCCTATTTTTGGAGCCAAAACTTGAACGTTTTCATCAGTTTCGGGACACTTTTCTTCTTTTTCGCTATTTTTTCGTCCCGGATCGTACGTCGTGAGCCGCGAAAAGGACGACAACCTAATCCATCACATTTCTATTACCGAATCACATGGCACCTTGGGCAAGACAACTTCGCTTCATGTAGAGGTTGGGCCCGCAAACCGAGGGCGTGGGGCTTGGGACCAGGTCTCCATCGCTCCGGCGCCCATAACTTTTGATCCATAAGGAGTTACGCGACCGAGGAGACCTCTTCATCGGAGGCAGCAAGCCTCCTCGGTTGTGCCTATTTTTGGAGCCCAAAATTGAACGTTTTCATCAGTTTTGGGACACAATTCTTCTTTTGCGCTATTTTTTTGTCCCGGATCGTACGTCGTGAGCAGCGAAAAGGACGACAACCTAATCCATCACATTTCTATTACCGAATCCCATGGAACCTTAGGCAACACTACTTCGCTTCACGTAGAGGCAGGGCCCGCAAACTGAAGGCGTGGGGCTTGGGACCAGGTCTACGTCGCTCCGGTGCCCATAACTTTTGATCCGTAAGGAGTTACGCGGCGCACAGCATACCGTTGCAAAGCTCTCCGAGAGCTCTACGACAGAGGCAACAAGCCTGCTCGATTGTGCCTATTTTCAGAGTCCAAAATCGAACATTTTCATCAGTTTTGGGACATTGTCTTATTTTGCACTGTTTTTTCGTCCCGGATCGTACGTCGTGAGCAGCGAAAAGAACGACAACCTAATCCATCACATTTTTATTTCTGAATCCCACGGCACCTTGGGAAGACAACTTCGCTTCACGTAGAGGCTGGGCCCGTAAACCGAGGGCGTGGGACTTGGGACCAGGTCTCCGTCGCTCCGGTGCCCATAACTTTTGATCCGCAAGGAGTTACGTGACGTACAACATACCGTTAGAATGCTCTCCGAAAACTCTATGACGAGGGCAGCAAGTCTGCTCGGCTGCGCCTATTTTCGGAGCCTAAAATCAAACGTTTTCATCAGTTTCGGGACACTTTTCTTTGTTTGCGCTGTTTTTTCATCCAGGATCGTATGTCGTGAGCAGCGAAAAGGATGACAACCGACTCCATCACATTTCTATTGCCGAATCCCATGGCATCTTGGGCAAGACAACTTGACTTCATATAGAGGCAAGGCCCGTAAACCGAGGGCATGGTACTTAGGACCAGGTCTTCGTCGCTCCGGTGCCTATAACTTTTGATTCGTAAGGAGTTACGCGGCGCACAACATACCGTTGGAAAGCTCTCTGAGAGCTCTACGATGGGGGCAGCAAGCCTGCACGTTGGCAACTATTTTTGGAGCCCAAAATTGAACATTTTCATCAGTTTCGGTACACTTTTCCACTTTTGCTCTATTATTCCGTCCCGGATCATACGTCGTGAGCTGCGAAAAGGACGACAACCTAATCCATCACATTTATATAACCGAATCCCACGACACCTTGGGCAAGACAACTTCGTTTCACATAGAGGTTGCGCCCGCAAATCGAGAGCGTAGGGCTTGGGACCAGGTCTCCGTCGCTCCGGTGCCTATAACTTTTGATCTGTAAGGACTTACGCGGCGCACAGCATACCGTTAGAAATCTCTCCGAGAACTCTACGATGAGGGCAGCAATCCTGCTCGCCTGCTCCTATTTTCGGTGCCCAAAATCAAACATTTTCATCAGTTTCGAGACACTTTTCTTCTTTTGCGTTGTTTTTCCGTCCCGGATAGTACATTGTGAACTGCAAAAATGACGACAACCTAATCCATCACATTTCTATTACCGAATCCCACGGTACCTTGGGCAAGACAACTTCACCTCACATAGAGGATGGGCCCACAAACCGAGGGCGTGGGGCTTGGGACCAGGTCTCCGTTGCTCCGGTGCCAACAACTTTTGGTCCGTAAGGAGTTACGCGGCACACAACATACCGTTGGAAAGCTCTCCGAGAGCTCTATGCTGGAGGTACCAAGCGACCTAGGCTTCACCTATTTTTGAAAACCAAAATCAAAAGTTTTCATCATTTTTGGGACACTTTTCTTCTTTTATGCTATTTTTCAGTCCCGGATCGTACGTCGTGAACCGCGATACGGACGACAACCTAATCCATCACATTTCTATTACCAAAACCCATGGCGCCTTGGGCAAGACAACTTCACTTCACGTAAAGGATGTGCCCACAAACCGAGGGCGTGGGGCTTGTGACCAGGTATCCGTCGCTCTGGTGCCCATAACTTTTGATTCGTAAGGAGTTACGTGGCGTACAACATACCGTTAGAAAGCTCTCCGAGAACTCTACGACGAGGGCAGCAAGCATGCTCGGCTGCGCCTATTTTCGGAGCCCAAAATTGAATGTTTTCATCAGTTTTGGGACACTTTTCTTCGTTTGCGCTATTTTTTCATCCCGGATCGTACGTCGTGAGTCGCGAAAAGGACGACAACCAAATTCATCACATTTCTATAACCGAATCCCACGGCACCTCGGGCAAGAAAACTTCGCTTCACATAGAGGCTGGGCCCGCAAACCGAGGGCGTGGGGCTTGGGACCAGGTCTCCGTCGCTCCGGTACCCATAACTTTTGATCCGTAAGGAGTTACGCGGCGTACAACATACCGTTAGAAAGCTTTCCGAGAACTCTACGACGAGGGCAGCAAGCCTGCTCAATTGCACCTGTTTTCGGAGCCCAAAATCGAACGTTCTCATCTGTTTCGGGACACTTTTCTTCTTTTGCGCTATTTTTCCGTCCCGGATCGTACGTCGTGACTCGCGAAAAAGACGACAACCTAATCTATCACATTTCTATTACCGAATCCCATGGTTCCTTGGGCAAGAAAACTTCACTTCACGTAGATGCTGGGCCAGCAAACCGAGGGTGTGGGGCTTCGGACCAGGTCTCCGTCATTCCGGTGCCCATAACTTTTGATCCGTAAGGAGTTATGCGGCGTACAATATATTGTTAGAAAGCTCTCCGAGAACTCTACGATGAAGGTAGCAAGCTTGCTATGCTGCGCTTATTTTCGGAGCCCAAACTCGAACGTTTTCATCAGTTTCGGGACACTTTTCTTCTTTTGCGCTGTTTTTCGTCCCGGATCGTACGTTGTGAGCCGCGAAAAGGACGACAACCTAATCCATCACATTTCTATTACCGAATTCTGCAGCACCTTGGGCAAGACAACTTCGCTTTACAGAGAGGCTTGGGACCAGGTCTCCGTCGCTGTGGTGCCCATAACTTTTGATCCGTAAGGAGTTACGCGGCGCACAGCATATCGTTGGAAAGCTCTCTGAGAGCTCTACGATGGGGGTAGCAAGCTTGCTCAGTTGTGCCTATTTTCGGAACCCAAAACTGGACATTTTCATCAGTTTCGGGATACTTTTCTTCATTTGCGCTGTTTTTCTTTCCCGGATCGTAAGTCGTGAGCCGAGAAAAGGACGACAACCTAATCTATCACATTTCTATTTCCGAATCCCATGGCACCTTGGGCAACACAACTTCACTTCTTGTAGAGGCAGGGCCCGCAAACCGAGAGCGTGGGGCTTGGGACGAAGTCTCTGTCGTTCCGGTGCCCATAACTTTTGATCCGTAAGGAGTTACGCAGCGCACGGCATACTGTTGGAAAGCTCTCCGAGAGCTCTACGACGGAAGCAACAAGCCTGCTCGGTTGTGCCTATTTTCAGAGACCAAAATCGAACATTTTCATCAGTTTCGGGACACTTTTCTTCTTTTGCGCTGTTTTTTCATCCCGAATCGTACGTCGTGAGCCGCAAAAAAAATGACAACCTAATCCATCACATTTCTATTTTCGAATCCCATGGCACCTTGGGCAAGACAACTTCGCTTCACATAGAGGCTGGGCCCGTAAACTGAGGGCGTGGGGCTTGGGACCAGGTCTCCGTCGCTCCGGTGCCCATATTTTTGGTCCGTAAGAAGTTACGCGGCGCACAGTATACCGTTGGAAAGCTCTCCGAGAGCTCTACGACGGAGGTACAAATCGACCTCGGTATCGCCTATTTTCGGAGCCCAAAATTGAACATTTTGATCAGTTTTGGGAAACTTTTTACTTTTGCACTATTTTTTCGTCCCGGATCGTACGTCGTGAACCTTGAAAAGGACGACAACCTAATCCATCACATTTCTCTTACCGAATCCCATGGTTCCTTGGACAAGACAACTTCACTTCACGTAGATACTGGGCCCACATACTGAGGGCGTGGGGCTTGGGACCAGGTCTCCGTCGCTCCGGTGAGCATAACTTTTGATTCATAAGGAGTTACGTGGCGTACAAAATACTGTTAGAAAGCTCTCCGAGAACTCTACGATGAGGGCAGCAAACTTGCCATGCTGTGCCTATTTTCGGAGCCCAAAATCGAACGTTTTTAGTAGTTTCGGGACACTTTTCTTCTTTTGCGTTGTTTTTCCGTCCCGGATCATACGTCGTGAGCTGCAAAAAGGACGACAACCTAATCCATCACATTTCTATTACCGAATTCCACAGCACCTTGGGCAAGACAACTTCGCTTCACAGAGTGGCTGGGCCCGTAAACCGAGGGCGTGAGGCTTGGGACCAGGTCTCCGTCGCTGTGGTGCCCATAACTTTTGATCCATAAGGAGTTACGCGACGCACAGGATATCGTTAGAAAGCTCTCTAAGAGCTCTACGACGGGGGTAGCAAGCTTGCTCGGTTGTGCCTATTTTCGGAACCTAAAACCCGACATTTTCATCAGTTTCGGGATACTTTTCTTCATTTGCGCTGTTTTTCTTTCCCAGATCGTACGTCGTGAGCCGCGAAAAGGACGACAACCTAATCCATCACATTTCTAATACCGAATCCCACGGCACCTTGGGCAAGACAACTTCACTTCACATAGAGGCTGGGCCCGCAAACTGAGGGCGTGGGGCTTGGGACCAGGTCTCTGTCGCTCCGGTGCCCATAACTTTTAATCCTTTACGAGGTACGCGGCGCACAGCATACCGTTGGAAAGCTCTTCGAGAGCTCTACGACGGAGGAACCAAGCGACCTTGTCTTCGCCTATTTTCAGAACTGAAAATTGAACATTTTCATCAGTCTCGGGAAACTTTTTACTTTTGCACTATTTTTTCGTCCCGGATCATACGTCGTGAGCCGCGAAAAGGATGACAACCTAATCCATCACATTTCTATTACCGAATCCCATGGCACCTTGGGCAAGACAACATCGCTTCACGTAGATGCTGGGCCTGGAAACCAAAGTCGTGGGGCTTGGGACCAGGTCTCCGTCGCTCCGGTACCCATAACTTTTGATCCGTAAGGAGTTTCGCGGCATACAACATATTGTTAAAAAGCTCTCCAAGAACTCTACGATGAGGGTAGCAAGCTTGCTATGCTGCGCCTATTTTCGGAGCCCAAACTCGAACGTTTTCATCAGTTTCGGGACACTTTTCTTCTTTTGCGTTGTTTTTCCGTCCCAGATCGTACGCTGTGAGTCACGAAAAGGACGACAACCTAATCCATCACATTTCTATTACCGAATTCCATGGCAGCTTGGGCAAGACAACTTCGCTTCACATAGAGGCTGGGCCCGCAAACCAAGGGCATGAGGCTTGGGACCAAGTCTCCGTCGCTCCGGTGCCCATAACTTTTGATCCGTATGGAGTTACGCGGCGCACAACATACTGTTGGAAAGCTCTTTGAAAGCTCTACGACCGCGATAGCAAGCTTGCTCGGCTGCAGCTATTTTCAGAGCCCAAAATTGAACGTTTTCATCAGTTTTGGGATATTTTTCTTCTTTTGTGCTATTTTTCCGTCCCGGATCATACGTCGTGAGCTGCGAAAAGGACGACAACCTAATCCATCACATTTCTATAGTTGAATCCCACGGTACCTTGGGAAGAAAACTTCACCTCACATAGAGGTTGGGCCCGCAAACCGAGGGCATAGGGCTTGGGACCATGTCTCCGTCGCTCCGGTGCCCATAACTTTTGGTCCGTATGGAGTTACGCGGCGCACAGTGTGAGGCCCGATCTCGATTTGCATGCGAAAGCTCATTTTGTGTGCCCTAACCTAGATTTACGTGCCTTGACCTAGGTTTAAGAGTTGTGTTTCATTTTGTGTGCCTTGCATTGAATTACGTGCATACATTTAGGGTTGCGTGCATTTACTTAGGAAATGTGCATTTGTCTCGTAATTTGTGTCTTACCTCGTAGTGCGTGCCCTAAACCTAGGAAAGCGTGCCCGCACGCTAATCAAAAAAGCATCTTACACGAAGCACTAGATTATTAATTAATCCTACAAATTCTACTAACTAATATTAAATTGCTAATTCAACTCACTAGAAGACGAAATTGCACCAAAAGCTAAGCATTCTTTATTCTTTATTCCTTATTCTTTTGCACATCCCAAACACACAATATTACATTGCTCAACCAAGACAAAAATTCAGATCCTTGCACAAGCTTGGCCGACCACTATTTGCATATTGAACTAGCATTGCATAATTTAAAATTAAACCTAGACATTTTATGACAAGCTAATGACACAATGTGTGAGGCCCGACCCCAAATAACGTGTGTTACCTTGATTTGCGTGCCATAGACCAAGAATGATATGACTGACCTTGGATTACGTGCCCTGTCTTGGTTTTCGTGCATGCCTCGTCATTCATGCCTTGACCTAGAATTATGTGTCGTAATCCTCGACTTACGTGCCCTAACTTTGAATTGCGTGCGTTATCTCGTTTTGTGTGCCCTGACCTTGAATTACGTGTCCTAACCTAAGTTTAAGAGTCGTACCTCGATTTGCGTGCATTGCATTGAATTACGTGCCTTACATTGGTTTACGTGCATTCACCTAGGATTGCGAGCCTTAGTCATGAAATACGTGTCTATCTCGTATTTCGTGTCTACCTCGTGATTCGTGCCTTGTATCGATTTATGTGCATATCTCGTAGTGCGTGCCCTAGACCTAGAAAAGCGTGCCCACACGCTAATCAATAAAGAATCCTACACAAAGCACTAGACTATAAAATAATCCTACAAACACCACTAACTATTATTATAATCCTAATTCAAATCTCTACAAAATCCACTAACACCTAAATATTATATTTTAAACTCACTACAAGACAAAATCTCACAAACCTCTAAACATATCCTATATTCTATTCTACCTAAAATCCCTAAATACCCAACATTCTCTTACACACATGCTAAAACAATTCAAAAGATGCTCAAAAGATGACACAAAATCTGATTTTTGCATGCCCAATGCCAACATTTGCATCAACAATTGCAAAAGCTTCTATTTTCTCTCATTTCTCTCACTCTCCTCACATTTCTCTCTCTCCCTCTCATTCTTCTCTCACAATCTCGGTTTTGGCTGAGTTTTATCTTGCCTTTGCTCATCTTCATCAATCCATGGTGCATCAAGACAAACAACAAGCAAAGAAACTCAACCAAGCTAGCTAGGATGCAAGAATCACACATGCATGCTCTTTGAGTCACCATTTTCGGCCTTGGTGAGTTTACTAGGTTCCATTTCTTTTCTTCTTGTTCTAACCACATGCATGTACTAAGAGCTTGGTCACTAAGCTAGGAAAAATAGAGAAAACCAAGTTGGAACCTCGGCTAGGCAAAGAAGAAGAAGAAATTTGTGCTTCAACAAGTTTTGTGCATCTTCTTGGTTGATTGCTAAGGTGAGGGCTAAAACCTTTTGAAAATCCTTCAAAAATCCACATGCATGCTCATAAATGTATGTATTTGCTTCTGTTCTTGAGTTATATGTTCGTTCATAAGCTTTTACAACCATGCATGGCAAGATTTTGGCTTGGAGATGATGATAGGTGAAATCGGATTATGTGACAGCTCTCTGACATGTTGTTTCAAGGTGAGTTTGGCTAAGCAAATGATGTTTAAAATGCACTAAAATTGGTAGGTGACTGTTTTGGCCAGTTTTGAACATTTTTCTCAGAAATAGGCCGTAGCTAATTTTGACTCTAAGGTCCTCAAAATGGCAAATCATTAAAATGTGTCCAAATCTAGAAGTCTGGAAAAATGAAGCAGGTTTTGGCAGATGCACTGACCTTGTGGAACGAACCAATTTTGACTTAGTAAATGATATCCAAAATGCATGAAATTTGGTGTGCCGCTAGATTTTTCAGTTCTGGACATTTTTTTCATAAATGGACCAAGGCTAAATCTGACCCTAAGGACCTCAAAAACGTCAATTATTGAAATGTGTGCAAATCTGGACAGTTTTGTGCTATCCCACTGTTTCGGCTATAACTAATGATCCCGAATTCCAAATGATGCAAGGTTTGTTTCTGATTTTAGTGCACTTCATAAGCTTTAATTGGACATCTTATTCACTGGAATTGTATATTGTTTGCTTATCTTAATAATTGTGAGAATACAGCCTATTGCAGTGAGGGTTTCACTTGGTTATATGCTTAGAAAAATTGTTGCAACTTCTCTTGTGGCATTGATTGCTTGGGATTGTGACATTGGGATGTTGTGTGGACTGTTTTGAGTACTTGGGGATGTTTGAATTAATTGATGCATGGCTTGAGATTGATTTTGAGTTGACTTAAGATTTAATCACACGGGTAAGCACAAAATGGAAACCCTAATGACTAGGTAGTCTTGCTAAGTGTTGATCATTTGGATATTGTGTGGAATTATATGCTTAGTAGGCTGCCCGTAGATATCCTTATAGTCCTAAATGTGATTTTGATCATTGCATGTTGACAAATAGGCTTTTCTTGAATCCGAGCCCACGTAGATGTTGTTGCATGTTATATAATCTTATTATTTGATTACGTGGACTTTGAATTGAGTTATATGACTTGATTTATGTGCGTTACATGGCTGTCCGTTTAATGTTCATATAACTCCATGAGCTTTTCAAGTGAAATTACTTGTCTATCCCTGCCTCGCTTGTTTACTTGTCAATGTGCAATCTTATGACTGTCTGGAGGCAACCTACTTTGTTGTCCTCCTATTGTGATATTTTAAATGTCATAAATGTGCATTGCATACAAGGTTGCAACCTTTCATGTCGGCATGGTAGCGATCACGCACACCGGGCGGCATCGGGCTTGCCGGTGCACCCGTGACTACCATGGTCCCATTCCCTCTCTCGCTTGGGGGCTATACTTCCTCGGAGAGTTGGGTCGTAGGATCTCGGGGTACATCCGGAGTACACCTACTTGGCGTGATATGGGGATGAATTGAGGCCGGCCGCAACAACTGATACTAGAATTGATTTGAGAGCAAAAGCTCACTGTATCCTTTTTACTATGTGTATAGTACTCTCTTTTGGTCCCTAGAGGACCTTGTGGAGGAAAGACTGGTAATTGCGTTCTTTACTATTATATTACGTTATGTACTTGCTTGTGATACACATCATGCTTGCAAAAGGGTTTTCATAAGATTGAACCAGAAAATGAGTTTCAAACCCTATTTCTCATTCCCCCTCGCTGAGTTCATAAGGACTCACCCTCTTTTATCATCTCAGGTGAAGAAGATCAAGAACAGGTACCCGAGGACGATGTGCCTAACGACGATTCCTTGGAGTGATTGCCTGTCCTTTGTGTTTTGCTTGATTTATGGCCATTTGTGAAAACTATGCTACTTGAAGACTGTTTGTTTCATGTTGCTTAATGTTGTAATGTAAAAGACCCTCGTTGTAATTTGGGGTCTAATTTTGGTTTGTACTGATATTTCTAGACAGACACTAGACACTACTATGATCGTTTTGCTATTATTACTGCTAGTACCTATAATAGGATTATGAAGTATTAGGTAAAGGCTAAGTAAAATGAAGCAACCAAATCTTAAGCAGGTACACGTTATTAAGCTAAGATCAACAGGTATTTTTGTAACGAGGATTAACAAACGAACGAGACATAGTATCATGCTAGGTTATTAATCAAACGAAACATCAAGACAACCAGTAGGCATTTCAATTGATGATAAATAGTAATCTTAGTTGGAAATGGATTGGAGATGGTAAATTTTGAGGCGTTTAGAGAATTAGGTCAAACCAAAGAGCCCAATTACAGTCGTTATATTGCCGGTTTTCAGAAAAATTTTGGAGTCTAGGCCAAAACGTTAAGTGTTAAATCTTCATGAATGGTTAAGTACGAGACATGACTTGAATGTTTAGATCACACCCTAGTCTAACCTTTATAGACCGGGTTGGGGCGTGACACAATGCATAAAAAAAAAAATCACTCAAAACCCTACCCAATGCACCCCAATCTCGACACAATCAAATGCCCATGCTAGGATGATTCAAATTATGCTCCTTAAAGACACAAATTCAGAATTCTCAAGGCCCTAGGCCGACACATGCATCAACTCCTCAAGCTTTTCATTCTTTCTCTCATTTTCTCTCTTTCTCTCATTCTTTCTCTCATTTCTTCTCTCTCTCTCTCGGCCCTAGCTGAAATTATAGACTCCATAGCTTAAGTTCTTCATCCAAAGGTTCTTCAAGACATGCAAGCTACTAGGAAGCTCGACCAAGCAAGCTAGAATGCAAAAGACACACATGCAAGTTCATTTCAGCTTAGGTGAGTTTAATAGCTCCTATTTCATTTTCTTTTTGTTCTAGCCACTTGCACATACTAAGAACATGGTTACTAAGCTAGGAAATTAGAGAATCTCGAGTTGTCTCTTGGCTAAGCAAGGAAAAAGGACAATCTTGTACATCATCAAGAGTTTGTGCATCTTCATTGTTGTCTTGCTAAGGTGAGGGCTAAAACTTCTTTGAAAAGCTTTCAAAAACCATATGCATGCCTTTAAATATCTATTTTTACCTCTGTACTTGTGATATATGTTTGTACATGAGCTTTTGTAAACATGCATGGCAAGATATTTGGCTAGAATGTGAAGATAGGTGAAATCGCGTATTTGGCAGCTTTCTGTTCTGTTGGAGCGAAGTGATTTTGACCAGGTAAATGATGTTGAAAATGTGTGAAATTTGGTAGGTGACTATTTTTTCCAGTTCTGAGAATTTTTTGTAGAAATAGGCCAAAGCTAATTTTGAATCTAAGGTCCCCAAAAAGGCAAAACATCGAAAGGTGTCCAAATATGGAAAATCTGAGAAAATGAAGCAGGTTTTGGCAGATTCACTGTCCTTGTAGAACAAACCCGTTTTGACTTAGTAAATGATATCCAAAATGCATGGAATTTTATATGCTACTATATTTTTCAATGCTGGACATTTTTGTCAGAAATAGACTAAGGCTAAATCTGACCCTAAGGTCCTCAAAAACGACAACTATTGAAATGTGTACAAATCTGAACAGTTTTGCGTAGTCTCATGGTTTTGACTATAACTCTTGAACCCGAACTCCAAATGATGCAAGGTTTCTTTCTGGATTTAGTTCACTCCTTAAGCTTTAATTTGAAATTTTATTCACTGGAATTGGAGATTGTTTGCTTGTCTCAATGATTGTGAGAAAACAGACCATTGCAGTGGGGTTTTCATTTAGTGATATGCTTTGAAAATTATTGTAACTTCTCTTGTTGTATTTAATGCTTGGGATTGTGGCACTTGGATGTTGTGTGAATTGTTTTGAATGCTTGAGGGTGTTTTAATTAATCGATGCATGGCTTGAGTTTAATTACAAGATAACTTGGGGCTTAATCGCACGGGTGAGCATGAATTGAAACCCAAATGACTAGGAAAACTCGCTAAGTGTTGATCCTATGAATATCGTGTTTAATTATGTAATTAGTAGGCTGCCCGTAGTTGCCCTCATAGCCCTAAATGTGGTTCCGATGATTACATGTTGACAAGTAGGCCTTTCTCGCACCCGGTCCCACGTAAACATCGTTGCATGCTGTATGACCTTATTATTTGATTACGTGAACTACGAAAAGAGTTATATGACTTGATTTACATGCATTACATGGCTGCCCGTTTAATACTCATATAACTCCATGTGCTTTACAAGTAAAATTACATGTCATATCGTGCCTCGCGTGTTTACTTGTCAATGTGCAATCTTATGACTGCTCGGAAGCAACCTACTTTATTGTCCTCCTAATGTGATATATTAAATGTCATAAATGTGCATTGCATACAAGGTTGCAACCTTTCATTCTGGCGTGGTAGCGTTCACGCACACTGGGCGGCATCAGGCTTGCCGGTGCAACCGTGACTACCATTGTCCAATTCCCTCTCTCGCTTGGGGGCTAGACTTCCTCGGAGAGTTGGGTCATAGGATTTCGGGGTACATCCGGAGTACACCCATTTGGCGTGATAAGTGGAAGATTGGAAGTCGGCCGCAACAACTGATACTGGAAATGAACTGAGAGCAAAAGCTCACCGTATCCTTTTAACTATGTGCATAACTACTCTCACTTGGTTCCTAGAGGACCTCGGGGAGGAAACACGGGTTATTGTGTTCTTTTATTTTTATATTACATTATGAACTTACTTGTGATATATGTCATGCTTGCAAAAGGGTTTTCACAAGTTGAACCGGAAAAAGAGTTTCAAAACTTATTTCTCGTTCCCCCTCGCAGAGTTCATAAGGATTCACCCTCTTTTATCATCTCAGGTGAAGAAGACCAGGAACAGGTACCCGAGGACAATGTGCCTAACGATGATTCCTTGGAATGATTGCTTGCCTTACGTGACTGTGGTCATTTTGTGAACGATATGTTGCTTAAAGACTATTTCTTATGTTGCTTGTTGTTGTATTGTATATGACCCCCGTTGTAATTTGGGGTCTAATTTTGGCTTGTACTGATCATAACTAGATAGACACTACTATGGTCGTTTTTGCTATCGCTACTGGTTAGTATCTATCGCAGGTTTATGAAGTATCAGGTAAAGGATTAAGTAAATGAATCTATCCAATCTTAAACAGGTACTGATCGGTAGGCTAAGCAACATGTACTTTTGTAACAAGGATTAACAAACAAACGAGACATAGTATCGTGCTAGGTTGTTAATCAAACGAGACTTCGAGATAACTAGTAGGCGTTTCGATTGGTGATAAATAGTAATCTTAGTTGGAAATGAAATTGAGATTGGAAATTTTGAGGCGTTTAGAAAATTAGGTCAAACTAAAGAGCCCAATTACAGCCGTTATGCTGCCGGTTTTCCGGAGAATTTGTGGAGTTTAGGCTAAACGTTAAGTGTTAAACTTTCATGAACGATTAAGTGCGTGATATGACTTGAATGTTTAGATCACACCCTAGTCTAACCTTTATAGGTCGGGTTGGGGCGTGACACACAGCATACCGTTGGAAAGCTCTCTGAGAACTCTACGACGAAGGTACCAAGCGACATCGGCTTCGCCTATTTTCGGAGCTCAAAATTGAACGTTTTCATCAGTTTTGTGAAACTTTTTACTTTTGCGCTGTTTTTTCGTCCAGGATCGTACGTCGTGAGCCGCAAAAAGGACGACAACCTAATCCATCACATTTCTATTACCGAATCCCATGGTACCTTGGGCAAGACAACTTCTCTTCACGTAGATGCTGGGCCCCCAAACCGAGGGTGTGGGGCTTGGGACCAGGTCTCCGTCGCTCCGGTGCCCATAACTTTTTATCCGTAAGGAGTTACACGGCATATAGCATACTGTTAGAAAGCTCTCCGAGAACTCTACGATGATGGCAGTTAGCCTGCTGCGTAATGCCTATTTTCAGAGCCCAAACTTGAACATTTTCATTATTTTCGGGATGCTTTTCTTCTTTGGTGCTGTTTTTCCGTACCAGATCGTACGTCGTGAGCCGCGAAAAGGACGACAACCCAATCCATCACATTTCTATTACCGAATTCCATGGCACCTTGGGCAAGACAACTTCGCTTCACAGAGAGGCTGGGCCCGCAAACCAAGGGCGTGAGGCTTGGGACCAAGTCTCCGTCGCTCCGGTGCCCATAACTTTTGATCTGTATGGAGTTACACGGTGCACAGCATACTGTTCGAAAGCTCTCTAAAAGCTCTACGACGGCAGCAACAAGCTTGCTCGGCTGCAACTATTTTCGTAGCCCAAAATTGAACATTTTCATCAGTTTCGGGACACTTTTGTTCTTTTGCGCTATTTTTCCGTCCTGGATCGTACGTCGTGAGCTGCGAAAAGGACGACAACCTAATCCATCACATTTCTATAGCCGAATCCCACGGTACCTTGGGCAAGAAAACTTCACCTGACATAGAGGCTAGGCCCGCAAACCGAGGGCATGGGGCTTGGGACCATGTCTCCGTCGCTCCGGTGCCCATAACTTTTGGTCCGTAAGGAGTTACGCGGCGCACAGTGTGAGGCCTGATATCGATTTGCGTGCGAAAGCTCGTTTTGTGTGCCCTAACCTAGATTTACGTGCCTTGACCTAGGTTTAAGAGTCGTGTTTCATTTTGTGTGCCTTGCATTGAATTACGTGCATAAATTTAGGGTTGCGTGCATTTACTTGGAAAATGTGCATTTGTCTCGTAATTCGTGTCTTACATCGTAGTGCGTGCCCTAAACCTAAGAAAACGTGTTCGCACGCTAATCAAGAAAACATCTTACACGAAGCACTAGATCATTAATTAATCCTACAAATTCCACTAACTAATATTAAATTGCTAATTCAACTCACTATAAGACGAAATTGCACCAAAAGCTAAGCATTCTTTATTCTTTATTCCTTATTCTTTTGCACATACCAAACACACAATATTATATTGCTTAACCAAGACAAAATTTCAGATCCTTGCACAAGCTTGGCCGACCACTATTTGCATATCGAACGAGCATTGCATAATTTAAAATTAAACCTAGACATTCTATGACAAGCTAATGACACAATTCATTAAAAAAAATGACTCAAAACCCTACCTAATGCACCCCAATCTCGACACAATCAAATGCCCATGCTAGGATGATTCAAATTATGCTCCTTGAAGACACAAATTCAGAATTCTCAAGGCCCTAGGCCGACACATGCATCAACTCCTCAAGCTTTTCATTCTTTCTCTCATTTTCTCTCTTTCTCTCATTCTTTCTCTCATTTCTTCTCTCTCTCTCTCTCGGCCCTAGCTGAAATTATAGACTCCATAGCTTAAGTTCTTCATCCAAAGGTTCTTCAAGACATGCAAGCTACTAGGAAGCTCGACCAAGCAAGCTAGAATGCAAAAGACACACATGCAAGTTCATTTCGGCTTAGGTGAGTTTAATAGCTCCTATTTCTTTTTCTTTTTGTTCTAGCCACTTGCACATACTAAGAACATGGTTACTAAGCTAGGAAATTAGAGAATCTCGAGTTGTCTCTCGGCTAAGCAAGGAAAAAGGACGATCTTGTGCATCATCAAGAGTTTGTGCATCTTCATTGTTGTCTTGCTAAGGTGAGGGCTAAAACTTCTTTGAAAAGCTTTCAAAAACCACATGCATGCCTTTAAATGTCTATTTTTACCTCTGTACTTGTGATATATGTTTGTACATGAGCTTTTGTAAACATGCATGGCAAGATATTTGGCTAGAATGTGAAGATAGGTGAAATCGCATATTTGGCAGCTTTCTGTTCTATTGGAGCGAAGTGATTTTGACCAGGTAAATGATGTTAAAAATGTGTGAAATTTGGTAGGTCACTATTTTTTCGAGTTCTTAGAATTTTTCACAGAAATAGGCCAAAGCTAATTTTGAATCTAAGGTCCCCCAAAAGGCAAAACTTCAAAAGGTGTCCAAATTTGGAAAATCTAGGAAAATGAAGCAGGTTTTGGCAGATTCACTGTCTTTGTAGAACGAACCAGTTTTGACCTAGTAAATGATATCCACAATGCCTGGAATTTTGTGTTCTACTATATTTTTCAATTCTGGACATTTTTATCAGAAATAGACTAAGGCTAAATCTGACCCTAAGGTCCTCAACAATGACAAGTATTGAAATATGTACAAATCTGGACAGTTTTGCGTAGTCTCACGGTTTTGGCTATAACTCTTGAACCCGAACTCCAAATGATGCGAGGTTTGTTTCTGAATTTAGTTCACTCCTTAAGATTTAATTTGACATTTTATTGACTGAAATTGGAGAGTGTTTGATTGTCTCAATGATTGTGAAAAAACAGACCATTGTAGTGGGGTTTTCATTTAGTGATATGCTTTAAAAATTATTGTAACTTCTCTTGTTGTATTAAATGCTTGGGATTGTGGCACTTGGATGTTGTGTGGACTGTTTTGAATGCTTGAGGGTGTTTTAATTAATCGATGCATGGCTTGAGTTTAATTACGAGATAACTTGGGGCTTAATCGCACGGGTGAGCATGAATTGAAACCCTAATGACTAGGAAAACTCGCTAAGTGTTGATCTTATGAATATCGTGTTTAATTATGTGATTAGTAGGCTGCCCGTAGTTTCCCTCATAGCCCTAAATGTGGTTCCAATGATTACATGTTGACAAGTAGGCCTTTTTCGTACCCGGTCCCACGTAAACATCGTTGCATGCTGTATGACCTTATTATTTGATTACGTGAACTACGAAATGAGTTATATGACTTGATTTACATGCATTACATGGCTACCCGTTTAATACTCATATAACTCCATGTGCTTTACAAGTGAAATTACTTGTCATATCGTGCCTCGCGTGTTTACTTGTCAATGTGCAATCTTATGACTGCTCGGAGGCAACCTACTTTGTTGTCCTCCTAATGTGATATATTAAATGTCATAAATGTGCATTGCATACAAGGTTGCAACCTTTCATTCTGGCGTGGTAGCGTTCACGCACACCAGGCGGCATCAGGCTTGCCGGTGCAACCGTGACTACCATTGTCCAATTCCCTCTCTTGCTTGGGTGCTAGACTTCCTCGGAGAGTTGGGTCGCAGGATTTCGGGGTACATCCGGAGTACACCAATTTGGCGTGATAAGTGGAAGATTGGAAGTCGGCCGCAACAACTGATACTAGAAATGAACTGAGAGAAAAAACTCACCGTATAATTTTCACTATGTGTATAAGTACTCTCGCTTGGTTCCTTGAGGACCTCGGGGAGGAAAGACGGGTAATTGTGTTCTTTTATTTTTATATTACATTATGAACTTACTTGTGATATATGTCATGCTTGCAAAAGGGTTTTCACAAGTTGAACCGGAAAAAGAGTTTCAAAACTTATTTCTCGTTCCCCCTCGCTGAGTTCATAAGGACCCCCCTTGTTTTATCATTCTAGGTGAAGAAGACCAGGAACAGGTACTCAAGGACAACGTTCCTAACGATGACTCCTTGGAATGATTGCTTGCCCTACGTGCCTTACGTGACTATGGTCATTTTGTGAACGATATGTTGCTTGAAGACTATTTCTTATGTTGCTTGTTGTTGTATTGTATATGACCCCCGTTGTAATTTGGGGTCTAATTTTGGCTTGTACTGATCATAACTAGATAGACACTACTATGGTCGTTTTTGCTATCGCTATTGGTTAGTATCTATCACAGGTTTATGAAGTATCAGGTAAATGATTAAGTAAATGAATCTATCCAATCTTAAACAGGTACTCATCGGTAGGCTAAGCAACAGGTACTTTTATAACACGGATTAACAAATAAACGAGACATAGTATCGTGCTAGGTTGTTAATCAAACGAGACTTCGAGATAACTAGTAGGCGTTTCGATTGGTGATAAATAGTAATCTTAGTTGGAAATGAAATTGAGATTGGAAATTTTGAGGCGTTTGGAAAATTAGGTCAAATTAAAGAGCCCAATTACAGCCGTTATGCTGCCGGTTTTTCGGAGAATTTGTGGAGTTTAGGCTAAACGTTAAGTGTTAAACTTTCATGAACTATTAAGTGCGTGATATGACTTGAATGTTTAGATCACACCCTATTCTAACCTTTATATGTCGGGTTAGGGCGTGACACACAGCATACCGTTGGAAAGCTCTCCGAGAGCTCTACGACTAAGGTACCAAGCGACCTCGGCATCACCTATTTTCGGAGCCCAAAATTGAACGTTTTCATCAGTTTCGAGAAACTTTTTACTTTTGCGCTGTTTTTTCGTCCTGGATCGTACGTCGTGAGCCGCAAAAAGGATGACAACCTAATCCATCACATTTCTATTACCGAATCCCATGGTACCTTGGGCAAGGAAACTTCTCTTCACGTAGATGCTGGGCCCGCAAACCGAGGGCGTGGGGCTAGGGACCAGGTCTCCGTCGTTCCGGTGCCCATAACTATTGATCCGTATGGAGTTACGCGGCGTACAACATACTGTTAGAAAGCTCTCCGAGAACACTACGATGAGGGCATCAAGCTTGCTATGCTGCGCCTATTTTCAGAGCCCAAACTCGAACGTTTTCATCAATTTCGGGACACTTTTCATCTTTTGCGTTATTTTTCAGTCCCGGATCGTACGTTGTGAGCCGCGAAAAGGACGACAACGTAATCCATCTCATTTCTATTACCGAATTCCACGGCACCTTGGGCAAGACAACTTTGCTTCACAGAGAGGCTGGGCCCGCAAACCGAGGGCGTGAGGCTTGGGACCAGGTCTCCGTCGCTCCGGTGCCCATAACTTTTGATCCGTATGGAGTTACGCGACGCACAACATACCGTTGGAAAGCTCTCTAAGAGCTCTACGACGTGGGTAGCAAGTTTACTCGGTTGTGCCTATTTTCGGAACCCAAAATTGGACATTTTCATCAGTTTCGGGATACTTTTCTCCTTTTGCGCTTTTTTTCCGTCCTGGATCGTACGTCATGACCGTGAAAAGGATGACAACCTAATCCATCACATTTCTAATACCGAATCCCACGGCACCTTGGGCAAGACAACTTCGCTTCACATAGAGGCTGGGCCCGCAAACCGAGGGCGTGGGGCTTGGGACAAGGTCTCCGTCGCTACGGTGCACATAACTTTTGATCAGTAAGGAGGTACGCGGCGCACAGAATAACGTTGGAAAGCTCTCCGAGAGCTCTACGACGGAGGCAGCAAGCCTGCTCGGATGTGCGTATTTTCAGAGCCAAAAAATGAACGTTTTCATCAGTTTTGGGACACATTTCTTCTTTTGCGCTGTTTTTCCTTCCTAGATCGTACGTCATGAGCCGCGAAAAGGGCGACAACCTAATTCATCACATTTCTATTACCGAATCCCATGATAACTTGGGCATGACAACTTTGCTTCACGTAGAGGCTGGGCTTGCAAACCGAGGGCGTCGGGCTTTGGACCAGGTCTCCGTCGCTCCGGTGCCCATAACTTTTGATCCGTAAGGAGTTACGTGGCGTACAACATACCGTTAGAAAGCACTACGAGAACTCTACGACGAGGTCAGTAAGCCTGCTCAGCTGCGGCTGTTTTCGGATCCCAAAATCAAACGTTTTCATTAGTTTTGGGATACTTTTCTTCTTTTGCACTGTTTTTCCAGCCCGGATCGTACGTCGGGAGTCGCGAAAAGGACAACAACCTAATCCATCCCTTTTCTAATACCGAATCCCACGGCACCTTGGGCAAGACAACTTCGCTTCACATAGAGGCTGGGCCTGCAAACCGAGGGCGTAGGGCTTGGGACTAGGTCTTCGTCGCTCTGGTGCCCATAACTTTTGTTTCGTAAGGAGTTACGCGACGTACAACATACTATTCGAAAGCTCTCCGAGAACTCTATGATGAGAGAAGAAAGCTTACTATGCTGCACCAATTTTTGGAGCCCAAACTTGAACGTTTTCATCAGTTTCGGGACACATTTCTTCTTTTGCGCTATTTTTTCGTCCCGGATCGTACGTCGTGAGCCGCAAAAAGGACGACAACCTAATCCATCACATTTCTATTACCGAATCCCATGGCACCTTGGGCAAGACAACTTCGCTTCACGTAGAGGCTTGGCCCGCAAACCGAGGGCGTGGGGCTTGGGACAAGGTCTCCGTCGCTCCGGTGCCCATAACTTTTGATCCGTAAGGAGTTACGCGGCACACAGCATACCGTTGGAAAGCTCTCCGAGAGCTCTTCGATAGAGGCAGCAAGCCTGCTCGGATGTGCTTATTTTCGGAGCCCAAAATCGAACATTTTCATCCGTTTCAAGACACTTTTCTTCTTTTGCGCTATTTTTCCGTCCTGGATCATACTTCGTGAGCCGCGAAAAGGGCGACATCCTAATCCATCACATTTCTATTCCAAATCCCATGGAACCTTGGGCAACAATACAACTTCGCTTCACGTAGAGGCTAGGCCCGTAAACCGAGGGCGTGGGGCTTGGGACCAGGTCTCCGTAGCTCCGGTGCCCATAACTTTTGATCCGTAAGGACTTACGCGGCGTACAATATACTGTTAGAAAGCTCTCCGAGAACTCTACGATGAGGGCATCAAGCCTATTCTGGTGCGTCTATTTTCAGAGCCCAAAAGATAACTTTTTCATCAGTTTCGAGACATTTTTCTTTTTTTGCCTATTTTTCCGTCCTAGATCGTACGTCGTGAGCCACGAAAAGGTCGACAACCTAATCCATCACATTTCTATTGCCGAATCCCACGGCACCTTGGGCAAGACAACTTCGCTTCACATAGAGGCTGGGCCCGTAAACCGAGGGCGTGTGCTTGGTACCAGGTCTCCGTCGCTCTGGTGCCCATAAATTTTGATCCGTAAGGAGTTACGCGGCGCACAGCATACCGTTAGAAAGCTCTCAAAGAGCTCTACAACGGGGCCAACAAGCCTGCTAAGCTGCAACTATTTTTGGAGCCCAAAATCGAACATTTTCATCAGTTTCGGGACACTTTTCTTCTTTTGCGCTGTCTCTCCGTCTCGGATTGTATGTCGTGAGCCGCAAAAAGGACGACAACCAAATCTATCAGATTTCTATAACCGAATCCCACGGCACCTTGGGCAAGACAACTTCGCTTAACATAGAGGCTGGGCCCACAAACCGAGGGCGTGGGGCTTGGGAATAGGTCTCCGTCGCTCCGGTGCCCATAACTTTTGATCTGTAAGGACTTACGCGGCGCACAGCATACTGTTAGAAAGCTGTCCGAGAACTCTACGATGAGGGTAGCAATCCTGCTCGGCTGCGCCTGTTTTCAGTGCCCAAAATCGAACATTTTCATCAGTTTCAGGAAACGTTTCTTCTTTTGTACTGTTTTTCCGTCCCGGATTGTACGTCGTGAGTTGCGAAAAGGATGACAACCTAATCCATCACATTTCTAATACCAAATCCCACAGCACCTTGGGCAAGACAACTTCGCTTTACATAGAGGTTGGGCCCGTAAACCGAGGGCGTGGGCTTGGGACCAGTCCCCGTCGCTCCGGTGCCTATAACTTTTGATCCATAAGGAGTTACGCGGCGTACAGCAGACTGTTAGAAAGCTCTCCAAGAACTCTACGATGAGGGCAGCAAGCCTGCTATGCTGCGCCTATTTTCGGAGCCCAAACTCGAACGTTTTTATCAGTTTCGGGATGCTTTTCTTATTTTGCTATGTTTTTCCGTCCCGGATCATACGTCGTGAGCCGCAAAAATTACGACAACCTAATCCATAACATTTCTATTACCGAATTTCACGGCACCTTGGGCAAGACATCTTCGCTTCACATAGGGGCTGGGCCTGCAAACCGAAGGCGTGAGGCTCGGGACCAGGTCTCCGTCGCTCTGGTGCCCATAACTTTTGATCCGTAAGGAGTTACGCGGTGCATAGCATACCGTGGGAAAGCTCTCTGAGAGATTTACGATGGGGACCGCAAGCTTGCTCGGTCGCATCTATTTTTGGATCCCAAAATCAGACGTTTTCATCAGTTTCGGGTCACTTTTTTTCTTTTGCGCTGTTTTTTCGTCCCGGATCGTATGTCGCGAGCTGCGAAAGGGACAATCACCTAATCCATCACATTTCTAATACCGAATCCCACTGCACCTTGGGTAAGAAAACTTCGCTTCACATAGAGGCTGGGCCTGCAAACTGAGGGCGTGGGGCTTGGGACAAGGTCTCCGTCGCTCCGGTACCCATAACTTTTGATCCATAAGGAGGTACGTGGGACACAGCATACCGTTGGAAAGCTCTCCGAGAACTCTACATCGAGGGTAGCAAGCATGCTCGGCTGCGTCTATTTTCGGAGCCCAAAATTGATCGTTTTCATCAGTTTTGGGACACTTTTCTTCTTTTATGCTGTTTTTCCGTCCCGGATAGTACTTCGTGAGTCGCGAAAAGGACGACAACCTAATCCATCACATTTCTAATACCGAAACAAACGTCACCTTGGGCAAGACAATTTCGCTTCACATAGAGGTTGGGCCCGCAAACCGAGGGCGTGGGGCTTGGGACCAAATCTCCGTCGCTCCAGTGCCCATAGCATTTGATCTGTAAGGAGTTACGCGGCGCATAGCATACTGTTGGAAATCTCTCCAAGAGCTCTACGACGGAGGTAGCAAGCCTGCTCGGTTGCACCTATTTTCGAAGCCCAAAATTGAACATTTTCATCAGTTTCGGGACACTTTTCTTCTTTTTCGCTGTTTTGCCGTCCCGGATCGTACGTCGTGAGCCGCGAAAGGACAAAAACCTAATCCATCACATTTCTATTACCGAATCCCACGGCACCTTGGGTAAGACAACTTTGCTTCACGTAGAGGCTGGGCCCGCAAACCGAGGGCGTGGGGCTTGGGACCAGGTCTCCGTCGCTCCGGTGCCCATAACTTTTGATTCGTAAGGAGTTACGTGGCGTACAACATACAGTTAGAAAGCTCTCCGAGAACTCTATGATGAGGGTAGCAAGCCTGCTATGCTGCGCCTATTTTCGGAGCCCAAACTTGAACGTTTTCATTAGTTTCGAGACTCTTTTCTTCTTTTGCGCTGTTTTTTCATCTCGAATCGTACGTCGTAAGTCGTGAAAAGGATGAGAACCTAATCCATCACATTTCTAATACCGAATCCCACGGCACCTTGGGCAAGAGAACTTCGCTTCACATAGAGGCTGGGCCCGCAAACCGAGGGCTTGGGCTTGGGACCAAGTCTCCGTCACTCCGGTGCCTATAACTTTTGATCCGTAAGGAGTTACGCCGCGCACAACATACCGTTGGAAAGCTCTCCGAGAGCTCTACGACGGAGGCACCAGGCAACCTTTGCTTCGTCTATTTCCGAAGTCCAAAATTGAACATTTTCATTAGTTTCGGGAAGCTTTTTACTTTAGCACTGTTTTTTCGTCTAGGATCGTACGTCGTGAGCCGCGAAAAGGACGACAAACTAATCCATCATATTTCTATTACCGAATCCCATGGCACCTTGGACAAGAAAACTTCGCTTCACGTAGATGCTGGGCCCACAAACCGAGGGTGTGAGGCTTAGGACCAGGTCTCCGTCGCTCCGGTACCCATAACTTTTGATTTGTAAGGAGGTATGCGGCGTACAACATACTGTTAGCAAGCTCTCTGAGAACTGTACGATGAGAGCAGCAAGCCTGCTATGCTGCACCAATTTTCGGTGCCCATACTTGAACGTTTTCATCAGTTTCAGGACACCTTTCTTCTTTTGCGCTGTTTTTTCGTCCCGGATCGTACATCGTGAGCCGCGAAAAGGACGACAACCTAATCCATCACAGTTCTATTACCGAATTCCATGGCACCTTGGGCAAGACAACTTCGCTTCACATAGAGGCTGGTCCCACAAATCGAGGGCGTAAGGATTGGGACCAGGGATCCGTCGCTCCGGTGCACATAACTTTTGATCCCTAAGGAGTTTCGTGGCACACAACATACCGTTGGAAAGCTCTCTGAGAGTTCTACGATAGGGGCTGCAAGCTTAGTCAGCAGCAACTATTTTCGAAGTCCAAAATCGGACGTTTTCATCAGTTTCGGGACACTTTTCTTCTTTTGTGCTGTTTTTCCATCCCGGATCGTACGTCGTGAGCCGCGAAATGGACGATAACCTAATCCAACTCATTTTTATTATCGAATCCCATGGCACCTTGGGCAAGACAACTTCGCTTCACGTAGAGGCTGGGCTCGCAAACCGAGGTCATGGGGCTTGGGACCAGGTCCCCGTCGCTCCGGTGCCCATAACTTTTGATCCGTAAGGAGTTACGCGGGGTACAGCATACCGTTAGAAAGCTCTCCGAGAACTCTACGTCGAGGGTAGCAAGCATGCTCGGCTGTGTCTATTTTCGGAGCCCAAAATCGATTGTTTTAATCAGTTTTGGGACACTTTTCTTCTTTTATGCTGTTTTTCGGTCCCGGATCGTACGTCGTGAGTCTCAAAAAGGACGACAACCTAATCCATCACATTTCTAATACAAAATCACACCGCACCTTGGGCAAGACAACTTCACTTCACATAGAGGTTGGGCCCGCAAACTGAGGGCGTGGGGCTTGGGACCAGGTCTCCGTCCCTCCGGAGCCCATAACTTTTGATCCGTAAGGAGTTACGCGGCGTACAACATACTGTTAGAAAGCTCTCTGAGAACTCTATGATGAGGGCAGTGAGCTTGCTATGCTGCGTCTATTTTTGGAGCCCAAACTTGAACATTTTCATTAGGTTTGTGGCAATTTTATTCTTTTGCGTTGTTTTTTTGTCCCGGATCGTACGTCGTGATCCGCGAAAAGAACGACAACGTAATCCATCATATTTCTATTACCGAATCCCACGGCAAATTGGACAAGACAACTTGGCCTCACGTAGAGGTTGGGCCCGCAAATCGAGGGCGTGGGGTTGGGACTTGGTGTCCGTCGCTTCGGTGTCCATAACTTTTGATTCGTATGGAGTTATGCGGCGCACAACATACCATTGGAAAGGTCTCCGAGAGCTCTACGACGGGGGCAGCAAGCCTGCTTGATTGTGCCTATTTTTGGAGCCCAAAATCTAACGTTTTCATTATTTTTGGGACACTTTTCTTCTTTTGCGTAGTTTTTCCATCCCGGATCGTACGTCGTGAGCCGCGAAAAGGACGACAACCTAATCCATCACATTTCTATTACCGAATCCCGTGGCACCTTGGGCAACACAACTTCGCTTCACGTAGAGGCTAGGCCCTCAAACCGAGGGCATGGGGCTTAGGACCAGGTCACCGTCGCTCCAGTGCCTATAACTTTTGATCCGTAAAGAGTTATGCGGCACACTGCATACCGTAGGAAAGCTGTCCGAGAGCTCTACGACGGAGGTAGCAAGCCTGCTCAGTTGTGCCTATTTTTGGAGCCCAAAATCAAATGTTTTCATCAGTTTCGGGACACTTTTCTTCTTTTGCGTTGTTTTTCCGTCCCGGATCGTACGTCGTGAGCCGCGAAAGGACGACAACCTAATCCATCACAATTCTATTACCGAATTCCTCAGCACCTTGGGCAACACAACTTCGCTTCACATAGAGGTTGGGCCCGCAAACCTAGGGCGTGAGGCTTGGGACCAGGGATCCGTCGCTCCGGTGCACATAACTTTTGATCTGTAAGGAGTTACGTGACGCACAACATACCGTTGGAAAGCTCTCTGAAAGTTCTACGATGGGGGTAACAAGCTTGGTCGGCTCCAACTATTTTTGAAGCCTAAAATCGGACGTTTTCATCAGTTTCGGGACACTTTTCTTCTTTTGTGCTATTTTTCCGTCCTAGATCGCACGTCGTGAGCCGCGAAAAGGACGACAACCTAATCCATCACATTTCTATTACCAAATCCCATGGCACCTTAGGTAAGACAACTTCGCTTCACGTAGAGGCTAGGCTTGCAGACTGAGTGCGTGGGGCATGGGACCAAGTCTCCGTCGCTCCGGTGCCCATAACTTTTGATCCGTAAGGAGTTACACGGGGTACAGCATACCGTTAGAAAGCTCCCCGAGAACTCTATGTCAATGGTAGAAAGCCTGCTCGGCTGCACCTATTTTTGGAGCCCAAAATCGATCATTTTCATCAGTTTCGGGACACTTTTCTTCTTTTGCGTTGTTTTTCCGTCCCGGATCGTACGTCGTGAGTCTCAAAAAGGACGACAACCTAATCCATCACATTTCTAATACAGAATCCCACGGCACCTTTGGCAAGACAACTTCGCTTCACATAGACGTTGGGCCTGCAAACTGAGGGCGTGGGGTATGGGACCAGGTCTCCGTCGCTCCGGAGCCCATAACTTTTGATCCGTTCGGAGTTACACGGCGTACAACATACTGTTAAAAAGCTCTCTGAGAATTCTACGATGAGGACAACAAGCGTGCTATGCTGCTCCTATTTTCGAAGCCCAAACTTGAACGTTTTCATTAGTTTCGTGACACTTTTCTTCTTTTGCGCTATTTTTGGGTCTCGTATCGTACGTCGTGAGCCACAAAAAGGACGACAACCTAATCCATCACATTTTTATTACCGAATCCCATGGCACCTTAGGCAAGACAACTTCGCTTCACGTAGAGGCTGTGCTCGCAAACCGAGGGCGTGGGGTTGGGACCAGGTCTCCATCACTCCGGTGCCCATAACTTTTGATCCGTAAGGAGTTACGCAGCGCACAGCATATCGTAGGAAAGCTCTCCGAGAGCTCTACAATGCAGGCAGCAATCCAGCTCGGTTGTGCCTATTTTTGGAGCCGAAAATCAAATGTTTTCATCAATTTTGGGATAATTTTCTTCTTTTCGCTGTTTTTCCGTCCAGGATCGTACGTCGTGAGCCGCGAAAAGCACGACAACCTAATCTATCACATTTCTATTACCGAATCCCATGGCACCTTGGGCAAGACAACTTCGCTTCACGTAAAGGCTAGGCCCTCAAACCGAGGGCGTGGGGTTGGGACCAGGTCTCCATCGCTCCGGTGCCCATAACTTTTGATCCGTAAGGAGTTACGCGTCGCACAGCATACCGTAGGAAAGCTCTCCGAGAGCTCTACGACGGAGTCAGCAAGCCTGCTCGGTTGTGCCTATTTTCGGAGCCCCAAACTGAACGTTTTCATCAATTTTGGGACACTTTTCTACTTTTGTGCTGTTTTTCCGTCCAGGATCGTACGTCGTGAGCCGCGGAAAGGACGACAACCTAATCCATCACATTTCTATTACCGAATCCCATGACACCTTGGGCAAGACTACTTCACTTCATATAGAGGCTGGGCCGCAAACCGAGGGCGTGGTGCTTTGGACCAAGTCTCCGTCGCTCCAGTGCCCATAACTTTTGATCCGTAAGGAGTTTCGTGGCGCACAACATACCGTTGGAAAGCTCTCTGAGAGCTCTACGACGGTAGAATCCAGCCTGCTCGGTTGCAACTGTTTTCGGAGACCAAAATCAAATATTTTCATCAGTTTCGGGATACTTTTTTTCTTTTGTTCTATTTTTTTGTCCCGGATCGTACGTCGCGAGCTGCGAGAAGGACGGCAAACTAATCCATCACATTTCTATTACCGAATCCCTTGGCAACTTGGGCAAGACAACTTCGCTTCACGTAGAGGCTGGGGCCGTAAACCGAGGGCGTGGGGCTTAGGACCAGGTCTCCGTCGCTCAGGTGCCTATAACTTTTGATCCGTAAGGAGTTACGCGGCGCACAACATACCGTAGGAAAGATCTCTGAGAGCTCTACGACGAAGGCAGCCAGCCTGCTCGGTTGTGCCTATTTTTCAAGCCCAAAATCGAATGTTTTCATCAATTTTGGGACACTTTTCTTCTTTTGCGCTGTTTTTCCGTCCAGGATCGTACGTCGTGAGCTACGAAAATGACGACAACCTAATCCATCACATTTGTATTACCGAATCCCATGGCACCTTGGGCAAGACAACTTCGTTTCACGTAGAGGCTGGGCCCGCAAACCGAGGGCGTGGGGTTAGGACCAGGTCTCCATCGCTCCGGTAACCATAACTTTTGATCCGTAAGGAGTTACGCGGCGCACAACATACCGTAGGCAAGCTCTCCGAGAGCTCTACGACGGAGGCAGCAAGGCTACTTGGTTGTGCCTATTTTCGGAGCCCAAAATCGAACGTTTTCATCAATTTCGGACACTTTTCTTCTTTTGTGCAATTTTTCCGTCCTGGATCGTACGTCGTGAGCCGCGAAAAGGACGACAACCTAATCCATCACATTTCTATTACCGAATCCCATGGCACCTTGGGCAACACAACTTCGCTTCACGTAGAGGCTAGGCCCGCAAACCGAGGGCGTGGGGCTTGGGACCAGGTCTCCGTCGCTCCGGTGCCCATAATTTTTTATCCATAAGGAGTTACGCGGCGTACAACATACCGTTAGAAAGCTCACCGAGAACTCTACGACGGGAGCAGCAAGCCTACTCGGCTACGCCAGTTTTCGGGGCCAAAAATTGAACGTTTTCAATAGTTTCGGGATACTTTTCTTCTTTTGCGCTATTTTTCCGTCCCGGATCGTACGTCGTGAGCCGCGAAAAGGACGACAACCTAATCCATCACATTTCTATTACCGAATCCTACGGCACCTTGGGCAAGACAACTTCACTTCACATAGAGGCTGGGCCCGCAAACCGAGGGTGGGTTACTTTGGACCAAGTCTCCGTCGCTCCGGTGCCCATAACTTTTGATCCGTAAGGAGTTACACGGCGCACAACATATCGTTGGAAAGCTCTCTGAGAGATCTACGACGGTAGAATCAAGCCTGCTTGGCTGTAACTATTTTCAGAGCCCAAAATCTAACATTTTCATCAGTTTTGGTATGCTTTTCTTCTTTTGCACTGTTTTTCCGTCCCGGATCGTACGTTGCGAGCTGCGAAAAGGACGACAACCTAATCCATCACATTTCTATTACCGAATCACTTGGAAACTTGGGCAAGACAACTTCACTTCACGTAGAGGCTGGGCTCGCAAACCGAGTGCGTGGGGCTTGGAACCAGGTCTTCGTCGCTCCGGTGCCCATAACTTTTGATCCGTAAGGAGTTACACGGGGTACAACATACCGTTAGAAAGCCCTTCGAGAACTTTACATCGAGGGTAGCAAGCCTGCTTGGCTGCATCTGTTTTCAGAGCCCAAAATTGATCATTTTCATCAGTTTCGAAACACTTTTCTTCTTTTGCGCAGTTTTTCCGTCCCGGATCGTACGTCGTGAGTCGCGAAAAGGACGACAACCTAATCCATCACATTTCTAATACCGAATCCCATAGCACCTTGGGCAAGACAACATCGCTTCACATAGAGGTTGGGCCAGCAAACCGAGGGCGTGGGGCTCGGGACCAGGTCTCCGTCGCTCCGGAGCCCATAACTTTTGATCCGTAAGGAGTTACGCGTTGTACAGCATACTGTTAGAAAGCTCTCCGAGAACTCAACGATGAGGACAGCAAGCCTGCTATGCTGCTCCTATTTTCGAAGCCCAAACTTGAACGTTTTCATCAGTTTCATGACACTTTTCTTCTTTTGCACTGTTTTTCCGTCCCGGATCGTACGTCGAGAGCCGCAAAAAAGATGACAACCTAATCCATCACATTTCTTTTACTAAATCCCATGGCACCTTGGGCAAGAAAACTTCGCTTCACGTAGAGGCTGGGGCCGCAAACCGAGGGCGTGGGGTTGGGACCAGGTCTCCATCACTCCGGTGCCCATAACTTTTGATCCGTAAGGAGTTACGCGGTGCACAACATACCGTAGGAAAGCTCTCCGAGAGCTCTACGGCGAAGGCAGCAAGCCTGCTCGGTTGTGCCTATTTTTCGAGCCCAAAATCAAATGTTTTCATCAATTTCGGGACACTTTTCTTCTTTTGCGGTGTTTTTCCGTCTCGGATCGTATGTCGTGAGCTTCGAAAAGGACGACAACCTAATCCATCACATTTCTATTACCGAATACCATGGCACCTTGGGCAAGACAACTTCGCTTCACATAGAGGCTGGGCCCGCAAACCGAGGGCATGGGGTTGGGACCAGGTCTCCATCGCTCCGGTGCCCATAACTTTTGATCCGTAAGGAGTTACGCGGCGCACAACATACCGTAGGAAAGCTCTCCGGGAGCTCTACGACTGAGGCAGCAAGGCTGCTCGGTTGTGCCTATTTTCGAAGCCCAAAATCGAACATTTTCATCAATTTTAGAATACATTTCTTCTTTTGCGCAGTTTTTCCGTCCCAGATCGTACGTCATAAGCCGCAAAAAGGACGACAACCTAATCCATCACATTTCTATTACCAAATCCCATGGAACCTTGGGCAACACAACTTCGCTTCACGTTGAGGCTAGGCCCGCAAACCGAGGGCGTGGGGCTTGGGACCAGGTCTCCATCGCTCCGGTGCCCATTACTTTTGATCCGTAAGGAGTTATGCGGCGCACTGCATACCATAGGAAAGCTCTCTGAGAGCTCTACGACGTAGGCAGCAAGCCTGCTCGGTTGTGCCTATTTTTGGAGCCCAAAATCGAACGTTTTCATCAGTTTCGGGACACTTTTCTTCTTTTGCGCTGTTTTATTGTCCCGGATCGTACGTCGTGAGCCGCGAAAAGGACGACAACCTAATCCATCATATTTCTAGTATTGAATCCCATGGCACCTTGGGCAAGACAACTTCGCTTCACGTATAGGCTGGACCCGCAAACCGAGGGCGTGGGGCTTGGGACCATGTGTCCGTCGCTCCGGTGCCCATAATGTTTTATCCTTAAGGAGTTACGTGGCGTACAACATACCGTTTGAAAGCTCTTCGAGAACTCTACGACGAGGACAGCAAGCCTACACGGCTGCGCCTGTTTTATGAGCACAAAATCGAACGTTTTCAACAGTTTTGGGATACTTTTCTTCTTTTGCTCTATTTTTTCGTCCCGGATCGTACCACGTGAGCCGCGAAAAGGACGACAACCTAATCCATCACATTTCTATTACCGAATCCCATGGTACCTTGGGCAAGACAACTTCGCTTCACGTAGAGGCTGGGCCCACAAACCGAGGGTGTGGTGCTTTGGACCAAGTCTTCGTCGTTCCAGTGCCCATAACTTTTGATCCCTAAGGAGTTACGTGGCGCACAACATACCATTGGAAAGCACTCTGAGAGCTCTACAACGGTATAATCAAGCCTACTCGGCTGCAACTGTTTTCGGAGCCCAAAATCGAATATTTTCATCAGTTTCGGGATACTTTTTTTCTTTTGCGCTATTTTTTCGTCCCGGATCGTACGTCGCGAGCTGCGCAAAGGACGACAACCTAATCCATCACATTTATGTTCCCGAATCCCACGGCACCTTGGGCAAGACAACTTCGCTTCACATAGAGGTTGGGCTCGCAAATCGAGGGCGTGGGGCTTAGGACCAGGTCTCCGTCGCTCCGGTGCCCATAACTTTTGATCCGTAGGGAGTTACGCGGCACACAGCATGCCGTTAGAAAGCTCTCCGAGAACTCTACAACGAGCACAACAATCCTAATCGGCTGTGCCTATTTTTGGAGCCCAAAATCAAACATTTTCATCACTTTCGGGACACTTTTCTTCTTTTGCGCTATTTTTCTGTCACAGATCGTACGTCGTGAGCTGCGAAAAAGACGACTACCTAATCCATCACCTTTCTATTACCGTATCCTATGGCACCTTGGGCAAGACAACTTTGCTTCACGTAGATGTTGGGCCTACAAACTGAGGGCGTGGGGCTTAGGACCAGGTCTCCATCGCTCCGATGCCCATAACTTTTGATCCATAAGGAGTTACGCGGCGTACAGCATACCGTTAGATAGCTCTCCAAGTACTCTACGGCGAGGGCAGCAAGCTTGCTCGGCTATGCCTCCAAAATCGAACATTTTTATCAATATCGGAACACTTTTTTTCTTTTGCGCTGTTTTTCCATCACGGATCGTACGTCGTGAGCCGCGAAAAGGACGACAACCTAATCTATCACATTTCTATTACCAAATCCCACGGCACCTTGGGCAAGACAACTGCGCTTCACATAGAGGCTGGGCCCGCAAACCGAGGTTGTGGGGCTAAGGACAAGGTCTCCGTCGTTCCGGTGCCGATACCCTTAGATCTGTAAGGAGTAACGTGGCGCACAACATACCGTTAGAAAGCTCTCCGAGAACTCTACGATAAGGACAACAAGCCTGCTCGACTGCTCCAGTTTTTGGTGCCCAAAATTGAACATTTAATTTGTTTCAGGGCACGTTTCTTCTTTTGAGATGTTTTTCCTTCCCGGATCGTACGTCGTGTGCCGTGAAAAGGACGACAACATAATCTATCACGTTTCTATTACCGAATCCCATGGCACCTTGGGCAAGACAACTTCGCTTCACATAGATGCTGGGCCCGCAAACCGAGGGCGTGGGGCTTGGTACCAGGTCTTCGTCATTCCGATGCCCTTTACTTTTGATCCGTACAGAGTCACGCGGCGTACAACATACCGTTAAAAAGCTCTCCGAGAACTCTATGACGAGGGTAGCAAGCCTGCATTCTTGCGCCTATTTTCGGAGCCCAAAATCGAACGTTTTCATCAGTTTTGGGATAATTTTCATCTTTTGCGCTGTTTTTTTTTATCCCAGAACGTACGTCATGAGCCGCGAAAAAAGCGACAACCTAATCCATCAAATTTCTATTACCGAATCCCACGACACCTTAGGCAAGACAATTTCGCTTCACATAGAGACTGGGCCCGCAAACTAAGGGCGTGGGGCTTGGGACCAGGTCTTCGTCGCTCCGGTGACCATAACTTTTGATTCGTAAGGCGTTACGCGGCGCACAACATACCGTTGGAAAGCACTCTGAGAGATCTACGACGGAGGAAGCAAGCTTGCTCGGCTGCAATTGTTTTCGGAGCCCAAAATCGAACGTTTTCATCAGTTCAAGAAACTTTTCTTCTTTTGCGTTGTTTTTTCGTCCCGGATTATACGTCGTGAGCCGTGAAAAGGACAACAACCTAATCCATCACATTTCTATTATCGAATCCCACGGCACCTTGGGCAAGACAACTTCGCTTCACGTAGAAGCTGGGCCCGCAAACCAAGGGCATAGGGCTAGGGACCAGGTCTCCGTCGCTCCGGTGCCCATAACTTTTGATCCATAAGGATTTGCGCGTTGCACAGCTTACAGTTAGAAAGCCCTCCGAGAACCCTACGACGAGGGTAGCAAATTTGCTCGGCTTCACCAGTTTTTGGAGCCCAAAATCGAAGGTTTTCATCAGTTTTGGGATACTTTTCTTCTTTTGCTGTATTTTTTCATCCCGGATCATACGTCGTGAGCTGCGAAAAGGACGACAACCTAATCCATCACATTTCTATTACCGAATTTCATGGTACCTTGGGCAAGACAACTTCGCTTCACATAAAGGCTGGGCTCGCAAACCGAAGGCGTGGGGCTTGGGACCAGGTCTCCGTCGTTCTACTGCCCATAACTTTTGATCGTATGGAGTTACGCAGCGCACAACATACTGTTAGAAAGCTCTCCTAGAACCCTACGATGAGGGCAGCAAGCCTACTCGGCTGCACCTATTTTTGGTGCCCTATATCGAACATTTTCATCAATTTCGGGACATTTTTCTTCTTTCACGCTGTTTTTTCTTCCCGAATCGTACGTCGTGAGCAGCGAAAAGGACGACAACCTAAACCATCACATTTCTATTACTGAATCCCATGGCACCTTGGGCAAGACAACTTCATTTCACGTAGAGGCTGGGCCCGCAAACCGAGGGTGTGGGGCTTGGGACCAGGTCTCCGTCGCTCTGGTGCCCATAACTTTTGATCCGCAAGGAGTTACGCGGCGTACAATATACCGTTAGATAGCTCTCCGAGTACTCTAAGCCAAAGGCAGCAAGCCTGCTCGGCTGCGCATATTTTTGGAGCCCAAAATCGAACATTTTCATCAGTTTCGGGACACTTTTCTTTTTTTGCTCTGTTTTTCCGTCCCGGATCGTATGTCGAGAGCTGCGAAAAGGACGACAACCTAATCATCACATTTCTATTACCGAATCCTATGGCACCTTGGGCAAGACAACTTCACTTCATGTAGAGGCTGGGCTTGCAAACCGAGGGCGTGGGGCTTGGGACCAGGTCTCCGTCGCTTTGGTGCCCATAACTTTTGATCCGTAAGGAGTTACGCGGCTTATAGCATACCTTTAGAAAGCTCTACGAGAACTCTACGACGAGGGCTACAAGCCTGCTCGACTGTGCCTATTTTCGGAGCCCAAAATTGAATATTTTCATCAGTTTTAAGACACTTTTCTTCTTTTACGCTATTTTTCCATCACGGATCGTACGTCGTGAGCCCCGAAAAGGACGACAACCTAATCCGTCACATTTCTATTACCGAATCCCATGGCACCTTGGGCAAGACAACTTCACTTCACATAAAGGCTGGGCCCACAAACTGAGAGTGTGGGGCTTGGGACAAGGTCTTCGTCGCTCCGGTGCCGATAACCTTTAATCCGTAAGGAGTTACGCGGTGCACAGTATACAGTTAGAAAGCTCTTCGAGAACTCTACGACGAGGGCAGCAAGCCTGCTCAGCTACGCCAATTTTCGGAGCCCAAAACGAACATTTTCATTTGTTTCGGGACACTTTTCATCTTTTGCGGTGTTTTTTTTATCCCGGAACGTACGTCATGAGCAGCGAAAAGGGCGGCAACCTAATCCATCACATTTCTATTAACGAATCCCACGACACCTTGGGCAAGACAATTTCGCTTCAAATAGATGCTGGGCCTGCAAATCGAGGGCGTGGGGCTTGGGACCAAGTCTCCGTCGCTCCGGTGACCATAACTTTTGATCTATAAGGCGTTACGCGGCGCACAACACACCGTTGGAAAGCACTCTGAGAGCTCTACGACGTGGGAAGCAAGCTTGCTCGGCTACAATTGTTTTCTGAGCCCAAAATCGAACGTTTTCATCAGTTCGGGACACTTTTCTTCTTTTGCGCTGTTTTTCCGTCCCGAATCGGTCGTCGTGAGCCGTGAAAAGGACGACAACCTAATCCATCACATTTCTATAACCGAATCCCATGGCACCTTAGGCAAGACAACTTCGCTTCAGATAGAGGCTGGGCCCGCAAACCGAGGGTGTGAGGCTTGGGACCAGGGATCTGTCGCTCCGTTGCACATAACTTTTGATACCTAAGGAGTTACGTGGCGCACAGCATACCATTGGAAATCTCTCGGAGAGTTCTACGATGGGGGCAGCAAGCTTGGTTGGCTGCAACTATTTTTGTAGCCCAAAATCGGATGTTGTCATCAATTTCGGGACACTTTTATTCTTTTGCGCTGTTTTTCCTTCCCGGATCGTAGGTCGTGAGCTACTAAAAGGGCAACAACCTAATCTATCACATTTGTATTACTGAATCCCATGGCACCTTTGGCAAGACAACTTCAATACACGTACAGGTTGGGCCCGCATACCGAGGGCGTAGGGCTTTGGACCAGGTCTCCGTCGCTTCAGTGCCCATAACTTTTGATCCGTAAGGAGTTACGTGGCGTACAACATACTGTTAGAAAGCTCTCTGAGAACTCTACGATGAGGACTGCAAGCCTGCTATGCTGCGCCTATTTTCGGAGCCCAAACTTGAATGTTTTCATCAGTTTCGTGACACTTTTCTTCTTTTACGCTGTTTTTTCGTCCCAGATCGTACGTCGTGAGCCGCGAAAAGGACGACAACCTAATCCATTACATTCCTATTACCGAATCCCATGGCACCTTGGGCAAGACAACTTCGCTTCCCGTAGAGGCTGGGCCCGCAAACCGAGGGCGTTGGGTTGGGACCAGGTCTCCATTGTGAGGCCTGACCCCGAATAACGTGTCATACCTCGATTTACGTGCCATAGACCCCTAATTATATGACCGACCTTGGATTACATGTCCTGTCTTGATTTTCGTGCATACCTTGTCATACGTGCCTTGACCTAGAATAGTGAGCCCTAATCCCCGACTGACGTGCGATCCCTAGATATACGTGCCCTGACCTCGATGTACGTGTGTTACCTCGTTTCGTGTGCCCTAACCTTGAACTGCGTACCTTAACCTAGGTTTAAGAGTCGTACCTTGATTTACGTGCATTGCATTGAATTACATGCATTCATTTAGGATTGCGTGCATTTACTTGAAAAATATGCATTCGTCTCGTAGTTTGTGTCCTACCTCGTAGTGCGTTCCCTAGACCTAGGAAAGCGTGCCCTCACGCTAATCAAGAAAGCATCTTACACGGAGCACTAGGCTATTAAACAATCCTACAAAATCCACTATCAATATTATAATCTTAATTCAACTCGCTAGAAGACAAAAATTCACTAAACACTAGACATTCCTTATTCTTTATTCCTTATTCTTTTTGCACTTTCAAGACACAATTAAAATAATGCTCAAAGATGACAAAATTCAGATTTGAAACTAGCATTGGCCAACCACTATATGGTTTATTGCATGCATGTTTAATTCAAAATGATTCTAGACAAGTTATGACACAAAAACACTTATCAATGCATAAAAAATGCTCAAAACCACCTCAAAACTCTACCATACTCGACCAAACCACCATTGCCCATGCTAGCAATTTTAAAATCACATCTTGAAGACACAAAATCAGGAATTTTGGAAGCCCAAGGCCGAACATGCTTATCAAACTCCAAGGCCTTTGTTTTTTTTTTGTCATTTCTTTATTCTCCTCTCATCTTCTTTCTCTCCCTCTCATATTCTCTCTCTTTGTCGGCCCTAGCTGAACACTATTGCCTCCATAGCTTATCTTCATCACACCTTAGTTGAACAAGGCAAACAATCATCAAAGAAACTCAAGCAAACAAGCTAGAATTCGAAAATCACACATGCATGCCCTTTGAAGCCTTCATTTCGGCCCTAGGTGAGTTTTAAGCTTCCACTTCTTTTCTTCTTGTTCTAACCTCATCAATGTACTAAGAGATTGATCACTAGGCTAGGAAAAATAGAGATAACCAAGTTGGAATCTTGGCTAAGCAAGAAGAAGAAGAGATTTGAGCTTCAACAAGTTTTTGTGCATCTTCTTGGTTGTTTGCTAAGGTGAGGGCTAAAACCTTTTGAAAATCCTTCAAAAATCCACATGCATGCTCATAAATGTATGTCTTTGCTTCTGTACTTGAGTTATATGTTCGTTCATAAGCTTAAACAACCATGCATGGCAAGATCTTGGCTTGAAAGTGGTGATAGGTGAAGTCGGATTGTTGACAGCTCTCTGACCAGATTGTTTCGAGGTAAGTTTAGCTAGGCAAATGATGTTGAAAATGCATGAAAATTGGTAGGTGACTATTTTTGCCAGTTTTGAACATTTTTCGCAGAAATAGGCCGAAGCTAATTTTGACTCTAAGGTCTTCAAAATGGCGAATCTTTAAAATGTGTCCAAATCTGGAAATCTGGAAAAATGAAGCAGGTCTTGACAGATGCACTGACCTTGTAGAACGAACCAGATTTGACTTAGTAAATGATATCCAAAATGTATGAAATTTGGTGTGCTGCAATATTTTTTAGTTCTGGACATTTTGTCAGAAATAGACTAAGGCTGAATCTGACCCTAAGGACCTCAAAAACGTCAATTATCGAAATGTGTGCAAATCTGGACAGTTTTGTTCTATTCCACTGTTTCGGCTATATCTAATGATCCCGAACTCCAATTGATGCAAGGTTTGTTTCTGATTTTAGTTAACTTATTAAGATTTAATTTGACATCTTATTCACTGGATTTGGAGTTTGTTTGCTTATCCTATTGATTGTGAGAAAACAGCCTATTGCAGTCAGGGTTTCACTTAATGTTGTGCTTAGAAAAATTGTTGTGACTCATCTTGTTGAATTAAATGCTTGGGATTGTAGCTTCAGGATGTTGTGTGGACTGTTTTGAATGTTTGAGGATGTTGAATTAAATGATGCATGGCTTGAGATTGACTTTGAGTTGGTTTGAGGCTCAAATTGCACGAATATGCACGAATGGAAACCCTAACGACTAGATAGTTTTGCTAAGTGTTGATCATTTGGATATTGTGTGGAATTATAGGTTTAGTAGGCTGCCCGTAAATGCCTTTATAGTCCTAAATGTGATTTTGATCATTGCATGTTGGCAAATAAGCTTTTCTTGCACCCGAACCCACGTAGATGTTATTGCATGTTGAATAATCTTATTACTTGCTCACGTGGACTTCGTAATGAGTTATATGGCTTGATTTACATGTGTTACATGGCTGCCCGTTTAATGTTCATATAACTCTATATGTCCTTCAAGTGAAATTACCTGTTTTATCGTGCCCTGCCTGTTTACCTGTCAATGTGCAATCTTATGATTGTCCGAAGGCAACCTACTTTGTTGTCCTCCTAATGTGATATGTTAATGTCATAAATGTGCACTGCATACAAGGTTGCAACCTTTCCTGTCGGCGTGGTAGCGATCACGCACACCGGGCGGCATCGGGCTTGCCGGTGCACCCGTGACTACCACTGTTCCATTCCCTCTCTCGCTTGGAGGCTAGACTTCCTCGGAGAGTTGGGTCATAGGATTTCGGGGTACATCCGGAGTACACCCACCTGGCGTGTTTTGGGGATGATTTAAAGTCGGCCGCAACCACTGATTCTGAAACTGATCTGAGAGCAAAAGCTCATTGTATCCTTTTTACTATCTGTATAAGTACTCTCGCTTGGTTCCTAGAGAACCTCGGGGAGGAAAGACTGGTATTTCTGTTCCTGTACTTGTATTATTGTTATATTCATGCTTGCAAAAGGATTTCATAAGTTGAACCAGAAAATGAGTTTCAAAACCTATTTCTCGTTCCCCCTCGCTGAGTTCATAAGGACTCACCCTCTTTTATCATCTCAAGTGAAGAAGATCAAGAACAGGTACCCGAGGACGATGTACCTAACGATGAATCCTTGGAGTGATTGCCTGCTTGTGTGCTTTGCGTGATTGTGGCTACTTGTGAACTCTATGCTACCTGAAGACTATTTCTTTTATATTGCTTGCTATTTGTAATGTAAAAGACCCCTATTGTAA
The DNA here is from genome assembly GCA_037974665.1 of Ehretia macrophylla. Classification (NCBI taxonomy): domain Eukaryota; kingdom Viridiplantae; phylum Streptophyta; class Magnoliopsida; order Boraginales; family Ehretiaceae; genus Ehretia; species Ehretia macrophylla. Next base: position 49,275,053 of record CM075768.1, on the reverse strand, counting down.
TTTGGGGCCTAATTTTGGTTTGTACTGATATTGCTAGACAGACACTAGACACTACTGTGATCGTTTTACTATTATTACCGCTAGTATCTATCATATGTTATGACGTATTAGTTAAGGACTAAGTAAATGAACCTATCCAATCTTAAACAGGTACTCGCTATTAAGCTAAGACCAACAGGTACTTTTGTAACGAGGATAAACAAACAAACGAGATATAGTATCATGCTAGGTTATAAATCAAACGAGACATCGAGATAACCAATAGGTATTTCAATTGATATTAAATAGTAATCCTAGTTGGAAACGAAACTTGGGATTAGAAAAATTTAAGGCGTTTAGAGAATTAGGCCAAACCAAAGAGTCCAATTACAACCGTTATGCTGCCGGTTTTCCCGGAAAACTTTGGAGTTTAGACTAAAATGATGAGTGTTAAATCTTCATAAATGGTTAAGTATGTGACATGTCCTGAACATTAAGGTCACACCCTAGTCTAACCTTATAGGCCGGGTTGAGGCGTGACATCCGTCGCTCCGGTGCCCATAACTTTTGATCCGTAAGGAGTTACGCGGCGTACAACATACTGTAAGAAGGCTCTACGAGAACTCTACGATGAAGGCAGCAAGCCTGCTATGCTGCGTCTATTTTCAGAGCCTAAACTTGAACGTTTTCATCAGTTTCGGGACACTTTTCTTCTTTTGCGCTATTTTTTCATCCCGGATCGTACGTCATGAGTCGCGAAAAGGATGACAACCTAATCCATCACATTTCTAATACTGAATCCAATGGTACCTTGGACAAGACAACTTCGCTTAACATAGAGGCTGGGCTCGCAAACCGAGGGCGTGGGCTTGGGACCTGGTCTCCGTCGCTTCAGTGCCTGTAACTTTTGATCCGTAAGGAGTTACGCGGCGCACAACATACCGTTGGAAAGCTCTCCGAGAGCTCTACGATGGAAGCACCAAGCGACCCTAGCTTCGCCTATTTTCGGAGCCCAAAATTGAACGTTTTCATAAGTTTCGAGAAACTTTTTACTTTTGCACTATTTTTTTGTCCCGGATCGTACGTCGTGAGCTGCGAAAAGGACGACAACCTAATCCATCACATTTCTATTACCGAATCGCATGGCACCTTGGGCAAGACAACTTTGCTTCACGTAGATGCTGGGCCGGCAAACCGAGGGCGTGGGGCATGGGACCAGGTCTCCATCGCTCCGTTGCCCATAACTTTTGATCCGTAAAGAAGTTGCGTGGCGTACAGCATACTGTTAGAAAGCTCTCCGAGAACTCTACGATAAAGGCAGCAAGCCTGCTATACTGTGACTATTTTCGGAGCCCAAAATTGAACGTTTTCATCAGTTTTGGAACACTTTTCTTCTTTTACGCTGTTGTTCCGTCCCGGATCGTATGTCGTGAGCCGCGAAATGGACAACAACCTAATCCATCACATTTCTATTACCGAATTCCATGGCACCTTAGGCAAGATAACTTCACTTCACGTAGAGGCTGGGCCCGCAAATCGAGGGCGTAGGGTTTGTGACCAGGTATTCGTCGCTCTGGTGCCCATAACTTTTGATCTGTAAAGAGTTACGCGGTGCACAACATACCGTTGGAAAGCTCTCTGAGAGCTCTACGATGGGGGTAGCAAGCTTGCTCGACTGCAACTATTTTTGAAGCTCAAAATCAGACATTTTCATCAGTTTCAGGACACTTTTCTTCTTTTGCGTTGTTTTTCCGTCCTGGATCGTACATCGTGAGCCGCGAAAAGGACGAAAACCTAATCCATCACATTTCTAATACCGAATCCCACGGCACCTTGGGCAAGATAACTTCGCTTTACATAGAGGCTGGTCCCGCAAACCGAGGGTGTGGGGCTTAGGACCGGGTCCCCGTCGCTCCGGTGACCATAACTTTTGATCCGTAGAGAGTTACGCGGCGCACAGCATACCGTTGGCAAGCTCTCCGAGAGCTCTACGACGGAGGTAGCACGCCTGCTTGTTTGAGCCTATTTTCGGAGCCCAAAATCAAACATTTTCATCAGTTTCGGGACACTTTTCTTCTTTTGCGCTGTTTTTCCGTCCTGGATTGTACGTCGTGAACCGCGAAAAGGATGACAACCTAATCCATCACATTTCTATTACCGAATCCCATGAAAACTTGGGCAACACAACTTCGGTTGACATAGAGGCTAGGCCCGCAAACCGAGAGCGTGGGGCTTGGGACCATGTCTTCGTCGCTCCGGTGCCCATAACTTTTGATCCGTAAGGAGTTACGTGGCGTACAACATACTGTTAGAAGGCTCTTTGAGAACTCTACCATGAGGGCAGCAAGCCTGCTATGCTGCATCTATTTTCGGAGTCTAAACTTGATCGTTTTCATCCGTTTCGGGTCACTTTTCTTCTTTTGCGCTATTTTTCCGTCTCGGATCGTACGTCGTGAGTCACACAAAAGGACGACAACCTAATCCATCACATTTCTAATACCGAATCCAACAGTACCTTGGACAAGACAACTTCGCTTAACATAGAGGCTGGGCCCGCAAACCGAGGGCATGGGCTTGGGACCTGGTCTCCGTCGCTTCGGTGCTTGTAACTTTTGATCCGTAAGGAGTTAGGCGGCGCACAACATACCGTTGGAAAGCTCGCCGAGAGCTCTACGATGGAGGCACCAAGTGAACCTGGCTTCGCCTATTTTCGGAGCCCAAAATTGAACTTTTTCATCAGTTTCAGGAAACTTTTTACTTTTGCACTATTTTTTCATCCCGAATCGTACGTCGTGAGCCGCGAAAAGGACGACAACCTAATCCATCACATTTCTATTACCGAATCCCATGGCACCTTGGGCAAGAAAACTTCTTTTCACATAGAGGTTGGGCCAGCAAACCGAGGGCGTGGGGCTTGGGACCAGGTCTCCGTCGCTCCGGTGCGCATAACTTTTGATCCATAAGGAGTTACGCGGCGTACAACATACTGTTAGAAAGCTCTCTGAGAACTCTACGATGAGGACAACAACCCTGCTATGCTGCGCCTATTTTCGATGCCCAAACTTCAACGTTTTCATCAGTTTCGTGACACTTTTCTTCTTTTGTGCTGTTTTTCTATCCCGGATCGTACGTCGTGAGCCTCGAAAAGGACGACAACCTAATCCATCACATTTCTTTTAATGAATCCCATGGCACCTTGGGCAAGACAACTTCGCTTCACGTAGAGGCTGGGCCCGCAAACCGAGGGCGTGGGGTTGGGACCAGGTCTCCATTGCTCCGGTGCCCAAAACTTTTGATCCGTAAAGAGTTACACGGCGTATTGCATACTGTAGGAAAGATCTTCGAGAGCTCTACGATGGAGGCAGCAAGCCTGCTCGGTTGTGCGTATTTTCGAAGCCTAAAATCGAACGTTTTCATCAATTTTGGGACACTTTTCTTCTTTTGTGCTATTTTTCTGTTCCGGATCGTACGTCGTGCGCAGCGAAAAGGACGACAACCTAATTCATCACATTTCTATTACCAAATGCCATGGAACCTTGGGCAACACAACTTCGCTTAACATAGAGGCTAGTACCGCAAACCGAGGGCGTGGGGCTTGGCCCGGGTCTCCGTCGCTCCGGTGCCCATAACTTTTGATCCGTAAGGAGTTACGCGGCGTACAACATACTGTTAGAAAGCTCTTCAAGAACTCTACAATGAGGACCACAAGCCTGCTATGCTGTGCCTATTTTCGGAGCCCAAACTTGAACGTTTTCATCAGTTTCATGACACTTTTCTTCTTTTGCGCTGTTTTTTCGTCCCGGATCATACGTCGTGAGCCTCGAAAATGACGAAAACCTAATCCATCACATTTCTATTACCGAATCCCATGGCACCTTGGGCAAGAAAACTTCGCTTCACGTAGAGGCTGGGCCCGAAAACCGAGGGCGTGGGGTTGGGACCTGGTCTCCATCACTCCGGTGCCCATAACTTTTGATCCGTAAGGAGTTACGCAGCGCACATCATACCGTAGGAAAGATCTACGAGAGCTCTACTACGGAGGCAGCAAGCCTGCTCGGTTGTGCTTATTTTCGGAGCCCAAAATCGAACGTTTTCATCAATTTCGGGACACTTTTCTTCTTTTGCGCTGTTTTTCTGTCCCGGATCGTACGTCGTGAACAGCGAAAAGGACGACAACCTAATCCATTACATTTCTATTATCGAATCCCATGGCACCTTGGGCAACACTACTTCGCTTCACGTAGAGGCTAGGACCGGAAACCGAGGGCATGGGGCTTGGGACCAGGTCTCCGTCGCTCCGGTGCCCATAACTTTTGATCCGTAAGGAGTTACGCGGTATAGAGCATACTGTTAGAAAGCTCTCTGAGAACTCTACGATGAGGGCAGCAAGCCTACTATAATGCACCTATTTTCAGAGCCTAAACTTGAACATTTTCATTAGTTTCGGGACACTTTCTTCTTTTGCACTATTTTTTCCGTCCCGGATCGTACGTCGTGAGTCGCGAAAAGGACGACAACCTAATCCATCACATTTCTATTAGCGAATCCCATGGAACCTTGGGCAACACTACTTCACTTCACGTAGAGGCTAGGACCGAAAACCGAGGGCGTGGGGCTTGGGACCAGGTCTCCGTCGCTCCGGTGCCCATAACTTTTGATCCGTATGGAGTTACGCGGTATAGAGCATACTGTTAGAAAGCTCTCTGAGAACTCTACGATGAGGGCACCAAGCCTGCTATAATGCACCTATTTTCAGAGCCTAAACTTGAACATTTTCATTAGTTTCGGGACACTTTCTTCTTTTGCACTGTTTTTTTCGTCCCGGATCGTACGTCGTGAGTCGCGAAAAGGACGACAACCTAATCCATCACATTTCTATTAGCGAATCCCATGGCACCTTGGGCAACACAACTTCGATTCACGTAGAGGCTTGGCCCGCAAACCGAGGGCGTGGGGCTTGGGACTAGGTCTCCGTCGCTCCGGTGCCCATAACTTTTGATCCGTAAGGAATTACGCGACGCACTGCATACTGTAGGAAAGCTCTCCGAGACCTCTACGACAGAGGCAACAAGCCTGCTCGGTTGTGCCTATTTTTGGAGCCCAAAATCAAACGTTTTCATCAGTTTCGGGACACTTTTCCTCTTTTGCGCTGTTTTTCCGTCCCGAATCGTCCTCGTGAGCCGAGAAAAGGACGACAACCTATTCCATCACATTTCTATTATCGAATCCCATGCCACCTTAGGCAAGAAAACTTCACTTCACATAGAGGCTGGACTCGCAAACCGTGGGCGTAGGGCTTGGGACCAGGTCTCCGTCATTTCGGTGCACATAACTTTTGATCCGTAAGGAGTTACGCGGCGTACAGAATACCGTTAGAAAGCTCTTCGAGAACTCTACGTCGAGGGTAACAAACCTGCTCGGCTGCTGTCACGCCCCAACCCGACCTATAAAGGTTAGACTAGGGAATGATCTAATCATTCAAGTCATATCACGTACTTAATCGTTCAAGAGGGTTTAACACTTAACGTTTTAGCCTAAACTCCACAATTTTTCAAAAAATTGGCAGCATAACTGCTGTAATTGGGCTCTTTAGTTTGACCTAATTCTCTAAACACCTCAAAATTTTCAATCTCAATTTCATTTCCAACTAAGATTATTATTTATATCCAATCGAAACGCCTACCAGTTATCTCGAAGTCTCGTTTGATTAATAACCTAGCATGATACTATGTCCCGTTTGTTTGTCTGTCCTCGTTACAAAAGTACATGTTGATCTTAGCTTAACAATGAGTACCTGCTTAAGATTGGATAGGTTCATTTTACTTAGTCCTTACCTGATACTTCATAATCCTATGATAGATACTAGCCAATAACGATAGCAAAAATGACCATAGTAGTGTCTATCTAGTTATTATCAGTACAAGTCAAAATTAGACCCCAAATTACAACGGGGGTCTTTTACATTACAACAACAAGCATCATAAGAAATGAAATAGTCTTCAAGCAACATATTGTTCACAAAATGGCCATAGTCAAGCAAGGCACGTAGGGCAAGCAATCATTCCAAGGAATCATCGTTAGCCACGTCGTCCTCGAGTACCTGTTCTTGGTCTTCTTCACCTGAGATGATAAAAGAGTGTGAGTCCTTATGAACTCAGCGAGGGAGGAACGAGAAATAGGTTTGAAACTCATTTTTCGGTTCAACTTATGAAAACCCTTTTTTTTTTGCAAGCATGAATATATCACAAGTACATAACATAATATAAAAGTAAAAGAACACAATTACCCGTCTTTCCTCCCCGAGGTCCTCTAGGAACCAAGCGAGAGTACTTATACACATAGTGAAAAGAATACGGTGAGCTTTTGCTCTCAGTTCATGTCAGTATCAGTTGTTGCGGCCGGCTTCAGTTCATCCCCTTATCACGCCAAATGGGTGTACTCCGGATGTACCCTGAAATCCTACGACCCAACTCTCCGAGGAAGTCTAGCCCCCAAGCGAGAGAGAGAATTGGACAATGGTAGTCACGGTTGTACTGGCAAGCCTGATACCGCCCGGTGTGCGTGAACGCTACCACGCCAGAATGAAAGGTTGCAACCTTGTATGCAATGCACATTTATGACATTTAATATATCACATTGGGAGGACAACAAAGTAGGTTGCCTCCGAGCAGTCATAAGATTGCACATTGACAGTTAAACACGTGAGGCACGATATGACAAGTCAATTCACTTGAAAAGCACATGGAGTTATATGAACATTAAATGGGAAGCCATGTAACGCACGTAAATCAAGTCATATAACTCATTTCAAAGTTCACGTAATCAAATAATAAGATTATTCATCATGCAATGACATCTACGTGGGACCGGGTGCAAGAAAAGCCTACTTATCAACATGTAATCATCGAAATCATATTTAGGGCTGCAAGGGCAGCCTACTAAACACATAATCAAACACAATATCCAAAGGATCAACACTTAGCAAGTTTACCTAGTTACTAGGGTTCCAATTCGTGCTTACCCGTACGATTAAGCCCCAAGTCATCTCGTAATTAAACTCAAGCCACGCATTGATTAGTTCATATACCCTCAAGCATTCAAACAGTCCACACAACATCAAAATGCCACAATATCAAGCATTTAATACAACAAGAGAAGCTACAATAGTTTTTCTAAGCATTTCACTAAGTGAAACCCTCACTGCAATGGACTGTTTTCTCACAATCATTAAGACAAGCAAACAATATCCAATTCTAGTGAATAATATGTCAAATTAAAGCTTAAGGGGTGAACTAAATTCAGAAACAAACCTCGCATCATTTGGAGTTCGGGTTCAATAGTTATAGTCAAAACAGTGAGACTACACAAAACTGTCCAGATTTGCACACATTTCAATACTTGTCGTTTTTTAGGGTCTTAAGTTCAGATTTAGCCGTAGTCCATTTCTGACAAAATGTCCAGAACTGAAAAATCTAGCTGAACACCAAATTTCATGCATTTTGGATATCATTTACTAAGTCAAAACTGGTTCGTTCTACAAGGTCAGTGAATCTGCCAAAACTTGCTTCATTTTTCCAGACTTTCCAGATTTGGACACATTTTTATAATTAGCCATTTGGAGGATCTTAGAGTCGAAATTAGCTTTGACCTATTTCTGCTAAACGTGTTCAGAACTGGAAAAACTTGTTACCTACCAATTTTCACGCATTTTCAACATCATTTACCTAGTCAAAATTACCTCGTACCAACAAGGCAGAAGGCTGTCACATACCCGATTTCGTCTATCATCACATTCTAGCCAAGAATCTTGCCATGCATGTTTATAAAAACTCATGAACACACATATATCTCAAGTACAGAAGTAAAGATAGACATTTAAGGGCATGCATGTGGTTTTTTGAAAGATTTTCAAGTTTTAGCCCTCACCTTAGCAAGACAACAAAGAAGATGCTCAAACTCTTGGTGAAGCACAAAGTTGATACTTTTCCTTGCTTAGCCGAGAGACAACTTGGGATTTCTCTAATTTCCTAGCTTAGTAACCAAGTTCTTAGTAGGTGCATGTGGTTAGAACAAGAAGAAAAGAAATGGAAGCTAGCAAACTCACCTAAGCCGAAATGGAGGTTCAAAGAGCTTGCATGTGTGTTTCTTGCAACCTAGCTTGCTTAGTCGAGCTCCCTAGCTTCTTGCATGCCTTGATGAACCATGGAGTGATGATGTTAAGCTATGGAGTGTAGAAACTCAGCCAAGGCCGAGAGAGAGAGAAGAAATGGGAGAGGAATGAGAGGAAATGAAGGAAAATGAATGAAAATGAAAAGCTTTGTTAGGCAAAGGTGCTTGTCGGCCTAGGGCTTGCAAAAATCTGATTTTGTGTCTTCAAGAAGCATCATTTGAAATGTCTAGCATGGGCAAGGAGCTTGTGTCGAGATTTGGAGCTTTGAGGAGGGTTTTGAGCTAAATTTTTTTATTGCTTTGCGTCATAGAATTGTCATAGAATGTTTGGGTTCAATATGAATTATGCAAGCAAGCACATATGCACACAAGGTGGTCGGCCAAGGCAATTCAAGAATCTGAATTTTTTGCCTTGTTCAAGGCTTATTTTATTGTGTATTTGGGATATGCAAAAAATAAAGAATAAAGAATAAAGAATGTCTAACTTTTTGTGAGATTTTGTCTTCTAGTGAGTTGAATTAGTAATTTAATATTAGTTAGTGGGATTGGTAGGATTAATTAATGACCTAGTACTTCGTGTAAGATACTTTCTTGATTAGCATGAGGGCACGCTTTCCTAGGTTTTGGGCACGCACTACGAGGCAAGGAACGAACTATGAGACGAATGCACGTTTCCCAAGTAAATGCACACAACCCTAAATGAATGGACGTAATTCAATGCAAGGCACACAAAATGAAACTCAATTCTTAAATCTAGGTCAAGGCACGCAAATCTAGGTTAGGCATACGAAATGAGGTATTGCACACAAATCGAGGTCGGGCCTTACAGCTGCGCCTGTTTTAGGAGCCCAAAATCGATCGTTTTTATCAGTTTCGGGACACTGTTCTTCTTTTGCGCTGTATTTCCATCCCGGATCGTACGTCGTGAGTCGCGAAAAGGATGACAACCTAATCCATCACATTTCTAATACTGAATCCCACGGCACCTTGGGCAAGACAACTTCGCTTCACATAGAGGTTGGGCCAACAAACCAAGGGCGTGGGGCTTGGGACCAGGTCTCCGTTGCTCTGGTGCCCATAACTTTTGATCCGTAAGGAGTTACGCGGCGTATAACATACTATTAGAAAGCTCTCCGAGAACTCTACGATGAGGACAACAAGCCTGCTATGTTGCGCCTATTTTCGGAGCCCAAACTTGAATGTTTTCATTAGTTTCGTGACACTTTTCTTCTTTGCGCTGTTTTTTCGTCCCGGATCGTACGTCGTGAGCCACGAAAAAGACGACAACCTAATCCATGAGATTTCTACTACCGAATCCCATGGCACCTTGGGTAAGACAACTTCGCTTCACGTAGAGGCTCGGCCCACAAACCGAGGGCGTGGGATTGTGACCTGGTCTCCATCGCTCCGGTGCCCATAACTTTTGATCCGTAAGGAGTTACGCGGCGCACAGCATACCATAGGAAAGATCTCCGAGAGCTCTACGATGGAGGCAGCAAGCCTGCTCGGTTGTGCCTATTTTCGGAGCCCAAAATCGAACGTTTTCATCAATTTCGGGACACTTTTCTTCTTTTGCGCTGTTTTTTCGTCCTGGATCGTACGTCATGAGCAGCGAAAAGGACGACAACCTAATCCATCACATTTCTATTACCGAATCCTATGGCACCTTGGGCAACACAACTTCGCTTCATGTAGAGGCTAGGCCCGTAAACCAAAGGCGTGGGGGCTTGGGACCAAGTCTCCGTCGCTCCGGTGCCCATAACTTTTGATCCGTAAGGCGTTACGCGGCGTACAGCATACTGTTAGAAAGCTCTCCGAGAACTCTACGATGAGGGCAGCAAGCCTGCTATGCTGCACCTATTTTTGGAGCCTAAACTTGAACGTTTTCATCAGTTTCGGGACACTTTTATTCTTTTGCTCTGTTTTTCAGTCCCGGATCGTACGTCGTGAGCCGAGAAAAGGACGATAACCTAATCCATCACATTTCTATTAGCGAATCTCATGGCACCTTGGGCAAGACAACTTCGCTTCACGTAGAGGCTGGGCTAGCAAACCGAGGGCATAGTGCTTGGGACCAAGTATCCGTCACTTCGGTGCCCATAACTTTTGATTCGTAAGGAGTTACGCGGCGTACAACATACCATTAGAAAGCTCTCCGAGAACTCTACGTCGAGGGTAGAAACCTGCTCAGCTGCGCTTGTTTTCAGAGCCCAAAATTGATCGTTTTCATCAATTTCGGGACACTTTTCTTCTTTTGCGCTGTTTTTTTGTCCCGGATCGTACTTCGTGAGTCGCGAAAAGGACGACAACCTAATCCATCACATTTCTAATGCCGAATCCCACGGCACCTTAGGCAAGGCAACTTCTCTTCACATAGAGGTTGGGCCCGCAAATCGAGGGCGTGGGGCTTAGGACCAGGTCTTCGTCGCTCCGGTGCCCATAACTTTTGATCCGTAAGGAGTTACGCGGCGTACAGCATACTGTTAGAAAGCTCTCCGAGAACTCTACGATGAGAACAACAATCCTGCTATGTTACGCCTATTTTCGGAGCCCAAACTTGAACGTTTTCATTAGTTTCATGACAATTTTCTTCTTTGTGCTGTTTTTCCGTCCCAGATCGTACGTCGTGAGTCGCGAAAAGGACGACCACCTAATCCATCACATTTCTAATACCGAATCCCACGGCACCTTGGGCAAGACAACTTTGTTTCACATAGAGGTTGTGCCCGCAAACCGAGGGCGTGGGGCTTGGGACCAGGTCTCCGTCGCTCCGGTGCCCATAACTTTTGATCCGTAAGGAGTTATGCGGCGTACAACATACTGTTAGAAAGCTCTCTGAGAACTCTACGATGAGGACAACAAGCCGGCTATGTTGCACCTATTTTCGGAGCCCAAACTTGAACGTTTTCATCAGTTTCATGACACTTTTCTTCTTTTGTGCTGTTTTTTCGTCCCGGATCGTACGTCGTGAGCAACGAAAAAGTCGACAACCTAATCCATCACATTTCTATTACCGAATCCCAAGGCACCTTGGGCAAGACAACTTCGCTTCACGTAGAGGCTGGGCCCGCAAACCGAGGGCGTGGGGTTGGGACCTGGTCTCCATCGCTCCGGTGCCCATAACTTTTGAACCATAAGGAGTTACGTGGCGCACAACATACCGTAGGAAAGATCTCCGAGAGCTCTACGACGGAGGCAGCAAGCCTGCTCGATTATGCCTCTTATCGGAGCCCAAAATCGAACGTTTTCATCAATTTTGGGACACTTTTCATCTTTTGCGCTGTTTTTCCATCACGGATTGTACGTCGTCAGTCGCGAAAAGGACGACAACCTAATCCATCACATTTCTATTATCGAATCCCATGGCACCTTGGGCAAGACAACTTCGCTTCACGTAGAGGCTAGGCCCGCAAACTGAGGGTGTGGGTCTTGGGACCAGATCTTCGTCGCTCCGGTGCCCATAACTTTTTATCCGTATGGAGTTACGCGGCGTACAGCATACTGTTAGAAAGCCCTCCGAGAACTCTACGTTGAGGGTAGGAAGCCTGCTATGCTGCGCCTATTTTCGGAGCCTAAACTTGAATGTTTTTCCGTCCCGGATCGTATGTCGTGAGTCGCGAAAAGGACGACAACGTAATCCATCACATTTCTATTACCGAATCCCTTGGCACCTTGGGCAACACAATTTCGCTTCACGTAGAGGCTAGGCCCGCAAACCGAGGGCGTGGGGCTTGGGACCGGTCTCCGTTGCTCCGGTGCCAATAAGTTTTGATTCGTAAGGAATTACGCGGCGCACTGCATACCGTAGGAAAGCTCTCCGAGAGCAGTACGACAGAGGCAGCAAGCCTGCTCGATTGTGCCTATTTTTGGAGCCCAAAATCGAACGTTTTCATCTATTTTGGGACACTTTTCTTCTTTTACGTTGTTTTTCCATCCCGGATCGTACCTCGTGAGCCGCAAAAAGGATAACAACCTAATCCATCACATTTCTATTACCGAATCCCATGGCACCTTGGGCAAGACAACTTCGCTTCACGTAGAGGCTGGGCCCGCAAACCGAGGGCGTGGGGCTTGGGACCAAGTCTCCGTCGCTCCGATGCCATTAATTTTTTATCCATAAGGAGTTACGCGGAATACAACAAACCGTTAAAAAGCTCTCCGAGAACTCTACGATGAGGGCAGCTAGCCTACTAGGCTACGCCTGTTTTCGGAGCCCAAAATCGAACGTTTTGAGCAGTTTTGGGATACTTTTATTCTTTTGCGCTGTATTTTCATCACGGATCGTACGTCGTGAGCCGCAAAAAGTACGACAACCTAATCCATCACATTTCTATTACCGAATCCCACGGTACTTTGGGCAAGACAACTTCGGTTCACATAGAGGTTGGGCCCGCAAACCGAGGGCGTGGGGCTTGGGACAAGGTCTCCGTCACTCCGGCGCCCATAACTTTTGATCCGTAAGGAGTTACGCGGCGTACAACATACTGTTAGAAAGCTCTTCGAGAACTCTACGATGAGGACAACAAGCCTGCTATGCTGCGCCTATTTTCGGTGCCTGAACTTTAACGTTTTCATCAGTTTTGTGACACTTTTCTTCTTTTGCGCTGTTTTTTCATCCCGCATCGTACGTCGTGAGCCTCGAAAAGGACGATAACCTAATCCATCAGATTTCTATTACCGAATCCCAGGGTACCTTGGGCAAGACAACTTCGCTTCACGTAGAGGCTCGGCCCGCAAACCGAGGGTGTGGGGTTGGGACCTGGTCTCCATCGCTCCGGTGCCCATAACTTTTGATCCGTAAGGAGTTACGCGGCGCACAGCATACCGTAGGAAAGATCTCCGAGAGCTCTACGACGGAGGCAGCAAGCCTGCTCGGTTGTGCCTATTTTCGATGCCTAAAATCAAACGTTTTCATCAATTTCGGGACACTTTTTTTCTTTTGCGTTATTTTTTCGTCCTGGATCATACGTCGTGAGCAGCGAAAAGGACGACAACCTAATCTATCATATTTCTATTACCGAATCCCATGGCACCTTGGGCAACACAACTTCGCTTCCTGTAGAGGCTAGGCCCGCAAACCGAGGGCGTGTGTGATTGGGACCAGGTCTCCGTCGCTCCAGTGCCCATAACTTTTGATCCGTAAGGAGTTACGCGGCGTACAACATACTGTTAGAAAGCTCTCCGTGAACTCTACGATGAGGGCAGCAAGCCTGCTTTGCTGTGCCTATTTTCGGAGCCTAAACTTGAACGTTTTCATCAGTTTCGGGACACTTTTCTTCTTTTGCGTTGTTTTTCCGTCCCAGATCGTACGTCATGAGCCAAGAAAAGGACAACAACCTAGTCCATCACATTTTTATTAGCGAATCACATGGCACCTTGGGCAAGATAACTTCGCTTCACGTAGAGGCTGGGCTCGCAAACCGAGGGCGTAGGCTTGGGACCAGGTCTTCGTCGTTTCGGTGCCCATAACTTTTGATCAGTAAGGAGTTACGCGGCTTACAGCATACCATTAGAAAGCTCTCCTAGAACTCTACGTCGAGGGTAGCAAACCTACTCGGCTGCGCTTGTTTTCGGAGCCAAAAATCGATCATTTTCATCAATTTCGGGACTCTTTTATTCTTTTGCGCTGTTTTTCCATCCCGGATCGTACTTCGTGAGTTGCGAAAAGGACGACAACCTAATCCATCACATTTTTAATACCGAATCCTATGGCACCTTGGGCAAGACAACTTCTCTTCACATAGAGGTTGGGCCCACAAATCGAGGGCGTGGGGCTTAGGACCAGGTCTCCGTCGCTCCGGTACCTATAACTTTTGATCTGTAAGGAGTTACACGGCGTACAACATACTGTTAGAAAGCTCTCTGAGAACTCTACGATGAGGACAACAATCCAGCTATGTTACGCCTATTTTCGGAGCCCAAACTTGAACGTTTTCATCATTTTCATGACACTTTTCTTCTTTTGCGTTGTTTTTTCATCCCGGATCGTACGTCGTGAGTCGCGAAAAGGACGACAACCTAATCCATCACATTTCTAATACCGAATCCCACGGCAGCTTGGAAAAGAAAACTTCGTTTCACATAGAGGTTGGGCCCGCAAACTGAGGGCGTGGGGCTTGGGACCAGGTCTCCGTCGCTCCGGTGCCCATAACTTTTGATCCGTAAGGAGTTACGCGGCGTATAACATACTATTAGAAAGCTCTCCGAGAACTCTACGATGAGGACAACAAGCCTGCTATGTTGCGCCTATTTTCGGAGCCCAAACTTGAATGTTTTCATTAGTTTCGTGACACTTTTCTTCTTTGCGCTGTTTTTCCGTCTTGGATCGTACGTCGTGAACTGCGAAAAGGACGACAACCTAATCCATCAGATTTCTATTACCGAATCCCATGGCACCTTGTGCAAGACAACTTCGCTTCATGTAGAGGCTGGGCCCGCAAACCGAGGCGTGGGGTTGGGACCTGGTCTCCATCGCTCCGGTGCCCATAACTTTTGATCCGTAAGGAGTTACGCGGCGCACAGCATACCATTGGAAGGCTCTCTGAGAGCTCTACAACAAGTGCAGCAAGCCTGATCGGTTGCACCTTTTTTCGGAGCCCAAAATTGAACATTTTCATCAATTTCGGGACACTTTTCTTCTTTTGCGCTATTTTTTCGTCCCGAATCGTACGTCGTGAGCAGCGAAAAGGACGACAACCTAATCCATCACATTTCTATTACCGAATCCCATGGAACCTTGGGCAACACAACTTCACTTTACGTAGAGGCTAGGCCCGCAAACCGAGGGCGTGGGACTTGGGACCAATCTGCGTTGCTCCGGTGCCAATAACTTTTGATCCGTAAGGAATTACGCGGAGCACTGCATACCGTAGGAAAGCTCTCCGAGAGCTCTACGACAGAGGCAGCAAGCTTGCTCGGTTGTACCTTTTTTCGGAGCCCAAAATCGAACGTTTTCATCTATTTTGGGACACTTTTATTCTTTTGCACTGTTTTTCGGTCCCGGATCGTACGTCGTGAGCCGCGAAAAGGACGACAACCTAATCGATCACATTTCTATTACCGAATCACATGGAACCTTGGGCAAGACAACTTCGCTTCACGTAGAGGCTCGACCTACAAACCGAGGGCGTGGGGCTTGGGACCAGGTCTCCGTCGCTCCGATGCCCATAATTTTTGATCCATAAGGAGTTACGCGGCATACAACATATCGTTAGAAAGCTCTCCGAGAACTCTACGAAGAGGGTAGAGAGCCTACTAAGCTGCTCCTGTTTTTGGAGCCCAAAATTGAACGTTTTCAGCAATTTTGGGATACTTTTCTTCTTTTGCGCTGTTTTTTCATCTCGGATCGTACGTCGTGAGCCGCGAAAAGTACGACAACCTAATCCATCACATTTCTATTACCGAATCTCACGGCACCTTGGGCAAGACAACTTCGCTTCACATAGAGGCTGGGCCCGCAAACCGAGGGCGTGGTGCTTTGGACCAAGTCTCCGTCACTCCGGTGCCCATAACTTTTGATCCGTAAGGAGTTACGTGGCGCACAACATACCCTTGGAAAGCTCTCTGAGAGCTCTACGACTGTAGAATCAAGCCTGCTCAGCTGCAACTATTTTCGGAGCCCAAAATCTGACATTTTCATCAATTTCAGGATACTTTTCTTCTTTTGCGTTGTTTTTCCGTCCCGGATTGTACGTCGCGAGCTACGAAAAGGACGACAACCTAATCCATCACATTTCTATTCCCGAATCCCATGGCACCTTGGGCAAGACAACTTGGCTTCACATAGAGCCTGGGCCCACAAACCGAGGGCGTAGGACTTGGGACCAGGTCTCCGTCGCTCCGGTCCCCATAACTTTAGATCCGTAAGGAGTTACGCGGCACACAGTATGCCGTTAGAAAGCTCTCTGAGAACTCTACAATGAGCGCTACAATCCTGATTGGCTGTGCCTGTTTTCGGAGCCCAAAATCGAACATTTTCATCAATTTCGGGACACTTTTCTTCTTTGGCGTTGTTTTTCCGTCCCGGATCGTACGTCGTGAGCCGCGAAAAGGACGACAACCTAATCCATCACATTTCTATTACCGAATCCCATGGCACCTTGGGCAAGACAACTTCACTTCACAAAGATGCTGGGCCCGCAAACTGAGGGCGTTGGGTTTAGGACCAGGTCTCCGTCGTTCCGGTGCCCATAACTTTTGATCCGTAAGGAGTTACGCGGCATACAGCATACCGTTATATAGCTCTCCAAGTACTCTACGACGAGGGCAGCAAGCTTGCTCGGCTGCGCCTTTTTTCGGAGCCTAAAATCGAATATTTTCATTAGTTTCGGGACACTTTTCTTCTTTTGCGCTGTTTTTCCGTCCTGGATCGTACGTCGTGTGCCGCGAAAAGGATGACAACCTAATCCTTCACATTTCTATTACCCAATCCCATGGCACCTTGGGCAAGACAATTTCAATTCACGTAGAGGCTGGGCCCGCAAACCGAGGGCGTGGGGCTTGGGACCAGGTCTCCGTCGCTCCGGTGCCCATAACTTTTGATCCGTAAGGAGTTACGCAGCCTATAGCATACCTTTAGAAAGCTCTCCGAGAACTCTACGACGAGGGCAGCAAGCCTGCTCGGCTATGCTTGTTTTTGGAGCCCAAAATTGAACATTTTCATCAGCTTCGGGACATTTTTCTTCTTTTACGCTATTTTTCTGTCACGGATCGTACGTCGTGAGCCGTGAAAAGGACTACAACCTAACCTATCACATTTCTATTACCGAATCCCATGGCACCTTGTTCAAGACAATTTCGCTTCACATAGAGGCTGGGCCCGCAAACTGAGGGTATAAGGCTTGGGACAAGGTCTCCGTCGCTCCGGTGCCGATAACCTTTGATCCGTAAGGAGTTACGCGACGCACAGCATACCGTTAGAAAGATCTCTGAGAACTCTACGACAAGGGCAGCAAGCTTGCTCGACTGTGCCAGTTTTCGGAGCCCAAAATTGAACATTTTTATCTGTTTCGGGATGTTTTTCTTCTTTTGTGCTATTTTTTCGTCCCAGATCGTACGTCGTGAGCCGCGAAAAGGACGACAACATAATCCATCGTATTTCTATTACCGAATCCCATGGCACCTTGGGCAAGACAACTTTGCTTCACATAGATGCTGGGCCCACAAACTGAGGGCGTGGGGTTGGGGACCAAGTCTCCGTCGTTCCGGTGCCCTTTACTTTTGATCCGTACGGAGTTACGCGACGTACAACATACCGTTAGAAAGCTCTCCGAGAACTCTACGACGAGGGTAGCAAGCTTGCGTTCTTGCACCTATTTTCAAAGCCCAAAATCGAATGTTTTCATCTGTTTCGGGACACCTTTCATCTTTTGTGCTTTTTTTTTTTTTTTCCGGAACGTACATCATGAGCCGCGAAAGGGGAGACAACCTAATCCATCACATTTCTATTACCGAATCCCACGACACCTTGGGCAAGACAATTTCGCTTCACATACCGGCTGGGCCCGCAAACCAAGGGCGTTGGGCTGGGGACCAGGTCTCCGTCGCTTCGGTGACCATAACTCTTGATCCGTAAGGTGTTACGCGGCGCACAACATACCGTTGGAAAGCACTCTGAGAGCTTTACGACAGGGGAAGCAAGCTTGCTCGGCTGCAATTGTTTTCAGAGCCTAAAATCGAACATTTTCATTAGTTCAGGACACTTTTCTTCTTTTGCGCTGTTTTTCTGTCCCGAATCGTACGTCGTGAGCCGTGAAAAGGAAGACAACCTAATCTATCACATTTCTATTACCGAATCCCACGGCACCTTGGGCAAGACAACTTCGCTTCACATAGAGGCTGGGCCCGCAAACCGAGGGCGTGGGGCTTGGGACCAGGTCTCCGTTGCTCCGGTGCCCATAACTTTTGATCTGTAAGGATTTATGCGGCTTACAGCATACAGTTAGAAAGCTCTCCGAGAACTCTACGACGAGGGCACAAGTTTGGTAGGTTTCACCAATTTTCGGAGCCCAAAATCGAACGTTTTCATCAGTTTTTGGACACTTTTCTTCTTTTGCGCTATTTTTTCGTCCCGAATCGTACGTCGTGAGCTGTGAAAAGGACGACAACCTAATCCATCATATTTCTATTACCGAATCCCACGGAACCTTGGGCAAGACAACTTCGCTTCACATAGAGGCTAGGCCAGCAAACCGAGGGCGTGGGGCTTGTGACCAGGTCTCCGTCGCTCCGGTGCCCATAACTTTTGATCTGTAAGGAGTTACGCGGAGCACAACATACCGTTGGAAAGCTCCCTGAGAGCTTTACGACGGGGATAGCAAGTCTGCTCAGCTGCAACTATTTTCGGAACCTAAAATCGAACATTTTCATCAGTTTCGGGACATTTTTCTTCTTTTGCGCTGTTTTTCCGTCCCGGATCATTCGTCGTGGGCTGCGAAAAGGACGACAACATAATCCATCACATTTCTATTACCGAATCCTATGGCACCTTGGGCAAGACAACTTCGCTTCACATAAACGCTGGGCCAGCAAACCGAGGGCGTGGGGCTTGGGACCAGGTCTCCGTCGCTGCACTGCCTATAACTTTTGATCGTATGGAGTTACGTGGCGCACAGCATACTGTTAGAAAGCTCTCTGAGAACTATACGACAAGGGCAGCAAACCTACTCGGCTGCACCTGTTTTCGGTGCCCAAAATCGAACATTTTCATCAATTTCGGGACATTTTTCTTCTTTTGCGCTGTTTTTCAGTACCGGGTCGTACGTCGTGAGCCGCGAAAAGGACGACAGCTTAATCCATCACATTTCAATTACCGAATCCCATGGCACCTTGGGCATGGAAACTTCGCTTCACGTAGAGGCTGGGCCCGCAAACCGAGGGTGTGGGGCTTGAGACCAAGTCTCCGTCGCTCCGGTGCCTATAACTTTTGATCCGTAAGGAGTTATGCGGCGCACAGCATACCGTTGGAAAGCTCTCCGAGAGCTTTACGGCGAAGGTAGTAAGCCTGCTCAGTTGTGCCTATTTTCAGAGCCCAAAATCGATCGTTTTCATCAGTTTCGGGACACTTTTCTTCTTTTGCACTGTTTTTCTGTCTCAGATCATACATCATGAGCCGCGAAAAGGACGACAACCTAATCCATCACATTTCTATTACCGAATCCCATGGCACATTGGGCAAGACTGTCAAGCCCCGACCCGACCTATAGAGGTTAGACTAGGGAGTGATCTATACATTCAAGTCTTTTCACGTACTTAATCGTTCAAGAAGGTTTAACACTTAACGTTTAGCCTAAATTCCACAAATCCTCTGGAAAACCGGTAGCATAACGGCTGTAATTGGGCTCCTTAGTTTGACCTCATTTTCTAAAGGCCTCAAAACTTTCAATCTCAAATTCATTTCCAATTAAGATTACTATTTATCATCAATTGAAACGTCTACTAGTTATCTCAAAGTCTCATTTGATTAATAACCTAGCATGATACTATGTCTCGTTTGTTTGTTAATCCTCGTTACAAAAGTACCTGTTGATCTTAGCTTAACAATGAGTACCTGCTTAAGATTGGATAGATTCATTTGACTTAATCCTTACCTGATACTTCATAATCCTACGATAGATACTAGCCAGTAACGATAGCAAAAATGACCATATTAGTGTCTATCTAGTTATGATCAGTACAAGCTAAAATTAGACCCCAAATTACAACGGGGGTCTTTTACAATACAATAACAAGCAACATAAGAAATGAAATAGTCTTCAAGCAACATATCGTTCACAAAATGGCCATAGTCAAGTAAGGCACGTAGGGCAAGCAATCATTCCAAGGAATCATCATTAGGCATGTTGTCCTCGGGTACCTGTTCCTGGTCTTCTTCACCTGAGATGATAAAAGAGGGTGAGTCCTTATGAACTCAGCGAGGGGGGAACGAGAAATAAGTTTTGAAACTCATTTTTCGGTTCAACTTATGAAAACCCTTTGCAAGAATGACATATATCACAAGTAAGTACATAATGTAATATAACAGTAAAAGAACACAATTACCCGTCTTTCCTCCCCGAGGTCCTCTAGGAACCAAGCGAGAGTACTTATACACATAGTGAAAAGGATATTGTGAGCTTTTTGCTCTCAGTTCATTTCCAGTATCAGTTGTTGCGGCCGACTTCAAATTATCCCCTTATCACGCCAAATGGGTGTACTCGGGATGTACTCCGAAATCCTACGACCCAACTCTCCGAGGAAGTCTAGCCCCCAAGCGAGAGAGGGAATTGGACAATGGTAGTCACGGTTGCACTGTCAAGCCCGATACCGCCCAGTGTGCGTGAATGCTACCACGCCAGAATGAAAGGTTGCAACCTTGTATGCAATGCACATTTATGACATTTAATATATCACATTTGGAGGACAACAAAGTAGGTTGCCTCCGAGCAGTCATAAGATTGCACATTGACAAGTAAACACGCGAGGCACGATATGATAGGTAATTTCACTTATAAGCACATGGAGTTATATGAGTATTAAACGGGCAGCCCTGTAACACATGTAAATCAAGTCATATAACTCATTTCGAAGTTCATGTTATCAAATAATAAGATTATTCAACATGCAACGACTTTCACGTGGGACCGGGTGCAAAAAAGGCCTACTTGTCAACATGTAATCATCGAAATCATGTTTAGGGCTATGAGGGCAACTACGGGCAGCCTACTAATTACATAATTAAACACGATATCCATAGGATCAACACTTAGCGAGTTTTTCCTAGTCATTAGGGTTTAATTTCATGCTCACCCGTGCGATTAAGCCCTAAATTGTCACGTGATTAAACTCAAGCCATGCATTGATTAATTCAAACACCCTCAAGCATTCAAAACATTCTACACAACATCCCAATGCCACAATCCCAAGCATTTAATACAACAAGAGAAGTTACAATAATTTTCAAGGTAAATCACAAGATGAAAATCTCACTGCAATGGTATGTTTTCTCACAATCATTGAGACAAGCAAACAAACTCCAATTCCAGTAAACAAAATGTCAAATTAAATCTTGAGGAGTGAACTAAATCCAGAAACAAACCTCGCATCATTTGGAGTTCGGGTTCAAGAGTTATAGCCAAAAACACTGAGACTATGCAAAACTGTCCAGATTTGCACACATTTCAATACTTGTCATTTTTGAGGGCCTTAGGGTCAGATTTAGCCTTAGTCCATTTCTGACAAAAATTTCCACAACTGAGAAATCTTGCAGCATACCAAATTTCATGCATTTTGGATATCATTTACTAAGTCAAAACTGGTTCGTTCTATAAGGACAGTGAATCTGCCAAACCTGCTTCATTTTCCCAGATTTTTCAAGATTTGGACACATTTTGATATTTTGCCATTTTCAGCACCTTAGAGTCAAAATTAGCTTTGGCCTATTTCTTCGACAAATTCTCAGAACTGGAAAAACTAGTTACCTACCAATTTTCATGCATTTTCAACCTCATTTACCTGGTCAAAATCCCCCACACCAAAAAGACAGAAGGCTGTCCCATACGCGATTTCATCTATCATCACATTCTAGCCAAATGTCTTGCCATGCATGTTTACAAAAGCTCATGAACACACATATATCACAAGTACAGAAGTAAAAATAGACATTTAAAGGCATGCATGTGGTTTTTGAAAGCTTTTCAAGAAGTTTTAGCCCACACCTTAGCAAGACAACAAAGAAGATGCACAAACTCTAGATGAAGCACAATAACAACTCTTCTCCTTGCTTAGCCGAGAGACAACTTGGGATTTCTCTAATTTCCTAGCTAAGTTACCATGTTCTTAGTAGGTGCATGTGGTTAGAACAAGAAGAAAAGAAATGGAAGCTAACAAACTCACCTAAGCCGAAATGGATGTGCTAAAGGCTTGCATGTGCGTTTCTTTGCTTCTAGCTTTGCTTGGTCGAGCTCCTAAGTAGCTTGGAGGTCTTGAAGAGCCTTAGGATGAAGAACTTAGCTATGGAGTCTACAAATTCAGCTAGGGCCGAGAGAGAGAGAGAAGAAATGAGAGAAAGAGAAAAAGAATGAAACAAAAATGAAAGCTTGATGGGTATTGATGCTTGTCGGCCTAGGGCCTTGTAAAATCTGATTTTGTGTCCTCAAGAGGCATGTTTGAATTGTCCTAGCATGGGCAAGGGAATGTGTGTCGAGATTGGAGCATTGGGGAGGGTTTTTGAGCCATTTTTTATTGCTTTGTGTCATAGAATGTTTAGGTACAAAATTTGAAATTGCAATGCATGCACAAATGCAAGAGGTGGTCGGCCAAGGCATTGCAAAATTCTGAATTTTTGTCATCTTTTGAGCATTATTTAATTGTGTGTTTGGGATATGCATAGAATAAAGAATAAAGAATAAAGAATAAAGAATGTCTAGCTTTTTGTGAGATTTTGTCTTTTAGTGGGTTGAATTAGCAATTTAATATTAGTTAGTGGAGTTTATAGGATTAATTAATGACCTAGTGTTTCGTGTAAGATTCTTTCTTGATTAGCGTGCGGGCACGCTTTCCTAGGTTTAGGGCACGCACTACGAGGTAAGGCACGAACTACGAGACGAATGCACGTTTCCCGAGTAAATGCACGCAACCCTAAATGTATGCACGTAATTCAATGCAAGGCACACAAAATGAAACACAATTCTTAAACCTAGGTCAAGGCACGCAAATCTAGGTTAGGCACACGAAACGAGGTATTGCACGTAAATCGAGGTCGGGCCTCACATCCTCCTCTCCTTAAAAGAATTTCGTTCTGAAATTCAATATTACCTTTGAAATAAAGCTGGATATTGTTGCTCCATCTGGTCTCGCCTTTCCCACGTTGCTTCTTCAACTCCATGATGATCCTACAACACTTTCACCATCGGTATAGATTTGTTGCGCAACTCCCGATCTTGCTGGTCTAGGATCCGAATGGGCTTCTCTTCATAAGACAAGTTCTCCCAAAGCTGCAACGGCTCTGGCTCCAAGATATGCGATGGATCAGGATGATACTTCCGCAGCATCGAAACATGAAAGATGTCGTGAATATTGGAGAGGTTTTGGGGTAGCTCCAGGCGATACGCCAATTTGCCAACTTTCTCAATTATCTCGAATGGTCCTACAAACCTCCGGCTCAACTTTCCACCCTTGCCAAGTTTAATCAGTCCCCTCCGAGGTGATATCTTCAAGAACACCTTGTCGCCGACCTCAAACTCTAGGCTCCGTCTCCGTCGGTCTGCATAACTTTTCTGCCTGCTCTAGGCGGTAAGCATCCGTTTCTGGATGAGGTGGATATTATCAACAGTCTTCATAAGTTCAGGTAGAAGGGTTGGGTCAAAAGTCCTCGTCTCACCTACTTCATCCCAGTAAATTGGGGATCGACACTTACGCCCATACAATGCCTCAAATGGGGCCATCCCGATAGTGGCCTGATAATTATTATTATAAGCAAATTCCGCTAAAGACAGATATTTCTCCCAACCTTCCCCGAAGTCTAAAACACACGCCCTTAGCATATCCTACAGAATCTGAATAGTTCTCTAAGATTGTCCATCAGTCTGAGGGTGATAAGCCGTGCTGAAACTCAACTTCGTTCCCAAAGCTTCTTGCAGTCTCTTCCAAAATCGGGACGTAAAACGAGGATCCCTATCCGATACAATACTCACAGGTATCCCGTGCAATCTTACAATCTCCGCCACATACATATCTCCCAATTTCTCAGGACTATCCTCCTTGTTCATTGGTAAGAAGTGCGCTGACTTGGTCAATCTATCCACTATGACCCAAACGGCGTCATGACCTTTTTGTGACCTGGGCAGGTCCATGACAAAGTCCATAGTTATATGTTCCCATTTCCATTGAGGAATTTCCAACGGCTGAAGTAAACCTGCTAGTCGCTGATGTTCTGCTTTGACTCTCTGGCAAGTCAAACACCGTGCCACAAACTCCGCAATCTCTCTCTTCATGTTATTCCACCAATAGTATTGCTTCAAATCCCGGTACATCTTTGTTCCGCCGAGGTGAATAGTATATCTTGAATTATGGGCTTCTTCAAGAATCTTCTTTTTCAGTTCTGGCTCATTAGGAACACAGATTCGATTCCTAAACCTCCAAATACCATCATCATGAAACTTGAAATCTGTGTTGCTTTCTTTAATCTTCTGAAACCGTTGGTCCTTCTGTTGAGCCTCTCGTAATTCAGACAACAAGGTCAATTGAACTTGTGTACTGGCAAAAAGTAACCATTTTTGAGTCAATTGTGGTTTCCAGAAAAATGCTTCCTCCAACAACTCTTGCACCTTGACTTCTAGTTTTCCCATGCTCGCTTTCCGACTTAAGACATCTGCAACTACATTTGCTTTATCGGGCACATAATTGATTGTGCAGTTATAATCATCCAAAAGCTCTATCCACCGTCTTTGCCTCATGTTCAACTCTTTTTGTGAGAACAAGTATTTTAAGCTCTTGTGATCAGTAAACACCTCGAACTTGTTACCCTACATATAGTGCCTCCATTTCTTGAGTGCAAACACAATAGCCGCTAACTCCAAATCATGCGTCGGGTAATTCAATTCATACGGCTTCGGTTTCCTAGAAGCATACGCAATCACTCTACCATTTTGCATCAACACACAACCCAGTCCTTCCTTCGAAGCATCGCTATAGATTACAAAACCTTGACTCCCTTCAGGCAATGCAAGAACAGGTGTAGTAGTCAATCTTTTCTTCAATTCTTGGAAGCTGTTCTCACACTTGTCATCCTACACGAACTTGTTTTCTTTTGAGTGAGCTTTGTAAGCGGTCCTGCGATCTTAGAGAAATCCTTCACGAACCTCCGATAATAGCCGGCTAGACCAAGAAAACTCCGAACCTCCGTAACATTTTCCGGCTTCTTCCAAGACATCATCGCTTCTATCTTTGCTGGATCCACTGCTATTCCCTCTTGGGATATGATGTGCCCCAGAAATGCAATCTGCTGCAACCAAAATTCGAATTTGCTAAACTTTGTATACAATTGATGCTCCCAAAGTTTCTGCAGTACCAATCGCAGATGTTGTTCATGCTCAGCCTCAGATTTCGAGTATACCAAAATATCATCAATGAAGATCACCACAAATTGGTCCAAGTAGGGTTGAAACACCCTGTGCATCAAGTCCATAAAAGCTGCAGGGGCATTAGTTAGTCCAAATGGCATCACCCCATATTCATAATGCTCATATCTCGTCCTGAAAGCAGTTTCAGGCACATCCTCCTTTTTGATCCGCAACTGATAGTACCTTTGCCTCAAGTCGAGCTTCGAATATACTTTGGCTCCTTGAAGTTGATCAAATAACTTGTCGATCAGTGGAAGTGGGTATTTATTCTTGACAGTCACTTGGTTCAATCCTCGGTAATCGATGCATAGCCTCAACGTTCCGTCTTTCTTCTTTACAAATAGGACGGGTGCACCCCACGGGGAAGAACTTGGTTGAACAAACCCCTTCTTCAACAATCCTTGCAATTGGTCCTTCAATTCTTGTAGCTCGACTAGTGCCATATGATAGGGAGCTTTAGATATCGGTTGGGTGCCAGGCAGTAATTATATAATGAACTCAATCTCCCGATTTGGGGGTAAACCGGGCAATTCTTCTGGAAACATATCCGCATAATCTTTAATCACTGCATCTCCTCCAACTTAGCTTTGTCCGACGGCTTGTTAATGAGGTAAGCTAAGTATCCACTACATCCTTTTCTCAAGGACTTCACTGCTTTCGTAGATGAAATGATGGAACTGTCGGTGAAGTCTCTCCGACCCATTACCTCTAATATTGGTTGACTAGGTATCTAGAATGTTACAATCTTCGTCTGGCAATCTAGTTGGGCATGATGTTTTGCCAACCAGTCCATCCCTAAGATGACCTCATAGTCTTGAAAGGGTAATACAATAAGATTGGC
Organism: Ehretia macrophylla; assembly: GCA_037974665.1. NCBI lineage: Eukaryota > Viridiplantae > Streptophyta > Magnoliopsida > Boraginales > Ehretiaceae > Ehretia > Ehretia macrophylla. Next base: position 49,248,965 of record CM075768.1, on the reverse strand, counting down.
TGAGAATTCCCTATCTTTAATTTGGATTTTACATGCTTTACAAGCTGGGCTAGTAACAAGTTTAGAACCCATCGGAGTACCAACTTCTACTTCGTAAGGCAAACATACAACTCGTAGTTTCACACGTTGCACACATAAGGGAGTAATAAATGAATGAGTAGCACCTGGATCAATTAGCACCCTAACAGGTTGATTCAGTATCAAGAATGTACCTTCAACAACAAGGGTCTCCTCTGGAAGCTCCTCGCACTCAATAGCATAAGCTCAAGCCTGAACTCTGGGAACTGGAGTCTTGCCTCTACCAACTGGTTTAACCTGATTTGGTCCTCCTTACCATTTAGGGCAATCCTTGATCTGATGCTGATCTCTGCCACACCGCACACATCGTCCTGAGTTCTTCCAGCACTGGGCCTCGGTGTGACTCTTCTTGTCACAGTAAGAACAGTTGATAGACTGAGTAGCAGGTGAACTACCTGTGGATCCGCGGGTGGAAGAGGCTGATGGTGCTTTAGTCGGGACACGGTTATTAACTGGTCTGTTCTGGCTTTGGACCTGACTGCGACTCTGGCTCTGGAATTTCCTTTGTTGACCTGGAGGCTGGTATGGTTTCTTGTTTGGCTGGCTTGAACCGACTCTATCAAGTTTTCTCTTCTCAACTCGGGAAGCAGCAGCAAGGAGAGCATAATAAGTATCGAAGTCATGCGAAGCCAACTGGTCCTGAATCTCTAGCCTCAATCCATTCGTAAATTTTCACATCTTTGCCTCAGGGGTATTCACCATGTATTGAGCATAGCGGGACAGTCGGTCAAAACGAGCCTCGTACTGGGCCACCGTCATGTTACCCTAGTTCAGGTGCATGAATTCCTTAATCCGCCTCTGCCTGGAAACTGCAGGTACGTATTTCTCCTTGAATGCCTTAACGAAATTACCCCACAAACGAGGTGTATGATCAGTTGACTCCATAGTGTGCCACCAATGCTCGGCATCCCCGTGCAACAGAAACACAGCGAACTCTACCTTTTCTTCATCAGTATAGTCAAGTGGTCTGAAAATCCTCTCGATCTCAGACAGCCAAGCCTCTGCTCTTTCATCATCAGCTTCCCCGTGGAATTTGGACGGGCGAAAGTCAAGAAACTCCCGCATTCTGCTATGTCTCCCATGGTTACCGTCATTCCTGTTGTTGTTGTTGTTGTTTGCTTCACGTGCATCTTGACGTTCCATCACTCGCGACACGCGATCCATGGCATTCGCCATCATATTAAACATAGCCATACTGGGATTAGTTTGATAAGCATCTCCGGTCTCTTGGGGCTCACCGCTCTTATTAGTAGTGCGGGTACTAGGGACAACCATCTATAGGCACAGATTACGATGCACAATTTATTGAAATACGACAAACAAGAATTTAACGCATAAGATATGCAACATATAATTTCACATGAACACACAACTTTCGAAACAGTTAAGACATGTTAATCACATAAGCACATAGAACATAGAAGGCACAATTAACATTATCACACATGAACAAGTCATCCTAATAACCTTAGGGCTTCTACCCATGGTCCGAGAGTTAAACCCGGCTTAAGTAATCTAAGCTCTGATACCATTCAGATAAGTTGTCACGCTCCAACCCGACCTATAGAGGTTAGACTAGGGAATGATATAAACATTCAAGTCTTTGCACGTACTTAATAGTTCAAGAAGGTTAAGCACTTAACGTTTAGCCTAAATTCCACAAATCCTCCGAAAAACCGGCAGCATAACGGCTGTAATTGGGCTCCTTAGTTTGACCTTATTTTCTAAAGGCCTCAAAACTTTCAATCTCAAATTCATTTCCAACTAAGATTACTATTTATCATCAATTGAAACGCCAACTAGTTATCTTGAAGTCTCATTTGATTAATAACCTAGCATGATACTATGTCTCGTTTGTTTGTTAATCCTCATTACAAAAGTACCTGTTGATCTTAACTTAACAATGAGTACCTGCTTAAGATTGGATAGATTCATTTGACTTAATCCTTACTTGATACTTCATAATCCTACGATAGATAGTAGCCAGTAACGATAGCAAAAACGACCATAGTAGTGTCTATCTAGTTATGATCAGTACAAGCCAAAATTAGACCCCAAATTACAACGGGGGTCATTTACAATACAATAACAAGAAACATAAGAAATGAAATAGCCTTCAAGCAACATATCGTTCACAAAATGGACATAGTCAAGTAAGGCACGTAGGGCAAGCAATCATTCCAAGGAATCATCATTAGGCACGTTGTCCTCGGGTACCTATTCTTGGTCTTCTTCACTTGAGATGATAAAAGAGGGTGAGTCCTTATGAACTCAGCGAGGGGGGAACGAGAAATAAGTTTTGAAACTCATTTTCCGGTTCAACTTATGAAAACCCTTTGCAAGCATGACATATATCACAAGTAAGTACATAATGTAATATAACAGTAAAAGAACACAATTACCCGTCTTTCCTCCCCGAGGTCCTCTAGGAACCAAGCGAGAGTACTTATACACATAGTGAAAAGGATACGGTGAGCTTTTTGCTATCAGTTCATTTCCAGTATCAGTTGTTGCGGCCGACTTCAAATCATCCCCTTATCACGCCAAATGGGTGTACTCCGGATGTACCCCGAAATCCTACAACCCAACTCTCCGAGGAAGTTTAGCCCCCAAGTGAGAGAGGGAATTAGACAATGGTAGTCACGGTTGCACTGTCAAGCCCGATGCCGCCCGGTGTGCGTGAACGCTACCACGCCAGAATGAAAGGTTGCAACCGTGTATGCAATGCACATTTATGACATTTAATATATCACATTTGGAGGACAACAAAGTAGGTTGCCTCCTAGCAGTCATAAGATTGCACATTGACAAGTAAACACGCGAGGCACGATATGACAGGTAATTTCACTTATAAGCACATGGAGTTATATGAATATTAAACGGGCAGCAATGTAACACATGTAAATCAAGTCATATAACTCATTTCGAAGTTCACGTAATCAAATAATAAGATTATTCAACATACAACGACATCCACGTGAGACCGGATGCAAAAAAGGCCTACTTGTCAACATGTAATCATCGAAATCATGTTTAGGGCTATGAGGGCAACTACGGGCAGCCTACTAATTACATAATTAAACACGATATCCATAGGATCAACACTTAGCGAGTTTTTCCTAGTCATTAGGGTTTAATTTCATGCTCACCCGTGCGATTAAGCCCTAAATTGTCACGTGATTAAACTCAAGCCATGCATTTATTAATTCAAACACCCTCAATCATTCAAAACAGTCTACACAACATCCCAATGCCACAATCCCAAGCATTTAATACAACAAGAGAAGTTACAATAATTTTCAAGGTAAATCACTAGATGAAAACCTCACTGCAATGGTATGTTTTCTCACAATCATTGAGACAAGAAAACAAACTCCAATTCCAGTAAACAAAATGTCAAATTAAAGCTCAAGGAGTGAACTAAATCCAGAAACAAACCTCGCATCATTTGGAGTTTGGGTTCAAGAGTTATAGCCAAAACAGTGAGACTACGCAAAATTGTCCAGATTTGTACACATTTCAATACTTGTCGTTTTTCAGGGCCTTAGGTTCATATTTAGCCTTAGTCCATTTCTGACAAAAATGTCCACAACTGAGAAATCTAGCAGCACACAAAATTTCATGCATTTTTGATATCATTTACTAAGTCAAAACTAGTTCGTTCTACAAGGACAGTGAATCTGCCAAACCTGCTTCATTTTCCCAGATTTTTCCAGATTTGGACACATTTTGATATTTTGCCATTTTGAGGAGCTTAGAGTCAAAATTAGTTTTGGCCTATTTCTTCGGCAAATGCTCAGAACTGGCAAAACTAGTTACCTACCAATTTTCACGCATTTTCAACCTCATTTACCTGGTCAAAATCACCCCGCACCAACAAGACAGAAGGCTGTCCCATACACGATTTCATCTATCATCACATTCTAGCCAAATATCTTGTCATGCATGTTTACAAAAGCTCATGAACACACATATATCACAAGTACAGAAGTAAAAATAGACATTTAAAGGCATGCATGTGGTTTTTGAAAGCTTTTCAATAAGTTTTAGCCCTCACCTTAGCAAGACAACAAAGAAGATGCATAAACTCTTGATGAAGCACAATGATAACTCTTCTCGTTGCTTAGCCGAGAGACAACTTGGGATTTCTCTAATTTCCTATCTAAGTTACCATGTTCTTATTAGGTGCATGTGGTTAGAACAAGAAGAAAAGAAATGGAAGCTAACAAACTCACCTAAGCCGAAATGGATGTGCTAAAGGCTTGCATGTGCCTTTCTTTGCTCCTAGCTTTGCTTGGTCGAGCTCCTAAGTAGCTTGGAGGTCTTGAAGAGCCTTAGGATGAAGAACTTAGCTATGGAGTCTACAAATTCAGCTAGGGCCGAGAGAGAGAGAGAGAAGAAATGAGAGAAAGAGAAAAAGAATGAAACAAAAATGAAAGCTTGATGGGTATCGATGCTTGTCGGCCTAGGGCCTTGTAAAATCTGATTTTGTGTCTTCAAGAGGCATGTTTGAATTGTCCTAGCATGGGCAAGGGAATGTGTGTTGAGATTGGAGCATTGGGGAGGGTTTTTGAGCCATTTTTTATTGCTTTGTGTCATAGAATGTTTAGGTACAAATTTTGAAATTGCAATGCATGCACAAATGCAAGAGGTGGTTGGCCAAGGCATTGCAAAATTCTGAATTTTTGTCATCTTTTGAGCATTATTTAATTGTGTGTTTGGGATATGCAAAGAATAAAGAATAAAGAATAAAGAATGTCTAGCTTTTTGTGAGATTTTGTCTTCTAGTGGGTTGAATTAGCAATTTAATATTAATTAGTGGAGTTTGTAGGATTAATTAATGACCTAGTGTGTGATGCCCCGAACCTGGCATGTATTCAATAGCATTTAAAGTTAATTTAAATTGCATTTTATTGACCTTTCACCTTCTTTGACCAAACTAGTTGACTTTTCATCTACATTGACCAACTAGGACAAGGTGAAAATTTTTGAAATGTTTAATAAAGGGCAAACTTGGGATTAGAAATAAAAAAAATGCAATGTTAAGTTAGTCAAATTTTGGGTCAACTTTGGAATTAAATCTGAACCAATTGGGGAAGAGTTAGGTAGCAAATTATATATGGTTGGAAAGCTCTATGAGTCTAGTTTTTGAGGCTTCAAACCGTTCGTGAATTGGAGTTTTCTAGAAGATGTTATGGCCGTTTTCGTAAGGTCGCGCATAGCTGTTTTGGTTTAGCGGGTTGACCGAAGCTTTGACCATTTGTCATCTTATTTATGCATAATACATTACATAATCATGCGAAAATCTGGAAAAAAATAGAAAGGGCCAAAACCATAGGAGAAAAAGAAAAAAAAGATTTCAACCTTCAAATCTTCAAATCTTCGCGTCAGCTTGCACGGGGTTGTTTCTGAGGCATCCAGCGTGGTTTTCCTAGCGTCTAGGAGCGTCTAAGGTGAGGGTTTCATCGTTATTTGCGCATTTGAAAATATTGAACGTAAACTTTAATTTTTGTGATTTAACCGTAGGTTGTTATTTTGTCCATTTCATTGCTTAAAGAATGTTCCCTAGCAATTGTAGAACGTGTATTTATAGCTTTTTAACATTTTCTGCGGTTGAATATCGAATTTGAAATATAAATTGTGTAATGAATAGTAAATAGTGAATAGTAAACCCCCGTTTCGATGAAGTTGCGCTGTTATGCTTTTTGTTGATGTGAAAAGGTGCTAGGTATGCTAGAATGTCTAAATGCATGGTTTGTTTAGGTTGCGTAATGGAAAAAATAAGAAAAACGCCTTGGTGAAAGTCAGGGTCGTTTAGGTCGAGTTTAGTGTTTTCTCGTTTTACGTGATGGCATTGTTTCGGGAGGCCATGGAAGCATTTTTGGTGCAATTATGGCATTGGTTGGGTGTTTGGTTAGTATAGTTGTAGTTCAAACGAGCAAAGGGAGAAATCGGGACTTTGCGTGAATTCTAGGGTAAAGTAGGATTTCGGGGTCTTTAGACGTGCCTTATGGTGACCTAGGAGGATTGGTGAAGTCGGTTTCCAAAGCTCGTGGCTCGTTTGAAAGTAGTAGCGTTTTGAAAGTTGGGGACATTTTTGGGATTTTGTGTGTTTTCATAGTATATTGCTTATAGAATGTTTATAATGCTTATAGAATGTCTATAATGTTTATAGAATGCTTATAATGCCTATAGAATACTTGTTATTGCTTGATAATGTTAGTTGGTGTTCTTCTTGTTACTTGTTTGTTTGTAAATGCTTGTTAATGCTTATTACGCTTGTTAGAGTTTATTATTGATTGAAATGTTTAACAATTGTTGAATAATGCTTGATATCTCGGTTATCTCCTCTATTTGTGTTGTTGTGCTATCGCTCGTTTATCTCCTTGTATCGAGTCTTGCATTGCATAGTGTCCAGCGCATGAGTGATGGGCCTCTCTAGGTAGCCTCGGGTTGCCAGTGTTGGTTGCTCTAGCTCCGTGGCTATTGCCTTTTCTCGCTTGGGTTGCCTCCCAGGGAGATTTGGGTCGTAGAATTGATGGTTACTCCCGGGGTATTCCAAACTGGTGTTATAAGGTGGTTGCTCGCTTATTGTCATCGTTGTCACATCAAGCTCGAGATTGATGTATCGCTCGTGAAATGGTATATTGCTCGTAAGAGTGAACCATAGCCTTCAGAGTGTGGTATAGCTTTGAATGGTTGTGTTAATGCTTTCTTGAATGTTTAATATATTGTCGTTTGTATTGAATGCTTTCCTATTGACTTTATTGCTTAGCTGTGACTAATTGCATTGCACGACTTTCTTTCTCTCCAACTCGATATCTGTCTCGCCCTCACTGAGTATACGTGTTGTGTATACTCACTCCTCACCACCACATTTTAGGAAATGCCATGTTAGCTAGAAAGTTTGTGATTATGTGAAAGTTCGTGCCTGAGGAGTTGTCTTGCGTGCCTATGTGGCTTGAGTGTCGAAGTTGCAAAGATATGTGCTTTCATATGTTGTATGTAATTATTGTTAAAAGAAATGTAATTTAATCTAGCTAAGTAGTTGAGGTAGATTGATAAGCTAGTTATGTATTCAGTAGTATAGTTAACCTCGATGCATGTTTGTAATTGTCTAAAAGAAAATAGTGAGAATGGTATGATAGTATATTTTATGCAGTAGATTAGTATGGATTAAATGTCAAGTTTGAATGTTCTTGTAAAAGATGTAAAGAGATAGGTTAGTTTTTAAACTGGAAATGTATATTTATATGTTGTGTTTAGTTGTTGAGAACCAAGGCTCGGATGGCCTTGAGGTGGTTGAATGTTGGACACGGTGTTGGTCCATTTATATGCTATTCCAGGTTTTACATTTCGCCTAGAAACAGGGGAGACTCCGTCCGTTTTTCCCTGAAAATTTATGCCCGGGTTTGGATTTGGGTTGTGATTAGATTGATCGTTAGAACTCCCGGTCTCGAGAGGGATCGGGGTGTTACAGGTGGTATCAGAGCTTGTCTAGCTCATAAGCCGGGACAGGGTCCTCGGTCTGGTGGGTAGTGTCCTTGAATGTGTGCTTGTTAAGTGTGTCTTGAAAGTGTATGCTTGTATGTGAGATTGTGTGTCTTGACTTGAATGTATGCACTTATGTGATAAAGTTATGTGTTATGTGTTAAATGTTTCTCAGGAAAGGTGGAATGTCTAGTTGTCTATCGAATTGACCTATCGAATTGGCATCGTGAATCGAATTGATCTCGTGAATTGTTATTTGCTTGAAGTATTACTTGTAATGTGTGTATAGAATGTCTTGAATTAGCTATGTCGTGATTTGAATTGATTATGTTATGCTTGACTTGATTGTCGTGCTTGAGTGACTTTGTTGAATAAACTCTTTTGTAAACTTGCTTGCATAATAGTTTAAGGCATGTGAATAAATATGATATGTTGGCATTCATACATGTCCCGTGGAAATGGTAAGTAAGTCCTCTTTTCTCCCCTGAAGAAAGTGGTTCACCGCTAGCTTTTCAAGGTGTATAGATTGGCAGGAAATGAATGGCATTTGACTAGCCTTATTTGGGAGTTGGTGTTTGTTTATGGAGCTCAGTTGTTGGCATACTTCTAAGACTCTTATTTGTGAATGGCAATCATGAAAAGATAACTTTCTTTGGGGTTTCTGTATGATGGCTCTTGGTAGCATTCTTGGGTTTCTTACTGGGTATTCTTTGGAGACTCCTATTGGCACTTCTTGGTGGATTTGGCTATTGGGATTTTAATCGGCCTTACTGCACAGTAATATCTATGGTATATGTGTCTCGGTCTTTATTGGTGTGATACTGGCATCTCTGATTGGAAATTCTTCAATGGTATTTTCTGGAATTCTCAGTGGCCAATTATTTAATATTTACTTATTAGGCAAACTTGGCTACTTTCTTATTGGAGTATTGTTTCGGATATCTTCTTCAGTGTTCCTCAGTAGGTTTGGTATTTGGAGTTCCTATTAGACTTATTGTATAATACTACTTATGGTATTCTTTGAAATTCTTATTAGGCGTTCTCTTGGTATTTTCCTTGTTGGCAAAGTTGTATGAAGTTCTCACTTGGCAAACAGTGAAGAGGCCTCAGAGTTTGGTCTCGGTATATTGTTCACCAGTTTGGTGTTTATCCTTGGAGTTTTCATCCATCTGGGAAATTATATTTGCTATTTAACTTGACTGTCTTATTAGACACATGATAATTCCTCTAGTATTTCCTTGGACATTCTTCTCAACATTTGATAGCGATACTCGAAATTTAATTGGTTGCCCATGGGGTTATTATTTGGAAGGTTCTTTAGAACTTTGGAAGTATAGTTGATTGGGTTCTTAGTATTTTCTTCAGCACTCTTAACGGGACATTCTTCTATGAAATTCATGACCAGTGGGGTACTTATTTGGACCTCTGGATGGAACCTTTGTTTGAGCCTTTATTTGGCTTCTTGTTTGGGAATTCTCGGGCAGTAATAGTTGAACTTATACTCGAGATTCGTGTATGGGGTATTCATTCGGTATTCTTCTTATCATTAATATGTGATGTGATTTATCTACAGTATCTTCGCTAAGGTCTTTATTGGTATTATCTCGGCGCTTTTTGTTGGAATTTTATTCTTCTTCGGTATTCGTGTCAACGGGATTCTTCAACCGATGAAGATTAGTCAGAATTGGATTTCAGATGATGCCGAGTTCTATTGGAAGAAGAATTGCGAGGACGCAATTGTTTTAAGGGGGGAATGATGTGATGCCCCGAACCTGGCATGTATTCAATAGCATTTAAAGTTCATTTAAATTGCATTTTATTGACCTTTCACCTTCTTTGACCAAACTAGTTGACTTTTCATCTACATTGACCAACTAGGACAAGGTGGGAATTTTTGAAATGTTTAATAAAGGGCAAACTTGGGATTAGAAATAAAAAAAATGCAATGTTAAGTTAGTCAAATTTTGGGTCAACTTTGGAATTAAATCTGAACCAATTGGGGAAGAGTTAGGTAGCAAATTATATATGGTTGGAAAGCTCTATGAGTCTAGTTTTTGAGGCTTCAAACCGTTCGTGAATTGGAGTTTTCTAGAAGAAGTTATGGCCATTGTCGTAAGGTCGCGCATAGCTATTTTGGTTTAGCGGGTTGACCGAAGCTTTGACCATTTGTCATCTTATTTATGCATAATACATTACATAATCATGCGAAAATCTGGAGAAAAAAAAAAAGAAAGGGCCAAAACCATAGGAGAAAAAGAAAAAAAAGATTTCAACCTTCAAATCTTCAAATCTTCGCGTGAGCTTGCACGGGGTTGTTTCCGAGGCATCCAGCGTGGTTTTCCTAGCGTCTAGGAGCGTCTAAGGTGAGGGTTTCATCGTTATTTGCGCATTTGAAAATATTGAACGTAAACTTTAATTTTTGTGATTTAACCGTAGGTTGTTATTTTGTCCATTTCATTGCTTAAAGAATGTTCCCTAGCAATTGTAAAACGTGTATTTATAGCTTTTTAACATTTTCTGCGGTTGAATATCGAATTTGAAATATAAATTGTGTAATGAATAGTAAATAGTGAATAGTAAACCCCCGTTTCGATGAAGTTGCGCTGTTATGCTTTCTGTTGATGTGAAAAGGTGCTAGGTATGCTAGAATGTCTAAATGCATGGTTTGTTTAGGTTGCGTAATGGAAAAAAAATGAGAAAAACACCTTGGTGAAAGTCGGGGTAGTTTAGGTTGAGTTTAGCGTTTTCTCGTTTTACGTGATGGCATTGTTTCGGGAGGCCATGGAAGCATTTTTGGTGCGATTATGGCATTGGTTGGGTGTTTGGTTAGTATAGTTGTAGTTCAAACGAGCAAAGGGAGAAATCGGGACTTTGCGTGAATTCTAGGGTAAAGTAGGGTTTCGGGGTCTTTAGACGTGCCTTATGGTGACCTAGGAGGATTGGTGAAGTCGGTTTCCAAAGCTCGTGGCTCGTTTGAAAGTAGTAGCGTTTTGAAAGTTGGGGACATTTTTGGGATTTTGTGTGTTTTCATAGTATATTGCTTATAGAATGTTTATAATGCTTATAGAATGTCTATAATGTTTATAGAATGCTTATAATGCCTATAGAATACTTGTTATTGCTTGATAATGTTAGTTGGTGTTCTTCTTGTTATTTGTTTGTTTGTAAATGCTTGTTAATGCTTATTACGCTTGTTAGAGTTTATTATTGATTGAAATGTTTAACAATTGTTGAATAATGCTTGATATCTCGGTTATCTCCTCTATCTGTGTTGTTGTGCTATCGCTCATTTATCGCCTTGTATCGAGTCTTGCATTGCATAGTGTCCAGCGCGTGAGTGATGGGCCTCTCTGGGTAGCCTCGGGTTGCCAGTGTTGGTTGCTCTAGCTCCGTGGCTATTCCTTTTTCTCGCTTGGGTTGCCTCCCAGGGAGATTTGGGTCGTAGAATTGATGGTTACTCCCGGGGTATTCCAAACTGGTGTTATAAGGTGGTTGCGCGCTTATTGTCATCGTTGTCACATCAAGCTCGAGATTGATGTATCGCTCGTGAAATGGTATATTGCTCGTAAGAGTGAACCATAGCCTTCAGAGTGTGGTATAGCTTTGAATGGTTGTGTTAATGCTTTCTTGAATGTTTAATATATTGTCGTTTGTATTGAATGCTTTCATATTGACTTTATTGCTTAGCTGTGACTAATTGCATTGCACGACTTTCTTTCTCTCCAACTCGATATCTGTCTCGCCCTCACTGAGTATACGTGTTGTGTATACTCACTCATCACCACCACATTTCAGGAAATGCCATGTTAGCTGGAAAGTTCGTGATTATGTGAAAGTTCGTGGCTAAGGAGTTGTCTTGCGTGCCTATGTGGCTTGAGTGTCAAAGTTGCAAAGATATGTGCTTTCATATGTTGTATGTAATTATTGTTAAAAGAAATGTAATTTAATCTAGCTAAGTAGTTGAGGTAGATTGATAAGCTAGTTATGTATTCAGTAGTATAGTTAACCTCGATGCATGTTTGTAATTGTCTAAAAGAAAATAGTGAGAATGGTATGATAGTATATTTTATGCAGTAGATTAGTATGGATTAAATGTCAAGTTTAAATGTTCTTGTAAAAGATGTAAAGAGATAGGTTAGTTTTTAAACTGGAAATATATATTTATATGATGTGTTTAGTTGTTGAGAACCAAGGCTCGGATGGCCTTGAGGTGGTTGAATGTTGGACACGGTGTTGGTCCATTTATATGCTATTCCAGGTTTTACATTTCGCCTAGAAACAGGGGAGACTCCGTCCGTTTTTCCCTGAAAATTTATGCCCGGGTTTAGATTTGGGTTGTGATTAGATTGATCGTTAGAACTCCCAGTCTCGAGAGGGATCGGGGTGTTACATAGTGTTTCGTGTAAGATGCTTTCTTGATTTGCGTGTGGGCATGTTTTCCTAGGTTTAGGGCACGCACTACGAGGTAAGGCACGAACTAGGAGACGGATGCACGTTTCTCGAGTAAATGCACGTAACCCTAAATGTATGCACGTAATTCAATGCAAGGCACACAAAACGAAACACAATTCTTAAACCTAGGTCAAGACACGCAAATCTAGGTTAGGTACACGAAACAAGGTATTGCATGTAAATCGAGGTCGGGCCTCACAAAGATAACTTCGCTTCACATAGAAGCTGGGCCCGCAAACTGAAGTTGTGGGGCTTGGGTCCAGGTCTTCGTCGCTCCGGTGCCTATAACTTTTGATCTGTAAGGAGTTACGCGACGTATAGCATACCGTTAGAAAGCTCTCCGAGAACTTTACTGTGAGGGCAGCAAGTTTGCTCAGCTGCGCCTATTTTTTGAGCCCAAAATCAAACTTTTTCATCAGTTTCGGGACACTTTTTTTCTTTCGCGATGTTTTTCCATCCCAGATCGTACGTTGTGAGCCGTGAAAAGGACGACAACCTAATCCATCACATTTCTATTACCAAATCCCATGGCACCTTGGGCAAGACAACTTCACTTCACGTAGAGGCTGGGCCCGCAAACCGAGGGTGTGGGGCTTGCGACTAGGTCTCCGTCGCTCCGCTGCCTATAACTTTTGATCCTTAAAGAGTTACGCGGCGCACAACATACCATTGGAAAACTCTCCGAGAGCTCTACGACAGAGGCAGCAACCCTGCCCGGTTGTGCCTATTTTTGGAGTCCAAAATCGAATGTTTTCATTAGTTTTGGTACACTTTTATTCTTTTGCGCTGTTTTTTCGTCCTGGATCGTACGTCGTGAGCTGCGAAAAGGACGACAACCTAATCCATCACATTTCTATTACCGAATCCCATCGCACCTTGGGCAAGCGAACTTCGCTTCACGTAGAGGCTGGGCCCGCAAACCAAGGGCATGGGGCTTGCGACCAGGTCTCTGTCGCTCCGGTGCCCATAACTTTTGATTCGTAAGGATTTACGCGACACACAGCATGCCGTTAGAAAGCTCTCCGAGAACTCTACAACGAGTGCAACAATCCTGACCGGCTGAGCCTGTTTTCGGAGCCCAAAATCGAATGTTTTCATCAGTTTCGGGACACTTTTCTTCTTTTTCGCTGTTTTTCTGTCCCGGATCGTCGTCGTGAGCCGCGAAAAGGACGACAACCTAATCCATCATATTTCTATTACCGAATCCCATGGCACCTTGGGCAAGACAACTTCGGTTCACATAGATGCTGGGCCCGCAAACCGAGGGCATGGGGCTTAGGACCAGGTCTCCGTCGCTCTGGTGCCCATAAATTTTGATCCATAAGGAGTTATATGGCGTACATCATACCGTTAGATAGCTATACGAGTACTCTACGAAGAGGGAAGTAAGCCTGCTCGGTTGCGCCTATTTTCGGGGCCCAAAATGGAACATTTTTATCAGTTTCGGGACACTTTTCTTCCTTTTCGCTGTTTTTCCGTCCCAGATCGTACGTCGTGAGCCGCGAAAAGGACGACAACCTAATCCATCACATTTCTAATACCGAATCCCATGGCACCTTGGGCAAGACAACTTCACTTCACGTAGAGGTTGGGCCCGCAAACCGAGGGCGTGGGACTTGGGACCAGGTCTCCGTCGCTCTGGTGCCCATAACTTTTGATTCATAAGGAGTTACGCGCCCTATAGCATACCTTTAGAAAGCTCTCCGAGAACTCTATGAGGAGGGCAACAAGCCTGCTCGGCTGTGCCTATTTTCGTATCCCAAAATCAAACATTTTCATCAGTTTCAGGACAATTTTCTTCTTTTGCGCTATTTTTATGTCATGGATCGTACGTTGTGAGCCGCGAAAAGGACGACAACCTAATCTATCACATTTCTATTACTGAATCCCACGGCACCTTGGGCAAGACAACTTCGCTTCACATAGAGGCTGGGCCCACAAACTGAGGGTGTGGGGCTTGGGACAAGGTCTCCGTCGCTCCGGTGACGATAACCTTTGATCCGTAAGAAGTTAGGCGGCGCACAACATACCGTTAGAAAGCTCTCCGAGAACTCTTGGACGAAAGGAGCAAGCCTGCTCGGCTGCGCCAGTTTTTGATTACCAAAATCGAACATTTTCTTCTGTTTCGGGACACTTTTCTTCTTTTGTGCTGTTTTTTCGTCCCGGATCGTACGTCGTGAGCCGCGAAAAGGACGACAACATAATCCATCACATTTCTATTATCGAATCCCATGGCACCTTGGGCAAGATAACTTCGTTTCACGTAGACGCTGGGCCCGCAAACCGAGGGCGTGGGGCTTGGGACCAGTTCTTCGTCATTCTGGTGCCCTTTACTTTTGATCCGTACGGAGTTACGCGGCATACAGTATATCGTTAGAAAGCTCTCCGAGAACTCTACGACGAGGGTAGCAAGCCTGCGTTATTGCACCTATTTTCGGAGCCCAAAATCGAACGTTTTCATAAGTTTCAGGACACTTTTCATCTTTTGCTCTATTTTTTTATCCCGGAACGTACGTCATGAGCCGCGACAAGGCGACAACCTAATCCATCACATTTCTATTTTCGAATCCCACGATACCTTGGGCAAGACAATTTCGATTCACATAGAGGCTGGGCCCGCAAACCGAGGGCATGGGGCTTGGGACCAGGTCTCCGTCGCTCCGGTGACCATAACTTTTTATCCGTAAGGCGTTACGCGGCGCACAACATACCGTTGGAAATCATTCTGAGAGCTCTACGACGGGGGAAGCAAGCTTGCTTGGCTGCAATTGTTTTCAGAGCCCTAAATCGAACGTTTTCATCAGTCCGGGACACATTTATTCTTTTGTATTGTTTTTCCGTCCCGGATCGTACGCCGTGAGCCGTGAAAAGGACGACAACCTAATCCATCACATTTCTATTATCGAATCCTACGGCAGCTTGGGCAAGACAACTTCGCTTCACATAGAGGTTGGGCCAGCAAGCCGAGGGCGTGGGGCTTGGGACCAGTTCTCCGTCGCTCCGGTGCCCATAAGTTTTGATCCGTAAGGATTTACGCGGCGCACAACATACAATTAGAAAGCTCTTCGAGAACTCTACGACGAGGGCAGCAAGTTTGCTCGGTTTCACCAGTTTTCGGAGCCCAAAATCAAACGCTTTCATCAGTTTTGGGATACTTTTCTTCTTTTGCGCTGTTTTTTCGTCCCGGATTGTACGTCGTGAGCTGCGAAAATGACGACAACCTAATTCATCATATTTCTATTACCGAATCCCACGGAACCTTGGGCAAGACAACTTCACTTCACATAGAGGCTGGGCCTGCAAACCGAGGGCGTGGGGCTTGGGACCAGTTCTCCGTCGCTCCGGTGCCCATAAGTTTTGATCCGTAAGGATTTACGCGGCGCACATCATACAGTTAGAAAGCTCTTCGAGAACTCTACGACGAGGGCAGCAAGTTTGCTTGGCTTCACCAGTTTTCGGAGCCTAAAATCAAACGTTTTCATCAGTTTCGGGACACTTTTCTTCTTTTGCGCTGTTTTTCCGTCCCGGATCGTACGTCGTGAGCCGCGAAAAGGACAACAACCTAATCCATCACATTTCTATTACCGAATCCCATGGCACCTTGGGCAAGACAACTTCCTTTCACATAAAGGCTGGGCCCGCAAACCGATGGCGTGGGGCTTGGGACCAGGTCTCCGTCGCTCCACTGCCCATAACTTTTGATTGTATGGAGTTACGCAGCGCACAGCATACCGAGAACTCTACTATGAAGGCAGCAAGCCTGCTCGGCTGCACTTGTTTTTGGTGCCCAAAATTGAACATTTTCATCAATTTCGGGATATTTTTCTTCTTTTACGCTGTTTTTCCGTCCCGGATCGTACGTCGTGAGCCGCGAAAAGGACGACAACCTAAAATCATCACATTTCTATTACCGAATCGCATGGCACCTTGATCAAGACAACT
Organism: Ehretia macrophylla; assembly: GCA_037974665.1. NCBI lineage: Eukaryota > Viridiplantae > Streptophyta > Magnoliopsida > Boraginales > Ehretiaceae > Ehretia > Ehretia macrophylla. Next base: position 49,233,002 of record CM075768.1, on the reverse strand, counting down.
TCGCTTCACGTAGAGACTAGGCCCGCAAACCGAGGGTGTGGGGCTTGGGACCAGGTCTCCGTCGCTCCGGTGCCCATAACTTTTGATCCGTAAGGAGTTACGCGGCGTACAGCATACCGTTAGATAACTCTCCGACTACTCTACGATGAGGGCAGCAAGCCTGCTCGGCTGTGCCTGTTTTCAGAGCCCAAAATCGAACATTTTCATCAGTTTGGGACATTTTTCTTCTTTTGCGCTGTTTTTCCGTCCCGGATCGTACGTCGTGAGCCGCGAAAAGGACGACAACCTAAAATCATCACATTTCTATTACCGAATCGCATGGCACCTTGATCAAGACAACTTCGCTTCACGTAGAGACTAGGCCCGCAAACCGAGGGTGTGGGGCTTGGGACCAGGTCTCCGTCGCTCCGGTGCCCATAACTTTTGATCCGTAAGGAGTTACGCGGCGTACAACATACCGTTAGATAACTCTCCGACTACTCTACGACGAGGGCAGCAAGCCTGCTCGGCTGTGCCTGTTTTCAGAGCCCAAAATCGAACATTTTCATCAGTTTGGGACATTTTTCTTCTTTTGCACTGTTTCTCCGTCATGGATCGTACGTCGTAAGCCGCGAAAAGGACCACAACCTAATCTATCAAATTTCTATTACCGAATCCTACAGTACCTTGGGCAAGACAACTTAGCTTCACATAGAGGCTGGGCCCGCAAACTGAGGGTCTGGGGCTTAGGACAAGGACTCCGTCGCTCCGGTGCCGATAACCTTTTATCCGTAAGGAGTTATGCGGTGTACAACATGCCGTTAGAAAGCTCTCCGAGAACTTTACGACGAGGGCAGTAAGCTTGCTCAGCTGCGCCTGTTTTTTGAGCCCAAAATCAAACATTTTCATCAGTTTCGGGACACTTTTTTTCTTTTGCGATGTTTTTCCGTCCCAGATCGTACGTCGTGAGTCGCAAAAAGGACGACAACCTAATCCATCACATTTCTATTACCGAATTTCATGGCACCTTGGGCAAGACAACTTCGCTTCACGTAGAGACTGGGCCCGCAAACCAAGGGTGTGGGGCTTGCGACCAGGTCTCCGTCGCTCCGCTGCCCATAACTTTTGATCCGTAAGGAGTTACGCGGCGCACAACATACCATTGGAAAGCTCTCCGAGAGCTCTTCGACGGAGGTAGCAACCCTGCCCGGTTATGCCTTTTTTTGGAGTCGAAAATCGAATGTTTTCATCAGTTTTGGGACACTTTTATTCTTTTGCGCTGTTTTTCCGTCCCGGATCGTACGTCGTGAGCTGCGAAAAGGACGACAACCTAATCCATCACATTTCTATTACCGAATCCCATGGCACCTTGGGCTAGACAATTTCGCTTCACGTAGAGGCTGGGCCCGCAAACTGAGGACGTGGTGCTTGCGACCAGGTCTTCGTCGCTCCAGTGCCCATAACTTTTGATCCGCAAGGAGCTACGTGGCGCACAACATACCGTTGGAAAGCTATCTGAGAGCTTTACGACGGGGGCAGCAATTCTGCTTGGCTGCAACTTTTTTGGAGAACAAAATCGAACGTTTTCAACAATTTCGGGACACTTTTCTTCTTTTGCGCTGTTTTTTCGTCCCGGATCGTATGTCGTGAGCTGCGAAACGGACGACAACCTAATCCATCACATTTCTGTTACCGAATCCTACGGAACATTGGGCAAGACAACTTCACTTCACATAGAGGCTGGGCCCGCAAACCGAGGGCGTGGGGCTGGGACCAGGTCTCCGTCGCTCCGGTGCCCATAACTTTTGATCCGTAAGGAGTTACGCGGCATACAGCATACCGTTAGAAAGCTCTCCGAGAACTCTACAACGAGGACAACAAGCTTGTTCGGCTGCGCCTATTTTTCGAGCCCAAAATCAAACTTTTTCATCAGTTTCGGGACACTTTTCTTCTTTTGTGCTGTTTTTCCATCCCGGATTCTACGTCGCGAGCTGCGAAAAGGACGACAACCTAATCCATCACATTTCTATTACCGAATCCCACGGAACTTTGGGCAAGACAACTTCGCTTCACATAAAGGCTGGGCCCGCAAACCGAGGGCGTGGGGCTTGGGACCAAGTCTCTGTCGCTCCGGTGCCCATAATTTTTGATCCGTAAAGAGTTACGCAGCGCACAAGATACCGTTAGAAAGCTCTCCGAGAACTTTTCATCACTTTCGGGACACTTTTCTTCTTTCGCTCTGTTTTTCCGTCCAGGATCGTATATCGTGAGCCGCGAAAAGGATGACAACCTAATCCATCACATTTCTATTACCGAATCCCATGGCACCTTGGGCTAGACAACTTCACTTCACGTAGAGGCTGGGCCCACAAACTAAGGGTCGGGGGCTTGGGACCAGGTCTCCGTCACACCAGTGCCCATAACTTTTGATCCGTAAGGAGTTACGCGACGCACAATATACCGTTGTAAAGCTCTCTGAAAGCTCTACGATGGAGACAACTAGCCTGCTCGGCTGCGCCTATTTTCGATGCCCAAAATCGAATGTTTTCATCAGTTTTGGGATACTTTTCTTCTTTTGCGCTGTTTTTCCGTCCCGAATCGTACGTACTAAGCCGCGAAAAGGACGACAACCTAATCCATCACATTTCTATTCCCGAATCCCATGGCACCTTGGGCAAGACAACTTCGCTTCACGTAAAGGCTGGGCCCGCAAACGGAGGGCGTGGGGTTTGGGACCAGGTCTCCGTCGCTCCGGTGCCCATAACTTTTGATCCGTAAGGAGTTACGCGGCGCACAGCATACCGTTGTAAAGTTCTCCGAGAGCCCTACGATGGAGACAACAAGCTTGCTCGGCTGCGCCTATTTTTGAAGCCCAAAATCAAACGTTTTCATCAATTTCGGGACACTTTTCTTTTATTGCGCTGTTTTTTTATCCCAGATCGTACATCGTGAGCCGCAAAAAGGACGAAAACCTAATCCATCACATTTCTATTACCGAATCTCAAGGCACCTTGGGCAAGACAACTTTGCCTCATGTAGAGGCTGGGCCCACAAACCGAGTGCGTGGGGCTTAGGATCAGGTCTCTGTCGCTCCGGTGCCCATAACTTTTGATCCGTAAGGGGTTACGTGACCCACAGCATGCCATGAAAAAACCATTTGAGAACTCTACGACGGGGGCAGCAAGCTTGCTCAGCTGCCCCTATTTTTGGAGCACCAAATCGAACGATTTCAACAGCTTTAGGATATTTTTCTTCTTTTGCGTTGCTTTTCCGTGTCGGATCGTACGTCGTGAGCCGCAAAAAGGACGAAAACGTAATCTATCACATTTCTATTATTGAATCCCACGATACCTTGGGCAAGACAACCTCGCTTCACGTAGAGGCTGGGCCCGCAAACCGAGGGCGTGGGGCTTGGGACCACGTCTCCGTCGCTCTGTTGCCCATAACTTTTGATCCGTAAGGAGTTACGCGGCGCACAGCATACCGTTAGAAAGCTCTCCGAGAACTCTACGACGGGGGCAGCCAGCCTGCTCAACTGCGCCTATTTTTGGATCCCAAAATCAAACGTTTCCATCAGTTTCGGAATACCTTTTTTTCTTTTGCGCTGTTTTTTCATCCCAGATCATACGTCGTGAGCTGCGAAAAGGACGACAACCTAATCCATCACATTTCAATTACAAAATCCCATGGTACCTTAGGCAAGAAAACATCGCTTCACGTAGAGGCTGGGCCCGCAAACCGAGGGCGTGGCTTGGGACCAGGTCTCCATCGCTCCGATGCCCATAACTTTTGATCCTTAAGGAGTTACGCGGCGCACAACATACCGTTAGAAAGCTCTACGAGAACTCTACGACGAGGACCGCAAGCCTGCTCGGCTGCGTCTATTTTTGGAGCCCAAAATCGAACGTTTTCATCAGTTTCAGGATACTTTTCTTCTTTTGCGCTGTATTTTATCCCGGATCGTACGTCGTGAGCCGCGAATAAGACGACAACCTAATCCATCACATTTCTATTACTGAGTCGCACGTCACCTTTGTCAAGAAAACTTGACTTCACGTAGAGGTTGGGCCCGCAAACCGAGGGTGTAGGGCTTGTGACCAAGTATCCGTCACTCTGGTGCCCAAAACTTTTGATCCATAAGGAGTTACGCGACGCACAGCATACCGTTGGAAAGCTCACCGAGAGCTCTATGATGGAGGCAGCAAGCCTGCTCAGCTGCCCCTGTTTTCGGAGCCCAAAATAAAATGTTTTCATCAGTTTCAGGATACTTTTTTTCTTTTGCGCTGTTTTTTCGTCCCGGATCGTACGTCGTGAGCAGTAAAAAGTTCGACAACCTAATCCACCACATTTCTATCACCGAATCCCATGGCACCTTGGGCAAGACAACTTCGCTTCACGTAGAGTCTAGGCACGCATATTGAGAGCGTGGGGCTTGGGACCAGGTCTCCGCCGCTCCCGTGCCCATAACTTTTGATCCGTAAGGAGTTACGCGATGCACATCATACCGTTAGAAAGCTCTCTGAGAACTCTACGACGATGCAGGAAGATTGCTTAGCAGCGCCTATTTTTGGTGCCCAAAATCGAATGTTTTCATCAGTTTCGAGATACTTTTCTTCATTTGCGCTGTTTTTTCATCCAAGATCGTACGTCGTGAGCTGCGAATAGGACGACAACCTAATCCATCACATTTCTATTACCGAATCCTATGGCACCTAGGACAAGACAACTTCACTTCACGTAGAGGCTAGGCCCGCAAACCGAGGGCGTGGAGCTTGGGACCTAGTCTCCGTCGCTCCGGTGCCCATAACTTTTGATACTAAGGAGTTACCCGGTGCACAACATATCTTTGGAAAGCTCTCCGAGAGCTCTACAACAGGGGCAGCAAGTTTGCTTGGCTATGCCTGTTTCAGAGCCCAAAATCGAATGTTTTCATCAATTTCGGGACACTTTTCTTCTTTTGCGCTGTTTTTTCATCCTGGATCGTACGTTGTGAGTCGCGAATAGGACGACAACCTAATCCATCACATTTCTATTACCGAATCCCACGGCACCTTGTGCAAGACAACTTCACCTCACGTAGAGGCTGGGCCTGCAAACCGAGGGCGCGGGGCTTGTGACCAAGTATCCGTCGCTCCGGTGCCCATAACTTTTGAACCGTAAGTAGTTACGCGACTCACAGCATACCGTTGGAAGCTCTCCGAGAGCTCTACAATGGGGGCAGCAAGCCTGCTCAGCTGTGCCTATTTTCGGAGCCCAAAATGGAACATTTTTATCAATTTCGGGATACTTTTCTTCTTTTGCGCTATTTTTTTGTCCAGGATCGAACGTCGTGAGCTGCAAAAATGACGACAACCTAATCCATCACATTTCTATTATCGAATCCCATGGCACCTTAGCCAAGACAACTTCGCATCACGTAGAGGCTGGGCCCATAAACCGAGGGCATGAGGCTTGGGACCAGGTCTCTTTCGCTCCGGTGCCCATAACTTTTGATCCGTAAGGAGTTACACGGCGCACAGCATACTGTTGGAAAGCTCTCCGAGAGCTCTACGACGGGGGCAGCAATCCTGCTCTACTACAACTGTTTTTGGAGCCCAAAATCGAACGTTTTAAACAGTTTTGGAATAATTTTATTCTTTTGTGCTGTTTTTCTATCCCAGATCGTACGTCGTGAGCCGCGAAAAGGACAACAACCTAATCCATCATATTTCTATTACCGAATCCCAAGGCACCTTGGACAAGACAACTTCGCTTCACATAGAGGCTGGGCCCGTAAACTGAGGGCGTGGGGCATGGGATCAGGTCTGCGTCGCTCCGGTGTCCATAACTTTTGATTCGTAAGTAGTTACGCGACGCACAGCTTGCCGTTAAAAAGCCCTCTAACAACTCTACGACTGGGGTAGCAAGCTTGCTCAGCTGCCCCTATTTTTGGATTCAAAAATAGAATGTTTTCATCAGTTTCGGGACACTTTTATTCTTTTGCGCTATTTTTCTGTCCCGGATCGTACATCGTGAGCTGCGAAAAGGACGACAACTTAATCCATCACATTTCCATTACCGAATCCCATGGTACCTAGGGTAAGACAACTTTTGTCATGCCCCAACCCGGCCTATAAAGGTTAGACTAGGGTGTGATCTAAACATTCAAGTCCTTTCACATACTTAATCGTTCAAGGAGGTTTAGCACTTAATATTTAATCCTAGACTCCAAAATTTTTCAGAAAACCGGTAGCATAACGATTGTAATTGGGCTATTTGGTTTGACCTAATTCTCTAAACGCCTCAATTATTCCAATCATTTATCCAATTCCATTAAGGACTCCTATTTGTCACCAACCGATTTGCCTGCTAGTTTATCTTGAAAGTCTTGTTTGGTTAATAATCCTAACATGATAACTATGTCCCGTTTATTTGTCAATTTCCTATCATGCAAGTACCTATTATCCTTTAGTTTGCAAATGAGCACCTAAGTGAAATTAGATAGAATTAACTTACTTGATTGTTCATCTAGTGGTTTGAATGCCTACGATAACTACTAATTAAGAAAACGAAAGCAAACAACCAAATAAAAGTTCGTTCGGCTATAGGTAGTACAATCCCAGAATTAGACCCAAATTACAACGGGGTCATTTACATCAATAAAATGAATAGTTTGCAATCAAACACAACATCCATATAGCAACCACTTTCAGGCAAAGCACAAAAGCACGTAGGGACAGACAATCACTCCAAGGAATCATCGATAGGCACGTTGTCCTCGGGTACCTGTACCTGTTCTTCTTCACCTGTGATAAAAAGAGGGTGAGTCCTTATGAACTCAGCGAGGGGGAACGAGAAATACGTTTTGAAACTCATTTTCTGGTTCAATTTATGAAAATCCCTTTTTCAAACATGAATATAACAGTAAAATCAAGTAAAGGAACATAAATACCAGTCGTTCCTCCCCGAGGTTCTCTAGGAACCAAGCGAGAGTACTTATACACACAGTAAAAGGATATGATGAGCGGTTGCTCTCAATTTCAATTTCGATACAATTGTTGTGGCCGACTTCAATAATCCCCTTATCGCTCCCAATTGGGTGTACTCCGGATGTACCCTGAAACCTACGACCCAACTCTCCGAGAGTGGAATGCCAAGCGAGAGAGGGAATTGGACCATGGTAGTCACGGGAGCACCGGCAAGCCCTATGCCGCCCGGCGTTCGTGAAACGCTACCATGCCACAATGAAAGGTTGCAACCTTGTATACAATGCCCATTTATGTCATTTAACATTTCACATTAGGAGGTCAACAAAGTAGGTTGCCTCTGAGCAAGTATATGATCACATTTTGACATATTGGCATATAAGGCATTGTAAGAACATATAATCATTTCATATATCCATTTGAAAGCAATTAAACTTTAACGGGCAGCCAAGTAATCATGTTCAAATAAACCATTGAATATCTTTTAACAATTCACATTAAGAGGACAACAAAGTAGGTTGCCTCCGAGCAATTTCAAGATCACATATTGCCAAGTAAACGAACGAGGCATGCTTGACATGAAATTTCACTTGTAGAACACATAGTGTCATATGAACATTAAATGGGCAGCCATGTAACACATGCAAGTCAAGCCATATAACTCATTTCGAAGTCCACGTAATCAAGTGATACGATTATTCAACATGCAATGACATCAATCATGGGTTCGGGTGCAAGAAAAGCTTATTTGTCAACATGCAATGGTCAAAATCACATTTAAAGTTATAAGACATTTACGGGCAGCCCACTAAGCAAATAATTCCCACACAATGTCCAATTGATCAATACTTAGCAAAACTACCTAGTCATCAGGGTTTCCATGTCATGTATATTCGTGCAATTTGAGCCTCAACCCAACTCAAAGTCAATCTCAAACCATGCATCATTTAATTCAACATCCTCAAACATTCAAAACAGTCCACACAACATCCCGTAGCTATAATCCCAAGCATTTAATTCAACAAGAGGAGTCACAACAATTTTCTAAGCACAACATTAAGTGAAACCCTTACTGCAATAGGCTGTTTTCTCACAATCAATCGGATAAGAAAAAAATCTCCAAATTCAGTGAATAAGATTTCAAATTAAAGCTTAAGAAGTTAACTAAAATCAGAAACAAACCTTGCATCAATTGGAGTTCGGGATCATTAGATATAGCCGAAACAGTGGAATAGCACAAAACTGTCCAGATTTGCACACTTTTCAGAAATTGACGTTTTTGAGGTCCTTAGGGTCAGTTTTAGCCTTGGTCCATTTCTGACAAAATTTTCCAGAACTGAAAAATCTAGAAGATCAAAAAATTTCATGAATTTTGGACATCATTTACAAAGTCAAATATGGTTCGTTCCACAAGGTCAGTGCATCTGCCAAAACCTGCTTCAGTTTTCCAGATTTCCAGATTTGGTCACATTTTAAAGATTTGCCATTTTGAGGACCTTAGAGTCAAAATTAGCTTCGGCCTATTTCTGGGAAAAATGTTCAAAACTGTCCAAACTAGGCACCTACAAATTTTCAAGCATTTTCAACATCATTTTCCTAGCTAAACTTACCTCGAACAGACTGGTCAGAGAGCTGTCAACAATTTCGACTTCATCTAGCATCATTTTCAAGCCAAGATCTTGCCATGCATGGTTGTTTAAGATTATGAACGACCATATAGCTCAAGTACAGAAGCAAATACACACATTTATGAGCATGCATGTGAATTTTTGAAGAGTTTTCAAAAGGTTTTAACCCTCACCTTAGCAATCAACCACAAAGATGCACAAAAACTTGTTGAAGCTTCAAATCTCTTCTTCTTCTTGCTTAGCCGAGATTCCAACTTGGTTTCTCTATTTTTCCTAGCCTAGTGATCAATCTCTTAGCACATGCATGAGGTTAGAACAAGAAGAAAAGAAATGGAAGCCAAGAAAACTTACCTAGGCCGAAAATGGTGACTCAAAATGCTTGCATGTGTGTTTCTTGCATCCTAGCTTGCTTGGGTGAGTTTCTTTGCTTGTGGTTTGTCTTGATGCACCTTAGGATGATGAAGATGAGCTAAGAGGTGGAGAGAACTCAGCCAAAACCGAAATGGAGAGAGAAGAGTGAGAGGGAGAGAGAGAAAATGTGAGAGGAAAGAAGAAATGACAAAAAAATGAAAGCCTTTGCATCCTTTAAGCATGTGGTCGGCCTTGGGCCATTAAATTCTGATTTTTGTGTCTTCAATGTGTGATTTTAAAATGTTTAGCATGGGCAAGGGTGGTTTGGTTGAGCAAGGTAGAGGATTTAGGTGGTTTTGAGCATTTTTTTTATGCATTGTGCTAAGTGTTTGTCATAGTTTGTCTAGGAATAATTCTTTATGCATTTGTGTGATTAGAATTGTCATAGGAATGTTGGGGAATGAGGGAATCTAGGTAGAATAAAATATAGGAATGTTTGTTGATGAGTTGAATTATGAATAGAATAATAGTTAGTGGGAAATGTAGGAATAGTTTAGTATTATTTTATTGTTAGTGGAGTTTGTAGAGAATTTGAATTAGGAATATAAGATTGGTTAGTGGATTGTGTAGGATTATTTTAGTGTCTAGTGCTTTGTGTAGGATTCTTTCTTGATCAACGTGGTGGCACGGATTCCTAGGTCTAGGCCACGAATTAGGAGGTAGACACGAACTACGAGGTAAGACACGAACTTCAAGACTAATGCACGTACTTCAAGATAAATGCACGGATTCTAATGCAAATGCATGCAAGTCAAGGCATGACTCTATATCTAGGTTAAGGTAAGCAGTTCAAGGTTAGGGCACATGAAATGAGGTAACGTACGTACATCGAGGTCAGGGAACGTATTTCTAGGTACCGCACGTGAGTCGGGGATTAGGACACACTATTCTAGGTCAAGGCACGTATGACGAGGTATGCACGAAAACCAAGACAGGACACGTCATCCAAGGTCGGTCATTTAATTTTAGGTCTAAGGCGCGCAAATCGAGGTAGGACACGTTATTCGAGGTCGGGCCTCACAACTTTGCTTCACGTAGAGGCTGGGCCCGTAAACCGAGGGCGTGGGGCTTGGGATCAGGTCTCCGTCGCTCCGGTGCCCATAACTTTTGATCTTTAAGGAGTTACGCGGCGTACAACACACCGTTAGAAAGCTCTACGAGAACTCTACGACGAGGGCAGCAAGCCTTCTCGGCTGCGCCTATTTTTGGATCCCAAAATCGAACGTTTTCATCAGTTTCGGGACACTTTTCTTCTTTTGCGCTGTTTTTCAACCCGAATCGTACGTCGTGAGCCACAAATAGGACGACAACCTAATCCATCACATTTCTATTTACTGAATCCCACGGCACCTTTGGCAAGACAACTTCACTTCACGTAGAGGCTGGGCCCGTAAACCGAGGGCGTGAGGCTTGTGACCAGGTATCCGTCGGTCTCGTGCCCATAACTTTTGATCTGTAAGGAGTTACGCGAGGCACAGCATACCATTGGAAAACTCTCTGAGAGCTCTACGACGGGGGCAGCAAACCTGCTCAGTTGCGCCTGTTTTTAGAGTCCAAAATCAAACGTTTTCATCAATTTCGGGACACTTTTTTTCTTTTGCGCTGTTTTTTCATCCCGGATCGTACGTCGTGAGCCGCGATAAGGTTGACAACCTAATCCATCACATTTCTCTTACTGAATCCCATGGAACCTTGGGCAAGACAACTTCGCTTCACGTAGAGCCTGGCTCGCAAACCGAGGAAGTGGGGCTTGGGACCAGGTCTCCGTCGCTCCGGTGCCCATAACTTTTGAACCGTAAGGAGTTACATGACGCACAGCATATCGTTGGAAAGCTCTCTGAGAGCTCTACGATGGTGGCAACAAGCCTGCTCGGCTGCACCTATTTTCGGAGCCCAAAATCGAACTTTTTCATCAGCTTCGTGATACTTTTCATCTTTTGTGCTGTTTTTCCGTCCCGGATCGTACGTCATGAGCCGCGAAAAGGGCGACAACCTAATCCATCAAATTTCTATTATCAAATCCCTCGGCACCTTGGGCAAGACAACTTCGCTTCACATAGAGGCTGGGCTAGCAAACCGAGGGTGTGGGGCATGAGACTAAGTCTCCATCCCTCTAGTGCCCATAACTTTTGATCCGTAAAGAGTTACGTAGCGTACAGCATACCGTTAGAAACCACTCCGAGAACTCTACGACGAGGGCAGCAAGCCTGCTCGATTGTGCCTATTTTCGGTGCCCAAAAGTGAACATTTTCATCAGTTTTTGGACACTTTTCTTCTTTTGCGCTGTTTTTCGATCCCGGATCGTACGTCGTGAGCCGCGAAAAGGACGACAACCTAGTCTATCACATTTCTATTACCGAATCCCATGGCACCTTGGGCAAGACAATTTTGCTTCACGTAGAGGCTGGGCCCATAAACCGAGGGCGTGGGACTTGGGACCATGTCTCCGTCGCTCCGGTGCCCATAACTTTTGATCTGTAAAGAGTTACGCGGCGTGCAGCATACCGTTAGAAAGCTCTCCGAGAACTCTACGACGAGGCCAGCAAGCCTCATCCACTGCGCCTGATTTTAGAGCCCAAAATCGAACGTTTTCATCAATTTCGGACACTTTTCTTCTTTTGCGCTGTTTTTCCGTCCCGGATCGTATGTCGTGAGCCGCGAAAAGGACGACAACCTAATCCATCACATTTCTATTACCGAATCCCTCAGTACCTTGGGCAAGACAACTTTGCTTCACATAGAGGCTGGGCCCGCAAACCGAGGGCTTGGGGCTTGGGACCAGGTCTCCGTCGCTCTAGTGCCCATAATTTTTGATCTGTAAGGAGTTACGCGACGCACAACATACCGTTAGGAAGCTCTCCGAGAACTATACGACGGGGGCTAGAAGCCTACACAGCTACGCCTGTTTTCGGTGCCCAAAATCGAATGTTTTCATCAATTTCGGGACACTTTTCTTCATTTACGCTGTTTTTCGGTCCTGGATTGTACGTCGTGTGCCGCGAAAAGAATGACAACCTAATCCATCACATTTCTATTACCGAATCCTATGGAACCTTGGACAAGACAACTTCTCTTCACGTAGAGGCTAGGCCCGCAAACCGAGGGTGTGGGGCTTGGTACCAGGTCTCCGTTGCTCCAGTGCCCATAACTTTTGATTCTAAGGAGTTACGCGGTGCAAAGCATACCTTTGGAAACCTATCCAAGAGCTCTACGACGGGGGTAGCAAGTTTGCTTGGCTATGCCTGTTTCAGAGCCCAAAATCGAACGTTTTCATCAGTTTCGGGACAATTTTCTACTTTTGCATTGTTTTTTCATCCCGGATCGTACGTTGTGAGTCGCGAATAGGACGACAACCTAATCCCACGGCACCTCATGCAAGACAACTTCACCTCACGTAGAGGCTGGGCCCGCAAACTGAGGGCGTGGGGCTTGTGACCAAGTATCCGTCGCTCCGGTGCCCATAACTTTTGAACCGTAAGGAGTTACGCGACGCACAACATACTGTTGGAAAGCTCTCCGAGAGCTCTAAGACGGGGGCAGCAAGCCTACTCGGTTGCGACTATTTTCGGAGACCAAAATGGAACATTTACATCAGTTTCGGGATACTTTTCTTCTTTTGTGCTGTTTTTCCATCCCGGATCGTATGTCGTGAGCTGCAAAAAGGACGACAACCTAATCCATCACATTTCTATTACCGAATCCCATGGCACCTTAGGCAAGACAACTTCGCTTCACGTAGAGGCTGGGCGCGTAAATCGAGGGCGTGGAGCTTGGGACTAGGTCTCTTTCGCTCCGGTGCCCATAACTTTTGATCCGTAAGGAGTTACGCGGTGCACACCATACCGTTGGAAAGTTCTCTGAGAGCTCTACGACGGGGGCAGCAATCCTGCTCGACTGCAACTATTTTTGGAGCTCAAAATTGAACATTTTCATCCGTTTCGGGACACTTTTCTACTTTTGCGCTGTTTTTCCGTCTCGGATCGTACGTCGTGAGCCGCGAAAAGGACGACAACCTAATCCATCACAATTCTATTACCGAATCCCATGACACCTTGGGCAAGTCAAGTTCGCTTCACGTAGAGGCTGGGCCCGCAAACCGAGGGCGTGGGGCTTGGGATCAGGTCTGCATCGCTCCGGTGCCCATAACTTTTGATCCATAAGGAGTTTTGCGACGCACAGCATGCCGTTAAAAAGCGCACTAAGAACTCTACAACTGTGGTACCAAGCTTGCTCAGTTGTCCCTATTTTCGGAGCCCAAAACATAACGATTTCATCAGTTTTAGGACATTTTTATTCTTTTGCACAGTTTTTTCGTGCTGGATCGTACGTCGTGAGCTGCGAAAAGGACGACAAACTAATCCATCACATTTTTATTACCGAATCCCACGGCATCTTGGGCAAGACGACTTCGCTTCACATAGAGGATGGGCCCGCAAATCGAGGGCGTAGGGCTTGGGACCACGTCTCTGTCGCTCCAATGCCCATAACTTTAGACACGTAAAGAGTTACGCGGCTCACATCATACCATTAGAAAGCTCTCCGAGAACTCTACGACGGGGGCAGCCAGCCTGCTAGGATGCGCCTGTTTTTGGATCCCAAAATTGAACATTTTCATCAGTTTCGGGACATTTTTATTCTTTTAGGCTGTTTTTCCATCCCGAATCGTACGTCGTGAGCTGTGAAAATGACGACAACCTAATCCATCACATTTCAATTACCGAATCCCATGGTACCTAGGGTAAGACAACTTCACTTCACGTAGAGGCTAGGCCCGCAAACCGAGGGCGTGGGGCTTGGGACCAGGTCTCCGTCGCTCCGGTGCCTATAACTTTTGATCCTTAAGGAGTTACGCGGCGTACAACACACCGTTAGAAAGCTCTACGAGAACTCTACGGCAAGGGTAGCAAGCCTACTCGGCTACGCCTATTTTTGGAGCCCAAAATCGAACGTTTTCATTAGCTTTGGGACACTTTTCATCTTTTGTGCTATTTTTTTGTCTTGGATCGTACGTCATGAGCCGTGAAAAGGACGACAACCTAATCCATCACATTTCTATTACCGAATCTCTCGGTACCTTGAGCAAGACAACTTCGCTTCACATAGAGGTTGAGCCCGCAAACCGAGGGCGTGGGGCTTGGGACCAAGTCTCCGTCGCTCTAGTTCCCATAACTTTTGATCCGTAAGGAGTTACACAGCGCACAGCGCACAACATACCGTTAGAAAGCTCTCCGAGAACTCTATGACGAGGGCAGCAAGCCTGCTCAGCTACACTTGTTTTCGGGGCCCAAAATGGAACATTTTCATCAGTTTTGGGACACTTTTCTTCTTTTGCGCTGTTTTTCCATCCCGGATCATACGTCGCGAGCCGCGAAAAGGACGACAACCTAATCCATCACATTTCTATTACCGAATCCCACTGCACCTTGGGCAAGACAACTTCGCTTCACTTAGAGCCTGGGCCCGCAAACCGAGGGCGTGGGGCTTAGGATGAGGTCTCGGTCGCTCCGGTGCCCATAACTTTTGATCCATATGGAGTTACGCGGCGCATAGCATACTGTTAGAAACCTCTCCGAGAACTCTACGACAAGGGCAAAAATCCTGCTCTGTTGTGCCTTTTTTCAGAGCCCAAAATTGAATGTTTTCATATGTTTCGGGATACTTTTCTTCTTTTGCAGCATTTTTTCGTTCAGGATCGTACGTCGTGAACCGCGAAAAGGAGGACAACCTAATCTATCACGTTTCTATTACCGAATCCCATGGCACCTTGGGCAAGACAATTACGCTTTACGTAGAGGCTGGGCCCGCAAACCGAGGGCGTGGGGCTTGGGACAAGGTCTCCGTCGCTCCGGTGCCCATAGCTTTTGATACAAAGGAGTTAAGCGGCGCATAACATACCTTTGGAAAGCTCTCCGAGAGCTCTACGATGGGGGCAGCAAGTTTGCTTGGCTATGCCAGTTTCAGAGCCCAAAATCGAACGTTTTCATCAGTTTCAGTACACTTTTATTCTTTTGCACTGTTTTTTCGTCCTGGATCGTACGTCGTGAGCCGCGAATAGAACGACAACCTAATCCATCACATTTCTATTACTGAATACCATGGCACCTTGGGCAAGACAACTTCACTTCACGTAGAGGCTGGGCCCGTAAACCGAGGGCGTGGGGCTTGTGACCAGGTATCCGTCGCTCCGGTGCCCATAACTTTTAAACCGTAAGGAGTTACATGACGCACAGCATACCGTTGGAAAGCTCTCCGAGAGCTCTACGACGGGGGAAGCAAGCCAGCTTGGCTGCGCCTGTTTTCGGAGCCCAAAATGGAACATTTTTATCAATTTTGAGACACTTTTCTTTTTTGTGCTGTTTTTCGATCCCGGATCGTACGTCGTGAGCCGCAAAAAGGACGACAACATAATCCATCATATTTCTCTTACTGAATCATATGGCACCTTTGGCAAGATAACTTCGCTTCACGTAGAGGTTGGGCCCGCAAACCGAGGGCGTGGGGCTTGGGACCAGGTCTCTATCGCTCCAGTGCCCATAACTTTTGATCCGTAAGGAGTTACGCAGTGCACAACATACAGTCGGAAAGCTCTCTAAGAGCTCTAAAATGGAGGCAGCAAGCCTGCTCAGCTGCAACAGTTTTTGAAGCCCAAAATCCAACATTTTCATCAGTTTCGGGGCACATTTCTTCTTTTCCGCTGTTTTTCCGTCTCGGATCGTACGTCGCGAGCCGCAAAAAGGACGACAAGCTAATCCATCACATTTCTATTACCGAATCCCACGGTACCTTGGGCAAGAAAACTTCGCTTAACATGGAGGCTGGGCCTGCAAACCGAGGGCGTAGTTCTTGGGATGAGGTCTCCGTCGCTCCGGTGCCCATAACTTTTGATCCTTAAGGATTTACGCGGTGCACAGCATACCGTTAGAAAGCTCTCCGAGAACTCTACGACGAGGGCAACAATCTTGCTAGGCTATGCCTATTTTCGGAGCCCAAAATCGAACGTTTTCATCAGTTTCAGGACACTTTTCTTCTTTTTGCGGTGTTTTTCCGTCCTGGGTCGTAATTCATGAGCCGCGAAAAGGACGACAACCTAATCCATCACATTTTTATTACCGAATCCTACGGCACCTTGGGCAAGACAACTTCGCTTTACGTAGAGGTTGGGCCTGCAAACCGAGGGCGTGGGGCTTGGGACAAGGTCTCCGTCGCTCTGGAGCCCATAGCTTTTGATACTAAGACGTTACGCGGCGCACAACATACCTTTGGAAAGCTCTCCGAGAGCTCTACGACGGGGGCCGCAAGTTTGTTTGGCTATGCCTGTTTCAGAGCCTAAAATCGAACATTTTCATCAGTTTCGGGACACTTTCTTCTTTTGCACTATTTTTCCATCCCGGATCGTACGTCGTGAGCCTCGAAAAGGACGTCAACCTAATCCATCACATTTCTATTACCGAATCCCATGGCACCTTGGGAAAGACAACTTCGCTTTACGTAGAGGCTGGGCCCGCAAACCGAGGGCGTGGGGCTTGGGACTAGGTCTCCGTCGCTCCGGTGCCCATAACTTTTGATACTAAGGAGTTACGCGGCGTACAGCATACCTTCGGAAAGCTCTCCGAGTGCTCTACAATGGGGGCTGCAAGTTTGCTTGGCTATGCTTGTTTCAGCGCCCAAAATCGAACGTTGTCATGAGTTTCTGGACACTTTTCTACTTTTGCGCTGTTTTTTCGTCCCGGATCGTATGTCGTGAGCCGCGAATAGGATGACAACCTAATCCATCGCATTTCTATTACAGAATCCCACTGCACCTTGGTCAAGACAACTTCACTTCAGGTAGAGGCTGGGCCCGCAAACCGAGAGCGTGGGGCTACTGACCAGGTATCCGTCGCTCCGGTGCCCATAACTTTTGAACCGTAAGGCGTTACGCAACGCACACCATACCGTTGGAAAGCTCTCCGAGAGTTCTACGACGGGGGCAGCAAGCCTGCTCGACTGAAACAGTTTTTGGATCTGAAAATTGAACATTTTCATTAGTTTTGGGTCATTTTTCTTCTTTTGCGTTGTTTTTCTGTCCCGGATCATACATCAGGAGTCGCGAAAAGGACGATAACCTAATCCATCACATTTCTATTATTAAATCCCACGGCACCTTGGGCCAGACAACTTCGCTTCACGTAGAGGCTGGGCCAGCACACAGAGGGCGTGGGGCTTGGGACCACGTCTCCGTCGCTCCGGTGCCCATAACTTTTGATCCGTAAGGAGTTACGCGGCGCACAGCATACCGTTAGAAAGCTCTCCGAGAACTCTACGACGGGGGCAGCCAACTTGCTAGGCTGCGGCTATTTTTGGACCAAAAAATCGAACCTTTTCATCAGTTTCGAGACACTTTTATTCTTTTACGCTATTTTTTTGTCCCGGATCGTACGTCTTGAGCCGCGAAAAGGATGACAACCTAATCTATCACATTTCAATTACCGAATCCCATGGTACCTAGGGCAAGACAACTTCGCTTCACGTAGAGGCTGGGCATGCAAATCGAGAGCGTGGGGCTTGGGACCAGGTCTCCGTAGCTCTAGTGCCCATAACTTTTGATCCGTAAGGCGTTACGCGACGCACAGCATCCCGTTAAAAAGCCCTTGGAGAACTCTACGACGGGGGTAGCAAGCTTGCTTGGCTTCCCCTATTTTCGAAGCCTAAAATGGAACATTTTAATAAATTTTGAGACACTTTTCTTCTTTTGTGCTATTTTTTCGTCCCGGATCGTACGTCGTGAGCTGCAAAAAGCACGACAACCTAATCCATCACATTTCTATTACTGAATCCTATGGCACCTTGGGCAAGACAACTTGGCTTCATGTAGAGGCTGGGCCCGCAAACCGAGGGTGTGGGGCTTGGGACCAGGTCTCTGTCACTCCGGTGCCCATAACTTTTGATCCGTAAGGAGTTACGCGCCGCACAGCATACCGTTGGAAAGCTCTCTAAGAGCTCTATGACAAGGGCAGCAAGGTTGCTCGGCTGCAACTATTTTTTGGAACCCAAAATCCAACATTTTCATCTATTTTGGGATACATTTCTTCTTTTGCGTTGTTTTTCCGTCCCAGATCGTACGTCGTAAGTCGTGAAAACGACGACAACCTAATCCATCACATTTCTATTGCTGAATCCCAAGGCACCTTGGGCAAGGCAACTTCGCTTCACATAGAGGCTGGGCCCATAAACCGAGGGCATGGGTCTGGAGACGAGGTGTCCGTCTCTGCGGTGCCCATAACTTTTGATCCGTAAGGAGTTACGTGGCGCACAGCATACCGTTAGAAAACCCTTCGAGAACTCTACGACGAGGGCATCAATCTCTGCTCGGTTACGCCTATTTTCGTGGCCCAAAATCGAACGTTTTCATCAGTTTCGGTACACTTTTCTTCTTTTGCGCAATTTTTTCCTCTCAGATCGTACGTCGTGAGCCACGAAAAGGACGAGAACCTAATCTATCACATTTCTATTACCGAATCCCATGTTACCTTGGGCAAGACAACTTCAAGTTACGTAGAGGCTGGGCCCACAAACTGAGGACATGGGGATAGGGACAAGGTCTCCGTTGCTCTGGTTCCTATAACTTTTGATACTGAGGAGTTACGCAGCGCACAACATACCTTTGGAAAGCTCTTCGAGAGCTCTACGACAGGGGCAGCAAGTTTTCTTGGCTATGCCTGTTTCATAGCCCAAAATCAAACGTTTTCATCAGTTTTGGGACACTTTTCTTCTTTTGCACTGTTTTTTCATCTCGGATCATACATCGTGAGCCGCAAAAAGCACGACAACCTAATCCATCACATTTCTATTACCGAATCCCATAGCACCTTGGGCAAGACAACTTCACTTCACGTAGAGGCTGGGCCAACACACTGAGGGCGTAGGGCTTGGGACCACGTCTCCGTCGCTCCGGTGCCCATAACTTTTGATCCGTAAGGAGTTACGTGGCGCACAGCATACCATTAGAAAGCTCTCCGAGAACTCTACGACAGGGGTAGCCAGCTTGCTAGGCTGCGCCTGTTTTTGGATCCAAAAATTGAACCTTTTCATCAGTTTCGGGACACTTTTCTTCTTCTACGCTATTTTTTTGTCCCGGATCGTACGTCTTGAGCCGCGAAAAGAATGACAACCTAATCTATCACATTTCAATTACCGAATCCCATGGTACCTAGGGCAAGACAACTTCGCTTCACGTAGAGGCTGGGCATGCAAATCGAGGGCGTGGGGCTTGGGACCAGGTCTCCGTAGCTCCAGTGCCCATAACTTTTGATCCGTAAGGCGTTACGCGGCGCACAGCATCCCGTTGGAAAGCTCTCGAAGAGCTCTACGATGGGCGCAACAAGCTTGCTCGGCTGCAACTTTTTTCGGAGCCCAAAATCGAACGCTTTTATTAGTTTCGCGACACTTTTATTCTTTTGTGTTGTTTTTCCGTCCCGGATCATATGTCGTGAGCTGCGAAAAGGACGACAACCTAATCCATCACATTTCTATTACCGAATCCGTCGGCACCTTGGGCAAGACAACTTCGCTTCACATAGAGGCTGGGCCCGCAAACCAAGGGCGTGGGGCTTGGGACCAGGTCTCCGTCGCTCCAGTGTCTATAACTTTTGATCCGTAAGGAGTTACGCGGCGCACAGTATACCGTTAGAAAGCTGTCCGAGAACTCTACGACGAGGGCAGCAACCCTGCTCGGCTTCGCCTATTTTTGGTGCCCAAAATCGAACATTTTCATCAGTTTCGGGACACTTTTCTTCTTTTGTGCTGTTTTTCCATCCCGGATCGTACGTCGTGAGCCGCAAAAAGGACAACAACCTAATCAATCACATTTCCATTACCGAATCCCATAGCACCTTGGGCAAGACAACTTCGCGTCACGTAGAGGCTGGGCCCGCAAACCAAGGGTGTGGGGCTTGGGACCAAGTCTCCGTTGCTCCGGTGCCTATAACTTTTAATTTGTAAGGAGTTACGCGGTGCACAGTATAACGTTGGAAAGCCCTCCGAGAGCTCTACGAGTGAGGTAGCAAGCCTGCTCGGTTGTGCCTATTTTTGAAGCCCAAAATCGAATGTTTTCATCAATTTCGGGACACTTTTCTTCTTTTGCACGATTTTTTCGTCTCGGATCGTACGTCGTGAGCCGCAAAAAAGACGACAATCTAATCCATCACATTTCTATTACCAAATCCCTTGGCACCTTGATCAAGACAACTTCGCTTCACATAGAGGCTGGGCCCGCAAACCGAGGGCATAGGGCTTAGGACCAGGTCTCCGTTGCTCCGATGCCCATAACTTTTGATCCGTAAGGAGTTACGTGACGTACAACATACTGTTAGAAAGCTCTCCGAGAACTCTACGGTGAGGGCAGTAAGCCTGCTCGGCTGCGCCTATTTTTAGAGCCCAAAATTGAACATTTTCATCAGTTTCAGGACACTTTTCTTCTTTTGCGCTGTTTTTCTGTCCCGGATCGTACGTCGTGAGCCGCGAAAAGGACGACAACCTAATCCCTCATATTTCTATTACCGAATCCCATGGCACCTTGGGCAAGACAACTTCGCTTCACGTAGAGGCTGGGCCTGCAAACCGAGGGCATGGGGCTTCGGACCAGGTCTCCATCGCTCCGGTGCCCATAACTTTTGATCCGTAAGGAGTCACGCGTCGCACAGTGTACCGTTGGAAAGCCCTTCGAGAGCTCTACGACGGAGGTAGCAAGCTTGCTTGGTTCTGCCTATTTTCGGAGCCCAAAATTGAACGTTTTCATCAGTTTCGGGATACTTTTCTTCTTTTGCGCTGTTTTCCGTCCCGGATCGTACGTCACGAGACGCGAAAAGGACGACAACCTAATCCATCACATTTCTATTACCGAATCCCTCGGTACCTTGATCAAGGCAACCTCGCTTTACATAGAGTCTGGGCTCACAAACCGAGGGCGGGGGGCTTGGGACCAGGTCTCCATTGCTCCAGTGCCCATAACTTTTGATCCGTAAGGTGTTACGCGACGCACAACATACCATTAGAAAGCTCTCCGAGAACTCTACGACGAGGGCAGCAAGCCTGCTTGGCTGCGCCTATTTTCGGTGCCCAAAATTGAACATTTTCATCAATTTCAGGACACTTTTTTCTTTTGCGCTATTTTTATGTCCCGGATCGTACGTCGTGAGCCGCGAAGAGGACGACAACCTCATCCATCACATTTCTATTACCGAATCCCATAGCACCTTGGGCAAGCCAACTTTACTTCACGTAGAGGAAACGCCCGAAAACCGAGGGTGTGGGGCGTAGGACAAGGTCTTCGTTGCTCCGGTGCCCATAACTTTTGATGCGTAAGGAGTTACGCAGCGCACAGTATACCGTTGGAAAGCCCTCCAAGAGCTCTATGACAGAGGTAGCAAGCCTGCTCGGTTGTGCCTATTTTCGGAGCCCAAAATCAAATGTTTTCATCAGTTTCGGGACACTTTTCTTCTTTTGCGCTGTTTTTTTCGTCCCGGATCGTACGTCGTGAGCTGCGAAAAGGACGACAACCTAATCCCTCACATTTCTATTGCCGAATCCCATGGCACCTTGGGCAAGAAAATTTCACTTCACGTAGAGACTGGGCTCGCAAACCGAGGGCGTGGGGCTTGGGATCAGGCCTCTGTCGATCCGGTGCCCATAAATTTTGATCCGTAAGGAGTTACGTGGCGTACAGCATACCGTTAGAAAGCTCTCCAAGAACTCTATAGCAAGGACAGCAAGCCTGCTCAGCTGCGACTGTTTTCAGAGCCCAAAATCGAACGTTTTCCTCAATTTCGGGATACTTTTCGTCTTTTGCTCTATTTTTCCGTCCCGTATCGTACGTCGTGAGCCGCGAAAAGGACGACAACCTAATCAATCACATTTCTATTACCGAATCCCACGATACCTTAGGCAAGATAACTTCGCATCACATAGTGGCTGGGCCTGCAAACCGATGGCATGGGGCTTGGGACCAGGTCTCCGTCGCTCCGGTGCCATAACTTTTGATCTGTAAGGAGTTACGTGGCGCACAGTATACCGTTGGAAAGCTCTCTGAGAGCTCTACGATGAGCGTAACAAGCCTGCTCGGCTGTGCCTGTTTTCACAACCCAAAATCGAACGTTTTCATCAGTTTCGGGACACTTTTCTTCTTTTCGATATTTTTCCGTCCCGGATCGTATGTCGTGAGCCGCGAAAAGGACGACAACCTAATCCCTCACATTTCTATTACCGAATCCCATGGCACCTTCGGCAAGAAAACTTCACTTCACGTAGAGGCTGGGCCCGCAAACCGAGGGTGTAGTGCTTGGGACCAGGTCTCCGTCGCTCCGATACAGATAACTTTTGATCCGTAAGGAGTTACGCGGTGCACAGTATACGGTTGGAAAGCCCTCCGAGAGCTCTACGATGGAAGTAGCAAGCCTGCTCGGTTGTGCCTATTTTCGGAGCCCAAAATCGAATGTTTTAATCAATTTCGGGATATTTTTCTTCTTTTGCGTTGTTTTGCCGTCCTGGATCGTACGTCGCGAGCCTCGAAAAGGACGACAACCTAATCCATCATATTTCTATTACCGAGTCCCACGGCACTTTGGCCAAGACAAATTCGCTTCACATAGAGGCTGGGCCTGCAAATCGAGGGCATGGGGCTTAAGACCAGGTCTCTGTCGCTTCGGTGCCCATAACTTTTGATCCATAAAGAGTTACGCGGCGCACTACATACTGTTAGAAAGCCCTCCGAGAAATCGACGATGAGGGCAACAATCCTGCTTGACTACGCCTGTTTTTGGAGCCCAAAATTGAACGTTTCATCAGTTTTGGGATACTTTTCTTTTTCTGTGCTGTTTTTCCATCCTGGATCGTACGTCGTTAGCTGCGAAAAGGATGACAACCTAATCCATCACATTTCTATTACCGAATCCCATGGCACCTTGGGCATGACAACTTCGCTTCATGTAAAGGCTGGGCCCGCAAACCGAGGGCGTGGGGCTTGGGACCAGGTCTCCATCGCTCCGGTGCCCATAACTTTTGATCCATAAGGAGTTACGTACCGTACAACATACCGTTAGAATGCTCTCCGAGAACTCTACGGCAACGGTAGCAAGCCTGCTCAGCTGCACCTGATTTTAGTGCCCAAAATCGGACGTTTTCATTAGTTTCTGAACACTTTTCTACTTTTGCGTTGTTTCTTCATCCCGGATCGTACGTCGTGAGCCGCGAAAAGGATGACAACCTAATCCATCACATTTCTATTACCGAATCCCATGGCACCTTGGGCAAGACAACTTCGTATCACATAGAGGCTGGGCCCGCAAACCAAGGGCGTGGGGCTTGGGACCAGGTCTCCGTCGATCCGGTGCCCATAACTTTTGATCCGTAAGGAGTTACGCGACACACAGCAAACCGTTGGGAAGATCTCTGAGAGCTCTACGACGGGCATAACAAGCTTGCTCGGCTACTCCTGTTTTCAGAGCACAAAATTGAACATTTTCATCAGTTTCGGGACACTTTTCTTCTTTTGCACTGTTTTTTCATCCTGGATCTCATGTCGTGAGCTGCGAAAAGGACGACAACCTAATCCTTCACATTTCTATTACTGACTCCTATGGCACCTTGGGCAAGGCAACTTCGCTTCACGTAGAGGCTGGGCCCACAAACCCAGGGCGTGGGGCTTGGGACCAGGTCTCCGTCGCTCCGGTGCCCATAACTTTTGATCTGTAAGGAGTTACGCAGCGCACAGTATACTGTTGGAAAAGCCTCCGAGAGCTCTACGACAGAGTTAGCTAGCCTGCTCGGTTGTGCCTATTTTCGGAGCCCAAAATAGAAAGTTTTCATCAATTTCGGGACACTTTTCTTCTTTTGCGCTGTTTTTTCATCCCGAATCGTACGTCGTGAGCCGCGAAAAGGACGACAACCTAATCCCTCACATTTATATTACCGAATCCCATGGCACCTTGGGCAAGACAACTTCGCTTCACGTAGAGGCTGGGCCTGCAAACCGAGGGCGTGGGGCTTGGGACCAGGTCTCCATCGCTCCGTTGTCCATAACTTTTGATCCATAAGGAGTCACGCGGCGCACAGTGTACCGTTAGAAAGCCCTCCGAGAGCTCTACGACGGAGGTAGCAAGCTTGCTTGGTTGTGCCTCTTTTCGGAGCCCAAAATTGAACGTTTTCATCAGTTTCGGGATATTTTTCTTCTTTTGCGCTGTTTTTCCTTCCTGGATCGTACGTCGCGAGATGCGAAAAGGACGACAACCTAATCCATCACATTTCTATTACCGAATCCCTTGGCACCTTGATCAAGACAACTTCGCTTTACATAGAGGCTAGGCCCGTAAACCGAGGGCGTGGGGCATGGGACCAGGTCACCGTTGCTCCAGTGCCCATAACTTTTGATCCGTAAGGTGTTACTCGACGCACAGCATACCGTTAGAAAGCTCTCCGAGAACTCTACGACGAGGGCAGCAAGCCTGCTCGGCTGCGCCTATTTTTGGTGCCCAAAATTGAACATTTTCATCAGTTTCGGGACACTTTTCTTCTTTTGCGCTGTATTTACATCCCGGATCGTACATCGTGAGCCGCGAAGAGGACGACAACCTCATCCATCACATTTCTATTACCGAATCCCATAGGCTTCACGTAGAGGTAAGGCCCGAAAACTGAGGGTGTGGGGCGTGGGACAAGCTCTTCGTCGCTTCGGTGCCCATAACTTTTGATGCGTAAGGAGTTACGCGGTGCATAGTATACCGTTGGAAAGCCCTTCTAGAGCTCTATGACGGAGTTAGCAAGCCTACTCGGTTGTGGCTATTTTCGGAGCCCAAAATCAAATGTTTTCATCAGTTTCGGGACACTTTTCTTCTTTTGCGCTGTTTTTCCGTCCCGGATCGTATGTCGTGAGTCGCGAAAAGGACGACAACCTAATCCCTCACATTTCTATTACCGAATCCAATGGCACGTTGGGCAAGAAAATTTCACTTCACGTAGAGGCTGGGCCCGCAAACTGAGGGCGTGGGGCTTGGGACCAGGCCTTCCTCACTCCGGTGCCCAAAACTTTTGATTCGTAAGGAGTTACGTTGCGTACAGCATACCGTTAGAAAGCTCTCTGAGAACTTTACGGCAAGGACAACAAGGCTGCTCGGCTGCGACTGTTTTCAGAGCCCAAAATCGAACGTTTTCATCAATTTCGGGATACTTTCTTCTTTTGCTCTATTTTTCTGTCCCGGATCGTACGTCGTGAGCCGCGAAAAGGACGACAACCTAATCTATCACATTTCTATTACCGAATCCCATGATACCTTAGGCAAGATAACTTTGCATCACATAGTGGCTGGGCCCGCAAACCGATGGCGTGGGGCTTGGGACCAGGTCTCCGTCGCTCCAGTGCCCATAACTTTTGATCCGTAAGGAGTTACGCGGCGCACAATATACCGTTGGAAAGCTCTCTGAGAGCTCTTCGATGAGCGTAACAAGCCTACTCGGCTGCGCCTGTTTTCACAGCCCAAAATCGAACGTTTTCATCAGTTTCGGGACACTTTTCTTCTTTTCGCTGTTTTTCGGTCCCGGATCGTATGTCGTGAGCCGCGAAAAGGACGACAACCTAATCCCTCACATTTCTATTACCGAATCCAATGGCACCTTGGGCAAGAAAACTTCGCTTCACGTAGAGGCTGGGCCCACAAACCGAGGGCGTAGTGCTGGAGACCAGGTCTCTGTCGCTCCGATGCACATAACTTTTGATCCGTAAGGAGTTACGCGGCGCACAGTATTCCGTTGGAAAGCCCTCCGAGAGCTCTACGACGGAGGTAGCAAGCCTGCTCGGTTGTGCCTATTTTCAGAGCCCAAAATCAAATGTTTTCATCAGTTTCGGGATATTTTTCTTCTTTTGCGCTGTTTTGCCGTCCTGGATCGTACGTCGCGAGCCTCGAAAAGGACGACAACCTAATCCATCATATTTCTATTACCGAGTCCCACGGCTCCTTGGGCAAGACAACTTCGCTTCACATAGAGGCTGGGCCTGCAAACCGAGGGCGTGGGGCTTGGGACCAGGTCTCCGTCGCTTCGGTGCCCATAACTTTTGATCCATAAGGAGTTATGCGGTGCACTACATACTGTTAGAAAGCTCTCTGGGAAATTGACAATGAGGGCAACAATCTTGCTCGACTGCGCCTATTTTTGGAGCCCAAAATTGAACATTTTCATCAGTTTCGGGATACTTTTCTTTTTCTGCGCTGTTTTTCTATCCCGGATCGTACGTCGTTAGCCATGAAAAGGATGACAACCTAATCCATCACATTTCCATTACCGAATCCCATAGCACCTTGGGCATGACAACTTCGCTTCACGTAGAGGCTGCGCCCGCAAACCGAAGGCGTGGGGCTTGGGACCAGGTCTCCATCGCTCCAGTGCCCATAACTTTTGATCCGTAAGAAGTTACGTGTCGTACAGCATACCGTTAGAAAGCTCTCCAAGAACTCTACGGCGAGGGTAGCAAGCCTGCTCAGCTGCAGCTGTTTTCAGTGCCTAAAATCAGACGTTTTCATCAGTTTCGGGACACTTTTTTGCTTTTGCGCTGTTTTTCATCCTGGATCGTACGTCGTGAGCTGTGAAAAGGATGACAACCTAATCCATCACATTTCTATTATCGAATCCCACAACACCTTGGGCAAGACAACTTCGTATCACATAGAGGCTGGGCCCGCAAACCGAGGGCATAGGGCTTGGGACCAGGTCTCCGTCACTCCGGTGCCCATAACTTTTGATCCGTAAGGAGTTACGCGACACACAGCAAACCGTTGGAAAGCTCTCTGAGAGCTCTATGACAGGAATAACAAGCCTGCTCGGCTACGCCTGTTTTCAGAGCCCAAAATCGAACATTTTCATCAGTTTCGGGACACTATTCTTCTTTTGCACTGTTTTTTTGTCCTGGATCGCACGTCGTGAGCTGCGAAAAGGACGACGACCTAATCCCTCACATTTCTATTACCGAATCCCATGGCACCTTGGGCAAGGCAACTTCGCTTCACGTAGAGGCTGGGCCCAGAAACTGAGGGCGTGGGGCTTGGGACTAGGTCTCCGTCGTTCCGGTGCCCATAACTTTTGATCCGTAAGGAGTTATGTCACGTCCCAACCCGGCCTATAAAGGTTAGACTAGGGTGTGATCTAAACATTCAAGTCCTTTCACGTACTTAATCGTTCAAGGAGGTTTAGCACTTAACGTTTTATCCCAGACTCCTAAATATTTTGGAAAACCGGCAGCATAACGGCTGTAATTGGGCTCTTTGGTTTGACCTAGTTCTCTAAACGCCTCAAAATTTACCATCTCAATTTCATTTCCAACTAAGATTACTATTTTACCATCAATTGAATTGCCTATTGGTTATTTTGATAACTCGTTTGACTTATAACCTAGCATGATACTATGTCTCGTTTGTTTGTTTGTCCTCGTTTCAAAA
Source organism: Ehretia macrophylla (assembly GCA_037974665.1). Lineage (NCBI taxonomy): Eukaryota > Viridiplantae > Streptophyta > Magnoliopsida > Boraginales > Ehretiaceae > Ehretia > Ehretia macrophylla. The sequence continues at coordinate 49,205,561 of CM075768.1, read as the reverse complement.
TATACCTATTTAAGATTGGATAAGTTCATTTACTTAGTCCTTACTAATGCGTCATAACCTATGATAAATACTAGCGGTAATAAAAGCAAAACGATCATAGTAATGTCTAGCATCAGTCTACCTAATATAAGTACAAACCAAAATTAGACCCTAAATTACAACGGGGGTCTTTTACATCACGACATCGAGCAACATAAAAGGAAATGGTCTTCAAGTAACGTAAAGTTCACAAGTAGTCACATTCAAGCAAAACAACAATGACATGCAATCACTCCAAGGGTTCATCATTAGGCACATTATCCTCGGGTACCTGTACCGGTTCTTCTTCACCTGTGATGAAAAAGAGGGTAAGTCCTTATGAACTCAGCGAGAGGGAAACGAGAAATACGTTTTGAAACTCATTTTTCGGTTCAATTATGAAAACTCCTTTTTGAAAACATGTCACGTATTACAAATAACAAGGTACGCAAATATATGAAACAAATCGAGTAACAGATACATTTACCAATCATTTTAAGGATACGGTGAGCATTTGCTCTCAATATCAATTTCGATTCATTTGGTGCGGCCGACTTCAAGAATCCACTTATCGCTCCCAATTGGGTGTACTCCGGATGTACCCCGAAACCTACGACCCAACTCTCCAAGGGTGGAATGCCAAGCGAGAGAGGGAATTGGACCATGGTAGTCACGGGAGCATCGGCAAGCCCTATGCCGCCCGGCGTTCGTGAAACGCTACCATGCCACAATGAAAGGTTGCAACCTTGTATGCAATGCACATTTATAACATTTAACATATCACATTAGGAGGACAACAAAGTAGGTTGCCTCCGAGCAGTTATAAGATCGCACGTTGTCAAGTAATCAAACGAGGCATGATAAAACAAGTAATTTCACTTGAAAGGCATGTAGAGCCATATGAACATTAAACGGGCAACCATGTAACACATGCAAGTCAAGCCATATAACTCATTTCGAAGTCCACGTAATCAAATGATACGATTATTCAACATGCAACAACATCTACGTGAGTTCGGTTGCAAGAAAAGCTTATTTGTCAACATGCAATGATCAAAATTACATTTAGCTTATAAGGGCAACTACGGACAGCCTACTAAACATATAATTTCACACAATATTCAAATGATCAACGCTTAGCAAAACTACCTAGTCATTAGGGTTTCCATTTCATGAATATTCGTGCAATTTGAGCCTCAACCCAACTCAAAGTCAATCTCAAACCATGCATCATTTAATTCAAACATCCTCAAGTACTCAAAACAGTCCATACAACATCCCAGCACCACAATTCCAAGCAATTAGCACCACAAGAGAGGTTACAACAATTTTCCAAGCATGTAGCTAAGTGAAACCTTTACTGCAATAGGCTGTTTTCTCACAATCAGGATAAACAAAAAATCTCCAAATTCAGTGAATAAGATGTCAAATTAAAGCTTAAGAAGTTAACTAAAATCAGAAACAAACCTTTCATCAATTGGAGTTCGGGGTCATTAGTTATAGCCGAAACAGTGAGATAGCATAAAACTGTTCAGATTTGCATACTTTTCAGAAATTGACGTTTTTGATGTCCTTAGGGTCAGTTTTAGCCTTTGTCCATTTCTGACAAAATTGTCCAGAACTGAAAAATATAGCAGCAAACCAAATTTCATGCATTTTGGAAATCATTTACTAAGTCAAATATGGTTCGTTCCACAAGGTCAGTGCATCTGCCAAAACCTGCTTCATTTTTCCAGATTTCCAGATTTGGACACATTTTAAAGATTTGCTATTTTGAGGACTTTAAAGTCAAAATTAGCTTCGGACTATTTCTGGTAAAAATGTTCAAAACTGTCCAAAATATTCACCTACCAATTTTCATGCATTTTCAACATCATTTGCATAGCTAAACTTACCTTGAAACAGACTGTTCAGAGAGCTGTCAACAATTCGACTTCACCTAGCATCATTTTCAAGCCAAGATCTTGCCATGCATGGTTGTTTAAGCTTATGAACGGCCATATAACTCAATTACAGAAGCAAATACACACATTTATGAGCATGCATGTGGATTTTTGAAGAGTTTTCAAAAGGTTTTAACCCTGACCTTAGCAATCAACCACAAAGATGCACAAAAGCTTGTTGAAGCACAACTTTCTTCCTCTCCGTGCCTAGCCGAAATCCCAACTAGCTTTTCTCTATTTTTCCTAGCTTAGTGATCAATCTCTTAGTACATGCATGTAGTTAGGACTTGAAGAAAAGAAATGGATGCCAAGAAGCTTACCTAGGCCGAATAGAAGTCTTCAATGTGCATGCATGTGTGATTTTCACTTCCTAGCCAGCTCGGTTGAGGTCCTTTGCTTGTGGCTTGCTTTGTTTAGCTATGGTGTGAAGAAGACAAGCTATGGAGGTAGAGAATTCAGCCAAAACTGAAATGGAGAGAGAAAATGAGAGGGAAGTGAGAGAAAAGAAAGAGAAATGAAAGAATATGACAAAGAGTGATGTTTTGCATTGATTCAAGCATATGGTCAGCCTTGGGCAGCCCATTTTCAGTCTTTTTGTGTCTTCAAGGAGTATTTTGAAATGGCTAGCATGGGCATGAAGTGTTTGGTCGAAAATGGTGTGCATTGGGTAGGATTTTGGGGCTATTTTATGCCTAGTGTCTTGTGTGTGTGTCATAGTTTGTCTAGGACTAATTTTTTATGCATTTGTGTCATTAGAATTGTCATAGGAATGTTGGAAAATTAGGGAATCTAGGTAGAATAAAATATAGGAATGTTTGTTGATGAGTTGAATTATGAATATAATAATAGATAGTGGGAAATGTAGGAATAATTTAGTATTATTTTATTGTTAGTGGAGTTTGTAGAGAACTTGAATTAGGAAAATAATATTGGTTAGTGGACTGTGTAGGAATATTTTATTGTCTACTGCTTTGTGTAGGATTCTTTCTTGATTAACGTGGTGGCACGGATTCCTAGGTCTAGGGCACGAATTACGAGATAGACACGAACTACGAGGTACAACACGTATTTCAAGACTAAGGCACATACTTCAAGATAAGTGCACGGATTCTAATGCTAACACACGCAACCCTATGTGAATGAACGTAGACCAAAATAAGGCACGTAATTCAATGCAATGCACGTAATTCAAGACACGACTCTTAAACCTAGGTTAAAGCACACAATTCAAGGTTAATGCACAAGAAAAGAAGAGACACACGCAAATCGAGGTCTCGCACGTAAATTAAGGTCATGGCACGTTTATCTAGGTATCGCACATATATCGAGGGTTAGGGCACATAATTCTAGGTCAGTCATATAATTCTTGGTCCATGGCACGTAAATCGAAGTAACACGCGTTATTTGGGGTCGGGCCTCACAAGTTACGCAGCGCACAGTATACTGTTGGAAAAGCCTCCGAGAGCTCTACGACAGAGTTAGCTAGCCTGCTCGGTTGTGCCTATTTTCGGAGCTGAAAATAGAACGTTTTCATCGATTCGAAACACTTTTCTTCTTTTGCGCTGTTTTTCCGTCCCGAATCGTACGTCGTGAGCCGCGAAAAGGACGACAACCTAATCCCTTACATTTATATTACCAAATCCCTCGGCACCTTGGGCAAGACAACTTCGCTTCACATAGAGGCTGGGCCCGTGTCACGCCCCAACCCGACATATAAAGGTTAGACTAGGTTGTAATCTAAACATTCAAGTCATATAACGTACTTAATCGTTCATGAAAGTTTAACACTTAACGTCTTTGCCTAAAACTACACAAATTCTCTGAAAAACCGGCAGCATAACGGCTGTAATTGGGCTAATTGGTTTGACCTAATTTTCTAAAGACCTCAAAACTTTCAATCTCAATTTCATTTCCAACTAAGATTACTGTTTATAACCAATCAAAATGCTTACTAGTTATCTCGAAGTCTTGTTTGATTAATAACCTAGCATGATACTATGTCTCGTTTGTTTGTTAATCCTCGTTACAAAAGTACATGTTAATCTTAGCTTAACAATGAGTATCTGCTTAAGATTGGATAGATTCATTTTACTTAATCCTTACCTGATACTTCATAATCCTATGATGGATACTAGTCAATAGCGATAGCAAAAACGACCATAGTAGTGTCTATTTAGTTATGATCAGTACAAGCCAAAATTAGACCCCAAATTACAACAGGGGTCATTTACAATACAATAACAAGCATCATAAGAAATGAAATAGTCTTCAAGCAACATATCGTTCACAAAATGGCCATAGTCAAGCAAGGAACGTAGGGCAAGAAATCATTCCAAGGAATCATCATTAGGCACGTTGTCCTCGGGTACGTGTTCCTGGTCTTCTTCACCTGAGATGATAAAAGAGGGTGAGTCCTTATAAACTCAGCGAGGGGAAACGCGAAATAAGTTTTGAAACTCTTTTTTCGGTTCAATTATGAAAACCCTTTTGCAAGCATGACATATATCACAAGTAAGTACATAATGTAATGTAAAAGTAAAAGAACACAATTACCCATCTTTCCTCCCTGATGTCCTCTAGGAACCAAGTGAGAGTACATATACACATAGTGAAAAGGATACAGTGAGCTTTTGCTCTCAGTTCATTTCCAGTGTCAGTTGTTGCGGCCGATTTCAAATCATCCCCTTATCACGCCAAATGGGTGTACTCCGGATGTACCCCGAAATCCTACGACCTAACTCTCCGAGGAAGTCTAGCCCCCAAGTGAGAGAGGGAATTGGACAATGGTAGTCACGGTTGCACCGGCAAGCCCGATGCCGCCCGGTGTGCATGAACGCTACCACGCCAGAATGAAAGGTTGCAACCTTGTATGCAATACACATTTATAACATTTAATATATCACATTAGGAGATCAACAAAGTAGGTTGTGTGAGGCCTGACCCCGAATAACGTGTGTTACCTTGATTTACTTGCCTTAGACCTAGAATTATATGACTAATCTTGGATTGCGTGCCCTATCTTGGTTTCATGCATGCTTCATCATACGTGCCTTGACTTAGAATTGTGTGCCCTAATCCTTGATGTACTGCATACCTAGATATACGTGTCCTGACCTTGAATTACGTGTGATATCTCGTTTTGTATGCCCTGACCTAGATTTGCGTGGCTTGACCTAGATTTGCGTGGCTTGACCTAGGTTTAAGAATTGTGTTCGTTTTGTGTGCCATGCATTGAATTACGTGCATTCATTTAGGATTGCGTTCATTTACTTGGAAAATGTGCGTTCGTCTCGTAGTTCGTGCCCTACCTCGTAGTGCGTGCCCTAGACCTAGGAAAGCGTGCCCTCACGCTAATCAAGAAAGAATCTTACATGAAGCACTAGATCATTAATTAATCCTACAAAATCTACTAACCTAGTAATGATGTCCAAAATGCGTGAAATGAAACAGGTTTTGGCAGATGCACTGACCTTGTGGAACGAACCAGTTTTGACTTAGTAATGATGTCCAAAATGCGTGAAATTTGGTGTGCTACTATATGTTTCAGTTCTGGACATTTTTTTTTCAGAAATGGACTAAGGCTAAATCTGACCCTAAGGACCTCAAAAACGACAATTATTGAAATGTGTGCAAATCTGGACAGTTTTGTGCAATCCCACTGTTTTGGCCATAACTATTGACCTCGAACTCCAAATGATGCAAGGTTTGTTTCTGATTTTAGTTCACTTCTTAAGCTTTAATTTTACATCTTATTTACTGGAATTGGAGATTGTTTGCTTGACTCAATGATTGTGAGAAAACAGCCTATTGCAGTGAGGGTTTCACTTAGTTATATGCTTAGAAATTTGTTGTAACTTCTCTTGTGGTTTTAATTGCTTTGGATTGTGGCGTTGGGATGTTGTGTGGACTGTTTTGAGTACTTGGGGATGTTTGTATTAATTGATGCTTGGCTTGAGATTGATTTTGAGTTGACTTGGGTCTTAATTGCACGGGTAAGCACGAAATGGAAACCCTAGTGAGTAGGCGAACTTGCTAAGTGTTGAACCTTTGAATATTGAGTGTAATTATATGTTTAGTAGGCTGCCCGTAGTTTCCTTATAGCCCTAAATGTGATATTGATTCGTTGCATGTTGACAAATAGGCCTTTCTTGCATTCGAACCACGTAGATTGTTGTTGCATGTTGAATAACCTTATTATTTGATTACGTGGACGTCGAAATGAGTTATATGACTTGATTTACGTGCGTTACATGGCTGCCCGTTTAATGTTCATATAACTCCATATGCTTTTCAAGTGAAATTACTTGTCTATTCGTGCCTCGCTTGTTTACTTGTCAATGTTCAATCTTATGACTGTCCAGAGGCAACCTACTTTGTTGTCCTCCTAATGTGATATATTAAATGTCATAAATGTGCATTGCATACAAGGTTGCAACCTTTCATTCTGGCATGGTAGTGTTCACGTACACCGGGCGGCATCGGGCTTGCCGGTGCAGCCGTGACTACCATGGTCTAATTCTCTCTCTTGCTTGGGGGCTAGACTTTCTCGGAGATTTGGGTCGTAAGATTTTGGGGTACATCCGGAGTACACCCACTTGGCGTGTTAAGGGGATGATTTGAAGTCGGCCACAACCATTGAGAGCAAAAGCTCACCGTATCCTTTTTCTATATGTATAAGTACTCTCGCTTGGTTCCTGGAGAACCTCGGGGAGGAAAGACTGGTAATTGTGTTCCTTTACTTTATATTATTGTTATGTACTTAATTGTATTATATTCATGCTTGCAAAAGGATTTTCATAAGTTGAACCGGAAAATGAGTTTCTAAACCTATCTCTCGTTCCCCCTTGCTGAGTTCATAAGGACTCACCCTCTTTTATCATCTCAGGTGAAGAAGATCAAGAACAGGTACCTGAGGATGATGTGCCTAACGATGATTCCTTGGAGTGATTGCCTGTCCTATGTGCCTTGCGTGATTATGGCTATTTGTGAACTATGCTACTTGAAGACTATTTTTTTTTTTTTTATGTTGCTTGATGTGTAATGTAAATGACCCCTGTTGTAATTTGGGGTCTAATTTTGGTTTGTACTGATGTTAACTAGACAGACACTAGACGCTACTATGGTCATTTTGCTATTATTACTGCTAGTACCTATAATAGGATTATGAAGCATTAGGTAAGGGCTAAGTAAAATGAACCAACCAAATCTTAAGCAGGTACTTGCTATTAAGCTAAGATCAACAGGTATTTTTGTAACGAGGTTTAACAACAAACGAGACATAGTATCATGCTAGGTTATTAATCAAACGTAACATCGAGATAGTTAGTAGGCGTTTCAATTGATGGTAAATAGTAATCCTAGTTGGAAATGAAATTGAGATTGAAAAATTTGAGGCATTTAGAGAATTAGGTCAAACCAAAGAGCCCAATTACAGTCGTTATGCTGCCAGTTTTCTGAAAAAAATTTGGAGTTTAGGCCAAAACGTTAAGTGTTAAATCTTCATGAACGGTTAAGTACGAGACGAGACTTGAATGTTTAGATCACACCCTAGTCTAACCTTATAGGCCGGGTTGGGGCATGACACCTTATATTAGAATGGTATCAGAGCTTAGTTTAGTAACTAGGCATTAGTCGGGTTCAACTCTCGGACCATGGGTAGAAGCCCTAAGGTAATTATGATATCTTGTCTATATGTGTTAATGTGTGCTAATGTGCTTTAATTGCTTTGAGCATTGAATATTATGTGCTTTTGAGGACCATATGTATTATGTGTCATGCACACCGACACGTTAGTGATCTCGATAATGCATGCTTGCTTTTATACTGCTTCCTTGATACATGTGTATGTTATATAACCGTGAATGACTGTTTATACACATAGATAGTTAGGATTAGGACTTTCAGGGAAGTGAATCTGTGCAGGACGAACGAAAAGGCTCGGTTAGAGATTTCTCGCATCTTCACAAGTACTCGATGGATCGTATGTATTATTGGATATGTATATATAAAATGCGTAGCACAGGTATAATTGTTGAGGTAAAGTTATCTCCTTATCTTTGGAATACCTATACCTGTGATTAAGTTGTCAATTTTATGGCTATGAAGTTTTGATTCCGTTAAACCGTTCTTCTCATTGTGGTTAAAGAATAAATGTTAAGGACATACAACTTTCCTTAGATATAAGAATATACTATTGGACATGTGGAGTAGTATATATATGTTCATATGCTTATAATGGAAGTTTGACTTAGGAGTTGCTTTTGAATCAAATTCTTACATCTTAAAATGGTATAATAGACTATTTATATGATTGAATCCTTACTTGATTAGAATTAAGCATCGTTGAACCTAATAAGGTGTATACTAGCGAGTTTCAAGTTCACTCAATGGTAAGATCGTGACCTAGAAATTAAGAGATGAATTTGTGGAAGTTGACGATAGTTACTTTTAGGGGTTAGATTATTAAGTCATGGATAGTGTGTTTAAGTAACTTAACAATGGATAACCCCAAGACATGTAGGCAACTCTGGAGACTGAGTTTAATAAGGTTGATGATTCTTTAGTATAACATGGTATAGGAATGTTGGAATCCAGGAATTCACGTAGCTAGAATTCGTGTTTGGAAAACTGCACCTAAAATGTTAGGTCAGATAGAAGTGTAAGGAATTGAATTATGCATTAGATGACTAACGTTGCTAAAGGTACTAAGTTGGATATTGGTGATATTTAGAATCATGGTATTAATTTGGTGCCTCTCGGATTTAGTTCTAATTATGCAAAGTAAGTCATTCTATACACTTGTTGTTTGGATACCCTAGAAGATGCTAGAAAGCATATATCCCTAAGCAAGACCGATGGACCTAGTATATAAACCATGAAAATGAGATTAAAGCATTCGGTTAAAAAGTGGAGTCGTTAGGGTATGATTAGTAATTCTAAATAGCTAATAGTGAGTATGCATGATGATTCATGGTAAACCCTAGGACCTAAGGTCGATAAGACTAAATGCTCTTAGTTAGTTGAACATGTAAACAAAGAGAGTAAGATAGAGATGAATCAGAGTCATGAGACTAGTGTTAGACCACCGTATCTATGTGCACCATTTCACATCTAGAAACTAGCGATTGGTAGACTTCGAATTGTGGTCGTTGAATAAAAGGGGTGAATCTTGTAGTGATAGTTAAATAAGTGGTTGATTACTTTTGAAATTCTATTAGGTTATGTTGAAGGACGCCTCGTGGTCATAATTCTTATATTGATACAACCTTGAAGTTATCTCGTGTAAGTATTTTATGAGCTCGGTCATTTCGGTACCCATTTACAGTCCTAGGATTGTTGTTGTACGGCCGGTAACCTAGTAGAGAATTGATATCACTTACATGGCGATGAACCCAGCTTAGTAACATTAATGTCGAAGATATATTGGCGGGCATTAAGTGTTCGAAGGAATGGCTAGGTCGCTAAGTGAGTAGGACCATTGTCTTCTTAAGTATGACGTAACCTTGGATTGAGGTGAGTGGAATTTATTTGAGGTTGAAACTATTCGCCTTAGGAGTTTGGGATAAGATTAAAGAAATTCTGAAGCCTCGTGACTTGAAGATAGGGAATTGAATAAGGAAATAAACTGTGGATTACGAGTTGATGAATTTACTTGTAAGAGTTGAACTAGTGCAACATGATTAGTTTACCCATGCAATTTCAATGGCAATTTGTCGGTGGTACCTAATAAACCTTAGAATTCGAGTTTAATGAATCTCAACGGTCTTTCTCCTTGATTACGAGCGTGGAGGTTAACGAAGCTGGGAAAGGATGCTAGTGAATAGGAGCCCGTAACCGAGAGACTAGTCATTAGAAGATTTGCTAATCTAATGTACCTACGAGATAAGGACTATGATACTATCGATAGATGACGATTTGAGATAGATTAGTTTGTTTGGTGAGTTCTTCTTGAAGATATGGTCATATTGTGAAAATAATCCATAACATGTGTATGTCCTACGTGCTAACAATTTTGAAGCTAGTAGATAGGATATGTAAATCAGATATAGACCTATCATCTTGAAATTAGCGTATGTCACCCTAGGATCATGGAATTATTGTGATATTCCTTTTGAGGTATGAATGCGAGATTAATACAACATGAGTCATGATTTTAGAGTTATAGTTCTATTGTTAGAATACCGATGCAACTTTGATGACTATGTTTGAAGACTCTAACCATAGTTAATGAACTTAACCTTAAGATCAAATGGAGAATAGAGTCGTTCAAAGGAAAGAACTGTAAATGTAGAGGTCACACCGAACTAAATGATTGGAGAAACATAGGAAGTAAATTGGTTGTGGTAAGAGGTCACCAAACACGGGACGAACCGGAGTGAATAACAAGGGTCAGAATCCGTCTAAATGACCTCAATAGGTAAGAATGAATTTCGGGATGAAATTCTTTTAAGGAGGGGAGAATGTGAGGCCCGACCCCGAATAACGTGTGTTACCTCGATTTACTTGCCTTAGACCTAGAATTATATGACTGATCTTGAATTGCGTGTCCTGTCTTGGTTTTCGGGCATGCTTCGTCATACATGCCTTGACTTAGAATTGTATGCCCTAATCCTCGATGTACTGTATACCTAGATATACGTGCCCTGACCTTGAATTACGTGCGATACCTCGTTTCGTATGCCCTGACCTAGATTTGCGTGGCTTGACCTAGGTTTAAGAATTGTGTTCGTTTTGTGTGCCATGCATTGAATTACGTGCATTCATTTAAGGTTGCGTGTATTTACTTGGAAAACGTGCATTCGTCCCGTAGTTCATGCCCTACCTCGTAGTGCGTGCCATAGACTTAGGAAAGCGTGCCCTCACGCTAATCAAGAAAGCATCTTACACGAAGCACTAGATCATCAATTAATCCTACAAATTCCACTAACTAATATTAAATTACTAATTCAACCCACTAGAAGACAAAATCTTACAAAAAGCTAGATATTCCTTATTCTTTATTCCTTATTCTTTTTGCACTTTCAACATACAATTAAAATAATGCTCAAAGATGACAAAAATTCAGAATTTAAGCTAGCCTTGGCCGACCACTATGTGCATTTAAACTAGCATTGCATAATTTAATAATAATCCTAGACATTCTATGACAACTAATGACACAAATGCATAAAAATTAGCTCAAAAACCTTTGCAAAAGCTTCCAATTCTCGACCAACTACTCCTTGCCCATGCTAGGAATTTCAAAATACTTCTTGAAGACACAAAAAGCTGAATTACAAAGCTCAAGGCCGACCACTTGCATCAACAATTGCAAAAGCCTTCATTCTTTGTCATTTCCTCTCATTCTCCTCACATTTCTCTCTCTCCCTCTCATTCTTCTCTCTCTCTCTCGGCCTTGGCTGAGTTTTATCTTGCCTTTGCTCATCTTCATCAATCCATGGTGCATCAAGACAAGCAACAAGCAAAGAAACTTGCCCAAGCTAGCTAGGATGCAAGAATCACACATGCATGCTCCTTGAGTCACCATTTCGGCCTTGGTGAGTCTACTAGCTTCCATTTCTTTTCTTCTTGTTCTAACTACATGCATGTATTAAGAACTTGGCCACTAAGCTAGGAAAAATAGAGAGAAATCGGGTGGTGTCTTGGCTAAGCAAGGAAGAAGAAGAAAATTGTGCTTCATCAAGTTTTGTGCATCTTCTTGTTGATTTGCTAAGGTGAGGGCCAAAACCTTTTGAAAATCCTTCAAAAATCCACATGCATGCTCTTAAATGTATGTCTTTTCTTCTGTACTTGAGTTATATGTGTGTTCATAAGCTTTTACAACCATGCATGGCAAGATTTTGGCTTGAAGTTGATGATAGATGAAATCGGGTTTGTTGACAGCTCTCTGACTTGTTGTTACGAGGTGAGTTTGGCTAGGAAAATGAAGTTGAAAATGCATGAAAATTGGTAGGTGACTAATTTTTCCAGTTTTGAAAATTTTTCACAGAAATAGGCCGAAGCTAATTTTGAATCTAAGGTCCTCAAAATGGAAAATCATTAAAATGTGTCCAAATCTGGAAGTCTGGAAAAAATGAAGCAGGTTTTGGCAGATGCACTGACCTTGTGGAACGAACCAGTTTTGTCTTAGTAAATGATATCCAAAATGCGTGAAATTTGGTGTGCTACTATATGTTTCAGTTATGGACATTTTTGTCAGAAATGGACTAAGGCTAAATCTGACCCTAAGGACCTCAAAAACGTCAATTTCTGAAAAGTGTGCAAATCTGGACAGTTTTGTGCAATCCCACTGTTTTGGCCATAGCTATTGATCTCGAACTCCAAATAATGCAAGGTTTGTTTCTGATTTTAGTTCATTTCTTAAGATTTAATTTGAAATCTTATTTACTGGAATTTGAGATTGTTTGCTTGACTCAATGATTGTGAGAAAACAGCCTATTGCAGTGAGGGTTTCACTTAGTTATATGCTTAGAAATTTGTTGTAACTTCTCTTGTGGTTTCAATTGCTTTGGATTGTGGCATTGGGATGTTGTGTGGACTGTTTTGAGTGCTTGGGGATGTTTGGATTAAATGATGCTTGGCTTGAGATTGATTTTGAGTTGACTTGGGTCTTAATTGCACGGGTAAGCACGAAATGGAAACCCTAGTGACTAGGCGAACTTGCTAAGTGTTTAACCTTTGAATATTGAGTGTAATTATATGTTTAGTATGCTGCCCGTAGTTGCCTTATAGCCCTAAATGTGATATAGATTCGTTGCATGTTGACAAATAGGCCTTTTTTGCATCCGAACCACGTAGATTGTTACATGTTGAATAACCTTATTATTTGATTACGTGGACGATGAAATGAGTTATATGACTTGATTTACGTGCGTTACATGGCTGCCCGTTTAATGTTCATATAACTCCATATTCTTTTCAAGTGAAATTACTTGTCTATTCGTGCCTCGCTTGTTTACTTGTCAATGTGCAATCTTATGACTGTCCAGAGGCAACCTACTTTGTTGTCCTCCTAATGTGATATATTAAATGTCATAAATGTGCATTGCATACAAGGTTGCAACCTTTCATTCTGGCATGGTAGCGTTCACGCACACCGGGCGGCATCGGGCTTGCCGGTACACCCGTGACTACCATGGTCCAATTCTCTCTCTCGCTTGGGGGCTAGACTTCCTCGGAGAGTTGGGTCGTAGGATTTCGGGGTACATCCGGAGTACACCCACTTGGCGTGTTAAGGGGATGATTTGAAGTCGGCCGCAACCACTGAGAGCAAAAGCTCACCGTATCCTTTTTCTATATGTATAAGTATTGTCGCTTGGTTCCTGGAGAACCTCGGGGAGGAAAGACTGGTAATTGTGTTCTTTTACTTTATATTATTGTTATGTACTTAATTGTATTATATTCATGCTTGCAAAAGGATTTTCATAAGTTGAACCGGAAAATGAGTTTCAAAACCTATCTCTCGTTCCCCCTCGCTGAGTTCATATGGACTCACCCTCTTTTATCATCTCAGGTGAAGAAGATCAAGAACAGGTACCTGAGGATGATGTGCCTAACGATGATTCCTTGGAGTGATTGCCTGTCCTATATGCCTTGCGTGATTATGGCTATTTGTGAACTATGCTACTTGAAGACTATTTTTTTTTTTTTTTTTTATGTTGCTTGATGTGTAATGTAAAAGACCCCCGTTGTAATTTGGGGTCTAATTTTGGTTTGTACTTATGTTAACTAGACAGACACTAGACGCTACTATGGTCATTTTGCTATTATTACTGCTAGTACCTATAATAGGATTATGAAGCATTAGGTAAGGGCTAAGTAAAATGAACCAACCAAATCTTAAGCAGGTACTTGCTATTAAGCTAAGATCAACATGTATTTTTGTAACGAGGTTTAACAACAAACGAGAAATAGTATCATGCTAGGTTATTAATCAAACGTAACATCGAGATAGTTTGTAGGCGTTTCAATTGATGGTAAATAGTAATCCTAGTTGGAAATGAAATTGAGATTGAAAAATTTGAGGCATTTAGAGAATTAGGTCAAACCAAAGAGCCCAATTACAGTCGTTATGTTGCCGGTTTTTCAAAAAATTTTGGAGTTTAGGCCAAAACGTTAAGTGTTAAATCTTCATGAATGGTTAAGTACGAGACGAGACTTGAATGTTTAGATCACACCCTAGTCTAACCTTATAGGCCGGGTTGGGGCGTGACAGGTTGCCTCCGAGAGTCATAAGATTGCGCATTGACAAGTAAACACGCGAGGCACGATATGACAAGTAATTTCACTTGAAAAGAACATGGAGTTATATGGATATTAAACGGGCAGCCATGTAACGCATGTAAATCAAGTCATATAACTCATTTTGAAGTTCACGTAATCAAATAATAAGATTATTCAACATGCAACGACCTCTACGTGGGATCGGGTGCAAGAAAGGCCTACTTGTCAACATGTAATCGTCGAAATCATGTTTAGGGGTATGAGGGCAACTACGGGCAGCCTACTAATCACATAATTAAACACAATATTCATAGAATCAACACTAAGCGAATTTACCGAGTCACTAGTGTTTCAATTCGTGCTTACCCGCGCGATTAAGCCCCAAGTCATCTCGTCTTTAAACTCAAGCCATGCATTGATTAATTCAAACACCCTAAAGTATTCAAAACAGTCCACACAACATCCAAATGCCACAATCCCAAGCATTTAATACAACAAGAGAAGCTACAATAATTTTTCTAAGCATATCAATAGGTGAAACCCTCACTGCAATGAACTATTTTCTCACAATCATTGAGACAAGCAAACAAACTCCAATTCTAGTAAAAAAAATTTCAAATTAAAGCTTAAGGAGTGAACTAAATTCAGAAACAAACCTTGCATCATTTGGAGTTCGGGTTCAAGAGTTATAGCCAACACAGTGAGACTACGCAAAACTGTCCAGATTTGCACACATAATACTTGTCGTGTTTGAGGGCCTTAGGTTCCGATTTAGCCTTAGTCCATTTCTGACAAAAATGTCCAAAACTGAACAATCTAGTAGCACACCAAATTTCATGCATTTTGGATGTCATTTACTAAATCAAAACTGGTTTGTTCTACAAGAACAGTGAATCTGCCAAAACCTGCTTCATTTTCCCAGATTTTCCAGATTTGGACACATTTTGATAATTTGCCATTTTGAGGACCTTAGAGTCGAAATTAGCTTTGGCCTATTTCTTCAAAAAATTCTTAGAACTGGTGAAACTAGTCACCTACCAATTTTCACGCATTTTCAACCTCATTTACCTGGTCAAACTCGCCCCGTACCAACAAGACAGAAGACTGTCCCATACTCGATTTCATCTATCATCACATTCTAGCCAAATATCTTACCATGCATGTTTACAAAAGCTCATGAACACACAAATATCATAAGTACAGAGGTATAAATAGACATTCAAAGGCATGCATGTGGTTTTTAAAAGCTTTTCAATAAGTTTTAGCCCTCACCTCAGCAAGACAACAAAGAAGATGCACAAACTCTTGATGAAGCACAATGTCGACCTTTTTCCTTGCTTAGCCGAGAGACAACTTGAGATTTCTCTAATTTCCTAGCTTAGTAACCAAGTTCTTAGTATGTGCAAGTGGCTAGAACAAAAAGAAAATGAAAGGGAAGCTAACAAACTTACCTAAGCCGAAGTGAATGTGCTATGACCTTGCATGTGAGTTTCTTGCAACCTAGCTTGCTTAGTCGAGCTCCCTAGCTTCTTGCATGTCTTGATGAACCATTGAGTGATGAACTTAAGCTATGGAGTGTAGAAATTCAGCTAGGGCCGAGAGAGAGAGAAGAATTGAGAGAAAGAATGAGAGAAAGAGAGAAAATGAAAGAAAGAATGAAAGCTTTGATGTGTTGATGCTTGTGTCGGCCTAGGGCCTTGAAAAATCAGAATTTTGTGTCTTCAAGAAGCATGTTTGAATCATCCTAGCATGGGCATGGAGTGTGTCGAGAATATGGGTGCATTGGGTAGGGTTTTGGGTTATTTTTTTATGCCTTGTGTCATAGATTGTCATAGGATGTCTAGATTTAATTTTTGAAATTGCAATGCATGCACAAATGCAAGAGATGGTCGGCCAAGGCTTGCAAAATGCTGAATCTTTGTCATCTTTTGAGCATTATTTTAATTGTGTTTGGGATATGCAAAGAATAAAGAATAAAGAATAAGAATGTCTAGCTTTTTGTGAGATTTTGTCTTCTAGTGAGTTGAATTAGCATTTTAATATTAGTTAGTGGAGTTTGTAGGATTAATTAATGATCTAGTGCTTCGTGTAAGATGCTTTCTTGATTAGCGTGTGGGCACGCTTTCTTAGGTTTAGGGCACGTACTACGAGGTAGGGCACAAACTACGAGACGAATGCATGTTTTCCAAGTAAATGCACGCAACCCTAAATGTATGCACATAATTCAATGCAAGGCACACAAAACGAAACACGACTCTTAAACCTAAGTCAAGGCATGCAAATCTAGATTAGGGCACACGAAACGAGGTATCGCACACAAATTGAGGTCGGGCCTCACATCCTCCCCTCCTTAAAAGAATTTCGTCCCGAAATTCAATATTACCTTTGAAATAAAGCTGGATATTGTTGCTCTATCTGGTCTCGCCTTTCCCACGTTGCTTCTTCAACTCATTGATGATCCCACAATACTTTCACCATCGGTATAGATTTGCTGCGCAACTCCCGATCTTGCTAGTCTAGGATCCGAATGGGCTTATCCTCATAATACAAGTTTTCCCGAAGCTGCAACGGCTCTGGCTCCAAGATATGCGATGGATCAGGGTGATACTTCCGCAGCATCGAAAGATGAAAAACGTCGTGAATATTGGAGATGTTTTGGGGTAATGCCAGGCGATATGCCAATTTGCCAACCTTCTCAATTATCTCAAATGGTCCTACAAACCTCGGGCTCAACTTTCCACCCTTGCCGTGTTTAATCAGTCCCCTCCGAGGTGATATCTTCAAGAACACCTTGTCGCCGACCTCAAACTCTAAACTCCGTCTCTGTCGGTCTGCATAGCTTTTTTGCCTGCTCTGGGCGGTAAGCATCCGTTTTCGGATGAGGTGGATATTATCAACAGTCTTCATAAGTTCAGGTAGAAGGGTCGGGTCAAAAGTCTTCGTCTCACCAACTTTATCCCAGTAAATTGGGAATCGACACTTACGTCCATACAATGCCTCAAATGGGGCCATCCCGATAGTGGCCTGATAACTGTTATTATAAGTGAATTCCGCTAAAGATAGATATTTCTCCCAACCTTTCCCGAAGTCTAAAACATACGCCCTCTGCATATCCTTTAGAATTTGAATAGTTCTCTCAGATTGTCCATCAGTCTGAGGGTGATAAGCCGTGCTGAAACTCAACTTCGTTCCCAAAGCTTCTTGTAATCTCTTCCAAAATCGGGAAGTAAAACGAGGATCCCTATCTGATACAATACTCACAGGCATCCCGTGCAATCTTACAATGTCCGCCACATACATATCTCCCAACTTCTCAGGACTATCCTCCTTGTTCATCGGTAAAAAGTGCGCTGACTTAGTCAATCTATCCACTATGACCCAAACGGCATCATGACCTTTTTGTGACTTGGGCAAGTCCATGACAAAGTCCATAGTTATATGTTCCTATTTCCATTGAGGGATCTCCAACGGCTGAAGTAAACCTGCTGGTCGTTGATGTTCTGCTTTGACTCTCTGGCAAGTCAAACACCGTGCCACAAACTCCGCGATCTCTCTCTTCATGTTATTCTACCAATAGTGTTGCTTCAAATCCCGGTACATATTTGTTCCGCTGGGGTGAATAGTGTATCTTGAATTATGCGCTTATTCAAGAATCATCTTTTTCAGCTCTGGCTCATTAGGAACACAAATCCGGTTCCTAAACCTCCAAATACCATCATCATGAAACTTGAAATATGTGTTGTCTTCTTTAATCTTCTGAAACTGTTGGTCCTTCTGTTGAGCCTCTCGTAATTCAGACAACAAGGTCGATTGAACTTGTGTAGTGGCAAAAAGTAACCCTTTTTGAGTCAATTGTGGTTTCCACAAGAATGCTTCCTCTAACAACTCCTGCACCTTGACTTCCAGTTTTGCCATGCTCGCTTTCCGACTTAAGGCATCTGCAACTACATTTGCTTTACCGGGCACATAATTGATTGTGCAGTTATAGTAATCCAAAAGCTCCATCCACTGTCTTTGCCTCATGTTCAACTCTTTTTGTGAGAACAAGTATTTCAAGCTCTTGTGATCAGTAAACACCTCGAACTTGTTACCCCACAGATAGTGCCTCTATTTCTTGAGTGCAAACACGATAGCCGCTAACTCCAAATCATGCGTCGGGTAATTCAATTCATACGGCTTCGGTTTCCTAGAAGCATACGCAATCACTGTACCATTTTGCATCAACATACAACCCAGTCCTTCCTTCGAAGCATCGCTATAGATTACAAAACCTTGACTCCCTTCAGGCAATGCAAGAATAGGTGCAGTAGTCAATCTTTTCTTCAATTCTTGGAAGCTGTTCTCACACTTGTCATCCCACACGAACTTTGTTTTCTTTTGAGTGAGCTTTGTAAGTAGTCATGCGATCTTTGAGAAATCCTTCACGAACCTCCGATAATAGTTGGCTAGACCGAGAAAACTCTGAACCTCCGTAACGTTTTCCGGCTTCTTCCAAGACATCACCGCTTCTATCTTTGCTGGTTCCACTGCTATTCCTTCTTGGGATATGTTGTGCCCAAAAAATGCAATCTGCTGCAACCAAAATTCACATTTGTTAAACTTTGCATACAATTGATGCTCTCGAAGTTTCTGCAGTACCAATCGCAGGTGTTGTTCATGCTCAGCCTCAGATTTCGAGTATACCAAAATATCATCAATGAAGATCACCACAAATTGGTCCAAGTAGGGTCGAAACACCCTATGCATCAAGTCCATAAAAGTTGTAGGGGCATTAGTTAGTCCAAATGGCATCACCACATATTCATAATGCCCATATCTCGTCCTGAAAGCCGTTTTAGGCACATCATCCTTTTTTATCCGCAACTGATAGTACCTTTGCCTCAAATCGAGCTTTGAATACACTTTGGCTCCCTGAAGTTGATCAAACAACTCGTCAATCAGTGGAAATGGGTATTTATTCTTGACAGTCACTTGGTTCAATCCTCGGTAATCGATGCATAGCCTCAGCGTTCCGTCTTTCTTCTTTACAAATAGGACTGGCGCTCCCCACGGAGAAGAACTTGGTTGAATGAACCCCTTCTTCGACAATCCTTGCAATTGGTCCTTCAATTCTTGTAGCTCGGCTGGTGCCATACGATAGGGAGCTTTAGATATCGGCTGGGTGCCAGGCAGTAATTCTATAATGAACTCGATCTCCCGATTTGGGGGTAAACCGGGCAATTCTTCTGGAAACACATCCGCATAATCTTTAATCACTGGCATCTCCTCCAACTTAGCTTTGTCCGACGGCTTGTTGATGAGGTAAGCTAAGTATCCACTATACCCTTTTCTCAAGGACTTCACTGCTTTCATAGATGAAATGATGGAACTCCCGGTAAAGTCTCTTCGACCCATGACCTCCAATATTGGTTGACCAGGTATCCGGAATGTTACAATCTTCGTCCGATAATCTAGTTGGGCATGATGCTTTGCCAACCAGTCCATCCCTAAGATGACTTCATAGTCTCGAAAAGGTAATACAATAAGATTGGCTGAGAATTCCTTATCCTTAATTTGGATTTTACATGCTTTACAAGCTGAGCTAGTAACAAGTTTAGAACCCATCGGAGTACCAACTTCTACTTCGTAAGGCAAACATATAACTTGTAGTTTCACACGTTGCACACATAAGGGAGTAATAAATGAATGAGTAGCACCTGGATCAATTAGCACTCTAACGGGTTGATTCAGTATCAAGAATGTACCTTCAACAACAGCGGTCTCCTCTGGAAGCTCCTCACACTCAATAGCATAAGCTCGAGCCTGAACTCTGGGAACTGGAGTCTTGCCTCTACTAGCTGGTTTAACCTGATTTGGTCCTCCTTGCCATTTAGGGCAATCCTTGATCTGATGCTAATTACTGCTACACCGCACACATCGTCCTGACTTCTTCCAGCACTGGGCCTCGGTGTGACCCTTCTTGTCACAGTAAGGGCAGTTGATAGACTGAGTAGCAGGTGAACTACCTGTGGATCCACGAGTAGAAGAGGCTGATGGTGCTCTAGTCGGGCCACGGTTATTAACTGGTTTGTTCTAGCTCTGGCCCTGACTACGACTCTGGCTTTGGATTTTCCTCTGTTGACCTGGAGGATGGTATGGTTTCTAGTTCGGCTGGCTCAAACCGGCTCTATCAAGTTTCCTCTTCTCAACTCGGGAAGCAGCAGCAAGGAGAGCAGAATAGGTATCGAAGTCATGCGAAGCCAACTGGTCCTGAATTTCTGGCCTTAATCCAGTAGTAAATTTCCACATCTTCGCCTCAGGGGTACTGACCATGTATTGAGCATAGCGGGACAGTGGGTCAAAGTGAGCCTCGTACTGGGCCACCATCAAGTTACCCTGGTTCAGGTGCATTAATTCCTCAATCCGTCTCTGCTTGGAAACTACAGGTACATATTTCTCCTTGAATGCCTTAACGAAATTACCACACAAGCGAGGGGTCTGATCAGTTTCCCAAAGTGCCTCCACAGTCTGCCACCAATGCTCGGCATCCCCGTACAACAAAAACACAGTGAACTCCACATTTTCTTCATCAGTATAGTCAAGTGGCCTGAAAATCCTCTCGATCTCAGATAGCCAAGCCTCTGCCTTTTCATCATCAGCTTCCCCGTGGAATTTAGACGGGCGAAAGTCAAGGAACTCCCGCATTCTGCTATGTCTCCCATGGTTACCATCATTCCTGTTGTTGTTGTTGTTTGCTTCACGTGCATCTTGACGTTCCATCACTCGCGACACGCGATCCATGGCATTCGCCATCATGTTAAATATAGCCATGCCGGGATTAGTTTGATAAGCATCTCCGGTCTCTTGGGGCTCACCGCTCCTATTGGTAGTGCGGGTACTAGGGCTAGCCATCTATAAGCACAGATTACGATGCACAGTTTATTGAAATACGATAAGACAAGAATTTAATGTATAAGGTATGCAACATACAATTTTACATAAACACATAGTTCTAGAAACAGTTAAGACAAGGTAATCACATAAGCACATAGAACATAGAAGGCACAATTAACATTATCACACAATAACATATAAACAAGTCATCCTAATTACCTTAGGGCTCCTACCCACGGTCCGAGAGTTAAACCCGGCTTAAGCAATCTAAGCTCTGATACCATTCTTCTATAAGGTGTCACGCCCCAACCCGACCTATAAAGGTTAGACTAGGGTGTGATCTAAACATTCAAGTCATATCACGTACTTAATCGTTCATGAAAGTTTAACACTTAACGTTTTAGCCTAAAACTCCACAAATTCTCCGAAAAACCGGCAACATAACGGCTGTAATTGGGCTCCTTGGTTTGACCTAATTTTCTAAAGACCTCAAAACTTTCAATCTCAATTTCATTTCCAACTAAGATTACTGTTTATAACCAATCGAAACGCTTACTAGTTATCTCGAAGTCTCGTTTGATTAATAACCTACCATGAAACTATGTCTCGTTTGTTTGTTAATCCTCGTTACAAAAGTACCTGTTGATCTTAGCTTAACAATGAGTACCTGCTTAAAATTGGATAGATTCATTTTTTTAATCCTTACCTGATACTTCATAATTCTATGATGGATACTAGTCAATAGCGATAGCAAAAACGACCATAGTAGTGTCTATCTAGTTATGATCAGTACAAGCCAAAATTAGACCTCAAATTACAACGGGGATCATTTACAATACAATAACAAGCATCATAAGAAATGAAATAGTCTTCAAGCAACATATCGTTCACAAAATGGCCATAGTCAAGCAAGGCATGTAGGGCAAGCAATCATTTCAAGGAATCATCATTAGGCACGTTGTCCTCGGGTACCTGTTCCTGGTCTTCTTCACTTGAGATGATAAAAGAGGGTGAGTCCTTATGAACTCAGCGAGAGGGAACGAGAAATAAGTTTTGAAACTCTTTTTCCTGTTCAATTATGAAAACCCTTTCGCAAGCATGACATATATCACAAGTAAGTACATAATGTAATGTAAAAGTAAAAGAACACAATTACCCATCTTTCTTCCCCGAGGTCCTCTAGAAACCAAGCGAGAGTACTTATACACATAGTGAAAAGGATACGGTGAGCTTTTGCTCTCAATTCATTTCCAGTGTCTGTTGTTGCGGCCGACTTCAAATCATTCCTTTATCACACCAAATGGGTGTACTCCGGATGTACCCCAAAATCCTACGACCCAACTCTCCGAGGAAGTCTAGCCCCCAAGCGAGAGAGGGAATTGGACAATGGTAGTCACGATTGCACCGGCAAGCCCGATGCCGCCCGGTGTGCGTGAATGCTACCACGCTAGACTGAATGGTTGCAACCTTGTATGCAATGCACATTTATGACATTTAATATATCACATTAGGAGATCAACAAAGTAGGCTGCCTCCGAGAGTCATAAGATTGCACATTGACAAGTAAACACGCGAGGCACGATATGACAAGTAATTTCACTTGAAAAGCACATGGAGTTATATGGATATTAAATGGGCAGCCATGTAACGCATGTAAATCAAGTCATATAACTCATTTTGAAGTTCACGTAATCAAATAATAAGATTATTCAACATGCAACGACCTCTACGTGGGACCGAGTGCAAGAAAGGCCTACTTGTCAACATGTAATCATCGAAATCATGTTTAGGGCTATGAGGGCAACTACGGGCAGCCTACTAATCACATAATTAAACACGATATTCATAGGATCAACACTTAGCGAATTTACCTAGTCACTAGGGTTTCAATTCGTGCTTACCCGCGCGATTAAGCCCCAAGTCATCTCGTATTTAAACTCAAGCCATGCATTGATTAATTCAAACACCCTCAAGTATTCAAAACAGTCCACACAACATCCAAATGCCACAATCCCAATAATTTAATACAACAAGAGAAGCTACAATAATTTTTCTAAGCATATCAATAGGTGAAACCCTCACTGCAATGAACTATTTTCTCACAATCATTGAGACAAGCAAACAAACTCCAATTCCAGTAAACAAAATGTCAAATTAAAGCTTAAGGAGTGAACTAAATTTAGAAACAAACCTCGCATCATTTGGAGTTCGGGTTCAAGAGTTATAGCCAAAACAGTGAGACTACGCAAAATTGTCCAGATTTGCACACATTTCAATACTTGTCATTTTTTAGGGCTTTAGGGTCAGATTTTGCCTTAGTCCATTTCTGACAAAAATGTCCAGAACTGAAAAATATAGCCGCACACCAAATTTCATGCATTTTAGATGTCATTTACTAGATCAAAACTGGTTAGTTCTACAAGAACAGTGAATCTGCCAAAACCTGCTTCATTTTCCCAGATTTTCCAGATTTGGACACATTTTGATAATTTGCAATTTTGAGGCCCTTAGAGTCGAAATTAGCTTTGGCCTATTTCTGTGAAAAATTCTCAGAACTAGTGAAACTAGTCACCTACCAATTTTCACGCATTTTCAACCTCATTTACCAGGTCAAAATCACCCCGTACCAACAAGACAGAAGACTGTCCCATACGCGATTTCATCTATCATCACATTCTAGTCAAATATCTTGCCATGCATGTTTACAAAAGCTCATGAACACACATATATCACAAGTACAGAGGTAGAAATAGACATTCAAAGGCATGCATGTGGTTTTCAAAAGCTTTTCAAGAAGTTTTAGCCCTCACCTCAGCAAGACAACAAAGAAGATGCACAAACTCTTGATGAAGCACAATGTCGACCTTTTTCCTTGCTTAGCCGAGAGACAACTTGAGATTTCTCTAATTTCCTAGCTTAGTAACCAAGTTCTTAGTATGTGCAAGTGGCTAGAACAAAAAGAAAATGAAAGGGAAGCTAACAAACTTACCTAAGCCGAAGTGAATGTGCTATGACCTTGCATGTGAGTTTCTTGCAACCTAGCTTGCTTAGTCGAGCTCCCTAGCTTCTTGCATGTCTTGATGAACCATTGAGTGATGAACTTAAGCTATGGAGTGTAGAAATTCAGCTAGGGCCGAGAGAGAGAGAAGAATTGAGAGAAAGAATGAGAGAAAGAGAGAAAATGAAAGAGAGAATGAAAGCTTTGATGTGTTGATGCTTGTGTCAGCCTAGGGCCTTGAAAAATCAGAATTTTGTGTCTTCAAGAAGCATGTTTGAATCATCCTAGCATGGGCATGGAGTGTGTCGAGAATATGGGTGCATTGGGTAGGGTTTTGGGTTATTTTTTTATGCCTTGTGTCATAGATTGTCATAGGATGTCTAGATTTAATTTTTGAAATTGCAATGCATGCACAAATGCAAGAGATGGTCGGCCAAGGCTTGCAAAATGCTGAATCTTTGTCATCTTTTGAGCATTATTTTACTTGTGTGTTTGGGATATGCAAAGAATAAAGAATAAAGAATAAGAATGTCTAGTTTTTTATGAGATTTTGTCTTCTAGTGAGTTGAATTAGCATTTTAATATTAGTTAGTGGAGTTTGTAGGATTAATTAATGATCTAGTGCTTCGTGTAAGATGCTTTCTTGATTAGCGTGAGGGCGCGCTTTCCTAGGTTTAGGGCACGCACTACGAGGTAGGACACGAACTACGAGACGAATGCACATTTTCCAAGTAAATGCATGTAACCCTAAATGTATGCACGTAATTCAATGCAAGGTACACAAAACGAAGCACGACTCTTAAACCTAAGTCAAGGCACGTAAATCTAGATTAGGCCACACGAAATGAGGTATCGCACGCAAATCGAGGTCGGGTCTCACAGCCCGCAAACCGAGGGCGTGGGGCTTGAGACCAGGTCTCTGTCGCTCCAGTGCCCATAACTTTTGATCCGTAAGGAGTTACGCAGCGCACAACATACAGTTAGAAAGCTCTTCGAGAACTCTACGACGAGGGCAGCAAGTTTGCTCGGCTGTGCCTATTTTCAGTGCCCAAAATCGAACATTTTCATCAGTTTTGAGACACTTTTCTTCTTTTGCGCTATTTTTCCGTCCCGCATCGTACGTCGTGAGCTGCGAAAAGGACGACAACCTAATCCATCACATTTCTATTACCGAATCCCATAGCACCTTGGGCAAGACAACTTCGCTTCAAGTAGAGGCTAGGCCAGCAAACCAAGGGTGTGGGGCTTGGGACTAGGTTTGTAAGGCCCGACCTCGATTTGTGTGTGATACCTCGTTTCGTGTGCCCTAACCTAGATTTGTGTGCCATGACCTAGGTTTAAGAATGGTGTTTAGTTTTGTGTGCCTTGCATTGAATTACATGCATTCATTTAGGGTTGCGTGCATTTACTTGGAAAAATATGCATTCGTCTTGTAGTTCGTGCCCTACCTCGTAGTGTGTGACCTAGACCTAGGAAAGCGTGCCCTCACGCTAATCAGGAAAGCATCTTACACGAAGCACTAGGTCATTAATTAATCCTACAAATTCCACTAACTAATATTAAATTACTAATTCAACCCACTAGAAGACAAAATCTCACAAAAAGCTAGACATTCCTTATTCTTTATTCCTTATTCTTTTGCACTTTCAAACATACAATTAATTAATGCTCAATAGATGACAAAGATTCAGCATTTTCATGCCTTGGCGACCACCTTGTGGCATTTATGCTTGCTTGCTCAATTCAAAATTAATTCTAGACAATTCTATGACAAGTTATGACACAAATGCATAAAAAATTAGCTCAAAACTCTACCAAACTCCACCAATCTCGACATAAGCTCCTTGCCATGCTAGGTAATTCAAAAACCATGCTTCTTGAAGACACAAATCTGATTTTTACATGCCCAAGGCCGACACAAGCCTCAACAATTGCACAAGCTTCTATTTTCTTTCATTTCTCTCATTTCCTCACATTTCTCTCTCTCCCTCTCATTCTTCTCTCTCTCTCTCGGCCCTAGCTGAATATTGTAGCCTCCATAGCTCATCTTCATCACTCCATGGATCATCAAGGCAAGCAAGAAGCTAGGAAGCTCGACTAAGCAAGCTAGGTTGCAAGAAATACACATGCAAGCTCTTTGAGCATCCATTTCGGCTTAGGTGAGTTGGCTAGCTTCCATTTATTTTCTTCTTGTTCTAACCACATGCACCTACTAAGAACTTGGTCACTAAGCTAGGAAAAATAGAGAGAAATCGAGTGGTGTCTCGGCTAAGCAAGGAAGAAGATCAACTTTGTGCTTCACCAAGAATTTTGTGCATCTTCTTGTTGTTTTGCTAAGGTGAGGGCTAAAACTTCTTGAAAATCTTTCAAAAATCCACATGCATGCTCTTAAATGTTTGTCTTTGCTTCTGTACTTGAGATATATGTGTGTTCATAAGCTTTTACAACCATGCATGGCAAGATTTTGGCTAGAAGGTGATGATAGATGAAATCGGGTTTGTGACAGCTTTCTGTCTTATTTGTGCGAGGTGATTTTGGCTAGGTAAATGATGTTGAAAATGCATGAAAATTGGTCGGTAACTAGTTTTGCCAGTTTTGAACATTTTTTACAGAAATATTCCAAAGCTAATTTTTATTCTAAGGTCTTCAAAATGGCAAATCTTTAAAATGTGTCCAAATCTGAAAGTCTGGAAAAATGAAGCAGGTTTTGGCAGATTCACTGACCTTGTAGAAAAAACCAGTTTTGACTTATTAAATGATATCCAAAATACATGAAATTTGGTGTGCTGCTATATTTTTCAGTTCTTGACATTGTTGTCAATATGGACTAAGGCTAAATCTGACCCTAAGGACCTCAAAAACGACAAGTATTGAAATGTGTGCAAATCTGGACAGTTTTGTGCAGTCTCACTGTTTTGGCTATAACTATTGAACCCGAACTCTAAATGATGCGAGGTTTGTTTCTAAATTTAGTTCACTTCTTAAGCTTTAATTTGACATCTTATTCACTGGAATTGGAGATTGTTTGCTTGTCTTAATGATTGTGAGAAAACAGCCCATTGCAGTGAGGGTTTCACTTAGTGATATGCTTCGAAAAATTATTGTAGCTTCTCTTGTTGTATTAAATGCTTGGGATTGTGGCATTGGGATGTTGTGTGGGATGTTTTGAATACTTGAGGGTGTTTGAATTAATCGATGCATGGCTTGAGATTGATTTTGAGTTGACTTGGGGCTTAATCGCACGGGTAAGCACGAAATGGAAACCCTAGTGACTAGGTATATTCACTAAGTGTTGATCCTATGAATATTGTGTTTAATTATATGTTTAGTAGGCTGCCCGTAGTTTCCATTGTAGCCCTAAATGCAATCTTGATGATTACATGTTGACAAGTAGACCTTTCTTGCATCCGAACCCACGATGATGTTGTTGCATGTTGAATAATCTTATTATTTGATTTCGTGAACTTTGAAATGAGTTATATGACTTGATTTACGTGCGTTACATGGCTGCCCGTTTAATGTTCATATAACTCCGTATGCCCTTCAAGTGAAATTACTTGTCTTATCGTGTCTTGCTTGTTTACTTGTCAATGTGCAATCTTATGACTGCTCGGAGGCAACCTACTTTGTTGTTCTCCTAATATGATATATTAAATGTCATAAATATGCATTGCATACAAGGTTGCAACCTTTCATTCTGGCGTGGTAGCGCTCACGCACACCGGGCGGCATCGGGTTTACCGGTGCAACCGTGACTACCATTGTCCAATTCCCTCTCTCGCTTGGGGGCTAGACTTCATCGGAGAGTTGGGTCGTAGGATTTCGGGGTACATCCGGAGTACACCCATTTGGCGTGATAAGGGGATGATTTGAAGTCGGTCGCAACAACTGATACTAGAAATGAACTGAGAGCAAAAGCTCACTGTATCATTTTCACTATGTGTATAAGTACTCTCGCTTGGTTCCTAGAGGACCTCGGGGAGGAAAGACTGGTAATTGTGTTCCTTTAGTTTTATATTGTTATTATGTACTTAATTGTGATATATTCATGCTTGCAAAAAGGGTTTTCATAAGATGAATCGAAAAATGAGTTTCAAAACCTATTTCTCGTTCTCCCTCGTTGAGTTCATAAGGACTCACCCTCTTTTATCATCTCAGGTGAAGAAGACCAAGAACAGGTACCCGAGGACGATGTGCCTAACGATGATTCCTTGGAATGATTGCCTGTCCTATGTGCTTTGCTTGATTATGGACATTTGTGAACACTATGCTACTTGAAGACTATTCCTTTTCATGTTGCTTAATGTTTGTAATGTAAAAGACCCCCGTTGTAATTTGGGGTCTAATTTTGGTTTATACTGATAATAACTAGACAGGCACTACTATGATCATTTTGCTATTGTCATTGGCTAGTATCTATCATAGGATTATAAAGTATCAGGTAAGGACTAAGAAAAATGAACCTATCCAATTTTAAGCAGGTACTCACTATTAAGCTAAGATCAACAGGTACTTTCGTAACGAGGATTAATAAACAGACGAGACATAGTATCATACTAGGTTATTATTCAAACGAGACTTCGAGAAAACCAGTAGGCATTTCAATTGATGGTAAATAGTAATCTTAGTTGGAAATGAAATTGAGATTGGAAAATTTGAGGCTTTTAGAGAATTAGGTCAAACCAAATAGCCCAATTACAGCCGTTATGCTGCCGGTTTTTCAAAAATTTTTGGGGTTTAGGCTAAAACGTTAAGTATTAAATTTCCATGAATAATTAAGTATGAGATAGACTGGAATGTTTAGATCACACCCTAGTCTAACCTTTATAGGCCGGGTTGGGGCATGACACCTTATAGAAAGAAATGGTATCAGAGCTTAGATTTTTTAAGACGGGTTTAACTCTCAGACCATGGGTAGAGCCCTAAGATAATTAGGATGACTTGTCTATATGTTATTGTGCGATAATATTAATTGTGCCTTCTATGTTCTATGTGCTTAAGTGATTAACATGTCTTAATTGTTTCTAGAATTGTGTATCTATATTATGTTGCATATCTTATGCATTAAATTCTTATTTGTCATATTTCAATAAATTGTGCATCGTAATATGTACCTATAGATAGCTGGCCCTAGTACCCGCACTACAAATAGGAGCGGTGAACCCCAAGAGACCGGAGATGCTTATCAAACTAATCCCGGCATAACTATGTTTAACATGATGGCAAATGCCATGGATCGCGTGTCACGAGTGATGGAACGTCAAGATGCATGTGAAGCCAACAACGGGAATGATGGTAACCATGGGAGACATAGCAGAATGAGGGAGTTCCTTGACTTTCGCCTGTCCAAATTCCACGGGGAAGCTGATGATGAGAAAGCAGAGGCTTGGCTGTCCGAGATCGAGAGGTTTTTCAGGCCACTTGATTATACTGATGAAGAAAAGGTGGAGTTTGCTATGTTTCTGTTGCACAAGGATACTGAGCATTGGTGGCACACTGTGGAGACACTGTGGGAAACTGATCAAACACCTTGCTTGTGGGGTAATTTCGTGAAGGCATTCAAGGAGAAATATGTACCTGCAGTTTCCAGGCAAAGGCGGATTGAGGAGTTCATGCACTTGAACCAGGGTAACATGACAGTGGCCCAGTACGAGGCTCGTTTTGACTGACTGTCCCGCTATGCTCAATATATGGTTAGTACTTCGGAGGCGAAGATGTGGAAATTTATGACTGGATTGAGGCCAGAGATTCAGGACCAGTTGGCTTCGCATGACTTCGATACCTATTCTGCTCTCTTTGCTGCTGCTTCCCGAGTTGAGAAGAGGAAACTTGATAGAGCCAATTCGAGTCAGCCGAACAAGAAACCATACCAGCCTTCAGGTTAGCAGAGGAAATTATAGAGCCAGAGTCGTAGTCAGGGCCAGGGCCAGAACAGACCAGTGAATAACCGTGGCCTGACTAAAACGCCATCAGCCTCTTCTACCCGCGGATCCACAGGTAGTTCACCTGCTACTCAGTCTGTCAATTGTTCTTACTGTGACAAGAAGGGGCATACCGAGGCCCAGTGCTGGAAAAAGTCAGGACGATGTGTGAGATGTGGCAATGATCAGCATCAGATCAAGGATTGCCCTAAATGGCAAGCAGGACAGAATCAGGGCAAACAAGCTGGTAGAGGCAAGACTCCAGTTCCTAGAGTTCAGGCTCAAGCCTATACTATTGAGTGTGAGGAGTTTCCAGAGGAGACCGCTATTGTTGAAGGTACATTCTTCATACTGAATCAACCTATTAGGGTGCTAATTGATCCAGGTGCTACTCATTCATTTATTACTCCCTTATGTGTGCAACGTGTGAAACTACGAGTTGTATGTTTGCCTTACGAAATAGAAGTTGGTACTCCGATGGGTTCTAAACTTGTTACTAGCTCAGCTTGTAAAGCATGTAAAATCTAAATTAAGGATAGGGAATTCTCAGCCAATCTTATTGTATTACCTTTTCGGGACTATGAGGTCATTTTAGGGATGGACTGGTTGGTAAAGCATCATGTCCAACTAGATTGCCGGACGAAGATTATAACGTTCCGGGTACCTGGTCAACCAATACTGGAGGTAATGGGTCGAAGAGATTTCACTGGGTGTTCCATCATTTCATCTACGAAAGCAATGAAGTTCTTGAGAGAATGGTGTAGTGGATACTTAGCTTACCTCATCAACAAGCCGTCGGACAAAGCTAAGTTGGAGGAGATGCCAGTGATCAAAGACTATGCGGATGTGTTTCCAGAAGAATTGCCCAGTTTACCCCCAAATCGGGAGATCGAGTTCATTATAGAGTTACTGCCTGGCACCCAGCCGGTATCTAAAGCCCCATATCGTATGGCACCAGCCGAGCTACAAGAATTGAAGGACCAATTGCAAGGATTGCTGAAGAAAGGGTTTGTTCAACCAAGTTCTTCTCCGTGGGGTGCACCAGTCCTATTTGTAAAGAAGAAAGACGGAACGCTGAGGCTATGCATCGATTACCGAGGATTGAACCAAGCGACTGTCAAGAATAAATACCCACTTCCACTGATCGACGAGTTGTTTGATCAACTTCAAGGAGCCAAAGTGTATTCGAAACTCGACTTGAGGCAAGGGTACTATCAGTTACGGATCAAAAAGGAGGATGTGCCTAAAACGACTTTCAGGACAAGATCTGGGCATTATGAATATGTGGTGATGCCGTTTGGACTAACTAATGCCCCTGCAGCTTTTGTGGACTTGATGCACAGGGTGTTTCAACCCTACTTGGACCAATTTGTGGTGATCTTCATTGATGATATTTTGGTATACTCGAAATCCGAGGCGGAGCATGAACAACATCTGTGGTTGATACTGCAGAAACTTCGAGAGCATCAATTGTATGCAAAGTTTAGCAATTGCAAATTTTGGTTGCAACAAATTGCATTTTTGGGGCATATCATATCCCAAGAGGGAATAGTAGTGGATCCAGCAAAGATAGAAGCAGTGATGTCTTGGAAGAAGCCGAAAAACGTTACGGAGGTTCAGAGTTTTCTTGATCTAGCTGGCTATTATCGGAGATTCGTTAAGGATTTCCCTGAGATTGCAGGACCACTTATAAAGCTCACTCAAAAGAAAACAAAATTCGTGTGGGATGATAAGTGTGAGAACAGCTTCCAAGAGTTGAAGAAAAGATTGACTACCGCACCTATTCTTGCATTGCCTGAAAGGAGTCAAGGTTTTGTAATCTATAGCGATGCTTTGAAGGAAGGATTGGGTTGTGTGTTGATGCAAAATGGTAGAGTGATTGCGTATACCTCTAAGAAACCGAAGTCGTATGAATTGAACTACCCGACGCATGATTTGGAATTAGCGGCTATTGTGTTTGCACTCAAGAAATGGAGGCATTATCTATGGGGTAACAAGTTTGAGGTATTTACTGATCACAAGAGCTTGAAATACTTGTTCACTCAAAAGGAGTTGAATATGAGGCAAAGGCGGTGGATGGAGCTTTTGGACGATTATAACTGCACAATCAATTATGTGCCCGGTAAAGCAAATGTAGTTGCAGATGCCTTAAGTAGGAAAGCGAGCATGGCAAAACTGGAAATCAAGGTGCAGGAGTTGTTGGAAGAAGCATTTTTGTGGAAACCACAATTAACTCAAAAAGGGTTACTTTTTGCCACTACACAGGTTCAATCGACCTTGTTGTCTGAATTACGAGAGGCTCAACAGAAGGACCAACAATTTCAGAAGATTAAATAAAGCAACACAGATTTCAAGTTTCATGATGATGGTGTTTGGAGGTTTAGGAATCGGATTTGTGTTCCTAATGAACCAGAGTTGAAAAAGAAGATTCTTGAAGAAGCCCATAATTCAAGATACACTATTCACCCCGGTGGAACAAAGACGTACCGGGATTTGAAGCAACACTATTGGTGGAATAACATGAAGAGAGAGATTGCGGAGTTTGTGGCACGGTGTTTGACTTGCCAGAGAGTCAAAGCGGAACATCAATGACCAGCAGGTTTACTTCAGCCGTTAGAGATTCCTCAATGGAAATGGGAACATATAACTATGGACTTTGTTATGGATCTGCCCAGGTCACAAAAGGGTCATGACGCCGTTTGGGTCATAGTGGATAGATTGACTAAGTCAGCGCACTTCTTACCGATGAACAAGGAGGATAGACCTGAGAAATTGGGAGATATATATGTGGCAGAGATTGTAAGATTGCACGGGATGCCTGTGAGTATTGTATCAAATAGGGATCCTCATTTTACTTCCCGATTTTGGAAGAGATTGCAAGAAGCTTTGGGAACGAAGTTGAGTTTCAACACGGCTTATCACCCTCAGACTGATGGACAATCGGAGAGAACTATTCAGATTCTGGAGGATATGCTGAGGGCGTGTGTTTTAGACTTCGGGAAAGGTTGGGAGAAATATCTGTCTCTAGCGGAGTTCGCTTATAATAACAGTTATCAGGCCACTATCGGGATGGCCCCATTTGAGGCGTTGTATGGACGTAAGTGTCGATCCCCAATTTACTGGGATGAAGTAGGTGAGACGAAGACTTTTGACCCGACCCTTCTACCTGAACTTATGAAGACTGTTGATAATATCCACCTCATCCAGAAACGGATGCTTACCGCCCAAAGCAGGCAGAAGAGTTATGCAGACCGACGGAGACGGAGTCTAGAGTTTGAGGTCGACGACAAGGTATTCCTGAAGATATCACCTCGGAGGGAACTGATTAAACACGACAAGGGTGGAAAGTTGAGCCCGAGATTTGTAGGACCATTTGAGATAATTGAGAAGGTTGGCAAACTGGCGTATCGCCTGGTACTACCCCAAAACCTCTCCAATATTCACGACATCTTTCATGTTTCGATGTTGCGAAAGTATCACCCTGATCCATCGCATATCATGTTTCTATGCTACGGAAGTATCACCCTGATCCATCGCATATCATGTTTCTATGCTACGGAAGTATCACCCTAATCCATCGTATATCTTGGAGCCAGAGCCGTTTCAGCTTCGGGAGAACTTGTCTTATGAGGAGAAGCCCATTCGGATCCTAGACCAGCAAGATCGGGAGTTGCGCAACAAATCTATACCGATGGTGAAAGTGTTGTGGGATCATCATGGAGTTGAAGAAGCAACGTGGGAAAGGCGAGACCAGATGGAGCAACAGTATCCAGCTTTATTTCAAAGGTAATATTGAATTTCGGGACGAAATTCTTTTAAGGAGGGGAGGATGTGAGGCCCGACCTCGATTTGCGTGCGATACCTCGTTTCATGTGCCTTAGCCTAGATTTGTGTCCCTTGACCCAAGTTTAAGAATTGTGTTTAGTTTTGTGTGCCTTGCATTGAATTACGTGCATTCATTTAGGGTTGCGCGCATTTACTTGGAAAAATGTGCATTCGTCTCGTAGTTCGTGCCCTAGACCTAGGAAAGCGTGCCCTCACGCTAATCAAGAAAGCATCTTACACATAGCACTAGGCCATTAATTAATCCTACAAATTCCACTAACTAATATTAAATTACTAATTCAACCCACTAGAAGACAAAATCTCACAAAAAGCTAGACATTCCTTATTCTTTTTCACTTTCAAACATACAATTAATTAATGCTCAATAGATGACAAAGATTCAGCATTTTCATGCCTTGGCGACCACCTTATGGCATTTATGCTTGCTTGCTCAATTCAAAATTAATTCTAGACAATTCTATGACAAGTTATGACACAAATGCATAAAAAATTAGCTCAAAACTCTACCAAACTCCACCAATCTCGACATAAGCTCCTTGCCATGCTAGGTAATTCAAAAACCATGCTTCTTGAAGACACAAATCTGATTTTTACATGCCCAAGGCCGACACAAGCCTCAACAATTGCACAAGCTTCTATTTTCCTTCATTTCTCTCATTTCCTCACATTTCTCTCTCTCCCTCTCATTCTTTTCTCTCTCTCTCTCAGCCCTAGCTGAATATTGTAGCTTCCATAGCTTATCTTCATCACTCCATGGTTCATCAAGGCAAGCAAGAAGCTAGGAAGCTCGACCAAGCAAGCTAGGCTGCAAGAAACACACATGCAAGCTCTTTGAACATCCATTTCGGCTTAGGTGAGTTGGCTAGCTTCCATTTATTTTCTTCTTGTTCTAACCACATTCACCTAGTAAGAACTTGGTCACTAAGCTAGGAAAAATAGAGAGAAATCGAGTGGTGTCTCGGCTAAGCAAGGAAGAAGATCAACTTTGTGCTTCACCAAGAATTTTGTACATCTTCTTGTTGTTTTGCTAAGGTGGGGGCTAAAACTTCTTGAAAATCTTTCAAAAATCCACATGCATGCTCTTAAATGTTTTTCTTTGCTTCTGTACTTGAGATATATGTGTGTTCATAAGCTTTTACAACCATACATGGCAAGATTTTGGCTAGAAGGTGATGATAGATGAAATCGGGTTTGTGACAGCTTTCTGTCTTTGTTTGTGCGAGGTGATTTTGGCTAGGTAAATGATGTTGAAAATGCATGAAAATTGGTCGGTAACTAGTTTTGCCAGTTTTGAACATTTTTTACAGAAATAGGAAAAAGCTAATTTTGAATCTAAGGTCCTCACAATGACAAATCATTAAAATGTGTCCAAATCTGAAAGTTCTGGAAAAATGAAGCAGGTTTTGGCAGATTCACTGACTCTGTAGAACGAACCAGTTTTGACTTAGTAAATGATATCCAAAATGAATGAAATTTGGTGTTCTGACATATTTTTTAGTTCTGGACATTTTTTTCAGAAATGGACTAAGGCTAAATCGGACCCTAAGGAGCTCAAAAATGACAAGTATTGAAATGTGTGCAAATCTGGACAGTTTTGTGTAGTCTCACTATTTTGGCTATAACTATTGAACCCGAACTCTAAATGATGCGAGGTTTGTTTCTGAATTTAGTTAACCTCTTAAGATTTAATTTGACATCTTATTCACTGGAATTGGAGATTGTTTGCCTGTCTTAATGATTGTGAGAAAACAGCCCATTGCAGTGAGGGTTTCACTTAGTGATATGCTTCGAAAAATTATTGTAGCTTCTCTTATTGTATTAAATGCTTGGGATTGTGGCATTGAGATGTTGTGTGGACTGTTTTGAATACTTGAGGGTGTTTGAATTAATGCGATCTTGATGATTACATGTTGACAAGTAGACCTTTCTTGCACCCGAACCCACGTAGATGTCGTTGCATGTTGAATAATCTTATTATTTGATTTCGTGAACTTTGAAATGAGTTATATGACTTGATTTACGTGCATTACATGGTTTCCCATTTAATGTTCATATAACACCGTATGCCCTTCAAGTGAAATTACTTATCTTATCGTGCCTTGCTTGTTTACTTATCAATGTGCAATCTTATGACTGCTCGAAGGCAACCTACTTTGTTGTTCTCCTAATGTGATATATTAAATGTCATAAATGTGCATTGCATACAAGGTTACAACCTTTCATTCTGGCGTGGTAGCGCTCACGCACACCGGGCGGCATTGGGCTTGCCGGTGCAACCGTGACTACCATTGTCCAATTCCCTCTCTCGCTTGGGGGCTAGACTTCCTCAGAGAGTTGGGTCGTAGGATTTCGGGGTACATCCGGAGTACACCCATTTGGCGTGATAAGGGGATGATTTGAAGTCGGCCGCAACAACTGATACTGGAAATGAAATGAGAGCAAAAGCTCACCGTATCCTTTTCACTATGTGTATAAGTACTCTCACTTGGTTCCTAGAGGACCTCGGGGAGGAAAGACTGGTAATTGTGTTCCTTTAGTTTTATATTGTTATTATGTACTTAATTGAGTTTCAAAACCTATTTCTCGTTCTCCCTCGCTGAGTTCATAAGGACTCACCCTCTTTTATCATCTCAGGTGAAGAAGACCAAGAACAGGTACCCGAGGACGACGTGCCTAACGATGATTCCTTGGAATGATTGCCTGTCCTATGTGCTTTGCTTGATTATGGACATTTGTGAACACTGTGCTACTTGAAGACTATTTCTTTTCATGTTGCTTAACGTTTGTAATGTAAAAGACCCCCGTTGTAATTTGGGGTCTAATTTTAGTTTGTACTGATAATAACTAGACAGGCACTACCATTGTCGTTTTGCTATTGTCATTGGCTAGTATCTATCATAAGATTATGAAGTATCAGGTAAGGACTAAGAAAAATGAACCTATCCAATCTTAAGTAGGTACTCACTATTAAGCTAAGATCAACATGTACTTTCGTAACGAGGATTAACAAACAGACGAGACATAGTATCATACTAGGTTATTAATCAAACGAGACTTCGAGATAACCAGTAGGCATTTCAATTGATGGTAAATAGTAATCTTAGTTGGAAATGAAATTGAGATTGGAAAATTTGAGGCGTTTAGAGAATTAGGTCAAACCAAAGAGCCCAATTACAGTCGTTATGCTGCCGGTTTTCTGGAAAATTTTGGAGTTTAGGCTAAAACGTTAAGTATTAAATTTTCATGAACAATTAAGTACGAGATAGACTGGAATGTTTAGATCACACCCTAGTCTAACCTTTATAGGCCGGGTTGGGGTGTGACAAGGTCTCCGTCGCTCCGATGCCCATAACTTTTGATCCGCATGTAGTTACGCGGCGCACAGTATACCGTTGGAAAGCCCTCTGAGAACTCTACAACTGAGGTAGAAAGCCTGCTCGGTTGTGCCTATTTATGGAGCCCAAAATAAAATGTTTTCATCAGTTTCGGGACACTTTTCTTCTTTTGCGTTGTTTTTCTGTCCCGGATCGTACGTCGTGAGCTGCGAAAACGACGACAACCTAATCCCTCACATTTCTATTTCCGAATCCCATGGCACCTTGGGCAAGACAACTTCGCTTCACATAGAGGCTGGGCCTGTAAACCGAGGGCGTGGGGCTTGGGACCAGGCCTCCGTCGCTTCGGTCCCCATATCTTTTGATTCGTAAGGAGTTACGTGGCGTACAACATACCGTTAGAAAGCTCTTCGAGAACTCTACGGCAAGGGCAGCAAGCTTGCTCGGCTGCGCCTGTTTTTAGAGCCCAAAATCAAATGTTTTCATCAGTTTCGGGACACTTTTTTTCTTTTGCGCTATTTTTCCGTCCTGGATCGTACGTCGTGAGCCGCGAAAAGGACGACAACCTAATCCATCACATTTTTATTACCGAATCCCATGGCACCTTGGGCAAGACAACTTCGCATCACATAGAGGCTGGGCCCGCAAAACGAGGGCGTGGGGCTTAGGACCAGGTCTCCGTCGCTCCGGTGCCCATAACATTTGATCCGTAAGGAGTTACACGGCGCACAACATACCGTTGGAAAGCTCTCCGAGATCTATATGACGGAGACAACAAGCCTGCTCGGCTGCGCCTATTTTCAGAGCCCAAAATCGAACGTTTTCATCAGTTTCGGGACACTTTTTTTCTTTTACGCTGTTTTTTCGTCCCGGATCGTACGTCGTGAGCTGCGAAAATGATGACAACCTAATCCCTCACATTTCTATTACCGAATACCATTGCACCTTGGGCAAGAAAACTTCGCTTCACGTAGAGGCTTGGCCCGCAAACCGAGGGCGTGGGCCTTGGGACTTGGTCTCCGTCGCTCCGATGCCCATAACTTTTGATTCGTAAGGAGTTACGAGGCGCACAATATACCATTGGAAAGCCCTCCGAGAGCTCTACGACGGAGGTAGCAAGCCTGCACAGTTGTGCCTATTTTCAGAGCCCAAAATCAAACATTTTCATCAGTTTCGAGACACTTTTCTTCTTTTGCGCTGTTTTTCCGTCCAGGACCGTACGTCTTGAGCCGCGAAAAGGATGACAACCTAATCCATCACATTTCTATTACCGAATCTCATGGCACCTTGGGAAAGACAACTTCGCTTCACATAGAGGCTGGGCCTGCAAACCGAGAGCGTGGGGCTTGGGATCAGGTCTCCGTCGCTTCGGTGCCCATAACTTTTGATCTGTAAGGAGTTACAAGGCGCACAGCATACTGTTAGAAAGCTCTCTAAGAAATCGACAACGAGGGCAACAATCCTACTCGACTACGCCTATTTTCAGAACCCAAAAGCGAACGTTTTCATCAGTTTCGAGACACTTTTATTCTTTTACGCTGTTTTTCTGTCCCGGATCGTACGTCGTGAGCCGCGAAAAGGATGACAACCTAATCCATCACATTTCTATTACCGAATCCTATGGCACCTTGGGCAAGACAACTTTGCTTTATGTAGAGGCTGGGCCCGCAAACCGAGGGCGTAGGGCTTGGGACCAGGTCTCCGTCGCTCTGGTGCCCATAAATTTTGATCTGTAAGGAGTTACGTGGCGTACACTATACCGTTAGAAAGCTCTCCGAGAACTCTACGGCAAAGGCAGCAAGCCTGGTTGGCTGCGCCTATTTTCAGAGCCCAAAATCGAACGTTTTCATCAATTTCGGGACACTTTTCTTCTTTTTCGCTATTTTTCCATCCTGGATCGTACGTCGCAAGCCGCAAAAAGGACGACAACCTAATCCATCACATTTCTATTACCGAATCCCACGATACCTTAGGCAAGACAACTTCGCATCACATAGTGGTTGGGCCCGCAAACCGAGGGCGTGGGGCTTGGGACAAGGTCTCCGTCGCTCCGGTGCCCATAACTTTTGATCCGTAAGGAGTTACGCGGCACATAGCATACCGTTGGAAAGCTCTCTGAGAGCTCTACGACGGGGGCAACAAGCCTGCTCACCAGTGCCTGTTTTCAGAGCCCAAAATCGAACGTTTTTATCTGTTTCGGGACACTTTTCTTCTTTTGCGATGTTTTTTCGTCCCGGATCGTACGTCGTGAGCCGCGAAAAGGACAGCAACTTAATCCCTCACATTTCTATTACCGAATCCCATGGCACCTTGGGCAAGACAACTTCGCTTCACGTAGAGACTGGGCTCGCAAATCGAGGGCGTGGGGCTTGGGACCAGGTCTCCATCGCTCCGGTGCCCATAACTTTTGATCCGTAAGGAGTTACGCGGCACACAGTATACCATTGGAAAGCCCTTCGAGAGCTCTACGACGGAGGTAGCAAGCTTGCTCGGTTGTGCCTATTTTCAGAGCCCAAAATCGAACGTTTTCATCAGTTTCGGGACACTTTTCTTCTTTTGCGCTGTTTTTCGTCCCGGATCGTACATCGCGAGCTGCGAAAAGGACGACAATCTAATCCATCACATTTCTATTATCGAATCCCACGGCACCTTGGGCAAGACAACTTCTCTTCACATAGAGGCTGGGCCAGCAAACCGAGGGCGTGGGGCTTGGGACCAGGTCTTCGTCGCTCCAGTGCCCATAACTTTTGATCCGTAAGGAGTTACGCTGTCACGCCCCAACTCGACCCCTCTTACGATCAGTCAGGACGTAACGAAATTTCGGTAGCATAACGACAGTAACATGAACATCAAGGCTCTAAACCAACCCTTAAGAACAACATACACCAAACTCCACAAATCACCAACCAACTCCACAATCAAATTAACAACATACAACGCAACCATTTCATACATTAAACATTCTTTCATCAACTCATTCATAGTTATGTGCCTCCGTTCCAACATAATACATTTACTATATAACATACACTTCCAAAATAGATTATAGCCCACCTAGTAACCTAATCATGTTCTAAAACAAGACTACTAAATTAGCAATATACATAAGTCTTATAATTGATTAAGTTATACAATATAACATATTACAACAACGAAGACAAATTCATGGCAACGACTCCGACACACAAGACTCCATATAAAGCACATTCTCAGCTTCTTGAGGCACATATCTGTAATCTTGATCAATATCACCTGTATGCATGCAATAATAGAGAGTGAGCTTATATAAAACAAGCTCAGTGAGGATCCGATAGATCTCTAACAGTATTTACTATACTCCTTGGAAATGATCCTTTGAGCAGTAAACACGCAATAAAACATCAATAACAATATAAACACATAACTATAATGACCAATCAATAAAGGATACTCAATTTGGTGTAGCTCCATACGCCATCACAATCTCAACCATTCTTCTTATAACTCCCCATTACTCACGCACCCGAGGTACCTCACTAGCCTCTCCTTCCATGACACCTCCGTCATGCAAGCTGGAGGTAGTCTCTGGTAGTCATGCCGTTATCAACCCGACAGCCCGACGCTGCCCGAGAGGTGGCACACACATACCAAGACTCAACAATAATAATAAACATCATTCACAGAAGGACAGTCTAGCAGAACTGCCTATCTCCCGGTTCATCAATCATCAATCAATAATCATCAATAATCATCAATTATCATCAATTATCATCAATATAACATTATGTAATCAATTAAACAACAAATAACTAAGTTAGATGACAAAGTAGGCCATCCAACTTAACATCCATTAAACACGTAATCTAACCCTAATCTAACCATCAACAACTCACAATTCAATCACTCAAACACCACCCAATCATCTAAAGGCTCAATTCAACAATTTAAAGAAAGACAACCTAAACTTCAAATAATCATATCTTACATTCTACTAATCCAAACAACTCCAAATCAGTTTCAAACACTCACCCATTCAATCCACTACATTAGCCCTCTTGAAAACCAACTCAGACACATCAAAATCAAGCCCAACAACCCTAAAACCTCAATGCACCTAGGCCAAAATTTCTGAATTTTCACCCAAACATCGTAATCAAAAATTCGA
This sequence comes from Ehretia macrophylla, assembly GCA_037974665.1. Lineage (NCBI taxonomy): Eukaryota > Viridiplantae > Streptophyta > Magnoliopsida > Boraginales > Ehretiaceae > Ehretia > Ehretia macrophylla. The sequence continues at coordinate 49,164,261 of CM075768.1, read as the reverse complement.
CATTATAACGGCGTTACCATGTAATTAACAAACTTTTAGAAATCGACGGCAATCGATTCCAACCACAACAACTCAAGATAATCCTCAAATAGCCAATCTAACAACTTTAAATACCCGAAAATAAATAATTTTGCTACAATGGCTCAAATCTCGTAGTAATACACATAAACGATCCTTAGCACGCACTGATCAATAATATAACTCCAAATTAACATTCTAACGGTTCAAAATGCAGTTATGAGCAAAAACATAAAAAATGAGTTTTGAGATCTAAAATTTTTCTCTCACCTTTGATGTGTTTTGAAGCTACAAAGATGATCAATGGATGCTCAAGAGGTGGAATCAAGCCTTGGTTGATGGAAATTGGCCTTGAATTGCAACTTTTAATGAAAATTTACTTTGAAAAAATGTTGAAAATGCTCTCAAGAAAAGCTATGGAGTTTCGGCCACTTGTGTGTGCTTTGAGTGTGTTTTGTGTTGTTTTAGTAGGTGTTAATGATATATTATGCATATAAAGCATGGTCAAATAAAAAAAATGCAAAGTCAAAGTAATTTATTTAGTCCTTTAATTGTTTTTCTAGATTTTTAATTCATTTCTTGAGTATTTCTTGCTCAACTATTAATTTAACACCTAAACTAATTCTAGACATTATATTTTAGGTGACAAAGAATTTTACATTAAAATAGTTTCACCCGAATCGGCTTAAAACTCGTTTTCTTGCAAAAGAAAGTGTAAAAATCTTTAAAATTCCAAAACCGATTCCAAATCCGTTTTAATCAAACACGAGTCTATTAATACTCGAGGACTAGGTTTTAAAACGTTTAAAACATCCCTGTAAAAATTTTAGCGGACAGGTGTTCAAAAATACTATTCACCAAAACCGACGATAAAATTTTTGATTCCGTTTTTGATGAAAATTTCATGAATGCACACTTAGCATGTATTAGGAGTATTAATCACATATTTAGCACATTCTAAGTCAAATAGCATATAAACAAGTCAATTCATGCAAATCGAGGCAAAGACACGCGAATCGAGGTAAAGATAAAAATTGGAGTTTCACATACGCAGCGCACAGCATACCGTTAGAAAGCTCTCCGAGAACTCTACAATGAAGGCAGCAAGCCTGCTCGGCTGCGCCTATTTTTGGTGCCCAAAATCAAACATTCTCATCAGTTTTGGGACACTTTTCATCTTTTACGTTGTTTTTCCGTCCCGAATCGTACGTTGTGAGCAGCGAAAAGGACAACAACCTAATTCATCGCATTTTTATTACCGAATACCACGGCATCTTGGGCAAGACAACTTCACTTCACGTAGAGGCTGGGCCCGCAAACCGAGGGCTTGGGGCTTGGATCAGGTCTCCGTCGCTCCGATGCCCATAACTTTTGATCAGTAAGGAGTTACGCGGCACACAACATACCGTTGAAAAGCCTTCCTAGAGCTATACAACGGAAGTAGCAAGCCTGCTCGGTTGTGCCTATTTTTGGAGCCCAAAGTCGAATGTTTTCATCAGTTTCGGGACACTTTTCTTCTTTTGCAATGTTTTTACATCCCAGATCGTACGTGGTAAGCCGCGAAAAGGATGACAACCTAATCTATCACATTTCTATTACCGAATCCCACGGCACCTTGGGCAAGACAACTTCGCTTCACTTAGAGGCTGGGCCCGCAAACCTAGGGTGTAGGGCTTGGGACCAGGTCTCTATCGCTCCGGTGCCCATAACTTTTGATCCGTAAGAAGTTACGCGGCGCACAACATACCGTTAGAAAGCTCTCCGAGAGCTATACAACGGAGACAGCAAGCCTACTCAGCTGCGGCTATTTTTGGGGCCCAAAATCGAACGTTTTCATCAGTTTCGGGATACTTTTCTTTTTTCGCGCTGTTTTTCTGTCCCGGATCGTAAGTCGTGAGCCACGAAAAGGACGACAGCCTAATCCCTCACATTTCTATTACCGAATCCCATGCAACCTTGGGCAAGAAAAATTCACTTCACGTAGAGGCTGAGCCCGCAAACCGAGGGCGTGGGGCTTGGAACCAAGTCTCCGTCACACCGTTGCCCATAACTTTTGATCCGTAAGGAGTTACGCGGTACACAGTATACTGTTGGAAAGCCCTCCGAGAGCTATACGACGGAGATAGCAAGCCTGCACGGTTGTGCCTACTTTTGGAGCCCAAAATTGAACATTTTCATCAGTTTCGAGACACTTTTCTTCTTTTGCGCTGTTTTTTCATCCCGGAACGTACGTCGCGAGCCGCGAAAAGGACGACAACCTAATCCATCACATTTCTATTAACGAATCCCACGGCACCTTGGGCAAGACAACTTCGCTTCACATAGAGGCTGGGCCTGCAAACCGAGGGCGTGGGGCTTGGGACCTGGTGTCCGTCGCTTCGGTGCCCATAACTTTTGATCCGTAAGGAGTTACACGGCGCATAGCATACCGTTAAAAAGCTCTCCGAGAAATCGACGACGAGGGCAACAATCCTGCTCAACTGCACCTATTTTCGGTTCCCAAAATTGAACGTTTTCATCAGTTTTATGACACTTTTCTTCTTCTGCGCTGTTTTTCCGTTCCGGATCGTACGTCGTGAGCCGCGAAATGGAAGACAACCTAATCCATCACATTTCTATTACCGAATCCCATGGCACCTTGGGCAAGACAACTTCGCTTCACGTAGAGGCTGGGCCTACAAACTGAGGGCGTGGGGCTTGGGACCAGGTCTCCGTCGCTCCGGTGCCCATAACTTTTGATCCGTAAGGAGTTACGTGGTGTACAGCATATCGTTAGAAAGCTCTCCGAGAACTCTAAGGTGATGGCAGCAAGCCTGCTCGACTGTGCCTATTTTCAGAGCCCAAAATCAAATGTTTTCATCAGATTCGGGATCCTTTTTTTCTTTTGCGCTGTTTTTCTGTCCCGGATCGTACGTCGTGAGCCGCAAAAAGGACGACAACCTAATCCATCACATTTCTATTACCGAATCCAATGGCACCTTGGGCAAGACAACTTCGCTTCACGTAGATGCTGGGCCCGTAAACCGATTGCGTGGGGCTTAGGACCAGGTCTCCGTCGCTCCGGTGGCCATAACTTTTGATTTGTAAGGAGTTACGCGTCGCACAGTATACCGTTGGAAAGTCCTCTAAGAGCTCTACGACGAATGTAGCCAGCCTGCTCGGTTGTGCCTTTTTTCGGAGCCCAAAATCAACATTTTAATCAGTTTTGAGACATTTTTCTTCCTTTGTGCTGTTTTTCCATCCTGGATCGTACGTCGCGAGCTGCAAAAAGGATGACAACCTAATCCATCACATTTCTATTACAGAATCCCATGGTACCTTGGGCAAGACAACTTCGCTTCACATAGAGGCTAGGCCTGCAAACCGAGGGCGTGGGGCTTAGGACCAGGTCTCCGTCGCTCCAGTGCCCATAACTTTTGATCCGTAAGGAGTTAAGCGGCGCACAACATACCATTAGAAAGCTCTCTGTGAAATCAACGACGAGGGCAACAATCTTGCTCGACTATGCCTATTTTCAAAGCCGAAAATCAAACATTTTCATTAGTTTCGGGACATTTTTCTTCTTCTGCGCTGTTTTTTCGTCCCGGATCATACGTCGTGAGCCGCGAAAAGGATGACAACCTAATCCATCACATTTCTATTACCGAATCCCATGGCACCTTGGGCAAGACAACTTCGCTTCACATAGAGGCTGGGCCTGCAAATCGAGGGCGTGGGGCTTGGGACCAGGTCTCCGTCGCTCCGGTGCCCATAACTTTTGATCCGTAAGGAGTTAAGCGGCGCACAGCATACCGTTAGAAAGCTCTCCGAGAAATCAACGACGAGGGAAACAATCCTGCTCGACTGTGCCTATTTTCGAAGTCAAAAATCAAATGTTTTCATCAGTTTCAGGACACTTTTCTTCTTCTACAATGTTTTTCCGTATTGGATCGTACGTCGTGAGCCGAGAAATAGAAGACAACCTAATCCATCACATTTCTATTACCGAATCCCATGGCACCTTGGGCAAGACAACTTCGCTTCACATAGAGGCTGGGCCCGCAAACCGAGGGCATGGGGCTTGGGACCAGGCCTCCGTCGCTCTGGTGCCCATAACTTTTGATTCGTAAGGAGTTACGTGGTGTACAGCATATCGTTAGAAAGCTATCCGAGAACTCTAAGGCGATGGCAGCAAGCCTGCTTGACTGTGCCTATTTTCAGAGCCCAAAATCAAACATTTTCATCAGATTCGGGACACTTTTTTTCTTTTGCGCTGTTTTTCGGTCCCGGATCGTTCGTTGTGAGCCGCGAAAAGGAAGACAACCTAATCCCTCACATTTCTATTACCAAATCCCATGGCACCTTGGGCAAGACAACTTCGCTACACGTGGAGGCTGGGCCCGCAAACTAAGGGCGTGGGGCTTGGGACCAGGTCTCCGTCGCTCCGGTGGCTATAACTTTTGATCCGTAAGGAGTTACGCGGCGCACAGTATACCATTGGAAAGCCCTCTGAGAGATCTACGACGAACGTAGCAAGCCTGCTCAGTTTTGCCTATTTTCGGAGCCCAAAATCGAACATTTTCATCAGTTTCGGGATATTTTTCTTCTTTTGTGCTGTTTTTCCATCCCGGATCGTACGTCACGAGCTGCAAAAAGCACGACAACCTAATCCATCACATTTCTATTACCAAATCTCATGGCACCTTGGGCAAGACAACATCGCTTCACATAGAGGCTGGGCCTGCAAACCGAGGGCGTAGGGCTTGGGACCAGGTCTCCGTCGCTCCAATGCCCATAACTTTTGATCTGTAAGGGGTTAAGCGGCGCACAGCATACCGTTAGAAAGCTCTCCAAGAAATCAACGATGAGGGCAACAATCCTGCTCGATTGTTCCTATTTTCGAAGCCAAAAATCAAACGTTTTCATCAGTTTCGGGACACTTTTCTTCTTCTGCGCTATTTTTCCGTCCCGGATCATACGTCGTGAGCCGCGAAAAGGATGACAACCTAATCCATCACATTTGTATTACCGAATCCCATGGAACCTTGGGAAAGACAACTTCGCTTCACGTAGAGGCTGGGCCCGCAAACTGAGGGCGTGGGGCTTGGAACCTGGTCTCCGTTGCTCCGATGGCCATAACTTTTGATCCGTAAAGAGTTACGCGGCGCGCAGCATACCGTTGGAAAGCTCTCCGAGAGCTCTACGATGGAGGCCGCAAGCCTTTGGCTGCGCTTATTTTTGGATCCCAAAATTGAACGTTTTCATCAAATTCGGGATACTTTTCTTCTTTTGCGCTGTTTTTTCGTCACAGATTGTACGTCGTGAGCCGTGAAAAGGACGACAACCTCATCCATCACATTTATATTACCGAATTCCACGGTACGTTGGCCAAGACAACTTCACTTCACGTAGAGGCTGGGCCCAGAAACCTTTGGCGTGGGGCTTGGGACCAGGTCTCTGTCATTCCGGTGCCTATAACTTTTGATACTAAGGAGTTACGCGGCGCACAGTATACCTTTGGAAAGCTCTCCGAGAGGTCTACGATGGGGGCAACAAGCTTGCTCGGCTATGCCTATTTTCAGAGCCTAAAATCGAACGTTTTCATCAATTTCGAGACACTTTTCTTCTTTGCGCTGTTTTTTCATCATGGATCGTACGTCGTGAGCCGCGAAAAGGACGACAACCTAATCTATCACATTTTTATTACCGAATCCCACAGTACCTTGGGCAAGACAACTTCACTTCACGTAGAGGCTGGGCCCGCAAACCCAGGGCATGGGGCTTGGGACCAGGTCTCCGTCGCTTCGGTGCCCATAACTTTTGATACTAAGGAGTTACGTGGCGCACAGCATACCTTTGGAAAGCTCTCCGAGAGCTCTACGACGAGGGCAGCAAGCTTGCTCGGCTATGCCTATTTTTAGAGCCCAAAATCGAACGTTTTCATCAGTTTCGGGATACTTTTCTTCTTTTGCGCTGTTTTTTCGTTTCGGATCGTACGTTGTGAGCCGCGAATAGGACAAAACCTAATCCATCACATTTCTATTACCGAATCCCACGGCACCTTGGGCAAGACAACTTCACTTCATATAGAGGTTGGGCCCGCAAACCGAGGGCGTGGGGCTTGTGATCAGGTATCCGTCGCTCCGGTACCCATAACTTTTGCACCGTAAAGAGTTACACGGCGCACAGCATACCGTTGGAAAGCTCTCTGAGAGCTCTACGACAGGCACAACAACCCTGCTCGGCTGCACCTGTGTTCAGAGCCCAAAATCGAACATTTTCATCAGTTTCAGGACACGTTTCTTCTTTTGTGCTGTTTTTTCGACCCAAATTGTACGTCGTTAGCTGCAAAAAGGGCGACAACCTAATCCATCACATTTCTATTACCGAATCCCACGGCACCTTGGGCAAGTCAACTTCGCTTCACATAAAGGCTGGGCCCGCAAACCGAGGGCGTGGGGCTAAGGATCAGGTCTCCGTCGCTCCGGTGCCTATAACTTTTTATCCGTAAGGAGTTACGCGGCGTATAACATACCGTTAAGAATCCCTCCGAGTGCTCTACAACGGAGGTAGCAAGCCTGCTCAGTTGTGACTATTTTTGGAGCCCGAAATCGAATGTTTTCATCCGTTTCGAGACACTTTTCTTCTTTTGCGCTGTTTTTCCGTCCTAGATCGTACGTCGTGAACCGCGAAAAGGATGACAACCTAATCCATCACATTTCTATTAACGAATCCCACGGCACCTTGGGCAAGACAACTTTGCTTCACTTAGAGGCTGTGCCCGCAAATCTAGGGCGTAGGGCTTTGGACCATGTCTCTGTCGCTCCGGTGCCCATAACTTTTGATCCGTAAGAAGTTACGCGGCGCACAGCATACCGTTAGAAAGCTCTCCGAGAGCTATTCAACTGAGATAGCAAGCCTGCTCGGCTGCACCTATTTTTGGAGCCCAAAATCAAACGTTTTCATCGGTTTTGGGATACTTTTCTTCTTTGGCGCTGTTTTTCCGTCCCGGATCGTATGTCGTGAGCCATAAAAAGGACAACAGCCTAATCCCTCACATTTCAATTACCGAATCCCATGCAACCTTGGGCAAGAAAACTTCGCTTCACGTAGAGGCTGGGCCCGCAAACCGAGGACGTGGGGCTTGGGACCAGGTCTCCGTCGCTCCGGTGCCCATAACTTTTGATCTGTAAGGAGTTACGCAGTACACTGTATACCGTTGGAAAGCCCTTCGAGAGCTCTATGACGGAGGTAGCAATCCTGCACTGTTGTGCCTATTTTTGGAGCCCAAAATTGAACATTTTCATCAGTTTCGGGATACTTTTCTTCTTTTGCGCTATTTTTCCTTCCCGGAACGTACGTCGCGAGCCGCGAAAAGGACGACAACCTAATAATTCACATTTCTATTGACGAATCCCACGGCACCTTGTGCAAGACAACTTCGCTTCACATAGAGGTTGGGCCTGCAGACCGAGGGCGTGGGGCTTTGGACCTACTGTCCGTCGCTTCGGTGCTCATAACTTTTGATCCGTAAGGAGTTACACGGCGCATAGCATACCGTTAGAAAGCTCTCCGAGAAATCGACGACGAGGGCAACAATCCTGCTCGACTACGCCTATTTTTGATTCAAAAAATCGAACGTTTTCATCAGTTTTGTGACACTTTTCTTCTTCTGCACTGTTTTTCCGTTCCGGATCGTACGTCGTCAGACGCGAAATGGAAGACAACCTAATCCATCACATTTCTATTACCGAATCCCATGGCACCTTGGGCAAGACAACTTCGCTTCATGTAGAGGCTGGGCCTGCAAATCGAGGGCGTGGGGCTTAGGACCAGGTCTCCGTCGCTCCGGTGCCCATAACTTTTGATCCATAAGGAGTTACGTGGTGCACAGCATATAGTTAGAAAGCTATCCGAGAACTCTAAGCCGATGGCAGCAAGCCTGCTCAGCTGTACCTTTTTTCAGAGCCCAAAATCAAGCGTTTTCATCAGATTCGGGACACTTTTTTTCTTTTGCCCTGTTTTTCTGTCCCGGATCGTACGTCGTGAGCCGCGAAAATGAAGACAACCTAATCCCTCACATTTCTATTACCGAATCCCATGGCACCTTGGGCAAGATAACTTCGCTACACGTGGAGGTTGGGCCCGCAAACCGAGGGCGTAGGGCTTGGGACCAGGTCTCCGTCGCTCCGGTGGCCATAACTTTTTATCCGTAAGGAGTTACGTGGCGCACAGTATACCGTTGGAAAGCCCTCTGAGAGCTCTACGACGAACGTTGCAACCCTGCTCGATTGTGCTTATTTTTGGAGCCCAAAATCGAACATTTTCATCAGTTTCGGGACATTTTTCTTCCTTTGTGCTGTTTTTCCATCCCGGATCGTACGTTGCGAGCTGCAAAAAGGACGACAACCTAATCCATCACATTTCTATTACCGAATCCCATGGCACCTTTGGCAAGACAACTTCGCTTCACATAGACGCTGGGCCTGCAAACCGAGGGCGTGGGGCTTGGGACCAAGTCTCCGTCGCTCCGGTGCCCATAACTTTTGATCCGTAAGGAGTTAAGCGGCGCACAGCATACCGTTAGAAAACTCTTCGAGAAATCAACAACGAGGGAAACAATCCTGCTCGACTGTGCCAATTTTCGAAGTCGAAAATCAAACATTTTCATCAGTTTCGGGACACTTTTCTTCTTCTGTGCTGTTTTTCCGTCCCGGATCATACGTCGTGAACCGCGAAAAGGATGGCAACCTAATCCATCACATTTATATTACCGAATCCCATGGCACCTTGGGCAAGACAACTTCGCTTCACATCGAGGCTAGGCCTGCAAACCGAGGGCGTAGGGCTTGGGACCAAGTCTCCGTCACTCCGGTGCCCATAACTTTTGATCCGTAAGGAGTTAAGCGGCGAACAGCATACCGTTAGAAAGCCCTCCGAGAAATCAACGACGAGGGCAACAATCCTGCTCGACTATGCCTATTTTCGAAGCTGAAAATCAAATGTTTTCTTCAGTTTCGGGACACTTTTCTTCTTCTGCGCTATTTTTCCTTCCCGAATCATACGTCGTGAGCTGCGAAAAGGATGACAACCTAATCCTTCACATTTATATGACCGAATCCCATGGCACCTTCGGCAAGACAACTTTGCTTCACGTAGAGGCTGGGCCCGCAAACCGAGGGCATGGGGCTTGGGACTAGGTCTCCGTCACTCCGGTGCCCATAACTTTTGATCCGTAAAGAGTTACGTGGTGTACAGCATATCGTTAGAAAGCTCTCCGAGAACTCTAAGGCGATGGCAGCAAGCCTTCTCGACTGTGCCTATTTTCAGAGCCCAAAATTGAACGTTTTCATCAATTTCGGGATATTTTTCTTCTTTTGCGCTGTTTTTCTGTCCTGGATCGTTCGTCGTGAGCCGCGAAAAGGAAGACAACCTAATCCCTCACATTTCTATTACCGAATCCCATGGCACCTTGGGCAAGACAACTTCGCTACACGTGGAGGCTGGGCCCGCAAACCGAGGGCGTGGGGATTGGGACCAAGTCTCCGTTGCTCGGGTGGCCATAACTTTTGATCCGTAAGGAGTTACGCGGCGCACATTATACCGTTGGAAAGCCCTCTGAGAGATCTACGACGAACGTAGCAAGCCTGCTCAGTTGTGCCTATTTTCAGAGCCTAAAATTGAACATTTTCATTAGTTTCAGGACATTTTTCTTCTTTTGTGCTGTTTTTCCATACCGGATCGTACGTCGTGAGCTACAAAAAGGACGACAACCTAATCCATCACATTTCTATTACCGAATCCCATGGCACCTTGGGCAAGGCAACTTCGCTTCACTAAGAGGCTGGGCCTGCAAACCGAGGGCGTGGGGCTTGGGACTAGGTCTCCGTCGCTCCGGTGCTCATAACTTTTGATCCGTAAGGAGTTAAGCGGTGCACAGCATACCGTTAGAAAGCTCTCCGTGAAATCAACGACGAGGGCAACAATCCAGCTTGACTGTGCCTATTTTTGAAGCCAAAAATCAAACGTTTTCATCAGTTTCGGGACACTTTTCTTCTTCTGCGCTGTTTTTCCGTCCCGGATCGTTCGTCGTGAGCCGCGAAAATGACGACAACCTAATCCATAACATTTTTATTACCGAATCCCATGACACCATGGGCAAGACAACTTCACTTCACGTAGAGGCTGGGCCCACAAACTGAGGGCGTGGGGCTTAGAACCTAGTCTCCGTCGCTCCAGTCGCCATAACTTTTGATCCGTAAGGAGTTACGCGGCGCACAGTATATCGTTGGAAAGCCCTCTGAGAGCTCTTCGATAAAAGTAGCAAGCCTGCTCGGTTGTGCCTATTTTTGGAGCCCAAAATCGAACATTTTCATCAGTTTCGGGACATTTTTCTTCTTTTGTGCTGTTTTTCCATACCGGATCGTACGTCGCGAGCTACAAAAAGGACGACAACCTAATCCATCACATTTCTATTACCGAATCCCATGGCACCTTGGGCAAGGCAACTTCGCTTCACAAAGAGGCTGGGCCTGCAAACCGAGGGTGTGGGGCTTGGGACCAGGTCTCCGTCGCTCCGGTACCCATAACTTTTGATCCGTAAGGAGTTAAGCGGCGCACAACATACCGTTAGAAAGCTCTCCGAGAAATCAACGACGAGGGAAACAATCCTGCTCGACTGTGCCTATTTTCTAAGCCAAAAATCAAACGTTTTCATCAGTTTCAGGATACTTTTCTTCTTCTGCGATGTTTTTCCGTCCCGGATCGTTCGTCGTGAGCCGCGAAAATGACGACAACCTAATCCATAACATTTTTATTACCGAATCCCATGACACCATGGGCAAGACAACTTCACTTCACGTAGAGGCTGGGCCCACAAACTGAGGGCGTGGGGCTTAGAACCTAGTCTCCGTCGCTCCAGTGGCTATAACTTTTGATCCGTAAGGAGTTACGCGGCGCACAGTATATCGTTGGAAAGCCCTCTGAGAGCTCTACGACAAAAGTAGCAAGCCTGCTCGGTTGTGCCTATTTTTGGAGCCCAAAATTGAACATTTTCATCAGTTTCGGGACATTTTTCTTCTTTTGTGCTGTTTTTCCATCCCGGATCGTACGTCGCGAGCAACAAAAAGCACGACAACCTAATCCATCACATTTCTATTACCGAATCCCATGGCACCTTGGGCAAGACAACTTCGCTTCACATAGAGACTGGGCCTGCAAACCGAGGGCGTGGGGCTTGGGACCAGGTCTCTGTCGCTCCGGTAACCATAACTTTTGATCCGTAAGGAGTTAAGCGACCGTTAGAAAGCTCTCCGAGAAATCAACGACGAGGGAAACAATCTTGCTCGACTGTGCCTATTTTTGAAGCCGAAAATCAAAGGTTTCCATCAGTTTTGGGACACTTTTCTTCTTCTGCGCTATTTTTCCGTCCCGAATCATACGTCGTGAGCCGCGAAAAGGATGACAACCTAATTCATCACATTTTTATTACCGAATCCCATGGTACCTTGGGCAAGAAAACTTCGCTTCACGTAGAGGCTGGGCCCGCAAACCGAGGGCGTGGGGCTTGGGACCAGGTATCCATCGCTTCGGTGCCCATAACTTTTGATCCGTATGGAGTTACGCGGCGCACAACATACCGTTGGAAAGCTCTCCGAGAGCTCTACGATAAAGGCTGCAAGACTGCTCGGCTGCACCTATTTTTGGGTGCCCAAAATCGAACATTTTCATCAGTTTCGGGATACTTTTCTTCTTTTGCGCTGTTTTTCCGTCCCAGATCGAACGTCGTGAGCCGCAAAAAAGATGACAGCCTAATCCATCACATTTCTATTACCGAATCCAATGGCACCATGGGCAAGAAAACTTCGCTTCACGTAGAGGCTGGGCCGGCAAACTGAGGGCGTGGGGCTTGGAACCTGGTCTCCGTCGCTCCGGTGGCCATAACTTTTGATCCGTAAGGAGTTACGCGGCGCACAGCATACCGTTGGAAAGCTCCTCGAGAGCTCTACGACAGAGGCTACAAACCTACTTGGCTGCACCTATTTTTGGATCCCAAAATTGAACGTTTTCATCAGTTTCGGGACACTTTTCTTCTTTTGCGCTATTTTTTCGTCACAGATCGTTGTCGTGAGCCGTGAAAAGGACGACAACCTCATCCATCACATTTCTATTATCGAATCCCACGATACCTTGGCCAAGAAAACTTCACTTCACGTAGAGGCTGGGCCCGGAAACCGAGGGCGTGGGGCTTGGGACCAGGTCTCCGTCGTTCCGGTGCCCATAACTTTTGATACTAAGGAGTTACGTGGCGCACAGTATACCTTTGGAAAGCTCTCCGAGAGCTCTACGACGGGGGCGGCAAGCTTGCTCGGCTATGCCTGTTTTCAGAGCCCAAAATCGAACATTTTCATCAATTTCGGGACACTTTTCTTCTCTGCGCTATTTTTTCATCACGAATCATACATCGTGAGCCGCGAAAAGGACGACAACCTAATCCATACCATTTCTATTATCGAATCCCACGGTACCTTGGGCAAGACAACTCCACTTCACATAGAGGCTGGGCCCGCAAACCCAGCCCGTCGGGCTTGGGACCAGGTCTCCGTCATTTCGGTACCCATAACTTATGATACTAAGGAGTTACGCGGCGCACAACATACCTTTGGAAAGCTCTCTGAGAGCTCTACGACGAGGGCAGCAAGCTTGCTCGGCTATGCCTGTTTTCAGAGCCCAAAATCAAATGTTTTCATCAGTTTCGGGATACTTTTCTTCTTTTGCACTATTTTTTCGTTCCAGATCATACGTTGCGAGCCGCGAATAGGACAAAACCTAATCCATCACAATTGTATTATCGAATCACAAGGCACTTTGGGCATGACAACTTCGCTTCACGTAGAGGCTGGGCCCGCAAACCGAGGGCGTGGGGCTTGTGACCAAGTATCCGTCTCTCCGATACCCATAACTTTTGATCCGTAAAGAGTTAAGCGGCGCACAACATACCGTTGGAAAGCTCTCTGAGAGCTCTACGATGGGCGCAACAAGCTTGCTCGGCTGCACCTACTTTCAGAGTCCAAAATCGAATATTTTCATCAGTTTTGGGACACTTTTCTTCTTTTGTGCTGTTTTTCCGACTCGGATCGTACGTCGTGAGCGGCAAAAAGGGCGACAACCTAATCCATCACATTTCTCTTACTGAATCCCACGGCACCTTGGGCAAGTCAACTGCACTTCACGTAGAGGCTGGGCCCACAAACCGAGGGCGTGGGGCTTGGGATCAGGTCTCCGCCGCTCCGGTGCCCATAACTTTTGATCCGTAAGGAGTTACGCGGCGCACAACATACCGTTAAAAAGCACTCCGAGAACTTTACGAAGGAGGCAGCAAGCCTGCTCGACTGCACCTATTTTTGGAGACCAAAATCGAATGTTTTCCTCAGTTTTGGGACACTTTTCTTCTTTTGCGCTATTTTTCCCTCCTTGATCGTACGTTGTGAGCCGCAAAAAGGATGACAACCTAATCCATCTCATTTCTATTACTGAATCCCACGACACTTTGGGCAAGACAACTTCACTTCACTTAGAGGCTGGCCCCGCAAACTGAGGGCGTAGGGCTCGGGGCCATGTCTCCACCGCTCCGGTGCCCATAACTTTTGATTCATGAGGAGTTACGCGGCGCACAACATAGCGTTAGAAAGCTTTCCGAGAAATCTACGACAGGGGCACCCAGGCTTCTCGGCTGCGCCTATTTTTGAAGCCCAAAATCAAATATTTTCATCAGTTTCTAGACACTTTTCTTCTTTTGCGTTATTTTTCCGTCCCGGATCGTACGTCGTGAGCCGTGAAAAGAACGATAACCTAATCCATCACATTTATATTACTGAATCCCATGGCACCTTGGGTAGGACACCTTCGCTTCATGTTGAGGCTGGGCCTGCAAACCGAGGGGGTGGGCTTAAGACTAGGTCTCCGTCGCTCCGCTGCCCATAACTTTTTACTCGTAAGGAGTTACGTGGCGCATAGCATACCGTTGGAAAGCTCTCCAAGAGCTCTACGACGGAGGCAGCAAGCTTGTACGGCTACACCTATTTTTGGAACCCAAAATTGAACATTTTCATCAATTTTGGGATATTTTTTTTCTTTTGCGCTATTTTTCCGTCCCGGATCGTACGTCGTGAGTCGCGAAAAGTAGAGGCTGGACCCACAAACCGAATCCCACGGCACCTTGGGCAAGACAACTTCGCTTCACGTAGAGGCTGGACCCACAAACCGAGGGCGTGGGGCTTAGGACCAGGTCTCCGTCGCTCCGGTGGCCATAACTTTTGATCCGTAAGGAGTTACGCGGCGCACAACATTCCGTTAGAAAGCTCTCCGAGAGCTCTACAACGGGGGCAGCAAGCCTGCTGTGCTTCGCCTGTTTTCGTAGCCCAAAATCAAACATTTTCATCAGTTTCGGGACACTTTTCATATTTTGTGTATTTTTTCCATCCCAGATCGTACGTCGTGAGCAGCGAAAAGGATGACAACCTAATCCATCACATTTCTATTTCCGAATCCCACGGTACCTTGGGCAAGACAACTTCGCCTTGCGTAGAGGTTGGGCCCGCAAACCGAGGGCGTGGGGCTTGGGACAAGGTCGCCGTCGCTCCGGTGCCCATAACTTTTGATCCGTAAGGCATTACGCGGCGTACAACATACCGTTAGAAAGCTCTCTGAGAACTCTACATCGGGGGCAGCAAGCCTACTGTGCTTCGCCTGTTTTTGTTGCCCAAAACCAAACGTTTTCATCAGTTTCGGGACACTTTTCATCTTTTGTGCTGTTTTTCTATCCCGTATCGCACTTCGTGAATGGCGAAAAGGACGACAACCTATTCCATCACATTTCTCTTACCGAATCCCGTGGCACCTTGGGCAAGACAACTTCGCTTCACATAGAGGCTGGGCCTACAAACCTAGGGCGTGGGGCTTAGGACCAAGTCTCCGTCGCTCCGGTGCCCATAACTTTTGATCCGTATAGAGTTACGCGGCGCATAACATACCGTTGGAAAGCTCTCCGAGAGCTCTTTGATGAGGGCAGGAAGCCTACTTTGCTGCAACTATTTTTGGAGCACAAAATCGAATGTTTTCATCATTTTCAGGACGCTTTTCTTCTTTTGCGCTGTTTTTCCATCCCGGATTGTTTGTCGTGAGCCGCGAAAAGGACGACAACCAAATCCATCTCATTTCTATTACCGAATCCCACGGCACCTTGGGCAAGACAACTTCGTTTCACGTAGAGGCTAGACCCGCAAACCGAGAGGGTGGGGCTTGGCACCAGGTCTCCGTCGCTCCGGTGTCTATAACTTTTGATCCATAAGGAGTTACGTGGCGCACAGCATACCGTTGGAAAGCACTATGAGGGCTCTACGATGGGGGTAGCAAGCTTGCTCGGGTGCAACTATTTTCGGAGCCCAAAATCGGACGTTTTCATCAGTTTCTGGACAATTTACTTCTTTTGCGTTGTTTTTCCGTCCGGGATCGTACGTCGTGAGCCGCGAAAAGGACAATTACCTAATCCATCATATTTCTAATACCGAATCCCACGACACCTTGGGTAAGACAACTTTGCTTCACATAGAGGCTGGGCCCGCAAATCGAGGGCGTGGGGCTTGGGACAAGGTCTCCGTCCCTCCGGTGCCCATAATTTTTGATCCGTAAAGAGGTACGTGGCGCACAACATACCGTTGGAAAGCTCTCCGAGAGCTCTACAACAGAGGTAGCAAGCCTGCTCAGTTGTGCCTATTTTCAAATCCCAAAATCAAACGTTTTCATCAGTTTTGAGACACTTTCCTTCTTTTATGCTATTTTTCCGTCCCGGATCGTACGTCGTGAGCCGCGAAAAGGACGACAACCTAATCGATCACATTTCTATTACCGAATCCCATGGCACCTTAGGCAAGACAACTTCACTTCACGTAGAGGCGGGACTAGCAAACCGAGGGCGTGGGGCTTGGGACCAGGTCTCCGTCGCTCCGGTGTCCATAACTTTTGATCCGTAAGGAGTTACGGGACGTATAGCATACAGTTAGAAAGATCTCCGAGAACTGTACGATGAGGGCAGCAAGCCTGCCATACTGCGCCAATTTTTGGTGCCCAAACTTGAACGTTTTCATCAGTTTTGGGACACCTTTCTTCTTTTGCGCCGTTTTTTTTGTCCCGGATCGTACGTCATGAGCCGTGAAAAGGACGGCTACCTAATCCATCAAATTTATAATACTAAATCCAACTACACCTTGGACAAGACAACTTCGCTACACATAGAGGCTGGGCCCGCAAACCGAGGGCGTGGGCTTGGGACCAGTTCTCCGTCGCTTCGGTGCCTATAACTTTTGATCTGTAAGGAGTCATGCGGCACACAGCATGCCGTTGGAAAGCTCTACGAGAGCTCTACGACGGAGGCACCAAGCGACCTTGGCTTCCCCTATTTTCGGAGCCCAAAATTGAAAGTTTTCATCAGTTTCTGGAAATTTTTCACTTTTGCACTATTTTTTCATCCCAGATCGTACGTCGTGAGCCGCGAAAAGGACGACATGCTAATCCATCACATTTCTTTTACCAAAACCCATGGCACCTTGGGCAAGACAACTTCGCTTCACATAGAGGTTGGGCCCGCAAACCGAGGCCATGGGGCTTGGGACTAGGTCTTCGTCGCTCCGGTGCCCATAACTTTTGATCCGTAAGGAGTTACGTTGTGTACAACATACTGTTAGAAAGCTCTCTGAGAACTCTACGATGAAGGCAGCAAGCCTGCTATACTGTGCCTATTTTCGTAGCCCAAACTTGAACATTTTCATCATTTTCGGGACACTTTTCTTCTTTTGCGCTGTTTTTCTGTCCCAGATCGTACGTCGTGAGCCGCAAAAAGGACGACTACCTAATCCATCACAATTCTATTATCGAATTCCACGACACCTTGGGCAAGACAACTTCGCTTCACATAGAGGCTGGGCCCGCAAACCGAGGGCGTGATGCTTGGGACCAAGTCTCCATCGCTCCGGTATCCATAACTTTTGATCCATAAGGAGTTACGCGGTGCACAACATCCCGTTGGAAAGCTCTCTGATAGCTCTACGATGGGCGTAGCAAGCTTTCTCGTTTGCGGCTATTTTTGGATCCCAAAATCGGACATTTTCATCAGTTTCGGGACACTTTTCTTCTTTTGCGCTATTATTTTGTCCCGGATCGTACGTCGTGAGCCGCGAAAAAGACGAAAACCTTATCCATCAAATTTCTATTACAGAATCTCATGGCACATTGGGCAAGACAACTTAGCTTCACATAGAGGCTGGGCCCGTAAACTGAGGGCGTGGCAATTAGGACCAGGCCCCCGTCGCTCCGGTGCCCATAACTTTTGATCCGTAAGGAGTTACACGGTACACAGCATACCGTTGGAAAACTCTCCGGGAACTCTACGACGGAGGCAGGAAGCCTGCTAGGTTGTGCCAATTTTCAGAGCCCAAAATCGAACATTTTCATCAATTTTGGGACACTTTTCTTCTTTTGCACTGTTTTTTCTTCCCGGATCGTACATTGTGAGCCGCGAAAATGTCAAAAACCTAATCCATCACATTTCTATTACCGAATCCCACGGCACCTTGGGCAAGACAACTTCGCTTCACGTAGAGGCTGGGCCCGCAAACCGAGGGCGTGGGCTTGGGACCAGGTCTCTGTCGCTCCACTGCCTATAACTTTTGATCCGTAAGGAGTTACGCGGTGCAGAACATACCGTTGGAAAGCTCTCTGAGAGCTCTACAACAGAGGCACCAGGCAACCCTGGCTTCGCCTATTTTTGGAGTCCAAAAATGAAAGTTTTCATCAGTTTCGGGAAACTTTTTACTTTTGCACTGTTTTTTCGTCCCGGATCGTACGTCGTGAGACGCGAAAAATACGACAACCTAATCCATCACATATCTATTACCGAATCCCATGGCACCTTGGGCAAGACAGCTTCGCTTCACGTAGATGCTGGGCCCGCAAACCGAGGGTATGGGGCTTGGAACCAGGTCTCCGTCGCTCCGGTGCCCATAACTTTTGATCCGTAAGGAGTTACGCGGCGCATAACATACCGTTGGAAAGCTCTCTGAGAGCTCTACGATGCGGGCAGCTGGCTTGCCCGGTTGCAACTATTTTTGGAGCCAAAAATCGTACTTTTTCATCAGTTTCTGGATACTTTTCTTCTTTTGCGCTATTTTTCCATCCGGGATCGTACGTCGTGAGCCGCGAAAAGGTCAATAACCTAATCCATCACATTTCTAATACTGAATCCCACGGCACCTTAGGTAAGACAACTTTGCTTCACATAGAGGCTGGGCCCACAAATCGAGGGCGTGGGGCTTGGGACAAGGTCTCAATCGCTCCGGTGCCCATAACTTTTGATATGTAAAGAGGTACGTGGCGCACAACATACCGTTGGAAAGCTCTCCGAGAGCTCTACAACAGAGGTAGCAAGCCTGCTCAGTTGTGCCTATTTTCAAATCCCAAAATCAAACGTTTTCATCAGTTTTGAGACACTTTTCTTCTTTTGCGCTGTTTTTTTGTCCCGAATCGTACGTCGTGAGCCGCGAAAAAGACGACAACCTAATCGATCTCATTTCTATTACCGAATCCCATGGCACCTTGGGCAAGACAACTTCGCTTCACGTAGAGGCTGGGCTAGCAAACCGAGGGCGTGGGGCTTGGGACCAAGTCTCCGTCGCTTCGGTGCCCATAACTTTTTATCCGTAAAGAGTTACGCGGCGTACAACATACTGTTAGAAAGCTCTCCGAGAACTGTACGATGAGGGCAGCAAGCCTGCTATGCTGTGGTTATTTTCGGTGCCCAAACTTGAACGTTTTCAACAGTTTTGGGACACCTTTATTCTTTTGTGCTATTTTTTCATCCCGGATCGTACATCATGAGTTGCGAAAAGGACGGCAACCTAATCCATCACATTTATAATACCGAATCCAACTGTACCTTGGACAAGACAACTTCGCTACACATAGAGGCTGGGCCCGCAAACAGAGGGCGTGGGCTTGGGACCAGGTCTCCGTCGCTTCGGTGCCTATAACTTTTGATCCGTAAGGAGTTATGCGGCAGACAGCATACCGTTGGAAAGCTCTACGAGAGCTCTACGACGGAGGCACCAAGCAACCTTGGCTTCGCCTATTTTCGGAGCCCAAAATTGAAAGTTTTCATCAGTTTCTGGAAACTTTTCACTGTTGCACTGTTTTTCATCCCGGATCGTACGTCGTGAGCCACGAAAAGGACGACAAGCTAATCCATCACATTTCTATTACAGAAACCCATGGTACCTTGGGCAAGACAACTTCATTTCAGAGAGAGGCTGGGCCCGCAAACCGAGGGCGTGGGGCTTAGGACCAGGTCTCCGTCGCTCCGGTGCCCATAACTTTTGATCCATAAGGAGTTACGTTGCGTATAACATACTGTTAGAAAGCTCTCCGAGAACTCTACGATGAAGGCAGCAAGCCTGCTATATTGTGACTGTTTTCGTAGCCCAAAGTTGAACGTTTTCATTATTTTCGGGACACTTTTCTTCTTTTGCGCTATTTTTTCATCCCGGATCGTACGTCGTTAGCCGCAAAAAGGATGACTAACTAATCCATCACAATTCTATTATCGAATTCCACGACACCTTGGGCAAGACAACTTTGCTTCACATAGAGGCTGGGCCCGCAAACCGAGGGCATGATGCTTGGGACCAAGTCTCCGTCCCTCCGGTACCCATAACTTTTGATCCGTAAGGTGTTACATGGTGCACAACATCCCGTTGGAAAGCTCTCTGATAGCTCTACAATAGGAGTAGCAAGCTTGCTCGGCTGCAACTATTTTCGGATCCCAAAATCGGACGTTTTCATCAGTTTCGGGACACTTTTCTTCTTTTGCGCTGTTTTTTCATCCCGGATCGTACGTTGTGAGTCGCGAAAAAGACGAAAACCTTATCCATCAAATTTCTATTACAGAATCCCACGGCACATTGGGCAAGACAACTTAGCTTCACATAGAGGCTGGGCCCGCAAACCGAGGGCGTGAGGCTTAGGACCAGGCCCCCGCCGCTCCGGTGCCCATAACTTTTGATCCGTAAGGAGTTATGCGGTACACAGCATACCGTTGGAGAACTCTCCGAGAACTCTACGACGGAGGCAGCAAGCCTGCTCAGTTGTGCCGATTTTCAGAGCCCAAAATCGAACATTTTCATCAGTTTTGGGACACTTTTCTTCTTTTGCGCTGTTTTTTCTTCACGGATCGTACATCGTGAGCCGTGAAAATGTCAAAAACCTAATTCATCACATTTCTATTACTGAATCCCACGACACCTTGGGCAAGAAAACTTCACTTCACGTAGACGCTGGGCCCGTAAACCGAGGGCGTGGGCTTTGGACCAGGTCTCTGTCGCTCTAGTGCCTATAACTTTTGATCCGTAAGGAGTTACGCGGTGCAGAACATACCGTTGGAAAGCTCTCTGAGAGCTCTACGACAGAGGCACTAGGCGACTTTGGCTTTGCCTATTTTCGGAGTCCAAAATTGAACGTTTTCATCAGTTTCGGGAAACTTTTTACTTTTGCACTATTTTTTCGTCCCGGATCGTACATCGTGAGCCGCAAAAAGGATGACAACCTAATCCATCACATTTCTATTATCGAATCCCACGGCACCTTGGGCAAGACAACTTCGCTTCACGTAGAAGCTGAGCCCGCAAACCGAGGGTGTGGGGCTTGGGACTAGGTCTCCGTCGCTCCGGTGCCCATAACTTTTGATCCGTAAGGAGTTACGCGGCGCACAGTATACCGTTGGAAAGCTCTCCGAGAGCTGTACGATGCGGGCAGCATGCTTGCTCGGATGCAACTATTTTCGGAGCCCAAAATCAGATGTTTTCATCAGTTTCTGGATACTTTTCTTCTTTTGCGCTATTTTTCCATCCGGGATCGTACGTCGTGAGCCGCGAAAAGGTCAATAACCTAATCCATCACATTTCTAATACTGAATCCCACGGCACCTTGGATAAGACAACTTTGCTTCACATAGAGGCTGGGCCCGCACACCGAGGGCGTGGGGCTTGGAACCAGGTCTCCGTCACTTTGGTGCCCATAACTTTTGATCCGTAAGGAGTTATGCGGCGCACAGCATACCGTTGGAAAACTCTTCGAGAGCTCTACAATAGAGGTAGCAAGCCTGCTCAGTTGCGCCTATTTTCGGATCCCAAAATCGAACATTTTCATTAGTTTCGGGACACTTTTCTTCTTTTGTGCTGTTTTTTCATCCAGGATCGTACGTCGTGAGCTGCGAAAAGGACGACAACCTAATCGATCACATTTCTATTACCGAATCCCATGGCACCTTGGGCAAGACAACTTCGCTTCACGTAGAGGCTGGGCTAGCAAACCGAGGGCGTGGGGCTTGGGACCAGGTCTCCGTCGCTCCGGTGCCCATAACTTTTTATCTGTAAAGAGTTACGCGGCGTACAACATACTGTTAGAAAGCTCTCCGAGAACTGTACGATGAGGTCAGCAAGCCTGCTATGCTGCGGTAATTTTCGGTGCCCAAACTTAAAAGTTTTAATCAATTTTGGGACACCTTTATTCTTTTGCGCTGTTTTTTCGTCCCGGATCGTACGTCATGAGTCGCGAAAAGGACGGCAACCTAATCCATCACATTTATAATACCGAATCCAACTGTACATTGGAAAAGACAACTTCGCTACACATAGAGGCTGGGCCCACAAACCGAGGGCGCAGGCTTGGGACCAGGTCTCCGTCGCTTCGGTGCATATAACTTTTGATCCGTAAGGAGTTATGCGGAGCACAACATACCGTTGGAAAGCTCTACGAGAGCTCTACGACGGAGGCACCCAGCGACCTTCGCTTCGCCTATTTTCGGAGCCCAAAATTGAAAGTTTTCATCAACTTCTGGAAACTTTTCACTTTTTCACTATTTTTTCATCCCGGATCGTACGTCGTGAGCCGGGAAAAGGACAACAAGCTAATCCATCACAATTCTATTATCGAATTCCACGACACCTTGGGCTAGACAACTTCGCTTCACATAGAGGCTGGGCCCGCAAACCGAGGGCATGATGCTTGGGACCAAGTCTCCGTCCCTCCGGTACCCATAACTTTTGATCCGTAAGGAGTTACGCGGTGCACAACATCCCGTTGGAAAGCTCTCTGATAGCTCTACGATGTGAGTAGCAAGCTTGCTCAGCTGCAACTATTTTCGAACCCAAAATCGGACGTTTTCATCAGTTTCGGGATACTTTTCTTCTTTTGCGTTGTTTTTTCGTCCCGGATCGTACGTCATGAGCCGCGAAAAAGACGAAAACCTAATCCATCAAATTTCTAATACTGAATCCCACGGCACATTGGGCAAGACAACTTCGCTTCACATCGAGGTTGGGCCCGTAAACCGAGGGCGTGGGGCTTAGGACCAGGCCCCCGTCGCTCCAGTGCCCATAACTTTTGATCTGTAAGGAGTTATGCGGTACACAGCATATCGTTGGAAAACTCTCCGAGAGCTCTACGATGAAGGTAGCAAGCCTGCTCGGTTGTGACGATTTTCAGAGCCCAAAATCGAACATTTTCATCAGTTTTGGGACACTTTTCTTCTTTTGCGCTATTTTTTTATCCCGGATCGTACATCGTGAGCCGCAAAAATGTCGAAAACCTAATCCATCACATTTCTATTACCGAATCCCACAGCACCTTGGGCAAGACAACTTCGCTTCACATAGAGGCTAGGCCCGTAAACCGAGGGCGTGGGCTTGGGACCAGGTCTCTGTCGCTCCGGTGCCTATAACTTTTGATCCGCAAAGAGTTACATGGTGCAGAACATACCGTTGGACAGCTTTCTGATAGCTCTACGACAGAGGCACCGGACGACCCTGGCTTCGCCTATTTTCGGAGTCCAAAATTGAACGTTTTCATCAGTTTCGGGAAACTTTTTACTTTTGCACTATTTTTTTGTCCCGGATCGTACGTCATGAGCCGCGAAAAGAACGACAACCTAATCCATCACTTTTCTCTTACCGAATCCCAAGGCACTTTGGGCAAGACAACTTCACTTAACGTAGATGCTGGGACCACAAACCGAGGGCATAGGGCTTGGGACCAGGTCTCCGTCGCTCCGGTGCCCATAACTTTTGATCCGTAAGGAGTTACGCGGCGCATAGCATACCGTTGGAAAGCACTCTGAGAGCTCTACGATGCGGGCAGCATGCTTGCTCGGCTGCAACTATTTTCAGAGCCCAAAATCGGATGTTTTCATTAGTTTCTGGACACTTTTCTTCTTTTGCGCTGTTTTTCTGTCCGGGATCATACGTCGTGAGCAGCGAAAAGGACAATAACCTAATCCATCAGATTTCTAATACCGAATCCTATGGCACCTTGGATAAGACAACATTGCTTCACATAGAGGCTGGGCCCGCAAATCGAGGGCGTGGGGCTTGGGACCAGGTCTCCGTCGCTCCGGTGCCCATAACTTTTTATCCGTAAGGAGTTATGCGGCGTACAGCATACTGTTAGAAAGCTCTCCGAGAATTGTACGATGAGGGCAGCAAGCCTACTATGCTGCGCCAATTTTCGGTGACCAAACTTGAACGTTTTCATCAGTTTCGAGACACCCTTCTTCTTTTGCACTATTTTTTCGTCCCGGATCGTACGTCATGAGTCGCGAAAAGGACGGCAACCTAATCCATCAAATTTATAATACCGAATCCAACTGCACCTTGGACAAGACAACTTCGCTACACATAGAGGCTGGACCCACAAACCGAGGGCGTGGGCTTGGGACCTGGTCTCCATCGCTTCGGTGCCTATAACTTTTGATCCGTAAGGAGTTATGCGGCGCACAGCATACCGTTGGAAAGCTCTACGAGAGCTCTACGACGGAGGCACTAAGCGACCTTGGCTTTGCCTATTTTCGGAGCCCAAAATTGAAAGTTTTCATCAGTTTCTGGAAACTTTTCACTTTTGCACTGATTTTTCATCCCGGATCGTACGTCGTGAGCCGCGAAAAGGACGACAAGCTAATCCATCACATTTCTATTACCGAAACCCATGGCACCTTGGGAAAGACAACTTCGCTTCATAGAGAGGTTGGGCCCGCAAACCGTGGGCGTGGGGCTTGGGACCAGGTCTCCGTCGCTCCGATGCCCATAACTTTTGATCTGTAAGGAGTTACGTGGCTACAACATACTGTTAGAAAGCACTCCGAGAACTCTACGATGAAGGCAGCAAGCCTGCTATATTGTGCCTATTATCGTAGCCCAAACTTGAACGTTTTCATCATTTTCGGGACACTTTTCTTCTTTTACGCTGTTTTTCCGTCCCGGATCGTACGTCGTAAGCCGCAAAAAGGACGACTACCTAATACATCACAATTCTATTATCAAATTCCACGACACCTTGGGAAAGACAATTTCACTTCACATAGAGGCTGGGCTCGCAAACCGAGGGCGTGATGCTTGGGACCAAGTCTCCGTCGCTCCGGTGCCCATAACTTTTGATCCGTAAGGAGTTACGCGGTGCACAACATCCCGTTGGAAAGCTCTCTGATAGCTCTACGATGGGCATAGCAAGCTCGCTGGGCTGCAGCTATTTTTGGATCCCAAAATCGGACATTTTCATCAGTTTCAGGACACTTTTCTTCTTTTGCGTTGTTTTTTCGTCCCGGATCGTACGTCGTGAACCGCGAAAAAGACGAAAACCTAATCCATCAAATTTTTAATACAGAATCCCACGGCACATTGGGCAAGACAACTTAGCTTCACATAGAGGCTGGGCCCGCAAACCAAGGGCGTGGGGCTTAAGACCAGGCCCCCGTCGCTCCGGTGCCCATAACTTTTGATCCGTAAGGAGTTACGCGGTACACAGCATACCGTTGGAAAACTCTCCGAGAGCTCTACGACGGAGGCAGCAAGCCTGCTCGGTTGTGCCGATTTTCAGAGCCCAAAATTGAACATTTTCATCAGTTTTGGGACACTTTTCTTCTTTTGCGCTGTTTTTTCATCCCGGATCGTACATCGTGAGCTGCGAAAATGTCGAAAACCTAATCCATCACATTTCTATTTTCGAATCCCACGGCACCTTGGGCAAGACAACTTCACTTCACGTAGAGGCTGGGCCCGCAAACTGAGGGCGTGGGCTTGGGACCAGGTCTCCGTCGCTCCGGTGCCTATAATTTTTGATCCGTAAGGAGTTACGCGATGCAGAACATACCGTCGGAAAGCTCTCTGAGAGCTCTCCGACAGAGGCACCAGGCGACCTTGGCTTCGCCTATTTTTAGAGTCCAAAATTGAACATTTTCATCAGTTTCGGTAAACTTTTTACTTTTGCACTGTTGTTTCGTCCCGGATCGTACGTCGTGAGCCGCAAAAAGGACGACAACCTAATCCATCACATTTCTATTACCGAATCCAATGGCACCTTGGGCAAGACAACTTCGCTTCACGTAGATGCTGGGCCCACAAACCGAGTGTGTAGGGCTTGGGACCAGGTCTCCGTCGCTCCGGTGCCCATAACTTTTGATCCGTAAGGAGTTACGCGGCGTACAGCATACTGTTAAAAAGCTCTCCGATAACTCTACGATGGGGGCAGAAAGCCTGCTCAGATGCACCTATTTTCGGTCCCCCAAATCCGATGTTTTCAATAGTTTCGTGACACTTTTCATCTTTTGCGTCATTTTTCCGTCTTGGATCGCACATCGTGAGTTGCGAAAAGGACGACAACCTAATCCTTCACATTTCTACTACCGAATCCCACGGCACCTTGGGCAAGGCAACTTCGCTTCACGTAGAGGTTGGGCCAGCAAACTGAGGGCGTGGGGCTTCGTACCAGGTCTCCGTCGCTCCGGGGCCCATAACTTTTGATCCGTCTGGAGTTATGCGGCGCACAACATACTGTTGGAAAGCTCTCCGAGAGAGCTACGACGGGGTCAGCAAGCCTGCTGGGATGCAACTATTTTGGAGCCCAAAATTTAACATTTTCAATAGTTTCGGGACACTTTTCTTCTTTTGCACTATTTTTCCATCCCTAATCGTACGTCGTGAGCTGCGAAAAGGATGACAACGTAATCCATCACATTTCTATTACCGAATTCCACGGCACCTTAGGTAAGAGAACTTCACTTCATGTAGAGGCTGGGCCCGTAAACCGAGGGCGTGGGGCTCGGGACCATGTCTCCTTCGCTCCGGTGCCCATAACTTTTGATCCGTAAGCAGTTACGCGGCGTACAGCATACTGTTAGAGAGCTATCTGAGAACTCTACGATGAGGGCAGCAAGCTTGCTATGATGCGCCTATTTTTAGAGAACAAACTCGAACGTTTTCATTAGTTTTTGGACACTTTTCATCTTTTGCGCTGTTTTTCCGTCCCGGATGTCGTCAGCCGCGAAAAGGACGACAACCTAATCCATCACATTTCTATTACCGAATTCCACGGCACCTTGGGCAAGACAACTTCGCTTCACAGAGAGGCTGGGCCTGCAAATCGAGGGTGTGAGGCTTAGGACCAGGTCTCCGTCACTCCGGTGCCAATAACTTTTGATCCGTAAGGAGTTACGTGGCGCACAACATACTGTTGAAAAGCTCTCTGAGAGCTCTATGACGGTGGTAGTAAGCTTGCTCGGTTGTGCCTATTTTCGGAACCTAAAATTGGACGTTTTCATCAGTTTCTGGATACTTTTCTTCTTTTCCGCTGTTTTTCCGTCTCGGATCGTACGTCATGAGCCGCGAAAAGGATGACAACATAATCCATAACATTTCTATTACCGAATCCCACGGCACCTTGGGCAAGACAACTTCGCTTCACATAGAGGATGGGCCCGCAAACAGAGGTCGTGGGGCTTGGGACCAGGTCTCCGTCACTCCGGTGCCCATAACTTTTGATCCGTAAGGAGGTACGCGGCGCATAGCATAACGTTGGAAAGCTCTCCGCGAGCTCTACGACGGTTGCAACATGCCTGCTTGGATGTGCGTATTTTCGGAGATAAAAAATGAATGTTTTTATCAGTTTTGGGACACTTTTCTTCTTCTGCGCTATTTTTCCGTCTCGGATCATACATCGTGAGCCACGAAAAGGACGATAACCTAATCCATCATATTTCTATTACCGAATCCCATGGAACCTTGGGCAAGACAACTTCGCTTCACGTAGAGGCTGGGCTCACAAACCGAGGGCATGGGGCTTGGGACCAGGTTTCTGTCGCTCCGGTGCCCATAACTTTTTATCCGTAAGTAGTTACGTGGCGTATAGCATACCGTTAGAAAGCTCTCCGAGAACTCTACAACAAGGGCAGTAAGCCTCCTCGACTGCGGCTATTTTCGGAGCCCAAAATTGAACGTTTTCATAAGTTTCGGGATACTTTTTTTCTTTTGCCCTGTTTTTCCAGCCAGGATTGTACGTCGTGAGTCGCAAAAAGGACGACAACCTAATCCATCACATTTCTAATACCGAATCCCACGACACCTTGGGCAAGACAACTTCGCTTCACATAGAGGTTGGGCCCGCAAACCGAGGGCGTAGGGCTTGGGACTAAGTCTCCGTCGCTCCGGTGCCATAACTTTTGTTCCGTAAGGAGTTACGTGTCGTACAACATACTGTTAAAAAGCTCTCCGACAACTCTACGATGAGGGCAGCAAGCTTGCTATGTTGAGCCTATTTTTGGAGCCCAAACTTGAACGTTTTCATCAGTTTCAGGACACATTTCTTCTTTTGCACTATTTTTTCATCCCGGATCGTACATCGTGAGCCGCGAAAAGGACGACAACCTAATCCATCACATTTCTATTATCGAATCCCATGGCACCTTGGGCAAGATAACTTCGCTCAACGTAAAGGCTGGGCCCACAAACCGAGGGCGTAGGGCTTGGGACCAAGTCTCCGTCGCTCCGGTGCCCAAAACTTTTGATCCGTAAGGAGTTACGCGGCACACAGCATGCCGTTGGAAAGCTCTCCGAGAGCTCTTCGACAATCGCAGCAAGCCTACTTGGTTGTGCCTATTTTCGGAGCCCAAAATTGAACGTTTTCATCAGTTTCGGGATACTTTTCTTTTTTTGCGCTATTTTTTCATCCCGGATCGTACGTTGTGAGCTGCGAAAAGGACGACAACCTAATCCATCACATTTCTATTACCGAATCCCACGGCACCTAAGGCAACACAACTTCGCTTCAGGTAGAGGCTAGGCCCGCAAACCGAGAGCGTGGGGCTTGGGACCAGGTCTCCGTCGCTCCGGTGCCCATAACTTTTGATTTGGAAGGAGTTACGTGGCGTATAACATACCGTTAGAAAGCTCTCTGAGAACTCTACGACGAGTGCAGCAAGCCTGCCTAGTTGTGCCTATTTTCGGTGCCGAAAATCGAACGTTTCCATCATTTTCGGGACACTTTTCTTTTTTTGCTCTGTTTTTTCGTCCGGGATCGTACGTCGTAAGCCGCGAAAAGGACGACAACCTAATCCATCACATTTCTATTATCGAATCCCACAGCACCTTGGGCAAGACAACTTCGCTTCACATAGAGGCTGGTCTCGTAAATCGAGGGCGTGGTGCTTTGGACTAGGTCTCTGTCGCTCCGGTGCCTATAACTTTTGATCCGTAAGGAGTTACGCGGCGCACAACATACCGTTGGAAAGCTCTCCGAGTGCTCTACGATGGAGGCACCAAGCGACCTTGGCTTTACCTATTTTTGGAGCTGAAAATTGAAAAAAATTTCATCAATTTTGGGAAACTTTTTACTTTTGCACTATTTTTTCTTCTCGGATCATACGTCGTGAGCCGCGAAAATGACGACAACCTGATCCATCACATTTCTTTTACCGAATCCCATGGCACCTTGGGCAAGACAACTTCACTTCACGTAGATGCTGGGCCCGCAAACCAAGGGCATGGGGCTTGGGACCAGGTCTCCTTCGCTCTAGTGCCCATAACTTTTGATCCGTAAGGAGTTACACGGCGTACAGCATAGGTCATGACTATTAGCTAAGGACTAAGTAAATGAACTTATCCAATCTTAAACAGGTACTCGCTATTAAGCTAAGATCAACAGGAACTTTTGTAACGAGGATAAACAAACAAACGAGACATAGTATCATGCTAGGTTATAAATCAAACGAGACATCAAGATAACCAATAGGCGTTTCAATTGATGATAAATAGCAATCTTAGTTAGAAATGAAATTGTGATAGTAAACTTTGAGGCGTTTAGAGAATTAGGCCAAACCAAGGAGCCCAATTACAGCCGTTATGCTGTCAGTTTTCTGGAAAAACTTGGAGTTTAGACCAAAACAATAAGTGTTAAATATTCATAAACGGTTAAGCATGTGTCATGTCCTGAACGTTTAGGTCATACCCTAGTCTAACCTTATAGGCCGGGTTAGGGCGTGACACCTTATAAGTAGAATGGTATCAGAGCTTAGTTTAGTAACTAGGCATTAGTCGGGTTCAACTCTCGGACTATGGGTAGAAGCCCTAAGGTAACTATGATGTCTTGTTTATATGTGTTAATGTGTGCTAACGTGCTTTAATTGCTTTAAGTATTAAGTATTATGTGCCTTTGTGGACCATACGTATTATGTATCATGCACACCGACACGTCCTCAATAATGCATGCATGCTTTTATACTCCTTCCTTGATACATGTGCATGTTATATAACTGTGAATGACTGTTTGTACACATAGATAGTTAGGATTAGGACTTTCAGGGAAGTGAATTTGTGCAGGACAAACGAAAAGGCTCGGTTAGAGATTTCTCGCATCTTTACAGGTACTCAATGGAACGTATGTATTATTGGATATGCATATGTATAAAATGCGTAGCACAGGTATAATTGTTGAGGTAAAGTTATCTCCTTATTTTTGGAATACCTATACCTGTGATTAAGTTGTCAATTTTGTAGCTATGAAGTTATTGATTCCGTTAAACCGTTCTTCTAATTATGGTTCAAGTATAAAGTTTAATGACATACAACTTCGCTTAAGATATAAGAACATACTATTAAATATGTAGAGTAGTATATATTCTCATGTGCTGATAGTGGAAGTTGACTTGGAGGTTTCTTTGAATCCAATTTTCACATCTTAAAATTGGCTTGATAGGCTATCTAAGAAGTTAGCAATATACTCGTACGATTGAATCCTTACTTGATTGGAATTAAGCATCGTTGAACCTAATAAGGTGTATACTAGCGAGTTTCAAGTTCACTCAATGGTAAGATCGTGACCTAGAAATTAAGAGATGAATTCGTGGAAGTTGACAATAGTTTACCTTTAGGGGTTAGATTATTAAGTCATGGATAGCGTATTTAAGTGAGTTAACAATAGATAACTTCAAGACATGTAGGCAGCTATGGAGACTGAGTTTAACAAGGTTGATGAATCTTTAGTATAACAAGATATGGGGATATTGGAATCGAGGAAATTCACGTAACCAGAACTTGTGTTTGGAAGGCTACACCTAAATGTTAGGTCGAATAGAAGTGTAAGGTATTGAATTATGCATTAGATGACTAACGTTGCTAAAGGTCCTAAGTTGGATATCGGTGATATTTAGAATCATGGTATTAATTTGGTGCCTCTCAGATTTAGTTGTGATTATGCAAAGTAAGTCATTCTATGCACTCGTTGTTTGGATGCCCTAGAGGATGTTAGAAAGCACATATCTCTAAGTAATACCGATGGACCTATTATATAAACCATCAAAATGATATTAAGCATCTGGTTACAAAGTGGAGTCGTTAGGATATGATTATTAATCTTAAATAGCTAATAGTGAGTATGCACGATGATTTATGGTGAACCCTAGGACCTAAGGTCGATGAGTCTTAATGCTCTTAGCTAGTTGAACATGTAAATGAATGGAGTAAGATATAGATGAATTAGAGTCATAATGACCCAAGAAACTATTGTTAGACCACCGTATCTATGTGCGCCGTTTCACTTCTAGAAACTAGCAGTTGGTAGACTTCGAATCGTGGTTGTTGAATAGAGGGTGAATCTTATAGTGACAATTAAATGAGTGGTTGATTACTTTTGAAATTCTATTATATTATATTGTAGGATGACTTGTGGTTATAATTCTTATGATGACATATCCTTGAAGTTATTTCATGTAATAAGCTACTTAGATTAGTATGGTAAGTATCTTATGAGCTAGATCATTTCGATACCCATTTATAGTCCTAGGATTGTTGTTGTACTACCGGTAACCTAGTAGAGAATTGATATCACTTACATGGCTATGAACCCAGCTTAGTAACATTAATGTTGGAGATATATTGGCGGGCATTAAGTGTTCGAAGGAATGACTAGGTCACTAAATGAGTAGGACCATTGTCTTCTTAAGTATGACGTAACCTTAGATTGAGGTGAGTGGAATTTATTTGAGGTTGAAACTATTCACCTTAGGAGTTTTGGATAAGATTAAAAGAAAATTCTGAAGCCTTGTGACTTGAAAATAGAGATTTGAATAAGGAAATAAATTGTGGATCACAAGCTGATGAAGCTTACTTGAAAAGTTGAACTAGGGCTACATGATTAGTTTACCCATGCAATTTCGATGGCAGTTGTTGGTGGTACCTAATAAATCTTAGAGTTTTAGTTTAGCGAATCTCAACGGTCTTTCTTCTTGATTACGAGCTTGAAGGTTAACGAAGCTAGGGAAGAATGTTAATGAATAGGAGCCTGTAACTGGGAGACTAGTCATTAGAGGATTTACTAATCCAATGTACCTTCAAGATAAGAACTATGATACTATCGATAGATGACGACTTGAGATGAATTAGTTTGTTTGGTGAGTTCAACCTGAAAATAGGGTCATATCGTGGGAATAGTCTGTAACATGTGTATGTCCTACGTACTAACAATTTTGAAGCTAGTAGATAGGACATGTAAATCGGATATAGACCTATCATCTTGAAATTAGCGCATGTCACCCTAGGATCATGAAATTATTATGATATTCCTTTTGAGATATGAATGCAAGATTGATACAACATGAGTCATGATTTTGGAGTTATAGTTCTATTGTTAGAATACCGATGCAACTTTGATGACTATGTTTGAAGACTCTAACCTTAGTTAATGAACTCGACCTTAAGATCAATTGGAGAAACATAGGAAGTGAATTGGTTGTGGTGAGAGATCACCAAACACAGGACGAACATGAATAAGAAGAATAACAAGGGTCAGAATCCGTCTAAATGACCTCAATAGGCAAGAATGAATTTCGGGACAAAATTCTTTTAAGGATGGGAGGATGTGAGGCCCGACCCCGAATAACGTGACATACCTCGATTTGCGTGTCATAGACCCCTAATTATATGACCGACCTTGGATTACGTGTCCTGTCTTGGTTTTTGTGCATACCTCGTCATACATGCCTTGACCTAGAATAGGGTGCCTAATCCCTGACTGACGTGCGATACCTAGATATACGTGCCCTGACCTCGATGTATGTGCGTTACCTCGTTTTGTGTGCCCTAACCTTGAACTGCGTACCTTAACCTAGATATAGAGTTGTGCCTTGATTTGCGTGCATTGCATCGAATTATGTGCCTTGTATTGGTTTAAGTGCATTCACCTAGGATTGCGTGCATTAGTCTTGAAGTACGTGCCTTAGTCTTGAAGTTCGTGTCTACCTCGTAATTCGTGTCCTAGACCTAGGAATCCGTGCCACCACGTTAATCAAGAAAGAATCCTACACAAAGCACTAGACAATAAAATAATCCTACACAATCCATTAACCAATATTATATTCCTAATTCAAATTCTCTACAAACTCCACTAACAATAAAATAATACTAAACTATTCCTACATTTCCCACTAACTATTATTCTATTCATAATTCAACTCATCAACAAACATTTCTATATTTTATTCTACCTAGATTCCCTAATTTCCCAACATTCCTATGACAATTCTAATGACACAAATGCATAAAAAATTAGTCCTAGACAAACTATGACAAACACTTAGCACAATACATAAAAAATGCTCAAAACCACCTAAATCCTCTACCTTGCTCAACCAAACCACATTTGCCCATGCTAAACATTTTAAAATCACACATTGAAGACACAAAATCAGATTTTAATGCCCCAAGGCCGACCACATGCTTGAAGATTGCAAAGGCTTTCATTTTTTTGTCATTTCTTTTTTCCTCTCACATTTTCTCTCTCTCCCTCTCATCCTTCTCTCTCCATCTCGGTTTTGGGCTGAGTTCCTTCATCCCTTAGCTCATCTTCATCATCCTATGGTGTATTAAGACAAACAACAAGCAAAGAAACTCACCCAAGCATGCTAGGATGCAAGAATCACACATGCATGCCCTTTGAAGCCTTCATTTCGGCCCTAGGTGAGTTTTAAGCTTCCATTTCTTTTCTTCTTGTTCTAACCTCATGCATGTACTAAGAGATTGATCACTAGGCTAGGAAAAAATAGAGAAAACCAAGTTGGAATCTCGGCTAAGCAAGAAGAAGAAGAGATTTGAGGTTCAACAAGTTTTTGTGCATCTTTTTGGTTGATTGCTAAGGTGAGGGCTAAAACCTTTTGAAATTCCTTCAAAAATTCACATGCATGCTCATAAATGTATGTCTTTGCTTATGTACTTGAGTTATATGGTCGTTCATAAGCTTAAACAACCATGCATGGCAAGATCTTGGCTTGAAAGTGATGCTAGGTGAAGTCGGATTGTTGACAGCTCTCTGACCAGCTTGTTTCGAGGTAAGTTTAGCTAGGAAAATGATGTTGAAAATGCATGAAAATTGGTAGGTGACTAGTTGGGACAGTTTTGAATATTTTTCTCAGAAATCGGCCGAAGCTAATTTTGATTTTAAGGTCCTCAAAATGGCAAATCTTTAAAATGTGTCCAAATCTGGAAATCTGGGAAAAATGAAGCAGGTTTTGGCAGATGCACTGACCTTGTAGAACGAACCAGAATTGACTTAGTTAATGATGCCCAAAATGTATGAAAATTTGTGTGCTGCTAGATTTTGCAGTTTTGGACATTTTTGTCAGAAATGGACTAAGGCTAAATCGGACCCTAAGGACCTCAAAAACGTCAATTATCGAAATGTGTGCAAATCTGGACAGTTTTGTGCTACCTCACTGTTTCGGCTATATCTAATGATCCCGAACTCCAATTGATGCAAGGTTTGTTTCTGATTTTTGTTAAATTCTTAATCTTTAATTTGACATCTTATTCACTGGATTTGGAGATTGTTGATTATCCTATTGATTGTGAGAAAACAGCCTATTGTAGTAAGGGTTTCACTTAGTTATATGCTTGGAAAATTGTTGTAACCTCTCTTGTGGTACTAATTGCTTGGAATTGTGGTGTTGGGATGTTGTGTGGACCGTTTTGAGTACTTGAAGATGTTTGAATTGAATGATGCATGACTTGAGAATGATTTTGAGTTGACTTAGGGTTTAATCACACGGTTAAGCATGAAACGGAAACCCTAATGACTAGGTAGTCTTGTTAAGTGTTGATCATTTGGATATTTTGTGGAAATTATATGCTTAGTGGGCTGCCCGTAAATGCCTTATAACCTCAAATGTGAATTTGATCATCGCATGTTGACAAATGAGATTTTCTCGCACCCGAACCCACGTAAATGATATTGCATGTTGAATAATCTTATCACTTGATCACGTGGACTTCGTAATGAGTTATATGGCTTGATTTACATGTGTTACATAGCTTCCCGTTTAATATTCATATAACTCTATATGTCTTTCAAGTGAAATTACCTGTTTTATCGTGCCCTGCCTGTTTACCTGTCAATGTGCAATCTTATGACTGTCCGGAGGCAATCTACTTTGTTGTCCTCCTAATGTGATATGTTAAATGTTATAAATGTGCATTGCATACGAGGTTGCAACCTTTCAGTGTGGCATGGTAGTGTTTCACGCTCGCCGGGCGGCATCGGGCTTGCCGGTGTGACTACCATGGACCAATTCCCTCTCTCGCTTGGCATTTCACCCTCGAAGAGTTGGGTCGTAGGTTTCGGGGTACATCCGGAGTACACCCAATTGGGAGCGATAAGTGGATTATTGAAGTCGGCCGCACCAAATGAATCGAAATTGAGAGCAAATGCTCACTGTATCCTTGAAATGATTGGTAAATGTATCTGTTACTCAATTTGTTTCATATATTTGCGTACCTTATTATTTGTAATACGTGACATGTTTCCAAAAAAAAAGAGTTTTCATAATTGAACCGGAAAATGAGTTTCAAAACGTGTTTCCTGTTTTCCCCTCGCTGAGTTCATAAGGACTCACCCTCTTTTTCATCACAGGTGAAGAAGAACAGGTATAGGTACCCGAGGACAATGTGCCTAACGATGAACCCCTGGAGTGATTGCCTGTCATTGTTTGCTTTGCTTGAATGTGGCTACTTGTGAACTTTGTGCTACTTGAAGACTATTTATTTTATGCTGCTTGTTATTTCTAATATAAAAGACCCCGTTGTAATTTAGGGTCTAATTTTGGTTTGTACTAATATTGCTAGATAGATACTAGACACTACTATGATCGTATTGCTATTTATCATTGCTAGTATCTATCATAGGTCATGACTATTAGCTAAGGACTAAGTAAATGAACTTATCCAATCTTAAACAGGTACTCGCTATTAAGCTAAGATCAACAGGAACTTTTGTAACGAGGATAAACAAACAAACGAGACATAGTATCATGCTAGGTTATAAATCAAACGAGACATCAAGATAACCAATAGGCGTTTCAATTGATGATAAATAGCAATCTTAGTTAGAAATGAAATTAAGATAGTAAAATTTGAGGCGTTTAGAGAATTAGGCCAAACCAAGGAGCCCAATTACAGCCGTTATGTTGCCGGTTTTCGGGAAAAACTTGGAGTTTAGACCAAAACGATAAGTGATAAATCTTCATAAACGGTTAAGCATGTGTCATGTCCTGAACGTTTAGGTCACACCCTAGTCTAAACCTTATAGACCGGGTTGGGGCGTGACAAAGACAACTTCGCTTCACGTAGAGGCTGGGCTCGCAAACCGAGGGCGTGGGGCTTGGGACCAGGTCTCCGTCGCTCTGGTGCTCATAACTTTTGATCCATAAGGAGTTACGTGGCGTACATCATACCATTATAAAGCTCTCTGAGAACACTATGGCGAGGGCAGTAAGCCTGCTCATCTGCCGCTATTTTCAGAGCCCAAAATCGAACGTTTTCATCAGTTTCGGGACAATTTTCTTCTTTTGAGCTATTTTTCCAGCCCGGATCGTACGTCGTGAGTCGCGAAAAGGATGACAACCTAATCCATCACATTTTTAATACCGAATCCCATGGCACCTAGGGCAAGACAACTTCGCTTCATATAGAGGCTGGGCCCGCAAACCGAGGGCGTAGGGCTTGGGACTAGGTCTCTGTCGCTCCGGTGCCCATAACTTTTGTTCCGTAAGGAGTTACGCGGCGTACAACTTACTGTTAGAAAGCTCTCCGAGAACTATACGATGAGGGTAGCAAGCTAGCTATGCTGCGCCTATTTTTGGAGCCCAAACTTGAACATTTTCATCAGTTTCGGGACACATTTCTTCTTTTACGCTATTTTTTCATCTCGGATCGTACGTCGTGAGTCGCGAAAAGGACAACAACCTAATCCATCACATTTATATTACTGAATCATATGGCACCTTGGGCAAGACAACTTCCCTTCATGTAGAGGCTGGGCCAGCAAACCGAGGGCGTGGGGCTTGGGACCAAGTCCCCGTCGCTCCAGTGCCCATAACTTTTGATCCGTAAGGAGTTACGCGGCACACAACATACCGTTGGAAAGCTCTCTGAGATATCTACGACAGGGACAGCAAGCCTGCTCGGTTGCAACTTTTTTCAGAGCCCAAACTCGAACATTTTCATTAGTTTCGGGACACTTTTCTTCTTTTGCACTATTTTTTCATCTCGGATCGTACGTCGTGAGTCGCGAAAAGGACGACAACCAAATCCATCACATCTCTATAACCGAATCCCATAGCACCTTGGGCAAGACAACTTCGCTTCAAATAGAGGCTGGGCCTACAAACCGAGGGCGTGGGGCTTGGGACTAGGTCTCCGTCGCTCCGATGCCCATAACTTTTGATCTGTAAGGACTTACGCAACGCACAGCATACCGTTAGAAAGCTCTCCGAGAACTCTACGATAAGGGAAGCAATACTGCTCAGCTGCGCCTGTTTTCAGTGCCCAAAATCGAACATTTTCATCAGTTTCGGGACACTTTTCTTCTTTTGCGCTGTTTTTCCATCCCGGAT
This sequence comes from Ehretia macrophylla, assembly GCA_037974665.1. Lineage (NCBI taxonomy): Eukaryota > Viridiplantae > Streptophyta > Magnoliopsida > Boraginales > Ehretiaceae > Ehretia > Ehretia macrophylla. The sequence goes on along the minus strand of CM075768.1, from coordinate 49,126,961 downwards.
CGTATGTTGTAAGTCGCGAAAAGGATGACAACCTAATCCATCACATTTCTAATACTGAATCCCACGGCACCTTGGGCAGGACAACTTCGCTTCACATAGAGGTTGGGCCCGCAAACCGGGGGCGTGGGCTTGGGACCAGATCTCCGTCGCTCCGGTGCCTATAACTTTTGATCTGTAAAGAGTTACACGGCGCACAGTATACCGTTGGAAAGCTCTCCGAGAGCTCTACGACGGAGTCACCAAGCGACCTTGGCTTTTCCTATTTTCGGAGCTGAAAATTGAACGTTTTCATCAGTTTTGGGAAACTTTTTACTTTTGCACTATTTTTTCATCCCGGATCGTACGTCGTGAGCCGCGAAAAGGATGACAACCTAATCGATCACATTTCTATTACCGAATCCCATGGCACCTTGAGCAAGACAACTTTGCTTCACATAGATGTAGGGCCCGCAAACCAAGGGCGTGAGGCTTTGGACCACGTCTCCGTCGCTCCGGTGCCTATAACTTTTGATCTCTAAGGAGTTACGCGTCGTACAACATACTGTTAGAAAGCTCTCTGAGAACTCTACGATAGGGCAGCAAGCCTGCTATGCTTCGTCTATTTTTGGTGCCTAAACTCGAACGTTTTCATCAGTTTAGGGACGCTTATCTTCTTTTGCGCTATTTTTCTGTCTTGGATCGTACGTCGTGAGCCGCGAAAAGGATGACAACCTAAACTATCGCATTTTTATTACCGAATTCCACGGTACCTTGGGCAAGACAACTTTGCTTCACACAGAGGCTGCGCCTGCAAACCGAGGGCGTGAGGCTTGGGACCAGGCCTCCGTCGCTCCGATGACCATAACTTATGATCCGTAAGGAGTTATGGGGCGCATAGCATACCGTTGGAAAGCTTTGTGAGAGCTCAACGATGGGGGCAGCAAGCTTGCTCGGTTGTGCCGATTTTCGGAGCCCAAAATCGAACATTTTCATCAGTTTCAGGACACTTTTCTTCTTTTGCACTGTTTTTTCGTCCCGGATCGTACGTCGTGAGCAGCAAAAAGGACGAATACCTAAATCATCACATTTCTATTACCGAATCCCACGCACCTTGGGCAAGACAACTTCGGTTCACGTAGAGGCTGGGCCCACAAACTGAGAGTGTGGGCTTAGGACTAGGTCTCCGTCGCTCTGGTGCTTATAACTTTTGATCCGTAAGGTGTTACAGTGGTGCACAGCATACCGTTGAAAAGCTCTCCGAGAGCTCTACGACGTAGGCAGCAAGCTTGCTCGGTTGTGCCAATTTTCGGAGAACAAAATCGAACATTTTCATCAGTTTCAGGACACTTTTCTTCTTTTGCGCAGTTTTTCCGTCCCGGATCGTACGTCGTGAGCCGCGAAAAGGACGAATACCTAATCCATCACATTTCTATTACCAAATCTCACGGCACCATGGGCAAGACAACTTCGCTTCACATGGATGCTGGGCTCGCAAACCGAGGGTGTGGGCTTGGGACCAAGTCTCCGTCGCTCCGGTGCCTATAACTTTCGATCCGTAAGGAGTTACGCGACGCACAATATACCGTTGGAAAGATCTCCGAGAGCTCTACGACAGAGGCACCAGGCGACTTTGGCTTTGCCTATTTTCGGAGTCCAAAATTGAACATTTTCATTAGTTTCGGGAAACTTTTTACTTTTGCACTATTTTTTCGTCCCGGATCGTACGTCGTGAGCCACGAAAAGGATAACAACCTAATCCATCACATTTCTATTACCGAATCGTATGGCACCTTGGGCAAGACAACTTCGCTTCATGTAGATGCTGGGCCCGCAAACCGAGGGCATGGGGCTTCGGACCAGGTCTCTGTCGCTCCGGTGCCTATAACTTTTGATCCGTAAGGAGTTACGCGGCGTACAGCATACTGTTAGAAAGCTCTCCGAGAACTCTATGACGGGGGCAGAAAGCCTGCTCTAATGCACCTATTTTGGACCCCAAAATCGAAATTTTTAAATAGTTTCGTGACACTTTTCTTCTTTTGCGCTGTTTTTCCGTCCCGGATCGCACGTCGTAAGTTGCGAAAAGGACGACAACCTAATCCATCACATTTCTACTACCGAATCCCACGGCACCTTGGGCAAGGCAACTTCGCTTCATGAAGAGATTGGGCCAGTAAACGGAGGGCGTGGGGCTTCGGACCAAGTCTCCGTCGCTCCGGTGCCCATAACTTTCGATCCGTAAAGAGTTACGCAGCGCACAGCATACCGTTGGAAAGCTCTCGAGAGCTCTACGACGGGGGCAGCAAGCCTCCTCGGATGTAACTATTTTTGGAGACCAAAATTTAACATTTTTAACAGTTTCGGGACACTTTTCTTCTTTTGCAATTTTTTCCATCCCTGATCGTACGTCGTGAGCCGCGAAAAGGATGACAACCTAATCCATCATATTTCGATTACCGAATCCCACGGCACCTTAGGGAAGACAACTTCGCTTCATGCATAAGCTAGGCCCGCAAACCGAGGGCGTGGGGCTTGGGACAATGTTTCCTTCGCTCCGGTGCCCATAACTTTTGATCCATAAGGAGTTACGCGGCGTACAGCATACTGCTAGAGAGCTCTCCGAGAACTCTACGTTAAGGGTAGCACGCTTGCTATGCTGCGCCTATTTTCAGAGCCCAAACTCGAACGTTTTCATCAGTTTCGGGACACTTTTCTTCTTTTGCGCTGTTTTTCCGTCCCGGATCGTACGTCATGAGCCGCAAAAAGGAAAACAACCTAATCCATCACATTTCTATTACCGAATCCTATGGCATCATGGGCAAGACAACTTTGCTTCACATAGAGGCTGGGCTCGCAAACCGAGGGTGTGGGGCTTCGGACCAGGTCTCCGTTGCTCCGGTGCCCATAACTTTTTACTCGTAAGGAGTTACGTGGCGTACAACATACCGTTAGAAAGCTCTCCGAGAACTCCACAACGACAGTGGTAAGCCTGCTTGGCTGCGGCTATTTTCAGAGCCCAAAATCGAATATTTTCATCAGTTTCGGGACACTTTTCTTCTTTTGCGCTGTTTTTCCAGCTCGGATCGTACGTCGTGAGCCGCAAAAAGGATGGCAACCAAATCCATCACATTTCTAGCACCGAATCCCACGGCACCTTGGGCAAGACAACTTCGCTTCACATAGAGGCTGGGCCCGCAAACCGAGGGCGTAGGGATTGGGACTAGGTCTCCGTCGCTCCGGTGCCCATAACTTTTGTTCCGTAAGGAGTTACGCGATGTACAACATACTGTTAGAAAGCTCTCCGAGAACTCTACGATGAGGGAAGCAAGCTTGCTTTGCTGCGCCTATTTTTGGTGCCCAAACTTGAACATTTTCATCAGTTTTGGGACACATTTTTTCTTTTGCGCTATTTTTCCGTCCCGGATCGTACGTCGTGAGCCGCGAAAGGACGACAACCTAATCTATCACATTTCTATTACTGAATCCCGTTGCACCTTGGGCAAGACAACTTCGCTTCACATAGAGGCTGGGCCCGCAAACCGAGGGCGTGGGGCTTCGGACCAAGTCTCCGTCGCTCCAATGCCCATAACTTTTGATCCGTAAGGAGTTACGCAGCACACAGTATACCGTTGGAAAGCTCTCCGTGAGCTCTTCGACCGAGGTTGCAAGCCTGCTCAGTTGTGCCTATTTTCGGAACCCAAAATTGAATGTTTTCATTAGTTACGGGACACATTTCTTCTTTTGCGCTATTTTTCCATCCCGGATCGTACGTTGTGAGCCGCAAAAAGGATGGCAACTTAATCCATCACATTTCTATTACCGAATCCCATGGTACCTTGGGCAACACAACTTCGCTTCGGGTAGAGGCTGGACCCGCAAACCGAGGCGTGGGGCTTAGGACAAGGTCTCCGTCGCTCCGGTGCCCATAACTTTTGATCCGTAAGGAGTTACGCGCAGTACAACATACCGTTAGAAAGCTCTCCGAGAACTCTACGACGAGGGCAGCAAGCCTGCTCGGTTGTGCCTATTTTCGGAGCCCAAAATCAAACATTTTCATCAGTTTCGGGACACTTTTCTTTTGTTGCGCTGTTTTTTCGTCCCGGATCGTATGTCGTGAGCCGCGAAAAGGACGACAACCTAATCCATCACATTTCTATTACCGAATACCACGCCACCTTGGGCTAAACAACTTCTCTTCACATAGAGGCTGGGCCCGTAAACCGACGGCGTGGGCTTAGGACCAGGTCTCCGTCGCCCTGGTGCCCATAACTTTTGATCCGTAAGGAGTTACGCAGTGCACAGTATACCGTTGGAAAGCTCTCCAAGAGTTCTACGACGGGGGATGCGAGCCTGCTCGGCTGCAACTGTTTTCAGAGCCCAAAATTTAACATTTTCATTAGTTTCGGGACACTTTTCTTCTTTTACACTGTTTTTTTGTCTCGGATCATACGTCGTGAGCCGCGAAAAGGACGAAAACTAAATCCATCACATTTCTATAACCGAATCCCACGACACCTTCGGCAAGACAACTTCGCTTCACATAGAGGCTGGGCCTGCAAACCGAGGGCAAGGTGCTTGGGACAAGGTCTCCGTCGCTCCGGTGCCCATAGCTTTTGATCCGTAAGGAGTTACGCGGAGTACAACATACAGTTAGAAAGCTCTCCGAGAACTCTACGACGAGGGCAGCAAGCCTGCTCGGTTGTGCCTATTTTCGGAGCCCAAAATCAAACATTTTCATCAGTTTCGGGACACTTTTCTTTTGTTGCGCTGTTTTTCCGTCCCATATCGTGCGTCATGATCCGCGAAAAGGATGACAACCTAATCCATCACATTTCTATTATCGAATCCCATGGCACCTTGGGCAAGACAACTTCGCTTCACATAGAGGCTGGGCCCGCAAACCGATGGCATGGTGCTTGGGACCAGGTCTCCGTCGCTCCAGTGCCCATAACTTTTGATCCGTAAGGAGTTACGCGGCACACAACATACCGTTAGATAGCACTCAGAGAGCTCTACGACGGGGGTCACGAGCCTGCTAGGCTGCAACTTTTTTCGGAGCCCAAAATTGAGCATTTTCATCAGTTTCGGGATACTTTTCTTCTTTGGCAATGTTTTTTCGTCTCGGATCGTACGTCGTGAGCTACGAAAAGGACGAAAACCAAATCCATCACATTTCTATAACCGAATCCCATGACACCTTGGGCAAGACTACTTCGCTTCACATAGAGGCTGGGCCCGCAAACCGAGGGCATGGGGCTTGGGACTAGGTCTCCGTCGCTCCAGTGCCCATAACTTTTGATCTGTAAGGACTTACGCGGCGCACAACATACCGTTAGGAAGCTCTCCGAGAACTCTACGATGAGGGCAGATCCTGCTACGATGCACCTGTTTTCAGTGCCCAAAATTGAACATTTTCATCAGTTTCAGGACACTTTTCTTCTTTTGCGCTATTTTTCTGTCCTGGATCGTACGTCGTGAGTCGCGAAAAGGATGACAACCTAATCCATCACATTTCTAATACCGAATCCCACAGCACCTTGGGCAAGACAACTTCGCTTCACATAGAGGCTAGGCCCACAAACCGAGGGCGTGGGCTTGGGACCAGGTCTCCGTTGTGAGGCCTGACCCCGAATAACGTGTCCTACCTTGATTTGCGGGCCTTAGACCTAAAATTATATGACCGACCTTGGATTACGTGCCCTGTCTTGGTTTTCGTGCATACCTCGTTATACATGCCTTAACCTAGAATTGTATGCCCTAATCCTCGATATACGTGCGATACTTAGATAAACATGCCTTGACCTTAATTTACGTGCGAGACCTTGATTTGCGTGTGTCTCTTCATTTCGTGTGCATATTAACCTTGAACTACGTGCTTTAACCTAGGTTTAAGAGTCGTGTCTTGAATTACATGCATTGCATTGAATTACGTGCCTTATTTTGATCTACGTTCATTCACCTAGGGTTGCGTGTGTTAGCATTAGAATCCGTGCACTTATCTTGAAGTATGTGCCTTAGTCTTCAAATACGTGCTGTACCTCGTAGTTCGTGTCTATCTTGTAATTCGTGCCCTAGTTCTAGGAATCCGTGCCACCACGTTAATCAAGTAAGAATCCTACACAAAGCACTAGACACTAAAATAATCCTACACAATCCACTGACCAATATTATATTCCTAATTCAAATTCTCTACAAACTCCACTAACAATAAAATAATACTAAACTATTCCTACATTTCCCACTATCTATTATTCTATTCATAATTCAACTCATCAACAAACATTCCTATATTTTATTCTACCTAGATTCCCTAATTTCCCAACATTCCTATGACAATTCTAATGACACAAATGCATAAAAAATTAGTCCTAGACAAACTATGACACACACACAAGACACTAGGCATAAAATAGCCTCAAAACCCTACCCAATGCACACCATTTTCGACCAAGTGCTCCATGCCCATGCTAGCCATTTCAAAATACTCCTTGAAGACACAAAAAGACTGAAAATGGGCTGCCCAAGGCCGACCATATGCTTAGAACAATGCAAAACATCACTCTTTGTCATTCTTTGTCATATTCTTTCATTTCTCATTCTTTTCTCTCACTTCCCTCTCATTTTCTCTCTCCAAAATCGAATATTTTAATCAGTTTCAGGACACTTTTCTTCTTTTGCGCTGTTTTTCCGTCCCGGATCGTACGTCGTGAGCAGCGAAAAGGACGAATACCTAATCCATCACATTTTTATTACCGAATCCCATGGTACCTTGGGCAAGACAACTTCGCTTCATGTAGAGGCTGGGCCCGCAAACCGTGGGTGTGGGCTTGGGACTAGGTCTCCGTCGCTCTGGTGCCTATAACTTTTGATCCGTAAGGTGTTACGCAGCGCACAACATACCGTTGGAAAGCTCTCCGAGAGCTCTACGATGTAGGCAGCAAGCCTACTCGATTGTGCCAATTTTTAGAGCCCAAAATCGAACATTTTCATCAGTTTCAGGATACTTTTCTTCTTTTGTGCTGTTTTTCAGTCCCGGATCGTACGTCGTGAGCCGCGAAAAGGACGAATACCTAATCCATCACATTTCTATTACCAAATTCCACGGCACCTTGGGCAAGACAACTTCACTTCACGTAGAGGCTGGGCCCGCAAACCGAGGGTGTGGGCTTGGGACCAGGTCTCCGTCACTCCGGTGCCTATAACTTTTGATCCGTAAGGAGTTACGCGCCGCACAAAATACCGTTAGAAAGCACTCTGAGAGCTCTACGACGGAGGCACCAGGCGATTTTGGCTTCGCCTATTTTCGGAGTCCAACATCGAACATTTTCATCGGTTTCGGTACATTTTTCTTCTTTTGCGCTGTTTTTTTATCCCGGATCGTATGTCGTGAGTCGCGAAAAGGATGACAACCTAATCCATCACATTTTCTAATACTGAATCCCATGGCACCTTGGGCAAGACAACTTCGCTTCACATAGAGGTTGGGCAAGCAAGCCGAAGGCGTGGGGCTTGGGACCAGGTCTCCGTCGCTCCGGTGCCCATAACTTTTGATTCGTAAGGAGTTACGCGATGCACAGCATACCGTTGGAAAGCTCTCCGTGAACTCTACGTCGTAGGAAGCAAGCCTTCTCAGTTGTGCCAGTTTTCGTAGCCCAAAATCGAACATTTTCATTAGTTTCATGACACTTTTCTTCTTTTGCGCTGTTTTTTCGCCCCGGATCGTACGTCGTGAGCCGCGAAAAGGACGAATACCTAATCCATCACTTTTCTATTACTGAATCCCACAGCACCTTGGGCAAGACAAGTTCGCTTCACGTAGATGCTGGGCCCGCAAACCGAGGGCGTGGGCTTGGGACCAGGTTTCCGTCGCTCCGGTGCCTATAACTTTTGATCCGTAAGGAGTTACGTGGCGCACAACATACTGTTGGAAAGATCTTCGAGAGCTCTAAGACGGAGGAACCAGGCGACTTTGGCTTTGCCTATTTTCGGAGTCCAAAATTGAACGTTTTCATCAGTTTCGGGAAACTTTTTACTTTTGCACTGTTTTTTTCGTCCCGGATCGTACGTCGTGAGTCGTGAAAATGATGACAACTTAATCCATCACATTTCTATTACCGAATCCCATGGCACCTTGGGCAAGACAACTTCGCTTCACGTAAATGCTGGGCCCGAAAACCGAGAGCATGGGGCTTAGGACCAAGTCTCCGTCGTTCCGGTGCCCATAATTTTTGATGCGTAAGGAGTTACGCGGCGTACATCATACTGTTAGAAAGCTCTCCGAGAACTCTATGACAGGGGCAGAAAGCCTGCTCTGATGCACCTATTTTTGGACCCCAAAATCGAACTTTTTCAATAGTTTCGTGACACTTTTCTTTTTTTGCGCTCTTTTTCCTTCCCGAATCGCACGTCGTAAGTTGCGAAAAGGACGACAACCTAATCCATCACATTTCTACTACCGAATCCTACGGTACCATGGGCAAGGCAACTTTGCTTCGTGAAGAGATTTGGCCAGCAAACCGAGGGCGTGGGGCTTCGGACCAAGTCTCCATCGCTCTGGTGCCTATAACGTTTGATCCGTAAAGAGTTACGCGGCGCACAACATACCGTTGGAAAACTCTCCGAGAGCTCTACGACGGGAGCAGCAAGCCTCCTCGGATGTAACTATTTTTGGAGACCAAAATTTAACATTTTTTAATAATTTCGGGACACTTTTCTTCTTTTGCGCTTTTTTCCATCCCTGATCGTACGTCGTGAGCCGCGAAAAGGATGACAACCTAATCCATCACATTTCTATTACCGAATCCCACGGCACATTGGGGAAGACAACTTCGCTTCATGCAGATGCTGGGCCCGCAAACCGAGGGCGTGGGGCTCGGGACAATGTCTCATTCGCTCTAGTGCCCATAACTTTTGATCCGTAAGGAGTTACGCTGCGTACAACATACTGTTAGAGAGCTCTCCGAGAACTCTACGATGAGGGCAGCAAGCTTGCTATGCTGCGCCTATTTTCAGAGCCCAAACTCAAACATTTTCATCAGTTTCGGGACTTTTTTCTTCTTTTGCGCTGTTTTTCCATCCCGGATCGTACGTCGTAAGTCGCGAAAAGGACGACAACCTAATCCATCACATTTCTATTACCGAATCCCATGGCATCATGGACAAGACAACTTCGCTTCACATAGAGGCTGGGCTCGCAAACCGAGGGTGTGGGGCTTGGGACCAAGTCTCCGTCGCTCCGGTGCCCATAACTTTTTACTCGTAAGGAGTTACGTGGCGTACATCATACCGTTAGAAAGCTCTCCGAGAACTCTACGACGAGGGTGGTAAGCGTGCTCTGCTGCGGCTGTTTTTGGAGCCCAAAATTGAATATTTTCATCATTTTTGGGACACTTTTCTTCTTTTGCGCTGTTTTTCCAGCCCGGATCGTACGTCGTGAGTCGCAAAAAAGATGACAACCTAATCCATCACATTTCTAATACCAAATCCCACGGCACCTTGGGCAAGACAACTTCACTTCACATAGAGGCTGGGCCGGCAAACCGAGGGCGTAGGGCTTCGGACTAGGTCACCGTCGCTCCGGTGCCCATAACTTTTGTTCCGTAAGGAGTTACGCGGTGTACAACATACTGTTAGAAAGCTCTCCGAGAACTCTACGATGAGGGCAGCAAGTTTGCTATGCTGCGCCTATTTTTGGTGCCCAAACTTGAACGTTTTCATCAGTTTCGGGACAGATTTCTTCTTTTCCGCTATTTTTTCGTCCCGGATGATACGTCGTGAGCCGCGAAAAGGACGACAACCTAATCCATCACATTTCTATTACCGAGTCCCATGGCACCTTGGGCAAGACAACTTTGCTTCACGTAGAGGCTGGGCTCGCAAACTGAGGGCGTGGGGCTTCGGACCAAGTGTCCGTCGCTCTAGTGCCCATAACTTTTGATCCGTAAGGAGTATGCAGCACACAGCATACTGTTGGAAAGCTCTCCGTGAGCTCTTCAACGGAGGCTGCAAGCTTGCTCAGTTGTGCCTATTTTCGGAGCCCAAAATTGAACGTTTTCATCAGTTATGGGACACTTTTCTTCTTTTGCGCTATTTTTTCGTCCGGGATCGTACGTTGTGAGCCGCGAAAAGGACAACAATCTAATCCATCACATTTCTATTACCGAATCCCATTGCACCTTGGGAAACACAACTTCACTTCAGGTAGAGGCTGGGCTCGCAAACCGAGGGCGTGGGGCTTAGGACCAAGTCTCCGTCGCTCCGGTGCCCATAACTTTTGATCCGTAGGGAGTTACGCGGCATACAACATACCGTTAGAAAGCTCTCCGAGAACTCTTCGACGAGGGCAGCAAGCTTGCTTGGTTGTGCCTATTTTCAGAGCCCAAAATCGAACGTTTTCATCAGTTTCAGGACGCTTTTCTTTTTTTGCGCTATTTTTCCATCCCGGATTGTACGTCGTGAGCCGCAAAAAGGACGACAACCTAATCCATCACATTTCTATTACCGAATCCCACGGCACCTTGGGCAAGACAACTTCGCTTGACATAGAGGCTGGGCCTGCAAACCGAGGGCGTGGGCTTAGGACAAGGTCTCCGTCGATTTGGTACCTATAACTTTTGATCCGTAAGCAGTTACGTGGCACACATCATACCGTTGGAAAGCACTCAGAGAGCTCTACGACGGGGGACACGTGCCTGCTCGGCTGCAACTGTTTTCGGACCCAAAATTGAACATTTTCATCAGTTTCGGGACACTTTTCTTCTTTTGCATTATTTTTTCGTCTTGGATCGTACGTCATGAGCCGCGAAAAGGACGAAAACCAAATCCATCACATTTCTATAACTGAATCCCACGACACCTTGGGCAAGACAACTTCGCTTCACATAGAGGCTAGGCCCGCAAACCGAGGGCGTGGGGCTTGGGACTAGGTTTCCGTCGCTCTGGTGCCCATAACTTTTGATTTGTAAGGACTTACGCCACGCACAACATACCGTTAGGAAGCTCTCCGAGAACTCTACGATGAGGGCAGATCCTGCTAGGCTACGCCTGTTTTCAGTGCCCAAAATTGAACATTTTCATCAGTTTCGGGACACTTTTCTTCTTTTGCACTATTTTTTCGTCTTGGATCGTACGTCGTGAGCCGCGAAAAGGACGAAAACCAAATCCATCACATTTCTATAACCGAATCCCACGACACCTTGGGCAAGACAACTTCGCTTCACATAGAGGCTGGGCCCGCAAACCGAGGGCGTGGGGCTTGGGACTAGGTTTCCGTCGCTCCGGTGCCCATAACTTTTGATTTGTAAGGACTTACGCGGCGCACAACATACCGTTAGGAAGCTCTCCGAGAACTCTACAATGAGGGCTGATCCTGCTAGGTTGCGCCTGCTTTCAGTGCCCAAAATTGAACATTTTCATCAGTTTCGGGACACTTTTCTTCTTTTGCGCTGTTTTTCTGTCTCAGATTGTACGTTGTGAGTCGTGAAAAGGATGACAACCTAATCCATCACATTTCTAATACCGAATCCCACGGCACCTTGGGCAAGACAACTTTGCTTCACATAGAGGCTGGGCCTACAAACCGAGGGCGTGGGCTTGGGACCAGGTCTCCGTCGATTAGGTACCTATAACTTTTGATCCGTAAGGAGTTACGTGGCACACAGCTTACCGTTGGAAAGCTCTCCGAGAGCTCTACGACAGAGGCACCAAGCAACTTTGGCTTTGCCTATTTTCAGAGCCGAAAATTGAATGATTTCATCAGTTTTGTTAAACTTTTTACTTTTGCACTATTTTTTTGCCCTGGATCGTACGTCGTGAGCCGCGAAAAGGACGACAACCTAATCCATCACATTTCTATTACCGAATCCTATGGTACCTTGGGCAAGACAACTTTGCTTCACGTAGAAGCTGGGCCCGCAAACCAAGGGCGTGGGGCTTGGGACTAGGTCTCCGTCGCTCCGGTGCCCATAAGTTTTGATCCGTAAGGAGTTACGTGACGCATAGCATACCGTTGGAAAGATCTCTGAGAGCTCTACGATGGGTGCAGCAAGCTTGCTCGGCTGCAACTATTTTTGGAGTCCAAAATCAAACGTTTTCATCAGTTGCGGGATACTTTTCTTCTTTTGCACTGTTTTTCCGTCCGGGATCGTATGTCTTGAGCCGCGAAAAGGACAATAACCTAATCCATCACGTTTCTAATACAGAATCCCATGGCACCTTGGGTAAGACATCTTCGCTTCTGTCACGCGCCAACCCGGCCTTTGAAGGTTAGACTAGGGTGTGATCTAACATTCAAGTCATGTCACATACTTAACCGTTTATGAAGATTTCACACTTAATGTTTTGGCCTAAACTCCAAAATCTTCCAAAAAACCGGCAGCATAACGGCTGTAATTGGGCTCTTTGGTTTGACCTAATTCTTTAAACGCCTCAAAATTTACCATCTCAAATTCATTTCCAACTAAGATTACTATTTATCATCAATTGAAATGCCTACAGGTTGTCTCGACGTCTCGTTTGATTAATAACCTAGCATGATACTATGTCTCGTTTGTTTGTTTATCCTCGTTACAAAAGTATCTGTTGATCCCAGCTTAATAACGTGTACCTGCTTAAGATGTGGTTGGTTCATTTTACTTAGCCTTTACCTAATACTTCATAATCCTATTATAGATACCAGCAGTAATAATAGCAAAACGATCATAGTAGTGTCTAGTGTCTGTCTAATTAATATCAGTACAAACCAAAATTAGACCCCAAATTACAACGGGCAGCCATGTAACGCACGTAAATCAGGTAACTCATTTCAACGTCCACGTAATCAAATAATAAGGTTATTCAACATGCAATAACAATCTACGTGATTCGGATGCAAGAAAGGCCTATTTGTCAACATGCAACGAATCAATATCACATTTAGGGCTATAAGGCAACTACGGCAGCCTACTAAACATATAATTACACTCAATATTCAAAGGATCAACACTTAGCAAGTTCGCCAGTTCACTAGGGTTTTCATTTTGTGCTTACCCGTGCAATTAAGCCCCAAGCAACTCGAAATCAATCTCAAGCCAAGCATCAATTAATCCAAACATCCCCAAGTACTCAAAACAGTCCACACCACATCCCAATGCTACAAGAGAAGTTACAACAAATTTCTAAGCATATAACTAAGTGAAACCCTCACTGCAATAGGCTGTTTTCTCAGAATCATTGAGTCAAGCAAACAATCTTCAATTCTAGTAAATAAGATGACAAATTAAATCTTAAGAAGTGAACTAAAATCAGAAATAAACCTTGCATCATTTGGAGTTCGAGATCAATAGTTATGGCCAAAACAGTGGGATTGCACAAAGCTGTCCAGATTAGCACACATTTCGATAATTGTCATTTTTGAGGTCCTTAGGGTCAGATTTAGCCTTAGTCCATTTCTGACAAAAATGTCCAGAACTGAAAAATCTATAAGCATACCAAATTTAATACATTTTGAACATCATTTACTAGGTCAAAACTGGTTCGTTCCACAAGGTCAGTGCATCTGCCAAAACCTGCTTCATTTTTCCAGACTTCCAAATTTTGACACATTTTAATGATTTGACATTTTGAGGACCTTAGAGTCAAAATTAGCTTTGGCCTGTTTCTGTGAAAAATGTTCAAAACTGGCAATAATAGTTACCTACCAATTTTCATGCATTTTAAACATCATTTTCTTAGCCAAATTCACCTCGTAACAACAAGACAGAGAGCTGTCACCAAACCCGATTTCATCTATCATCATCTTCAAGCCAAAATCTTACCATGCATGGTTGTAAAAGCTTATGAACACACATATAACTCAAGTACAGAAGCAAAGACATACATTTAAGAACATGCATGTGGATTTTTGAAAGATTTTCAAGAAGTTTTAGCCCTCACCTTAGCAAACGAACAAGAATATGCACAAAACTTTGATGAAGCTCAAATTCTTCTTCTTCCTTGCTTAGCCGAGATTCCAACTCAATTTTCTCTATTTTTCCTAGCTTAGTGGCCAAGATCTTAGTACATGCATGTGGTTAGAACAAGAAGAGAAGAAATGGAAGCTAGGAAACTTACCTAGGCCGAAAATGGTGAGTCAAAAGCTTGCATGTGAGTTTTCTTGCAACCTAGCTAGCTTGGTTGAGTTCCTTTGCTTGTGGCTTGCCTTGATTAACTATGGTATGATGAAGATGAGCTATGAAGGTACGAAACTCAGCCAAGGCCGAGAGAGAGAGAGAAGAATGAGAGGGAGAGAGAGAAGATTGAGAGGAAAAATGAGAGAAATGACAAAGAATGAAGGCTTTTGCAATTCTTGATGCAAGTGGTCGGCCTAGGGCTTAGTAATTCAGCTTTTTTTGTCTTCAAGATGCAATTTGAAATTCCTAGTATGGGCAAAGAGGAGTTGGTCGAGTATGGGAAGCTTTTGCAAAGGTTTTTGAGCTAATTTTTATGCATTTGTGTCATAAAGTTGTCATAAGTTGTCTAGAGTTAATTTGAATTGAGCAAGCATGCACAAATACCACCTAGTGGTCGGCCAAGGCTATAGAAAATCTGATTTTTTTGTCATCTATTGGAGTATTATTTAATTGGGTGTTGGAAGTGCAAAAGAATAAGGAATAAAGAATGAAGAATGCTTAGTGTTTAGTGAAATTTTGTCTTCTAGTGAGTTGAATTAGTAATTTAATAATAGTTAGTGGATTTTGTAGGCTTAATTAATGACCTAGTGCTTCGTGTAAGATGTTTTCTTGTTTAGCGTGAGGGCACGCTTTCCTAGGTCTAGGGCACGCACTACGAGGTAGGACACAAACTACAAGGTAAGACACGAACTTCAAGACTAATGTACGTACTTCAAGATAAATGCACGAATTCCAATGCATGGCACACAAAACGGACACAATTCTTAAACCTAGGTCAAGGCATGCAAATCTAGATTAGGGCACACGAAATGAGGTAACGCACGCAATTCGAAGTCAGAGCACGTAAGTCGAGGATTAGGGCACATAATTCTTAGTCAAGGCACGTATGACGAAGCATGCACGAAAACCAAGACAAGGCACGCAATCCAAGATTAGTCATATAATTCTAGGTCTAAGGTACGTAAATCGAGGTAACACACATTATTCGGGGTCGGGCCTCACACTTCACATAGAGGCAGGGCCCACAAACCGAGGGCGTGGGGCTTGGAACAAGGTCTCCGTCGCTCCGGTGCCCATAACTTTTGATTCGTAAGGAGGTACGCAGCGCACAACATACCATTGGAAAGCTCTCCGAGAGCTCTACGACAGAGGTAGCAAGCCTGCTCAGTTGTGCCTATTTTCGGAGCCCAAAATCGAACGTTTTCATCAGTTTCGGGACACTTTTCTTCTTTTGTGCTGTTTTTCCGTCCCGGATCGCACGTCGTGAGCCGCGAAAAGGACGATAACCTAATCCATCATATTTCTATTACTGAATCCCATGGCACCTTGGGCAAGACAACTTTGCATCACGTAGAGGCTGGGCCCGCAAACCAAAGGCGTGGGGTATGGGACCATTTTTCCGTCGCTCCGGTGGCCATAACTTTTGATCCGTAAGGAGTTACGCGGCGTACAGCATACCGTTAGAAAGATCTTCGAGAACTCTACGTTGAGGGCAACAAGCATGCTCGGCTATGCTTGTTTTCAGATCCCAAAATCGAACGTTTTCATCAGTTTTGGGACATTTTTCTTCTTTTGCGCTGTTTTTTCGTCTCGGATCGTATGTCGTGATTCGCGAAAAGGACGACAACCTAATCCATCACATTTCTAATACTAAATCCCACGGCACCTTGGGCAAGACAACTTCGCTTCACATAGAGGTTGGGCAAGCAAGCCGAGGGCATGGGGCTTGGGACCAGGTCTCCGTCGCTCCGGTGCCCATAACTTTTGATCCGTAAGGAGTAACGCGGCGTACAGCATACTGTTAGAAAGCTCTCTGAAAACTCTACGATGAGGGTAGCAAGCCTGCTATGTAGTGCCTATTTTCAGAGTCCAAAATTGAACGTTTTCATCAGTTTCAAGACACTTTTCTTCTTTTGCGCTGTTTTTTCGTCTCGAATCGTACGTCGTGAGTCGCGAAAAGGACGACAACCTAATTCCTCACATTTCTAAGACCGAATCTAACGGCACCTTGGACAAGACAACTTCGCTTCACATAGAGGCTGGGCCTACAAACCGAGGGCGTGGACTTAAAACCTGGTCTCCGTCGCTTCAATGCCTATAACTTTTGATCTGTAATGAGTTATGCGGCGCACAGCATACCGTTGGAAAGCTCTCCGAGAACTCTACGATGGAGGTAGCAAGCCTGTTACGTTGTACCTATTTTTGGAGCCCAAAATTGAATATTTTCATCAGTTTCGGGACACTTTTCTTCTTTTGCACTATTTTTTCGTCCCGGATCGTATGTCGTGAGCCGCGAAAAGGACAAAATCCTAATCCATCACATTTCTATTACCGAATCCCACGGCACCTTGGGCAAGACAACTTCGCTTCACGTAGAGGCTGGGCCCGCAAACCGAGGGCGTGGGCTTGGGACCAGGTCTCCGTCGCTACGGTGCTTATAACTTTTGATCCGTAAAGAGTTACGTGGCACACAACATACAGTTGGAAAGCTCTCCAAGAGCTCTACGTCAGAGGCACCAGGAAACCTTGGCATCGCCTATTTTCGGAGTCCAAAATTGAACGTTTTCATAAGTTTCAGAAAACTTTTTAGTTTTGCACTGTTTTTTCGTCCCGGATCGTACGTCGTGAGTCGTGAAAAAGACGACAACCTAATCAATCATATTTCTATTACTGAATCCCATGGCACCTTGGATAAGACAACTTCACTTCACGTAGATGCTGGGCCCGCAAACCGAGGGCGTGGGGCTTGGGACCAGGTCTCCGTCGCTCCGGTGCCGATAACTTTTGATCCGTAAGGAGTTAAGCAGCGTATAGCATACTGTTAGAAAGCTCTCCAAGAACTCTACGATGAGGGAAACAAGCCTGCTATGCTGCACCTATTTTCAGTGCCCAAACTCGAACGTTTTCATCAGTTTCGGGACACTTTTCTTGTATTGCGCTGCTTTTCAGTCCCGGATCGTACGTCGTGAGCCGCGAAAAGGATGACAACCTAATCCATCACAGTTCTATTATCGAATTCCACGGTACCTTAGGCAAGACAACTTCGCTTCACCTAAAGGCTGGGCCCGCAAACCGAGGGCGTGAGGCTTGGGACCAGGGCTCCATCGCTCCGATGCCCATAACTTTTGATCCGTAAGGAGTTACGTTGCGAACAGCATACCGTTGGAAAGCTCTCTGAGAGTTGTACGATGGGGGCAGCAAGCTTGGTCGACTGCAACTATTTTCGGAGCCCAAAATCAGACGTTTTCATCAGTTTTGGGACACTTTTCTTCTTTTGCGCTGTTTTTCCGTCCCGGATCGTACGTCGTGAGCCGCGAAAAGGACTATAACCTAATCCATCACATTTCTATTACTGAATCCTATGGCACCTTCGGCAAGACAACTTCGCTTCACGTAGAGGCTGGGCTCGCAAACTGAGGGCGTGGGGCTTGGGACCAGGTCTCCGTCGCTCCGGTGACCATAACTTTTGATCCGTAAGGAGTTACGCGGTGTACAGTATACCATTAGAAAGCTCTCCGAGAACTCTACATCGAGGGTAGCAAGCCTGCTTAGCTGCGCCTATTTTTGGAGCTGAAAATCGATCATTTTCATCAGTTTCGGGATACTTTTCTTGATTCTGCGCTGTTTTTCCGTCCCAGATCGAACGTCGTGAGCCGCGAAAAAGACGACAACCTAATCCATCACATTTCTAATACCGAATCCCACGCCACCTTGGGCAAGACAACTTCGCTACACATAGAGGTTGGGCCCGCAAACTGAGGGCGTGGGGCTTGGGACCAAGTGTCCGTCGCTCCGGTGCCCATAACTTTTGATCCGCAAGGAGTTACGCGGCGTACAACATACTATTAGAAAGCTCTCCGAGAACTCTACGATTAAGACAGTAAGCCTGCTATGCTGCGCCTATTTTTGGAGCCCAAACTTGAACATTTTCATCAGTTTCGTGACACTTTTTTTCTTTTGCGCTATTTTTCCGTCCCGGATCGTACATCGTGAGCCATAAAAAGGACGACAACCTAATCCATCACATTTCTATTACTGAATCCCATGGAACCTCGGGCAAGATAACTTCGCTTCACGTCGAGGATGGGCCCGCAAACCGAGGGCGTGGGGTTTAGGACCAGGTCTCCATCCCTCCGGTGCCCATAACTTTTGATCCGTAAGGAGTTACGCGGCACACAGTATACCGTAGGAAAGCTTTCTGAGAGCTCTACGACAGAGGCAGCAAGCCTGCTCTGTTGTGCCTATTTTCGGAGCCCAAATCGAACGTTTTTATCAATTTTGGGACACTTTTCTTCTTTTGCGCTGTTTTTCCATCCCAGATCGTACGTCGTGAGCCGCGAAAAGGACGACAACCTAATCTATCACATTTCTATTACCAAATCCCGTATCACATTGGGCAAAACAACTTCGCTTCACGTAGAGGTTGGCCTGCAAACCAAGGGCGTGGGGCTTGGGACCAAGTTTTCGTCGCTCCGGTGACTATAACTTTTGATCCGTAAGGAGTTAAGTGGTACACTGCATACCGTAGGAAAGCTCTCCAAGAGCTCTACGACTGAGGCAGCAAGTATGCTCGGTTGTGCCTATCTTTGGAGCCCAAAATCGAACGTTTTCATTAGTTTTGGGACAGTTTTTTTCTTTTGCGCTGTTTTTCGGTCCTGGATCGTACGTCGTGAGCCGCGAAAAGGACGACAACCTAATCCATCACATTTTTATTACCGAATCCTATGGCAGCTTGGGCAGGACAACTTCGCTTCACGTAGAGGTTGGGCCTGCAAACCGAGGGCGTGGGGCTTGGGACCAGGGCTCCGTCACTCCAGTGCCTATAATTTTTGATCCATAAGGAGTTACGCGGTATACAACATACCGTTAGAAAGATCTCCAAGAACTCTACGACGAGGGCAGCAAACTTACTCAGCTACGCCTGTTTTCGAAGCCCAAAATCGAACGTTTTCATCAGTTTCGGGATACTTTTCTTCTTTCGCACTGTTTTTTCGTCCCGGATCGTACGTCGTGAGCCGCGAAAAGGACGATAACCTAATCCATCACATTTCTATTACTGAATCCCACGGTACCTTGGGCAAGACAACTTCGCTTCACATAGAGGCTGGGCACGCAAACCGAGGGCGTAGTGCTTGGGACAAGGTCTCCGTCGCTCCGGTGCCCATAACTTTTGATCCGTAAGGAGTTACGCGGCACACAGCATACCGTTGGAAAGCTCTCTGAGAGCTCTACGACGGTAGAATCAAGCCTGCTCGGTTGCAACTATTTTCGGAACCCAAAATCGAACATTTTCATCAGTTTTGGGATACTTTTCTTCTTTTACACGTTTTTTTTATCCCGGATTGTACGTCGCAAGCTGCGAAAAGGATGACAACCTAATCCATCTCATATCTATTACTGAATCACACGACACCTTGGGCAAGACAACTTCGCTTCACAAAGAGGCTGGGCCCGCAAACCGAGGGCGTGGGGCTTGGTACCAAGTTTCCGTCGCTCTGGTGCCCATAACTTTTGATCTGTAAGGAGTTACACGGCGCACAGCATACCGTTGGAAAGCTCTCCGAGAACTCTACGACGAAGGCAGCTAGCCTGCTCAGTTGCACCTATTTTCGGTGCCCAAAATTGAACATTTTCATCAGTTTCGGGATACTTTTTTCTTTTGAGCCATTTTTTCGTCCCGGATCGTAAGTCGTGAGCCGCAAAAAGGACGACAACCTAATCTATCACATTTCTATTACTGAATCCCATTGCACCTTGGGCAACACAACTTCGCTTCACGTAGAGACTGGGCCCGCAAACCGAGGGTGTGGGGCTTGTGACCAGGTATCCGTCGCTCTGGTGCCCATAACCTTTGATCCGTAAGGAGTTACGCGGCACGCAGCATACCGTTAGAAAGCTCTTCGAAAACTCTACGACGAGGGTAGCAAGCCTGCGTTCTTGCGCCTATTTTCGGAGCCCAAAATCGAACGTTTTCTTCAGTTTTGGGACACTTTTTATCTTTTGCGTTGTTTTTTAATCCCGGAACGTACCTCATGAGTCGCAAAAAGGACGACAACCTAATCCATCACATTACCGAATCCCACGACACCTTGGGCAAGACAATTTCGCTTCACATAGAGGCTGGGCCAGCAAACCGAGGGCGTGGGGCTTGGGACCAGGTCTCCGTCGCTCCGGTGACCATAACTTTTGATCCGTAAAGCATTACGCGGTGCACTAAATACCGTTGGAAAGCACTCTGAGACCTCTACGACGGTGGAAACAAGCTTTCTCGGCTGCAATTGTTTTCGGAGCCCAAAATCGAACGTTTTCATCAGTTCGGGATACTTTTATTCTTTTGCGCTGTTTTTCCATCCCGGATCGTACGTCGTGAGTCGTGAAAAGGATGACAACCTAATCCATCACATTTCTATTACTGAATCCCACAACACCTTGGGCAAGACAACTTCGCTTCACATAGAGGCTGGGCCCGCAAACCGAGGGTGTGGGGCTTAGTTCTAGGTCTCTGTCGCTCCGGTGCCCATAACTTTTGTTCCGTAAGGATTTACGCAGCGCACAACATACAGTCAGAAAGCCCTCCGAGAACTCTACGACCAGGGTAGCAAGTTTGCTCGGCTTCACCAATTTTTAGAGCCCAAAATCGAACGTTTTCATCAGTTTTGGGACACTTTTCTTCTTTTGTGATGTTTTTTCATCCCGGATCGTACGTCGTGAGCTGCAAAAAAGACGACAACCTAATCTATCACATTTTTATTACCGAATCCCATGGAACCTTGGGCAAGACGACTTCGCTTCACATAGAGGCTGGGCCCACAAACCGAGGGCGTGGGGCTTGGGACCAGGTCTTCGTCACTCCACTTCCCATAACTTTTGATCGTATGGAGTTACGCGGCGCACAGCATACTGTTAGAAAGCACTCTGAGAACTCTACGACGAGGGCAGCAAGCCTACTCGGCTGCACCTATTTTCGGTGCCCAAAATCGAATATTTTCATCAGTTTCGGGATATTTTTCTTCTTTTTCTCTGTTTTTCCGTCCCGAATTGTACATCGTGAGCCGCGAAAAGGACGACAACTTAATCCATCACATTTTTATTACCGAATCCCACGGCACCTTAGGCAAGACAACTTTGCTTCACGTAGAGGCTGGGCCCGCAAACCGAGGGTGTGGGGCTTGCAACCAGGTCTCCGTCGCTCCGCTGCCCAAAACTTTTAATCTGTAAGGAGTTACGAGCCGCACAACATACCATTGGAAAGAACTCTGAGAGCTCTACGACGGAGGCAGCAACCCTACCCGGTTGTGCCTATTTTTGGAGTCCAAAGTCGAATGTTTTCTTCAGTTTTAGGACACTTTTCTTCTTTTGCAATGTTTTTCCGTCCCTGATCGTACGTCGTGAGCCGCGAAAAGGACGACAACCTAATCCATCATATTTCTCTTATCGAATCCCATGACACCTTGGGCAAGACAACTTCACTTCACGTAGAGGATGGGCCCACAAACCGAGGGCGTGGGGCTTGAGACCAGGTCTCCGTCGCTCCGCTGCCCATAACTTTTGATCTGTAAGGAGTTACACGGTGCACAACATATCATTGGAAAGCTCTCTGAGAGCTCTACAACGGAGGCAATAAGCCTACTCGGCTGCACCTATTTTTGGTGTCCAAAATTGAATGTTTTCATCAGTTTTAGGTCATTTTTATTCTTTTGCGCTATTTTTTCATCCCGAATCGTACGTCGTGAGCTGCAAAAACGACGACAACCTAATCCATTGCATTTCTATTACTGAATCCCATGGCACCTTGGACAAGACAACTTCACTTCACGTAGAGGCAGGGCCCGTAAACCGAGGGCATGGGGCTTGAGACCAAGTCTCCGTCGCTCCGGTGCCCATAACTTTTGATCCGTAAGGAGTTATGCGGCGTACATCATACCGTTAGAAAGCTCTCCGAAAACTCTATGACGAGGGCAGCAAGCTTGCTTGGCTGCGCCTATTTTTCGAGCCTAAAATCGAACGTTTTCATCAGTTTCGAGACACTTTTCTTCTTTTGCGCTATTTTTTCGTCCTGGATCGTACGTCGTGAGCCGCAAAGAGGACGACAACCTAATCCATCACATTTCTATTACCGAATCCCATGGAACCTTGGGCAAGACAACTTCGTTTCACATAGAGGCTGGGCCTGCAAACCGAGGGCGTGCGGCTTGGGACCAGGTTTCCGTCGCTCCGGTGCCCATAACTTTCGATCTGTAAGGAGTTACACGTCGCACAACATACCGTTGGAAAGCTCTCTGAGAGCTCTACGACGGGGTCAGCAAGTCTGCTCGGCTGCAACTGTTTTCAGAGCCCAAAATCGAAAGTTTTCATCAGTTTTGGGACACTTTTCTTCTTTTGCGCTATTTTTTCGTCCCGGATCATACGTCGTGAGCCGCGAAAAGGACAACAACCTAATCCATCATATTTCTATTACCGAATCCCACGGAACCTTAGGCAAGACAACTTCATTTCACATAAAGGCTGGGCACGCAAACCGAGGGCGTGGGGCTTAGGACTAGGTCTCCGTCGCTCCACTGCCCATAACTTTTGATCGTATGGAGTTACGCGACACACAACATACCGTTAGAAAGCTCTCCGAGAACTCTACGGCAAGGACAACAAGCTTGCTCGGCTGAGCCTGTTTTTAGAGCCGAAAATCGAACATTTTCATCAATTTCAGAATACTTTTCTTCTTTTGCGCTGTTTTTCCATCCCGGATCGTACGTCGTGAGCCGTGAAAAGGACGACAACCTAATCCATCACATTTCTATT
The DNA here is from genome assembly GCA_037974665.1 of Ehretia macrophylla. Taxonomy (NCBI): domain Eukaryota; kingdom Viridiplantae; phylum Streptophyta; class Magnoliopsida; order Boraginales; family Ehretiaceae; genus Ehretia; species Ehretia macrophylla. The sequence goes on along the minus strand of CM075768.1, from coordinate 49,104,042 downwards.
ACCCAATCCCATGGCACCTTGGGCAAGACAACTTCGCTTCATGTAGAGGCTGGGCCCGCAAACTGAGGGCGTGGGGCTTGCGACTAGGTCTCCGTCCCTGCAATGCCCATAACTTTTGCTCCGTAAAGAGTTACGCGGTGCAAAATATACCATTGGAAAGCTCTCTGAGAGCTCTACGACGGAGGCAGCAACCCTGCTTGGTTGTGCCTATTTTTGGAGTCCAAAATCGAACATTTTCATTAGTTTTGGGACACTTTTCTTCTTTTACGCTGTTTTTCTGTCCCGTATCATACGTCGTGAGCCGCGAAAAGGACGACAACTTAATCCATCACATTTATATTACCGAATCCTATGGCACCCTGGGAAAGACAACCTCACTTCACGTAGAAGTTGGGCCCACTAACCAAGGGCGTGGGGCTTGGGACCAGGTCTTCGTCGCCCCGTTGCCTATAACTTTTGATCCGTAAGGAGTTATGCGGCGTACAACATACCGTTAGAAAGCTCTCCGAGAACTTTATGACGAGAGCAGCAAGCTTGCTCGGCTGCGCCTGTTTTTCGAGCCCAAAATCAACGTTTTCATTAGTTTTGGGACATTTTTTTTCTTTTGCGATGTTTTTCCATCGCAGATCGTACGTCGTGAACCCTGAAAAGGACGACAACCTAATCCATCACATTTCTATTACCGAATCCTATTTCACTTTGGTCAAGACAACTTTGCTTCACCTAGAGTTTGGACCCGCAAACTGAGGGTGTGGGGCTTGCGACCAGGTCTCCATCGCTCCGCTGCCCATAACTTTTGATCCATAAGGAGTTACGCGGCGCACAACATACCATTGGAAAGCTCTCCGAGAGCTCTACGACGGAGGCAGCAACCCTGCCAGGTTGTGCCTTTTTTTGGAGTCCAAAATTGAATGTTTTCATCAGTTTTGGGACACTTTTCTTCTTTTGCGTTGTTTTCCCGTCCCGGATCGTACGTCGTGAGCCACAAAAAGGCCGACAACCTAATCCATCACATTTCTATTACTGAATCACATGGCACCTTGGGCAAGACAACTTCGCTTCATGTAGAGGCTGGGCCCGCAAACCGAGGGCATGGGGCTTAGGACCAGGTCTCCGTCGCTCCGCTGCCCATAACTTTTGATCCGTAAGGAGTTACGTGGAGCACAACATACCGTTGGAATGCTCTCCGACAGCTCTACGACAGAGGCAGCAACCCTGCTCGGTTGTGCCTATTTATGGAGTCCAAAATCGAATGTTTTCACTATTTTCGGGACTTGTTTCTTCTTTTTCGCTGTTTTTCCATCCCGGATCGTATGTCGTGAGCCGCGAAAAGGACGAGAACCTAATCCATCACATTTCTATTATTGAATCCCACGGTACCTTTGGCAAGACAACTTCGCTTCACGTAGAGGCAGGGCCTGTAGACTGAGGGTGTGGGGCTTGGGACCAGGTCTTCGTCGCTCCAGTGCCTATAACTTTTGATCCGTAAGGAGTTACGCGGTGTACAACATACCGTTAGAAAGCTCTCTGAGAACTTTATGAGGAGGGCAACAAGCTTGCTCGGCTGCGCCAGTTTTTCGAGCCCAAAATCAAACGTTTTCATCAGTTTCGGGACATTTTTTTGGTTTTGTGATGTTTTTCCGTCCCGGATCGTACATCGTGAGCCGCGAAAAGGACGACAACCTAATCCATCACATTTCTATTACCGAATCCCATGGAACCTTGGGCAAGACAACTTCATTTCATATAGAGGCTGGGCCCGCAAACCGAGGGCGTGTGGCTTGGGACAAGGTCTCCGTCGCTTCGATGCCCATAACTTTCGATCTGTAAGGAGTTACACGCCCCATAGCATACCGTTGGAAAGCTATCTGAGAGCTCTACGACGGGGGCAGCAAGTCTGCTCGGCTGCAACTGTTTTCGGAGCCCAAAATCGAATGTTTTCATCAGTTTTGGGACACTTTTCTTCATTTGCTCTATTTTTCCATCCCAGATCGTACGTCGTGGACCCTGAAAAGGACGACAACCTAATCCATCACATTTCTATTACCGAATCCTATGGCACCTTGGGCAAGACAACTTCGCTTCACGTAGAGTTTGGGCCCGTAAACCGAGGGTGTGGGGCTTGCGACCAGGTCTCCATCGCTCCGCTACCATAACTTTTGATCCATAAGGAGTTACGCGGCGTACAACATACCGTTAGAAAGCTCTCCGAGAACTTTACGACGAGAGCAGCAAGCTTGCTCAGCTGCGCTTGTTTTTAGAGCCCAAAATCAACGTTTTCATTAGTTTTGGGACATTTTTTTTCTTTTGCGATGTTTTTCCATCGCAGATCGTACGTCATGAACCCTGAAAAGGACGACAACCTAATCCATCACATTTCTATTACCGAATCCTATGTCACTTTGGGCAAGACAACTTTGCTTCACGTAGAGTTTGGGCCCGCAAACTGAGGGTGTGGGGCTTGCGACCAGGTCTCTATCGCTCCGCTGCCCATAACTTTTGATCCATAAGGAGTTACGCGGCGCACAACATACCATTGGAAAGCTCTCCGAGAGCTCTACGACGGAGGCAGCAACTCTGCCAGGTTGTGCCTTTTTTTGGAGTCCAAAATCGAATGTTTTCATCAGTTTTGGGACAATTTTCTTCATTTGCGCTGTTTTCCTGTCCTGGATCGTACGTCGTGAGCCGCGAAAAGGCCGACAACCTAATCCATCACATTTCTATTACCGAATCCCATGGCACCTTGGGCAAGACAACTTCACTTCACGTAAAGGCTGGGTCGGTAAACCGAGGGCGTGGGGCTTGCGACCAGGTCTCCATCGCTCCGCTGCCCATAACTTTTGATCCGTAAGGAGTTACGTGGAGCACAACATACTGTTGGAATGCTCTCCGACAGCTCTACGATGGAGGTAGCAACCCTGCTCGGTTGTGCCTATTTATGGAGAACAAAATCGAACGTTTTCATTAGTTTCGGGACTTGTTTCTTCTTTTCTGCTATTTTTCCATCCCGGATCGTATGTCGTGAGCCGCGAATAGGACGACAACCTAATCCATCACATTTCTATTACCGAATCCCATGGCACCTTGGGCAATACAACTTCGCTTCGGGTAGAGGCTGGGCCAGCAAACCGAGAGCATGGGGCTTGGGACCAGGTCTCCGTCGCTCCGGTGCCCATAACTTTTGATCCGTAAGGAGTTACGCGGCGTACAACATACCGTTAGAAAGCTCTCCGAGAACTCTACGACGAGGGCAGCAAGCCTTCTCTGTTGTGCCTATTTTCGGAGCCCAAAATTGAATATTTTCATCAGTTTCGGGACACTTTTCTTTTTTTGCGATGTTTTTTCGTCCCGACTCGTACGTCGTGAGCCGCGAAAAGGATGACAACCTAATCCATCACATTTCTATTACTGAATCCCACGGCACCTTGGGCAAGACAACTTTGCTTCACAAAGAGGTTGGGCCCGTAAACCGAGGCGTGGGGCTTGGGACCAGGTCTCCATCGCTCCAGTGCCCATAACTTTTGATCCGTAAGGAGTTACGTGGCGCACAGCATACCGTTGGAAAGCTCTCTGAGAGCTCTACGACGGGGGCAACAAGCCTGCTTGGCTACAACTGTTTTAGCAGTACAAAATTGAACATTTTCAACAATTTTGGGACACTTTTCTTATTTTTTTGTGCTATTTTTTCATCCCGGATCGTACGTCGTGAGCTGCGAAAAGGACGAAAACCTAATCCATCACATTTCTTTTACCGAATCCCATGGAATCTTGGGCAAGACAACTTCGCTTCACATAGAGGCTGGGCCTGCAAGCCGAGGGCATAGGGCTTAGGACCAGGTCTCCGTCGCTGCAGTGCCCATAACTTTTGATCTGAAAGGAGTTACGCGCCGCACAGCATACCGTTGGAAAGCTCTCCGAGAGCTCTACGACGGGGGTAGCAAGCCTGCTCAGTTGCGCATGTTTTCAGAGGCTAAAATCGAACATTTTAATCAATTTCGGGACATTTTTTTTCTTTTGCGTTGTTTTTCTGTCCCGGATCGTACGTCGAGAGCCGCGAAAAGTTCGACAACCTAATTCATCACATTTCTCTTACCGAATCCCATGGCACCTTGGGCAAGACAACTTCGCTTCTCGTAGAGGCTGGGCTCGTAAATCGAGGGCGTGGGGCTTGAGACCAAGTCTCCATCGCTCCAGTGCCCATAACTTTTGATCCGTCGGGAGTTACGCTGCAAATAGCATACCGTTAGAAAGTTCTCCAAGAACTCTACCAAGATGGCAGCAAGCCTGCTCGGCTGCGCCTGTTTTCGATGCCCAAAATTGAACATTTTCATCAGTTTTGGGACACTTTTCTTCTTTTGCGATATTTTTTCGTCTTGGATCGTACGTTGTGAGCAGCGAAAAGGACGACAACCTAATCCATCACATTTCTATTACCGAATCCCTCGGCACCTTGGACAAGATAACTTCGCTTCACATAGAGGCTAGGCCTGCAAACCGAGGGCATGGGGCCTGGGACTAGGTCTCCGTCGCTCCAGTGCCCAAAACTTTTGATCCGTAAGGAGTTACACGACACACAACATACCATTAGAAAGCTCTCCGAGAACTCTACGATAGGGGCAGGAAGCCTACTCGGCTGCACCTATTTTCAGTGCCAAAAATCGAACGTTTTCATCAGTTTCGGGCCACTTTTCTTCATTTGCGCTATTTTTTCATCCCGGATCGTACGTCGTGAGCCGCGAAAAGGACCACAACCTAATCCATCACATTTCTATTACCAAATCCTATGGCACCTTGGACAAGACAACTTCTCTTCATGTAGTGGCTAGGCCCGCAAATCGAGGGCGTGAGGCTTGAGACCAAGTCTCCATTGCTCCGGTGCCCATAACTTTTGATACTAAGGAGTTAAGCGGTGCACAACATACCTTTGGAAAGCTATCCGAGAACTCTATGACGGGGGCAGCAAGTTTGCTTGGCTATGCTTGTTTTAGAGCCCAAAATCGAACGTTTTCATCAGTTTTGGGACACTTTTTTTTTTGCACTGTTTTTTAATCCCGGATGGTACGTTGTGAGCCGCGAATAGGACGATAACCTAATCCATCACATTTCTAGTACCGAATCCCACGGTACCTTGTGCAAGGCAACTTCACCTCACGTAGGGCTGGGCCCGCAAACCGAGGGAGTGGGGCTTGTGACCAAGTATCCGTCGCTTCGGTGCCCATAAATTTTGAACCGTAAAAAGTTACGCGACGCACAGTATACCGTTGGAAAGCTCTCCAAGAGCTCTAAGACGGGGGAAGCAAGCCTGCTCGACTGCGACTACTTTCGGAGCCCAAAATGGAACATTTTCATCAGTTTCGGGATACTTTTCTTCTTTTGTGCTGTTTCTCCATCCTGTGTCGTACGTCGTGAGCCACAAAAAGGACGACAACCTAATCCATCACATTTCTATTACCGAATCCCATGGCACCTTGGGCAAGACAACTTCGTTTCATGTAGAGGCTGGGCCCGCAAACCGAGGGTGTGGGGCTAGGGACCAGGTCTCTTTCGCTCCGGTGCCCATAACTTTTGATCTGTAAGGAGTTACGCAGCGCATAACATACCATTGGAAAGCTCTCCAAGAGCTCTACGACGGGGCAGCAATCTTGCTCGGCTGCAACTATTTTTGGAGCCCAAAATCGTACATTTTCATCAGTTTTGCAACACTTTTATAATTTTGCGCTGTTTTTGGGTCCCGGATCGTACGTCGTGAGCCGCGAAAAGGACGAGAACCTAATCCATCACATTTTTATTACCAAATCCCACGGTACCTTGGGCAAGACAATTTCACTTCACGTAGAGGCTGGGCCTGCAAACCGAGGGCGTGGGGCTTGGGATCAGGTCTGCGTCGCTCCGGTGCCCATAACTTTTGATCCGTAAGGAGTTATGCGTCGCATAGCGTGCCGTTAAGAAGCCCTTTGAGAACTCTACGACGGGGGTAGCAAGCTTGATCAGCTTCCCCTATTTTCGGAGCCCAAAATGGAACATTTTCATCAATTTTGGGACACTTTTCTTCTTTTGTGCTATTTTTCCAACCCGGATCGTACGTCGTGAGCCGCAAAAAGGACGACAACCTAATCCATCACATTTCTATTACCGAATCCCATGGCACCTTGGGCAAGACAACTTCGCTTTACGTAGAGGCTGGGCCCACAAACCGAGGTCATGGGGCTTGGGACCAAGTCTCCGTCGCTCCGGTGCCTATAACTTTTGATATTGAGGAGTTATGCGGCGCACAACATACCTTTGGAAAGCCCTCCAAGAGCTCTACGATGGGGGCACCAAGCTTGCTTGTATATGACTGTTTCAGAGCCTAAAATCGAACGTTTTCATAAGTTTCGGGACATTTTTCTTCTTTTGCGCTGTTTTTTCGTCCCGGATCGTACATCGTGAGCCGCGAATAGGACGACAACCTAATCCATCACATTTCTATTATAGAATCCCAAGGCACCTTGGGCAAGACAATTTCACTTCACGTAGAGGCTGGGCCCGTAAACCGAGGGCGTGGGGCTTGTGACCAGGTATCCGTTGCTCCGATGCCCATAACTTTTGAACCGTAAGGAGTTACGCGACGCACAACATACCGTTGGAAAGCTCTCTGAGGGCTCTACGACGGGGGCAGCAAGCCTGCTCGACTGCAACTATTTTTGGAGACAAAATCAAACGTTTTCATCAGTTTTGGGACACTTTTCTTCTTTTGCACTGTTTTTTTGTCCCGGATCGTACGTCGTGAGCAGCGAAAATGATGATAATCTAATCCATCACATTTCTATTACCGAATCCCACGGCACCTTGGGCAAGACAACTTCGCTTCACGTAGAGGCTGGGCCCGCAAACTAAGGGCGTGGGGCTTGGGACCAAGTCTCCGTCACTCCGGTGCCTATAACTTTTGATACTGAGGAGTTACGTGGTGCAGAACATACCTTTGGAAAGCCCTCCGAGAGCTGTACGACGAGGGCACCAAGTTTGCTTGTATATGCCTGTTTCAGAGCCCAAAATCGAACATTTTCATCAGTTTCGGGACACTTTTCTTCTTTTGCACTGTTTTTCCGTGCCGAATCGTATGTCGTGAGCCGCGAAAAGGACGACAAACTAATCAATCACATTTTTATTACCGAATCCCACGGCACCTTGGGCAAGACAACTTCGCTTCACGTAGAGGTTGGGCCAGCACACCGAGGGTGTGGGGCTTGGGACCACGTCTCCGTCGCTCCGGTGCCCATAACTTTTGATCCGCAAGGAGTTACGCGACGCAAAGCATACCGTTAGAAAGCTCTCCAAGAACTCTACGATGGAGGCAGCCAGCGTGCTAGGCTACGCCTATTTTTGGATACCAAAATCAAACCTTTTCATTAGTTTTGAGACACTTTTATTCATTTGCGTTGTTTTTTCGTCCCGAATCGTACATCTTGAGCCGCGAAAAGGACGACAACCTAATCCAACACATTTTAATTACCGAATCCCATGGTACCTAGGGCAAGACAACTTCGCTTCACCTAGAGGCTGGGCCTGCAAACCGAGGGCGTGGGGCTTGGGACCAGGTCTCCGTCTCTCCAGTGCCCATAACTTTTGATCCCTAAGGAGTTACGCGGCGTACAACATACCGTTAGGAAGCTCTCCAAGAACTCTACGACGAGGGAAGCAAGCCTGCTTGGCTGCGCCTATTTTTTTAGCCCAAAATCGAACGTTTGCATCAGTTTCGGGACACATTTCTTCTTTTGCGCTATTTTTCCTTCACGGATAGGATGTCATGAGCCGTGAATAGGATGACAACCTAATCCATCACATTTCTATTGCCGAATCACACGGCACCTTTGGCAAGACAACTTCCCCTCACATAGAGGTTGGGCTCGCAAACTGAGGGTGTGAGGCCTGGGACCAGGTCTCCGTCGCTCCGGTGCCCATAACTTTTGATTCGTAAGGAGTTATGCGGCGCACAATATACTGTTGGAAAGCCCTCCGAGAGCTCTACGATGGAGGTAGCAAGCCTGCTCGGTTGTGCCTATTTTCGGAGCCCAAAATCGAATGTTTTCATCAGTTTCGGGACACTTTTTTTCTTTTGCGCAGTTTTTCTGTCCTAGACCGTACGTGATGAGCAGCGAAAAGGACGACAACCTAATCCCTCACATTTCTATTACTGAATCCCATTGCACCTTGGGCAAGACAACTTCACTTCACGTAGAGGCTGGGCCCGCAAACCGAGGGTGTGGGGCTTGGGACCAAGGCTCCGTCGCTCCGATGCCCATAACTTTTGATCCGTAAGGAGTTACGTGGCGTACATCATACCGTTAGAAAGCTCTCCGAGAACTCTACTGTAAGGGAAACAAGCATGCTCGGCTGCGCCTATTTTTAGAGCCCAAAATCGAACATTTTCAACAGTTTTGGGACACTTTTATTCTTTTGCGTTATTTTTCCGTCTCGGATCGTACGTCATGAGCCGCGAAAAGGACGACAACCTAATCCCTCACATTTCTATTATCGAATCCCATGGAACCTTGGGCAAGACAACTTCGCTTCATGTAGAGGCTGGGCTCGTAAACCGAGGACGTGGGCCTTGGGACTAGGTCTCTGTCGCTCCAGTGCCCATAACTTTTGATCCGTAAGGAGTCACGTGGCACACAGTGTACCGTTGGAAAGCCCTCCGAGAGCTCTACGACAGAGGTAGCAAGCTTGCTTGGTTGTGCATATTTTCGGAGCCCAAAATCGAACTATTTAATCAGTTTCAGGGCACTTTTCTTTTTTTGCGCTGTTTTTCCGTTCCGGATCGTAAGTCGCGAGCCGCGATAAGGACGACAACCTAATCCATCACATTTCTATTACCGAATCCCTCGGCACCTTGATCAAGACAACTTCGCTTCACATAGAGGCTGGGCCCGCAAACCGAGGGCGTGGGGCTTGGGACCAAGTCTCCGTTGCTCCAGTGCCCATAACTTTTGATCCGTAAGGTATTACGCGGCGCACAGCATTCCGTTTGAAAGCTCTCCGAGAACTCTACGACGACGGCAGCAAGCCTGCTCGGCTGCGCCTATTTTCGGTGCCCAAAATCGAACTTTTTAATCAGTTTCGGGACACTTTTCTTCTTTTGCGCTGTTTTTACGTCCCGGATCGTACGTCGTGAGCCGCGAAAAGGACGACAACCTAATCCATCACATTTTTATTACCGAATCCCATAGCACCTTGGGCAAGACAACTTCGCTTCACGTAGTGGCTGGGCCCGAAAACCGAGGGTGTGGGGCGTGGGACCAGGTCTTCGTCGCTCCGGTGCCCATAACTTTGATCCGTAAGGAGTTACGCGGCGTATAGTATACCGTTGGAAATCCCTACAAGAGTTCCACGACGAAGGTAGCAAGCCTGCTCGGTTGTGCCTATTATCGTAGCCCAAAATCAAATGTTTTCATCAGTTTTGGGACACTTTTCTTCTTTTGCGCTTTTTTTCCGTACCGGATCGTACATCGTGAGCCGCGAAAAGAATGACAACCTAATCCCTCACATTTATATTACCAAATCCCATGGCACCTTGGGCAAGAAAAATTCGCTTCACGTAGAGGATGGGCCCGCAAACCGAGGGTGTGAGGCTTGGGACCAGGTTTACGTCGCTCCGGTGCCCATAACTATTGATCCGTAAGGAGTTACGTGGCGTACAACATACCGTTAGAAAGCTCTCCAAGAACTCTACGGCAAGGATAGCAAGCCTGCTCGGGTGCGCCTTTTTTCAGAGCCCAAAATCGAACGTTTACATCAATTTCGGCATACTTTTCTTCTTTTGTGCTGTTCTTCCATCCCGGATCGTACGTCGTGAGCCGCGAAAAGGACGATAACTTAATCAATCACATTTCTATTACCGAATCCCACGATACCTTGGGCAAGACAACTTAGCATCACATAGTGGCTGGGCCCGCAAACCGATGGCGTGGGGCTTGGGACCAAGTCTCCGTCGCTACGGTGCCCATAACTTTTGATCCATCAGAAGTTAAACGACGCACAACATACCGTTAGAAAGCTCTCTGAGAGCTCTACGAAGAGTGTAACGAGCCAGCTTTGCTGCGCTATTTTCACAGCCCAAAATCGAACGTTTTCATCAATTTCGGGACACTTTTCTTCTTTTTCGCTTTTTTTCGTCCCGGATCGTACGTCGTGAGCAGCGAAAAAGACGACAACCTAATCCCTCATATTTCTATTACCGAATCCCATGGCACCTTGGGCAAGAAAACATTGCTTCATATAGAGGCTGGGCCCGCAAACCGAGGGCGTGGTGCTTGGGACCAGGTCTCTGTCACTCCGATGCCCATAACTTTTGATCCTTAAGGAGTTACTCGGCGCACAGTATACCGTTGGAAAGCCCTCCGAGAGCTCTACAACGGAAGTAGCAAGCCTACTTGTTTGTGCCTATTTTCGGAGCCCAAAATAGAACGTTTTCATCAATTTCGGGACATTTTTCTTCTTTTGCACTGTTTTTCCGTCCCGGATCGTACGTCGCGAGCCGCAAAAAGGACAATAACCAAATCCTTCACATTTCTATTACCGAATCACATGACACCTTGAGCAAGACAACTTCGCTTTACATTGAGGCTGGGCCTGCAAATGGAGGGCGTGGGGGTTGCGACCAGGTCTCCGTCGCTTCGGTGCCCATAACTTTTGATCCGTAAGGGGTTACGCAGCGCACTGCATACCGTTAGAAAGCTCTCTGAGAAGTCTACGACGAGGGCATCAAGCCTGCTCAGCTGCGCCTATTTTCGGTGCCCAAAATGGAACATTTTAATCAATTTTTGGACACTTTTCTTCTTTTGTGTTGTTTTTACGTCCCGGATCGTACGCCGTGAGCCGCGAAAAGGACGACAACCTAATCCATCACATTTTTATTACCGAATCCCATAGTACCTTGGGTAAGATAACTTCGCTTCACGTAGAGGCTGGGTCCGAAAATCGAGGGTGTGGGGCGTGGAACCAGGTCTTCGTCGCTCCGGTGCCTATAACTTTTGATCCGTAAGGAGTCACGCGGCGTACAGTATACCGTTGGAAAGCACTACAAGAGTTCTACGACGAAGGTAGCAAGCCTGCTCAGTTGTGCCTATTTTCGGAGCCCAAAATCGAATATTTTCATCAGTTTTGGGACACTTTTCTTCTTTTGCTCTTTTTTTCCGTACCGGATCGTACGTCGTGAGCCGCGAAAAGGACGACAACCTAATCCCTCACATTTCTATTACCGAATCCCATGGCACCTTGGGCAAAAAAAGTTCGCTTCACGTAGAGGCTGGGCCTACAAACCGAGGGCGTGGGGCTTGGGACCAGGTCTCCGTCGCTCTGGTGCCCATAACTTTTGATCCGTAAGGAGTTACGTGGCGTACAGCATACCGTTAGAAAGCTCTCCGAGAACTCTATGGCAAGGACAACAAGCCTGCTCGGGTGCGCTTGTTTTTAGAGCACAAAATCGAACGTTTTCATCAATTTTGACATACTTTTCTTCTTTTGCTCTGTTTTTCCGTCCCGGATCGTACGCCGTGAGCCGCAAAAAGGACGACAACCTAATCCATCACATTTTTATTACCGAATCACATGATACCTTGGGCAAGACAACTTAGCATAACATAGTGGCTGGGCTCGCAAACCGATGGCGTGAGGCTTGGGACCAGGTTTTCGTCGCTACGGTGCCCATAACTTTTGATCCGTCAGGAGTTACGCGACGCAAAGCATACTGTTGGAAAGCTCTCTGAGAGCTCTACAAAGACCATAACGAGCCTGCTCAGCTGCGCTTGTTTTCACAGCCTAAAATTGAACGTTTTTATCAGTTTCGGGAAACTTTTCTTCTTTTGCGCTGTTTTTTCGTCCCGGATCGTACGTCGTGAGCTGCGAAAAGGACAACAACCTAATCCCTCACATTTCTATTACCGAATCCCATTCCACCTTGGGCAAGAAAACTTCGCTTCACATAGAGGCTGGGCCCATAAACCGAGGGCATCGTGCTTGGGACCAGGTCTCCGTCGCTCTGATGCCCATAACTTTTGATCCTTAAGGAGTTACGCGGCTCACAGTATACCGTTGGAAAGCCCTCCGAGAGCTCTACAACGAAGGTAGCAAGCTTGCTCGGTTGTGCCTATTTTCGGAGCCCAAAATCGAACGTTTTCATCAGTTTCGGGACATTTTTCTGCTTTGCCATGTTTTTCCGTCCCGGATCGTACGTCGCGAGCCGCAAAAAAGATGACAACCAAATCCTTCACATTTCTATTACCGAATCCCACGACACCTTGAGCAAGACACCTTCGCTTCACATAGAGGCTGGGCCTGCAAATCGAGGGCGTGGGGCTTAAGACCAGGTCTCCGTCGCTTCGGTGCCTATAACTTTTGATCCGTAAGGAGTTACACGACACACATCATACCGTTAGAAAGCTCTTCGAGAAATCGACGACGAGGGCAACAATCCTGCTCGACTGTGCTTGTTTTTGGATCCCAGAATTGAAAGTTTTCATCAGTTTTGGGACACTTTTCTACTTCTACGTTATTTTTTCATCCCGCAAACCGAGGGCGTCGGGCTTGGGACCAGGTCTCTGTCGCTCCGGTGCCCATAACTTTTGATCCGTAAGGAGTTACGTGGCATACAACATACTGTTAGAAAGCTCTCCGAGAACTCTACGGCGAGGGTAGCAAGCCTGCTTGGCTACACCTGTTTTCAGAGTCCAAAATCGGACGTTTTCATCAGTTTTGGGACACTTTTCTTCTTCTGCGCTATTTTTCAGTCTCGGATCATACGGCGTGAGCCGCGAAAAGGACGACAACCTAATCCATCACATTTCTATTACCGAATCCCACGGTACCTTGGGCAAGAAAATTTCGTATCACGTAGAGGCTGGGCCCGCAAACCGAGGGCGTGGGGCTTGGGACCAGGTCTCCGTCGCTCCAGTGTTTATAACTTTTGATCCGTTAGGAGTTGCGCGGCGCACAGCATACCGTTGGAAAGCTCTCTGGGAGCTCTACGACGGGGACAACAAGCCTGCTCGTCTGCGCCTATTTTCAGACCCAAAAATCGAACGTTTACATCAGTTTTCGGACATTTTTCTTCTTTTGCGCAATTTTTTCGTCCCGGATTGCATGTCGTGACCCTCGAAAAGGACGACAACCTAATCTATCACATTTCAATTACCGAATCACACGATACCTTGGGCAAGACAACTTAGCATAACATAGTGGCTGGGCCCGCAAACCGATGGCGTGGGGCTTGGACCAGGTCTCCGTCGCTACGGTGCCTATAACTTTTGATCCGTCAGGATTTACGCGACGCAAAGCATACCATTGGAAAGCTCTGTGAGAGCTCTACGAAGAGAGTAACGAGCCTGCTCGGCTCCGCTTTTTTTCACAACCCAAAATGGAACGTTTTCATCAGTTTTGGGAAACTTTTCTTCTTTTGCGCTGTTTTTCCGTCCCGGATCGTACGTCGTAAGCCGCGAATAGGACGGCAACCTAATCCCTCACATTTCTATTACTGAATCCCATTCTACCTTGGGCAAGAAAACTTCGCTTCACATAGAGGCTGGGCCCACAAACCGAGGGCTTGGTGCTTGGGACCAAGTCTCCGTCGCTTTGATGCCCATAACTTTTGATCCTTAAGGAGTTACGCGGCTCATAGTATACCGTTGGAAAGCCCTCCGAGAGCTCTACAACGGAGGTAGCAAGCTTGCTCAGTTGTGCCTATTTTCGGAGCCCAAAATCGAACGTTTTCATCAGTTTCGGGACATTTTTCTGCTTTGCATTGTTTTTTCATCCCGGATCGTACGTCGCGAGCCACGAAAAAGATGACAACCAAATCCTTCACATTTCTATTACCGAATCCCACGGCACCTTGAGCAAGACATCTTCGCTTCACATAGAGGCTGGGCCTGCAAATCGAGGGCGTGGGGCTTGGGACCAGGTCTCCGTCGCTTTGGTGCCCATAACTTTTGATTCGTAAGGGGTTACGCGGCGCATTGCATACCGTTCAAAAGCTCTCCGAAAAATCGAAGACGAGGGCAACAATCCTGCTCGACTGCGCCTATTTTTAGAGCACAAAATCGAACGTTTTCATTAGTTTTAGGACACTATTCTTCTTCTGTGCAATTTTTCCATCCCGCAAACGGAGGGCGTGGGGTTTGGGACTAGGTCACCGTCGCTCCGATGCCCATAACTTTTGATCCGTAAAGCATTACGTGGTGTACAACATACCGTTAGAAAGCTCTCCGAGAACTCTATGGCGAAGGAAGCAAGCCTACTTGGCTACACCTGTTTTCAGAGTCCAAAATCGGACGTTTTCATAAATTTTGGGACACTTTTCTTATTTTGCGCTATTTTTCGGTCCCGGATCGTACGGCGTGAGTCGCGAAAAGGACGACAACCTAATCCATCACATTTCTATTACCGAATGCCATGGCACCTTGGGCAAGACAACTTCGTATCACGTAGAGGCTGGGCCCGCAAACCGAGGGTGTAGGGCTTGGGACCAGGTCTCCGTCGCTCCAGTGCCTATAACTTTTGATCCGTTAGGAGTTGCGCGGCGCACAGCATACCGTTGGAAAGCTTTCTAGGAGCTCTACGAGGGGCACAACAAGCCTGCTCGTCTGTGCCTATTTTTAGAGCCAAAAATCGAACGTTTACATCAGTTTTGGGACACTTTTCTACTTTTGCGCTGTTTTTTCATCCCGGATTGCATGTCGTGACCCTCGAAAAGGACGACAACCTAATCCCTCACATTTCTATTACCGAATCCCATGGTACCTTGGGCAAGACAACTTCGCTTCAAGTAGAGGCTGGGCCCACAAACTGAGGGCGTGGGGCTTGGGACCAGGTCTCCGTCGCTCCGGTGCCCATAACTTTTGATCCGCAAGGAGTTACGCGGCACACAGTATACCGTTGGAAAGCCCTCCAAGAGCTCTACGACAGAGTTAGCAAGCCTGCTCGGTTGTGCCTATTTTCGGAGCCTAAAATAGAACGTTTTCATAAATTTCGGGACACTTTTTTTCTTTTGCGCTGTTTTTCCGTCCCGGATCGTACGTCGCGATCCGTGAAAAGGACGACAACCTAATCCATTACATTTATATTACCAAATCCCTCGTCACCTTGGGTAAGACAACTTCGCTTCACATAGATGCTAGGCCCGCAAACCGAGGGTGTGGGGCTTGGGACTAGGTCTCCGTCGCTCCAGTGCCCATAACTTTTGATCCGTAAGGAGTTACGTAGCGCACAACAAACCGTTAGAAAGCTATCCGAGAACTCTACGACGAGGGCAGCAAGCCTGCTTAGCTGCGCCTATTTTCGGTGCCCAAAATCGAACATTTTCATCAGTTTCGAGACACTTTTCTTCTTTTGCGCTTTTTCGTCCCGCATAGTATGTCGTGAGCCGCGAAAAGGACGACAACCTAATCCATCACATTTCTATTACCGAATCCTATAGCACCTTGGGCAAGACAACTTCGCTTCACGTAGAGGTTGGGCCTGCAAACCGAGGGCGTGGGGCTTGGGACGAGGTTTCAATCACTCCGGTGCCCATAACTTTTGATCATTAAGGAGTTACGTGGCTTACATCATACTTTTAGAAAGCTCTCTGAGAACTCTACAGCAAGGGCGGCAAGCCTTCTTGGCTGCGCATGTTTTTAGAGCCCAAAATCGAATGTTTTCTTCAGTTTCGGGACACTTTTTTTCTTTTGCGGTGTTTTTTCGTCCTGGATCATACATCGTGAGCCACAAAAAGGACAACAACCTAATCCATCACATTTCTATTGTCGAATCCCACGACACCTTGGGCAAGACAACTTCGCATCACATAGAGGTTGGGCCCGCAAACCGAGGGCATGGGACTTGGGACCAGGTCTCCGTCGCTCTGGTGCCTATAACTTTTGATCCGTAAGGATTTACACGGTGCACAGCATACCATTGGAAAGCTCTCCGAGAGCTATATGACGGAGACAGCAAGCTTGCTCGACTGCACCTGTTTTAGAAGCCCAAAATCGAACGTTTTCATCAGTTTCGGTACACTTTTCTTCTTTTTCTCTGTTTTTCAGTCCCGGATCGTATGTCGTGAGCCGCGAAAAGGATGACAACTTAATCCATCACATTTCTATTACCGAATCGTATGGCACCTTGGGGAAGACAACTTCGCTTCACGTAGAGGCTGGGCCCACAAACCGAGGGCGCAAGGCTTGGGACCAGGTCTCCGTCGCTCCGGTGCCCATAACTTTTGATCCGTATGGAGTTACACGGCGCACAGCATACCGTTAGAAAGCTCTCTGAGAAATCGACGGCGAGGTCAACAATCCAGCTCAACTACGCTATTTTCGAATCCCAAAATTGAACATTTTCATCAGTTTCGGGACACTTTTCTTCTTCTGCGCTGTTTTTCCATCCCGCAAACCGAGGACGTCAGGCTTGGGAAAAGGTCTCTGTCGCTCGGTGACCATAACTTTTGATCCGTAAGGAGTTATGTTGCGTACAACATACCGTTAGAAACCTCTCCGAGAACTCTACGGCGAGGGCAGCAAGCCTGTTCGGCTACACCTATTTTTAGAGCCCAAAATCGGACGTTTTCATCAGTTTCGGGACATTTTTCTTCTTTTGCGCTATTTTTTCTTCCCGGATCGTACGTCGTGAGCCCCGAAAAGGAAGGCAACCTGATCCATCACATTTCTATTACCGAATCCCACGGCACCTTGGGCAAGACAACTTCGTATCACAAAGAAGCTGGGCCCGCAAACCGAGGGCGTGGGGCTTGGGACCAGGTCTCCGTCGCTTCGGTGCCCATAACTTTTGATCCGTAAGGAGTTATGCGGCGTACAACATACCGTTGGAAGGCTCTCTAAGATCTCTACGACGGGCACAACAAGCCTGCTCGGCTACGCTTGTTTTCAGAGCCCAAAATCTAACCTTTTCATCAGTTTCGGGACAATTTTCTTCTTTTGCGTTATTTTTTCATCCCGGATGGCACTTCGTGAGCCGCGAAAAGGACAAAAACCTAATCCCTCACATTTCTATTACCGAATCCCGTGGCGCCTTGGGCAAGACAACTTCGCTTCAAGTAGAGGCTGGGCCCACAAACCGTGGGCGTGGGGCTAGGGACCAGGTCTCCGTCGCTCCGGTGCCCATAACTTTTCATCCGTAAGGAGTTACGCGGCGTACAGTATACCGTTAGAAAGCCCTCCGAGAGGTCTACGACAGTGGTAGAAAGCCTGCATGGTTGTGCCTATTTTCGTAGCCCAAAATAGAACGTTTTCATTAATTTCGGGATACTTTTCTTCTTTTGCGTAGTTTTTTCGTTCCGGATCGTACGTCACGAGCTGCGAAAAGGGCAAAAACCTAATCCATCACATTTCTATTACCAAATCCCTCGACACCTTGGGCAAGACAACTTTGCTTCACATAGAGGCTGGGCCCGCAAACCCAGGGCGTGGGGCTTGGGACTAGGTCTCCGTCCCTCCAGTGCCCATAACTTTTGATCCGTAAGGAGTTACGCAGCGCACATCATACCGTTAGAAAGCTCTCCGAGAACTCTTCGACGAGGGCAGCAAGCCTGCTCGACTGCGCCTATTTTCGGTGCCCAAAATCAAAAATTTTTGTCAGTTTCGAGACACTTTTCTTCTTTTACGCTGTCTTTCTGTCCCGCATCGTACGTCGTGAGCCGCGAAAAGGACGACAACCTAATCCATCACATTTCTATTACCAAACCCCATAGCACCTTGGGCAAGACAACTTCGCTTCATGTAGATGCTAGGCCTGCAAACCGAGGCTGTGGGGCTTGGGACCAGGTCTCTGTCGCTCTGGTGCCCATAACTTTTGATCCGTAGGGAGTTATGCGGCACACAATATACTGTTGAAAAGCCATCCGAGAGCTCTACAATGGAGGTAGCAAGCCTGATCGGTTGTGCTTATTTACAGAGCCCAAAATAGAATGTTTTCATCAGTTTTGGGACACTTTTCTTATTTTCCACTATTTTTCCGTCCCGGATCATACATCGTGAGCCGCGAAAAGGACGACAACCTAATCCCTCACATTTCTATTACCGAATCCGATGGCACCTTGGGCAAGACAACTTCGCTTCATGTAGAGGCTGGGCCAGCAAACCGAGGGCGTGGGGCTTGGGACCAGGTCTCCGTCGCTCCGGTGCCTATAACTTTTGATCTGTAAGGAGTTACATTGCGTAAAGCATACCGTTAGAAAGCTCTCCGAGAACTCTACGGCAAGGGCTGCAAGCCTGCTATGCTGTGCTTGTTTTCAGAGCCCAAAATCGAACGTTTTCATCAGTTTCAATTCACTTTTTTTCTTTTGCGCTGTATTTCCGTCCTGGATTTTACGTCGTGAGCCACGAAAAGTACGACAACCTAATCCATCACATTTCTATTACCGAATCCCACGGCACCTTGGGCAAGACAACTTCGCATCACATAGAGGCTGGGCCCGCAAATCGAGGGCGTGGGGCATGGGACCAGGTCTCCGTCACTCTGGTGCCATAACTTTTGATCCGTAACGAGTTACGTTGCGTAAAGCATGCCGTTAGAAAGCTCTCCGAGAACTCTACGGCAAGGGCTGCAAGCCTGCTATGCTGCGCCTATTTTCAGAGCCCAAAATCGAACGTTTTCATCAGTTTCACTACATTTTTTTTCTTTTGCGCTGTATTTCCGTCCTGGATCGTACGTCGTGAGTCGCAAAAAGTACGACAACCTAATCCATCACATTTCTATTACCGAATCCCATAGCACCTTTGGCAAGACAACTTCGCTTCACGCAGAGGCTAGACCCGCAAACCGAGGGTGTGGGGCTTGGGACCTGGTCTCCGTCGCTCCGGTGCCCATAACTTTTGATCTGTAAGGAGTTACGCAGCGCACAGTATACCGTTGAAAAGTCCTCTGAGATCTATACAACGAAGGTAGCAAGCCTGCTTGATTGTGCCTATTTTTGGAGCACAAAATCGAATATTTTCATCAGTTTTGGGACACTTTTCTTCTTTTGCGCTGTTTTTCCGTCCTGGATCGTATGTCCTGAGCCGCGAAAAGGACGACAACTTAATCCCTCACATTTCTATTATTGAATCCCATGGCACCTTGGGCAAGACATCTTCGCTTCACGTAGAGGCTAGGCCCGCAAACCGAGGGTGTGGGGCTTGGGTATAGGTCTCCATCGCTCCGGTGCCCATCACTTTTGATCCGTAAGGAGTTACGTGGCGTACAACATACCGTTAGAAAGCTCTCCGAGAACTGTACGGCAAAGGCAGTATACCTGCTCGGCTGTGCCTATTTTCTGAGCCAAAATCGAACGTTTTCATTTGTTTCGGGACACATTTTTTCTTTTGCGCTGTTTTTCCATCCTGGATCGTACGTCGTTTGCCGCGAAAAGTACGACAACGTAATCCATCACATTTCTATTACCAAATCCCATGGCACCTTGGGCAAGACAACTTCGCATCACATAGAGGCTGGGCTCGCAAGCCTAGGGCGTGGGGCTTGGGACAAGGTCTCTGTCGCTCCAGTGCCCATAACTATTGATTCGTAAGAAGTTACGCGGCACACAGCATACCGTTAGAAAGCTCTCCGAGTGCTATACGATTGAGATAGCAAGCCTACTCGGCTACGTCTATTTTTGGGGCCCAAAATCGAACGTTTTCATCCATTTCGGGATACATTTCTTCTTTTGTGCTGTTTTTCCGTCCCGAATCGTACGTCGTGAGCCGCGAAAAGGACGACAACCTAATCCATCACATTTCTATTACCAAATCCCACGGCACCTTGGGCAAGACAACTTCACTTCACAAAGAGGCTGGGCCTGCAAACTGAGGGCGTGGGGCTTGAGACCAAGTCTCCGTCGCTTCGGTGCCCATAACTTTTGATCCGTAAGGAGTTACGCGACGCACAGCATACTGTTAGAAAGCTCTCCGAGAAATAAACGACGAGGGCAACAATCCTGCTCGACTGCGCCTATTTTTGGGGCAAAAAATCGAACGTTTTCATCAGTTTTGGGATACTTTTCTTCTTTTACGCTGTTTTTCTGTCCCGGATCGTACGTCGCGAGCCGCAAAAAGGACAACAACCTAATCCCTCACATTTCTATTACTGAATCCCATAGCACCTTGGGCAAGACAACTTCGCTTCACGTAGAGGCTGGGCCCGCAAACCGAGGGTGTGGGTCTTGGGACAAGGTCTCCGTCGCTCCGGTGCCCATAACTTTTGATCCGTAAGGAGTTACATGGCGTACAATGTACCGTTAGAAAGCTCTTCGAGAACTCTACTACAAGGGCAGCAGGCCTAATCGGCTGCGCCTATTTTTCGAGCCCTAAATCGAACGTTTTCATTAGTTTTGGGACACTCTTTTTCTTTTGCGCTGTTTTTCCATCCTGGATCGTACGTCGTGAGCCGCAAAAAGGACGACAACCTAATCCATCACATTTATATTACCGAATCCCATGCCAACTTGGCCAAGAAAACTTCGCTTCACGGAGAGGCTGGGCCTGCAAACCGAGGGCGTGGGGCTTGGGACCAAGTCTCCGTCGCTCCGGTGCCCATAACTTTTGATCCGTAAGGAGTTACGTGGCGTACAGTATACCGTTGGAAAGCCCTCCGAGAGCTCTACGACGAAGGTAGCAAGCCTGCACGATTGTGCCTATTTTCGGAGCCCAAAATCGAACATTTTCATCAGTTTTGGGACTTTTTTCTTCTTTTGAGCTGTTTTTCCATCCCGGACAGTACGTCGCGAGCTATGAAAAGGACAACAACCTAATCCATCATATTTCTATTACCGAATCCCACGGCACCTTGGGCAAGACAACTTCACTTCAAATAGAGGCTGGGCCTGCAAACCGAGGGCGTGGTTCTTGAGACCAGGTTTCCGTCGCTTCGGTGCCCATAACTTTTGATCCGTAAGGAGTTACGCGGCGCACAACATACCGTTAGAAAGCTCTCTGAGAAATCAACGACAAGGGCAACAATCCTGCTCAACTGTGCCAATTTTCGAAGCCGAAAATCAAAAGTTTTCATGAGTTTCGGGACACTTTTCTACTTCTGCGCTATTTTTCCGTCTCGGATCATACGTCGTGAGCCGCTAAAAGGATGACAACCTAATCCATCACATTTCTATTGCCGAATCCCCTGGAACCTTGGGCAGACAACTTCGCTTCACGTAGGGGCTGGGCCTGCAAACCGAGGGCGTGGGGCTTGGGACCTTGTCTCCGTCGCTTTGGTGCCCAGAACTTTTGATCCATATGGAGTTACGCGGTGCACAGCATACTGTTGAAAAGCTCTTCGAGAGCTCTATGACGGAGGCCGCAAGCCTACTCAGCTGCGCCTATTTTTGGAGAACAAAATTGAACGTTTCCATCAGTTTTGGGACAATTTTGTTCTTTTGCGTCATTTTTTCGTCACAGATCGTACGTCGTGAGTCGCGAAAAGGACGACAACCTCATCCATCACATTTCTATTACCGAATCCCATGGTACCTTGGACAAGACAACTTCACTTCACGTAGAGGATGGGCCCGCAAATCGAGGGCGTGGGGCTTGGGACCAGGTCTCCGTCGCTCCGGTGCCCATAACTTTTGGTACTAAGGAGTTACGCGGCGCACAGTATACTTCTGGAAAGCTCTCCGAGAGCTCTACGACAGGGGAAGCAAGCTTGCTCGGCTATGCCTGTTTTCAGAGCCCAAAATCGAACGTTTTCATCAATTTCGTGACACTTTTCTTCTTTTGAGCTGTTGTTTCATCACGGATCGAACGTCGTGAGCCGCGAAAAGGACGACAACCTAATCAATCACATTTCTATTACCGAATCCCACGGTACCTTGGGCAAGACAACTTCACTTCACGTAGAGGCTGGGCCTGCAAACCGAGAGCGTGGGGCTTGGGACCAGGTCTCCGTCGCTCTAGTGCCCATAACTTTTGATACTAAGGTGTTACGCGGCGCACAGCATACCTTTGGAAAGCTCTCCGAGAGCTCTACGTGGGGGCAGCAAGCTTGCTCGGCTACGCCTATTTTCAGTGCCCAAAATTGAACGTTTTCATCAGTTTTAGGACACTTTTCTTCTTTTGCATTGTTTTTTCATTCCGGATCGTATGTCGTGAGCCTTGAAAAGGACGACAACCTAATCCATCACATTTCTATTACCGAATCCCACGGCACCTTGGGCAAGACAACTTCACTTCACGTAGAGGTTGGGTCCGCAAACCGAGGGTGTGGTGCTTGTGACCAGGTATCCGTTGCTCCGGTACCCATAACTTTTGAACCGTAAAGAGTTACGCAGCGCACAACATACCGTTGGAAAGCTCTCTGAGAGCTCTACAATGGGCACAACAAGCTTGTTCGGCAACACCTGTTTTCAAAGCCCAAAATCAAACGTTTTCATCAGTTTCGGGACACTTTTCTTCTTTTGTGCTATTTTTCTACCCGGATCGTACGTCGTGAGCCGCAAAAAAGATGACAACCTAATCGATCACATTTCTATTATCAAATCTCACGGCACCTTCGACAAGACAACTTCGCTTCACGTAGAGTCTGGGCTCGCAAACCGAGGGCATGGGGCTAGGGATCAGGTCTCCGTCGCTCCGGTGCCCATAACTTTTGATCTGTAAGGAGTTACGCGGCGCACAGCATACAGTTAAAAAGCACTCTGAGAACTCGACGACGGGGGCAGTAAGCCTGCTCGGCTGCACCTATTTTCGGAGCCCAAAATCGAATGTTTTCATCAATTTTGAACACTTTTCTTCTTTTGCGCTGTTTTTCCCTCCCTGATCGTACGCCGTGAGCCGCGAAAAGGATGACAACCAAATCCATCACATTTCTATTATCGAATCCCACGGCACCTTGGGCAAGACAACTTCGCTTCACTTAGAGGCTGGGCCTGCAAACCGAGGGCGTAGGGCTCGGGACCACATCTCCATCGCTCCGGTGCCCATAATTTTTGATCCTTAAGGAGTTACGCGGTGCACAACATACCGTTAGAAAGCTCTCCGAGAACTCAACGACGGGGGCATCATGGCTGCTTGGCTGTGCCTATTTTCGAAGCCCAAAATCAAACATTTTCATTAGTTTCTGGACACTTTTCTTCTTTTGTGTTGTTTTTCCGTCCCGGATTGTACGTCGTGAGCCTTGAAAAGGACGAGAACCTAATCCATCACATTTTTATTACTGAATCCAATGGTACTTTGGGCAAGACACCTTCGCTTCATGTTGATGCTGGGCCTGCAAACTGAGGGGATGGGGCTTGGGACTAGGTCTCCGTCGCTCCGGTGCCCATAACTTTTGACTCGTAAGGAGTTACGCGGTGCACAGCATACCGTTGGAAAGCTTTCCAAGAGCTCTACGACGGAGGCAGCAAGCTTGTATGGCTGCGCCTATTTTTGGATCCCAAAATCAAACATTTTCATCAATTTTGGGACACTTTTCTTCTTTTGCGCTGTTTTTCCATCCCAGATAGTACGTCGTGAGTCGCGAAAAGTACGACAACCTAATCCAACACATTTCTATTACCGAATCCCACGGCACCTTGGGCAAGACAACTTCGCTTCACGTAGAGGCTGGGCTCGCAAACCGAGGGCGTAGGGCTTAGGACCAGGTCTCCGTCGCTCCGGTGCCCATAACTTTTGATCCGTAAAGAGTTACGCGGCGCACAACATACTGTTAGAAAGCTCTACGAGAGCTCTATGAAGGGGGCAGCAAGCTTGCTTTGCTGCAACTATTTTTGGAGCCCAAAATATAACATTTTCATCAGTTTCAGGACACTTTTCTTCTTTTGCGTTATTTTTCTATCCCAAATCGTACGTCGTGAGCAGCGAAAAGGACGAGAACCTAATCCATCACATTTCTATTTCCGAATCCCACGACACCTTGGGCAAGACAACTTCGCTTAACGTAGAGGCTGGGCCCACAAACCGAGGGCGTGGGGCTTGGGACAAGGTCTCCGTCGCTCCGGTGCCTATAACTTTTGATCCGTAAGGCATTACGCGGTGCACAACATACCGTTAGAAAGCTCTCCAAGAACTCTACGACGGGGGCAGCAAGCCAGCCATGCTGCGCCTGCATTCGTAGCCTAAAATCAAACGTTTTCATCAGGTTCGGGACATTTTTCTTCTTTTGCGCTATTTTTCTGTCCCGGATCGCGCTTCGTGAGCGGAAAAAAAGGACGACAACCTATTTCATCACATTTCTATTACCAAATCCCGTGGCACCTTGGGCAAGACAACTTCGCTTAACGTAGAGGCTGGGCCCGCAAACCGAGGGCGTGGGGCTTAGGACCAAGTCTCTGTTGATACGGTGCGCATAACTTTTGATCTGTAAAGAGTTAAGCGGCAAGCTCTCCGAGAGCTCTTTGACGGGGGCAGGAAGCATGCTTGGCTGCAACTGTTTTTGAAGCCCAAAATCGAATGTTTTCATTAAAATCGGGACATTTTTCTTCTTTTGCGCAGTTTTTCCATCCCGGATTGTATGTCGTGAGCCGCGAAAAGGATGACAACCTAATCCATCTCATTTCTATTACCGAATCCCACGGCACCTTGGGCATGACAACTTCACTTCACGTAGAGGCTGGACCTGCATACCGAGGGGGTGGGGCTTGGGACCAGGTCTCCGTCGCTCCGGTGCCCATAACTTTTGATCCGTAAGGAGTTACGCGGCGCACAGGATACCTTTAGAAAGCTCTCCGAGAACTCTGCGACGGGGGTAACAAGACTACTTGGCTGCGCCTATTTTCGGAGCCCAAAATCGAATGTTTTCATTACTTTCGGGACACTTTTCTCATTTTGCGCTGTTTTTCTGTCCCGCATTGCACGTCGTGAGCCGCAACAAGGACGACAACCTATTCCCTCACATTTCTATTACCGAATCCAATGGCACCTTGGGCAAGACAACTTCGCTTCACATAGTTGCTGGGCCCGCAAATTGAGGGCGTAGGGCTTAGGACCAGGTCTCCGTCGATCCGGTGCCCATAACTTTTGATCTATAAAGAGTTACGCGGCGCAAAACATACTGTTGGAAAGCTCTCCGAGAGCTCTATGACAGTGGCAATAAGCCTGCTAGGCTGCAACTTTTTTTGGAGCCCAAAATCAAACGTTTTCATATGTTTCCGGACACTTTTCTTCTTTTGTTCTATTTTTCCATCCTGGATTGTACATCGTGAACTGCGAAAAGGACGATAACCTAATCCATCACATTTCTATTTTCGAATCCCACGGTACCCTGGGCAAGAAAACTTCGCTTTACGTTGAGGCTGGGCTAGCAAACCAAGGGCATGGGGCTTGGGACCATGTCTCCGTCGCTCCGGTGCCCATAACTTTTGATCCATAAGGAGTTATGTGGCGCATAACATACCGTTAGAAAGCTCTCTGAGAACATTACGATAGGGGCATCAAGGCTACTCGGTTGAGCCAGTTTTCGGAGCCCAAAATAGAACGTATTCATTAGTTTCGAGACACTTTTCTTCTTTTGCGGTGTTTTTCATCCCGGATCGTACGTCGTGAGTCGCGAAAAGGATGACAACCTAATCCATCACATTTCTATTACCGAATGCCATGGCACCTTGGGCAAGACAACTTCGCTTCACGTAAAGGCTGGGCTCGCAAACCGAGGGCGCAGGGCTTGAGACCAAGTGTCTGTCGCTCCGGTGCCCATAACTTTTGATCCGTAAGAAGTTACGCGGCGCATAGCATACCGTTAGATAGCTCTCTGAGAACTCTACGACGGGGGCAACAAGCCTGTTTAGCTGCGCCTATTGTTGGAGCCCAAAATCGAACGTTTTCATCAGTTTCAGGACACTTTTATTCTTTTGCGCTATTTTTTCGTCTCGGATCGCACGTCGTGAGCCGCGAAAAGGACGACAGCCTTATCCATCACATTACTATTACCGAATCCTATGACACCTTGGGCAAGACAACTTTGCTTCACGTACAGGCTGGGCCCGCAAACCTAGGGCGTAGGGCTTAGGACTAGGTGTCCGTCGCTCCGGTGCCCATAACTTTTGATCCTTAAGGGATTACGTGGCGCACAGCATACCGTTGGAAAGCTTTTCGAGAGCTCTATGACGGGGGCAACAAGCCTACTAGGCTTAAACTATTTTTGGAGCCAAAAATCGAATGTTTTCATTAGTTTTGGGATACTTTTCTTCTTTTGCGCTATTTTTGGGTCCTGGATCGTACGTCGTGAGCCACGAAAAGGACGACAATCTAATCCATCACATTTCTATTACCGAAGCCCATGGTAACTTGGGCAAGAAACTTCGTTTCACGTAAAGGATGGGCCTGCAAACCGAGGGCGTGGCGCTTGGGACCAAGTCTCTGTTGCTCCGGTGCCCATAACTTTTGATCCGCTAGGAGTTACGCGGCGCACAGCATACCATTAGAAAGCTCTTCGAGAACTCTACGATGGGGGCAGAAAGCCTAATCGGATGCACCTATTTTTGGACCCCAAAATCGAACGTTTTCATTAGTTTCGTGACACTTTTCTTCTTTTGCGCTATTTTTTCATCCCGAATCGCACGTCGTGAGTTGCAAAAAGGAAGACAACCTAATCCATCACATTTCTACTACCGAATACCATGGCACCTTGGGCAAGGTAACTTCGCTTCACGTAGAGGCTGGCCCAGCAAACCAAGGGCATGGGGCTTTGGACCAGGTCTCCGTCGCTCTGGTGCCCATAAATTTTGATCCGTAAAGAGTTAAGCGACGCACAACATACCGTTGGAAAGCTCTCCGAGAGCTCTACGACGGGGGCAGCAAGTTTGGTCGGATACAACTGTTTTTGGAGACCAAAATTTAACATTTTCAATAGTTTCGGGACACTTTTCTTCTTTTGCGCTGTTTTTCCATCCCTGATCGTACATCGTGAGTCACAAAAAGGATGACAACCTAATCCATCACATTTCTATTACTGAATCCCATGGCACCTTGGGCAAGACAACTTCGCTTCACGCAGAGAATGAGCCCGCAAACCGAGGGCGTGGGGCTCAGGACCAGGTCTTAGGTCTCCTTCGCTCCGGTGCCCATAACTTTTGATCCGTAAGGAGTTACGCGGTGCACAGTATACTATTAGAAAGCTCTCCGACAACTCTACGACGGAGGCAGCAAGCCTGCTCAGCTGTGCCTGTTTTTGGTCCCCAAAATCGAACATTTTCATTAGTTTCGGGACACTTTTCTACTTTTACGCTGTTTTTCCGTCCTGGATCGTTCGTCGTGAGCCGCGAAAAGGACGACAACCTCATCCATCACATTTCTATTACCGAAGCCCACGGTACCTTGTACAAGACAACTTCACTTCACGTAGAGGATGGGCCCGCAAATCTAGGGCGTGGGGCTTGGGACCAGGTCTCCGTCGCTCCGGTGCCCATAACTTTTGATACTAAGGAGTTACGCGGCGCACAGTATACCTCTGGAAAGCTCTCCGAGAGCTCTACGACAGGGGCAGCAAGCTTGCTCGGCTATGCCTGTTTTCAAAGCCCAAAATCGAACGTTTCATCAATTTCGTGACACTTTTCTTCTTTTGAGCTGTTGTTTCATCACGGATCGAACGTCGTGAGCCGCGAAAAGGACGACAACCTCATCCATCACATTTCTATTACCGAATCCCACGGTACCTTGGGCAAGACAACTTCACTTCACGTAGAGGCTGGGCCTGCAAACCGAGAGCGTGGGGCTTAGGACCAGGTCTCCGTCGCTCTAGTGCCCATAACTTTTGATTCTAAGGTGTTACGCGTCGCACAGCTTACCTTTGGAAAGCTCTCCGAGAGCTCTACGTTGGGCGCAGCAAGCTTGCTCGGCTACGCCTATTTTCAGTGCCCAAAATTGAACGTTTTCATCAGTTTTAAGACACTTTTCTTCTTTTGCATTTTTTTTTCATTCTGGATCGTACGTCGTGAGCCTTGAAAAGGACGACAACCTAATCCATCACATTTCTATTACTGAATCCCACGGCACCTTAGGCAAGACAACTTCACTTCACATAGATGTTGGGTCCGCAAACCGAGGGTGTGGGCTTGTGACCAGGTATCCGTCGCTCCGGTACCCATAACTTTTGAACCGTAAAGAGTTACGGGGCTCACAACATACCGTTGGAAAACTCTCTGAGAGCTCTACGATGGGCACAACAAGTTTGTTCGGCAACCGCTGTTTTCAAAGCCCAAAGTCGAACGTTTTCATCAGTTTCGGGACACTTTTCTTCTTTTGTGCTGTTTTTCTACCCGGATCGTACGTCGTGAGCCGGAAAAAAGACCACAACCTAATCCATCACATTTCTATTACCGAATCCCACGGCACCTTCGGCAAGACAACTTCGTTTCACGTAGAGTCTGGGCTCGCAAACCGAGGGCATGGGGCTAGGGATCAGGTCTCCGTCGCTCCGGTGCCCATAACTTTTGATCTATAAGGAGTTACGCGGCGCACAGCATACAGTTAAAAAGCACTCTGAGAACTCAACGACGGGGGCAGCAAGCCTGCTCGGCTGCACCTATTTTCGGAGCCCAAAATCGAATGTTTTCATCAATTTTGAACACTTTTCTTCTTTTGCGCTGTTTTTCCCTCCCTGATCGTACGCCGTGAGCCGCGAAAAGGATGACAACCAAATCCATCACATTTCTATTATCGAATCCCACGGCACCTTGGGCAAGACAACTTCGCTTCACTTAGAGGCTGGGCCTGCAAACCGAGGGCGTGGGGCTCGAGACCACATCTCCATCGCTCCGGTGCCCATAATTTTTGATCCTTAAGGAGTTACGCGGTGCACAACATACCGTTAGAAAGCTCTCCGAGAACTCAACGACGGGGGCATCATGGCTGCTTGGCTGTGCCTATTTTCGAAGCCCAAAATCAAACATTTTCATTAGTTTTTGGACACTTTTCTTCTTTTGTGCTGTTTTTCTGTCCCGGATCGTACGTCGTGAGCCTTGAAAAGGACGAGAACCTAATCCATCACATTTTTATTACTAAATCCGATGGTACCTTGGGCAAGACACCTTCGCTTCATGTTGAGGCTGGGCCTGCAAACTGAGGGGGTGGGGCTTGGGACTAGGTCTCCGTCGCTCCGGTGCCCATAACTTTTGACTCGTAAGGAGTTATGCGGTGCACAGCATACCGTTGGAAAGCTTTCCAAGAGCTCTACGACGGAGGCAGCAAGCTTGTACGGCTGCGCCTATTTTTGTATCCCAAAATCAAACATTTTCATCAATTTTGGGACATTTTTCTTCTTTAGCGCTGTTTTTCCGTCCCAGATCGTACGTCGTGAGTCGCAAAAAGTACGACAACCTAATCCAACACATTTCTATTATCGAATCCCACGGCACCTTGGGCAAGACAACTTCGCTTCACATAGAGGTTGGGCTCACAAACCGAGGGCGTAGGCCTTAGGACCAGGTCTCCGTCGCTCCGGTGCCCATAACTTTTGATCCGTAAAGAGTTACGCAGCGCACAACATACTGTTAGAAAGCTCTACGAGAGCTCTATGAAGGGGGCAGCAAGCTTGCTTTGCTGCAACTATTTTTGGAGCCCAAAATATAACATTTTCATCAGTTTCGGGACACTTTTCTTCTTTTGCGTTATTTTTCTATCCCAAATCGTACGTCGTGAGCAGCGAAAAGGACGACAACCTAATCCATCACATTTCTATTTTCGAATCCCATTGCCCGAAAACAACTTCGCTTAACGTAGAGGCTGGGCCCGAAAACCGAGGGTGTGGGGCTTGGGACAATGTCTCCGTCGCTCCGGTGCCCATAACTTTTGATCCGTAAGGCATTACGTGGCGCACAACATACCGTTAGAAAGCTCTCCAAGAACTCTACGATGGGGACAGTAAGCCTGCTCCGCTCTGCCTGCATTCGTAGCCCAAAATCAAACGTTTTCATCAGTTTCGGGACACATTTCTTCTTTTGCGCTGTTTTTCTGTCCTGGATCGCACTTCATGAGCGGCGAAAAGGACGACAACCTATTCCATCACATTTCTATTACAAAATCCGGTGGCAGCTTGGGCAAGACAACTTCGTTTAACGTAGAGGCTGGGCCCATAAATCGAGGGCGTGGGGTTTAGGACCAAGTCTCCGTTGATACGGTGCGCATAACTTTTGATCTGTATAGAGTTAAGCTGTAAGCTCTCCGAGAGCTCTTTGACTGGGGCATGAAGCAGGCTTGGCTGCAACTGTTTTTGAAGCCCAAAATCGAATGTTTTCATTAAAATGGGGACACTTTTCTTCTTTTGCGCAGTTTTTCCATCCCGGATTGTATGTCGTGAGCCACGAAAAGGATGACAACCTAATCCATCTCATTTCTATTACCGAATCCCACGGCACCTTGGGCAAGACAACTTCACTTCACGTAGAGGCTGGACCTGCAAACCGAGGGGGTGGGGCTTGGGACCAGGTCTCCGTCGCTCCGGTGCCCATAACTTTTGATCCGTAAGGAGTTACGCGGCGCACAGTATACCTTTAGAAAGCTCTCCGAGAACTCTACGACGGGGGTAACAAGACTGCTTGGCTGCGCCTGTTTTCGGAGCCCAAAATAGAATGTTTTCATTACTTTCGGGACACTTTTCTCCTTTTGCGCTGTTTTTCTATCCCGGATTGCACGTCGTGAGCCGCAACAAGGACGACAACCTATTCCATAACATTTCTATTACCGAATCCAATGGCACCTTGGGCAAGACAACTTCGCTTCACATAGTGGCTGGGCCCGCAAACTGAGGGCGTGGGGCTTAGAACTAGGTCTCCGTCGCTCCAGTGCCCATAACTTTTGATCTATAAAGAGTTACGCGGCGTAAAACATACTGTTGGAAAGCTCTCCGAGAGCTCTATGACAGTGGCAATAAGCCTGCTCGGCTGCAACTTTTTTTGGAGCCCAAAATCAAACGTTTTCATATGTTTCGGGACACTTTTCTTCTTTTGCTCTATTTTTCTATCCTGGATCGTACATCGTGAGCCGCGAAAAGGATAACAACCTAATCCATCACATTTCTATTTTCGAATCCCACGGCACCTTGGGCAAGAAGACTTCGCTTCATGTAGAGGCTGGGCCAGCAAACCGAGGGCATGGGGCTTGGGACCAGGTCTCCGTCGCTCCGGTGCCCATAACTTTTGATCCGTAAGGAGTTACGTGGCGTAAAGCATACCATTAGAAAGCTCTCTTAGAAAATTACGACGGGGGCATCAAGGCTGCTCGATTGAGCTAGATTTCGGAGCCCAAAATAGAACATTTTCATCAATTTCGAAACACTTTTCTTCTTTTGCGGTGTTTTTTCGTCCCGGATCGTACGTCGTGAGACGCAAAAAGGATGATAGCCTAATCCATCACATTTCTATTACCGAATTCAATGGCACCTTGGGCAAGGCAACTTCGCTTCACATAGTGGCTGGGCCCGCAAACCGAGGGCGTAGGGCTTGAGACCAGGTGTCCGTCGCTCCGGTGCCCATAACTTTTGATCCATAAGGAGTTACGCGGCGCATAGCATACCGTTAGAAAGCTCTCCGAGAACTCTACGACGGGGGCAACAAGCCTGTTTGGCTGCGCCTATTGTTGGAGCCCAAAATCGAACGTTTTCATCAGTTTCAGGACACTTTTCTTATTTTGCGCTATTTTTTCGTCCCAGATCGCACGTCGTGAGCCGCGAAAAGGAGGACAGCCTAATCCATCACATTACTATTACCGAATCCTATGACACCTTGGGCAAGACAAATTTGCTTCATGTACAGGCTGGGCCCGCAAACCTAGGGCGTAGGGCTTAGGACTAGGTGTCCGTCGCTCCGGTGCCCATAACTTTTGATCCTTAAGGGGTTACGTGGCGCACAGCATACCGTTGGAAAGCTTTTCGAGAGCTCTATGACGGGGGCAACAAGCCTACTAGGCTTAAACTATTTTTGGAGCCCAAAATCGAATGTTTTCATTAGTTTTGGGATACTTTTCTTCTTTTGCGCTGTTTTTGGGTCCCGGATCGTACGTCGTGAGCCGCGAAAAGGACGACAACCTAATCCATCACATTTCTATTACCGAAGCCCATGGTAACTTGGGCAAGAAACTTCGTTTCACTTAAAGGATGGGCCTGCAAATCGAGGGTGTGGGGCTTGAGACCAAGTCTCTGTCGCTCTGGTGCCCATAACTTTTGATTCGTTAGGAGTTACGCAGCGAACAACATACCGTTAGAAAGCTCTCCAAGAACTCTACGACGGGGGAAGAAAGCCTGCTTGGATGCACCTATTTTTGGACCCCAAAATCGAACGTTTTCAATTGTTTCGCGACACTTTTCTTCTTTTGCACTGTTTTTTCATCCCGGATCGCACATCGTGAGTTGCGAAAAGGACAAAAACCTAATCCATCACATTTCTACTACCGAATCCCATGACACCTTGGGCAAGACAACTTCGCTTCACATAGAGGTTGGGCCCACAAACCGAGGGCATGGGGCTTCGGACCAGGTTTCTTTCGCTCTGGTGCCCATAAATTTTGATCCGTAAAGAGTTAAGCGAAGCACAACATACCGTTGGAAAGCTCTCCGAGATCTCTACGACGGGGGCAGCAAGTTTGGTCAGATACAACTGTTTTTGGAGACCAAAATTTAACATTTTCAACAGTTTCGGGACACTTTTCTTCTTTTGCGCTGTTTTTCCATCCCTGATCGTACATCGTGAGTCACAAAAAGGATGACAACCTAATCCATCACATTTCTATTACTGAATCCCATCGCACCTTGGGCAAGACAACTTCGCTTCACGCAGAGGATGAGCCCGCAAACCGAGGGCGTGGGGCTCGGGACCAGGTCTCAGGTCTCCTTCGCTTCGGTGCCCATAACTTTTGATTCGTAAGGAGTTACGCGGTGCACAGTATACTGTTATAAAGCTCTCCGAGAACTCTACGATGGAGGCAGCAAGCCTGCTCAGCTGTGCCTGTTTTTGGTCCCCAAAATCAAACGTTTTCATTAGTTTCGGGACACTTTTCTACTTTTACGCTGTTTTTCCGTCCTGGATCGTTGGTCGTGAGCCGTGAAAAGGACTACAACCTCATCCATCACATTTCTATTACCGAATCCCACGGTACCTTGGACAAGACAACTTCACTTCACGTAGAGGATGGGCCCGCAAATCGAGGGCGTGGGGCTTGGGACCAGGTCTCCGTCGCTCCGGTGCCCATAACTTTTGATACTAAGGAGTTACGCGGCGCACAGTATACCTCTGGAAAGCTCTCCGAGAGCTCTACGACAGGGGCAGCAAGCTTGCTCGGCTTTGCCTGTTTTCAGAGCCCAAAATCGAACGTTTTCATCAATTTCGTGACACTTTTCTTCTTTTGAGCTGTTGTTTCATCACGGATCGAACGTCGTGAGCCGCGAAAAGGACGACAACCTAATCCATCACATTTCTATTACCGAATCCCACGGTACCTTGGGCAAGACAACTTCACTTCACGTAGAGGCTGGGCCTGCAAACCGAGAGCGTGGGGCTTGGGACCAGGTCTCCGTCGCTCTAGTGCCCATAACTTTTGATACTAAGGTGTTACGCGGCGCACAACATACCTTTGGAAAGCTCTCCAAGAGCTCTACGATGGGGGCAGCAAGCTTGCTCGGCTACGCCTATTTTCAGTGCCCAAAATTGAACGTTTTCACCAGTTTTAGGACACTTTTCTTCTTTTGCATTGTTTTTTCATTCCGGATCGTACGTCGTGAGCCTTGAAAAGGATGACAACCTAATCCATCACATTTCTATTATCGAATCCCACGGCACCTTGGGCAAGACAACTTTACTTCATGTATAAGCTGGGGCTGCAAACCGAAGGCGTGGGGCTCGTGACCAGGAATCCATCGCTCCGGTACCCGTAACTTTTGATCCGTAAGGAGTTACGTGGTGCACATCATACCGTTGGAAAGCTCTCTGAGAGCTCTACGATGGGCACAACAAGCTTGTTCGGCAACACCTGTTTTCAAAGCCCAAAATCGAACGTTTTCATCAGTTTCGGGACACTTTTCTTTTTTTGTGCTGTTTTTCTACCCGGATCGTACGTCGTGAGCCGCAAAAAAGACCACAACCTAATCCATCACATTTCTATTACCAAATCCCACGGTACCTTCGGCAAGACAACTTCGCTTCACGTAGAGTCTGGGCTCGCAAACCGAGGGCATGGGGCTAGGGATCAGGTCTCCGTCGCTCTGGTGCCCATAACTTTTGATCTGTAAGGAGTTACGCGGCGCACAACATACAGTTAAAAAGCACTCTGAGAACTCGACGACGGGGGCAGCAAGCCTGCTCGGCTGCACCTATTTTCGGAGCCCAAAATTGAATGTTTTCATCAATTTTGAACACTTTTCTTCCTTTGCGCTATTTTTCCCTCCTTGATCGTACGCCGTGAGCCGCGAAAAGGATGACAACCAAATCCATCACATTTCTATTATCGAATCCCACGGCACCTTGGGCAAGACAAATTCGCTTCACTTAGAGGCTGGGCCTGCAAACCGAGGGCGTGGGGCTCGGGACCACATCTCCATCGCTTCGGTGCCCATAATTTTTGATCCTTAAGGAGTTATGTGGTGCACAACATACCGTTAGAAAGCTCTCCGAGAACTCAACGACGGGGGCATCATGGCTGCTTGGCTGTGCCTATTTTCGAAGCCGAAAATCAAACATTTTCATTAGTTTCTGGACACTTTTCTTCTTTTGTGCTGTTTTTTCGTCCCGGATCGTACGTCGTGAGCCTTGAAAAGGACGAGAACCTAATCCATCACATTTTTATTACTGAATCCGATGGTACCTTGGGCAAGACACATTCGCTTCATGTTGAGGCTGGGCCTGCAAACTGAGGGGGTGGGGCTTGGGACTAGGTCTCCGTCGCTCCGGTGCCCATAACTTTTGACTCGTAAGGAGTTACGCGGTGCACGGCATACCGTTGGAAAGCTTTCCAAGAGCTCTACGACGGAGGCAGCAAGCTT
Source organism: Ehretia macrophylla (assembly GCA_037974665.1). Lineage (NCBI taxonomy): Eukaryota > Viridiplantae > Streptophyta > Magnoliopsida > Boraginales > Ehretiaceae > Ehretia > Ehretia macrophylla. Next base: position 49,069,137 of record CM075768.1, on the reverse strand, counting down.
GTATGGCTGCGCCTATTTTTGGATCCCAAAATCAAACATTTTCATCAATTTTGGGACACTTTTCTTCTTTTGCGCTGTTTTTTCGTCCCAGATCGTACGTCGTGAGTCACGAAAAGTACGACAACCTAATCCAACACATTTCTATTACCGACTCCCATGGCACCTTGGGCAAGACAACTTCGCTTCACGTAGAGGCTGGGCTCGCAAACCTAGGGCGTAGGGCTTAGGACCAGGTCTCCGTCGCTCTGGTGCCCATAACTTTTGATCCGTAAAGAGTTACACGGCGCACAACATACTGTTAGAAAGCTCTACGAGAGCTCTATGAAGGGGGCAGCAAGCTTGCTTTGCTGCAACTATTTTTGGAGCCCAAAATATAATATTTTCATCAGTTTCAGGACACTTTTCTTCTTTTGCGTTATTTTTCTATCCCAAATCGTACGTCGTGAGCAGCGAAAAGGACGACAACCTAATCCATCACATTTCTATTTCCGAATCCCACGACACCTTGGGCAAGACAACTTCGCTTAACGTAGAGGCTGGGCCTACAAACCGAGGGCGTGGGGCTTGGGACAAGGTCTCCGTCGCTCCGGTGCCTATAACTTTTGATCCGTAAGGCATTACGCGGTGCACAACATACCGTTAGAAAACTCTCCAAGAACTCTACGACGGGGGCAGCAAGCCAGCCATGCTGCGCCTGCATTCGTAGCCTAAAATCAAACGTTTTCATCAGGTTCGGGACAGTTTTCTTCTTTTGCGCTATTTTTCTGTCCCGTATCGCGCTTCGTGAGCGGCAAAAAGGACGACAACCTATTCCATCACATTTCTATTACCAAATCCCGTGGCACCTTGGGCAAGACAACTTCGCTTAACGTAGAGGCTGGGCCCGCAAACCGAGGGCGTGGGGCTTAGGACCAAGTCTCTGTTGATACGGTGCGCATAACTTTTGATCTGTAAAGAGTTAAGCGGCAAGCTCTCCGAGAGCTCTTTGACGGGGGCAGGAAGCATGCTTGGCTGCAACTGTTTTTGAAGCCCAAAATCGAATGTTTTCATTAAAATCGGGACACTTTTCTTCTTTTGAGCAGTTTTTTCATCCCGGATTGTATGTCATGAGCCGCAAAAAGGACGACAACCTAATCCAACTCATTTCTATTACCGAATCCCACGGCACCTTGGGCAAGAAAACTTTGCTTCACGTAGAGGCTGGACCTGCAAACCGAGGGGGTGGGGCTTGGGACCAGGTCTCCGTCGCTCCGGTACCCATAACTTTTGATTCATATGGAGTTACGTGGCGCACAACATACCTTTAGAAAGCTCTCCGAGAACTCTACGACGGGGGTAACAAGACTGCTTGGCTGCGCCTATTTTCGGAGCCCAAAATCGAACGTTTTCATTAGTTTCGGGACACTTTTCTCCTTTTGCGCTGTTTTTTTGTCCCGGATCGCACGTCGTGAGCCAAACAAGGACGACAACCTATTCCAACACATTTCTATTACCAAATCCAATTGTACCTTGGGCAAGACAACTTCGCTTCACATAGTGGCTGGGCCCGCAAACTGAGGGCGTGGGGCTTAGGACCAGGTCTCCGTCGCTCCGGTGCCCATAACTTTTGATCTATAAAGAGTTACGCGGTGCAAAACATACTATTGGAAAGCTCTCCGAGAGCTCTATGACAGTGGCAATAAGCCTGCTCGGCTGCAACTTTTTTTGGAGCTCAAAATCAAACGTTTTCATATGTTTCGGGACACTTTTCTTCTTTTGCTCTATTTTTCCATCCTAGATTGTACATCGTGAACTGCGAAAAGGACGATAACCTAATCCATCACATTTTTATTTTCGAATCCCACGGTACCCTGGGCAAGAAAACTTCGCTTCACGTAGAGGCTGGGCCAGCAAACCGAGGCATGGGGCTTGGGACCAGGTCTCCGTCGCCCATAACTTTTGATCCATAAGGAGTTACGTGGCGCATAGCATACCGTTTGAAAGCTCTCTGAGAACATTACGACAGGGGCATCAAGGCTACTCGGTTGAGCCAGTTTTCGGAGCCCAAAATAGAACGTATTCATTAGTTTCGAGACACTTTTCTTCTTTTGCGGTGTTTTTCATCCCGGATCGTACGTCGTGAGTTGCGAAAAGGATGACAACCTAATCCATCACATTTCTATTACCGAATGCCATGGCACCTTGGGCAAGACAACTTCGCTTCACGTAAAGGCTGGGCCCGCAAACCGAGGGCGTAGGGCTGGAGACCAGGTGTCCGTCGCTCCGGTGCCCATAACTTTTGATCCGTAAGGAGTTACGCGGCGCATAGCATACTGTTAGAAAGCTCTCCGAGAACTCTACGACGGGGGCAACAAGCCTGTTTGGCTGCGCCTATTGTTGGAGCTCAAAATCGAACGTTTTCATTAGTTTCAGGACACTTTTCTTCTTTTGCGCTATTTTTCGTCCCGGATCGCACGTCGTGAGCCGCGAAAAGGACGACAGCCTGCTCCATCACATTACTATTACCGAATCCTATAACACCTTGGGCAAGACAAATTTGCTTCACGTACAGGCTGGGCCTGCAAACCTAGGGCGTAGGGCTTAGGACTAGGTGTCCGTCGCTCCGGTGCCCATAACTTTTGATCCTTAAGGGGTTACGTGGCGCACAGCATACCATTGGAAAGCTTTTCGAGAGCTCTATGACGGGGGAAACAAGCCTACTAGGCTTAAACTATTTTTGGAGCCCAAAATCGAATGTTTTCATTAGTTTTGGGATACTTTTCTTCTTTTGCGCTGTTTTTGGGTCCCGGATCGTACGTCGTGAGCCGCGAAAAGGACGACAACCTAATCCATCACATTTCTATTACCGAAGCCCATGGTAACTTGGGCAAGAAACTTCGTTTCACGTAAAGGATGGGCCTGCAAACCGAGGGCGTGGCGCTTGGGACCAAGTCTCTGTTGCTCCGGTGCCCATAACTTTTGATCCGCTAGGAGTTACGCGGCGCACAGCATACCATTAGAAAGCTCTTCGAGAACTCTACGATGGGGGCAGAAAGCCTAATCGGATGCACCTATTTTTGGACCCCAAAATTGAACGTTTTCATTAGTTTCGTGACACTTTTCTTCTTTTGCGCTGTTTTTTCGTCCCAGATTGCACGTCTTGAGTTGCGAAAAGGATGACAACCTAATCCATCACATTTCTACTACCGAATCCCATGGCACCTTGGGCAAGGTAACTTCGCTTCACGTAGAGGCTGGGCCAGCAAACTGAGGGCATGGGGCTTCGGACCAGGTTTCTGTCGCTCTGGTGCCCATAAATTTTGATCCGTAAAGAGTTAAGCGACGCATAACATACCGTTGGAAAGCTCTCCGAGAGCTCTACGACGGGGGCAGCAAGTTTGGTCGGATACAACTGTTTTTGGAGACCAAAATTTAACATTTTCAACAGTTTCGGGACACTTTTCTTCTTTTGCACTGTTTTTCCATCCCTGATCGTACATCGTGAGTCACAAAAAGGATGACAACCTAATCCATCATATTTCTATTACTGAATCCCATGGCACCTTGGGCAAGACAACTTCGCTTCACGCAGAGGATGAGCCCGCAAACCGAGGGCGTGGGGCTCGGGACCAGGTCTCAGGTCTCCTTCGCTCCGGTGCCCATAACTTTTGATCCGTAAGGAGTTACGCGGTGCACAGTATACTGTTAGAAAGCTCTCCGAGAACTCTACGACGGAGGTAGCAAGCCTGCTCAGCTGTGCCTGTTTTTCGTGCCCAAAATCGAACGTTTTCATTAGTTTCGGGACACTTTTCTACTTTTACGCTGTTTTTCCGTCCTTGATCATTGGTCGTGAGCCGCGAAAAGGACGACAACCTAATCCATCACATTTCTATTTCTGAATCCCATGGCACCTTGGGTAAGGCAACTTCGCTTCACGTAGAGGCTGGGCTCTACGACCGATGCAGCTTGCCTACTTAGCCTCGCCTGTTTTTAGAGGCCAAAATTGAACGTTTTCATCAGTTTTGGGCCACTTTTCTTCTTTTTGCGCTGTTTCTTCGTCTCGGATAGTTCATCGTGAGCAGCAAAAAGGATGCCACATAAGGGATTTACGCCCTCAACATGATGGGTGCGATTATACCAGCACTAATGCACTGGATCCCATCAGAACTCCAAAGTTAAGCGTGTTTGGGCGAGAGTAGTACTAGGATGGGTGACCTCCAGGGAAGTCCTCGTGTTGCACCCACTTTTCATTTTGTTTTTTAGCCTCGTTCAGGATTGCCAAGATGCTTTATCAATCATATTTCTATTATCGAGTCCCACGGCATATTGGGCAAGACAACTTTGCTTTGAATAGAGGGCGTGGGGCTTGTGACCAAGTCTCCATCTCTCCAGTGCCCATAATTTTTGATCGGTAAGTAGTTATGCGGCGCACAGTATACCATTGGAAAGCTTTCCTAGAGCTCTATGATGGGGGCAGCAAGCCTGCCCGGCTGCGCCTGTTTTCAAAGCCCAAAAGTAAATGTGTTCATCAGTTTCGGGCTACATTCTTCTTTTTGAACTATTTCTTCATCCTGAATCGTTCGTTGTGAGCTGCGAAAAATAAGACACATAAGGGCTTTGCATCCTCAAGATGACGTGTGTGATTATACGAGCACTAATGCACCGGATCCAATCAGAACTCCGAAGTTAAGCATGTTTGGGCAAGAGTAGTACTAGGATGAGTGACCCCTTGCGAAGTCCTCGTGTACGACCCCCTTTTCGTTTTGTTTTTTTGCCCCGTTCAGGCTAGCCAAAATGCTTTATCCGTCATATTCCTATTATCGAGTCCCACGACATCTTGGGCAAGACAACTTCTCTTCATGTAGAGGTTAGGCCTGCAAACCGAGGGCGTCGGGCCTGTGACCTGGTGTCCGTCGCTCTAGTGCCTATAACGTTTGATCCGTGATGAGTAATGCGGCGCAGAACATACCGTTGGAAAGTTCTTCGAGAGCTCTACGATGGGGGTAGCTAGCCTGCTCGGCTGCGCCTATTTTCAGAGGCCAAAATCGAACCTTTTCATCAGTTTCGGCCACTTTTCCCCTTTTTGCAGTCTTTCTTCATCCCGGATCGTTTGTCGTGAGTAGGGAAAAGGACGACACATAAGGGCTTTGAGCCCTCAACATGATGGGTGCGATCATACCAGCACTAATACACCAGATCCCATAAGAACTCCGAAGTTAAGCGTTCTTGGGCGAGAGTAGTACTAAGATGGGTGACCGCCTGGGAAGCTCTCGTGTTGCACCCCCCTTTTCATTTTGTTTTTTTGCCCCGTTCAAGCTTGCCAAGATGCTTTATTCGTCACATTCCTATTATTGAGTCCCATGGCATCTTGGCAAGACAACTTCACTTCGCGTAGAGGCTGGGCCCGCAAACCAAGGGTGTGGGGCCTGTGACTAGGTCTCCGTCGCCTCACTGCCTATAACTTTTGATCCGTAAGGAGTTATGCGGCGCATAGCATACCATTGGAAATCTCTCCGAGAGCTCTACGATGGGGGCAACAAGCCTCCTCTGCTGCGCCTATTATCAGTGTCACACCCCAACCCGGCCTATAAGGTTAGACTAGGGTGTGAACTAAACATTCAGGTAATATCACACACTTAACTGTTTATAAAGATTTAACACTTAACGTTTTGGCCTAAACTCCAAAATTTTCTGGAAAACCGGCAGCATAATGGCTGTAATTGGGCTCTTTGGTTTGACTTAATTCTCTAAACGCCTCAATTATTCCAATCATTAATCGAATTCCATTAGGGACTCCTATTTGTCACCAACCAATTTGCCTACTAGTTTATCTTGAAAGTCTCGTTTGGCTAATAAGCCTAACATGATAACATTGTCCTATTTATTTGTCAATCTCCTATCATACAAGTACCTATTATCCTTTAGTTTGCAAATGAGCACCTCGGTGAAATTAGATAGAGTTAACTTAGTTGATTGTTCATCTAGTGGTTTGACTGCCTACGACAACTACTAATCAAGAAAACGAAAGCAAACAACCAAATAAAAGTTCGTCCGGTTATAGATAGTACAATCTCAAAATTAGACCCAAATTACAACGGGGTCATTTACATAAATAAAATGAACATTTTGCAATCAAACACAATATCCATATAGCAACCCCTTTCAGGCAAAGCACAAAAGCACGTAGTCACTCCCAGGAATCATTAACAAGCACATTTACTTCGGGTACTTGTTCCAAATCTGCTGCACCTATGACAAAAAAGAGGGTGAGTCCTTATGAACTCAGCGAGGGGGAACGAGAAATAAGTTTTGAAACTCATTTTCCGGTTCAACTTATGAAAATCCTTTTGCAAGCATGAATATAACAGTAATACAAGTACAGGAACAGAAATACCAGTCTTTCCTCCCCGAGGTTCTCTAGGAACCAATCGAGAGTACTTATACAGATAGTAAAAAGGATGCAGTGAGCTTTTGCTCTCAGATCAGTTTCAGAATCAGAAGTTGCGGCCGACTTCAAAATCATCCCCCAAAACACGCCAGGTGGGTGTACTTCGGATGTACCCCGAAATCCTACGACCCAACTCTCCGAGGAAGTCTAGCCCCCAAGCGAGAGAGCGAATGGGACCATGGTAGTCACGGGTGCACCGGCAAGCCCGATGCCGCCCGGTGTGCGTGATCGCTACCATGCCAACAGGAAAGGTTGCAACCTTGTATGCAATGCACATTCATGACAGGTAATATATCACAGTAGGAGGACAACAAAGTAGGTTGCCTCCAGACAGTCATAAGATTGCACATTGACAGGTAGACAAGCAAGGCACGATAAGACAGGAAAATTTCACTTGAAGGCATATAGAGTTATATGAAAATTAAACGGGCAGCCATGTAACACATGTAAAACAGGCCATATAACTCATTAAGAAGTCCACGTGATCAAGTGATAAGATTATTCAACATGCAATGACATCAATCATGGGTTCGGGTGCAAGAAAAGCTTATTTGTCAACATGCAATGGTCAAAATCACATTTGAAGTTATAAGACATTAACGGGCAGCCCACTAAGCATATAATTCCCACACAATATCCAATTGATCAATACATAGCAAAACTACCTAGTCATTAGGGTTTCCATTTCATGTATATTCGTGCAATTTGGGCCTCAACCCAACTCAAGGTCAATCTCAAACCATGCATCATTTAATTCAACATCCTCAAACATTCAAAACAGTCCACACAACATCCCGTATCTACAATCCCAAGCATCTAATTCAACAAGAGGAGTCACAACAATATTTCCAAGCACAACATTAAGTGAAACCCTTACTGCAATAGGCTGTATTCTCACAATCAATCGGATAAGCAAAAAATCTCCAAATTCAGTGAATAAGATGTAAAATTAAATCTTAAGAAGTTAACTAAAATCAGAAACAAACCTTGCATCAATTGGAGTTCGGGATCATTAGATATAGCCGAAACAGTGGAATAGCACAAAACTGTCCAGATTTGAACACTTTTCAGAAATTGACGTTTTTGAGGTCCTTAGGGTCAGTTTTAGCCTTGGTCCATTTCTGACAAAATTGTCCAGAACTGAAAAATATAGCAGTACACCAAATTTCATGCATTTTGGACAAAATTTACTAAGTCAAATATGGTTCGTTCCACAAGGTCAGTGCATCTGCCAAAACCTGCTTCATTTTTCCAGATTTCCAGATTTGGTCACATTTTAAAGATTTTCCATTTTGAGGACCTTAGAGTCAAACTTAGCTTCGGCCTATTTCTGGGAAAAATGTTCAAAAATGTCCAAAATAGTCACCTACCAATTTTCAAGAATTTTCAACATCATTTTCCTAGCTAAAATTACCTCGAACAGACTGGTCAGAGAGCTGTCAACAATTTCGACTTCACTTAGCATCATTTTCACCAAGATCTTGCCATGCATGGTTGTTTAAGCTTATGAACGACCATATAGCTCAAGTACAGAAGCGAATACACACATTTATGAGCATGCATGTGAATTTTTTTGAAGAGTTTTCAAAAGGTTTTAACCCTCACCTTAGCAATCAACCCAAAAAATGCTCAAAACCTTGTTGAAGCTCAAATCTCTTCTTCTTCTTGCTTAGCCGAGATTCCAACTAGCTTTTCTCTATTTTTCCTAGCTTAGTGATCAATCTCTTAGCACATGCATGAGGTTAGAACAAGAAGAAAAGAAATGGAAGCTTAAAAACTCACCAAGGCCAAAAATGGTGACTCAAAATGCTTGCATGTGTGTTTCTTGCATCCTAGCTTGCTTGGGTGAGTTTCTTTGCTTGTGGTTTGTCTTGATGCACCATAGGATGATGAAGATGAGCTAAGAGGTGGAGAGAACTCAGCCAAAACCGAAATGGAGAGAGAGAGTGAGAGGGAGAGAGAGAAAATGTGAGGAAAGTGAGAGAAATGAGAGAAAAATGAGGCTTTTGCAAAAGTTGATGCATATGTTGGCCTTGGGCATGCAAAAATTCAGATTTGTGTCATCTTTTGAATTGTTTTAACATGTGTGTAAGAGAATGTTGGGTATTTAGGGATTTTAGGTAGAATAGAATATAGGATATGTTTAGAGGTTTGTGAGATTTTGTCTTGTAGTGAGTTTAAAATATAATATTTAGGTGTTAGTGGATTTTGTAGAGATTTGAATTAGGATTATAATAATAGTTAGTGGTGTTTGTAGGATTATTTTATAGTCTAGTGCTTTGTGTAGGATTCTTTCTTGATCAACGTGGTGGCACGGATTCCTAGGTCTAGGGCACGAACTACGAGACACACACAAAAATCAATATAGGACACGAATCACAAGGTAGACACGAACTACGAGGTATGGCACGGACTTCAAGACTAATGCATGCAATCCTAGGTGAATGCACGTAAACCAATGCAAGGCACGTAATTCAATGTAATGCACGCAAATCGAGGTACGACTCTTAAACCTAGGTTAAGGTACGCAGTTCAAGGTTAGGGCACATGAAATGAGGTAACGCACGTACATCGAGGTCAGGGTGTCACGCCCCAACCCGGCCTATAAAGGTTAGACTAGGGTGTGATCTAAACATTCAAGTCCTTTCACATTCTTAATCATTCTAGGAGGTTTAACACTTAACGTTTTATTCTAGACTCCAAAATTTTCCGGAAATCCGGCAGTATAACGGCTGTAATTGGGCTATTTGTTTTGACCTAAATTTTCTAACAGCCTCAAACTTTCAATTCAAGTTCATTCCCGACTAGAGTTTACTATTTTATCATCAATTGAATTGCTTATTGGTTATTTCGACGTCCCGTTTGATTTATAACCTAGCATGATACTATGTCTCGTTTGTCCATTTATCCTCGTTTCAAAATGTACCTGTTGATCTTAGCTTATTAGCGAGTACCTGTTGAGATTGGATAAGTTCATTTGCCTATTCCTTCGCTAAGCATCATAACCTATGATAGATACTAGTGATAATAAAAGCAAAAACGATCATAGTATGTCTAGTATCAGTCTACTTAATATAAGTACAAACCAGAATTAGACCCCAAATTACAACGGGGGTTTATTACATCACAAACAACAAATAACGTAAGGGAAATAGTCTTCTAGTAGCAAAAGTTCACAAGTAGTCACAATCAAGCAAAATAAGCAATGACAGGCATTCACTCCAGGGGTTCATCATTAGGCACACCGTCCTCGGGTTCCTGTACCTGTTCTTCTTCACCTGAGATGATAAAAGAGGGTGATTCATTATGAACTCAGTGAGGGGGAACGAGAATTAAGTTTTGAAACTCATTTTCCGGTTAAACTTATGAAATTCCCTTTCTCACACATGAATGTAACAGAAATACAAGTACAGAAATACAAGTACAGAATAGGAATACCGATCTTTCCTCCCCGACGTTCTCTAGGAACCAAGTAGGAGTACTTATACACGTAATAAAAAGGATACGGTGAGCTTTTGCTCTCAGATCAAGTCAAGTAACAGGAGTTGCGGCCGACTTTAATTCATCCCCAAAACACGCCAGGTGGGTGTACGCCGGATGTACCCCGAAATCCTACGACCCAACTCTCCAAGGGTGAATACCAAGCGAGAGAATGAATTGGATCATGGTAGTTACGGTAACACCGGCAAGCCCGATGCCGCCCGGCGGACGTGAAACGCTACCATGCCACACGAAAGGTTGCAACCTTGTATGCAATGCACATTTATAACACTTAACATATCACATTAGGAGGACAACAAAGTAGGTTGCCTCCGAACAGTTATAAGATCGCACGTTGTCAAGTAGTCAAACAAGGCACGATAAGACAAGTAATTTAACTTGAAAGGCATATAGAGTCATATGATCATCAAACGGGCAGCCATGTAACACATGTAAAACAGGCTATATAACTCATTAAGAGGTCCACTCAATCAAGAGATAAGATTATTCAACGTGCAATGATATCAACATGGGTTCGGATGCAAGAAAAGCTTATTTGTCAACATGCAATGGTCAAGATCACTTTTGAAGTTATAAAACATTTACGGGCAGCCCACTAAGCATATGATTCCAACACAATATCCAATTGATCAACACCTATTAAGACTATTGAGTCATTAGGGTTCCCATTTCATGCTTAATCAAGTGATTAAAACCCTAAGTCCACTCAAGATCATTATCAAGTCTTGCATCATTTAATTCAACATCCTCAAGTGCTCACAACAGTCCACATAACATCCCAACACCACATTTCCACACAATTAGTGTCACAAGAGAGGTTACAACAATTTTCCAAGCATATGGCTAATAAAACCTTTACTGCAATAGGCTGTTTTCTCACAATCAATAAGATAATCAAACAATCTCCAAATTCAGTAAATAAGATGTCAAATTAAAGCTTAAGAATTTAACTAAAATCAGAAATAAACCTTGCATCAATTGGAGTTCAGAATCATTAGTTATAGCCGAAACAGTGGGGTAACACAAAACTGTCCAGATTTGTACACTTTTCAGAAATCGACGTTTTTGAGGTCCTTAGAGTCAGTTTTAGCTTTGGTCCATTTCTGAAAAAATTGTCCAGAACTGAAAAATATAGCAGCACACCAAATTTCATGCATTTTGGACATCATTTACTAAGTCAAATATGGTTCGTTCCACAAGGTCAGTGCATCTGCCAAAACCTGATTCATTTTTCCAGATTTCCAGATTTGGTCACATTTTAATGATTTGCCATTTTGAGGACCTTAGAGTCAAAATTAGCTTCGGCCTAGTTCTGGGAAAAATGTTCAAAACTGTCCAAACTAGTCACCCACCAATTTTCAAGAATTTTAAACATCATTTTCTTAGCTAAAATTACCTCGAACAGACTGGTCAGAGAGCTGTCATCCATTTCGACTTCACCTAGCATCATTTTCAAGCCAAGATCTTGCCATGCATGGTTGTTTAAGCTTATGAACGACCATATATCTCAAGTACAGAAGAAAATACACACATTTATGAGCATGCATGTGAGTTTTTAAAGAGTTTTCAAAAGATTTTAACCCTCACCTTAGCAATCAACCACAAAATGCTCAAGACCCTTTGTTGAAGCTCAAATCTTCTCCTTTCCCTTGCTTAGCCGAGAACCTCACTAGTTTTTCTCTATTTTTCCTAGCTTAATGATCAATCTCTTAGTGCATGCATGTAGTTAGAACTTGAAGAAAAGAAATGGATGTCAAGAAGCTTACCTAGGCCGAAAATGAAGCTTCAAAGGGCATGTAAGTGTGATTTTCGTATCCTAGCTTGTTTGCTCGACTTTCTTGATGATTGCTTGACTTGGCTTAGCTAAGTTATGAAGAAGACAAGCCAAGGAGATAGAAAACTCAGCCAAGAACCAAAATGGAGAGAGGAAATGAGAGGGAAGTGAGAGAAGTTGAAGGAAATGAGAGAATGTGACAAAAATATGACAAGGAATAAAGCCTTTTGCAATTTTTGATGAGCATGTTCAGCCTTGAGCTTGGTGAATCAGATTTTTGTGTCTTCAAGGTGGAATTTAAAATGTTTAGCATGGGCATGCAAGGGTTGGTCGAAAATGGTGGAGATTTGAGGAGAATTGAGCAATTTTTTATGCATTGTGTAAGTGTTTTGTCATAGTTTGTCTAGGATTATGAATAAATTATGCAATGCTAGACTAAATGCACTTAGTGGTCAGCCAAGGGCTTGCAAATTGCTGAAATTTCAGACTCTATTTAATATATTATGGATTATAATAAGGGTGAAATTTGAGGTGCATTGGTTTTGGGTGAGAATAAAGAATAAAGAATGTTTAGGTGTTTGTGTAGATTGAATTGTTTATTGTTAGTGGATTTTGTAGAGATTTGAATTAGGATTATTTTATAGTTTAGTGCTTTGTGTAGGATGCTTTCTTGATTAACGTGGTGGCACGGATTCCTAGGTCTAGGGTACGCACTACGAGGCACGCACCGAAATCAATACGGGGCACGAAACACGAGGTAAACACGAACTACGAGGTAAGACACGAACTTCTAGACTAAGGCACGTACTTCAAGTCTAATGCACAGATTCTAATGCTAACGCACGCAACCCTAGGTCAATGCACGTAGACCAATGCACGACACGTAATTCAATGCAATACACGTAAATTAAGGTATGCCTCTTAAACCTAGGTTAAGGTATGTAGTTCAAGGTTAATGCACACGAAATGAAGAGACACACGCAAATTGAGGTCTTGCATGTAAATTAAGGTCATGGCACGTTTATCTAGGTATCGCACGTATATCGAGGATTAGGGCACACAATTCTAGGTTAAGGCACGTATGACGAAGTATGCACGAAAACTAAGACAGGGCACGTAATCCAAGATCAGTCATATCATTCTTGGTCTATGGCATGCAAATCGAGGTAATACACGTTATTCAGGATCGGGCCTCACACAGGGCACGTATTTCTAGGTACCGCACGTGAGTCGGGGATTATGGCACACTATTCTAGGTCAAGGCATGTATGACGAGGTATGCATGAAAACCAAGACAGGACACGTAATTCAAGGTCGGTCATATAATTAGGGGTCTATGGCACGCAAATCAAGGTAACACACGTTATTCGGGGTCGGGCCTCACAATCAGAGCCCAAAATCGAACGTTTTCATCAGTTTTGGGATATTTTTCTTCTTTTTGTGCTGTTTCTTCATCTCGGATCTTTTGTCGTGAGCCGCGAAAAGGACGACACATAAGGGATTTGCACCCTCAACATGACGGGTGCAATCATATCAACACTAATGCACCGGATCCCATCAGAACTACGAAGTTAAGCGTGCTTGGGTGAGATTAGTACTAGGATGGGTGACCCCCTAGAAAGTCCTCGTGTTGCACCCCCCTTTTCATTTCATATTTTTGCCCCTTCCAGGCTTTCCAATATGCTTTATCTGTCACATTCCTATTATTGAGTCCCACGGCATCTTGGGCAAGACAACTTCACTTCGTGTAGAGGTTGGGCCAGCAAACCAAGGGCGTGGGGCCTGTAAAAAGGTCTCCGAAGCTCCAGTGCCCAAAACTTATGATCCGTAAAGAGTTATGCGGTGCACAACATACCGTTGGAAACCTCTCTAAGAGCTCTACGACGGGGGCAGCAAGCCTGCTTAGCCGCGCCTATTTTTGGAGCCCAAAATCAAACGTTTTCATTAGTTTCGTGCAATTTTTCTTCTTTTTGCAATGTTTCTTCGTCCCAGATCGTTCGTCGTGCGTAGCGAAAAAGACGACATATAAGGGCTTTGCGCCTCAACATGATGGGTGCGATCATACCAGCACTAATGCCCCGGATCCCATAAGAACTCCGAAGTTAAGCGTGCTTGGGCCTCGTAGTACTAGGATGGGTGACCCCCTTTTTGTTTTGTTTTTTTGCCCCGTTTAGGCTTGCCAAGATGCTTTATCCATCACATTTCTATTATCAAGTCCCATGACATCTTGGGCAAGACAACTTCGTTTCGCGTAGAGGCTGGGCCCGCAAACCGAGGGCGTGGGGCCTGTGACCAGGTCTCCATCGTTCCAGTGCCCATAACTTTTGATCCATAAGGAGTTATGCGAGTCACAACATGTCATTGGAAAGCTCTCTAAGAGTTCTACGACCGGGGCATCAAGCCTGCTTAGCCTCGCCTATTTTCAGAGCCCAAAATTGAATATTTTCATCAATTTCGGGCCACTTTTCTTCTTTTTGCCTTGTTTCTTCATCCCAGATCATTCGTTGTTAGCCGCAAAAAGGACAACACATAAGGGATTTACGTCCTCAACATGATGGGTGCGATCATACCAGCACTGATGGACCGGATCCCATCAGAACTCCGAAGTTAAACGTGCTTGGGCGAGAGTAGTACTAGGATGGGTGACCTCCAGGGAAGTCTTCGTGTTGAACCCCCCTTTTCGTTTTGTTTTTCTGCCCCATTCAGGCTTGCCAAGATGCTTTACCTGTCACATTTCTATTATCGAGTCCCACGACATCTTGGGCAAGCCAACTTAGCTTCGCGTAGAGGTTGGGCCTGCAAATCGAGGGCGTGTGGCCTGTGACCAGGTCTCCGTCGCTCCAATGCCCATAACTTTTGATCGGTAAGTAGTTATGCGGAGCATAGCATACCGTTGGAAAGTTCTTCGGGAGCTCTACGACAAAGGCAGTGAGCCTGCTCGGCTGCACCTGTTTTCGGAGCCCAAAAGCAAACGTTTTCATTAGTTTCGGACCACTTTTCTTCTTTTGGCGCTATTTCTTCGTCCCAGATCATTCGTCGTGAGACGCAAAAAGGACGACATATAAGGGCTTTGCGCCCTCAACAAGACGGGTGTGATAATACTAGCACTAATGCACCGGATCTTATCAGAACTCCGAAGTTAAGCGTGCTTGGGCGAGAGTAGTACTAGGATGGGTGACCCCCTGGGAAGTCCTCATGTTGCACCCCCCTTATCGGTTTGTTCTTTTGCCTCTTCCAAGCTTGCCAAGATGCTTTATCCGTCACATTCCTATTATCCAGTCCTATGGCATCTTGGGCAAGACAACTTTGTTTCGTGTAGAGGCCGGGCCCATAAACCGTGGGCGTGCGGCTTGTGATCAGTCTCCGTCGCTCTAGTGCCCATAACTTTTGATCCGTAAGGAGTTATGCGGCGCACAGATTACCGTTGGAAAGATCTCTGAGAGCTCTACGATGGACGCAACAAGCCTGCTTAGCCGCGCCTATTTTCGGAGCCCAAAATCAAACATTTTCATCAGTTTCGGGCCACTTTTCTTCTTTTTGCGCTGTTTATTCATACAGGATCGTTCGTCGTGAGCCGCGAAAAGGACCACACATAAGGGCTTTGCGCCCTCAACATGACGGGTGCGATCATACCAGCACTAATGCACCGGATCCCATCAGAACTCCGAAGTTAAGCGTGCTTGGGCGAGAGTAGTACTAGGATGGGCAACCCCCTGGGAACTCTTCGTGTTGCACCCCCTTTTCGTTTTGTTTTTTTGCCTCGTTCAGGCTGGCCAAGATGCTTTATCTATCACATTTCTATTTTCGAGTCCTATGGCATCTTGGGCAAGACAACTTCGCTTCGCGTAAAGGCTGGGCCTGTAAACCGAGGGCGTGGGGCTAGTGATCAATCTCCGTCGCTCTAGTGCCCATAACTTTTGATCCGTAAGGAGTTATGCGGCGCACAGATTACCGTTGGAAAGATCTCTGAGAGCTCTACGACCGGGGCAGCAAGCCTGCTCAGCCTCGCCTATTTTCGGAGCCCAAAATTGAACATTTTCATTAGTTTCGAGCCACTTTTCTTCTTTTTGCGCTGTTTCTTCATCCCGAATCGTTCATCATAAGCTGCGAATAGGACGACACATAATGGATTTTTCGCCCTCAACATGATGGGTGCGATCATACCAGCACTAATGAACCGGATCCCATCAGAACTCCGAAGCTAAGCGTGCTTGGGCAAGAGTAGTACTAGGATGGGTGACCTCCAAGGAAGTCCTCGTGTTGCACCCCCCTTTTCGCTTTGTTTTTTTGCCCCGTTCAGGCTTGCCAAGATGCTTTATCCGTCACATTTTTATTATCGATTCACACGGTATCTTGGGCAAGACAACTTCGCTTCTCGTAGACGTTGGGCCTGCAAACCGAGGGCGTGGGGCTTGTGACCAGGTCTCCGTTGCTCCAGTACCCATAACTTTTGATCAGTAAATAGTTATGCGGCGCACAGCATACCGTTGGAAAGCTCTCCAAGAGCTCTACGACGGGGGCAGCAAGCTACTCGGCTGCACCTATTTTCGGAGACCAAAAGCAAACGATTTTATCAGTTTCGTGGTACTTTCTTCTTTTTGAGCTGTTTCTTCATCCCGGATCGTTCGTCGTGAGCCGCAAAAAGGACGACACATAAGGGCTTTGAGCCCTCAACATGACGTGTATGATTATACGAGCACTAATGCACCAGATGCAATCAGAACTCCAAAGTTAAGCGTGCTTGGGCAAGAGTAATACTAGGATGGGTAACCCCCTGGGAAGTCCTCATGTTGCACCCCCCATTTCGTTTTTTTTTTTTGCCCCGTTCAGGCTTGCCGAAATGCTTTATCCATCATATTACTATTATCGAGTCCCATGGCATCTTAGGCAAGACAAATTCGCTTCGTGTAGAGGATGGGCCCGCAAACCGACGGCGTCGGGCTTGTGACCAGGTCTCCGTGGCTCCAGTGCCCATAACGTTTGATCCGTAAAGTGTTATGCAGCGCATATCATCCCGTTAGAAAGCTCTCTGAGAGCTCTACGATGAGGGCGGCAAGCCTACTCGGCTGCGCCTATTTTCTGAGCCAAAAATCGAACGTATTCATCAGTTTTATTCCACTTTACTTCATTTTGCGCTCTTCTTTCGTCCCCGATCGTTCGTCGTGAGCCGCGAATAGGACGACACATAAGGGCTTTGAGCCCTCAAGATGACGGGTGTGAACATACCAGCATTAATGCACCGGATCCCATCAGAACTCCGAAGCTAAACATGCTAGGGCTAGAGTAGTACTAGGATGGGTGACCTCCAAGGAAGTCCTCGTGTTGCACCCCCCTTTTCGTTTTGTTTTTTTTTCATGTTCAGGCTTGCCAAGTTGCTTTATCCTTCACATTCTATTATCGAGTCCCACGGCATCTTGGGCAAGACAACTTCACTTTGCGTAGAGGCTGGGCTCGCAAACCGAGTGCGTGGGGCCCGGACTAGGTCTCCGTCGTTCCAGTGCCCATAACTTTTGATCTGTAAGGAGTTATGTGGCGCAAAGCATATTGTTGGAAAGCTCTCCGAGAGCTCTACGACGGGTGAAGCAATCTTGCTTGGCCGCATCGATTTTCGGAGCCCAAAATCCAACATTTTCATCAGTTTCAGGCCACTTTTCTTCTTTTTGCGCTGTTTCTTTGTCTTGGATTATTCGTCATTAGCCGCAAAAAGGACAACACATAAGGGCTTTGCGCCCTCAACATGACGGGTACGATAATACCAGCACTAATACACTGGATCCCATCAGAACTCCGAAGTTAAGCGTGCTTGGGAGAGAGTACTACTAGGATGGGTGACCCCCTGGGAAGTCCTCATGTTGCACCCCCCTTTCATTTTGTTTTTCTGCCCCGTTCAAGCTTGCCAAGATGCATTATCCGTCACATTTCTATTATCGAGTCCCACAGCTTCTTGGGCAAGATAACTTTTCTTCGCGTAGAGGTTGGGCCCGCAAATCGAGGGCGTGGGACTTGTGACTAGGTCTTCATCGCTCTAGTGCCCATAACTTTTGATCAGTAACGAGTTATGCGGCGCACAGCATACCGTTGGAAAGCTCTCTAATAGTTCAACGACTGGGGCAGCAAGCCTGCTTAGCCTCGCTTGGTTTCAGAGCCTAAAATCAAACATTTTCATCAATTTTGGGCCACTTTTCTTCTTTTTACGTTGTTTCTACGTCCCGGATCGTTCGTCGTGAGCCACGAAAAGGATGACAAATAAGGGCTTTGCACCTTCAACATGACGTGTGCGATCATACTAGCACTAATGCACTGGATCCCATAAGAACTCTGAAGTTAACCGTGCTTGGGCGAGAGTAGTAATAGGATGGGTGACCCCTTGGGAAGTTCTCATGTTGCACCCCCCCTTTTCATTTTTTTTTTGCCCTGTTCAAGCTTGCAAAGATGCTTTATCCGTCACATTTCTGTTATCGAGTCCCACGACATCTTGGGCAAGACAACTTCACTTCGCGTAGATGCTGGGCCCGTAAACCAGGTCTCCGTCGCTTCAGTTCCCATAACTTTCGATCCGTAAGAAGTTATGTGTCGCACAACATACTGTTGGAAAGCTCTCCGAGAGTTCTACAATGAGGCAAACTAGCCTGCTTGGCTGCACCTATTTTCGGCGCCCAAAAGCAAACGTTTTCATTTGCTTTTGGTTACTTTTCATCTTTTTGCACTTTTTTTTCATCCCGTATCGTTCGTCGTGAGTCGCAAAAAGGACGACACATAAGGGCTTTGCGCCCTGTACATAACGGGTGTGATCATACCAGTACTAATGCACCGGATCCCATCAGAAGTCCGAAGTTAAGCTTGCTTTGGCGAGAGTAGTACTAGGGTGGGTGACCCCCTGGAAGTCCCCGACTTGCACTCCCCTTTTCGTTTTGTTTTTTTGCCACGTTAATACTTGCCAAGATGCTTTATTCGTCACATTTCTATTATCAAGTCCTACGGCATCTTGGGCAAGACAACTTCGCTTCGTGTAGAGGCAGGGCCCGCAAACCTAGGGCGTGGGGATTGTGACCAGGTCTCCGTCGCTCCAGTGCCCATAACTTTAGATCCATAAGTAGATATGCGGCATACAGCATACCGTTGGAATGCTCTCCGAGAGCTCTATGACGGGGGCAGCAAGCCTGCTCGGATGTGCCTATTTTCAAAGCCCAAAAGCAAACGTTTTCATCAGTTTTGGGCCACTTTTCTTCTTTTTAAGCGGTTTCTTCATCCCAGATCATTCGTCGTGAGCCGCGAAAAGGACGACACATAAGGGCTTGGCGCCCTCAACATGATGGGTGTGATCATACTAGCACTAATGCATCGGATCTGTGAGGCCCGACCCCGAATTGCGCGCGAAACCTAGCTTCGTTTGCCCTGACCTGGATTTGCGTGCCATGACCTAGGTTTAAGAAATGAGTTCATTTTATGTGCCATGCATTGAATTACGTGCATTCATTTAGGGTTGCGTGCATTTACTTGAAAAATGTGCATTTGTCTCGTAGTTCGTGTCCTACCTCGTAGTGCGTGCCTTAGACCTAGGTAAGCGTGCCTTCACGCTAATCAAGAAATCATCTTTCACGAAGCACTAGACTATTAAACAATCCTACAAAATCCACTAACAATATAATAATCCAAATTCCATTCACTAGAAGACAAAAAATGCACCAAACACTAGACATTCCTTATTCTTTATTCTTTGTTCTTTTTGCATTTTCAACACACAACAATTAACACCCAAAAGATGACAAGAATTTAGAATTTTGCACATGTCATAGCCGGCCATACCATGTTTTGAGCAAGAAAATTTGAACAACACAATTAAATATGCATGCTTAGTCAACCACTTAGCACAAGACATTAAAAAATTGCTCAAATCCCTTCAAATCCTCACCATATCCGACCAGCCCTTGCATGCCCATGCTAGCATTCAAAATTCAAAGCATTTTGAAGACAAAAGCTGAAATTGAAAGCCTCAAGGCCGAGCATGCTCCTCAAGTTGCAAAGCTTTTGTTTTATCTTCATTTTCTTCATTTCTTTCTCTCACATTTCTCTCTCACTCTCATTTCCTCTCTCCATTTCGGTCCTTGGCTGAATTCTCCATCTTCTCAACTTCTCTTCTTCACACCATAGCTAAGTATAGCAAGCTACAAGTAAAGAACTACAACCAAGCAAGCTAGAGTTCGAAATCACTCATGCATGAGCATTGAAGCTTCATTTTCGGCCTAGGTGAGTTACTAAGCATCCATTTCTTTTCTTCAAGTTCTAACTACATGCATGCACTAAGAGATTGATCATTAAGCTAGGAAAAATAGAGAAAAACTAGTGAGGTTCTCGGCTAAGCAAAGGAAAGGAGAAGATTTGAGCTTCAACAAGGGTCTTGAGCATTTTGTGGTTGATTGCAAAGGTGAGGGTTAAAACCTTTTGAAAACTCTTTAAAAACTCACATGCATGCTCATAAATGTGTGTATTTGCTTCTGTACGTGAGCTATATGGTCGTTCATAAGCTTAAACAACCACGCATGGCAAGATCTTGGCTTGAAAATGATGCTAGGTGAAGTCGAAATGGATGACAGCTCTCTGACCAGTCTGTTCGAGGTAATTTTAGCTAAGCAAATGATGTTGAAAATGCGTGAAAATTGGTGGGTGACTAGGTTGGACAGTTTTGAACATTTTTCCCAGAAATAGGCCGAAGCTAATTTTGACTCTAAGGTCCTCAAAATGGCAAATCATTAAAATGTGACCAAATCTGGAAATCTGGAAAAATGAATCAGGTTTTGGCAGATGCACTGACCTTGTGGAACGAACCATATTTGACTTAGTAAATGATGTCCAAAACGCATGATATTTGGTGTGCTGCTATATTTTTCCGTTCTGGACAATTTTGTCAGAAATAGACCAAAGCTAAAACTGACTCTAAGGACCTCAAAAACGTCGATTTCTGAAAAGTGTACAAATCTGGACAGTTTTGTGTTACCTCACTGTTTCGGCTATAACTAATGATTCTGAACTCCAATTGATGCAAGGCTTATTTCTGATTTTATTTAACTTCTTGAGCTTTAATTTTACATCTTATTCACTTAATTTGGAGATTTTTTGATTATCCGATTGATTGTGAGAAAACAGCCTATTGCAGTGAGTGTTCCACTTAGCTATGTGCTTGGAAAACTATTGTAACCACTTTTGTGGCACTAATTGCTTGGAATTGTGGTGTTGGAATATTATGTGGACTGTTTTGAGCACTTGAGGATGTATGAATTGAATGATGCATGACTTGGGAATGATGTTAAGTTGACTTAGGGTTTTGATCGCACAATTATGCATGAAATGGAAACCCTAATGACTAAGTATTCTTGCTAAGTGTTAACCATTGGATATTGTGAGGAAAATGTACGTTGCGTGGGCTGCCCGTAAATGTTTTATAACTTCAAAAGTGATCTTGACCATTGCATGTTGACAAATAAGCTTTTCTTGCATCCGAACCCATGTTGATATCATTGCATGTTGAATAATCTTATCACTTGATTGCGTGGACTTTTTAATGAGTTATATGGCCTGTTTTACATGTGTTACATGGCTGCCCGTTTAATTTCCATATAACTCTATATGCCTTTCAAGTGAAATTTCATGTCTTATCGTGTCCTGCTTGTTTATCTGTCAATGTGCAATCTTATGACTGTCCGGAGGCAACCTACTTTGTTGTCCTCCTTTTGTGATATATATTACCTGTCATAAATGTGTATTGCATACAAGGTTGCAACCTTTCCTGTCGGCATGGTAGCGATCACATACGCCGGGCGGCATCAGGCTTACCGGTGTTACCGTGACCACCATGGTCCCATTCCCTCTCTCGGTTGGGGGCTAGACTTCCTCGGAGAGTTGGGTCGTAGGATTTTGGGGTACATCCAGAGTACACCCACCTGGTGTGTTTGGGGGATGATTTGAAGTCGGCCGCAACAACTGATCCTGGATCTGATATGAGAGCAAAAGTTCGCCGTATCCTTTTTATTATGTGTATAAGTACTCCTTCTTGGATCCTAGAGAACCTCGGGGAGGAAAGACCGGTATTCCTGTTATGTACTTGTATTTCTGTTGTATTCATGTTTGAGAAAGGGGTTTTCATAAGTTTAACCAGAAAATGAGTTTCAAAGCTTATTTCTCGTTCCCCCTCGCTGAGTTCATAAGGACTCACCATCTTTTATCATTTCAGGTGAAGAAGAACAGGTACAGGAACCCGAGCTCAATGTACCTAATGATGAACCCCTAGAGTGATTGCCTGTTATTGTTGTTTTGCATGAACGTGACTACTTGTGCATTTTGTGCTACTTGAAGACCATTTATCTTATGTTGCTTGTTGTTGCTAATGTAAACGACCTCCGTTGTAATTTGGGGTCTAATTTTGGTTTGTACTTATATTAAGTAGACTGATACTAGACATACTATGATCGTTTTTGCTTTTATTATCACTAGTATCTATCATAGGTTATGATGCTTAGTTAAGGAATAGGCAAATGAACTTATCCAATCTCAACAGGTACTCGCTAATAAGCTATGATCAACAGGTATATTTTGAAACGAGGATAAATGGACAAACGAGACATAGTATTATGCTAGGTTAGAAATCAAACGGGACGTCGAAATAACCAATAGGGAATTCAATTGATGATTAAATAGTAAATTCTAGTCGGGGATGAACTTCAATTGAAAGTTCTGAGGCTGTTAGAAAATTTAGGTCAAAACAAAGAGCCCAATTACAGCCGTTATGCTGCCGGATTTCTGAAAAATTTTGGAGTCTAGAATAACACGTTAAGTGTTGAACCTCATAGAACAATTAAGAATGTGAAAGGACTTGAATGTTTAGATCACACCTTAGTCTAACCTTTATAGGCCGGGTTGGGGCGTGACACTGTCGCTCCGGTGCCTATAACTTTTGATCCGTAAGGAGTTACGCGGCGTACAACATACTGTTAGAAAGCTCTCCGAGAACTCTACGATGAGGGCAGCAAGCTTGCTATGCTGCGTCTATATTCAAAGCCCAAACTCGAATGTTTTCATCAGTTTCGGGACACTTTCATCTTTTGCACTGTTTTTCTGTCCCGGATCGTACGTCGTGAGCCGCGAAAAGGACGACAACCTAATCCATCACATTTCTATTACCGAATTCCACGGCACCTTGGGCAAGACAACTTCGCTTCACAGAAAGGCTGGGCCCGCAAACCGAGGGCGTGAGGCTTGGGACTAGGTCTCCGTCGCTCCGGTGCCCATAACTTTTGATCCGTATGGAGTTACGCGGCACACAACATACCGTTGGAGAGCTCTCTGAGAGCTCTACGACGTGGGCAGCAAGCTTGCTCGGTTGTGCCTATTTTCGAACCCAAAATCGGAGGTTTTCATCAGTTTCGGGATACTTTTATTCTTTTGCGCTATTTTTCCGTCCCGAATCGTACGTCATGAGGCGCGGAAAGGATGACAACCTAATCTATCACATTTTTAATACCGAATCCCATAGCACCTTGGGCAAGACAACTTCGCTTCACATAAAGGCTGGGCCCGCAAACCGAGGGCGTGGGGATTGGGACCAAGTCTCTGTCGCTCTGGTGCCCATAACTTTTGATCCGTAAAGAGGTACGTGGCGCACAACATAATGTTGGAAAACTTTCCGAGAGCTCTACGACCGAGGTAGCAAGCCTGCTCGGATGTGCGTATTTTCGGAGCCCAAAAATGAACGTTTTCATCAGTTTTGGGATACTTTTGTTCTTTTGCGGTGTTTTTCCTTCCCGGATCATACGTCGTGAGCCGCAAAAAAGACGACAACCTAATCCATCACATTTCTATTGCTGAATCCCATGGCACCTCAGGCAACACAACTTCGCTTCACATAGAGGCTGGGCCCGCAAACCAAGGGCGTGGGGCGTGTGACTTGGCCTCTGTCGCTCCGGTGCCCATAACTTTTGATCTGTAAGGAGTTACGCGGTGTACAGTATACTGTTAGAAAGCTCTTTGAGAACTCTACGATGAGGGTAGCAAGCTTGCTATGTTGCGCCTATTTTTGGAGCCAAAACTTGAACGTTTTCATCAGTTTCGGGACACTTTTCTTCTTTTTCGCTATTTTTCCGTCTCGGATCGTACGTCGTGAGCCGCGAAAAGGATGACAACCCAATCCATCACATTTCTATTACCGAATCACATGGCACCTTGGGCAAGACAACTTTGCTTCATGTAGAGGCTGGGCCCGCAAACCGAGGGCATGGGGCTTAGGACCAGGTCTCCGTCGCTCCGGTGCCCATAACTTTTGATCCATAAGGAGTTACGCGGCACAAAGCATACCGTTGGAAAGCTCTCCGAGACCTCTTCATCGGAGGCAGCAAGCCTCCTCGGTCGTGCCTATTTTTGGAGCCCAAAATTGAACGTTTTCATCAGTTTTGGGACACTATTCTTCTTTTGCACTATTTTTTTGTCCCGGATCGTACGTCGTGAGCCGCGAAAAGGACCACAACCTAATCCATCACATTTCTATTACCGAATCCCATGGAACCTTAGGCAATACTACTTCGCTTCACGTAGAGGCAGGGCCCGCAAACCGAAGGCGTGGGGCTTGGGACCAGGTCTACGTCGCTCCGGTGCCCATAACTTTTGATCCGTAAGGAGTTACGCGGCGCACGGCATACCGTTGCAAAGCTCTCCGAGAGCTCTACGACAGAGGCAACAAGCCTGCTCGATTGTACCTATTTTCGGAGTCCAAAATCGAACGTTTTCATCAATTTTGGGACATTTTCTTATTTTGCGCTGTTTTTTCGTCCCGAATCGTACGTCGTGAGCAGCGAAAAGAACGACAACCTAATCCATCACATTTTTATTTCTGAATCCCACGGCACCTTGGGAAGACAACTTCGCTTCACGTAGAGGCTGGGCCCGTAAACCGAGGGCGTGGGACTTGGGACCAGGTCTCCGTCCCTCCGGTGCCCATAACTTTTGATCCGCAAGGAGTTACGTGACGTACAACATACCGTTAGAATGCTCTCCAAAAACTCTATGACGAGGGCAACAAGTCTGCTCGGCTACGCCTATTTTCGGAGCCCAAAATCGAACGTTTTCATCAGTTACGGGACACCTTTCTTTTTGTGCGCTGTTCTTTCATCCAGGATCGTATGTCGTGACCACCGAAAAGGACGGCAACCTCCTCCATCACATTTCTATTGCCGAATCCCATGGCACCTTGGGCAAGACAACTTCGCTTCACATAGAGGCAAGGCCCGTAAACCGAGGGCATGGTACTTAGGACTAGGTCTCTGTCGCTCCGTTGCCTATAACTTTTGATTCGTAAGGAGTTACGCGGCGCACAACATACAGTTGGAAAGCTCTCTGAGAGCTCTACGACGGGGGCAGCAAGCCTGCACGTTGTCAACAGTTTTTGGAGCCCAAAATTGAACATTTTCATCAGTTTCAGGTCACATTTCTTCTTTTGCACTATTTTTCTGTCCCGAATCGTACGTCGTGAGCTGCGAAAAGGACGAAAACCTAATCCATCACATTTATATAACCGAATTCCACGACACCTTGGGCAAGACAACTTCGTTTCACATAGAGGTTGCGCCCGCAAACCGAGAGCGTAGGGCTTGGGACCAGGTCTCTGTCGCTCCGGTGCCTATAACTTTCGATCTGTAAGGAGTTACGCTGCGCACACCATCCCGTTAGACAGCTCTCCCAGCACTCTCCGATGAGGGTAGCAATCCTGCTCGCCTGCTCCTATTTTCGGTGCCCAAAATCAAACATTTTCATCAGCTTCAAGACACTTTTCTTCTTTTGCGCTGTTTTTCCGTCCCGGATAGTACATTGTGAACTTAAAAAAGGACGACAACCTAATCCATCACATTTCTATTACCGAATCCCACGGTACCTTGGGCAAGACAACTTCACCTCACATAGAGGATGGGCCCGCAAACCGAGGGCGTGGGGCTTGGGACCAGGTCTCCGTCGCTCTGGTGCCAACAACTTTTGGTCCGTAAGGAGTTACGCGGCACACAACATACCGTTGGAAAGCTCTCCGAGAGCTCTATGCTGGAGGTACCAAGCGACCTAGGCTTCGCCTATTTTTGAAAACCAAAATCGAACGTTTTCATCAGTTTTGGGACACTTTTCTTCATTTGCGCTATTTTTTAGTCTCGGATCGTACGTCGTGAGCCGCAAAAAGGACGACAACCTAATCCATCACATTTCTATTACCGAATCCCATGGCACCTTGGGCAAGACAACTTCACTTCACGTAAAGGATGGGCCCGCAAACCGAGGGCGTGGGGCTTGGGACTAGGTCTCCGTCGCTCTGGTACCCATAACTTTTGATCCGTAAGGAGTTACGTGGCGTACAACATACCGTTAGAAAGCTCTCCGAGAACTCTACGACGAGGGCAGCAAGCATGCTAGGTTGCGCCTATTTTCGGAGCCCAAAATTGAACGTTTTCATCAGTTTTGGGACACTTTTCTTCGTTTGCGCTGTTTTTTCGTCCCAGATCGTACGTCGTGAGTCACGAAAAGGACGACAACCAAATTCATCACATTTCTATAACCGAATCCCACGGCACCTCGGGCAAGACAACTTCGCTTCACATAGAGGCTGGGCCCGCAAACCGAGGGCGTGGGGCTTGGGACCAGGTCTCCGTCGCTCCGGTACCCATAACTTTTGATCTGTAAGGAGTTACGCGGCGTACAACATACCGTTAGAAAGCTTTCCGAGAACTCTACGACGAGGGCAGCAAGCCTGCTCAATTGCGCCTGTTTTCGGAGCCCAAAATCGAACGTTCTCATCAGTTTCGGGACACTTTTCTTCTTTTGCGCTATTTTTCCGTCCCGGATCGTACGTCGTGATTCGCGAAAAGGATGACAACCTAATCCATCTTATTTCTATTACCGAATCCCATGGTTCCTTGGGCAAGAAAACTTCACTTCACGTAGATGCTGGGCCAGCAAACCGAGGGCGTGGGGCTTCGCACCAGGTCTCCGTCATTCCGGTGCCCATAACTTTTGATCCGTAAGGAGTTACGCGGCGTACAATATACTGTTAGAAAGCTCTCCGAGAACTCTACGATGAGGGTAGCAAGCTTGCTATGCTGCGCTTATTTTCGGAGCCCAAACTCGAACGTTTTCATCAGTTTCGGGACATTTTTCTTCTTTTGCGCTGTTTTCCGTCCCGGATCGTACGTTGTGAGCCGCGAAAAGGACGACAACCTAATCCATCACATTTCTATTACCGAATTCCGCAGCATCTTGGGCAAGACAACTTCGCTTCACAGAGAGGCTTGGGACCAGGTCTCCGTCGCTGTGGTGCCCATAACTTTTGATCCGTAAGGAGTTACGCGGCGCATAGCATACCGTTGGAAAGCTCTCTGAGAGCTCTACGATGGGGGTAGTAAGCTTGCTCGGTTGTGCCTATTTTCGGAACCCAAAACTGGACATTTTCATCAGTTTCGGGATACTTTTCTTCATTTGCGCTGTTTTTCTGTCCCGGATCGTAAGTCGTGAGCCGCGAAAAGGACGACAACCTAATCTATCACATTTCTATTTTCGAATCCCATGGCACCTTGGGCAACACAACTTCACTTCTTGTAGAGGCAGGGCCCGCAAACCGAGAGCGTGGGGCTTAGGACGAAGTCTCTGTCGCTTCGGTGACCATAACTTTTGATTCGTAAGGAGTTACGCAGCGCCCAACATACCGATGGAAAGCTCTCCGAGAGCTCTACGACTGGGGCAAAAAGCCTGCTCGGTTGCGCCTATTTTCGGAGACCAAAATTGAACATTTTCATCAGTTTCAGGCCACTTTTATTCTTTTGCGCTGTTTTTTCATCCCGGATCGTACGTCGTGAGCCGCGAAAATGACGACAACCTAATCCATCACATTTCTATTACCGAATCCCGTGGGACCTTAGGCAAGACAACTTCGCTTCACAAAGAGGTTGGGCCCGTAAACCGAGGGCATGAGGCTTGTGACTAGGTATCTGTCGCTCCGGTGCCCATATTTTTGGTCCGTAAGAAGTTACGCGGCGCACAGTATACCGTTGGAAAGCTCTCCGAGAGCTCTACGACGGAGGTACCAATCGACCTCGGTATCGCCTATTTTCGGAGCCCAAAATTGAACATTTTGATCAGTTTCGAGAAACTTTTTACTTTTGCACTATTTTTTCGTCCCGGATGGTACGTCGTGAACCTTGAAAAGGACGACAACCTAATCCATCACATTTCTCTTACCGAATCCCATGGCACCTTGGGCAAGACAACTTCGCTTCACGTAGATGCTGGGCTTGGAAACCGAAGTCGTGGGGCTTGGGACCAGGTCTCCGTCGCTTCGGTGCCCATAACTTTTGATCCGTAAGGAGTTACGTGGTGTACAAAATACTGTTAGAAAGCTCTCCGAGAACTCTACGACGAGGGCAGCAAACTTGCCATGCTGCGCCTATTTTCGGAGCCCAAAATCGAACGTTTTTAGTAGTTTCGGGACACTTTTCTTCTTTTGCGTTGTTTTTCCGTCCCGGATCATACGTCGTGAGCTGCAAAAAGGACGACAACCTAATCCATCACATTTCTATTACCGAATTCCACAGCACCTTGGGCAAGACAACTTCGCTTCACAGAGTGGCTGGGCCCGTAAACCGAGGGCGTGAGGCTTGGGACCAGGTCTCCGTCGCTGTGGTGCCCATAACTTTTGATCCGTAAGGAGTTATGCGACGCACAGGATACCGTTAGAACGCTCTCTAAGAGCTCTACGACAGGGGTAGCAAGCTTGCTCGGTTGTGCCTATTTTCAGAACCCAAAACCCGACATTTTCATCATTTTCGGGATACTTTTCTTCATTTGCACTATTTTTTTTATCTCGGATTGTACGTCGTGAGCTGTGAAAAGGACGACAACCTAATCCATCATATTTCTATTACCGAATCCCACGGCACCTTGTGCAAGACAACTTCGCTTAACATAGAGGCTGGGCCCGCAAACTGAGGGCGTGGGGCTTGGGACCAGGTTTCCGTCGCTCCGGTGCCCATAACTTTTAATCCTTTACGAGGTATGCGGCGCACAGCATACCGTTGGAAAGCTCTTCGAGAGCTCTACGACGGAGGCAGCAAGCGACCTTGTCTTCGCTTATTTTCAGAACTGAAAATTGAACATTTTCATCAGTCTCGGGAAACTTTTTACTTTTGCACTATTTTTTCGTCCCGGATCATACGTTATGAGCTGCGAAAACGATGACAACCTAATCCATCACATTTCTATTACCGAATCCCATGGCACCTTGGGCAAGACAACTTCGCTTCACGTAGATGCTGGGCCTGGAAACCGAAGTCGTGGGGCTTGGGACCAGGTCTCCATCGCTCCGGTGCCCATAACTTTTGATCCGTAAGGAGTTTTGCGGCATACAACATACTGTTAAAAAGCTCTCCAAGAACTCTACGATGAGGGTAGCAAGCTTGCTATGCTGCACCTATTATCGAGTCCCATGGTATCTTGAGCATGCCAACCTCGCTTCGCGTAGAGGCTGGGCCCACAAATTGAGGGCGTTGGGCCTGTGACCAGGTCTCCGTCACTCCAGTGCCCATAAATTTTGATCCGTAAGGAGTTATGCGGCGCACAGCATACCGTTGGAAAGCTCTCTGAGAGCTCTACAATGGGGACAGCAAGCCTACTCGGTTACACTTGTTTTCGGAGCCCAAAAGCAAATGTTTTCATCAATTTTGGGCCACTTTTCTTCTTTTTACACTGTTTCTTCATCCCGGATCATTTGTCTTGAGCCGCGAAAAGGAAGACACACAAGGGCTTTGCGCCCTAAACATGACGGGTGCGATCGTACATACACTAATGCACCGGATTCCATCAAAACTCCTAAGTTAAGCGTGCTTGGACGAGAGTAGTACTAGGATAGGTGGCCCCCTTGGAAGTCCTCATGTTGCACCCCCTTTTCATTTTGTTTTTTTGCACCGTTCAGGTTTGCTAAGATACTTTATCTGTCACATTTCTATTATCGAGTCTCACGGCATCTTGGGCAAGACAACTTCACTTCGCGTAGAGGCTGGGGTCACAAACCGAGGGCGTGGGGCCTGTTACCATGTCTCTGTCGCTCCAGTGCCTATAACTTTTCGTTTGTAAGTAGTTATGCACCGTACAACATAACGTTACAAAGCTCTCCGAGAGCTCTACGACGGGGGCAGCAAGCCTGCTCGGCTACGCCTATTTTTGGAGCCTAAAAGCAAATGTTTTCCTCAGTTTTGGGCTACGTTTTCATTTTGAGCTGTTTCTTCATCCTGGATCGTTCGTCGTGAGCCGCGAAAAAGACGACACAGAAGGGATTTGCGCACTTAACATGACGTGTGTGATTATACCAGCACGAATGCATCGGATCCAATTAGAACTCCGAAGTTAAGCGTGCTTGGGCGAGAGTAGTACTAGGATGGGTCACCTCATTTGAAGTCCTCGTGTTGTACCACCTTTTTGTTTTGTTTGTTTGCCCCGTTCAGGATTGCCAAGATGCTTTATCCATCACATTTCTATTATTGAGTCCCACGGCATCTTGGGCAAGGCAAATTCGCTTCGCGTAGAGGTTGGGCCCGCAAACCGAGGGTGTCAGGCCTGTGACCAGGTATTCGTTGCTCCAGTGCCCAAAACTTTGGATCCGTAATGAGTTATGCAGCAAACTGCATACCGTTGGAAAGCTCTCCGAGAGCTCTACAACGGAGGCAGCTAGGCTGCTCGAATCTGCCTATTTTTGGAGGCCAAAATCAAACGTTTTTTATCAGTTTCGGGCCACTTTTCATCTTTTTGCGCTGTTTCTTTGTCCTTGATCGATTGTCGTGAGCTGCAACAAGGATGACACATAAGGACTTTGGGCCCCCAACTTGACGGGTACGATCATACCAGCACTAATGTACCGGATCCCATCAGAACTCCGAAGATAAGCGTGCTTGGGCAAGAGTAGTACTAGGATAGGTGACCCCCTGGGAAGTCATCATGTTGCACCCCCCTTTTCGTTTTCTTTTTTTGCCCCGTTCAGGCTTGCCAAGTTATTTTATCCGTCACATTCCTATTATCAAGTCCCACGGCATCCTGGGCATGACATCTTCGCTTCGTGTAAAGGCTGGGCACGCAAACCGAGGACGTGGGGCCTGTGACTAGGTCTCCGTCGATCTAGTCTCCATAAATTTTGCCCCTTAAGGAGGTATGCAGCGTACAGCATACTGCAGAAAAGCTCTCTAAGAGCTCTACGACGGGGGCAGCGAGCCTACTTGGCTGCGCCTATTTTCAGAGCCCAAAATCGAATGTTTTCATCAGGTTTGGTCCACTTTTCTTGTCTTTGCGTTGTTTCTTCGTCCCGGATCGTTCGTCATGAGCTGCAAAAAGGACGACACACAAAGGCTTTGCGCCCTAAACATGACGGGTGCGATCATACCTGCACTAATGCACCAGATCCCATCAGAACTCCGAAGTTAAGTGTGTTTTGGTGAGAGTAGTACTAGGATAGGTGAACCTTTGGGAAGTCCTCGTGTTGCACCCCCTTTTCGTTTTGTTTTTTTGCCCTGTTCTGGCTTGCCAAGATGCTTTATCTGTCACATTTCTATTATCGAGTCCCACGGCATCTTGGGCAAGACAACTTCACTTCGCGTAGAGGGTGGGCTGACAAACAGGGGGCGTGGGGCCTATGACCAGGTCTCCGTCATTCTCGTGCCCATAACTTTTGATCTGTAAGGAGGTATAAGGCGCAAACCATACCGTTGGAAAGCTCTCTAAGAGCTCAACGATGGGGGAGCAAACCAGCTCATCTGTGCCTATTTTTGGAGCCCTAAAGCAAAGGTTTCCATCTGTTTTGGGCCACTTTTCTTCTTTTTGTGCTGTTTCTTTGTCCCAGATTGTTCGTCGTGAGCCGCGAAAAGGACGACATACAAGGGATTTGCGCCGTAAATTTGACGGGTACGATTATACCAGCACTAATTCACCGCATCCCATCAAAACTCCAAAGTTAAGCTTGCTTGGGCGAGAGTAGTACAAGGATGGGTGACCCCATGGGAAGTCCTCGTGTTGCACCCTGCTTTTCGTTTTGTTTTTTTGCCCTGTTTAGGCCTACCAAGATTCTTTATCCGTCACATTTCAATTATCGAGTCCCACGGCATCTTGGGCAAGACAACTACGCTTCGAGTAGAGGCTAGGCCCGCAAATCGAGGGCGTCGGCCCTTTGTCCAGGTCTTCGTCGCTTAAGTGCCCATAACTTTTGATCTATAAGGAGTTATGCGACATAGAACATGCCGTTGGAAAGATCTCCGAGAGCTCTACAATGTGGGCAGTAAACCTGCTCGGTTGCTCCTATTTTTGGAGATCAAGATCAAATGTTTTCATCAGTTGCGGGCCACTTTTCTTATTTTTGCGTTGTTTCTTCATCCTGGATTGTTCGTTGAGAGTCGCAAAAAGGACGACACATAAGGGATTTGCACCCTCAACATGACAGGTGCGATCATACCAGCACTAATGCACCGAATCCCATCAGAATTCCAAAGTTAAGCGTGCTTAGGCTAGAGTAGTACTAGGATGGGTGACCCCCTGGGAAGTTCTCGTGTTGCACCCCTTTTTTGTTTTATTTTTTTGCCCCGTTTAGGCTTGCCAAGATACTTTATCAATCATATTTGTATTATCAAGTCTCACGGCATCTTAGGCAAGACAACTTCACTTCGCGCAGAGGCTAGGCCCGCAAACCGAGGGCGTGGGGCCTGGACCAAGTCTCTGTCGCTCTAGTGCCAATAACTTTTGATCCGTAAGGAGTTATACGGCGCACAGCACACCGTTGGAAAGCTCACCGTGAGCTCTACGACGGGGCCAGCAAGCCTGCTCGGCTGCGATTATTTTCGGAGCCCAAAAGAAAATGTTTTAATCAGTTTTGTGTCACTTTTTTTCTTTTTACGATGTTTCTTCATACTGGATCGTTCGTCGAGAGCCGTGAAAAGGACGACACATAAGGGTTTTGTGCCTTCAATATGCCGGGTGTGATCACACCAGTACTAATACTTCGGATCCCATCAGAACTCTAAAGTTAATTGTGCTTGGGTGATAGTAGTACTAGGATGGGTGAGCCCCTAGAAAGTCCTGGTATTGCACCCCCCTTTTCGTTTTTTTTTTTTTTTGCCCCGTTCAAGCTTGCCAAGATGCTTTATCCGTCACATTTCTAATATCGAGTCCCACGGCATCTAGGGTAAGACAACTTTACTTCGCGTAGAGGCTGAGACCGTAAACCAAGGGCGTGGGGCCTATGAGCAGATCTCCATTGTTCTAGTGCCCATAACTTTTGATCTGCAAGTAGTTATGCGGGGCACAGTATACCGTTGAAAATCTCTCTAAGAGCTCTACGACGGGGGCAACAAGCCTGTTCAGCTGCTCCTATTTTTGAGCCAAAAAGCAAATGTTTTCATCAGTTTTTGGCCACTTTCTTCTTTTTGAGCTGTTTCGTCGTCCGGATCGTTCCTCGTGTGTCGCGAAAAGCACGACACAAAAGGGCTTTGCGTACTCAACATGACATGTGTGATTATACCAGTACTAATGCATCGAATCCAATGAAAACTCCGAAGTTAAGCGTGCTTGGGCGAGAGTAGTACTAGTATGGGTGACCCCCTTGGAAGTCCTCGTGTTGCACCCCCTTTTCGTTTTGTTTTTTTGCCCCGTTCATGCTTGTCAAGATGTTTTATCTATCATATTTCTATTATCGAGTCCCACGGCATCTTGGGTTAGGTAAATTCGCTTCGCGTAGAGGCCGAGCCCGCAAACCGAGGGTGTCGGGCCTCTGACCAGGTCTTCGTTGCCCCAGTGCCCATAACTTTTGATCCGTAAGGAGTTATGCGCCACACAACATATCATTGGAAAGCTCTCCGAGGGTTCTACAATGGGGGCAGCTAGGCTGCTTGGCTCTGCCTATTTTTGGAGCCCAAAATCAAATGTTTTCATCAGTTTCGGGTCACTTTTCTTCTTTTTGCGTTGTTTCTTCGTCCATGATCGTTTTTCATGAGCCGCAAAAATGACAACATATAAGGGCTTTGCGCCCTCAACATGACGGGTGCAATCATACGAGCACTAATGCACCGGATCACATCAGAACTCCGTAGTTAAGCGTGCTTGGGCAATGTAGTTCTAGGATGAGTGACCCCTGGGAAGTCATCGTGTTGCACCCCCCTTTTCGTTTTGTTTTTTTGCCTCGTTCAGTCTTGCCTCACATTCCTATTATCGAGTCCCACGGTATCCTAGGCATGACAACTTCGCTTCGTGTAAAGGCTGGGCCCGCAAACCAAGGGCGTGGAGCCTGTGACCAAGTCTCCATCATTCCAGTGCCCATATCTTTTGATCCGTAAGGAGGTATGTGGCGCACAGCATACCGTAGAAAAGCTCTCTGAGAGCTCTACGATGGGGGCAACGAGCCTGCTTGGTTGGGCCTACTTTTGGAGCACAAAATTGAACGTTTTCATCAGGTTTGGTCCATATTTCTTCTTTTTACGCTGTTTCTTCATCCCGGATCGTTCGTCGTGAGCCGCGAAAAGGACGACATACAAGGGCTTTACGCTCTAAACATGACGGGTGTGATCATACCTACCCTAATGCACCAGATCCCATCAGAACTCCAAAGTTAAGCGTGTTTGGGTGAGAGTAGTACTAGGATGGGTGACCCCCTGGGAAGTCCTCATGTTGCACCCCCTTTTCGATTTGTTTTTTTGCCCCGTTTAGGCTTGCCAAGATGCTTTATCCGTCACAATCCTATTATCGAGTCCCACGGCATCTTGGGCAAGACAACTTCACTTCGCGTAGAGGATGGGCCGGCAAACAGAGGGCGTGGGGCCTATGACCAAGTCTCCGTTATTCCAGTGCCCATAACTTTTGATACGTAAGGAGGTATGCGGCACACACCATACCGTTGGAAAGCTCTCTGAGAGCTCTATGACGGGGGCAGCAAGCCAGCTTGTCTGTGCCTATTTTCGGATCCCAAAAGCAAACATTTCCATCAGTTTCAGGCCACTTTTCTTCTTTTTCCGCTATTTGTTCATCCCAGATCGTTTGTCGTTAGCCGTGAAAAGGAAGACACATAAGGGCTTTGCGGCCTAAACTTGACGGGTGCGATCATACCAGCACTAATTCACCGCATCCCGTCAGAACTCCAAATTTAAGCGTGCTTGGGCGAGAGTAGTACTAGGATCGGTGACCTCCTAGGAAGTCCTCATGTTGCACACTGCTTTTCATTTTTTTTTGTGCCCCGTTTAGGCCTACCAAGATGGTTTATCCTTCACATTTCTAACAACGAGTCCCAAGGCATCTTGGGTAAGACAACTTCGCTTCGCATAGAAGCTAAACCGCAAACCAAGGGCATGGGGTCTGTGACCAGGTCTCAATCGCTCCAGTGCCCATAACTTTTGATCCATAAGTAGTTATGTGGCGCACAGCATAACGTTAAAAATCTCTCTGAGAGTTCTACGATGAGGGCAACAAGCCTGCTCGGCTGTGCCTATTTTTGGAGCCCAAAAGCAAACGTTTTCATTAGTTTCGGGCAAATTTTCTTCTTTTTATATTGTTTCTTCTTCCCCGATCGTTCGTTGTGAGAAGCGAAAAGGACGACACGTAAGGATTTGCGCCCTCACCAGGACGTGTGCGATTATACCAGCACTAATGCATCAGATCCAATCAGAACACCGAAGTTAAGCGTGCTTAGGCGAGAGTAGTACTAGAATGGGTGACCCCATTGGTAGTCCTCGTGTTACACCCCCTTTTCATTTTGTTTTTTTGCCCCGTTCAAGCTTGCCAAGATCCTTTATTCATCACATTTCTATTATCGTGCCCCATGGCATCTTAGGCAAAACAATTTCGCTTCGCGTAGATGCTGGGCCCGTAAATTGAGGGCGTGGGGCCTGTGAGCAGGTCTTCGTTGCTCCAGTGCCCATAACTTTTGATCCGTATGACGGGTGCGATCATACCAGCACTAATGCACCGGATCCCATTAGAACTCTGAAGTTAATTGTGGTTGGGCAAGAGTAGTACTAGGACGGGTGACCGCCTGGGAAGTCCTCGTGTTGCACCCCCTTTTCGTTTTGTTTTTTTGCCCCGTTCAGGCTTTCCAAGATGATTTATCCGTCACATTTCTATTATAGAGTCCCACGGCATCTTGGGCAAGACAACTTCGCTTCTCGTTGAGGCTGGGCCCGCAAACCGAGGGCATGGGGCCTATGACTAGGTCTCCATTGCTCCAATGCCCATAACTTTTGATCCGTAAGAAGTTATGCGGCGTACAACATACCGTTGGAAAGCTCTCCGAGAGCTCTTCGACGGGGGCAGCAAGCTAGCTTTGCTACGCCTGTTTTCAGAGCCAAAAATCAAACGTTTCATCAATTTCGGGCCAATTTTTCTTCTTTTTGTGATGTTTCTTTGCCATGGATCGTTCGTCATGAACTGCAAAAAGGACGACACATAAGGGCTTTCCGCCCTCAACATGACGGGTGGGATCATACCATAACTATTGCACCGGATCCCATCAGAACTCCGAAGTTAAGCGTGCTTGGACGAGAGTAGTACTGCGATGGGTAACCCCCTGGGAAGTCCTCGTGTTGTACCCTTCTTTTCGTTTTGGTTTTTTGCTGCGTTCAGGCTTGCCAAGATGCTTTATCCATCACATTTTTATTATCGGGTCCCACGGCATCTTAGGCAAAACAACTTCACTTCGCGTAGTAGCTGGGCTCGCAAACCGAGGGTGTGGGTCCTGTGACCAGGTCTCCATCGCTTCAGTGTCTATAACTTTTGATCTGTAAGGAGTTATGCGGCGTACAACATACCGTTGGAAGGCTCTTCGAGAGCTCTACGACGAGGGCAAACAACAAGCTTTGATGTGCCTATTTTCGGAGCCCAAAATCAAATGTTTTCATCAATTTCGGGCCAATTTTATTATTTTTGAACTGTTTCTTTGTCCTGGATCGTTCGTCGTGAACCGCGAAAAGGACGACAAATAAGGGCTTTGCGCCCTTAAAATGACGGGTGTGATCATACCAGCACTAATGCATCGATCCTATCAGAACTCCGAAGTTAAGCGTGCTTGGGCGAGAGTAGTACTAGGATGGGTGACCCCCTGGGAAGTCCTTGTGTTGCACCCCTCTTTTTGTTTTGTTTTTTTTTGCCTCGTTTAGGCTTGCCAAGATGCTTTATCCGTCAAATTTCTATTTTTGAGTCCCACGACATCTTGGACAAGACAACTTCACTTCACGTAGAGGCTGGGCCCGCAAACTGAGAGCGTGGTGTTTGTGACCTGGTCTCCGTCACTCCATTGCCCATAACTTTTGATCCGTAAGGAGGTATACGGTGCCCAACATACCGTTATAAAGCTCTCGAGAGCTCTACGACAGGGGCAGTGAGCTTGCTCGACTGTGCCTGTTTTCGAAAACCAAAATCAAACGTTTAAATCAATTTTGTTCCACTTTTTACTTTTTGCGCTTTTTCTTCATCCTAGATCGTTCATCGGGAGCCACAAAAAAGACGACATACAAGGGCTTTGCGCCTTCAACATGACGGCTGTGATCATACCAGCACTAAAGCACTAAATCCCATAAGAACTCTGAAGTTAAGCGTGCTTGGGCGAGAGTAGTACTACGATGGGTGCCTCCCTAGGAAGTCCTCGTGTTGCACTCCCCTTTTCATTTTGTTTTTTTGCCCCGGTCAGGCTTGCCAAGATGCTTTATCTATCACATTTCTATTATCGACTCCCATGATATCTTGGGCAAGACAACTTCACTTAGCGTAGAGGCTGGGCCCGCAAACTGAGGGCGTGGGGCTTGTGGCCAGGTCTCCGTCACTCCAGTACACATAACTTTTGATCTGAAAGAAGTTATGCGGCGCACAACATACAGTTGGATAGCTCTCCGGGAGCTCTACAATAGGGGCAACAAGCCTGCTCGGTTGAGCATGTTTTTGGAGCCCAAATTCAAACATTTTCATCCATTTTGGGCTACTTTACATCTTTTTGCGTTGTTTCTTTGTCCTGGATCATTCGTCGTGAGCCGCGAAAATGACGACACATATGGGCTTTGTGCCCTCAACATGACGTGGGCGATCATACCAGCACTAATGCACCGGATCCCATTTGAACTCTGAAGTTAATTGTGCTTGGGCGAGAGTAGTACTAGCACGGGTGACCCCATGGGAAGTCCTCATGTTGCACCCCACTTTTCGTTTTGTTTTTTTTATCCCGTTCAGGCTTTCCAAGATGCTTTATCCATCACATTTCCATTATAGAGTCCTGCAGCATCTTTGGCAAGACAACTTCGCTTCTTGTTGAGGTTGGGCCAGTAAACCGAGGGCGTGGGGCCTGTGACTAGGTCTCCATTGCTCCAACACCCATAAGTTTTGATCCCTAAGGAGTTATGCGGCGTACAACATACCGTTGGAAATCTCTTTGAGAGATATACGACGAGGGCTGCAAGCTAGCTTTGCTGCGCCTATATTCGGAGCCCAAAATCAAACATTTTCATTAGTTTCAGGCCAATTTTTCTTCTTTTTGTACTATTTCTTCGTCCTGGATCGTTCGTCGTAAACTGCGAAAGGACGACACATAAGGGCTTTCTGCCCTCAACATGATGGGTACGATCATACCAGAACTAATGCACCGGATCCCATTAGAACACCGAAGTTAAGCGAGCTTGGGCGAGAGTAGTACTACGATGGGTGACCCCTTGGGAAGTCTTCGTGTTGCACCCCCCTTTTTTGTTTTGTTTTTTTGCCCCGTTCAGGCTTGCCAAGATGCTTTATCTGTCACATTTCTATTATCGAGTACCACGACATCTTGGGCAAGCCAAATTCACTTCGCGAAGAGGCTGGGCCTGTAAACCGAAGGCGTGGGGCTTGTGACCAGGTCTCCGTCGCTCCAGTGCCCATAACTTTTGATCCGAAAGAGTTATGCGGCGTACAGCATACCATTGGAAAGCTCTCCGTGAGCTCTACAACAGGGGCAGCAAGCCTGCTCGGCTGAGCTTGTTTTTGGAGCCCAAAATCAAAAGTTTTCATCAGTTTTGGGCCACTTTGCTTCTTTTTCCGCTGTTTTTTCATCCTGGATCATTCATCGTGATCCGCGAAAATGACGACACATAAGGGCTTTGTGTACTCAACATGATGTGTGCGATCATTCCAACACTAATGCACCGGATCCCATTAGAACTCTGAAGTTAATTGTGCTTGGACAAGAGTAGTATTAGGACAGGTGATCCCCTAGGAAGTCCTCGTGTTGCAGCCCCTTTTTCATTTTGTTTTTTTGCCCCATTCAGGCTTTTCAAGATGCTTTATCCGTCACATTTCTATTATAGAGTCCCACGGCATCTTGGGCAAGACAACTTCGCTTCGCTAGATGCTGGGCTCGTAAACCGAGGGTGTGGGTCCTGTGACCAGGTCTCCGTCGCTCCTGTGTCCCTAACTTTTGGTCGGTAAGGAGTTATGCGGCGTACAACATAC
Organism: Ehretia macrophylla; assembly: GCA_037974665.1. Taxonomy (NCBI): domain Eukaryota; kingdom Viridiplantae; phylum Streptophyta; class Magnoliopsida; order Boraginales; family Ehretiaceae; genus Ehretia; species Ehretia macrophylla. The sequence goes on along the minus strand of CM075768.1, from coordinate 49,029,937 downwards.
CGTTGGAAAGCTCTCCGAGTGCTCTACAACTGGGGCAGCAAGCATGCCTTGCTGCGCCTATTTTCGGAGCCCAAAATCAAACGTTTTCATCAATTTCGGGCTAATTTTCTTCTTTTTGCGCTATTTCTTCGTCCTGGATCGTTCATCATGAACCACGAAAAGGACGACACATAAGGGATTTACACCCTAAAAATGACGGGTGCCATCATACCAGCACTAATGCATGGATCCCATCAGAACTCTGAAGTTAACCGTGCTTGGGCGATAGTAGTACTAGGATGGGTGACCCCGTGGGAAGTCCTCGTGTTGCCCCCCCTTTTTGTTTTGTTTTTTTGCCCCGTTTAGGCTTGCCAAGATGCTTTATCCATCACATTTCTATTATCGAGTCCCACGGCATCTTGGGCAATACAACTTCACTTCGCGTAGAGGCTGGGCCCGTAAACATGATGGGTGCGATCATACCAGCACTAATGTACCGCATTCCATCAGAACTCCGAAGTTAAGCGTGTTTGGGCGAGAGCAGTACTAGGATCGGTGACCCCCTGGGAAGTCCTCGTGTTGCACCCCCCTTTTCGTTTTGTTTTTTTGCCCCGTTCAGGCTTGTCAAGATGTTTTATCCATCACATTTCTATTATCGAGTCCCACGACATCTTGGGTAAGACAACTTTGCTATGCGTAGAGGCTGGGGCCGCAAACCGAGGGCGTCAAGCCTATGACCAGGTTTTCGTCGCTCCAGTGCCCATAACTTTTGATCCGTAAAGAGTTGTGCGGCGCACAGCATACCGTTGGAAAGCTCTCCAAGAGCTCTACGACGGGGGCATCAAGCCTACTCGGCTACGCCAGTTTTTGGAGCCCAAAATCAAACGTTTTCATCAGTTCCAGACCACTTTTCTTCTTTTTGCACTGTTTCTTCGTCCTGGATCATTCGTCATGAGCCGTTAAAAGGACGACACATTAGGGATTGCGCCCTCAGCATGACGGGTGCGATCATACCAGCACAAATGCATGGGATCCCATCAGAACTCCGAAGTTAAGTGTGCTTGGGCGAGAGTAGTACTAGAATGGGTGACCCCTTGGGAAGTCCTCGTGTTGCACCCCCCTTTTCGTTTTGTTTTTTTGCCCCGTTCAGGCTTGCCAAGATGATTTATCTGTCACATTTCTATTATCGAGTCCCACGGAATTTTGAGCAAGACAACTTCACTTCGTGCAAAGGCTGGGACCGCAAACTGAGGGCGTAGGGCCTGTGACCAGGTCTCCGTCGCTTTAGTGCCCATAACTTTTGATGAGTAAGGAGTTATGCGGCGCACAACTTAACGTTAGAAAGCTGTCCTAGAGCTCTACAACGAGGACAGCAAGCCTACTCGGCTGCTCTTGTTTTCGAAGCCCAAAAGCAAAGGTTTTCATTAGTTTTGGGCGACTTTACATCTTTTTGCGCTGTTTCTTCGTCCATGATCGTTCATCGTGAGCCGCGAAAAGGACGACAGAAAAGGGCTTTACGCCCTCAACATGACGGGTGCGATCATACCAGCACTAATGCAATGGGTCCTATCAGAATTCCGAAGTTAATTGCGTTTGGGCGAGAGTAGTACTAGGATGGGTAACCCCCTGGGAAGTCCTCGTGTTGCACCCCATTTTTCGTTTTGTTTTTTTGCCCCATTCTCGATTGCCAAGATGCTTTATCCGTCACATTTCTATTATCGAGTCCCACAGAAACTTAGGCAACACAACTTCACTACGCGTAGAGGATGGGCCCGCAAACCGAGGGCATGGGGCCTGTGACAAGGTCTCCATCGCTCTAGTGCCCATAACCTTTGATTCGTAAGGAGTTATGTGGTGCACAACATACCATTAGAAAGCTCTCCGAGAGCTCTACGACTAGGGCAGTGAGCTTGCTCGTCTGCGCCTATTTTCAGAGCCCGAAATTGAACGTTTTCATTAGTTTCGATCCATTTTTCTTCTTTTTACACTGTTTCTTCATCCTGGATAGTTCGTCGTGAGTCGCGAAAAGAATGACAAACAAGGGCTTTACGCCCTAAACATGATGGGTACGATCATACCTGCACTAATGCACCGGATCCCATCTGAACTTTGAAGTTAAGTGTGCTTGGGCGAGAGTAGTACTAGAATGGGTGACCCCCATAGAAGTCCTCGTGTTGCACCCTATTTTCGTTTTATTTTTTTTCCTGTTCAGGATTTACAAGATGCTTTATCCGTCACGTTTCTATTATCGAGTCCCACGGCATCTTGAGCAAGACAGAATCGCTTCGCGTCGAGGCTGGGCCCACAAACCGAGGGCGTGGGGCCTGTGACCAGGTCTCCGTCGCTCCAGTGCCCATAAATTTTGATCCGTAAGGAGTTATGCGGCTCACAGCATACTGTTGGAAAGCTCTCTGAGAGCTCTACAATGAGGGCAGTAAGCCTACTCGGTTACACTTGTTTTCGGAGGCCAAAAGCAAATGTTTTCTTAAGTTTTGGGCCACTTTTCTTCTTTTTACACTGTTTCTTCATCCCGGATCATTTGTCTTGAGCCGCGAAAAGTAAGACACACAAGGGCTTTCCGCCCTAAACATGACGGGTGTGATCATACCTACACTAATGCACCGGATTCTATCAGAACTCCTAAGTTAAGCGTGCTTGGGCGAGAGTAGTACTAGGATGGGTGGCCCCCTTGGAAGTCCTCATGTTGCACCCCCTTTTCGTTTTGTTTTTTTGCACCGTTCAGGTTTGCTAAGATGCTTTATCTGTCACATTTCTATTATCGAGTCCCACGGCATCTTGGGCAAGACAACTTCGCTTCGCGTAGAGGCTAGGGTCGCAAACCGAGGGCATGGGGCTTGTGACCATGTCTCTGTCGCTCCAGTGCCTATAACTTTTCATCTGTAAGTAGTTATGCGCCGCACAACATAACATTAGAAAGCTCTCCGAGAGCTCTACGACTGGGGCAGCAAGGCTGCTCGGTCACGCCTATTTTTGGAGCCTAAAAGCAAATGTTTTCCTCAGTTTTGGGCTACGTTTTCATTTTGAGCTGTTTCTTCATCCTGGATCGTTCGTCGTGAGCCGCGAAAAAGACGACACAGAAGGGATTTGCGCACTTAACATGACGTGTGTGATTATACCAGCACGAATGCATCGGATCCAATTAGAACTCCGAAGTTAAGCGTGCTTGGGCGAGAGTAGTACTAGGATGGGTCACCCCATTTGAAGTCCTCATGTTGCACCCCCTTTTCGTTTTGTTTTTTTGCCTCGTTCAGGATTGCCAAGATGCTTTATCCATCACATTTCTATTATTGAGTCCCACGGCATCTTAGGCAAGGCAAATTCGCTTCGCGTAGAGGCTGGGCCCACAAACCGAGGGTATCGGGCTAGTGACCAAGTCTTCGTTGCTCTAGTGCCCAAAACTTTGGATCCGTAATGAGTTATGCAGCAAACTGCATACCGTTGGAAAGCTCTCCGAGAGCTCTACAACGGAGGCAGCTAGGCTGCTCGACTCTGCCTATTTTTGGAGGCCAAAATCAAATGTTTTTATCAGTTTCGGGCCACTTTTCTTCTTTTTGCGCTGTTTCTTTGTCCTTGATCGATTGTCGTGAGCTGCAAAAAGGTTGACACATAAGGACTTTGGGCCCCCAACTTGACGGGTACGATCATACCAGCACTAATGCACCGGATCCTATCAGAACTCAGAAGTTAAGCGTGCTTGGGCAAGAGTAGTACTAGGATAGGTGACCCCCTGGGAAGTCGTCATGTTGCACCCCCCTTTTCGTTTTCTTTTTTTGCCCCGTTCAGGCTTGCCAAGTTATTTTATCCGTCACATTCCTATTATCAAGTCCTACGACATCATGGGCATGACATATTCGCTTCGTGTAAAGGCTGGGCCCGCAAACCGAGGGCGTGGGTCCTGTGACTTGGTCTCCGTCATTCTAGTGCCCATAATTTTTGCCCCTTAAGGAGGTATGCAGCGTACAGCATACTGCAGAAAAGCTCTCTAAGAGCTCTACGACGGGGGCAGCGAGCCTACTTGGCTGCGCCTATTTTCAGAGCCCAAAATTGAACGTTTTCATCAGGTTTGGTCCACTTTTCTTGTCTTTGCGTTGTTTCTTTGTCCCGGATCGTTCGTCATGAGCCGCAAAAAGGACGACACACAAGGGCTTTGTGCCCTAAACATGACGGGTGCGATCATACCTGCACTAATGCACCGGATCCCATCAGAACTCCGAAGTTAAGCGTGTTTTGGTAAGAGTAGTACTAGGATGGGTGACCCCTTGGGAAGTCCTCATGTTGCACCCCCTTTTCGTTTTGTTTTTTTGCCCCGTTCTAGCTTGCCAAGATACTTTATCCATCACATTCCTATTATCGAGTCCCACGGCATCTTGGGCAAGATAACTTCACTTCGTGTAGAGGCTGGGCCGACAAACAGGGTGCGTAGGGCCTATGACCAGGTCTCCATCATTCCCGTGCCCATAACTTTTGATCCGTAAGGAGGTATAAGGCGCACACCATACCGTTGGAAAGCTCTCTAAGAGCTCAACGATGGGGGCAGCAAGCCAGCTCGTCTGTTCCTGTTTTTGGAGCCTTAAAGCAAAGGTTTCCATCTGTTTTGGGCCATTTTTCTTCTTTTTGCGTTGTTTCTTCGTCCCAGACCATTCGTCGTGAGCCTCGAAAAGGACGACATACAAGGGATTTGCGCCGTAAATTTGACGGGTACGATTATACCAGCACTAATTCACCGCATCCCATCAAAACTCCAAAGTTAAGCTTGCTTGGGCGAGAGTAGTACAAGGATGGGTGACCCCATGGGAAGTCCTCGTGTTGCACCCTGCTTTTCGTTTTGTTTTTTTTCCCTGTTTAAGCCTACCAAAATTCTTTATCCGTCACATTTCTATTATCGAGTCCCACGGCATCTTGGGCAAGACAACTACGCTTCGAGTAGAGGCTGGGCCCGCAAATCGAGGGCGTCGGCCCTTTTTCCAGGTCTTCGTCGCTTCAGTGCCCATAACTTTTGATCTATAAGAAGTTATGCGGCGCAGAACATGCCGTTGGAAAGATCTCCGAGAGCTCTACAATGTGGGCAGTAAACCTGCTCGGTTGCTCCTATTTTTGGAGATCAAGATCAAATGTTTTCATCAGTTGCGGGCCACTTTTCTTATTTTTGCGTTGTTTCTTCATCCTGGATTGTTCGTTGAGAGTCGCAAAAAGGACGACACATAAGGGATTTGCACCCTCAACATGACGGCTGGGATTATACTAGCACTAATGCACCGGATCCCATCAGAATTCCAAAGTTAAGTGTGCTTGGGCGAGAGTAGTACTAGGATGGGTGACCCCCTAGGAAGTTCTCGTGTTGCACCCCCTTTTCGTTTTATTTTTTTGCCCCGTTTAGGCTTGCCAAGATGCTTTATCAGTCACATTTCTATTATCAAGTCCCACAGCATCTTAGGCAAGACAACTTCACTTCGCACCAAGGCTGGGCCCGCAAACCGAGGGCGTGGGGCATGTGACCAGGTCTTTGTCGCTCTAGTGCCCATAACTTTTGATCCGTAAGGAGTTATGCGGCGCACAGCACACCGTTGGAAAGCTCACCGTGAGCTCTACAACGGGGCTAGCAAGCCTGCTCGGCTGCGATTATTTTCGGAGCCCAAAAGAAAATGTTTTAATCAGTTTTGTGTCACTTTTTTTCTTTTTACGATGTTTCTTCATACTGGATCGTTCGTCGAGAGCCGTGAAAAGGACGACACATAAGGGCTTTGTGCCCTCAATATGATGGGTGCAATCATACCAGCACTAATACTCCGGATCCCATCAGAACTCCGAAGTTAATTGTGCTTGGGTGATAGTAGTACTAGGATGGGTGAGCCCCTGGAAAGTCCTGGTATTGCACCCCCCTTTTCGTTTTTTTTTTTTTTTGCCCCGTTCAAGCTTGCCAAGATGCTTTATCCGTCACATTTCTAATATTGAGTCCCACAGCATCTAGGATAAGACAACTTCGCTTCACGTAGAGGCTGAGACCGTAAACTAAGGGCGTGGGGCCTATGAGCAGGTCTCCATCGCTCTAGTGCCCATAACTTTTGATCTGCAAGTAGTTATGTGGGGCACAGTATACCGTTGAAAATCTCTCTGAGAGCTCTATGACGGGGGCAACAAGCCTGCTCGGCTGCTCCTATTTTTGAGCCAAAAAGCAAACGTTTCATCAGTTTTTGGCCACTTTCTTCTTTTTGAGCTGTTTCCTCGTCCCGGATCGTTCATCGTGTACCGCGAAAAGGACGACACAAAAGCGCTTTGCTTACTCAACATGACGTGCGTGATTATACGAGCACTAATGCATCAGATCCAATCAGAACTCCGAAGTTAAGCGTGCTTGGGCGAGAGTAGTACTAGTATGGGTGACCCCCTTGGAAGTCCTCGTGTTGCACCCCCTTTTCGTTTTGTTTTTTTGCCCCGTTCATGCTTGTCAAGATGTTTTATCTATCATATTTCTATTATCGAGTCCCACGGCATCTTGGGTTAGGTAAATTCGCTTCGCGTAGAGGCCGGGCCCGCAAACCGAGGGTGTCGGGCCTGTGACCAGGTCTTCGTTGCTCCAATGCCCATAACTTTTGATCCGTAAGGAGTTATGCGCCACACAGCATATCGTTGGAAAGCTCTCCGAGAGCTCTACAACGGGGGAAGCTAGGCTGCTCGGCTCCGCCTGTTTTTGGAGCCCAAAATCAAATGCTTTCATCAGTTTCTGGCCATTTTTCTTCTTTTTGCGTTGTTTCTTCGTCCATGATCGTTTTTCATGAGCCGCAAAAATGACAACATATAAGGGCTTTGCGCCCTCAACATGATGGGTGCGATCATACGAGCACTAATGCACCAGATCCCATCAGATTCCCGAAGTTAAGCATGCTTGGGCAAGGTAGTACTAGGATGAGTGACCCCTGGGAAGTCATTGTGTTGCACCCCCCTTTTCGTTTTGTTTTTTTGCCCCATTCAGTCTTGCCTCACATTCCTATTATCGAGTCCCACGGCATCCTGAGCATGACAACTTCACTTCGTGTAAAGGCTGGGTTCGAAAACCGAGGGCGTGGAGCCTGTGACTAGGTCTCCATCGTTCCAGTGCCCATAACTTTGGATCCGTAAGGAGGTATGCGGCGCACAGCATACATTAGAAAAGCTCTCTGAGAGCTCTACGATGGGGGCAATGAGCCTGCTTGGCTGGGCCTGATTTCGGAGCACAAAATTGAATGTTTTCATCAGGTTTGGTACATATTTCTTCTTTTTATGCTATTTCTTCATTCCGGATCGTTCGTTGTGAGCTGCGAAAAGGATGATATACAAGGGTTTTACGCTCTAAACATGACAAGTGTGATCATACCTGCCCTAATGCACCAAATCCCATCAGAACTCCAAAGTTAAACGTGTTTGGGCGAGAGTAGTACTAGGATGGGTGACCCCCTAGGAGGTCCTCATGTTGCACCCCCTTTTTGTTTTGTTTTTTTGCCCCGTTCAGGCTTGCCAAGATGCTTTATCCGTCACATTCCTATTATCGAGTCCCACGCCATCTTGGGCAAGACAACTTCACTTCGCGTAGAGGCTGGGCCGGCAAACAGAGGGCGTGGGGCCTATGACCAGGTCTCCGTCATTCCAGTGCCCATAACTTTTGATACGTAAGGAGGTATGGGGCACACACCATACCGTTGGAAATCTCTCTGAGAGCTCTATGACGGGGGCAGCAAGCCAGCTTGTCTTTGCCTATTTTCGGAGCCCAAAAGCATACGTTTCCATCAGTTTTGGGCCACTTTTCTTCTTTTTGCGCTATTTCTTCCTCCCAGATCATTTGTCGTTAGCTGCGAAAAGGAAGACACACAAGGGCTTTGAGCCCTAAACTTGACGGGTGCGATCATACCAGCACTAATTCACCGCATCCCGTCAGAACTCCAAATTTAAGCGTGCTTGGGTAAGAGTAGTACAAGGATCGGTGACCCCCTAGGAAGTCCCCGTGTTGCACCCCGCTTTTCGTTTTGTTTTTTTTGCCCCGTTTAGGCCTACCAAGATGGTTTATCCTTCGCATTTCTAACAACGAGTCCCAAGGCATCTTGGGTAAGACAACTTCGCTTCGCGTAGAGGCTGAACCGCAAACCAAGGGCATGGGGCCTGTGACCAGGTCTCAATCGCTCCAGTGCCCATAACTTTTGATCCATAAGTAGTTATGTGGCGCACAGCATAACGTTAAAAATCTCTCTGAGAGTTCTACGATAGGGGCAACAAGCCTGCTCGGCTGTGCCTATTTTTGGAGCCCAAAAGCAAACGTTTTCATCAGTTTCGAGCAAATTTTCTTCTTTTTATGTTGTTTCTTCTTCCCCGATCGTTCGTTGTGAGAAGCGAAAAGGACGACACATAAGGATTTGTGCCCTCACCATGACGTGTGCGATTATACCAGCACTAATGCATCAGATCCAATCAGAACACCGAGGTTAAGCTTGCTTAGGCGAGAATAGTACTAGAATGAGTGACCCTATTGGTAGTCCTCGTGTTATACCCCCTTTTCATTTTGTTTTTTTGCCCCGTTCAGGCTTGCCAAGATCCTTTATTCATCACATTTCTATTATCGTGCCCCACGGCATCTTAAGCAAAACAATTTCGCTTCGCGTAGATGCTGGGCCCGTAAATTGAGGGCGTGGGGCCTGTGAGCAGGTCTTCGTTGCTCCAGTACCCATAACTTTTGATCCGTATGACGGGTGCGATCATACCAGCACTAATGCACCGGATCCCATTAGAACTCTGAAGTTAATTGTGGTTGGGCAAGAGTAGTACTAGGACGGGTGACCCCCTGGGAAGTCCTCGTGTTGCGCCCCCTTTTCGTTTTGTTTTTTTGCCCCATTCAGGCTTTGCAAGATGCTTTATCCGTCACATTTCTATTATAGAGTCCCACGGCATCTTGGGCAAGACAACTTCGCTTCTCGTTGAGGCTGGGCCCGCAAACCGAGGGCGTGGGGCCTATGACTAGGTCTCCATTGCTCCAATGCCCATAACTTTTGATCTGTAAGAAGTTATGCGGCGTACAACATACCGTTGGAAAGCTCTCCGAGAGCTCTTCGACGGGGGCAGCAAGCTAGCTTTGCTACGCCTGTTTTCAGAGCCAAAAATCAAACGTTTCATCAATTTCGGGCCAATTTTTCTTCTTTTTGTGCTGTTTCTTTGCCATGGATCGTTCGTCATGAATTGCAAAAAGGACGACACATAAGGGCTTTCCACCCTCAACATGACGGGTGGGATCATACCAGAACTATTGCACCGGATCCCATCAGAACTCCGAAGTTAAGCGTGCTTGGACGAGAGTAGTACTGCAATGGGTAACCCCCTGGGAAGTCCTCGTGTTGTACCCTTCTTTTCGTTTTGGTTTTTTGCTGTGTTCAGGCTTGCCAAGATGCTTTATCCATCACATTTTTATTATCGAGTCCCACGGCATCTTAGGCAAAAGAACTTCACTTCGCGTAGTGGCTGGGCTCGCAAACCGAAGGTGTGGGTCCTGTGACCAGGTCTCCGTCGCTCCAGTGTCTATAACTTTTGATCTGTAAGGAGTTATGCGGCGTACAACATACCGTTGGAAGGCTCTTCGAGAGCACTACAACGGGGGCAAACAACATGCTCTGTTGTGCCTGTTTTCGGAGCCCAAAATCAAACATTTTCATTAATTTCAGGCCAATTTTATTATTTTTGCACTGTTTCTTTGTCCTGGATCGTTCGTCGTGAACCGCGAAAAGGACGACAAATAAGGGCTTTGCGCCCTTAACATGACAGGTGCGATCATACCAGCACTAATGCATCGATCCTATCAGAACTCCGAAGTTAAGCGTGCTTGGGCGAGAGTAGTACTAGGATGGGTGACCCCCTGGGAAGTCCTTGTGTTGCACCCCTCTTTTCGTTTTGTTTTTTTTTTGCCTCGTTTAGGCTTGCCAAGATGCTTTATCCGTCAAATTTCTATTTTTGAGTCCCACGACATCTTGGGCAAGACAACTTCACTTCACGTAGAGGCTGGGCCCGCAAACTTAGAGCGTGGTGCTTGTGACCTGGTCTCCGTCACTCCAGTGCCCATAATTTTTGATCTGTAAGGAGGTATACAGTGCCCAACATACCGTTAGAAAGCTCTCTGAGAGCTCTACGACAGGGGCAGTGAGCTTGCTCGACTGCGCCTGTTTTCGGAGACCAAAATCAAATGTTTAAATCAATTTTGTTCCACTTTCTACTTTTTGCGCTTTTTCTTCGTCCTGGATCGTTCATCGTGAGCCGCAAAAAAGACAACACACAAGGGCTTTGCGCCCTCAACATGGCGGGTGCAATCATACCAGAACTAAAGCACTGAATCCCATAAGAACTCTGAAGTTAAGCGTGCTTGGGCGAGAGTAGTACTACGATGGGTGCCTCCCTAGGAAGTCCTCGTGTTGCACTCCCCTTTTCATTTTGTTTTTTTGCCCCGTTCAGGCTTGCCAAGATGATTTATCCGTCACATTTCTATTATCGACTCCCATGACATCTTGGGCAAGACAACTTCACTTAGCGTAGAGGCTGGGCCCGCAAACTGAGGGCGTGGGGCTTGTGACCAGGTCTCTGTCGCTCCAGTGCCCATAACTTTTGATCCGAAAGGAGTTATACGGCGCACAACATACAGTTGGATAGCTCTCTGGGAGCTCTACGATAGGGGCAACAAGCCTGCTCGGTTGAGCATGTTTTTGGAGTCCAAATTCAAACATTTTCATCCATTTTGGACCACTTTGCATCTTTTTGTGTTGTTTCCTCGTCCTGGATCATTCGTCGTGAGCCGCGAAAATGACGACACATATGGGCTTTGTGCCCTCAACATGACGGGTACGATCATACCAGCACTAATGCACCGGATCCCATTAGAACTCTGAAGTTAATTGTGCTTGGGCGAGAGTAGTACTAGCACGGGTGACCCCATGGGAAGTCCTTATGTTGCACCCCACTTTTCGTTTTGTTTTTTTGACCCGTTCAGGCTTTCCAAGATGCTTTATCCGTCATATTTCTATTATAGAGTCCCGCGGCATCTTGGGCAAGACAACTTCGCTTCTCGTTGAGGTTGGGCCAGTAAACCGAGGGCGTGGGGCCTGTGACTAAGTCTCCATTGCTCCAACACCCATAAGTTTTGATCCCTAAGGACTTATGCGGCATACAACATACTGTTGGAAATCTCTTTGAGAGATATACGACGAGGGCTGCAAGCTAGCTTTGCTGCGCCTATATTCGGAGCCCAAAATCAAACATTTTCATTAGTTTCGGGCCAAATTTTCTTCTTTTTGTACTATTTCTTCATCCTGGATCGTTCGTCGTAAACTGCGAAAGGACGACACATAAGGGCTTTCTGCCCTCAACATGACGGGTACGATCATACCAGAACTAATGCACCGGATCCCATCAGAACACCGAAGTTAAGCGAGCTTGGGCAAGAGTAGTACTACGATGGGTGACCCCATGGGAAGTCTTCGTGCTGCACCCCCCCTTTTTCGTTTTGTTTTTTTGCCCCGTTCAGGCTTGCCAAGATGCTTTATCTGTCACATTTCTATTATCGAGTACAACGACATCTTGGGCAAGCCAAATTCACTTCGTGAAGAGGCTGGGCCCGTAAACTGAAGGCGTGGGGCTTGTGACCAAGTCTCCGTTGCTCCAGTGCCAATAACTTTTGATCCGAAAGAGTTATCCGGCGCACAACATACCGTTGGAAAGCTCCCCGTGAGCTCTACAATAGCGGCAGTAAGCCTACTCGGTTGAGCTTGTTTTTGGAGCCCAAAATCAAAAGTTTTTATCAGTTTTGGGCCACTTTGCTTCTTTTTCCACTGTTTCTTCGTCCTGGATCATTCGTCGTGATCCGCGAAAATGACGACACATAAGGGCTTTGTGCACTCAACATGATGTGTGCGATCATTCCAACACTAATGCACCGGATCCCATTAGAACTCTGAAGTTAATTGTGCTTGGACAAGAGTAGTATTAGGACAGGTGATCCCCTAGGAAGTCCTCGTGTTGCAGCCCCTTTTTCATTTTGTTTTTTTGCCCCATTCAGGCTTTTCAAGATGCTTTATCCGTCACATTTCTATTATAGAGTCCCACGGCATCTTGGGCAAGACAACTTCGCTTCGCGTCGATGCTGGGCTCGCAAACCGAGGGTGTGGGTCCTATGACCAGTTCTCCGTCGCTCCCATGTCCCTAACTTTTGGTCGGTAAGGAGTTATTCGGTGTATTGCATACCGTTGGAAAGCTCTCCGAGTTCTCTACAACGGTGGCAGCAAGCATGCCTTGCTGCGCCTATTTTCGAAGCCCAAAATAAAACGTTTTCATCAATTTCGGGCTAATTTTTTTCTTTTTGCGCTGTTTCTTCGTCCTAGATCATTCGTTGTGAACCGCGAAAAGGACGACACATAAGGGCTTTGCACCCTTAAAATGACAGGTGCCATCATACCAGCACTAATGCATGGATCCCATCAGAACTCCGAAGTTAACCGTGCTTGGGCGAGAGTAGTACTCGGATGGGTGACCCCGTGGGAAGTCCTCGTGTTGCCCCCTCCCCCCCTTTTCGTTATGTTTTTTTGCCCCGTTTAGGCTTGCCAAGATGCTTTATCCATCACATTTCTATTATCAAGTCCCACGGCATTTTGGGCAAGATAACTTCACTTCGCGTAGAGGCTGGGCCCGTAAACTGAGGGTGAGGGGCCTATGACCAGCTCTCCGTCGCTCCAGTGCCCATAACTTTTGATCTGTAAGGAGTTATGCGGCGCACAGCTTGCCGTTGGAAAGCTCTCCGAGAGCTCTACGACACAGGCAGCAAGCCTGCTCGGCTGCGCTTGTTTTCGGAGCCCAAAATCAAACATTTTCATCAGTTTTGGGCTACTTTGCATCTCTTTACGCTGTTTCTTCATCCTGGATCGCTCGTCGTGGGCCACGAAAAGGATGACACATAAGGGGTTTGTGCCCTCAACATGACGAGTGTGAACATACCAGCACTAATACACCGGATCCCATTAGAACTCTGAAGTTACTTGTGCTTGTGTAAGAGTAGTACTAGGACGGGTGATCCCTTGGGAAGTCCTCGTGTTGCTCCGCCCTTTTCATTTTGTTTTTTTGCCACGTTCAGGCTTGCCAAGATACTTTATCCGTCACATTTCTATTATTGAGTCCCATGGCATCTTGGGCAAGACAATTTCATTTCGCGTAGAGGCTGGGCCCGCAAACCAAGGGCGTGAGGCTTGCGACCAGGTCTCCGTCACTCTAGTGCCTATAACTTTGGATCAGTAAGGAGTTATGCAGCGTACAACATACAGTTGGAAAGCTCTCCGAGAGCTCTACGACTGGGGAAGCAAGCTTGCTTGGCTGCGCCTATTTTTGCAGCCCAAAATCAAATGTTTTTGTCGGTTTTGGGCCACTTTTCTTCTTTTTGCACTGTTTCTTCGTCTTGGATCGTTCGTCGTGAACCGCGAAAAGGACGACACATAAGGGCTTTGCGCGCTCAACATGACAGGTGCGATCATACCAACACTAATGCACGGATCTCATCAGAACTCTGAAGTTAAGCGTGATTGGGCTAGAGTAGTACTAGGATGGGTGGCCCCCTGGGAAGTCCTCGGGTTGCACCCCCTTTTTCATTTTATTTTTTTGCCCCGTTCAGGCTTGCAAAGATGCTTTATCCGTCACATTCCTATTATCGAGTCCCACGGCATCCTGGGCAAGACAACTTCGCTACGTGTAGAAGCAGTGCCCGCAATTTGAGGGCGTGGGGCATGTGATTAGGTCTCCATCATTCCAGTGCCTATAACTTTTTATCCGAAAGGAGGTTTGCGGCATACAACATACCGTTGGAAAGCTCTCTGAGAGCTCTACGATGTGAGTAACGAGTTTCCTCAACTGTGCCTGTTTTCGGAGACTAAAATCAAAAGTTTCCATCAGTTTTGCACCACCTTTCTTTATTTTTTGCTGTCTCTTCATCCCAGATCGTTCCACGTGAGACGCGAAAAAGATGACACACAAGGGTTTTGCGCCCTCAACATGACGGGTGCGATCATACAAGCACTAATCCACCGGATCCTATCAGAACTCCGAAGTTAAGCATGCTTGGACGAGAGTAGTACTACGATGGGTGACCCCTTTGGAAGTCCTCGTGTTGTACCCCCTTTTTCGTTTTGTTTTTTTACCCCGTTTAGGCTTGCCAAGTTGCTTTATCCGTCATATTTCTATTATCGAGTCCTATGGCATCTTGGGCAAGACAACTTCACTTCGCGTAGAGGCTGGGCTCGCAAACCGAGGGAGTGGGGCCTGTGACCAGGTCTCCGTCGCTCCAGTGCCCATAAATTTTGATCCGTAAAGTGTTATGCGACGCAAGCATGCCATTGGAAAGCTCTCCGTGAGCTCTACGACAGGGGTCGCAAGCCTGCTCGGCTGAGCTTGTTTTCAGAGCACAAAATCAAACGTTTTCAACAGTTTTGGTCCACTTTGCTTCTTTTTGCGCTGTTTCTTCATCTAGGATCGTTCGTTGTGAGCCGCGAAAATGACGACACATGAGGGCTTTACGCCCTCAACATGACGGCTGTGATCATACAAGCACTAACGCACTGGATGCCATTAGGACACTGAAGTTAATTGTGCTTGGGCGAGAGTAGTACTAGGACGGGTGACCCCCTGGGAAGTCCTCGTGTTGCACCCCGCTTTTCGTTTTATTTTTTTGCCCCGTTCAGGTTTGCCAAGATGCTTTATCTGTCACATTTCTATTATCGAGCCCCACAGCATCTTGGGCAAGACAACTTCGATTCGCTTAGAAGCTGGGCCCGCAAACCGGGAGTGTGGGGCCTGCGACTAGGTCTTCATCGCTTCAGTGCCCATAACTTTTGATCTGTAAGGAGTTATGCGTCGTACAACATACCGTTGGAAAGCTCTCCGAGAGCTCTAGGATGATGGAAACAAGTTAGCTTTGCAACGCCTATTTTCGGAGCCCAAAATCAATCGTTTTCATCAGTTTTGGGCCACTTTTCTTCTTTTTGCGCGGTTTCTTCTTCCTGTATCGTTCGTCGTGACCAGCGAAAAGGATGACACATTAGGGCTTTGCGCCCTAAACATGACGGGTACGATCATACCAGCACTAATGCACCGGATCCCATCAGAACTCCGAAGTTAAGCGTGCTTGGGCGAGAGTAGTACTACGATGGGTAACCTCCTGATAAGTTCTCGTGTCGCACCCCCTTTTTTGTTTTTTTTGTTTTGCCCAATTCAGGCTTGCGAAGATGCTTTATCCGTCACATTTCTATTATCGAGTCCCACGGCATCTACACTTCGCGTAGAGGCTGGGCCCGCAAACCAAGGGCGTGGGGCCTGTGACCAGGTCTCCGTCGATCTAGTCTCCATAACTTTTGATCCGTAAGGGGTTATGCGGTGTACAATATACCGTTTGATAGCTCTCCGAGTGCTCTACGATGAGAGCAACAAACTTGCTCTGCTGCACCTATTTTCGGAGCCCAAAATCAAACGTTTTCATTAGTTTTGGGCCACTTTTCTTCTTTTTGCTCAATTTCTTCGTCCTGGATCGTTCGTCGTGAATCGCAAAAAGGATGACACATAAGGGCTTTGCGCCCTCAACATGACTGGTGCGATTATACCAGCACTAATGCGCGGATCCCATAAGAACTCCGAAGTTAAGCGTGCTTGGGCGAGAGTAGTACTAGGATGGGTATCCCCCTTGGAAGTCCTCGTATTGCACCCCCCTTTTCGTTTTGTTTATTTGCCCCGTTCAGGCTTGCCAAGATGTTTTATCCGTCACATTCCTATTATAGAGTCCCACGACATCCTGGGCAAGACAACTTAACTTCGTGTAGAAGTTGGGCCTGCAAACCGTGGGCATGGGGCCTGTGACCAGGTCTCCATCATTCTAGTGCCCATAACTTTTGATCCATAAAGAGGTATGCGACGCACAGCATACCGTTGGAAAGCTCTTTAAGAGCTCTACGACGGGACCAGTATGCACGCTCGGCTGCGCATATGTTTTTGGACCAAAATTGAGCATTTTCATCTATTTTGGGCCACTTTCTTCTTTTTGCGTTGTTTATTTCTCCTGGATCATTCGTCGTGAGCCGCGAAAAGGATGACACACAAGGGCTTTACACCCTCAACATGACGGGTACGATCATACCAGTACTAATGCACCGGATCCTATCAAAACTCCGAAGTTAAACGTGTTAGGGCGAGAGTAGTACTACGATGGATGACCCCCTAGGAAGTCCTCGTGTTGCACCCCCATTTTCGTTTAGTTTCTTTGCCTCGTTCAGGCATGCCAAGATCCTTTATCCGTCACATTTCTATTATCGAGTCCCACGGCATCTTGGGCAAGACAACTTCACTTCGCGTAGAAGCTGGGCCCGAAAACCGAGGGCGTGGGGCCAGTGACTAGGCCTCCGTCCCTCTAGTGCCCATAACTTTTGATCCGTAAGGAGTTATGCGGCGCACAACATATTGTTGGAAAGCTCTCCGAGAGCTCTACGACAGGGGCAGCAAGCCTTGTCAGCTGTGCTTGTTTTCGGAGCCCAAAATCAAACATTTTCATTGGTTTTGGGCCACTTTGCTTCTTTTTCCGTTGTTTTTTCGTCATGGATCGTTCATCGTGAGCCGCGAAAAGGACGACACATTAGGGCTTTGGGTCCTCAACATGACCGGTGCGATCATACCAGCACTAATGCACTGGATCACATTAGAACACTGAAGTTAATTGTGCTTGGGCGAGAGTACTACTAGGACGCGTGACCCCCTAGGAAGTCCTCGTGTTGCACCTCCCTTTTTCGTTTTATTTTTTTGCCCCGTTCAAGGTTGCCAAGATGCTTTATCCGTCACATTTCTATTATCGAGTCTCACGGCATCTTGGGCAAGACAACTTCACTTTGCGTAGAGGCTGGGCCCACAAACCGAGGGCTTGGGGCTTGTGACCAGGTCTCAGTCGCTCTAGTGCCCATAAGTTTTGATCCGTAAGTTGTTATACGGCGTATAGCATACCGTTGAAAAGCTCTCTGAGAGCTCTACGACGGGGGAAGCAAGCTAGGTTTGATGCGCCTATTTTCGGAGACCAAAATCAAACATTTTCATCAGTTTCAGGCCACTTTTCTTCTTTTTGCGTTGTTTCTTCATCCTGGATCGTTCGTCTTGAACCGCAAAAAGGACGACATATAAGGGTTTTGCGCCCTCAACATGACGGGTGTGATCATACCAGCACTAATGCACGGATCCCATCAGAACTTTGAAGTTAAGCGTGCTTGGGCGAGAGTAGTACTAGGATGGGTGAGCCCCAGGGAAGTCGTCGGGTTGCACCCCCCTTTTCGTTTTATTTTTTTGCCCTGTTCCGGCTTGCCAAGAAGTCCGTCACATTCATATTATCGAGTCCCACGGTATCCTGGGCAAGACAACTTCGCTTCATGCAAAAGTTGGGCCCACAAACCGAGGGCGTGGGGCATGTGACAAGGTGTCCGTCGTTCCAGTGCCTATAACTTTTGATCCGTAAGGCGGTATGAGGCGCACAGTATACCGTTGGAAAGCTCTCTGAGAGCTCTACGACGGGGGGAGCTATCCTGCTCGGTACCGCCTGTTTTCGGAGCACAAAATTGAAAGTTTTCATCAGTTTGGGCCATCTTTCTGCGATTTACGCTGTTTCTTCATCCCGTATCTTTCGTCATTAGCCGCAAAAAGGACGACACACAAGGGCTTTGCGCCCTCAACATGACGGGTACGATCATACAAGCTCTAATGCACCGGATCCCATCAGAACTCCAAAGTTAAGCGTGCTTGGGCGAGAGTAGTACTATGATGGGTGACCCCTTAGGAAATCCTCGTCTTGTACCCTCGTTTCATTTTGTTTTTTTGCCCCATTCAGGCTTGCCAAGATGTTTTATCCATCACATTTCTATTATCGAGTCCCACGGCATCTTGGACATGACAATTTCCCTTCGCGTAGAGGCTGGGCCCGCAAACTGAGGGAGTGGGGCTTGTGACCAGGTCTCCGTCGCTCCAATGCCCATAACTTTTGATCCGTAAGGAGTTATGCAACGCATAGCATACCGTTGGAAAGCTCTTCATGAGCACTACGACAGGGGCAACATGCTTGCTCGGTTGAGGTTATTTTCACAGCCCAAAATAAAACATTTTCATCAATTTTGGGCCACTTTGCTTCTTTTTGCTCTGTATCTTCCTCCTGGATCGTTCGTCGTGAGCCGCGAAAAGGACGACACATAAGGGCTTTGCGCCCTCAACAAGGCGGGTACAATCATACCAACTCTAATGCACCAGATGCTATTAGAACTCTGAAGTTAATTGTGCTTGGGCGAGAGTAGTACCAGGACGGGTAACCCCCTGGGAAGTCCTCGTGTTGCACCCCCTTTTTTTGTTTTTTTGCCCCGTTCAGGCTTGCCAAGATGCTTTATCGGTCTAATTTCTATTATCGAGTCCCACGGCATCTTGGGCAAGAGAACTTCGATTCGTGTAGAGGGTGGGCCCAGAAACCGACGGCGTGGGGCCTGCGACCAGGTCTTCATCGCTCTAGTGCCCATAACTTTTGATCCATAAGGAGTTATGCGGCGTACAACATACCGTTGGAAAGCTCTCCGAGAGCTCTTCGATGGGGGTAGCAAGCTAGCTTTGCTGCGCCTATTTTCGGAGTCCAAAATCAAACGTTTTCATCAATTTCAAGCCAATTTTTCATCTTTTTGTGCTGTTTCTTTGTCCTGGATCGTTCGTCGTGATCTGTGAAAAGGACGGCACATAAAGGCTTTCCACTCTCAACATGACGGGTGTGATCATACCAGAACTAATGCACCGGATCCCATCAGAACTCTGAAGTTAAGCATGCTTGGAAGAGAGTAGTACTAGGATGGGTGACCCCTTGGGAAGTCCTCGTGTTGCACCCCCCCTTTTCGTTTTGTTTTTTTGCCCCGTTCTGGCTTGCCAAGATGTTTTATCCGTCACATTCCTATTATTAAGTCCACGGTATCCTGGGCAAGACAAATTCGCTTCATGTAGAAGCTGGGCCCAGAAACCGCGGGCGTCAGGCCTGTGACAAGGTCTCTGTTGTTCCAGTGCCCATAACTTTTGATCCGTAAGGAGGTATGCGGCGCCCAACATACCGTTGGAAAGCTCTCTGAGAGCTCTACGACGGGGTCAGCGAGCTTGCTCGATTTTTCCTGTTTTCGGAGCCCAAAATCAAACGTTTTCATCAATTTTTGGACACTTTTTTCTTTTTATGCTTTTTCTTCATCCCGGATTGTTCGTCGTGAGCCGCGAAAAGGACGACACACAAGGGCTTTGCGCACTCAACATGAGGGGTGCGATCATACCATTACTAAAGCACCGAATCCCTTCAGAACTCCGAAGTTAAGCATGCTTGGGCGAGAGTAGCTGTCACGCCCCAACCTGACCTATAGGGGTTAAACTAGGGTGTGATCTAAACATTCAAGTCATTTCACGTACCTAATCGTTCATGAAGGTTTAACACTTAACGTTTTAGCCTAAACTCCACAAATTCTCTGAAAAATCGGCAGCATAACGGCTGTAATTAGGCTCTTTAGTTTGACCTAATTTTCTAAAGGCCTCAAAACTTCCAATCTCAAATTCACTTCCAACTAAGATTACTATTTGTCATCAATTGAAACGCCTACTAGTTATCTCGAAGTCTCGTTTGATTAATAACCTAGCATGATACTATGTCTTGTTTGTTTGTTAATCCTCGTTACAAAAGTACCTGTTGATCTTAGCTTAACAATGAGTACCTGCTTAAGATTGGATAGATTCATTTTACTTAATCCTTACCTGATACTTCATAATCCTATGATAAATACTAGCCAATAACGATAGCAAAAACGACCATAGTAGTGTCTATCTAGTTATGATCACTACAAGCCAAAATTAGACCCCAAATTACAACGGGGGTCATTTACAATACAATAACAATCAACATAAGAAATAGTCTTCAAGCAACATATCGTTCAAAAAATAGCCATAGTCAAGTAAGGCACGTAGGGCAAGCAATCATTCCAAGGAATCATCATTAGGCACGTTGTCCTCGGGTACCTGTTCCTGGTCTTCTTCACCTGAGATGATAAAAGAGGGTAAGTCCTTATGAACTCAGCAAGGGGGAACGAGAAATAAGTTTTGAAACTCATTTTCCGATTCAACTTATGAAAACCCTTTGCAAGCATGACATGTATCACAAGTAAGTACATAATGCAATATAACAGTAAAAGAACTCAATTACCCGTCTTTTCTCCCCGAGGTCCTCTAGGAACCAAGCGAGAGTACTTATACACATAGTGAAAAGGATATGGGGAGCCTTTGCTCTCAGTTCATTTCCAGTATCAGTTGTTGCGGCCGAATTCAAATCATCCCCTTATCACGCCAAATGGGTGTACTCCAGATGTACCCCGAAATCCTACAACCCAACTCTCCGAGGAAGTCTAGCCCCCAAGCGAGAGAGGGAATTGGACAATGGTAGTCACGGTTGCACCGGCAAGCCCGATGCCGCCCAGTGTGCGTGAACGCTACCACGCCAGAATGAAAGGTTGCAACCTTGTATGCAATGCACATTTATGACATTTAATATATCACATTAGGAGGACAACAAAGTAGGTTGCCTCTGAGCAGTCATAGATTGCACATTGACAAGTAAACACGCGGGGCACGATATGACAAATAATTTCACTTGTAAAGCACATGGAGTTATATGAATATTAAACGGGCAGCCATGTAACGCATGTAAATCAAATCATATAACTCATTTTGAAGTTCACATAATCAAATAATAAAGTCACACCACATGCAACGACGTTTACGTGGGACCGGGTGCAAGAAAGGTCTACTTGTCAACATGTAATCATCGAAATCATGTTTAGGGATATAAGGGCAACTACGGGCAGCCTACTAATTACATAATTAAACACGATATTCATAGGATCAACAGTTAGCAAGTTTTCCTAGTCATTGGGGTTCCAATTCATGCTCACCCGTGTGATTAAGCCCTAAGTTGTCACGTAATTAAACTCAAGCCATGCATTGATTAATTCAAACACCCTCAAGCATTCAAAACAGTATACACAACATCCCAATGCCACAATACCAAGCATTTAATACAACAAGAGAAGTTACAATAATTTTCAAGGCAAATCACTAGATGAAAACCTCACTGCAATGGTCTGGTTTCTCACAATTATTGAGACAAGCAAACAAACTCCAATTCCAGTGAACAAAATTTCAAATTAAATCTTAAGGAGTGAACTAAATTCAGAAACAAACCTCGCATCATTTGGAGTTCGGGTTCAAGAGTTATAGCCAAAACCGTGAGACTACGCAAAACTGTCCAGATTTGCACACATTTCAATACTTGTCGTTTTTGAGGGCCTTAGGGTTAGATTTAGACTTAGTCCATTTCTGAAAAAAATGTCCATAACTGAGAAATATAGCAGCACACCAAATGTAATTCATTTTGGATATCATTTACTAAGTCAAAACTGGTTCGTTCTATAAGGACAGTGAATCTGCCAAAACCTGCTTCATTTTTCCAGATTTTCCAGATTTGGACACATTTTGATATTTTGCCATTTTGAGGACCTTAGAGTCAAAATTAGCTTTGGCCTATTTCTACGAAAAATTCTCAGAACTGGCAAAACTAGTCACCTACCAATTTCACGCATTTTCAACATCATTTACCTGGTAAAAATCACCTCGCACCAACAAGACAGAAGACTGTCCCATACGCGATTTCATCTATCATCACATTCTTGCCAAATATCTTGCCATGCATGTTTACAAAAGCTCATGAACACACATATATCACAAGTACAGAAGTAAAAATAGACATTTAAAGGCATGCATGTGGTTTTTGAAAGCTTTTCAAGAAGTTTTAGCCCTCACCTTAACAATACAACAAAGAAGATGCACAAACTCTTGATGAAGCACAATGTCGACTCTTCTCCTTGCTTAGCCGAGAGACAACTTGAGATTTCTCTAATTTCCTAGCTAAGTTACCATGTTCTTAGTAGGTGCATGTGGCTAGAACAAAAAGAAAATGAAATGGAAGCTAACAAACTCACCTAAGCCGAAATGAAGGTTCAATGAGCTTGCATGTGTGTCTTTTGCATTCTAGCTTTGCTTGGTCGAGCTCCTAAGTAGCTTGGAGGTCTTGAAGAGCCTTAGGATGAAGAACTTAGCTATGGAGTCTATAATTTCAGCTAGGGCCGAGAGAGAGAGAGAGAAGGAATGAGAGAGTGAGAGAAAATGTGAGAAAGAAAGAAAGAATGAAAGAAAAATGAAAGGCTTGAAGGAATTGATGCATATGTCGGCCTAGGGCTTGCAAATTCAGATTTTTGTGTCTTCAAGGAGCATAATTTGAAATGTCTAGCATGGGCAATTGGAGTATGTCGAGAATATGGAGCTTTGGGTAAAGTTTGAGTCATTTTTTTTAATGCTTTGTGTCATAACTTGTCATAGAATGTTTATGTACAAATTTTGAAATGCAAAGCTAGTTCAATATGCAATAGTGGTCGGCCAAGCTTGTGCAAGAATCGGAATTTTTGTCTTGGTTGAGCAATTTAATATTGTGTGTTTGGGATGTGCAAAAGAATAAGGAATAAAGAATAAAGAATGTCAAGCTTTTGGTGCAATTTCGTCTTCTAGTGGGTTGAATTAGCAATTTAATATTAGTTAGTGGAATTTGTAGGATTAATTAATGATCTAGTGCTTCATGTAAGATGCTTCCTTGATTAGCGTGAGGGCACGCTTTCCTAGGTTTTGGACACACACTATGAGGTAAGGCACGAACTACTAGACGAATGCACGTTTCCCAAGTAAATGCACGCAACCCTAAATGTAAGCACGTAATTCAATGCAAGGCACACAAAACGAAACATGATTCTTAAACCTAAGTCAAGGCATGCAAATCTAGGTTAGGGCACATGAAACGAGGTATCGCACGCAAATCGAGGTCGGGTCTCACAGTAGCACTACGATGGGTGACCCCCTAGGAAGTCCTCGTGTTGCAACCCCCTTTTCGTTTTGGTTTTTTGCCCCGTTCAGGCTTGCCCAGATGCTTTATCTGTGACATTTCTATTATCGAGTCCCACGACATCTTGGGCAAGACAACTTCACTTCACGTAAAGGCTGGGCCCGCAAACCGAGGGCGTGGGGCTTGTGACTAGGTCTCCGTCGCTCCTGTGCCCATAACCTTTGATCCGAAAGGAGTTATACGGCGCACAGCATACCGTTGAAAAGCTCTTTGTGAGCTCTACGACAGGGGCAGCAAGCCTGCTCGGCTGAGCTTGTTTTTGGAGCCCAAAATCAAACGTTTTCATTAGTTTTGGGCCACTTTGCTTCTTTTTGCGCTGTTTCTTCGTCCTGGATCGTTCGTCGTGAGCCGCGAAAAGGACGACACACAAGGGCTTTGCGCACTCAACATGACGGGTGCGATCATACCATTACTAAAGCACCGAATCCCATCAGAACTCCGAAGTTAAGCATGCTTGGGCGAGAGTAGCACTACGATGGGTGACCCCCTAGGAAGTCCTCGTGTTGCACCCCGCTTTTCGTTTTGTTTTTTTGCCCCGTTCAGGCTTGCCAAGATGCTTTATCTATGACATTTCAATTATCGAGTCCCACGACATCTTGGGCAAGACAACTTCACTTCACGTAGAGGCTGGGCCCGCAAACCGAGGGCGTAGGGCTTGTGAGTCGGTCTCCGTCGCTCTAGTGCCCATAACTTTTGATCCGAAAGGAGTTATACGACGCACAGCATAACGTTCGAAAGCTCTCTGTGAGCTCTACGACAGGGACAGCAAGCCTGCTCGGCTGAGCTTGTTTTTGGAGCCCAAAATCAAACGTTTTCCTTAGTTTTGAGCTACTTTGCTTCTTTTTGCGATGTTTCTTCGTCCTGAATCGTTCGTCGTGAGCCGCAAAAATGACGACACATAAGGGTTTTGTGCCCTCAACATGACGGGTGCGATCATACAAGCACTATTGCACCGGATCCCATTAGAACTCTGAAGTTAATTGTGGTTGGACTAGAGTAGTACTAGGACGGGTGACCCCTTGGTAAGTCCTCGTGTTGCACCCCCCTTTTCGTTTTGTTTTTTTTCCCCGTTCAGGCTTTCCAAGATGCTTTATCCGTCACATTTCTATTATAGACTCCCACGGCATCTTGGGCAAGACAACTTTGCTTCTCGTTGAGGATGGGCCCGCAAACCGAGGGTGTAGGGCCCATGACTATGTCTCAATTGCTCCAATGCCCATAACTTTTGATCCGTAAGGAGTGATACGGCGTACAACATACCGTTAGAAAGCTCTCCGAGAGCTCTTCGACGGGGGCAACAAGCAAGCTTTGCTGCGCCTATTTTCGGAGCCCAAAATCAAACGTTTTCATCAATTTCGGGCCAATTTTTCTTTTTTTTTGTGCAGTTTCTTTATCCTGGATCATTCGTCGTGAACCGTGAAAAGGACGACACATAAGTGCTTTCTGCCCTCAACATGACGGGTGCGATCATACCAGAACTAATGCACCGGATCCCATCAGAACTCCGAAGTTAAGAGTGCTTGGGCGAGAGTAGTACTACGATGGGTGACCCTTTGGGAAGTCCTCGTGTTGTACCCTTCTTTTCGTTTTGTTTTTTTTGCGCCGTTCAGGCTTTCCAAGATGCTTTATCCGTCACATTTTTATTATCGAGTCCCACAACATCTTGGGCAAGACAACTTCACTTCGCGTAGAGGTTGTGCTCGCAAACCGAGGGTGTGGGTCCTGTGACCATGTCACACCCCAACCCGGCCTATAAAGGTTAAACTAGGGTGTGATCTAAACATTCAAGTCACGTCTCGTACTTAACCGTTCATGAAGATTTAACACTTAACGTTTTCGCCTAAACTCTAAAAATTTTCAGAAAACCGACAGCGTAACGACTGTAATTGGGCTTTTTGGTTTGACCTAATTCTCTAAACTCCTCAAAATTTACCATCTCTAATCCATTTTCAACTAAGATTACTATTTATCATCAATTGAAATGCCTACTGGTTTTCTTGATGTTTCGTTTGATTAATAACCTAGCATGATACTATGTCTCGTTCGTTTGTTAATCCTCGTTACAAAAGTACATGTTGATCTTAGCTTAATAACGTGTACCTGCTTAAGATTTGGTTGCTTCATTTTACTTAGCCTTTACCTAATACTTCATAATCCTATTATAGGTACTAGCAGTAATAATAGCAAAACGATTATAGTAGTGTCTAGTGTCTATCTAGTTAATATTAGTACAACCCAAAATTAGACCCCAAATTACAACCGGGGTCTTTTACATTACAAACATTGTGCACCATGAAAAGAAATAGTCTTCAAGTAGCATAGTTCACAAATAGCCATAATCACGCAAAGCACATAGGACAGGCAATCACTCCAAGGAATCATCGTTAGGCACATCGTCCTCAGGTACCTGTTCTTGGTCTTCTTCACCTGAGATGATAAAAGAGGGTGAGTCCTTATGAACTCAGCAAGGGGGAACGAGAAATAGGTTTTGAAACTCATTTTCCGGTTCAACTTATGAAAATCCTTTTGCAAGCATGAATATAACACAATTAAGTACAGAATAATAATACAAAAGTAAAGGAACACAATTACCCGTCTTTCCTCCCCGAGGTTCTCTAGGAACCAAGCGAGAGTACTTATACACATAGTAAAAAGGATACGGTGAGCTTTTGCTCTTAGTTCATTTCCAGAATCAGTTGTTGCGGCCGACTTCAAATCATCCCCATAACACGCCAAGTGGGTGTACTCCGGATGTACCCCGAAATCCTACGACCCAACTCTCCGAGAAAGTCTAGCCCCCAAGCGAGAGAGGGAATAGGTACCATGGTACTCACGGGTGCACCGGCAAGCCCGATGCCGCCCGGTGTGCGTGATCGCTACCATGCCAGAATGAAAGGTTGCAACCTTGTATGCAATGCACATTTATGACATTTAATATATCACATTAGGAGGACAACAAAGTAGGTTACCTCCGGACCGTCATAAGATTGCACATTGACAAGTAAACAAGCAAGGCACGAATAGACAAGTAATTTCATTTGAAAAGCATATGGAGTTATATGAACGTTAAACGGGCAGCCATGTAACGCACGTAAATCAAGTCATGTAACTCATTTCAACATCCACGTGATCAATTAATGATGTTATTCAACATGCATCAATAATCTACGTGGTTCGGATGCAAGAAAGGCCTATTTGTAAACATGCAACGAATCAATATCACATTTAGGGCTATAAGGAAACTACGGGCAGCCTACTAAACATATAATTACACTCAATATTCAAAGGATCAACACTTAGCAAGTTTGCCTAGTCACTAGGGTTTCCATTTCGTGCATATCCATGCAATTTAAGCCCCAAACCAACTCAAAATCAATCTC
Source organism: Ehretia macrophylla (assembly GCA_037974665.1). Lineage (NCBI taxonomy): Eukaryota > Viridiplantae > Streptophyta > Magnoliopsida > Boraginales > Ehretiaceae > Ehretia > Ehretia macrophylla. The sequence goes on along the minus strand of CM075768.1, from coordinate 49,003,495 downwards.
AAGCCATGCATCATTTAATTCAACATCCTCAAACATTCAAAACAGTCCACACAACATCCCAAAGCTACAATCCCAAGCATTTATTTCAACAAGAGAAGTTACAACAATTTTTCTAAGCATAACACTAAGTGAAACCCTTATTGCAATAGGCTGTTTTCTCACAATCATTAAGATAAGCAAACAATATCCAATTTCAGTGAATAAGATTTCAAATTAAATCTTAAGAAGGGAACTAAAATCGGAAACAAACCTTGCATCATTTGGAGTTCGGGATCATTAGTTATAGCCGAAACAGTGGGATAGCACAAAACTGTCCAGATTTGGACACATTTGGATAATTGACGTTTTTGAGGTCCTTAGGGTCAGATTTAGCCTTGGTCCATTTCGGATAAAAATGTCCAGAACTGAAACATCTAGCAGCACACACAATTTCATGCATTTTGGACATCATTTACTAAGTCAAATCAGGTTCGTTCTACAAGGTCAGTGCATCTGCCAAAACCTGCTTCATTTTTCCAGATTTCCAGATTTGGACACATTTTAAAGATTTGCCATTTTGAGAACCTTAGAGTCAAAATTAGCTTTAGCCTATTTCTGCGAAAAATGTTCAAAACTGGCCAAACTAGTCACCTACCAATTTTCGTGCATCAACATCATTTGCCTAGCCAAACTCACCTTGAAACAACAGGTTAGAGAGCTGTCACATAATCCGATTTCACCTATCATCATCTTCAAGCCAAAATCTTGCCATGCATGGTTGTAAAAGCTTATGAACGAACATATAACTCAAGAACATAAGCAAAGGCATACATTTATGAGCATGCATGTGGATTTTTGAAGGATTTTCAAAAGGTTTTAGCCCTCACCTTAGCAAATCAACAAGAAGATGCACAAAACTTTGATGAAGCTCATAGAATTGTCATAGGAATGTTGGGAAATTAGGGAATCTAGGTAGAATAAAATATAGGAATGTTTGTTGATGAGTTGAATTATGAATAGAATAATAGATAGTGGGAAATGTAGGAATAGTTTAGTATTATTTTATTGTTAGTGGAGTTTGTAGAGAATTTGAATTAGGAATATAATATTGGTTAGTGGATTGTGTAGGATTATTTTAGTGTCTAGTGCTTTGTGTAGGATTCTTTCTTGATTAACGTGGTGGCACGGATCCTTAGGTCTAGGGCACGAATTACGAGGTAGACACGAACTTCAAGACTAAGGCACGTACTTCAAGACTAATGCACGCAATCCTAGGTGAATGCACGTAAACCAATGCAAGGCACGTAATTCAATGCAAGGCACGCAAATCAAGGCACGACTCTATATCTAGGTTAAGGTACGCAGTTCAAGGTTAAGGCACACGAAACGAGGTAACGCACGTACATCGAGGTCAGGGCACGTATATATAGGTATCGCACGTCAGTCGAGGATTAGGGCACACTATTCTAGGTCACGACACGTATGACAAGGTATGCACGAAAATCAAGACAGGACACGTAATCCAAAGTTGGTCATATAATTAGGGGTCTATGGCATGCAAATCGAGGTATGACACGTTATTCGGGGTCGGGCCTCACAGACCAGTTCTCCGTCGCTCCAGTGCCAATAACTTTTGATCTGAAAGGAGTTATGCGGCGCACAACATACCGTTGGATAGTTCTCTGTGAGCTCTACGATAGGGGCAACAAGCCTACTCGGCAGAGTTTGTTTTTGGAGCCCAAAATCAAACGTTTTCATCAGTTTTGGGCCAATTTGCATCTTTTTGCGTTGTTTCTTCGTCCTGGATCGTTCGTCGTGAGCCGCGAAAATAACGACACATAAGGGCTTTGTGGTCTCAACATGACGGGTGCGATCATACCAGCACTAATGCAATGGATCCCATTAGAACTCTGAAATTAATTGTGCTTGGGCGAGAGTAGTACTAGGACGGGTGACCCCATGGGAAGTGCTCGTGTTGCACCCCCCTTTGCATTTTGTTTTTTTGCCCCGTTCAGGCTTTCCAAGATGCTTTATCCGTCACATTTCTATTATAGAGTCCCGCAGCATCTTGGGCAAGACAACTTCGCTTCTCGTTGAGGTTGGGCCAGTAAACCGAGGGCGTGACGTGTGCGATCATAGCAGCACTAATGCACGGATCCAATCAAAACTCCGAAGTCAAGCGTGTTTGGGTGAGAGTAGTACTAGTATAGGTGACCCCCTGGGAAGTCCTCGTGTTGTACCCGCCTTTTTGTTTTGTTTTTTTTGCCCCATTCAGGCTTTCCAAGATGCTTTAGCCATCACATTTCTATTATCGAATCCCACGGCATCTTGGGCAAGACAACTTCACTTCGCATGGAGAATGGGCCTGCAAACCGAGGGCATGGGGCCTGTGACCTAGTGTCCGTCACTCCAGTGCCCACAATATTTGATCTGTAAGGAGTTATGTGGCGTACAACATACCGTTAGAAAGTTCTCTGAGAGCTCTACGATGGGGGTAGCAAGCTTGCTTTGCTGTTCGTGTTTTCAGAGCCCAAAATAAAACATTTTCATCATTTTTGGGCTACTTTTTTTCTTTTTGCACTGTTTCTTCGTCCTAGATCATTCGTCGTGAACCGCAAAAAAGAGGACACATAAGGGCTTTGCGCCCTCAACATGATGGGTGCGATCTTACCAGCCCTAATGCACGGATCCCATCAGAACTTCAAAGTGAAGCGTGCTTGGACGAGAGTAGTATTAGGATGGGTGACCCCCTGGGAAGTCCTCGTGTTGCACCCCCCTTTTCGTTTTGTTTTTTTGCCCCGTTCAGGCTTGCCAAGATGCCTTATCCGTCAGATTCCTATTATCGAGTCCCGCGGCATCCTGGGCAAGACAACTTCGCTTCGTGTAGAAGCTGGGCCCAGAAACCGAGGGCATGGGGCCTGTGACAAGGTCTCTGTCGTTCCAGTGCCCATAACTTTTGATCCGTAAGGAGGTATGCGATGCCAAGTATATCGTTGGAAAGCTCTTTGAGAGCTCTACGACGGGGTCAGCCAGCTTGCTCGACTACGCCTATTTTCGGAGCCCAAAATCAAACGGTTTCATCAATTTTGGGACACTTTCTTCTTTTTGCACTTTTTCTTCATCCCGGATTGTTCGTCGTGAGCCGCAAAAAGGATGACACACAAGGGCTTTGCACACTCAACATGGCGGGTGCGATCATACCAATATTGAAGCACCGAATCCCATCATAACTCTGAAGTTAAGCGTGCTTGGGCGAGAGCAGCACTACGATGGGTGACCCCCTAGGAAGTCCACGTGTTGTACCCCCCATTTTCATTTTGTTTTATTGCCCCGTTCAGGCTTTCCAAAATGCTTTATCCGTAACATTTCTATTATCGAGTCCCACGACATCTTGGGCAAGAAAACTTCACTTCACGTAGAGGCTGTGTGATAACCTGAACCCGGCATGCATTTAATAGCACTTGACTACATTTGATTAATTGTTTAATTAGTTAAATCAACCAACTTGCACTATTTTAATATTCCTCTTGGAAGCATTTAGTAGTTGTAAATTGAATAATTAAAAGATTATTACCTATTCCTAATAATTATAGTAATTGAAATTCTTTTCTTGTGATTAATTAAGTGTTACCTTAAATGTTAATGTTTAATTGTATTTGACTACATGTTTATATTAACTTTCATTTGTAGCTTAATATTAACTTTATAATTCTTAAAATATTCTGGAAATAGTTAAATTAATCATTCTAGATGAATATTGATTACCTTGATTTTTTTGATTACTTTAATAATCGGTTTTGGTTGTTTTGCGTTAAAATCACTCGGTTTTCAAATAAATGAGAAAAGTAACTCCGAGCCGGAGTAAATTTTAAACTATGATGCTTTTCAAAAATGATATATTTCTTAGATTCTTTGAGAATTAATTGTTACTTCTTTGTTGTCGCAACGTGCATTGCATATCGAGAGAGATAGTTAGGAAATGAATTCGAGTCCTCAGTAAATAGTGAAACTAGTATTTTAGTGCCTTAAATTTTATAATTTAATTGTTGTTAGCTAGAATTGATGTTTCCTTAGTTGTTTTAGCCTAAAAATGCATAAAATAAGCTAGTTTGACCAACTTAAGTGAGCTTTGACCAAGGGGATTGACCATTTTGACCTTGAGGCCTTTTTAATAGTCTAAAATAGAAAAAAAAAATCAGAGCTGAACCAGAAAACAAAAGGGCCGAAAAAAACAAGGAGAAAAAAAAAAAGAAAATCTCAACTTCAAATCTTCGATTCTTCGCGTGGGCTTGTGCGGGGTGGTTTTCGAGGCACTCTACGAGGTTTTCCTAGCGTCTAGGAGCGTCTAAGGTGAGGGTTTCATCGTTATTTGCGCATTTGAAATATTTGTATCTAAACTTTGATTTTTGGATTTTATGCGTAGATTGTTGTTTTAATCATTTTGATGCTTAAAGAATGTTCCTTGTTGATTGTAGAACATGTATTTATAGTTTTTTTACATTTTATGCTGTTAAATGTTGATATTGCATTTAAATTGGTTGTTGAATAGTGTTTTATGAATAGTAAACCCTTGAAACGATGAAGTTGCTTCGTTATGCTGTCCGTTGATGTAGAAATGTGCTAGATATGCTAGAATGCCTAAATGTGTAGTTTAATTGGAATGTGTAATAGAAAAACGGAGAAAAACGGCTTAGTAAAAGTCGGGGTCGTTTAGGTCGAGTTTGGCATTTTCTCGTTTTGCGTGTTGGCATTGTTTTGGGAGGCCATGGACGCACTTTTGGTGCGATTATGGTGTTGGTTGGGTGTTTGGTTGGTATAGTTGTAGTTTAAACAAGCAAAGGGAGAAATCGGGACTTTACGTGAATTCTAGGGTAAAGTAGGGTTTCGGGGTCTTTAGACGTGCCTTATGGTGACCTAGGAGGATAGGTGAAGTCGGTTTCCAAAGCTCGTGGCTCGTTTGAAAGTAGTAGTGTTTTGAAGTTGGGGTCATTTTTGTGATTTTGTGTGTTTTCATAGAATATTGCTTATAGTATGTTTATATTGATTATAGAATGCTTATATTGCTCATAGAATGATTATATTGATTATAGAATGTTTATATTGCTTATAGAATGCTTATGTTGCCTATGGAATGCTTATAATGCCTATAGAATACTTGTTGTTGCTTGATAATGTTAGTTGGTGTTATTCTTGTTACTTGTTTGATTGCAAATGCTTGTTAATGCTTATTACGCTAGTTAAAGTTGATTATTGATTGAAATGTTTATCAATTGTTGAGAATGCTTGATATCGCTCGTTTATCGCCTTGTATCGAGTCTTGCATTGCATAGTGTCTCGCGCGTGAGTGATGGGCCTCTCTGGGTAGCCTCGGGTTGCCAGTGTTGGTTGCTCTAGCTCCGCTGCTATTCCCTTTCTCGCTTGGGTTGCCTCCCAGGGAGATTTGGGTCGTAGAATTGATGGATACTTCCGGGGTATTCCAAACTGGTGTTATAAGGTGGATGCGCGCTTATTGTCATCGTTGTCAAACATCAAGCTCGAGATTGATGTATCGCTCGTGAAATGGTATATTGCTCGTAAGAGTGAACCATAGCCTTCAGAGTATGGTATAGCTTTGAATGGTTGTGTTAATGCTTTCAGTAATTGTTTATTGTATTGATTGTTTGTTTTGATTGCTTATTTATCAGTTATATTGCTTAACTGTCTTATTTGCATTGCACGACTTTCTTTCTCTCCAATTCGATATCTGTCTCGCCCTCACTGAGTATACGTGTTGTGTATACTCACTCCTCACCACCACATTTCAGGAAATGCCATGTTAGCTGGAAAGTTCGTGATTTCGTGAAAGTCCGTGCTTGAAGAGTTGTCCTACGTGCCTATGTGACTTGAGTTGTCAAAGTTGTAAAATTGTATGCTTTTATGTATTATATGTATTTAAAGTTAAAGGGGATGTAATTTAAGTTTACTAGATTGTGTATTTAGTTAATGTAACTTAACTTCAATGTATACTTGTAATGACAAAGGAAAAGAGATAGAAATATATGATAGTCTAGCTTATGAAATAGGTTGGTGTAGTTTAATTGCTAAGCATGAATGTGTAATTACTTGTGATTTGCTTGTTGTGAACCAAGGCTCGGATGGCCTTGAGGTGGATGAATGTTTGGACATGGTATTGGTCCACTTATATGTTGTCGCAGGTTTTACATTTCGCCTAGAAACAGGGGAGACTCCGTCCGTTTTCCTTGAAAATTTATGCCCGGGTTTGGTTTGGGTTGTGTTTAGATCGATTGATAGAACTCCCGGTCTCGAGAGGGATCGGGGTGTTATAGGCTGGGCCCGTAGACCGAGGGCATGGGGCTTGCGACTAGGTCTCCGTCGCTCCAGTGCCCATAACTTTTGATCCGAAAGGAGCTATACGGCGCACAGCATACCGTTAGAAAGCTCTATGTGAGCTCTACGACAGGGGCAGCAAGCCTACTCGGCTGAGCTTGTTTTTGGAGCCCAAAATAAAAGTTCTCATTAGTTTTGGGCCACTTTGCTTCTTTTTGCGTTCTTTCTTCGTCCTGGATCGTTCGTCGTGAGCCGTGAAAATGACGACACGTAAGGGCTTTGTGCCCTCAACATGACGGGTGCGATCATACAAGCACTAATGCACCGGATCCCATTAGAACTCTGAAGTTAATTGTGGTTGGGCGAGAGTAGTACTAGGACGGGTGACCCCTTGGGAAGTTCTCGTGTTGCACCCCCCTTTTCGTTTTGTGTTTTTGCCCCGTTCATGCTTGCCAAGATGCTTTTTCCGTCACATTTCAATTATAGAGTCCCACGGCATCTTAAGCAAGACAACTTCGCTTCTCGTTGAGGTTGGACCCACAAACCGAGGGCTTGGGGCCTATGACTAGGTCTCCATTGCTTCAATGCCTATAAATTTTGATCTGTAAGGAGTTATGCGGCGTACAACATACCGTTGGAAAGCTCTCCGAGAGCTCTTCGATAGGGGCAGCAAGCTAGCTATGCTGCGCCAGTTTTTGGAGCCCAAAATCAAACATTTTCATCAATTTTGGGCCAATTTTTCTTCTTTTTAGGCTGTTTCTTTATCCTGGATCGTTCGTCGTGAACCGCGAAAAGGACGACACATAAGGGCTTTCCGCCCACAACATGACGGGTGCGATCATACCAGAACTAATGCATCGGATCCCATCCGAACTCCGAAGTTAAGCGTGCTTGGGCGAGAGTAGTGGTATGTTGTGTGACCCTTTGGGAAGTCCTCGTGTTGTACCCTTCTTTCCGTTTTGTTTTTTTGCACCGTTAAGGCTTGCCAAGATGCTTTATCCGTCACATTTTTATTATCGAGTCCCACTACATCTTGGGCAAGATAACTTCACTTCGCGTAGAGGCTGGGCTCGCAAACCGAGGGTATGGGTCCTGTGACCAGGTCTCCGTCGTTCTAGTGTCTATAACTTTTAATCTTTAAGGAGTTATGCAGCGTACAACATACCGTTGGAAAGTTCTCCGAGAGCTCTACGACGGGGGCAGCAAGGATGCTCAACTGTGCCTATTTTCGAAGCCTAAAATCAAACGTTTTCATCAATTTCGGGCCACTTTTATTCTTTTTGCACTGTTTCTTTGTCCTGGATCGTTCGTTGTGAACCGCGAAAAGGACAACACATAAGGGCTTTGCACCCTTAACATGACGGGTGCGATCATACCAGCACTAATGCATGGATCCCATCAGAACTCTGAAGTTAAGCGTGCTTGGGCGAGAGTAGTACTAGGATGGGTGACCCCCTGGGAAGTCCTCGTGTTGCACCCCCCTTTTCGTTTTGTTTTTTTTCCCCGTTTAGGCTTGCCAAGATGCTTTATCCGTCACATTTCTATTTTCGAGTCCCACGACATCTTGGGCAAGACAACTTCAATTCGCGTAAAGGTTGGGCCCGCAAACCGAGAGCGTGGTGCTTGTGACCTAGTCTCCGTCACTCTAGTGCCCATAACTTTTGATTCGTACAGCATACCGTTGTAAAGCTCTTAGAGAGCTCTACGACGGGGGCAGCATGTTTGCTTTGCTGTGCCAGTTTTCGGTGCCCAAAATAAAACATTTTTATCATTTTTGGGCCACTTATCTTCTTTTTGCGCTATTTCTTTGTCCTAGATCGTACGTCGTGAACCGCGAAAAGGATGAAACATAAGGGCTTTGTGCTATTCAGGCTTGCCAAGATGCTTTATCTGTCACATTCCTATTATCAAGTCCCACGGCATCTTGGGCAAGATAACTTCGCTTCGTGTAGAAGTTGGGCCCAGAAACCGAGGGCGTGGGGCCTGTGACAAGGTCTCCGTCGTTTTACTACCCATAACTTTTGATCCGTAAGGAGGTATGCGGCACCCAGCATACTGTTGGAAAGCTCTCTGAGAGCTCTACGACAGGGGCAGCGAGCTTGCTCGACTGCGCCTATTTTCGGAGCCCAAAATCAAATGTTTTCATCAATTTTGGTCCACTTTCTACTTTTTGCGCTTTTTCTTCGTCCTGGATCGTTCGTCGTGAGCCGCGAAAAGGGCGATACACAAGGGCTTTGCGCCCTCAACATGACGGGTAAGATCATACCAGCACTAAAGCACCGGATCCCATCAGAACTCCGAAGTTAAGCGTGCTTGGACAAGAGTAGTACTAGGATAGGTGACCCCCTGGGAAGTCCTCGTGTTGCACCCTCCTTTTTGCTTTGTTTTTTTTGCCCCGTTTAGGCTTGCCAAGATGTTTTATTAGTCACATTTCTATTATCGAGTCCCGCGACATCTTTGGCAGGACAACTTCACTTCGCGTAAAGGCTGGGTGTCACACCCCCAACCCGGCCTATAAGGTTAGACTAGGGTGTGAACTAACATTCAAGTAATATAATGTACTTAGCTGTTTATGAAGATTAACACCTAATGATTTAGTCTAAACTCCAAAGTTTTTCCCAAAAATCCGGCAGCATAACGGCTGTAATTGGCCGTTTGGTTTAACCTAATTCTCTAAACGCCTCAAAGTTTACCATCTCAAATTCATTTCCAACTAAGATTACTAATTTACTATCGATTGGATTGCCTATTGGTTATTTCGACGTCCTGTTTAATTTATAGCCTAGCATGATACTATGTCTCGTTTGCTTATTTGTCCTTGTTACAAATATACCTGTTGATCTTAGCTCAATAGCAAGTACCTGTTAAGATTGGATAAGTTCATTTACTTAGATCTTAACTAAAGCGTCATAACCTAGGATAGATACTATCAGTGATAAAAGCAAAACGATCACAGTAGTGTTATGTCTAGCATCAGTCTACTTAATATAAGTACAAACCAAAATTAGACCCCGAATTACAACGGGGGTCTTTTACATTAGCAACAACAAGCAACATAAAATAAATGGTCTTCAAGCAGCACAAGGTACACAAGTAGTCACGTTCAAGCAAAACAACAATAACAGGCAATCACTCCAGGGGTTCATCATTAGGTACATTGTCCTCGGGTTCCTGTACCTGTTCTTCTTCACCTGAGATGATAAAAGAGGGTGAGTCCTTATGAACTCAGTGAGGGGGGAACGAGAAATACGTTTTGAAACTCATTTTCCGGTTAAACTTATAAAAATCCCTTTCTCAAACATGAATAGAACAGAAATACCAGTACAGAAATACAAGTATAGAAATACAAGTACAGAAATACAAGTACCAAACAGGAATACCAGTCTTTCCTCCCCGAAGTTCTCTAGGAACCAAGCGAGAGTACTTATACACATAGTAAAAAGGATACAGTGAGCTTTTGCTCTCAGATCAGTACCAGGATCAGTTGTTGCGGCCGACTTCAAATCATCCCCCAAACACGCCAGGTGGGTGTACTCCGGATGTACCCCGAAATCCTACGACCCAACTCTCCGAGCAAGTCTAGCCCCCAAGCGAGAGAGGGAATGGGACCATGGTAGTCACGTGTGCACCGGCAAGCCCGATACCGCCCGGTGTGCGTGATCGCTACCATGCCAACAGGAAAGGTTGCAACCTTGTATGCAATGCACATTCATGACAGGTAAACAAGCAGGACACGATAAGACAGGAAATTTCACTTGAAAGGCATATAGAGTTATATGAAAATTAAACGGGCAGCCATGTAACACATGTAAAACAGGCCATATAACTCATTAAGAAGCCCACGTAATCAAGTGATAAGATTATTCAACATGCAGTGAAATTAACACGGGTTCGGTAGCAAGAAAAGCTTATTTGACAACATGCCATGGTCAAATTCACATTTGAAGTTATGAAACATTTACGGGCAGCCCACTAAGCATATAATTTCCATACAATAACCAAAAGATCAACACTTAGCAAAACTACCTAGTCATTAGGGTTTCCATTTCATACTTAATTGTGTGATTAAAACCCTAAGTCAACTCAAAATCATTCTCAAGTCATGCATCATTCAATTCAAGCATCCTCAAGTACTCAAAACAGTCCACATAACATCCCAACACCACATTTCCACACAAATAGAACCACAAGAGAGGTTACAACAATTTCCCAAGCACGTAGCTAAATGAAGCATTTTCTGGAATAGGCTGTTTTTCCACACTCAATAGGATAATCAAACAATCTCCAAATTCAGTGAATAAGATGTCAAATTAAAGCTTAAGAAGTTAACTAAAATCAGAAACAAGCCTTGCATCAATTAGAGTTCAGAATCATTAGTTATAGCCGAAACAGTGAGGTAACACAAAACTGTCCAGATTTGCACACGTTTCAGAAATTGACATTTTTGAGGTCCTTAGGATCAGTTTTAGCTTTGGTCCATTTCTGACAAAATTGTCCAGAACGGAAAAATATAGCAGCACACCAAATTTCATAGATTTTGGACAACATTTACGAAGTCAAATATGGTTCGTTCCACAAGGTCAGTGCATCTGCCAAAACCTGCTTCATTTTTCCAGATTTCCAGATTTGGTCACATTTTAAAGATTTGCCATTTTGAGGACCTTAGAGTAAAACTTAGCTTCGGCCTATTTCTGGGAAAAATATTCAAAATGGTCCAAAATAGTCACCCACCAATTTTCAAGCATTTTAAACATCATTTTCCTAGCTAAACTTACCTCGAACAGACTGGTCAGAGAGCTGTCATCCATTTCGACTTCACCTAGCATCATTTTCAAGCCAAGATCTTGCCATGCATGGTTGTTTAAGCTTATGAACTACCATATATCTCAAGTACAGAAGCAAATACACACATTCATGAGCATGCATGAGAAATTTTGAAGAGTTTTCAAAAGGTTTTAACCCTCACCTTAGCATTCAACCACAAAAATGCTCAAAACCTTTGTTGAAGCACAACTTTCTCCTTCTCCTTGCTTAGGCGACAACCCAACTAGATTTTCTCTATTTTTCCTAGCTTAGTGATCAAACTCTTAGCACATGCATGAGGTTAAAACATGAAGAAAACAAATGGATGTTGAGAAGCTCACCTAGGCCGATTATGAAGCTTCAATGCACATGCATGAGTGATTTTCGAACTCTAGCTTGTTTGCTTGAGTTGCTTGGATGATTTGCTTGCCTTGTTCGACTAAGGTGTGATGAAGATGAGCAAGGATGGTGAGAGCTCAGCCAAGGCCGAGTATGAGAGAGGAAAATGAGAGTGAGAGAGAAATGTGAGAGGAAGAAATGAAGGAAATGAAAATAAAACAAAAGCGTTGCAACTTGAGGAGCATGCTCGGCCTTGAGGCTTTCAATTTCAGATTTTGTCTTCAAAATGCTTTAAATTTTGAAATGTCTAGCATGGCAAGGTGTTAAGGCCGAGAATGGTGAGGAGATTGAGGGAAATTTGAGCAATTTTTTAATGCTTTGAGTCATAGTTTGTCTTAGCATGCAATAGAATAAAATAATTTGCTCAAACCTTGTGCAAAACCATGGTATGGTCGGCCAAGGCTAATAAAATGGCTGAATTTGTGTCATCTTGAGAATTATTCTAATTTTATCTAGAAGTGCAAAAAGAATAATGGATAAAGAATAAGGAATGTTTTGTTTTTGGTGAATTTTTGTCTTCTAGTGAATTGGTTTAGGATTATTATATTGATAGTGGACTTTGTAGGATTGTTTAATAGTCTAGTGTTTCGTGAAAGATACTTTCTTGATTAGCGTGAAGGCACGTTTTCCTAGGTCTAGGCACGCACTACGAGGTAGGACACGAACTACGAGACGAACGCACGTTTTTCAAGTAAATGCACGCAATCCCAAACTAATGCACGTAATTCAATGCATGGCACATAAAATGAGCTCGTTTCTTAAACCTAGGTCATGGCACGCAAATCTAGGTTAGGGCACACAAAGCTAGGTTTCGCACGCAAATCGGGGTCGGGCCTCACATTCTCCCCTCCTTAAAAGAATTTCGTCCCGAAATTCAATATTACCTTGAAATAAAGCTGGATACTGTTGCTCCATCTGGTCTCGCCTTTCCCACGTTGCTTCTTCGACTCCATGATGATCCCACAACACCTTCACCATAGGTATAGTTCTGTTGCGCAACTCTCGATCCTGCTAGTCTAGGATCCAAATGGGCTTCTCCTCGTAAGACAATTTTTCTCGAAGCTGCAACGGCTCTGGCTCCAAGATATGCGACGGGTCAGGATAGTACTTCCGCAGCATCGAAACATGAAAGACGTCGTGAATACTGGAGAGGTTCTGGGGTAGTGCTAGGCGATACGCCAACTTGCCAACCTTCTCAACTATCTCAAATGGTCCTACAAATCTCGGGCTCAGCATTCCACCCTTGCCATGTTTAATCAATCCCCTCCGGGGTGATATCTTCAAGAACACCTTGTCGCCAACCTCAAACTCGAGACTCCGTCTCCGTCGGTCTGCATAACTCTTCTGCCTGCTCTGGGCGGTAAGCATCCGTTCCCGGATGAGGTGGATATTATCAACAGTCTTCATCAGTTCAGGTAAAAGGGTCGGGTCAAAAGTCTTCGTCTCACCTACTTCATCCCAGTAGATTGGGGATCGACACTTACGTCCATACAGCGCCTCAAAAGGGGCCATCCCGATCGTGGCCTGATGACTATTGTTGTAGGCGAACTCTGCTAGAGATAGATATTTCTCCTAACCTTTCCCGAAGTCCAACACACATGCCCTCAGCATATCCTCCAAAATCTGAATAGTTCTCTCCGATTGACCATCCGTCTAAGGGTGATAAGCCGTGCTAAAACTCAATTTCGTCCCCAAAGCTTCCTGCAATCTCTTCCAAAATCGGGAAGTAAAACGAGGATCCCTATCCGATACAATACTCACAGGCATCCCGTGCAATCTTACAATCTCCGCCATATACATATCTCTCAAATCCTCAGGACTATCCTCCTTGTTCATTGGTAAAAAGTGCGCCGACTTAGTCAATCTATCCACGATAACCCAAACGGCGTCACGACCCTTTCGTGAACTAGGCAGGTCCATAACAAAATCCATAGTTATATGTTCCTATTTCCATTGAGGAATCTCCAACGGTTGAAGTAAACCTGCGGGTCGTTGGTGTTCTGCTTTGACTCTCTGGCAAGTCAAATATCGTGCTACAAATTCCGCAATTTCTCTTTTCATGTTATTCCACCAGTAGTGTTGCTTCAAATCCCGATAATCTTTGTTCTGCCGGGGTGAATAGTATATCTTGAATTATGTGCTACCTCAAGAATCTTCTTTTTCAGCTCTGGCTCATTGGGAACACAAACCCGGTTCCTAAATCTCCAAATACTATCATCATGAAACTTAAAATCTGCGTTACTTTCCTTAATTTTCTGAAATTGTTGGTCCTTCTGTTGAGCCTCTCGTAACTCAGATAACAAAGTCGATTGAACTTGGGTAGTAGCAAAAAGTAACCCTTTCTAAGTCAATTGTGGTTTCCACAGAAACGCTTCCTCCAACAACTCCTGCACCTTGACTTCCAGTTTCGCCATGCTTGCTTTTCTGCTTTAGGCATCTGCAACTACGTTCGCCTTACCGGGCACATAATTAATTGAGCAGTTATAATCGTCCAAAAGCTCCATCCACTGCCTTTGCCTCATATTCAACTCCTTTTGAGAGAACAAGTATTTCAAGCTCTTATGATCGGTAAATACCTCAAACTTGTTACCCCACAAATAATGCCTCCATTTCTTGAGTGCAAACACAATAGCCGCTAACTCCAAATCATGTGTCGAGTAATTCATCTCATACGGCTTTGGTTTCCTAGAAGCATATGCAATCACTCTTCCATTTTGCATCAATACACATCCCAGTCCTTCTTTTGAAGCATCGCTATAGATTACAAAACCTTGACTCCCTTCAGGCAATGCAAGAATTGGTGCGGTAGTCAATCTTTTCTTCAACTCTTGGAAGCTGTTCTCACACTTATCATCCCACACGAACTTGGTTTGCTTTTGAGTGAGCTTTGTAAGCGGTCCTGCAATCTTAGAGAAATCCTTCACGAACCTCCGATAATAGCCGGCTAGACCAAGAAAACTCTGAACCTCCGTAACATTTTCCGGCTTACATCACTGCATCGATCTTTACTGGATCTACCACTATTCCCTCCTGGGATATGATATGCCCCAAAAATGCAATCTGCTGCAACCAAAATTCACACTTGCTAAACTTTGCATACAATTGGTGCTCTCGAAGTTTCTGCAGTACCAACCGCAGATGTTGCTCATGCTCCGCCTCCGATTTCGAGTATACCAAAATATCATCAATGAAGATCACCACAAATTGGTCCAAGTAGGGTTGAAACACCCTATGCATCAAATCCATAAAAGTTGCAGGGGCATTAGTTAGTCCAAAAGGCATCACCACATATTCATAATGCCCATATCTCGTCCTGAAAGCCGTTTTAGGCACATCTTCCTTCTTGATCCGCAACTGATAATACCATTGCCTCAAGTCGAGTTTCGAATACACTTTGGCTCCTTGCAGTTGATCAAATAATTCGTCAATCAGAGGAAGTGGGTATTTATTCTTGACAGTCACTTGGTTCAAACCTCGATAGTCAATGCATAGCCTCAACGTTCCGTCTTTCTTCTTCACAAATAGAACTGGTGCACCCCACGGTGAAGAACTCGGTTGTACAAACCCCTTCTTCAACAATCCTTGCAATTGGTCTTTCAATTCTTGTAGCTCGGCCGGTGCCATACGATAGGGAGCTTTAGATATCGGCTGGGCGCCAGGCAGCAACTCTATAACAAACTCGATCTTCCGATTCGGGGATAAACCGGGTAATTTTTCTGGGAACACATCTGCATAGTCTTTGATCACAGGCATCTCCTCCAATTTAGCTTTATCCGACGGCTTGTTGATAAGGTAAGCCAAGTATCCGCTGCACCCTTTCCTCAAGGACTTCACTGCTTTTGTAGATGAAATGATGGAACTCCCGGTGAAATCTCTTCAACCCAAAATCTCCAGCATCGGTTGATCAGGTACCCGGAACATTATAATATTTGCCCGGCAATTCAGTTGGACATGATGTTTTGCCAGCCAGTCCATCCCTAAAATGACCTCATAGTCTCGAAAAGGTAGTACAATAAGATTGGCTGAGAATTCCCTATCCTTAATTTGGATTTTACATGCTTTACAAGCTGAACTAGTTACAAGTTTAGAACCCATTGGAGTACCAACTTCTACTTCATATGGCAAACATACAACTTTCAATTTCACACGTTCCACACATAAGGGAGTAATAAATGAATGAGTAGCAACCGGATCAATTAACACCTTAACAGGTTGATTCAGTATGAAAAATGTACCTTCAACAACAGCGGTCTCATCCGGAATCTCCTCGCACTCGATAGCATAGGCTCAAGCTTGGACCCTAGGAACTGGAGTCTTGCCTCTACCGGCTGGTTTACCTTGATTCAGCCCTACCTGATGTTTAGGGCAATCCTTGATCTGATGCTGATCACTGTCGCACCTCATACATTGTCCCAACTTCCTCCAACACTGGGCCTCGGTATGCCCCTTCCTGTCGCAATATGAACAGCTGACGGACTGAGCAGCAGGTGAACTACCTGTGGATCCACGGGCCGAAGAGGCTGATGGCGCTTTCGTCGGGCTACTGTTATTCCCTGACCTTCTCTGGCTCTGGCCCTGATTACGACCCTGACTCTGGAATTTTCTCTGCTGACCTGGGGGCTGGTATGATTTCTTGTTTGGCTGACTCGAACCGGCTCCATCTAGTTTCCTCTTCTCAACTCGAGAGGCAGCAGCAAAGAGAGCAGAAAAAGTCTCGAAGTCATGAGAAGCTAACTGGTCCTGAATCTCTGGCCTCAATCCAATAGTAAATTTCCACATTTTTGCCTCCGGAGTACAAACCATATATTGAGCATAACGGGACAGTCAATCAAAAGGTGCCTCGTACTGGGCCACCGTCATATTACCCTGGGTCAAGTGCATGAACTCCTCGATCCGCCTCTGTCTGGAAACTGCAGGTACATATTTCTCCTTAAATACCTTAATGAAATTACCCCACAAGCGAGGTGTCTGATCAGTCTCCCACAACGCCTCTACAGTGTGCCACCAATGCTCGGCATCCTCGTGCAACAGAAATACAGCAAACTCCAATTTCTCTTCATCTGTATAATCAAGTGGCCTGAAAATCTTCTCGATCTCGGACAGCCAAGCCTCAGCTTTCTCATCATCAGCTTCCTCATAGAATTTAGACGGTCAAAAGTCAAGGAATTCCTTCATTCTGCTATGTCTCCCATGGTTACCCTCATTCCTGTTGTTGATGTTGTTGTTGCTGGCTTCACGAGCATCCTGACATTCCATTACACGTGATACACGATCCATGGCATTTGCCATCATATTAAACATAGCTATACCGGGATTAGTCTGATAGGCATCCCCGGTCTCTTGAGGTTCACCGCTCCTATTAGTAGTACGGGTACTAGGGCCAGCCATCTTAGGCACAATTTATTGAAATACGATAATTAAGAATCTAATGCATAAAATATGCAACATATTATAGGTACAATTCTAAAAACATTTGAGGCATGTAAATCACTTAAGCACATAGAACATAGAAGGCACATTTATCACACAATAACACATAAACAAGTCATCCTAATTACCTTAGGGCTCTACCCACGGTCCGAGAGTTAAACCCGGCTTAAGCAATCTAAGCTCTGATACCATTCTTCTTAGGTGTCACGCTCCCAACCCGGCCTATAAGGTTATACTAGGGTGTGAACTAGCATTCAAGTAATATCATGTACTTAGCTGTTTATGAAGATTAACACCTAATGATTTAGTCTAAACTCCAAAGTTTTTCCAGAAAAACCGACAGCATAACGGCTGTAATTGGCCATTTGGTTTAACGTAATTCTCTAAACGCCTCAAAGTTTACCATCTCAAATTCATTTCCAACTAAGATTACTAATTTACTATCGATTGGATTGCCTATTGGTTATTTCGACGTCCCGTTTGATTTATAGCCTAGCATGATACTATGTCTCGTTTGCTTATTTGTCCTCGTTACAAATATACATGTTGATCTTAGCTCAATAGCAAGTACCTGTTAAGATTGGATAAGTTCATTTACTTAGATCTTAACTAAAGCGTCATAACCTAGGGTAGATACTATCGGTGATAAAAGCAAAACGATCACAGTAGTGTTATGTCTAGCATCAGTCTACTTAATATAAGTACAAACCAAAATTAGACCCCAAATTACAACGGGGGTCTTTTACATTAGCAACAACAAGCAACATAAAATAAATGGTCTTCAAGCAGCACAAGGTACACAAATAGTCACGTTCAAGCAAAACAACAATAACAGGCAATTACTCCAGGGGTTCATCATTAGGTACATTGTCCTCGGGTTCCTGTACCTGTTCTTCTTCACCTGAGATGATAAAAGAGGGTGAGTCCTTATGAACTCAGTGAGGGAGGAACGAGAAATAAGTTTTGAAACTCATTTTCTGGTTAAACTTATGAAAATCCCTTTCTCAAACATGAATACAATAGAAATACCAGTACATAAATACAAGTACAGAAATACAAGTACCGAACAGGAATACCGGTCTTTCCTCCCCGAAGTTCTCTAGGAACCAAGCGAGAGTACTTATACACATAGTAAAAAGGATACAGTGAGCTTTTGCTCTCAGATCAGTACCACGATCAGTTGTTGCGGCCGACTTCAAATCATCCCCCAAACACGCCAGGTGGGTGTACTCCGGTTGTACCCCGAAATCCTACGACCTAACTCTCCGAGCAAGTCTAGCCCCCAAGCGAGAGAGGGAATGGGACCATGGTAGTCACGGGTGCACCGGCAAGCCCGATGCCGCCCGATGTGCGTGATCGCTACCATGCCAACAGGAAAGGTTGCAACCTTGTATGCAATGCACATTCATGACAAGTAAACAAGCAGGACACGATAAGACAGGAAATTTCACTTGAAAGGCATATAGAGTTATATGAAAATTAAACGGGCAGCCATGTAACACATGTAAAACAGGCCATATAACTCATTAAGAAGCCCACGTAATCAAGTGATAAGATTATTCAACATGCAGTGAAATTAACACGGGTTCGGTAGCAAGAAAAGCTTATTTGACAACATGCCATGGTCAAATTCACATTTGAAGTTATGAAACATTTACGGGCAGCCCACTAAGCATATAATTTCCATACAATAACCAAAAGATCAACACTTAGCAAAACTACCTAGTCATTAGGGTTTCCATTTCATACTTAATTGTGTGATTAAAACCCTAAGTCAACTCAAAATCATTCTCAAGTCATGCATCATTCAATTCAAGCATCCTCAAGTACTCAAAACAGTCCACATAACATCCCAACACCACATTTCCACACAAATAGAACCACAAGAGAGGTTACAACAATTTCCCAAGCACGTAGCTAAATGAACCATTTTCTGCAATAGGCTGTTTTCCCACAATCAATAGGATAATCAAACAATCTCCAAATTCCGTGAATAAGATGTCAAATTAAAGCTTAAGAAGTTAACTAAAATCAGAAACAAACCTTGCATCAATTGGAGTTCAGAATCATTAGTTATAGCCGAAACAGTGAGATAACACAAAACTGTCCAGATTTGCACACTTTTCAGAAATTGACATTTTTGAGGTCCTTAGGGTCAATTTTAGCTTTGGTCCATTTCTGACAAAATTGTCCAGAACTGAAACATCTAGCAGCACACCAAATTTCATGGATTTTTGATAACATTTACTGAGTCAAATATGGTTCGTTCCACAAGGTCAGTGCATCTGCCAAAACCTGCTTCATTTTTCCAGATTTCCAGATTTGGTCACATTTTAAAGATTTGCCATTTTGAGGACCTTAGCTTCAAAATTAGCTTCGGCCTATTTCTGGAAAAAATGTTCAAAACCGTCCAAACTAGTCACCCACCAATTTTCAAGAGTTTTCAACATCATTTTCTTAGCTAAACTTACCTCTAACAGACTGGTCAGAGAGCTGTCATCCATTTCGACTTCACCTAGCATCATTTTCAAGCCAAGATCTTGCCATGCATGGTTGTTTAAGCTTATGAACGACCATATATCTCAAGTACAGAAGCAAATACACACATTCATGAGCATGCATGAGAAATTTTGAAGAGTTTTCAAAAGGTTTTAACCCTCACCTTAGCAATCAACCACAAAAATGCTCAAAACCTTTGTTGAAGCACAACTTTCTCCTTCTCCTTGCTTAGGCGACAACCCAACTAGCTTTTCTCTATTTTTCCTAGCTTAGTGATAAAAATCATAGCACATGCATGAGGTTAAAACATGAAGAAAAAAAATGGATGTTGAGAAGCTCACCTAGGCCGATTATGAAGCTTTAATGCACATGCATGAGTGATTTTCGAACTCTAGCTTGTTTGCTTGAGTTGCTTGGATGATTTGCTTGCCTTGTTCGACTAAGGTGTGATGAAGATGAGCAAGGATGGTGAGAGCTCAGCCAAGGCCGAGTATGAGAGAGGAAAATGAGAGTGAGAGAGAAATGTGAGAGGAAGAAATGAAGGAAATGAAAATAAAACAAAAGCTTTGCAACTTGAGGAGCATGCTCGGCCTTGAGGCTTTCAATTTCAGATTTTGTCTTCAAAATGCTTTAAATTTTGAAATGTCTAGCATGGAAAGGTGTTATGGCCGAGAATGGTGAGGAGATTGAGGGAAATTTGAGCAAATTTTTAATGCTTTGAGTCATAGTTTGTCTTAGCATGCAATAGAATAAAATAATTTGCTCAAACCTTGTGCAAAACCATGGTATGGTCGGCCAAGGCTAATAAAATGGCTGAATTTGTGTCATCTTGAGCATTATTCTAATTGTATCTAGAAGTGCAAAAAGAATAATGGATAAAGAATAAGGAATGTTTTGTTTTTGGTGAATTTTTGTCTTCTAGTGAATTGGTTTAGGATTATTATATTGATAGTGGACTTTGTAGGATTGTTTAATAGTCTAGTGCTTCGTGAAAGATA
Organism: Ehretia macrophylla; assembly: GCA_037974665.1. Lineage (NCBI taxonomy): Eukaryota > Viridiplantae > Streptophyta > Magnoliopsida > Boraginales > Ehretiaceae > Ehretia > Ehretia macrophylla. Next base: position 48,983,060 of record CM075768.1, on the reverse strand, counting down.
CTTTCTTGATTAGCGTGAAGGCACGCTTTCCTAGGTCTAGGCACGCACTACGAGGTAGGACATGAACTACGAGACAAATGCACGTTTTTCAAGTTAATGCACGCAATCCCAAACTAATGCACGTAATTCAATGCATGGCACATAAAATGAGCTCATTTCTTAAACCTAGGTCATGGCACGCAAATCTAGGTTAGGGCACACAAAGCTAGGTTTTACACGTAAATCGTGGTCGGGCCTCACACTGGGCCCGCAAACTGAGAGCGTGGTGCCTGTGACCTGGTCTCCGTCACTCCAGTGCCCATAACTTTTGATCTGTACAGCATACCGTTGGAAAGATCTCTGAGAGCTCTACGATGGGGGCAGCATGTTTGCTTGGCTGTGCCTGTTTTCGGTGCCTAAAATAAAACATTTTCATCATTTTTGGTCCACTGTTCTTCTTTTTGCGCTATTTCTTTGTCTTGGATCGTATGTCGTGAACCGCGAAAAGGATGAAACATAAGGGATTTGCGCTGTTCAGGCTTGCCAAGATGCTTTATCCATCACATTACTTTTATCGAGTCCCACGGCATCCTGGGCAAGACAACTTCACTTCGTGTAGAAGCTGGGCCTAGAAACCGAGGGCGTGGGGCCTGTGACAAAGTCTCCGTCGTTCCACTACCCATAACTTTTATTCTGTAAGGAGGTAATTGGCGCCCAGCATACCGTTGGAAAGCTCTCTGTGAGCTCTACGACAGGGGCAGCGAGCTTGCTCGACTGCGCCTATTTTCGGAGCCCAAAATCAAACGTTTTCATCAATTTTGGTCCACTTTCTACTTTTTGCGCTTTTTCTTCGTTCCGGATCATTTGTCGTGATCCGCGAAAAGGGCGACACACAAGGGCTTTGCGCACTCAACATGATGGGTGCGATCATACCAACACTAAAGCACCGGATCCCATTAGAACTCTAGAGTTAAGCGTGCTTAGGCGAGAGTAGTACTGCGATGGGTGACCCCCTAAGAAGTCCTAGTGTTGCATTCCCCTTTTCGTTTTGTTTTTTTGCCCCGTTTAGGCTTGCCAAGATGCTTTATCCGTCAAATTTCTATTATCGAGTCCCACGACATCTTGGGCAAGACAACTTCACTTAGCGTAGAGGCTGGGCCCGCAAATTGAGGGCGTGGGGCTTGTGACCAGGTCTCTGTCGCTCCAGTGCCAATAACTTTTGATCCGAAAGGAGTTATGCGGCGCACGACATACCGTTGGATAGCTCTTCGTGAGCTCTACGATAAGGGCAACAAGCCTGCTCAGCTGAGCTTGTTTTTGGAGCCCAAAATCAAATGTTTTCATCAGTTTTGGGCCAATTTACATCTTTTTGCATTGTTTCTTCGTCCTGGATCGTTCATCGTGAGCCGCGAAAATGACGACACATAAGGGCTTTGTGGTCTCAACATGACGGGTGCGATCATACCAGCACTAATGCACTGGATTCCATTAGAACTCTGAAATTAATTGTGCTTGGGCGAGAGTAGTACTCGGACGGGTGACCCCATGGGAAGTCCTCGTGTTGCACCCCCCTTTGCGTTTTGTTTTTTTGCCCCGTTCAGGCTTTCCAAGATGCTTTATCCGTCACATTTCAATTATAGAGTCCCGCGGCATCTTGGGCAAGACAACTTCGCTTCTCGTTGAGGTTGGGCCCGCAAACCGAGGGTGTGGGGCTAGTGACTAGGTCTCCATTGCTCCAACGCCCATAACTTTTGATCCCTAAGGAGTTATGCGGCGTACAGCATACTGTTGGAAAGCTCTCTGAGAGCTCTACAACGGGGGCTACAAGCTAGCTTTGATGCGCCTGTTTTCGGAGCCCAAAATCAAACTTTTTCATTAGTTTCGGGACAATTTTTCTTCTTTTTGTGCTATTTCTTCGTCCTGGATCGTTCGTCGTGAACCACGAAAAGGACAACACATAATGGCTTTCTGCCCTCAACATGACGGGTACGATCATACCAAAACTAATGTACCGGATCCCATCAGAACTCCGAAGTTAAGCGTGCTTGGGCGAGAGTAGTACTACGATGGGTGACCCCATGGGAAGTCCTCGTGTTGCACCCTTCTTTTCGTTTTATTTTTTTGCCTCGTTGAGGCTTGCCAAGATGCTTTATTCGTCACATTTCTATTATTGAGTCCCACGACATCTTGGGCAAGAAAACTTCACTTCGCGTAGAGGCTGGGCTCGTAAATCGAGGGTTTGGGTCCTGTGACCAGGTCTCCGTCGCTCCAGTGTACATAACTTTTGATCCGTAAGGAGTTATGAGGCGTACATCGTACTGTTGAAAAGCTATCTGAGAGCTCTACGACGGGGGCAACAAGCATGCTTTGCTGCGCCTGTTTTCGGAGCCCTAAATCAAACATTTTCATCAATTATGGGCCACTTAACTTCTTTTTGCACTGTTTCTTCGTCCTGGATCGTTCGTCGTGAACCGCGCAAAGGACGACACATAAGGGCTTTGCACCCTTAACATGACGGGTGCGATCATATCAGCACAAATGCAAGGATCCTATCAGAACTCCGTAGTTAAGCATGCTTGGGCGATAGTTGTACTAGGATGGGTGACCCCTTGGGAAATCCTCGTGGTGCACCCGCCTTTTCGGTTTGTTTTTTTTGCCCCGTTCAGGCTTGCCAAGATGCTTTATCCATCACATTCCGGCATCCTGGGCAAGACAACTTCACTTCGTGCAGAAGCTAGGCCCGGAAACCGAAGGCGTGGGGCTTGTGACAAGGTCTCCGTGGTTCCAGTGCCCATAACATTTGATCCGTAAGGAGGTATGCAGCGCCAAGCCTACCGTTGGAAAGCTCTCTGAGAGCTTTACAATGGGGGTAGCGAGCTTGCTCGACTGCATCTGTTTTCGGAGCACAAAATCAAACGTTTTCATCAATTTTGGGCCAATTTTTCTTCTTTTTGGGCAGTTTCTTTATCCTGGATCGTTCGTCGTGAATCGCGAAAAGGACGACACATAAGTGCTTTCCACCCTCAACATGACGAGTACGATCATACCAGAACTAATGCACCAGATTCCATCCGAACTGCGAAGTTAAGCGTGCTTGGGCGAGAATAGTGCTACGATGTGTGACCCTCTAGGAAGCCCTCGTGTTGTACCCTTCTTTTCATTTTGTTTTTTTGCACCGTTCAAGCTTGCCAAGATGCTTTATCCGTCACATTTTTATTATCGAGTCCCACGGCATCTTGGGCAAGACAACTTCACTTCGCGTAGAGGCTGGGCTCGCAAACCAAGGGTGTAGGTCCTGTGACCAGGTCTCCGTCGTTCCAGTGTCTATAACTTTTAATCTTTAAGGAGTTATGCAGCGTACAACATACCGTTGGAAAGCTCTCCGAGAGCTCTACAACGGGGGCAGCAAGGATGCTCTACTGTGCCTATTTTTGGAGCCTAAAATCAAACGTTTTCATCAATTTTGGGTTACTTTTATTATGTTTGCACTATTTCTTTGTCCTGGATCGTTCGTCGTGAACTGCGAAAAGGATGACACATAAGGGCTTTGCACCCTTAACATGACGGGTGTAATCATACCCGCAATAATGCATGGATCCCATCAGAACTCCGAAGTTAAGCGTGCTTGGGCGAGAGTAGTATTAGGATAGGTGACCCCTTGGGAAGTCCTCATGTTGTACCCCCTTTTCATTTTGTTTTTTTTTGCCCCGTTTAGGCTTGCCAAGATGCTTTATCCGTCACATTTCTATTTTCGAGTCCCACGACATCTTGGGCAAGACAACTTCACTTCGTGTAAAGGCTGGGCCCGCAAACCGAGAATGTGGTGCTTGTGACCTAGTCTCCGTCCCTCCAGTGCCCATAACTTTTGATTCGTACAACATACCGTTGGAAAGCTCTCATAGAGCTCTCCGACGGGGGCAGCATGTTTGCTTTGCTGTGCCTGTTTTGGGTGCCCAAAATAAAACATTTTCATCATTTTTGGGCCACTTTTCTTCTTTTTACGCTATTTCTTTGTCCTGGATCGTACGTCGTGAACCGTGAAAAGGATGAAACATAAGGGCTTTGTGCTGTTCATGCTTGCCAAGATGCTTTATCCGTCACATTCCTATTATCGAGTCCCACGGCATCCTGGGCAAGACAACTTCGCTTCGTGTAGAAGCTGGGCCTAGAAACCGAGGGCGTGGGGCCTGTGACAAGGTCTCCGTCATTCTACTACCCATAACTTTTGATCCGTAAGGAGGTATGTGGCGCCCAACATACCGTTGGAAAGCTCTCTGAGAGCTCTACGACAGGGGCAGCGAGCTTGCTCGAATGCGCCTATTTTCAGAGCCCAAAATCAAATGTTTTCATCAATTTTGGTCCACTTTCTACTTTTTGCGCTTTTTCTTTGTCCCTGATCGTTCGTCGTGATCCGCAAAAAGGGCGACACACAAGGGCTTTGCGCCCTCAACATGACGGGTGTGATCATACCAGCACTAAAGCACCGGATCCCATCAGAACTCTAAAGTTAAGCGTGCTTGGGCGAGAGTAGTACTGCGATGGGTGACCCCCTAGGAAGTCCTCGTGTTGCACTCCCCTTTTCGTTTTGTTTTTTTGCCCCGTTTAGGCTTGCCAAGATGCTTTATCCGTCAAATTTCTATTATCGACTCCCACGACATCTTGGGCAAGACAACTTCACTTAGTGTAGAGGCTGGGCCCGCAAATTGAGGGCGTGGGGCTTGTGACCAGGTCTCCGTCGCTCTAGTGCCAATAACTTTTGATCCGAAAGGAGTTATGCGGCGCACAATATATCGTCGGATAGCTCTCCGTGAGCTCTACGATAGGGGCAACAAGCCTGCTCGGCTGAGCTTGTTTTTGGAGCCCAAAATCAAACGTTTTCATCAGTTTTGGGCCAATTTGCATCTTTTTGCGTTGTTTCTTCGTCCTGGATCGTTCGTCGTGAGCCGCGAAAATGACGACACATAAGGGCTTTGTGGTCTCAACATGACGAGTGCGATCATACCAACACTAATGCACTGGATCCCATTAGAACTCTGAAATTAATTGTGCTTGGGCGAGAGTAGTACTAGGACGGGTGACCCCATAGGAAGTCCTCGTGTTGCACCCCCCTTTGCGTTTTGTTTTTTTGCCCCGTTGAGGCTTTCCAAGATGCTTTATCCGTCACATTTCTTTTACAGAGTCCCGCGGCATCTTGGGCAAGACAACTTCGCTTCTCGTTGAGGTTGGGCCAGCAAACCGAGGGCTTGGGCCTTGTGACTAGGTCTCTATTGCTCCAACGCCCATAACTTTTGATCCCTAAGGAGTTATGCAGCATACAACATACTGTTGGAAAGCACTCTGAAAGCTCTACAACGAGGGCTACCAGCTAGCTTTGCTGTGCCCGTTTTCGGAGCCCAAAATCAAACGTTTTCATTAGTTTCGGGCCAATTTTTCTTCTTTTTTGTGCTATTTCTTCGTCCTGGATCGTTCGTCGTGAACCGCAAAAAGGACGACACATAATGGCTTTCCGCCCTCAACATGACGGGTACGATCATAGGAAAACTAATGCATCGGATCCCATCAGAACTCCGAAGTTAAGCGAGCTTGGGCGAGAGTAGTACTACGATGGGTGACCCCATGGGAAGTCCTTGTGTTGCACCCACCTTTTCGTTTTGTTTTTTTGCCTCAGTGAGGCTTGCCAAGATGCTTTATTCGTCACATTTCTATTATCAAGTCCCACGGTGTCTTGGGCAAGAAAACTTCACTTCGCGTAGAGGCTGGGCTCGTAAACCGAGGGTTTGGGTCCTATGACCAGGTCTCCGTCGCTCCAGTGTCCATAACTTTTGATCCGTAAGGAGTTATGAGACGTACATCGTACTGTTGAAAAGCTATCCGAGATCTCTACGACGGGGGCAGCAAGAATGCTTTGCTGCGCCTGTTTTCGGAGGCAAAAATCAAACGTTTTCATCAATTTTGGGCCACTTAACTTCTTTTTGCGCTGTTTGTTCATCCTAGATCATTCGTCGTGAACCGCGTAAAGGACGACACATAAGGGCTTTGTGCCCTTAAAATGACGGGTGCAATCATATCAGCACTAATGCAAGGATCCGATCAGAACTCCGAAGTTAAGCGTGCTTGGGCGATAGTAATACTAGGATGTGTGACCCCTTGGGAAATCCTCGTGGTGCACCCCCCTTTTCAGTTTGTTTTTTTGCCCCATTCAGGCTTGCCAAGATTCTTTATCCATCACATTTCGGCATCCTAGGCAAGACAACTTCGCTTCGTGTAGAAGCTAGGCCCAGAAACCGAAGGCGTGGGGCTTGTGACAAGGTCTCCGTGGTTCCATTGCCCATAACATTTGATCCGTAAGGAGGTATGCAGCGCCAAGCCTACCGTTGGAAAGCTCTCTGAGAGCTCTACAATGGGGGTAGTGAGCTTGCTCGACTGCGCCTGTTTTTGGAGCCCAAAATCAAATGTTTTCATCAATTTTTGGCCACTTTCTTCTTTTTGCACTTTTTCTTCATCTCGGATCGTTCATCGTGAACCGCGAATAGGACGACACACAAGGACTTTGCGCCCACAACAAGATGGGTGCGATCATACCAGAACTAAAGCACCGGATCCCATAAGAACTCCGAAGTTAAGCATACTTGGGTGAGAGTAGTACTATGATGGGTGATCCCCTGGGAAGTCCTCATGTTGCACCCCCCTTTTAGTTTTGTTTTTTTGCCCCGTTCAAGCTTGCCAAGATGCTTTATTCGTCACATTTCTATTATCGAGTCCCACGACATCTTGGGCAAGACAAATTCACTTCGCGAAGAGGTTGGGCCCACAAACCGAGGGCATGGGGCTTGTGACCATCTCTCCTTCGCTCCAGTGCCCATAACTTTTGGTCTGAAAGAGTTATACGGCGCACAGCATACCGTTGGAAAGCTCTCCATGAGCTCTACGATAGGGGTGGCAAGCCTGCTCGGCTGAGCTTGTTTTTGGAGCCCAAAATCAAAAGTTTTCATCAGTTTTGGGCCACTTTGCTTCATTTTGCGCCGTTTCTTTGTCCTGGATCATTTGTCGTGATCCGAAAAAATGACGACACATATGGGCTTTGTGCACTCAACATAACGGGTGCGATCATTCCAGCACTAATGCACTGGATCCCATTAGAACTCTTAAGTTAATTGTGCTTGGGCGAGAGTACTACTAGGACGGGTGACCCCCTGGAAGTCCTCGTGTTGCAGCCCCCTTTTCGTTTTGTTTTTTTTCCCCGTTCAGGCTTTCCAAGATCCTTTATCCAACATATTTCTATTATCGAGTCCCACGGCATCTTGGGCAAGACACCTTCACTTCGCGTAGAGGCTGGGCCCACAAACTGAGGTTGTGGGGCTTGTGACCAGGTCTCCGTCGCTCCAATGCCCATAACTTTTGAGGAGTTATGCGGCGCACAGCATACCGTTGGAAAGCTCTCCGAGAGCTCTACGACATGGGCATCAAGCCTGCTCTGCTGCACTTGTTTTCGGAGCCCAAAATCGAACATTTTCATCAGTTTTGGGCCACTTTGCATCTCTTTATGCCGTTTCTTCATCCTGGATCGCTCGTCGTGAGCCACGAAAAGGGTGACACATAAGGTGTTTGCACCCTAAACATGATGGGTGCGAATATACCAGCATTAATGCACCGGATCCCATTAGAACTCTGAAGTTACTTGTGCTTGGGTGAGAGTAGTACTAGGACGGGTGACCCCCTTGGAAGTCCTCGTGTTGCTCCCCTCTTTTCATTTTATTTTTTGGCCCCGTTCAGGGTTGCCAAGATACTTTATCCATCACATTTCTATTATCGAGTCCCACGGCAACTTGGGCAAGACAATTTCACTTCGTGTAGAGGCTAGGCCCGCAAGCCAAGGGTTGTGGGGCTTGTGACCGGGTCTCCGTAGCTCTAGTGCCCATAACTTTGGATCCGTAAGGAGTTATGCGGCGTACAGCATACCGTTGGATAGCTCTCTGAGAGCTCTACAACGGGGGAAGCAAGCTTGCTTGGCTGCGTCTATCTTCGTAGCCCAAAATCAAAAGTTTTCATCAGTTTCGGGCTACTTTTCTTCTTTTTGCACTGTTATTTCATCTTGGATCGTTCGTCGTGAACAGCGAAAAGGACGACACATAAGGACTTTGTACCCTCACAATGACAGGTGCGATCGTACCACCACTAATGCAAGGATCCCTTCAGAACTCCGAAGTTAAGCGTGCTTGGGCGAGAGTAGTACTAGGATGGGTGACCCTCTAGGAAGTCCTTGGGTTGCACCCCTCTTTTGTATTATTTTTTTGCCTCGTTCAGGCTTGTCAAGATGTTTTATCCGTCACATTTCTATTATCAAGTCCCACGGCATCTTGGGCAAGACAACTTCGCTACGTGTAGAAGTTGGGCCTGCAAACCGAGGGCGTGGGGCATGTGACCAGGTCTCCGTTATTCCAGTGCTTATAACTTTTGATCCGAAAGGAGGTATGCGGCCCACATCATACCATTTGTACGCTCTCTGAGAGCTCTACGACGTGGGCAGCGAGCCTGCTCGACTCCGCCTATTTTCGGAGCCTAAAATCAAAAGTTTTCATCAGTTTTGTGCCACCTTTCTTCTTTTTCCGCTGTCTCTTCATCCCGGATCGTTCTTCGTGAGCCGCGAAAAGGACGACACATAAGGGCTTTGCACCCTCAACATGACGGGTGCGATCATACAAGCACTATTGCACTAGATCCTATCAGAACTCCAAAGTTAAGCGTGCTTGGGCGAGAGTAATACTACGATGGGTGACCCCCTGGGAAGTCCTCGTGTTGTACACCCTTTTTCGTTTTGTTTTTTTACCCCGTTTAGGCTTGCCAAGTTGCTTTATCCGTCATATTTCTATTATCGAGTCCCATGGCATCTTAGGGAAGAGAACTTCACTTCGCATAGAGGCTGGGCTCGCAAACCGAGGGAGGTGGCTTGTGACCATGTCTCCGCCGCTCCAATGCCCATAACTTTTGATCCATAAGGAGTTATGTGGCACACAACATACCATTGGAAAGTTCTCTGTGAGCTCTACTACAAGGGCCGCAAGCTTGCTTGGCAGAGCTTGTTTTCGGAGCCCAAAATCAAACGTTTTCATCAGTTTTGGGCCACTTTGCTTCTTTTTGCGCTGTATCTTCGTCCTGGATCGTTCGTCGTGAGCCACGAAAATGACGACACATAAGTGTTTTGCGCCCTCAACTTGATGGGTGCGATCATACTAGCACTAATGCACTGGATGCCATTAGGACACTGAAGTTAATTGTGCTTGGGCGAGAGTAGTACTAGGACGGGTGACCCCCTGGGAAGTCCTCGTGTTGCACCCCCCTTTTCGTTTTGTTTTTTTGCCTTGTTCAGGCTTGCCAAGATGCTTTGTCAGTCACATTTCTATTATTGAGTCCCACGGCATCCTGGGCAAGACAACTTTGATTCGCTTAGAGGCTGGGCCCACAAACTGGGGGCGTGGGGCCTGCGACTAGGTCTTCGTCGCTCCAGTGCCCATAACTTTTTATCTGTAAGGAGTTATGCGGCGCACAACATACCGTTGGAAAGCTCTTCGAGAGCTCTATGACGAGGGCAGCAAGCTAGCTTTGCAGTGCCTATTTTCGGAGCCCAAAATCAATCATTTTCATCAGTTTTAGGCCACTTTTCTTCTTTTTGCGCAGTTTCTTCTCCGGTATCTTTCGCCGTGAACCGCGAAAAGGACGACACATGAGGGCTTTGCACCCTAAACATGATGGGTACGATTATGCCAGCACTGATGCACCAGATCCAATTAGAACTCCGAAGTTATACGTGCTTGGGCGAGAGTAGTACTATGATGGGTAACCCCCTGTTAAGTCCTCGTGTTGCACCCCCCTTTTTGTTTTGCATTTTTGCCCCGTTCAGGCTTGCGAAGATGCTTTATCCGTCACATTTCTATTATCGGGTCCCACAGCATCTTCACTTCGCGTAGAGGATGGGCCAACAAACCAAGTGCGTGGGGGCCTATGACCAGGTCTCCGTCGCTCCAGTCTCCATAAATTTTGATCCGTAAGGGGTTATGCAGTGTACGATATACGACAGGTGTAGCAAGCTTGCTCCGCTGTGCCTGTTTTTGGAGCCCAAAATCAAACGTTTTCATCAGTTTTGGGCTACTTTTCTTCTTTTTGCTCAGTTTCATCGTCCTAGATCGTTCGTCGTGAACCGCGAAAAGGATGACACATAAGGGCTTTGCACCCTCAACATGACTGGTGCGATTATACCAGCACTAATGCGCGGATCCCATCAGAACTCTGAAGTTAAGCGTGCTTGGGCGAGAGTAGTACTAGGATGGGTGACCCCCTAGGAAGTCCTCGTGTTGCAACCCCTTTTAGTTTTGTTTATTTGCCCCGTTCAGGCTTGCCAAGATGCTTTATCCGTCACATTCCTATTATAGAGTCCCACGGTATCCTGGGCGAGACAACTTCGCTTCGTGTAAAAGTTAGGCACGCAAACCGTGGGCGTGGGGCCTGTGACCAGGTCTCTGTCATTTTAGTGCCCATAACTTTTGATCCATAAGGAGGTATGCGACGCACAGCATACCGTTGGAAAGCTCTCTGAGAGCTCTACGACGGGGATAGCGTGCACGCTCGGCTGCACATATTTTTTTGGCCCAAAATTGAACATTTTCATATGTTTTGGGCCACTTTCATCTTTTTGCCTTGTTTATTCGTCCTAGATCGTTCGTCGTGAGCTGCAAAAAGGACGACACACAAGGGCTTTGCGCCCTCAACATGACGGGCACGATCATACCAGCACTAATGCACTGGATCCCATCAGAACTCCGAAGTTAAGCGTGCTTGGGCGAGAGTAGTACTACGATGGGTGACCCCCTGGGAAGTCCTCGTGTTGCACCCCCCTTTTCCTTTTGTTTTTTTGCCCCGTTCAGGCTTTCCAAAGTCCTTTATCTGTCACATTTCTATTATCGAGTCCCACGGCATCTTGGGCAAGACAACTTCACTTCGCGTAGAGGCTGGGCTCGCAAACCGAGGGCGTGGGGCCAGTGATCAGGTCTCTATTGCTCCAGTGCCCATAACTTTTGATCCGTAAGGAGTTATGCGGCGCACAGCATACCGTTGGAAAGCTCTCCGAGAGCTCTACGACAAGGGCAGCAAGCTTTGTCGGTTGCGCTTGTTTTCGGAGCCCAAAATCAAATATTTTCATCAGCTTTGGGCCACTTTACTTCTTTTTGCGTTGTTTCTTCGTCATGGATCATTCGTCGTGAGCCGCGAAAAGGACGACACATTAGGGCTTTGGGTCCTCAACATGATAGGTGCGATCATAGCAGCTCTAATACACCAGATCGCATTAGAACTCTGAAGTTAATTGTGCTTGGGCAAGAGTACTGCTAGGACGCGTGACCCCTTGGGAAGTTCTTATGTTGCACCTCCCTTTTCATTTTATTTTTTTGCCCCGTTCAGGCTTCCCAAGATGCTTTATCCGTCACATTTATATTATCGAGTCCCACGGCATCTTGGGCAAGGCAACTTCACTTCGCGTAGAGGCTGGGCCCGCAAACCGAGGCCGTGGGGCCTGTGACCAAGTCTCCGTCGCTCTAGTGCCCATAAGTTTTGATCCGTAAGGAGTTATGTGGCGTACAACATACCGTTGGAAAGCTCTCCGAGAGCTCTACGATAGGGGCAGCAAGCTAGGTTTGCTGCGCCTATTTTCGAAGACCAAAATCAAACATTTTCATTAGTTTCGGGCCACTTTTCTTCTTTTTGGGCTGTTTCTTCGTCTTGGATCGTTCGTCGTGAACCGCGAAAAGGACGACACATAAGGGCTTTGCACCCTCAACATGATGGGTGCGATCATACCAGCACTAATGCACGGATCCTATCAGAACTTCGAAGTTAAGCGTGCTTGGGCGAGAGTAGTACTAGGATAGGTGACCCCCAGGGAAGTCCTCTGGTTGCACCCCTCTTTTCGTTTTATTTTTTTTCCCCGTTTCGGCTTGCCAAGATGCTTTATCGATCACATTCCTATTATCGAGTCCGACGGTATCCTGGGCAAGACAACTTCGCTTCGTGTAAAAGTTGGGCCCGCAAACCGAGGGCGTGGGGCATGTGACCAGGTATCCGTCATTCCAGTGCCCATAACTTTTGATCCGTAAGGCGGTATGAAGCGCACAACATACCGTTGGAAAGCTCTTTGAGAGCTCTACGACGGGGGCAGCTAGCCTGCTCGGCAGCGCTTGTTTTCGGAGCCTAAAATTGAAAGTTTTCATCAGTTTTGGGCCACCTTTCTTCGATTTGCGCTATTTCTTCATCCCGGATAGTTCGTTGTAGGCCGCAAAAAGGACAAAACACAAGGGCTTTGCGCCCTCAACATGACGGGTGTGATCATACAAGCTCTAATGCAACGGATCCCATCAGAACTCCGAAGTTAAGCGTGCTTGGGCAAGAGTATTATTACGATGGGTGACCCCGTGGGAAGTCCTCGTGTTGCACCCCCCTTTTCGTTTTGGTTTTTTTACCTCGTTCAGGGTTGCCAATATGCTTTATTCGTCACATTCCTATTATCAAGTCCCACGGCATGTTGGGCAAGACAACTTCAATTCCCTTAGAGGTTGGGCCCGCAAACTGAAGGAGTGGGGCCTGTGACTAGGTCTCCATCGCTCCAGTGCCCATAACTTTTCATTCGTAAGGAGTTATGCGGCACAACATACCGTTGGAAAGCTCTCCACGAGTACTACGATAGGGGTAACTTGCCTGCTCGGCTGAGCTTGATTTAAGAGCCCAAAATCAAACGCTTTCATCAATTTTGGGCTACTTTGTTTATTTTTGCGCTGTATCTTCCTCCTGGATCATTCGTCATGAGCCGCGAAAAGAACAACAAATAAGGGCTTTGCGCCTTCAACAAGACGGGTGTGATCATACCAATACTAATGCACCGGATGCTATTAGAACTCTGAAGTTAATTGTGCTTGGGAAAGAGTGGTACTAGGACGAGTGACCCCCTGGGAAGTCCTCGTGTTGCACCCATTTTTTTTGTTTTTTTGCCCCGTTCAGGCTTGCCAAGATGCTTTTTCGGCCATATTTCTATTATCGAGTCCCACGGGATATTGGGCAAGAGAACTTCGATTCGTGTAGAGGCTGGGCCTAGAAACCTATGGCGTGGGGCCTGCGACTAGGTCTTCGTCACTCTAGTGCCCATAACTTTTGATCCGTAAGAAGTTATGCAGCATACAACTTACCGTTGGAAAGCTCTCCGAGAGCTCTACGACGGGGGCAGCAAGCAAGCTTTGCAGCGCCTATTTTTGGAGCCCAAAATCAAACGTCTTCTTCAATTTTGGGCCACTTTTTCTTCTTTTTGCGCTGTTTCTTCATCCTGGATCGTTCGTTGCAAACTGCGAAAAGGATGACACATATGGGCTTTGCGCCCTCACCATGACGGGTGCAAACATACCGGCACTAATTTATCGGAACCCATCAAAACTCCGAAGTTAAGTGTGCTTGGTCGAGAGTAATACTAGGATAGGTGACCCCCTAGGAAGTCCTCGGGTTGCACCTCCCTTTTCGTTTTATTTTTTTGCCCCGTTCAGGCTTGCCAAGATTCTTTATCCATCACATTCCTATTATCGAGTCCCACGACATCCTGGGCAAGACAACTTCGTTTCGTGTAGAAGCTAGGCCCGCAAATCGAGGGTGTGGGGAATGTGACCAGGTCTCCGTCGTTCCAATGCCCATAACTTTTGATCCGTAACGAGGTATGCGGTACACAGCATACCGTTGGAAAGCTCTCTGAGAGCTCTACGACAGGGTCAACGAGCTTGCTCGACTGTCCCAGTTTTTGGAGCCAAAAATCAAATGGTTTCATCAGTTTTGTGCCACCTTTCGGCTTTTTCCACTGTTTCTTCATCCCTTATCGTTCGTCGTGAGCCGCGAAAAGGACGACACACAAAGGCTTTGCACCCTCAACATGACGGGTGCGATCATACAAGCACTAATGCACCGGATCCTATCAGAACTCCGAAGTTAAGCATGCTTGGGCGAGAGTAGTACTGCGATAGGTGACCCCCTGGAAAGTCCTCGTGTTGTACCCCCATTTTCGTTTTATTTTTTTGCCCCGTTCAGGCTTGCCAAGAAGCTTTATCCGTCACATTCTTATTATCAAGTCCCACGGCATCCTGGGCAAGATAACTTCGCTTCGTGTGAAAGCTGGGCCCGCAAACCGAGGGCGTGGGGCATGTGACCAGGTCTCCGTCGTTCCAGTGCCCATAACTTTTGATCCGTAATGAGGTATGCGACGCACACCATACCGTTGGAAAGCTCTCTGAGAGTTCTATGACGGGGGCAGCGAGCTTGCTCGACTGCGCCTATTTTTGGAGCATAAATTCAAATGTTTTCATCAGTTTTGGGCCACCTTTCTTCTTTTTTCGCTCTTTCTTCGCCCCGGATCGTTCGTCGTGAGCCGCGAAAAGGACGACACACAAGGGCTTTGCGCCCTCAACATGACGAGTGCGATCATACAAGCACCAATGCACCGGATCCTATCAGAACTCTGAAGTTATGCGTGCTTGGGCGAGAGTAGTACTACGATGGATTACCCCATGGGAAGTCCTCGTGTTCCACCCCTCTTTTTGTTTTGTTTTTTTGCCCCGTTCAGGCTTGCCAAGATGCTTTATCCATCACATTTCTATTATCGAGTCCCACGGTATCTTGGACAAGACAACTTCACTTCGCGTAGAGGCTGGGCTCGCAAACCGAAGGAGTGGGGCCTGTGACCAGTTCTCCATCGCTCCAGTGCCCATAACTTTTGATCCGTAAGGAGTTATGCGGTGCACATCATACCATTAGAAAGCTCTCTGTGAGCTATACGAAAAGGGCAGCAAGCCTGCTTGGCTGAGCTTCTTTTCGGAGACTAAAATCAAATGTTTTCATCAGTTTTAGGCCACTTTGCTTCTTTTTGCGCTGTTTCTTCTTCCTGGATCATTCGTCATGAGTTGTGAAAAAGACGACACATAAGGGCTCTACGCCCTCAACATGACGGGTGCGATCATACCAGCACTAATGCACCGGATGCCATTAGAACTCTGAAGTTAATTGTGCTTAGGCGAGAGTAGTACTAGGACGGGTGACCCCCTGGGAAGTCTTCCTGTTGCACCCCCCTTTTCTTTTTCTTTTTTTGCCCCGTTCAGGCTTGCCAAAATGCTTTATCGGTCATATTTCTATTATCGAGTCCCACGGCATCTTGGGCAAGACAACTTCGATTCGCTTAGAGGCTGGGCCCGCAAACCGAGGGCATAGGGCCTACGACCAGGTATTCGTCGCTCCAGTGCCCATAATTTTTGATCCGTAAGGAGTTTTGCGGTGTACAACATACCGTTGGAAAGCTCTCCGAGAGCTCTACGATGGGGGCAGCAAGCCTATCTTTGCAGCGCCTATTTTTGGAGCCCAAAATCAAATGTTTTCATCAGTTTCTGGCCACTTTTCTTCTTTTTGCGCGGTGTCTTCTTCCTATAATATTCGTCATGAACCGCGAAAAGGACGACACATAAGGGCTTAGCGCCCTTAACATGACCGGTACGATCATTCCAAATCTAATGCACGGTTCCCATCAGAACTTCGAAGTTAAGCATGCTTGGGCGAGAGTATTACTAGGATGGCTGACCACCTGGGAAGTCCTCGGGTTGCACCCTCCTTTTCGTTTTATTTTTTTGCCTCGTTCAGGCTTGCCAAGATGCTTTATCCATCACATTCCTATTATCGAGTCCCACGGCATCCTGGGCAAGACAACTTCGCTTTGTGTAAAAGCTAGGCCTGCAAACCGAGGGCTTGGGGCATGTGACTAGGTCTCCGTCGTTCCAATGCCCATAACTTTTGATCCATAACGAGATATGCGTCGCACAGCATACCGTTGGAAAGCTCTCTGAGAGCTCTACGACGGGAGCAACGAGCCTGCTAGACTACGCCTGTTTTCGGACCCTAAAATCAAATGTCTTCATCAGTTTTTGGGCCACCTTTCTTCTTTTTTTGCTATTTTTTCATCCCGGATCGTTAGTCGTGAGCCGCGAAAAGGACGACACACAAGGGCTTTGCGCCCTCAACATGGCAGGTGCGATCATACAAGTACTAATGCACTGGAACCAATCAAAACTCCGAAGTTAAGCGTGCTTGGGCGAGACTAGTACTACGATGGGTGACCCCCTAGAAAGTCCTCGTGTTGCACCCCATTTTGGTTTTGTTTTTTTGCCCCATTCAGTCTTGCCAAGATGCTTTATCCGTCACGTTCCTATTATCGAGTCCCAAGACATCTTGGGGAGGAAATTTCACTTCGTGCAGATGCTGGGCCTGCAAACCGAGGGAGTGGGGCCTGTGACAAGGTCTCCGTCGCTCCAGTGCTCATAACTTTTGATCTGTAAGGAGTTATGCGACGCACAGTATAGCGTTGCAAAGCTCTTCGTGAGCTCTACAACAGGGGTAGAAAGCCTACTCGGCTGAGCTTGTTTTCAGAGCCCAAAATCAAACGTTTTCATCAATTTTGGGCCACTTTGCTTCTTTTTCCTCAGTTTCTTCCTCTTGGATCGTTCATCGTGAGCCGCGAAAAGGATGACACATAAGGGCCTTTCGCCCTCAACATGACAGGTGCGATCATACCAACACTAATGCACCAAATGGCTTTAGAACCCTAAAGATAATTGTGCTTGGGCGAGAGTAGTACTAGGACGGGTGACCCCCTGGGAAGTCCTCGTGTTACACCCCCCATTTCGTTTTGTTCTTTTGCCCCGTACAAGCTTGCCAAGATGTTTTGTCGGTCACATTTCTATTATCGAGTCCAATGGCATCTTGGGCAAGACAACTTCGATTCGCTTAGAGGTTGGGCCCGCAAACCGAGGGCGTGGGGCCTGCGATAAGGTCTTCGTCGCTCTAGTGCCCATAACTTTTGATCCGTAAGGAGTTATGCGGCGTACAGCTTACCGTTGGAAAGCTCTCCGAGAGCTCTACAATGGGGGTAGCAAGCTAGCTTTGCAGCACCTGTCTTTGGAGCCCAAAATCAAACATTTTCATCAGTTTCTGGTCACTTGTCATCTTTTTCCGCGGTTTCTTCTTCCTCTATCATTCGTCGTGGACAGCGAAAAGGACGACACATAAGGGTTTGCGCCCTAATTCACTGGATCCCATCAGAACTCCTAAGTTAAGCATGCTTATGCGAGAGTAGTAATACGATGCGTGACCCCCTGGTAAGTCCTCGTGTTGCACCCCCCTTTTCGTTTTGTTTTTTTGTCCCGTTCAGGCTTGCCAAGATGTTTTATCTGTCACATTTCTATTATCGAGTCCCATGGCATCTTTGGCACGACAACTTCACTTCGCGTAGACGCTGGGCCCGCAAACTGATGGCGTGGGGCCTGTGACCAGGTCTCCGTCGCTCCAGTTTCCATAACATTTGATCCATAAGGAGTTATTCGAAGTACAACATACCGTTCGATAGCTCTCCGAGAGCTCTACGATGGGAGCAGCAAGCTTGCTCTGCTGCGCCTATTTTCGGAGCCCAAAATCATACGTTTTCATCAGTTTCGGGCCACTTTTCTTCTTTTTGTGTTTTTTCTTCGTCCTCGGCCATTGGTCGTGAACCACGAAAAAGACGACACAAAAGGGATTTGCGCCCTCAACATGACTGGTGCAATTATACCAGCACTAATACGCGGATCCCATCAGAACTCCGAAGTTAAGCGTGTTTGGGAGAGAGTAGTACTAGGATGGGTGACCCCATGGGAAGTCCTCGTGTTGCACCACACTTTTCGTTTTGTTTATTAGCCCCGTTTAGGCTTGCCAAGATGCTTTATCCATCACATTCTTGTTATCGATTCCCACGGCATCCTGGGCAAGACAACTTCGCTTTGTGTAGAAGCTGGGCCCACAAACCGAAGGCGTGGGGCCTGTGACCAGGTCTCCATCACTCCATTGCCCATAAATTTTGATCCGTAAGGAGTTATACGGCGCACAGCATACCTTTGAAAAGCTCTCCGTGAGCTCTACGACAGGGGCAGCAAGTCTTGTCGGCTGCGCTTGTTTTCGGAGTCCAAAATCAAACATTTTCTTAAGTTTTGGGCCACTTTGCTTATTTTTTCGATGTTTCTTCGTCTTGGATCGTTCGTCGTGAGCGGCGAAAAGGATGAAACATTAGGGCTTTGCGCCCTCAACATGACGGGTGCGATTATACCAGCACTAATGCTCTGGATCCCATCAAAACTCCGAAGTTAAGCGTGCTTGGGCGAGAGTAGTACTATGATGGGTGACCCCTTAGGAAGTACTTGGGTTGCACCCCCCCTTTTCGTCTTGTTTTTTTGGCCTGTTCAGGCTTGCCAAGATGCTTTATCCGTCACATTTCTAGTATCGAGTCCCACGACATCTTGGGCAAGACAACTTCACTTCGCGTAGAGGCTTGGCCCGCAAACCGAGGGTGTGGGGCTAGCGACCAGGTCTCCATCGCTCCAATGCCCATAACTTTTGATCCGTAAGGAGTTATGTGGCACACAACATACCGTTGGAAAGCTCTCCGGGAGCTCTACGACATGGGCAGCAAGCCTGCTCGGCTGCACTTGTTTTCGGAGACCAAAATCAAACATTTTCATCAGTTTTGGGCCACTTTGCTTTTTTTGTGCTGTTTCTTTGTCTTGGATCGCTTATTGTGAGCCGTGAAATGTACTACACATTAGGGCTTTGTGCCCTCAACATGACGGGTGCGATCATGCCAGCACTAATGCACTGGATCCCATTAGAACTCTGAAGTTAATTGTGCTTGGGAGAGAGTAGTACTAGGACGGGTGACCACCTTGGAAGTCCTCGTGTTGCAACCCCTTTTCGTTTTGTTTTTTTGCCCCGTTCAGGCTTGCCACCAAGCTTTATCCGTCACATTTCTATTATTGAGTCCCACAACATCTTGGGCAAGACAACTTCACTTCGCGTAGAGGCTGGGCCTGCAAACCGAGGGCGTGGGGCTTGTGACCAGGTCTCCGTCGCACCAGTGTCCATAACTTTTGATCCGTAAGGAGTTATGCGGCGTACAACATACCGTTGGAAAGCACTCCAAGAGCTTTATGATGAGGGTAGCAAGCTAGCTTAGGTGCGCCTGTTTTTGGAGCCCAAAATCAAATGTTTTCATATGTTTCAGGCTACTTTTCTTCTTTTTTCGCTCTTTATTCGTCATGGATCGTTCGTCGTGAACCGCGAAAAGGATGATACATAAGGGCTTTGCGCCCTCAACATGACGGGTGCGATCATACCAGCACTAATGCACGGATCCCATCAGAACTCCGAAGTTAAGCGTGCTTGGGCGAGAATACTACTAGGATGGGTGACCCATTGATAAGTCCTCGCGTTGCACCCCCCTTTTCGTTTTATTTTTTTGCCCCGTTCAGGGTTGCCAAGATGCTTTATCCGTCATATTCATATTATCGAGTCCCACGGCATCTTGGGCAAGACAACTTCGCTTCGTGTAGAAGCTGGGCCCGCAAACCGAGGGCGTGGGGCATGTGACCAGGTCTCCGTCATTCCAGTGCCCATAACTTTTGATCCGTAACGAGGTATGCGACGCACACCATACCATTGGAAAGCTCTCTGAGGGTTCTTTGACGGGGGCAGCGAGCCTGCTCGACTGCGCCTATTTTTGGAGCATAAATTCAAATGTTTTCATCAATTTTGGGCCACCTTACTTCTTTTTCCGCTCTTTCTTCGCCCCGGATCGTTCATCGTGATCCGCAAAAAGGACGACACACAAGGGCTTTGCGCCCTCAACATGACGAATGCGATCATACAAGCACCAATGCACCGGATCCTAACAGAACTCTGAAGTTAAGCGTGATTGTGCGAGAGTAGTACTAGGATGGGTGCCTTGGGAAGTCCTCGGGTTGCACCCCTCCTTTTGGTTTATTTTCTTGCCCCGTTCAGGCTTGCCAAGATGCATTATCCATCACATTTCTATTTTCGAGTCCCACGGTATCTTGGGCAAGACAACTTCGCTTTGCGTTGAGGTTGGGCCCACAAACCGAGGGAGTGGGGCTTGTGACCAGTTCTCTGACGCTCCGGTGCCCAAAACTTTTGATCCGTAAGGAGTTATGCGGCGCAGAGCATAGCATTGGAATGCTCTCTGTGAGCTATACGACAAGGGCAGCAAGCCTGCTCGGCTGAGCTTCTTTTCGGAGACTAAAATCAAATGTTTTCATTAGTTTTTGGCCACTATGCTTCTTTTTGCGCTGATTCGTCGTCCTGGATCATTCGTCGTGAGCTGTGAAAAGGACGACACATAAGGGCTCTGCGCCCTCAACATGACGGGTACGATCATACCAGCACTAATGCACCGGATGCCATTAGAACTCTGAAGTTAATTGTGCTTGGGCGAGAGTAGTACTCGGACGGGTGACCCCCTGGGAAGTCTTCCTGTTGCCCCCTCCCCCTTTTCTTTTTCTTTTTTTGCCCCGTTCAGGCTTTCCAAAATGCTTTATCGGTCATATTTCTATTATCAAGTCCCACGGCATCTTGGGCAAGACAACTTCAATTCGCTTAGAGGCTGGATGCGCAAACCGAGGGCATAGGGCCTGCGACCAGGTCTTCGTAAGGAGTTATGCGGCGTACAACATACCGTTGAAAACCGAGGGCATGGGGCCAGTGATCAGGTATCTATTGCTCCAGTGCCCATAACTTTTGATCCGTAAGGAGTTATGCGGCGTACAACATACTGTTGGAAAGCTCTCTGAGAGCTCTACGATGGGGGCAGCAAGCCTAGCTTTGCAGCGCCTATTTTCAGAGCCCAAAATCAAATGTTTTCATCAGTTTCTGGCCACTTTTCTTCTTTTTGCGCGGTTTCTTCTTCCTGTAATATTTGTCGTGAACCGCAAAAAGTACGACACATAAGGGCTTAGCGCCCTTAACATGACCGGTTCTCATCAGAACTTCGAAGTTAAGCGTGCTTGGGCAAGAGTAGTACTAGGATGGCTTACCCATTGGGAAGTCATCGGGTTGCACCCTCATTTTCAATTTATTTTTTTACCTCGTTCAGGCTTGCCAAGATGCTTTATCCGTCACATTCCTATTATCGAGTCCCACGGCATCCTGGGCAAGACAACTTCGCTTTGTGTAGAATCTAGGCCTGCAAACCGAGGGCTTGGGGCATGTGACTAAGTCTCCGTCGTTCCAGTGCCCATAACTTTTGACCCATAACGAGGTATGCGGCGCATAGCATACCGGTGGAAAGCTCTCTGAGAGCTCTACGATGGGGGCAGCGAGCCTGCTAGACTACGCCTGTTTTTGGACCCTAAAATCAAATGTCTTCATCAGTTTTGGGCCATCTTTCTTCTTTTTCCGCTGTTTCTTCGTCCCGAATCGTTCGTCATGAACCGCGAAGAGGACGACACATAAGGGCTTTGTGCCCTCAACATGACGGGTGCGATCATACAAGCACTAATGCACCGGAACCTATCAAAACTCCGAAGTTAAGCGTGCTTGGGCGAGACTAGCACTACGATGGGTGACCCCCTGGAAAGTCCTCGTGTTGCACCCCCTTTTGGTTTTGTTTTTTTGCCCCATTCAGTCTTGCCAAGATGCTTTATCCGTCACATTCTTATTTTAGAGTCCCACGACATCTTGGGAAGGAAATTCCACTTCGCGCAGAGGCTGGGCCCGTAAACCGAGGGAGTGGGGCCTGTGACCAGGTCTCCGTCGCTCCAGTGCCCATATCTTTTGATCCGTAAGGAGTTATGCGACGCACAGTATACCGTTACAAAGCTCTTCGTGAGCTCTACAACAGGGGTAGAATGCCTACTCAACGGAGCTTGTTTTCAGAGCCCAAAATCAAACATTTTCATCAATTTTGGGCCACTTTGCTTCTTTTTCCTCAGTTTCTTCCTCCTGTATCGTTCATCGTGAGCCGCGAAAAGGACTAGACATAAGGGCTTTTCGCCCTCAACATGACAGGTGCGATCATACAAATACTAATGCACCAGATGGCATTAGAACTCTGAAGATAATTGCGCTTGGGCGAGAGTAGTACTAGGACGGGTGACCCCCTGGGAAGTCCTCGTGTTACACCCCCCACTTCGTTTTGTTTTTTTGCCCCGTACAAGCTTGCCAAGATGTTTTGTCGGTCACATTTTTATTATCGAGTCCAACGGCATCTTGGGCAAGACTACTTCGATTCGCTTAGAGGTTGGGCCCGCAAACCGAGGGCGTGGGGCCAGCGACAAGGTCTTCGTCGCTCCAGTGCCCATAACTTTTGATCCGTAAGGAGTTATGCGGCGTACAACATACTGTTGAAAATCTCTTCGAGAGCTCTACAATGGGGGTAGCAAGCTAGCTTTGCAGCGCCTGTCTTTGGAGCCCAAAATTAAACATTTTCATCAGTTTCTGGTCACTTTTCTCCTTTTTTCGCGGTTTTTTCTTCCTGTATCGTTCATCATGAACAGCGAAAAGGACGACACATAAGGGCTTTGCACCCTAAACATGACGGGTACGATCATACCTGCACTAATGCACCGGATCCCATCAGAACTCCTAAGTTAAGCGTGCTTGGGTGAGAGTAGTACTACGATGGGTGACCCCCTGGTAAGTCCTCGTGTTGCACCCCCCTTTTCATTTTGTTTTTATGCCCCGTTCAGGCTTGCCAAGATGCTTTATCCATCACATTTCGATTATCGAGTCCCATGGCATCTTTGGCTAGACAACTTCACTTCATGTAGATGCTGGGCCCGCCAACTGATGCCGTGGGGCCTGTCACCCGCTCTCCGTCGCCCTACTTTCCATCAGTTTTGATCCGTAAGAAGTTATGCCAAGTACAGCATACCGTTCGATCGCCCTCTGAGGGCTCTCCGATGGGAGCAGCAAGCTTGCTCTGCTGCGCCTGTTTTCGGAGCCCAAAATGATACGTTTTCATCAATTTCGGGCCACTTTTGTTCTTTTTGTGCTGTTTCTTCGTCCTCGGCCGTTGGTCGTGAAGCGCGAAAAAGACGAAACAAAAGGGATTTACGCCCTGAACATGACTGGTGCGATTATACCAGCACTAATACGCAGATCCCAACAAAACTCCGAAGTTAAGCGTGTTTGGGAGAGAGTAGTACTAGGAATGGTGACCCCATAGGAAGTCCTCATGTTGCACCCCACTATTCGTTTTGTTTATTAGCCACGTTTAGGCTTGCCAAGATGCTTTATCCGTCACATTCCTGTTATCGATTCCCACGGCATCCTGGGCAAGACAACTTCGCTTCGTGTAGAAGCTGGGCCCGCAAACCGAAGGCATGGGGCTTGTGACCAGGTCTCCATCGCTCAATTGCCCATAAATTTTGATCCGTAAGGAGTTATACGGTACACAGCATACCTTTGGAAAGCTCTCCGTGAGCTCTACGACAGGGCCATCAAGTCTTGTCGGCTGCGCTTCTTTTCGGAGCCCAAAATCAAACATTTTCTTAAGTTTTGGGCCACTTTGCTTATTTTTTTTATGTTTCTTCGTCTTGGATCGTTCGTCGTGAGCGGCGAAAAGGATGACACATTAGGGCTTTGCGCCCTCAACATGACGGGTGCGATCATACCAGCGCTAATGCTCCGGATCCCATCAAAACTCCGAAGTTAAGCATGCTTGGGCGAGAGTAGTACTATGATGGGTGACTCCCTAGGAAGTCCTCATGTTGCACCCCCCCTTTTTGTCTTGTTTTTTTGGCCCGTTCAGGCTTGCCAAGATGCTTTATCCGTCACATTTCTAGTATCGAGTCCCACGGCATCATGGGCAAGACAACTTCACTTCGCGTAGAGGCTTGGCCCACAAACCGAGGGCGTGGAGCAAGTGACCAGGTCTCCGTCGCTCCAGTGCCCATAACTTTTGATTTGTAAGGAGTTATATGGCGCACAACATACCGTTGGAAAGCTCTCCGGGAGCTCTACGATAGGGGCAGCAAGCCTGCTCGGCTGCACTTGTTTTCGGAGCCCAAAATCAAACATTTTCATCAGTTTTGGGCCACTTTGCTTTTTTTTTTTACGCTGTTTCTTTGTCTTGGATCGTTTGTTGTGAGCAGCGAAATGTACGACACATTAGGGCTTTGCGCCCTCAACATGACGGGTGCGATCATACCAGCACTAATGCACTGGATCCTATTAGAACTCTGAAGTTAATTGTGCTTGGGAGAGAGTAGTACTAGGACGGGTGACCCCCTTGGAAGTCCTCGTGTTGCAACCCCCTTTTCGTTTTGTTTTTTTGCCCCGTTCAGGCTTGCCAAGAACCTTTATCCATCACATTTCTATTATTGAGTCCCACGACATCTTGGGCAAGACAACTTCACTTCACGTAGAGGTCGGGCCTGCAAAGCGAGGGCGTGGGGCTTGTGACCAGGTCTCCGTCGCACCAGTGCCCATAACTTTTGATCCGTAAGGAGTTATGCAGCGTACAACATACCGTTGGAAAGCACTCCAAGAGCTCTACGACGAGGGTAGCAAGCTAGCTTAGGTGCGCCTATTTTTGGAGCCCAAAATCAAATGTTTTCATATGTTTCAGGCCACTTTTCTTCTTTTTTCGCTCTTTATTCGTCATGGATCGTTCGTCGTGAACCGCAAAAAGGACGATACATAAGGGCTTTGAGCCCTCAACATGACGGGTGCGATCATACCAGCACTAATGCACGGATCCCATCAGAACTCTGAAGTTAAGCGTACTTGGCCGAGAGTACTACTAGGATGGGTGACCCCTTGGTAAGTCCTCGCGTTGCACCCCCCTTTTCGTTTTATTTTTTTACCCCGTTCAGGGTTGCCAAGATGCTTTATCCGTCATATTCCTATTATCGAGTCCCACAGCATCTTGGGCAAGACAACTTCGCTTCGTGTAGAAGCTGGGCCCGTAAACCGAGGGCGTGGGGCATGTGACCAGGTCTCCGTCATTCCAGTGCCCATAACTTTTGATCCGTAAGGAGGTATGCGGTGCATAGCATACCGTTTAGAAGCTCTTTGACAGCTCCACGACGGGGGCAGTGATCCTGCTCGGCTGCACCTATTTTCATAGCCAAAAAGTTAACGTTGTTATCATTTTTGGGCAACTTTTCTTATTTTGCGATGTTTCTTCGTCCCAGATTGTTCGTCTTGAGCTGCGAAAAGGACGACACACAAGGGCTTTGCGCCCTCAACATGACGGGTGCGATCATACCAGCACTAATGCACCAGATCCCATCAGAACTCTGAAGTTAAGCATGCTTAGCCAAGAGTTGTACTATGATGGGTGACCCCCTGGGAAGTCCTCATGTTGCACCCCCCTCTTCGTTTTGTTTTTTTGCTCCGTTCAGGCTTGCCAAGATGCTTTATCCATCACATTTCTATTATCGAGTCCCAAGGCATCTTGGGCAAGACAACTTCACTTCGCGTAGAGGTTGGACCCGCAAACCGAAGGCGTGGGGCCTATGACTAGGTCTCTGTCGCTCCTGTGCCCGTAAATTTTGATCCGTACGGAGTTTTGCGGCGCACAACATACCATTAGAAAGCTCTTCGAGAGCTTTACGACCTGGGCAGCAAGCCTGCTCGCCTGCATTTGTTTTTGGAGGCCAAAATCAAACATTTTCATTTGTTTTGGGCCACTTTGCTACTTTTTACGCTGTTTATTCATCCTGAATCGTTCGTCGTGAGCTGCGAAAAGGACAACACAAAAGGGCTTTGCACCCTCAACATGACGGGTGCGATCATACCAGCACTAATGCACTAGATCCCATCAGAACTCTTAAGTTAAGCATGCTTAGGCGAGAGTAGTTCTAGGATGGGTGTCCCCCTGGGAAATCCTCATGTTGCACCACCTTTTCGTTTTGTTTTTTTGCTCCGTTTAGAATTGCCAAGATGCTTTATCCGTCACATTTCTCTTATCGAGTCCCACAGCATCTTTGGCAAGACAACTTCACTTTGCGTAGAGGCTGGGCTTGCAAACCGAAGGCGTGGTGCCTGTGACCAGGTCTCCGTCGCTCCAGTCCCCATAACTTTAGATCCGTAAGGAGTTATGCGGCGCACAACATACCGTTTGAAAGCTCTCTGAGAGCTCTACGACGGGTTTAGCAAGCCTAATGACTGTGGCTGCGACTTTTTTTGGTGACCAAAACCAAAAGTTTACATCAGTTTCGGACCATTTTTCTTCTTTTTGCATTGTTTTTTCATCCCGAATCGTTCATCGTGAGCCACAAAAAGGACGACACATAAGGGCTTTGTGCCCTAAAGTTGACGAGTGCGATCATACCAGCACTAATTCACCACATCCCATCAGAACTCCAAAGTTAAGTGTGCTTATTCGAGAGTAGTACTTGGATGGGTGACCTACTGGAAGTCCTCGTGTTGCACCCCGCTTTTTGTTTTTTTTTTTTGCCCCGTTTAGGCCAACCAAGATGCTTTATCCTTCATATTTTTGTTATCGACTCTCGCTGCATCTTGGGCAAGACAACTTCGCTTCGCGTAGAGGCTGGGCCAGCAAACCAAGGGCATGGGGCCTGTGACTAGGTCTCCGTCGTTCCAGTGCCCATAAATTTTGATATGTAAGGAGTTATGTGGCGCACAGTATAACGTTGGAAAGCTCTCCAAGAGCTCTACGGTGAGGGCCACAAGCCTGCTCGGATGCGCCTGTTCTCGGAGCCCAAAATCAAACGTTTTCATCAGTTTTGCACCATTTTTCTTCTTTTTGTGCTGTTTCTTTGTCTTGGATCGTTCGTCGTGAGCCGCGAAAAGGACGACATATAAGGGCTTTGCGCCCTCAACAAGACGGGTGAAATCATACCAGCACTAATGCGTCGGATCCCATTAGAACTCCGAAGCTAAGCGTGCTTGGGCGAGAGTTGTACTAGGATGGGTAACCCCCTGGGAAGTCCTCGTTCTGCACACCTCTTTTCCTATTGTTTTTTTGCCCCTTTCAGGCTTGCCAAGATGCTTTATCTGTCACATTTCTATTATCGAGTCCCACGGCATCTTGGGCAAGACAACTTCACTTCACGTAGAGGCTTGGCCAGCAAACGGAGGGCATGGGGCTTGTGACTAGGTCATTGTCGCTGCAGTGCCCATAACTTTTGATCCGTAAGGAGTTATGCGGCTAACAGCATACCGTTGGAAAGCTCTCTGAGAGCTCTACGACGGGGGTAGCAAGCCTACTCCGTTGCACTTGTTTTTCGAGCCCAAAAGCAAATGTTTCCATCAGTTTCGGGCAACTTTTCTTCTTTTTGCGTTGTTTCTTCGTCCCTGATCGTTCGTCGTGAGCCGCGAAAAGGATGAAACATAAGGGCTTTGCGCCTTCAACATAATGGGTGCGATCATACCAGCACTAATGCACCACATCCCATAAGAACTCCAAAGTTAATTGTGCTTGGACGAGAGTAGTACTAGGATGGGTGACCTCATGGGAAGTCCTCGTGTTGCACCCCTCTTTTTTTTTGTTTTTTTGGCCCGTTCAGTGTTGCCAAGGTGCTTTATCCGTCACATTTCTAGTATTGAGTCCCACGGCATCTTGGGCAAGACAACTTCGCTTCGCGTAGAGGCTGCGCCCGCAAACCGAGAGCGTGGGGCCTGTGACCAGGTCTAGTCACTCCAGTGCCCATAACTTTTTATATGTAAGTATTTATGTTGCGCACAACATACAGTTGGAAAGCTCTCTTAGAGCTCTACGATGGGGGCAGCAAGCCTGCTAGTCTGTGCCTGTTTTTACAGCCCAAAGGCAAACATTTTCATCAATTTCGTTCTAATTGTCTTCTTTTTGTGCTGTTTCTTCATCCCGGATCGTTCGTTGTGTGCCGCGAAAACGACAACACATAAGGGTTCTGCCCCTCAATATGACGTGTGTGATTATACCAGCACTAATGCATCGGATCCAATCAGAACTCAGAAGTTATGCGTGCTTGGGCGAGAGCAGTACCAGGATGGGTGACCCCCTTGGAAGTCCTCGTGTTGCACCCCCTTTCCGTTTTGTTTTTTTGCCCCGTTCAGGCTTGCCAAGATGCTTTATCTGTCATATTTCTATTATCGAGTCCCACGGTTTCTTGGGCAAGACAACTTCGCTTCGCGGATAGGTTGGGTCCACAAACCAAGGGCGTCGATCCTGTGACCAGGTCTTCGTTGCTCCAGTGCCCATAAATTTTGATCCGTACGGAGTTATGTGGCACACAACAAAACGTTGGAAAGCTCGCCGAGAGCTGTACGATGAGGGCAACAAGCCTGCTCGACTGTGCCTGTTCTCGGAGCCCAAAATCAAACGTTTTCATCTGTTTTGCACCACTTTTCTTCTTTTTGCGCTATTTCTTCATCTTGGATCGTTCGTCGTGAGTCGCGAAAAGGACGACACATAAGGGCTTTGCGCCCTCAACATGACGGGTGCGATCATACCAGCACTAATGCCCCAGATCCCATCAGAACTACGAAATTAAGCGTGCTTGGGCGAGAGTAATACTAGGATGGGTGACCCCCTTGGAATTCCTCGTGTTGCACACCTTTTTCATTTTGTTTTTTTTACCCGTTCAGGCTTGCCAAGATACTTTATCCGTCACATTACTATTATCGAGTCCCACGGCATCCTGGACAAGACAACATCGCTTAGTGTAAAGGCTGGGCTCGCAAACTGAGGGCGTAGGTCTATGACCAGGTGCCCGTCGCTCCATTGCCCATAACTTTTGATCCATAAGTAGGTATGCAGTGCACAACATACCGTTGGAAAGCCCTCTTAGAGCTCTACGATGGGGCCAGCAAGCCTACTAAGCTGCGGCTATTTTTGGAGCCCAAAACCAAACGTTTTCATCAGTATCGTTCTAATTTTCTTCTTTTTGCACTGTTTTTTCATCCCGGATCGTTCGTTGTGAGCTGCAAAAAGGACGACACATAAAGGTTCTGTGCCCTCAACATGACGTGTGCGATTATACTAGCTCTAATGCATCAGATCCAATTAGAACTCCAAAATTAAAGAGTTTGGGCGAGAGTAGTACTAGGATAGTTGACCCCCTTGCAAGTCCTCGTGTTGCAACCCCTTTTCGTTTTGTTTTTTTGCCCCGTTCATGCTCGCCAAGATACTTTATCCATCACATTTCTATTATCAAGTCCCACGGCATCTTGGGCAAGACAACTTCACTTCTCGTAGAGGTTAGGCCTGCAAACCGAGGGCGTGGGGCCTGTGACCAGGTCTTTGTAGCTGTAGTGCCCATAACTTTTGATCCGTAAGGTGTTATGCGGTGCACAGCATACCGTTGGAAAGCACTCCTAGAGCTCTATGACGGGGGCAACAAGCCTGTTGTGCTGCGCCTATTCTCGGATCCCAAAATCAAATATTTTCATCAGTTTTGCAGCATTTTTCTTCTTTTTGCGCTGTTTCTTCGTCCTGGATGGTTTGTCGTGAGCCGCGAAAAGGACGACACATAAGAGCTTTGCGCCCTGAACATGACGGGTGTGATCATACCAGCATTAATGCACCGAATCCCATCAGAACTCTGAAGTTAAGCGTGCTTGGCTAGAGTAGTACTAGGATGGGTTACCCCCTGGGAAGTCCTCGTGTTGCACCCCCCTTTTCGTTTTAGTTTTCTCCCCCGTTCAGGCTTGCCAAGATGCTTTATCCGTCAAATTTCTATTATCGAGTCCCACGGCATCCTGGGCAAGACAACTTCGCTTCCTGTAGAGGCTGGGCCTGCAAACCAAGGGCGTGGGGCTTGTGACCAGGTCTTCGTTGGTCCAGGGCCCATAACTTTTAATCCGTAAGGAGTTATGCTGCGCATATCATACCGTTGGAAAGCTCTCTGAGAGCTCTACGACATGGGCAATGAACTTGCTCTACTGTGCCTATTTTCAAAGCTCAAAATCAAATGTTTTCATCAGTTTTGGGCCACATTTGGTCTTTTTTTTATGTTTCTTTGTCCCAGATCATTCGTCGTGAGCCGCGAAAAGGATGACGCACAAGGGCTTTGCTACCTCAATGTGACGGGTGCGATCATACCAGCACTAATGCACCGGATTCCATCAAAACCCCGAATTTAAGCGTGCTTGGACGAGAGTAGTACTAGGATGGGTGACCCCCTGAGAAGTCCTCGTGTTGAACCCCCCTTTTCGTTTTGTTTTTTTGTCCCGTTCAGGCTTGCCAAGATGCTTTATCCGTCACATTCCTATTATCGAGTCCTACGGCATCCTGGGCAAGACTACTTCGCTTCGTCTAAAGGCTGGGCCCGCAAACCCAGGGTGTGGGGCCTGTGACCAGGTCTCCGTCGCTCCAATGCCATTAACTTTTAATCCGTAAGGAGTTATGCGGCGAATAACATATCCTTGGAAAGCTCGGCGAGAGCTCTACGACGGGGGCAGCTAGCCTGCTCGGCTGCACCTGTTTTCTTAAACCAAAATCAAACGTTTTCATCATTTTCGGGCTACTTTTCTTCTTTATGCTCTGTTTTCTAGTCCGGGATTGTTCATCATGAGCCGCGATAAGGACGACACATAAGCGCTTTTCACCCTCAACATGACGGGTGCGATCATACCAGCATTAATTCTCTGGATCCCTTCAAAACTCCAAAGTTAAGCGTGCTTGGGCGAGAGTAGTACTAGGATGGGCGACCCACTGGGAAGTCCTCGTGTTGCACCCCCCTTTTCATTTTGTTTTTTTGACCCGTTTAGGCTTGCCAAGATGCTTTATTCGTCACAATCCTATAATCGAGTCCCACAACATCTTGGGCAAGAAAATTTCGCTTCGCGTAAAGGCTGGGCCTATAAACTGAGGGCGTAGGGCTTGTGACCAGGTCTTCGTCGCTCCAGTGCCCATAACTTTTGATCCGTATGGAGTTATGCGGTGCACAACATACTGTTGAAAAGCTCTCCGAGAGCTCTACGGCGAGAGCAGCAAACCTGCTCGGCCGCGCATGTTTTCGGAGCCCAAAAGCATACATTTTCATCAGTTTTGGGCTACGTTTTTTCTTTTTGCTCTAATTTTTCATCCCGGATCATTCGTCCTGAGCAGCGAAAAGGACGACACATAAGGGCTTTGCGCCCTCAACATGACGGGTGCGATCTTACTAGCAATAATGCACCAGATCCCATCAGAACTCCGAAGTTAATTGTGCTTGGGCAAGAGTAGGACTAAGATTGGTGACCCCCTGGGAAGTCCTGGTATTGCACCTCCCTTTTTGTTTTGTTTTTTTGCCCCGTTCAGGCTTGCCAAGATGCTTTATCCGTCACATTTCTATTATCGAGTCCAACGGCATCTTGACCAAGTCACCGTCACTCTAGTGCCCATAACTTTTTATTCGTATGTAGTTATGTCACCAACAGCATACCGTGGGAAAGCTCTATGAGAGTTCTGTGATGGGGGCAGCAAGCTTGCTCGGCTGAGCCTGTTTTTGGAGCCCAAACACAAACGTTTTCATCATTTTCGGGCCGATTTTCTTCTTTTTGCGCTGTTTCTTCATCCCGGATCGTTCGTTATGAGCCGTAAAAAGTACGACACATAAGGGTTTTGAGCCCTCAACATGACGTGTGCGATTATACTAGCACTAATGCACCGAATCCTATCAGAACTCCGAAGTTAAGCATGCCTGGATGAGAGTAGTATTAGGATGGGTGACCCCCCTGGGAATTCCTCGTGTTGTACCCCTCTTTTCGTTTTATTTTTTTGCGCCGTTCAAGCTTGCCAACCGAGGGCGTCGGGCCTGTGACCAGGTACTCGTCACTCCAATGCCCATAACTTTTGATCCTTAAGGAGTTATGCGGCGAACAGCATACCGTTGGAAGCTCTCCAAGAGATCTACAATAGGGGCAGCAAGCGTGCTCGGCTGTACCTGTTTTCGAAGCACAAAATCAAACGTTTTCATCAGTTTCGTGCCACTTTTCATCTTTTTGTGCTATTTTTTCATCCTGGATCGTTCGTCGTGAGCCGAAAAAAGGATGACACATAAGGACTTTGTGCCCTCAATATGACAGGTGCGTTTATACCTGCACTAATGCACCGGATCCCATCAGAACTCCGAAGTTAAGCATGCCTAGGCGAGAGTAGTATTAGGATGGGTGACCCCCTGGGGAGTCCTCGTGTTGCACCCCCCTTTTCGTTTTATTTTTTTGTGCCGTTCAGGCTTGCCAAGATACTTTAACCGTCACATTTCTATTATCGATTCCCACGACATCTTGAGCAAGACAACTTCCCTTCGCGTAGAGGCTGGGCCAACAAACCGAGGGCGTAGGGCTTGTGACCAGGTCTCCGTCGCTCTAGTGCCTATAACTTTTGATCCATAAGGAGGTATTCGGCGCACAGTATACCGTTGGAAAGCTCTCTGAGAGCTCTACGACGGGGGTAGCAAGCCTGCTCGGATGCGCTTGCTTTAGTAGCCCAAAATAGAACGTTTTCATCAGTTTAGGGCCACTTTGCTTCTTTTTGTGCTGCTTATTCATCCTGGATCGTTCGTCGTGAGCCGCAAAAAGGACGACAAACAAGGGATATGCACCCTAAACATGATGGGTGCGATCATACCAGTACTAAAGTTTCCATCTATTTCGGGCCACTTTTCTTCTTTTTGCGAGATTTGTTCGTCCCGGATCGTTCGTCGTGAGCCGTGAAAAGGACGACACATAAAGGCTTTCCACCCTCAACTTGACGGGTGCGATCATACCAGCACCAATCCACCGCATCCCATCAGAACTATGAAGTTAAGCGTGCTTGGGCGAGAGTAGTACTAGGATGGGTGACCCCTTGGGAAGTCCTCGAGTTGCACCCCGCTTTTCGTTTTGTTTTTTTTGCCCCATTTGGGCCTGCCAAGATGCTTTATCCATCACATTTCTATTATCGAGTCCCACGGCATCTTGGATAAGACAACTTCGCTTCGAGTAGAGGTTGGGCCCACAAAACGAGGGCGTTAGGCCTATGACCAGGTCTCCGTCGCTCTAGTGCTCATAACTTTTGATCCGTAAGGAGGTATGCAGCACACAGCATACCGTTGGAAAGCACTCTGAGAGCTCTACGATAGGGGCAGCAAGCCTGCTCGGCTGCGCCTATTTTTTGAGCCCAAAATTGAACGTTTTCAGTAGTTTAGGGCCAATTTTCTTCTTTTTACCATGTCTCTTCATACCGGATCGTTCGTTGTCAGCCGCGAAAAGGATGACACAAAAGGGTTTTTCGCCCTAAACATGACATGTGCGATTATACCAGCACTAATGCATCAGATCCAATCAGAACTCCGAAGGTAAGCGTGGTTGGGCAAGAATAGTACTAGGATGGCTGACCCCCTAGGAAGTCCTCATGTTGCACCCCGCTTTTCATTTTGTTTTTTTAATCCATTTAGCCCTACCAAGATGCTTTATCCGTCATATTTCTATTATCGAGTCCCACGGCATCTTGAGCAAGAAAACTTTGCTTCGCGTAGAGGCTGGGCCCACAAACTGAGGGCATCGGGCCTGTGACTAGGTCTTCGTCGCTCCAGTGCCCATAACTTTTGATCTATAAGGAGTTATGCGACGCACAATATACCGTTGGAAAGCTCTCCGAGAGCTGTACGACGGGGGCAACAAGCCTGCTCGGCTGCACCTCTTTTCTGAGACAAAATCAAACATTTTCATTAGTTTCGGGCTACTTTTATTCTTTTTGCATTGTTTCTTCGTGCTGGATCGTTCGTCGTGAGCCGCGAAAAGGATGACACAAAAGGGTTTTGTGCCCTCAACATAACAGGAGCGATCACACCAGTACTAATGCACCGGATCGTATCAGAACTCCAAAGTTAAGCGTGCTTGGAAGAGAGTAGTACAAGGATGGGTGACCCCCAGTGAAGTCCTCGTGTTGCACCCCCCTTTTTGTTTTGGTTTTTTGCCCCGTTCAGGCTTGCCAAGATGCTTTATCTGTCACATTTCTATTACCGAGTCCCACGAAATCTTGGGCAAGACAACCTAACCTAACTTCGCGTCCAGGCTGGACCCGCAAACCGAGGGCGTAGGGCCTGTGTCCAGGTTTCCGTCGCTCCAGTGCCCATAACTTTTGATCTGTATGGAGTTATACGGCGCACAACATACTGTTAGAAAACTCTCCGAGAGCTCTACGACGAGGGCAGCAAGCCTACTCGGATGCACCCGTTGAAAAATCAAACGTTTCCATCAGTTTTGGGCCACTTTTCTTCTTTTTGCATTGTTTTTTGATCCCGGATCGTTCGTCGTGAGCCGTGAAAAAGACGACAGATAAGGGCTTTGTGCCCTCAACATAATGGGTGCGATCATACCAGCACTAATGCACCAGATCCCATAAGAACTCCAAAGTTAATTATGCTTGGGCAAGAGTAGTACTATGATGGGCGACCCCCTGGTAAGTCCTCATGTTGCACCCCCTTTTTTGTTTAGTTTTTTTGCCTCGTTCAGGCTTCCCAAGATGCTTTATCCATCACATTTCTATTATCCAGTCCCACGGCATCTTTGACAAGAAAACTTCACTTCGCGTAGAGGCTGGGCCTGCAAACTGAGGGCGTGGGGCCTGTGACCAGGTCTCCGTCGATCCAATGCCCATAACTTTTGATCTGTAAGGAATTACGCGGCGCACAGCATACTGTTAGAAAGCTCTCCGAGAGCTCTACGACAGGGGCAGCAAGCCTGACGGCGACGCCTATTTTCGGAACCCAAATGCAAACGTTTCCATCTATTTTGGGCCACTTTTCTTCTTTTTGCGCTGTTTCTTCATCCCGAATCGTTTGTCGTGAGCCGCGAAAAGGACGACACATAAGTGCTTTGCGCCCTCAACATGACGAGTGCGATCATACCAGCACTAATGCACCGGATCCCATAAGAACTTTGAAGTTAAGCGTGCTTGGGCAAGAATAGTACTAGGATGGGAGACCACTTGGGAAGTCCTCGTGTTGCACCCCCATTTTCGTTTAGTTTTTTTTCCCCGTTCAGGCTAGCCAAGATGCTTTATCCGTCACATTTCTATTATCGAGTCCCACGGCATATCGGGCAAGACGACTTTGCTTCACGTAGAGGTTGGGCCCGCAATCCAAGGGCGTGGGGCCTATGACATGGTCTCCGTTGCTCCAGTGCCCATAACTTTTGATTCGTAAGTAGTTATGCAGCGTATAGCATACCGTTGGAAAGCTCTCTGAGAGCTCTACGACATGGGTAGCAAGCCTGCTCGGCTACGCTTGTATTTGGAGCCCAAAAGCAAACGTTTTCATCAGTTTCAGGCCAATTTTCTTCTTTTTGTGATGTTTCTTAATCACGCATCGTTCGTTGTGAGCCTCGAAAAGGACGACACATAAGGGTTTTGGGCCCTCAACATAACGTGTGCGATTATACCAACACTAATGCATCGAATCCAATCAGAACTCCAAAGTTAAGCGTGTTTGGGAGAGAGTAGTACAAGGATGGGTGACCCCCATGGAAGTCCTCGTGTTGCACGCCCTTTTCGTTTTGGTTTTTTGCCCCGTTCATGCTTGCCAAGATGCTTTATCCGCCACATTTCTATTATCGAGTCACACGGCATCTTGGGCAAGACAACTTTGATTCACGTAGAGGCTGGGCTCGCAAACAGAGGGCGTCGGGCTTATGACCAGGACTTCGATGGTCCAGTGCCCATAACTTTTGATCCGTATGGAGTTATGCGGCGCACAACATACTGTTGGAAAGCACTTCGAGAAGTCTACGACGGAGGCATCAAGCCTGCTCACCTGCGCAAATTTTTGGAGCCCAAAATCAAATGTTTTCATCAATTTTGGGCTATTTTTCTTCTTTTTGCGCTGTTTCTTCGTCCTGCATCGTTCGTCGTGAGCCGCGAAAAGGACGACATATAAGGGCTTTGCGCCCTCAACATGACGGGTGCGATCATACCAGCACTAATGCACCGGATCCCATCAGAACTCCGGAGTTAAGCAAGCTTGGGTGAGAGTAGTACTAGGATGGGTGACCCCCTGGGAAGTTCTCGTGTTGCACCCCCCCTTTTTGTTTTGTTTTTTTGCCTCATTCAAACTTTCCAAGATCCTTTATTTGTCAAATTTCTATTATCGAGTCTGACGGCATCTTGTGCAAGAGAACTTCCTTTCGCGTAGCGGCTGGGCCCGCAAACCAAGGGTGTCAGGCCTGTGACCAAGTCTCCCTTACGCCAGTGCCCATAACTTTTGATCCATAAGGAGTTGTGTGGCGCACAACATACCATTGAAAAGCTCTATGAGAGCTCTACGACTAAGATAGCACGCCTAACGGCTGTACCTATTTTCGGAGCCCAAAAGAAAACGTTTTCATCAGTTTCTGTCAACTTTTCTTCTTTTTGTGCTGTTTCTTCATCCCGGATCGTTCGTCGTGAGCTGCGAAAAGGCCCACACATAAGGGCTTTGCTCCCTCAACTTGAAGGGTGCGATCATACCAGCACTAATGCACCGCATCCCATCAGAACTCCGAAGTTAAGCGTGCTTGGGTGAGAGTTGTACTAGGATGGGTGCCCCTGGGATGTCCTCGTGTTGCACCGCGCTTTTTGTTTTGTTTTTTTGCCCCGTTTAGGTCTGCCAAGATGCTTTATCCATCACATTTCTATAATCAAGTCCCACGGCATCTTGGGCAAGACAACTTCGCTTCGCATAGAGGCTGGGTACACAAACTGAGGTCGTGGAACTTGTGACCAGGTCTCTGTTGCTCCAGTGTCCATAACTTTTGATCCGTAAATTGTTATGTAGAGCACAGCAAACGGTTGGAAAGCTCTCCAAGAGCTCTACGACGGGGGCAGCAAGCTTGCTCGGCTGCGTCTGTTTTTGGATCCCAAAGGAAAACATTTTCATCAGTTTTGTTCTAATTTTCTTCTTTTTGCACTGTTTCTTCATCCCGGATCGTTTGTCATGATTCGCGAAAAGGACGACACATAAGGGCTTTGCGCCCTCAACATGACGTGTGCGATCATACCAGTAGTAATGCACCGAATCCAATTAGAACTCCGAAGTTAAGCGTGCTTGGGCGAGAGTAGTACAAGCATAGGTGACCCCCTGGGAAGTCCTCATGTTGCACCCCCATTTTCGTTTTGTTTTTTTGCCCCGTTCAGGCTTGCCAAGATGCTTTATCCATCAAATTTCTGTTAACGAGTCCCACGGCATCTTGGGCAAGAAATCTTCACTTCGCGTAGTGGCTGGGCCTGCAAACCGAGGGCATCGGGCCAGGGACTAGGTCTTCGTCGCTCCAGTGCCCATAACTTTTGATCTGTAAGGAGTTATGCTGCGCACAGCAAACCGTTGGAAAGCTATCCAAGAGCTCGACGATAGGGGTAGCGAGACTGCTCAGCTGCACCTAATTTTGGAGCCGAAAATCAAACGTTTTCATCTGTTTTGGGCCACTTTTCTTCTTTTTGTGCAGTTCTTCCTCCTGGATTGTTCATCGTGAGCAGCGAAAAAATGACACTTAAGGGCTTTGCGCCCTCAACATGACGGGTGCGATCATACCAGCACTAAAGCACCGTATCCCATCAGAACTCCGAAGTTAAGCATGCTTGGGCGAGAGTTGTACTAGGATGGTTGACCCCCTAGGAAGTCCTCGTGTTGCACCCCCCTTTTTGTTTTGTTTTGTTGCCCCGTTCAGGCTTGCCAAGATGCTTTATCCATCACAATCCTATTATCGAGTCCCACGACATCCCGAGCAATACAATTTTGCTTCGTGTAGAGGCTGGGCCAGCAAACCGAGGGCGTCGGGCCTGTGACTAGGTCTTCATCACTCCAATGCCCATTACTTTTGATCCTTAAGGAGGTATGCAGAGCATAACATACCGTTGGAAAGCTATCTTAGAGCACTACGACGGGGGCAGCAAGCCTGCACGGCTGCACCTTTTTTCAAAGCACAAAATCGAACATTTTAATCAGTTTTGGAATACTTTTCTTCTTTTTGTGCTATGTGTTCGGTCTGGATCGCTCATCGTGAGCTACGAAAAGGGCGACACACAAGGTCTGTTCGCCCTTAACATGACGGGTGCGATCATACCAGCACTATTACACTAGATCCTAGTAGAACTCCGAAGTTAAGCTTGCTTGGGCAAGAGTAGTACTTGGATGGTTGACCCCCAGGGAAGGCCTCGTGTTGCACCTCCCATTTCGTTTTGTTTTTTTGCCCCGTACAAGTTTGCAAAGAAGCTTTATCCGTCACTTTTATATTATCGAGTACCACAGCAACTTGAGCAAGACAACTTCACTTCGCGTAGAGGTTGGGCCCGCAAACCGAGGGCATGGGGCCTGTGACCAGGTCTCCGTCATTCCAATGCCCTTAACTTTTGATCTGAAAGGAGTTATGTGGCGCACAACATACCATTGGAAAGCTCTCCGAGAGCTCTACGATGGGAGCAGCAAGCTTAACCTCTCCACCTATTTTCAGAGCCCAAAATTGAACGTTTCCATCAGTTTCGGTCCACTTTTGATCCGTAAGGGTGTAGGGCCTTTGACCAGGTCTCCGTCGCTCCAGTGCCTATAACTTTTGATCCGTAAGGAGTTATGT
Source organism: Ehretia macrophylla (assembly GCA_037974665.1). Taxonomy (NCBI): domain Eukaryota; kingdom Viridiplantae; phylum Streptophyta; class Magnoliopsida; order Boraginales; family Ehretiaceae; genus Ehretia; species Ehretia macrophylla. The sequence goes on along the minus strand of CM075768.1, from coordinate 48,944,684 downwards.
GGCGCAAAATTTACCGTTGAAAAGCTCTCTGAGAGCTCTACGACAGGGGCAGCGAGCCTGCTCAGCTGCGCCTATTTTTGGAGCCCAAAAACAACGTTTTCATCAGTTTTGAGCAACTTTTCTTCTTTTTGCGCTGTTTCTTCATCCCGGATCGTTCATCGTAAGCCGCAAAAAGGAAGACACATAAAGGCTTTGTGCCCTCAACATGACAGTTGCGATCATAACAACACTAATGCACCGAATCCCATCAGAACTCTGAAGTTAAGCGTGCTTAGGAGAGAGTAATACTATGATGGGTGACCCCCTGGGAAGTCCTCGTGGTGCACCCCCCTTTTCATTTTGTTTTCTTGCCCCGTTCAGGCTTACCAAGGTACTTTATTTGTCACATTTCTATTTTCAATTCGCACGACATCTTGGGCAAGACAACTTCGCTTCGCATAGAGGTTGGGCCCGCAAACCGAGGGCGTAGGGCCTGTGACCAAGTCTCTGTCGCTCCAGTGCCCATAACTTTTGATCTGTAAGGAGTAATGCGGCGCACAGCATATCGTTGGAAAGCTCTCCGAGAGCTATACGAAGAGGGCAGCAAGCTTGACGGTAGTGCCTATTTTCGGAGCCCAAATGCAAACATTTCAATCAGTTTAGGCTACTTTTCTTCTTTTTGCGCTGTTTCTTCGTCTTAGATCGTTCGTCGTGAGCCGCAAAAAGGCCGAGACATAAGGGCTTTGCGCCCTCAAATTGACGGGTATGATCATACCAACACTAATGCACCGCATCCCATCAGAATTCCAAAGTTAAGCGTGCTTGGGCGAGAGTAGTACTAGAATGGGTGACCCCCTAGGAAGTCCTCGCGTTGCACACCGCTTTTCGTTTTGTTTTTTTGCCCCGTTTATGCCTGCCAAAATGCTTTATCCGTCACATTTCTATTATCGAGTCCCACGGCATCTTGAGCATGACAACTTCGCTTCGCGTAGAGGCTAGGCCGGCAATCAGAGGGCATCGGGCCTGTGACTAGGTATTCGTCGCTCCAATGCCCATAACTTTTCATCCGCAATGAGTTATGTGGCACACAACATACTGTTGGAAAGCTCTCCAAGAGTTCTACAACAGGGGCTACAAGCCTGCTCGACTGCGCTTGTTTTTGGAGTAAAAAATGAAACATTTTCATCAATTTTGGGCTACTTTTCTTCTTTTTCCTCTGTTTCTTCGTCCGGATCGTTCGTCGTGATCCGCGAAAAGGACGACACATGAGGGCTTTGCGCCCTCAACATGATGGGTGCGATCTTACCAGTACTAATGCACCAGATCCCATCAGAATTCCAAAGTTAAGCATGCTTGGGCGAGAGTAGTACTAGGATGGGTGAGCCCTAGTGAATTCCTCGTGTTGCACCCCCCCTTTTCGTTTTGTTTTTTTGCCCCATTCGGGCTTGCCAAGATGCTTTATCCGTCACATTTCTATTATCGAGTCCCACGACATCTTGGGCAAGACAACTTCACTTCGTGTAGAGGCTGGGCCCGTAAACCGAGGGTGTGAGGCCTATGACCAAGTCTCCGTCGCTCTAGTGCCTATAACTTTTGATTCGTAAGGAGTTATGTTACGTACAACATACCGTTGAAAAGCTCTCCGAGAGCTCTACAACTAGGACAGCACGCCTAACGGCTGCGCCTGTTTTCGGAGCCCAACAGCAAACATTTTCATCAGTTTCTGTCAACTTTTATTCTTTTTGTGCTGTTTCTTCGTCCCTGATCGTTTGTCGTGAGCCGCGAAAAGGCCGACACATAAGGGCTTTGCTCCCTCAACTTGACGGGTGCGATCATACCAGCACTAATGCACCGCATCCCATCAGAACTCCGAAGTTAAGCGTGCTTGGGTGAGAGTTGTACTAGGATGGGTGCCCCCCTGCGATGTCCTCGTGTTGCACCCCACTTTTCGTTGTGTTTTATTGCCCCGTTTAGGCCTGCCAAGATGCTTTATCCATCACATTTCTATAATCAAGTCCCACGGCATCTTGGGCAACACAACTTCACTTCGCGTAGAGGTTGGGTACGCAAACCGAGGTCGTTGAACCAGTGACCAGGTCTCTGTCGCTCCAGTGCCCATAACTTTTGATCTGTAAATTGTTATGCAGAGCACAACAAACAGTTGGAGAGCTCTCCAAGAGTTCTACGACGGGGGCAGCAAGCTTGTTCAGCTACGCCTGTTTTTGGATCCTAAAGGAAAACGTTTTCATCAGTTTTGTTCTAATTTTCTTCTTTTTGCACTGTTTCTTCATCCCGGATCGTTTGTCATGATCCGCGAAAAGGACGACACATAAGGGCTTTGCGCCCTCAACATGACGTGTGTGATCATACCCGCACTACTGCACCGAATCCAATTAGAACTCCGAAGTTAAGCATGCTTGGGCGAGAGTAGTACAAGCATGGGTTACCCCCATGGAAGTCCTCATGTTGCACCCCCATTTTCGTTTTGTTTTTTTGCCCCGTTCAGGCTTGCCAAGATGCTTTATCCGTCAAATTTCTATTAACGAGTCCCACGGCATCTTGGGCAAGAAATCTTCGCTTTGCGTAGTGGTTGGGCCTGCAAACCGAGGGCATCGGGCCTGTGGCTAGGTCTTCGTCGCTTCAGTGCCCATAACTTTTGATCCGTAGGAAGTTATGTTGCGGACAGCATACCGTTGGAAAGCTCTCTAAGAGCTCGACGACAGGGGTAGTGAGACTGCTCAGTTGCGCCTATTTTCGGAGTCAAAAATCAAATGTTTTCATCTGTTTTGGGCCATTTTTCTTCTTTTTGTGCAGTTCTTCATCCTGGATCATTCGTCGTGAGCCACGAAAAAAATGACACTTAAGGGCTTTGCGCCCTCAACATGACGAATGCGATCATACCAGCACTAAAGCACCGTATCCCATCAGAACTCCAAAGTTAAGCATGCTAGGGCGAGAGTAGTACTAGGATGGTTGACCCCCTGGGATGTCCTCGTGTTGCACCCCCATTTTCGTTTTGTTTTTTTGCCCCGTTCAGGCTTGCCAAGATGCTTTATCCGTCACAATCCTATTATTGAGTCCCACGGCATCCCGGGCAATACAATTTCGCTTCGGGTAGTGGCTGGTCCAGCAAACCGAGGGCGTCGGGCCTGTGACTTGGTCTTCATCACTCCAATGCCCATTACTTTTGATCCTTAAGGGGGTATGCAGAGCATAGCATACCGTTGGAAAGCTATCTTAGAGCACTACGACGGGGGGCAACAAGCCTGCACGGCTGCACCTATTTTCGGAGCACAAAATCAAACATTTTCATCAGTTTTGGAATACTTTTCTTCTTTTTGCGCTATTTCTTCGTTCCAGATCGCTCGTCGTGAGCCGCGAAAAGGACGGCACACAAGGGCTTTTCACCCTTAACATGACGGGTGCGATCATACTAGCACTATCACACCGGATCCCATTAGAACTCCGAAGTTAAGCTTGCTTGGGCAAGAGTAGTACTTGGATGGTTGACCCCTAGGGAAGTCCTCATGTTGCACCCCCCATTTCGTTTTGGTTTTTTTGCCCCATTCAAGTTTGCAAAGATGCTTTATCTGTCACTTTTCTATTATCGAGTACCACAGCAACTTGAGCAAGACAACTTCACTTCGCGTAGAGGCTGGGCCCGCAAACCGAGGGCATGGGACCTGTGGCCAGGTCTCCGTCGTTCCAGTGAACATAACTTTTGATCCGTAAGGAGTTATGCGGCGCACAGCATACCGTTGGAAAGCTCTCCGAGAGCTCAACGATGGGGGCAGCAAGCTTAACCTCTCCGCCTATTTTCAGAGCCCAAAACCGAACGTTTCTATCAATTTCGGTCCACTTTTGATCCGTAAGGGTGTGGGGCCTGTGACCAGGTCTCCGTCGCTCCAATGCCTATAACTTTTGATCCGTAAGCAGTTATGTGGCGCAGAACATACTGTTGAAAAGCTCTCCGAGAGCTCTACGACGGGGGCAGTGAGCTTGCTCTACTGCGCCTGTTTTTGGAGCCCAAAAACAAACATTTTCATCAGTTTTGAGCAACTTTTCTTCTTTTTGCGCTGTTTCTTCGTCCCGGATCGTTCGTCGTAAGCCGCAAAAAGGATGACACATAAGGGCTTTGCACCCTCAACATGACGGTTGTGATCATAACAGCACTAATGCACCAAATCCCATCAGAACTCCAAAGTTAAGCGTGCTTAGGAGAGAGAAGTACTAGGATGGGTGACCCCCCGGGAAGTCCTCGTGTTGCACCCCCCTTTTCATTTTGTGTTTTTGCCCTGTTCAGGCTTACCAAGATGCTTTATCCGTCACATTTCTATTTTCAAGTCGCACAGCATCTTGGGCAAGAAAACTTCGCTTCGCGTAGAGGTTGGGCCCGCAAACCGAGGGCGTGGGGCCTGTGACCAGGTCTCCGTCGCTCCAATGCCCATAACTTTTGATCCGTAAGGAGTAATGCGGCGCACAACATACCGTTGGAAAGCTCTCCGAGAGCTATACGAAAGGGGCAGTAAGCCTGACGGTAGTGCCTATTTTCGGAGACCAAATGCAAACATTTCCATCAGTTCTGGGCCAGTTTTCTTCTTTTTGCACTGTTTCTTCGTCTCGGATCGTTCGTCGCGAGCCGCAAAAAGGCCGACACATAAGGGCTTTGCGCCCTCAACTTGACGGGCGCGATTATACCAACACTAATGCACCGCATCCCATCAGAATTCCGAAGTTAAGGGTGCTTGGGCGAGAATAGTACTAGGATGGGTGACCCCCTGGGAAGTCCTCGTGTTGCACACCACTTTTGGTTTTATTTTTTTGCCCCGTTTATGCCTACCAAGATGCTTTATCCGTCACATTTCTATTATTGAGTCCTACAGCATCTTGGGCAAGACAACTTCGCTTCGCGTAGAGGTTGGGCCCACAAACCGAGGGCGTGGGGCCTGTGACCAGGTCTCCGTCGCTCCAATGCCCATAACTTTTGATCCGTAAGGAGTAATGCGGCGCACAATATACCGTTGGAAAGCTCTCCGAGAGCTATACGAAGGGGGCAGCAAGCCTGACAGCAGTGCCTATTTTCGGAGCCCAAATGCAAACATTTCCATCAGTTTTGGGTCACTTTTCTTCTTTTTGCGCTGTTTCTTCGTCTCGGATCGTTCGTCATGAGCTGCAAAAAGGCCGGCACATAAGGGCTTTGCGCCCTCAACTTGACGGGTGCGATCATACCAACACTAATGCATCGCATCCCATCAGAATTCTGAAGTTAAACATGCTTGGGCAAGAGTAGTACTAGGATGGGTGACCCTCTGGGAAGTCCTCGTGTTGTACACAGCTTTTCATTTTGTTTTTTTGCCCCGTTTATGCCTGCCAAGATGCTTTATCCATCACATTTCTATTATTGAGTCCCACGGCATCTTGGGCAAGACAAGTTTGCTTCGCGTAGAGGCTAGGCCGGCAAACAGAGGGCGTCGGGCCTGTGACCAGGTATTCGTCGCTCCAGTGCCCATAACTTTTGATCCGCAAAGAGTTATGCGGCACACAACATACTGTTGGAAAGCTCTCCAAGAGCTCTACGATAGGGGCTGCAAGCCTGCTCGACTGCGCCTATTTTTGGAGATCAAAATTGAACATTTTCATCAATTTCGGGTTAATTTTCTTATTTCTGCGCTATGTCTTCGTCCCGAATCGTTCGTCATGATCCGCGAAAAAGACGACACATAAGGGCTTTGTACCCTCAACATGACGGGTGTGATCATACCAGCACTAATGCAGCGGATCCCATCAGAACTCCGAAGTTAAGCGTGCTTGGGCGAGAGTAGTCCTAAGATGGGTGCCCCGCCCTAACCCGGCCTATAAGGTTAGACTAGGGTGTGATCTAAACATTCAGGTCACATCACACACTTAATCGTTTATGAAGATTTAGCACTTAATGTTTTAGTCTAAACTCCAAAAATTTTCAAAAAATCGGAAGCATAACGGTTGTAATTGGGCTCTTTGGTTTGGCCTAATTCTCTAAACGCCTCAAATTTTTCCAATCTCAATTTCATTTCCAACTAGGATTACTATTTACCATCAATTGAAACGACTACTGACTATCTCGATGACACGTTGATTAATAACCTAGCATAATACTATGTCTCGTTTGTTTGTTTATTCTCGTTATGAAAGTGCATGTTGATCTTTGCTTAACAACGAGTACCTGCTTAAGATTTGATTGGTTCATTTTACTTAGCCCTTACCTAATACTTCACGATCCTATTATAGATACTAGCAGTAATAATAGCAAAATAACCATAGTAGTGTCTAGTGTCTGTCTAGTTAATATCAGTACAAACCAAAATTAGACCCCAAATTACAACGAGGGTCTTTTACATTACGAACAACAAGCAACATAAAAGAAATAGTCTTCAAGTAGCATGGAGTTCACAAGTAGCCATAATCACGTAAAGCACATAAGACAGGCAATCACTCCAAGGAATCATCGTTAGGCACGTTGTCCTCGGGTACCTGTTCTTGATCTTCTTCACCTGAGATGATAAAAGAGGGTGAGTCCTTATGAACTCAGCGAGGGGGAACGAGAAATAGGTTTTGAAACTCATTTTCTGGTTCAACTTATGAAAATCCTTTTGCAAGCATGATTATAACACAATTAAGTACATAACAATACTATAAAGTAAAGGAACACAATTACCAGTCTTTCCTCCCCGAGGTTCTCTAGGAACCAAGCGAGAGTACTTATATATATAGAAAAAAGGATACGGTGAGCTTTTGCTCTCAGTAGTTGCGGCTGACTTCAAATCATCCTCTTAACACGCCAAGTGGGTGTACTCCGGATGTACCCCGAAATCCTACGACCCAACTCTCCGAGGAAGTCTAGCCCCCAAGCGAGAGAGGGAATTGGACCATGGTAGTCACGGGTGCACCAGCAAGCCCGATGCCGCCCGGTGTGCCTGATCGCTACCATGCCAGAATGAAAGGTTGCAACCTTGTATGCAATGCACATTTATGACATTTAATATATCACATTAGGAGGACAACAAAGTAGGTTGCCTCCGGACAGTCATAAGATTGCACATTGACAAGTAAACAAGCGAGGCACGAATAGACAAGTAATTTCACTTGAAAAGCATATGGAGTTATATGAACATTAAATGGGCAGCCATGTAACGCACGTGAATCAAGTCATATAACTCATTTCAACGTCCACGTAATCAAATAATAAGGTTATTCAACATGCAACAACAATCTACGTGGTTCGGATGCAAGAAAGGCCTATTTGTCAACATGCAACGAATCAATATCACATTAAGGGCTATAAGGAAACTACGGGCAGCCTACTAAACATATAATTACACTCAATATTCAAATGTTCAACACTTAGCAAGTTCACCTAGTCACTAGGGTTTCCATTTCATGCTTACCCATGCAATTAAGCCCCCAATCAACTCAAAATCAATCTCAAGCCAAGCATCAATTAATACAAACATCCCCAAGTACTCAAAACAGTCCACACAACATCCCAATGCCACAATCCAAAACAATTAATACCACAAGAGAAGTTACAACAAATTTCTAAGCATATAACTAAGTGAAACCCTCACTGCAATAGGTTGTTTTCTCACAATCATTAAGTCAAGAAAACAATCTCCAATTCCAGTAAATAAGATTTCAAATTAAAGCTTAAGAAGTGAACTAAAATCGGAAACAAACCTTGCATCATTTGGAGGTCGGGATCAATAGTTATAGCCGAAACAGTGGGATAGCACAAAACTGTCCAGATTTGCACACATTTCAATAATTGACGTTTTTGAGGTCCTTAGGGTCAGATTTAGCTTTAGTCCATTTCTGACAAAAATGTCCATAACTGACAAATATAGTAGTACACCAAATTTCATGCATTTTGGACATCATTTACTAAGTAAAATCTTGTTTGTTCTACAAGGTAAGTGCATCTGCCAAAACCTGCTTCATTTTTCCAGATTTCCAGATTTTGACACATTTTAATGATTTGCCATTTTGAGGACCTTAGAGTCGAAATTAGCTTTGGCCTATTTCTGTGAAAAATGTTCAAACCTGGAAAAAATAGTCACCTACCAATTTGCATGCATTTTAAAAATCATTTGCCTAGCCAAACTCACCTCGAAACAACAGGTCAGAGAGCTGTCACATAATCCGATTTCACCTATCATCACTTTCAAGCCAAATCTTGCCATGCATGGTTGAAGAAGCTTATGAACACACATATAAATCAAGTACAGAAGCAAAGACATACATTTAAGAGCATGCATGTGGAATTTTGAAGGATTTTCAAAAGGTTTTAGCCCTCACCTTAGCAAATCAACAAGAAGATGCACAAAACTTGTTGAAGCACAAATTTCTTCTTCTTCCTTGCTTAGCCGAGATTCCAACTTGATTTTCTCTATTTTTCCTAGCTTAGTGACCAAGCTCTTAGTACATGCATGTGGTTAGAACAAGAAGAAAATAAATGGAAGCCAAGAAACTTACCTAGGCCGAAAATGGTGAGTCAAAAGCTTGCATGTGAGTTTTCTTGCAACCTAGCTAGCTTGGTTGAGTTCCTTTGCTTGTGGCTTGTCTTGATTAACCATATGATGATGAAGATGAGCTAAGAGGTGAAGAGATTCAGCCAAGGCCGAGAGAGAGAGAGAAGAATGAGAGGGAGAGAGAGAAGTGTGAGGAAAAATGAGAGAAATGACAAAGAGTGAAGCTTTTGCACTTCTTCATGCAAGTGGTCGGCCTTGGGCTTCTAAAATTCCTGATTTTTGTGTCTTCAAGAGCATATTTGAAATTCCTAGTATGGGCAAAGAAGAGTTGGTCGAGTATGGTGGAGATTTGAGGAGGTTTTGAGCAATTTTTTTATGCATTTGTGTCATAGGATTGTCATAAGTTGTCTAGAATCAATTTGAATTGAGTATGCATGCAAAAACACCACTTAGTGGTCTGCCAAGGCTAATAAAAATGCTGAATTTTGTCAACTTTTGATCATTATTTAATTGTGTCTTGAAAGTGCAAAAAGAATAAGGAATAAAGAATAAGGAATGTCTAGCTTTTTGTGAGATTTTGTCTTCTAGTGGGTTGAATTAGTAATTTAATAATAGTTAGTGGATTTTGTAGGATTAATTAATGACCTAGTGCTTCGTGTAAGATACTTTCTTGTTTAGCGTGAGGGCGCGCTTTCCTAGGTCTAGGGCACGCACTACGAGGTAGGACACGAACTACAAGACGAACGCACGTTTTCCAAGTAAATGCACGCAACCCTAAATGAATGCACGTCATTCAATGCATGGCACACAAAACGAACACAATTCTTAAACCTAGGTCAAGGCACGCAAATCTAGATTAGGGCACATGAAATGAGGTATCACACACAAATCGAGGTCGGGCCTCACAATGGGTGAGCCCCAATGAAGTCCTCGTGTTGCACCCCCCCTTTTCGTTTTGTTTTTTTGCCCCATTCAGGCTTGCCAAGATGCTTTATCCGTCACATTTCTATTATCGAGTCCCACGGCATCTTGGGCAAGACAACTTCTCTTCGCGAAGAGGCTAGGCCAATAGACTGAGGGTATGGGGCCTGTGACCAGGTCTCCGACGCTCTAGTGCACATAACTTTTGATCCGTAAGGAGTTATGAGGCGCACAGCATACCGTTGGAAAGCTCTCCGAAAACCCTACGACGAAGGCAATAGGCCAGCTTTGCTACGCCTATTTTTGGTGCCCAAAATCGAACGTTTTCATCAGTTTTTGGTAACTTTTCTTCTTTTTGCAATGGTGCATCGTCCCGAATCGATCGTCGTGAGCTGCGAAAAGGACGACACATAAAGGCTTGACGCCCTCAACATAACGGGTGCGATCATACCAATACTAATGCACCAGATCACATCAGCATTCCGATGTTCAGCGTTCTTGGGTGAGAGTAGTACTAGGACAGGTGACCCCCAGGGAAGTCGCACGATATCTTTAGCAAGACAACTTCGGTTCGCGTAGCGGCTGGGCCCGCCAACCGAGGGCGTGGGGCCTGTGACCAGGTCTCCGTCGCTCCAGTGCCCATAACTTTTGATCCGTAAGTAGTTTTAGGGCGCAAGCATACCGTTGGAAAGCTCTCCGTGAGCTCTAAGACGGGGGCAGCAAGCCTGCTCGGCTGCGACTGTTTTTGGAGCCCAAAAGCAAAACATTTTCATCAGTTTCGGACCAATTCCTACTTTTTCCTCTTTTTCTTCATCCCGGATCATTCGTCATGAGCCGTGAAAAGGACGACACATAAGTTCTTTCCGCCCTCAACATGAAGGGTGCGATCATACTAGCACTAATACAACGGATCCCATCAGAACTCTGAAGTTAAGCGTGCTTGGGCGAGAGTAGTACTAGGATGGCTGACCCCTAGGAAGTCCTCGTGTTGCACCCCCCTTTTCATTTTGTTTTTTTTGCCCCGTTCAGGCTTGCCAAGATGCTTTATCTGTCACATTACTATTATCGAGTCCCACGGCATCCTGGGCAAGACAAATTTGCTTCGGGTAGAGGTTGGGCCCGCAAACCGAGGGCGTGGGGCCTGTGACCAGGTCTCTGTCATTCCAATTCCCATAACTTTTGATCCCTAAGGAGGTATTTGGAAAGCTCTTTGAGAGCTCTACGACGGGGGCAGTTGGCCAGCTAGGCTGCGACTGTTTTCGGAACCCAAAATCGAACGTTTTCATCAGTTTTTGTTTACTTTTCTTCGTTTTGCGCTGTTTCTTTGTCCTGGATCTTTTGTCGTGAGCTGCGAAAAGGATGGCACACAAGGGCTTTCCACCCTCAACATGACGGGTGCGATCATACTAGCACTAATGCACCGGATCCCCTCAAAACTGCGAAGTTAAGTGTGCTTGGGCGAGAGTAGTACTAGGATGGGTGACCCCCTTGGAAGTCCTTGTGTAGCACCCAACTTTTCGTTTTGTTTTTTTGCCCCGTTCAGGCTTGCCAAGATGCTTTATCCGTCACATTTCTATTATTGAGTCCCATGGCATCTTGGGCAGGACAACTTTACTTGGCGTAGAGGCTGGGCCGTAAACCGAGGGTGTGCGGCCTGTGACCACGTCTCTATCGCTCCAGTGCCTATAACTTTTGATCCGTAAGGAGCTCAGCGGCGAACATCATACCGTTGGAAAGCACTCCGAGAGCTCTACGATGGGGGCTGCAAGCCTGACGGTTGCACCTATTTTCGGAGCCCAAAAGTAAACCTTTCCATTAGTTTTGGGCCACTTTTCTTCTTTTTGCGCTTTTTCTTCGTCACAAATCGTTCGTCGTGAGCCGGGAAAACGCCGACTCATAGGGTCTTTGCGCCCTCAACTTGACGGGTGCGATCATACCAGCACAAATGCACCGGATCCCATCAGAACTCGAAAGTTAAGCTTGCTTGGGCGAGGGTAGTACTAGGATGGGTGACCCCTTGGGAAGTCCTCGTGTTGCACCCCGCTTTTCGTTTTGTTTTTTTTCCCCGGTCAGGCTTGCGAAGATGCTTTATTCGTCACATTTCTATTATTGAGTCCCATGCCATCTTGGTTAAGACAATTTGCTTCACGTAGAGGCTGGGCCCACAAACCGAGAGCATTGGGCCTATGACCAGGTCTCGATCACTCTAGTGCCCATAACTTTTAATCCATAAGTAGTTATGAGGCGCACAACATACTGTTGGAAAGTTTTCCGAGAGCTCTACGATGGGGGCAGCAAGCCTGCTCGGCTGCGCCGATTTTCGGGGCCCAAAAGCAATCGTTTTCTTTAGTTTTGGGATACTTTTCTTCTTTTTGAGCTGTTTCTTCCACCCAGATTGTTCGTCGTGAGCCGCAAAAAGGACGACACATAAAGGCTTTGCACCCTCAGCATGACGGGTACGATCATACAAGCCCTAATGCACCGGATCCCATTAGAACTCCGAAGTTAAGCGTGCTTGGGCGTGAGTAGTACTAGGATGGGTGACCCCTTTGGAAGTCCTCGTGTTGCACCCCCCTTTTCGTTTTGTTTTATTTCCCCGTTCAGGCTTGCCAAGATACTTTATCCGTCACATTCCTATTATCGAGTCTCACAGTATCCTAGGCAAGACAACTTCGCTTCGTGTAGAGGCTGGGCCCGCAAACTGAGGGTATGGGGCTTGTGACTAGGTCTCCGTCATTCCAGTGCCCATAATTTTTTATCCGTAAGGAGGTATTCGGCACCCAACATACCGTTGGAATGCTCTCTGTGAGCTGTACAACGGGGGCAGCAGGCCTGCTTGGCTGCGACTATTTTCGGAGCCCAAAATCAAACGTTTTCATCAATTTTGGGCCACTTTTCTTCTTTTTGCTCTGTTTCTTCGTCATGGATCGTTCGTCGTGAGCCCACGAAAAAGACGACACACAAGGGCTTTGCACCCCAACAAGACGGGTACGATTATACCAGCACTAATGCACCGGATCCAATTAGAACTCTGAATTTAAGAATGCTTGGGCTAGAGTAGTACTAGGATGGGTAACCCCCTGGAAAGTCCTCGTGTTGCACCGCTCTTTACGTTTTGTTTTTTTTCCCCGTTCAATTTTGCCAAGATGCTTTATCCATCATATTTCTATTATCGAGTCCTACGACATCTTGGACAAGACAACTTCATTTCGCGTAAAGGCTGGGCCCGCAAATCGTGGGCGTGGGGCTTGTGACCACGTCTCTGTCGCACCAATGCCCATAACTTTTGATTCGTAAGGAGTTAAGTGGCGCAAAGCATACCGTTGGAAAGCTCTCCGAGAACTCTACGATGGGGGTAGCAAGCCTGACGGCTGCGCCTGTTTTCGAAACCCAAAAGCAAACATTTCCATCAGTTTCAGGCCAATTTTTTTATTTTTGCGTTGTTTCTTTATCACAGATCGTTCGTCCTGAGCGGTAAAAAAGCCGACTCATAGGGGCTTTGCGCCCTCAACTTGACGGGTGCGATCATACCAGCACAAATGCACCGGATCCCATCAGAACTCCAAAGTTAAGCTTGCTTGGGCGAGAGTAGTACTAGGATGGGTGACCCCCTGGGAAGTCCTCGTGGTGCACACCGCTATTCGTTTTGTTTTTTTGCCCCGTTCAGGCTTGCGAAGATGCTTTATCCATCACATTTCTATTATCGAGTCCCACGACATCTTGGACAAGACAACTTCGCTTCGCGTATAGGTTGGGCCTGCAAACCGAGTGCATGGGGTCTGTGACCAGGTCTCCGTCGCTCCAGTGCCTATAACTTTTGATCCGTAAGGAGTTATGCGACGCACAGCATACCGTTAGAATGCTCTCCGAGAGTTTTATGATAGTGCAGCAAGTCTGCTTGGCTACACCTATTTTTGGAGCTCAAAAGAAAACATTTTCATCAGTTTCGTGCTAATTTTCTTCTTTTTGGGCTGTTTCTTCATCCCGGATCGTTCGTCGTGAGCTGAGAAAAGGACGAAACCTAAGTTATTTACGTCCTCAACATGATAGGTGCGGTCATACCAGCACTAATTCATCGGATCCCATCAGAACTACGAAGTTAAGCGTGCTTGGGTGAGAGTAGTACTCGGATGGCTGACCCCTTGGGAAGTCCTCGTGTTGCACCCCCTTTTTCGTTTTGTTTTTTTGCCCCGTTCAGGCTTTCCAAGATGCTTTATCCGTCACATTTCCATTATTGAGTCCCACGGCATCTTGGGCGAGATAACTTTGCTTCGCGTAAAGGTTGGACCCGCAAACCGAGGGCGTGGTGCCTGTGACCAGGTCTCCGTCACTCTTGTGCCCATAACTTTTGATCCGTAAGTAGTTATGCGACGCACTGCATACCGTTGGAAAGCTCTCCGAGAACTCTACGACGGGGGCAGCAAGCCTGCCTGGCTGCGCCTATTTTTGGATCCCAAAAGAAAATGTTTTCATTAGTTTTGTGCCAATTTTCTTCTTTTTGCGCTGTTTCTTCATCCCGAATCGTTCGTCGTGTGCCGCGAAAAGGACGATACACAAGGGCTTTGCGCCCTCAACTTGACATGTGGGATCACACTAGCACTAATAGGCCACATCCAATCAGGACTCCGAAGTTAAGCGTGCTTGGGTAAGAGTAGTACTAGGATGGGTGCCCCCCTGGGAAGTCCTCGTTTTGCACCCCGCTTTTCGTTTTGTTTTGTTGCTCCGTTCAGGCTTGCCAAGATGCTTTATCTATCACATTTCTATTATCGAGTCCCACGGCATCTTGGTCAAGACAACTTCGCTTCGTGTAGAGGCTAGGCTCGCATAGCGAGGGCGTGGGGCCTGTGACTAGGTCTTCGTCGCTCCAGTGCCCATAACTATTGATCCGTAAGTAGTTATGCAACGCACAACATACCGTTGGAAAGTTCTCCGAGAGCTCTACGACCGGGGCAGCAAGCCAGCTTAGCTGCACCTATTTTCCGATCCCAAAAGCAAACGTTTTCTTCAGTTTTGGGCTACTTTTCTCCTTATTGAGCTGTTTCTTCGTCCCAGATTGTTCATCGTGAGCTGCGAAATGACGACACATAAGGGCTTTGTGCCCTCAACATGACAGGTGCAATCATTCCAGCACAAATGCACCGGATCCTATTAGAACTCCAAAGTTAAGCTTGCTTGGGCAAGAGTAGTACTAGGATGGGTGACCCCCTCGGAAGTCCTCGTGTTGCACCCCCTTTTTCAATTCATTTTTTTGCCCCGTTCAAGCTTGCTAAGATGCTTTTTCCGTCACATTTCTATTATCGAGTCCCACGGCATCTTGGGTAATATAACTTCGCTTCGCGTAGAGGCTGGGCCCGCAAACCGAGGGCGTGGAGCTTGTGGCCAGGTCTTCGTCGCTTTAGTGCCCATAACTTTTGATCCGTAAAGATTTATGCGGCGCACAACATACCGTTGAAAAGCTCCCCGAGAGCTCTACGACAGGGGCAGCAAGCCTGCTCGGCTGCGCTTGTTTTTGGAGCCCAAAGCAAAACATTTTCACCAAATTTCGGCAACTTTTCTTCTTTTTGCACTGTTTCTTCGTCCTGGATCGTTCGTTGTGAGCATAAAAAAGGACGAAACATAAGGGCTTTGCGCCTTCAACATGACGGGTGCAATCATAATAGCACTAATGCACCGGATCCCCTCAGAACTCCGTGCTTGGGCGAGAGTAGTACTAGGATGGGTGACACCCTGGGAAGTCCTCGTGTTGCACCCCCCTTTTCGTTTTGTTTTTTTGCCCCGTTCAGGCTTGCCAAGATGCTTTATCCATCACATTTCTATTATTGAGTCCCACGTCACCTTGGGCGAGACAACTTCGCTTCGCCTAGAGGATGGTCCCGCAAACCGAGGCCGTGGGGCCTGTGACCAGGTCTTCGTCGCTCCAGTGCCCATAACTTTTGATCCGTAGGTAGTTATGCGGCGCACAGCATACCGTTGGAAAGCTCTCTGAGAGCTCTACGACGAGGGTAGCAAGCCTGCACGGCTGCGCCTATTTTTGGAGCCCAAAAGTAAAAGTTTTCATC
Source organism: Ehretia macrophylla (assembly GCA_037974665.1). NCBI lineage: Eukaryota > Viridiplantae > Streptophyta > Magnoliopsida > Boraginales > Ehretiaceae > Ehretia > Ehretia macrophylla. The sequence continues at coordinate 48,929,221 of CM075768.1, read as the reverse complement.
AATTTTGGGCCAATTTTCTTCCTTTTGAACTAGTTCTTGATCCTGGATCATTCGTCATGTGCTGCGAAAAGGACGACACATAAGCACTTTGCACCCTCAACATGACGTGTGCGATCATACCCGCACTAATGCACCGGATCCATTTAGAACTCCGAAGTCGTGCTTGGGTGAGAGTAGTACTAAGATGGGTGACCCCTTGGGAAGTCCTTGTGTTGCACCCCACTTTTTGTTTTGTTTTTTTGCCCCGTTCAAGCTTTCCAAGATGCTTTAACCATTACATTTTGATTATTGAGTCCCACGGCATCTTGGCCAAGACAACTTCACTTCGCCTACAGGTTGGGCCCGCAAACCGAGGACGTGGTCCCTGTGGCCAGGTCTCTATCGCTCCAGTGCCCATAACTTTTGATCCGTAAGGAGTTATGCGACGCACAACATACCGTTGAAAAGCTCCCCCAGAGGTCTACGACGGGTGCAGCAAGCCTGCTCAGCTACTTCTATTTTTGGAGCCCAAAAGCAAACGTTTTCATCAGTTTTGGGCAACTTTTCTTCTTTTTTCGCTGTTTCTTCGTCCGGGATCGTTCGTCGTGATCCGCGAAAAGAAGGACACATAAGGGCGCCTGGCCACTCCAATTAAAGTAAAGCTTTCCAGGCATTGGCTATTGAATAAAAACTATTATTTTCTCACATCTCGATTTTTCTCTCAATGATCAATAGAAGACATCTTGCTCCGTTTTTTTCTTTTTAGGGCATAGGGGGAAGAGACTTTGATGCTCTCCTACCTTCAACTTCAACTAAGTCAAGTAGAATCCGAATCAGCCTTTCGGCTAGCGACTGGAATCGCTCCTAAATCCACTTTATTTAAGCTGTAAGGAAAACAACAACTTATCTAGGGCGTATGATCGATTTGTGATAAATAAGGCTAGGTGTTTTGCTTGAGCTTAACGCACTATAGTAACTGACTCCATCATACTTAGTAGCTAATCAGCCAAGGACCCTCATTAGATCTGGCATGGTTCTTCTCGACCCAAAGCATACTGCCCAACACAATAACAGGAGAGGATTGCTAGGCAGCCTCATCAACCCATCCAATATGATCTTCTGCACCAGTTCAATAGGACCCCAGCTTCCCATGCCTTTGGTTATTCACCAGCACCTGGTCTCGAAATACTTGTACCACTTAGGTTTACTAGGCAGTCCTCGACTACCTATGTTCCAATTACAGGTAGATCCTGACCAATCATTTCCACCACTACTTCATAATAATGCTACTCATTGTTAAAGGGTTGATTGTGGGGAAATTACCCGAGTTTACGCGTTCCTCCCAGTCTAGCCCACCCCTAAAAGGCTCCCGGTAAGAGTTGGGGATTTGATATGATGAGGTGAATGATGGAAGAATCAATCCCCGCCAATAAGGCCTTATTTTGAATGACCTACCTCTATCTCTCCTTGGCCCTAGCGCTCCTAATCAATGGAAGTGGGTAAAGAAGAAGGGAAGAAAGGAATGATTGAACCTGGGGACTTCTAAAGAAAGTGATTTAAGGTGAGTGTAATGAAGAGCAAGCGTAGGCTTTAGTTGTTTGAAAAATGAAATAAATAAGTAGCTAGTAGGGTTTTTAAGCAGCCTTGCAGCAGCTATAGCTTGAAGCGAAGGTACCCTATTTATAGATGAATGAGGGGGGCCCTTAGCTTAGAATAACAAGAACTTAAAGGGAATGAATGAAGCTAAGGCTGGATGGATTGAAGCTCCACTGAAAGGTACGGGTGTAAAGGTCTTAGTCTTAGATGATAAAGGAAATGTTCGCTAACCACCTAACCATCAACAGATCCGCTGTTTTAGAGATTGCCTAAAGACTCAAACTATAATTGCAAGCTCGTTGGCACATAAGCTCATTAGCCCTAACCCCTTTCACCTAGCTGCCCTATTTTTCTCTCAAATCGGGATCTCGGAAGACTTTTGAACCAGTTTCTCTTTGAGGAAAGCTATTTATGGATGGCTAGGATTTCTGACTCGAACTAGAGGGCCTAGAACTATATGCCCGGGACTGACACACTTTCAAGTCGAGTCACTCTATTTGCCTTTCGCTTGCTTTCATTTTATTGATGACTTTCCCTTACCAGAAACTCCCTCTCTCTCCTTTACAGTCAACTATTCTTCCGTCATGCACTGCTTTCTTAGTTATCAAATTTTTGATTGCATGTAAATATCTTTGTACGCTTATAAAGTGCAAGAGCGGATCTTAGCCAGATATGGACCTCCTTTCCTTTTCCTTGCCACTCCTTACGGAGAGTTCGCTTGGTAATCCCATTACTTCAGAAGTCTTGAAAGTGACTCAAGACCTCCTAAAATTAATGGCTCTGACGCCCTTCCGTTTCAAGACTATGAAGGATCTCAGTCATTTTGTCGGCTCTATGTCTGTCCTCTAACATTTCCATGAGAGGCTCTACTTGGAAGCCGCTTGGAACCCTAGTGTGTAGCTCTCTGCATAGATCCTGGATTCGTTCCGCGATCCTTTGGTGAGCAGTGAGAAGCTCTGAAAAAGAGTTCAAGGACTCCTGGTCAACAGGAGGTAGTTCCCAATTAGGGTGGGACGGAGACGGTTCAGACTCCGAAGCCACCATTCTTCATACTGAAGAAAGGGCCTTCTCTATCCCCCAGATCCACTTTTCTTTTTCTCGAAGCGTCCGGGCTCTCACTATCGATAGTTGGCAGACCACCGTCTCCTTGAGGGCGAGCCCCCGTGGATGAGATTGATTGGTTGGGGGCCTGTTGGCGTGGGCGCGCTCTGTTGATGGTTGGGATGCGGTATTTCCCTCTGTACTTGAGGAGCAGTTGAGGTACTTTCACCAACTCTCTGAGTCCGATTCTAAATTTTGTATTGAAGAGGGGCCGGCATCACCCCTATGTGGCCCTTGGTTAACTGTATCGTTTCCTCCCATCATATTCAGTATCGTTGCATCACAGATCTTGAAAACAGCTAGAATCAAAAACAAAATGAGCCATCCTTCATAGCCTAAGCCTCTACTCAATAGGACTCGACTCCCAAGAGAGCTAAAAAAAGGAGTTAAAAAATTCCATTGAGCCAAGTTTCAAACAAAGAAGTACGAAAAGACTGGACACTGTTGCTACAAATAGGAAAGACATAGATTTCTTTAAAAAAAAGAGTACCATGTTTGCCCAATAAGAATTTTCTCAATATTCGTAGTACCAGGTAATACATCCGAGAGTGTTCAAAAACTCACTGCCATTTGATTTTTAGAGACACTAATTGTAGTAGAGCCGAGAATAGGGTGGAACTACTTTTCACAATAAGAATTATGTATACCAGCTGTACCGATTATATGTCGGATAGGTGCCCGCCCCCAATCCAGTGTCCATCTTGATGAAATGACATTGGTAGACGGGTTGGGATCAGCCTTCTATCCTGGTGAACAATGTTCTACTGATTAGGCAGGGACAGGATTCGATTCGAGGCTTGACCACGACCGAACCAAGGCCGATTGACACTTATGACTGCTATTCATTCATGAACTGGCTTGGCACGACACCGAACAGCTAACAACCATATGGAAGGGGAAGAATTCAATCTCCTTCTTCCTGATCTTATTGGCTTTACAGCGGGCCTAAGAGCAAGGAAGTCTCAACTCCTAAATCCCCATTTTGAAGGGTGAGGGGTGAACCTTCTGTCTGATTCAATCTCATCTATTGCTGCTTTCGAATCGGCTGAAAGAGGATTTTGATGTCACTTATGAGAAATATAGGGAAGTGTACCTGAGTCCTCTATAATATAATAAGTAGTTGTGACTTGTTCTAGCTAGGACAAAGCCATCCTAAAGAGACTTTCTTCTGTTCTTGGTTTCCACAAAGCTATATCAGAGTATGAGAACGCCTTTCTCCTATAATAAAGTCTTTGGCTTAGGTCAATCAATCCTCAATCCGGGCTCAATAACCGGAATGAATGGCTTTCTCTTGTCTCCTCATGGATCCAACTATTAGGTTCATGGGTTTGTGGTCCGTGCCTAAAACAACTCTTTTCCATTCGCGAACATTTAAGAAGTCATCTCCTGAGTCGTTGATCTATTGAGCTAAGGCAGCTCTACATATAGTGTTTTAGACTCATACTTCATCACCACTTGGTCATTTCGAACTTAATCTTAAGAAATTCCTGAATGAGAAAGCAGTATGTATGGTTGGTGTATGCCTGGAAACTAGTCCAGAATGATATCATCAGTTGCACGATAGACCATGAGTAAACACTTTTGACAACAAGAGAAGAGTCTTCCTCCTCACAAGGACCGACTCCTTTAGGTGTGAGGTTTGATCAACCGCGAAAAGTCAGTAAAAAAGAATCTGGTCTCCGGTAAGCAAAGAAAAGCAGGACAAAGCCTGCCAAGGCATCAAGGTAGTTCGACAAAGGCAGAAAGAGTCTCCGTCCTGAACACAGAAGGAAGGCGGGTTTGTCAATGCTTGAACTGATTGATCTAAGTGAGCTACGAGGTTAGTCTTCTAGGATCAACTTGTTTTAAAGTGCCCATTAATTGATTTGTGAATTTCAGGAATGATCCTATCAGTGATTATGTACTAGGCTTATCTAATGAATTGAGTCTTCCAAAAAAGGTTTGTAATGAATCTGCTAATTGAGGTTCTAGATTCTTCCAAAAGGCAGAAACGAATAGGCTAAGGGTCGTACCTTTTTGATCCCTAACCATATTGATGTTCCTGAGTTCTAGTCTTTCTGGTAACCAATGATCTAAGGGAGCTAGGAGTGCAAAGATAGACGAAAGTGGTACGTGCACATATATAAGCAGTTGGACGGTGTCTTTCTTGAGGTTATCTTTCTTCCCTCCGGGGTTCCCCTATCTTAATGTTCCTAGCCCAAGGGAATCTCAATAGCATGAGTCTGCTCTACTACTGCGTATTCTCGAGCATTCATAGAGTCCTTGGTAGAGAGATCTTATTGCGTGCTCATATAAAGGGGGTTGTTTTATTGTAAAGTACTTAATCCCAATCAGTGTAGTTGTTCGGTGTCTCCCAATGTTTTGTTCCTTCCTCGGCAAGCTTGGGAGTTTCCTGATGTAAGTTCCCTGGGTACGGCTTCGGAGTTTATGTAAATGCCTTATCTTCAAAAGAAGCTGCTGACTTAAGGTATCCCCTGATCCGAGGGTAAGCTAGAATTTTGTATGGTGAAGACAAGGAATCCTAGCTGCATTAGCTACAAGAGCTTCATAGCAGCTTTAGCTACAAATAGTGAAGGCCTTACTCTATTCCTTCCTAAGGTCAGGAATAGTGGCCTTGTTTTTGAGCTTAAATGCGAACACTTACTATAGACTCACCTCGTGCAATCAAGATACTGTATAAGTCTAGAAGTAAAAGACAGTTTCCCCTCCTTCGCTACGCTCTCCTCCCTTGGGGAGGCTTGAGAGCTCGTTCCTGCCTTCTCCCATAAGTCAGTCACTAACAGATTGAGGATTCTCATACCGCTGTTTGTATCTTTTGGGTGGCAAAACAAGCTGAAAGGTCTTTAGATTAAAAGGGCCAAAGGCGCAGGCTACAACTAACCTTTATAGTTAGATCCGTTCCTTACTATCGTTCGGGACCCCTATAAAGGGTCCCTTCACTCCTGTAAGTCGTCTAAGGTCTAGTTCTATCTCTTTTATTAGAAACATACATTGGGTCATTCGGTCACTACCTCGTATGCCCCGCCCCTACGCTTTTTAGGACATCCGGAGCGGGGCTATGAGTACGTTCCTGCACTCCCAATGAGAATCGAGACCTTAATGAAGACTTTTAAGACGAGATAAAGGGATGCCCTCTGGGCGATAACCCATTAATGTCCTTACTACCATTCGGGCCATTATCAAAGGGTCCCCCTACTAGCAAAAGAAAAGAGCTTTTCGGGCAGCGAGTCACATCTTGGAATGTCAAGATGTGGAATTTAGTTATTGAGATTAGAATACTGATTAGTCACACCTACCCTAACCTATATTGGTAAGGTTAAGCAGCTGACTTCACCCCAAAGATGAGACTACGAGAGTTGCATGCTCTGGTCCGGGGAACTAACCAACCAATAAAAACAAAACTAAAGTGTAAAATACCCCTTTAAGGATTCCTTAGCCTACTTATAGGAGTGAAGGGACCCTTTCATAAGGGGCCCAAACGGTACTAAGGACATTAAAGGAAGCTCATTCGGGCCCCGCAGGGCCTACTTAAAACTCGATAAAACTGGACATTAAGGTATCGATTCTCGTTGGGAGTGAAGGAACGGCCTCATAGCACTCTTCCTATAGCCTAAAAAGCGTAGGGGAGAGTGCATACGAGGTAGTGACCAAATGACCCAATGAAAGTAGCTAATCTCCCCGCCATTTCCTTTAGAAATGGAGTAAGGGGAGCTATTAGAAGAAGGGAAGGGGGTTCGGGGAAAGGGAAACCATTCTCTTCCTTCCCACAATGTCGTTATTCCTGCCAAGGAATAGAGTAAGGCCTTTACCTATTCGAGTTAAGGAGCTAATCCTCCCCGCTATTCTTGACTTTAGGAAGGAATAGAGTAAGGAGAGCCCCTTCTTTCTATTAGTGTTAGTGAGTTTTAGACTTAGACTTAATCTCGTTTGTATGAGATTAAGATAAGTGTTAGTTGTAGCTTTAAGGCCGCAATTCCAATGATAGAATTGGGTAAGGCCTTTACCTTTACTTGCTATTATCAAGGCTACTATTCCTGCCAAGGAATAGAGTTGGCCTTGCCCTTTCGTTGTAGCTAATTCTGCCAGGATTCCTTGTACCAAGGCTGCTATTTCCTATTGGAAATAGAGTAAGGCCTTTACCTTTCCTGCTGCTACTAGCTGTTCTCCCCAGAGAGCGCTTTCTTGTTTGTACTAGATTCCTCCCCACCATTTCCTCTTTGAAATGGAGTAAGGGGCTTCCTTAACCTCTGGAGGACACCTGCAGCTATGAAGCTAGGAGATAACCTAATTAAATGGCCATTTTTGACTAAGACCTCCTTGAGTTTTAATAGTCTCTAAGGGGCCCCTATTATAGGACACTACCCCATTGGGTTTAGTGAAGATACTCTTCTTGTGGGTATTAGGAACTACTGTAGCTCCCCCGCAAAAGGCAACGAAGTAGCGTTGAGCACTTGAGTTAAGAGTATAACGACTAGCGAGGGCTTCCTTCTGCTTCCCCTCAACTCATGAGGGTTCTTAGGGGGAAAGGTGGCATTTAAAATCGACTTTAATGACGCCTTATCGGTACTGAAAGTAGTGAAATGACCCATTGGTATGGTGCCTAAATGGTACTAAGGCCAGTCTAAAGTGCAGTGACTGCCTTTTGGGGGAAGGCAAGAACGTCTTTAATTATCCTCCCCGAGGGGTGCCCACGGGGAGACTCTAGTACCTGACCAGCCTAGAAGTAAGAATTAAAATCCTTTATTCCTTGCTTTAAAGACATGGCTTTAAGTACTCCTTCTACTACTGACAGTGGAGCTCGTGACCTATGGGTATGGTTCACGAGTTCAATAAGGTATCTCTAAAGTACTTTATTTGTTTTGCCACTTAAAATTCTTATCCCTAAGAACCAATCCCCAGTATGGAGCCAGGTTCTTCAATATAGCATGCCGCATTCCAGATTCATAGGGTCACTACTCCCTGGAGGACCTGGCACTAACAGAACACAAAAGAGCAGGTCACTCTAGGTTTCGAAGCCATTGTACCGGCCCCAAGCACAACGTATCCCTTGTACAACTCGAAATACTCTCGCTAATGTGTTCTAACTAAACCCTTCTCCCTATTCCATGGTCAAGCGTAGTAGCCTCTCAGATAGTACTCCCATGAATAGTCTCTGGTCACCTACATAATTACCAACTTGATTGAAACTCTATGAAGCAGGGAATCCTTCTCAGTACTGAAAAGAGTGAAGTGACCCATTAGTATGGGGCGCGAACGTTACTAAGGTACCCTGTAGAGTTTCCACGCACCAGAGGGCTACTTATACCTGGTCCGGGGAACTAACCAACAAATAAAAACAAAACTACAGTGTAAAATGCCCTTTTAAGGATTCCTTAGCCTACTGACAGGAGTGAAGGGATCCTTTGATAAGGGACCCGAACGGTACTAAGGACATTAAAGGAAGCTCCTCCGGGGCCCGCATGGCCTACTCAAAAGCTGGTAAGACTGGACATTAAGGTATCGGTTCTCATTGGGAGTAAAGGAACAGCCTCATAGCACTCTCCCTGTAGCCCAAAAAGCGTAGGGGAGAGTGCATACGAGGTAGTGGCAGAATGACCCAATGAAAGTAGCTAATCTCCCTGCCATTTCCTTTTGAAATGGAGTAAGAGGAGCCCTTAGAAGAAGGGATGGGGGTTTGGGTTAGGGGAAACCATTCCCCTCCTTCCCGCAAGGCCGCTATTCCTGCCAAGGAATAGAGTAAGGACTTTACCTATTCGAGTTAAGGAGCTAATCCTCCCCGCTATTCCTAACTTTAGGAAGGAATATAGTAAAGGGAACCCCTTCCTTCTAATAATGTTAGTGAGTTTTAGACTTAGACTTAATCTCATTTGTACGAGATTAAGATAAGTGTTAGTTGTAGCTCTAAGGCCGCAATTCCAGTGATGGATTTGGGTAAGGCTTTTACCTTTACTTGCTGTTATCAAGGCCACTATTCCTGCTAAAGAATAGAGTTGGCCTTGCCCTTTCCTTGTAGCTAATGCTGCTATGATTCCTTATACCAAGGCCGCTATTTCCTATTGGAAATAGAGTAAGGCCTTTACCTTTCCTGCTACTACTAGTTGTTCGCCACTGAGAGCACATTCTTGTTTGCACTAGATTCATCCCTGCCATTTCCTCTTGGAAATGGAGCAAGGGGCTTCCTTAATCTCCGGAGGACACCTACAGCTATGAAGCTAGGAGATAACCTAATTAAATGGCCATTTTTGACTAAGACCTCCTTGAGATTTAATAGTCTCTAAGGGGCCCCTATTATAGGACATTACCCCGTCGGTTTTAGTGAAGAGACTCTTCTTATGGGTGTTAGGAACTACTGTAGCTCTCCCGTGAAAGGCTACGAAGTAGCATTTAGCACTTGAGTTAAGAGTATAACGACAAGCGAGGGCTTCCTTCTGCTTCCCTTCACCTCCTGGGGGTTCTTAAGGGGAAAATTGGCATTTAAAATAAACTTTGAGGACGCCTTATCGGTATTGAAAGCCTTGAAGGGACCCATTGGTATGGGGCCCGAACAGTACTAAGGCCTATCTAAAATGCAGTGAATGCCTTCTAGGGGAAGGCAGGAATGTCTTTAACTATCCTCCCCAATGGGTGCCCACGAGAAGACTCTAGTACTTGACCAGCCTAGAAGTAAGAATTAAAATCCTTCCTTCCTTGCTTTAAAGACATGGCTTTAAGTACTCCTTCTACTACTGACAGTGGAGCTCGTGACCTATGGGTATGGGTCACGAGTTCAATAAGGTATCTCTAAAGTGTTTTCTTTGTTTCGCCACTTAAAAATCCTATCCCTAAGAACCAATCCCTAGTATGGAGCCGGGTTCTTCAGTATAGCATGCCGCATTCCAGATTCATAGGGTCACTACTCCCTAGAGGACCTGGCGCTAATAGAACAAAAAGGAGCAGGTCGCTCTGGGTTTCGAAGCCATTGTGCCTGCCCCAAGCACTACGCATCCCTCGTATAACTCAAAATGCTCTCACCAATGTATTCTAACCAGAGCCTTCTCCCTATTCCATGGTTAAGCGTAGTAGCCTCTCAGATAGTACTCCCATGAATAGTCTCTGGTCACCTACGTAATTACCAACTTCATTGAAACTCTATGAAGCAGGGAATCCTTCTCGGTACTGAAAGGAGTGAAGTGCCCCATTGGTATAGGGCGCGAACGTGACTAAGGTCCCCTCCGGAGTTTCCCCTCACCGGAGGGTTACTTATACCTGGTCCGGGGAACTAACCAACCAATAAAAGCAAAACTAAAGTGTAAAATACCCCTTAAGGATTCCATAGCCTACTGACAGGAGTGAAGGGACCCTTTGATAAGGGGCGCGACGGTACTAAGGACATTAAAGGAGGCTCCTCCGGGCCCCGTAGGGCCTACTTAAAACTCAATAAGACTGGACATTAAGGTATCGATTCTCGTTTGGAGTGAAGGAACGGCCTCATAGCACTCTTCCCGTTGCCCAAAAAGCGTAGGGGAGAGTGCATACGAGGTAGTGACCGAATGACCTAAAGAAGTACCTAATCTTCGCGCCATTTCCTTTAGAAATGGAGTAAGGGGAGCCCATAGAGGAAGGGATGGGGGTTCGGGGGAAGGGAAACTACCTTCCTTCCCGTAAGGCCGCTATTCTTGCCAAGGAAGAGAGTAAGGCCTTTACCTATTCGAGTTAAGGAGCTAATCCTCCCCGCTATTCCTAACTTTAAGAAGGAATAGAGTAAGGGGAGCCTCTTCCTTCTATTAGTGTTAGTGAGTTTCAGACTTAGACTTAATCTCGTTTGTACGAGATTAAGATAAGTGTTAGTTGTAGTTCTAAGGCCGCAATTCCAGTAATGGAATTAGGTAAGGCCTTACCTTTACTTGTTGTTATCAAGGCCACTATTCCTGCTAAGGAATATAGTTGGCCTTGCCCTTTTCTTGTAGCTAATGCTGCTAGGATTCCTTGTACCAAGACTGCTATTTCCTATTGGAAATAGAGTAAGGCCTTTACCATTCCTGTTGCTACTAGCTGTTTCCCTCGGATGGTGCTTTCTTATTTGTACTAGATTTCTCCCCACCATTTCCTCTTGGAAATGGAGCAAGGGGCTTCCTTAACCTCCGGAGGACACCTGCAGCTATGAAGCTAGGAGATAACCTAATTAAATGGCCATTTTTGACTAAGACGTCCTTGAGTTTTAAGAGTCTCTAAAGGGCCCCTATTATAGGACATTACCCCGTCGATTTTAGCAAAGAGACTCTTCTTATCTTCCCCGCGACAGGCTACGAAGTACCGTTGAACACTTGAGTTAGGAGTATACCGACTAGCGAGGGCTTCCTTCTGTTTCCCCTTACCTCCTGGGGGTTCTTAGGGGCAAAAGTGGCAATTAAAATCGACTTTAAGGATGCCTTATCGGTACTGAAAGCAGTGAAGGGACCCATTGGTATGGGGCCCAAAAGGTACTAAGGTCTGTCTAAAGTACAATGACTGCCTTCTGGCGGAAGGCAGAAACGTCTTTAACTATCCTCCCCGAGAGGTGCCCACGGGGAGACTCTAGTACCTGACCAGCCTAGAAGTAAGAATTAAAATCCTTCCTCTTTGCTTTAAAGACATGGCTTTAAGTACTCCTTCTACTACTGACAAAGGAGCTCGTGACCTATGGGTATGGGTCACGAGTTCAGTAAGGAATCTCTAAAGTGCTTTCTTTGTTTCGCCACTTAAAATTCCTATCCTTAAGAACCAATCCCCAATATGGAGCCGGGTTCTTCAGTATAGCATGCCACATTCCAGATTCATAGGGTCACTACTCCCTAGAGGACCTGCCGCTAACAGAACACAAATGAGCAGATCACTCTGGGTTTCGAAGCCATTGTACCTGCCCCAAGCACAGTGCATCCCTCGTACAACTCGAAATGCTTTCGCTAATGTGTTCTAACCAGAGCCTTCTCCCTATTCCATGGTCAAGCGTAGTAGCCTCTCGGATAGTACTCCTATGAATAGTCTCTGGTCACCTATGTAATTAGCAACTTGATTGAAACTCTATGAAGCAGGGAATCCTTCTCGGTACTGAAAGGAGTGAAGTAACCCATTGGTATGGGGCTCGAACGTCACAAAGGTACCCTCCGGAGTTTCCACTCACTGGAGTGCTACTTATACCTGGTCTGGGGAACTAACCAACCAATAAAAACAAGACTACAGTGGAAAATACCCCTTTAACGATTCCTTAGCCTATTGACAGGAGTGAAGGAACCCTTTGATAAGGGGCCCGAATGGTACTAAAGGCATTAAAGGAAGCTCATCCGGGCCCCGCATGGCCTACTTAAAACTCCGTAAGACTGGACATTAAGGTATCGATTCTCGTTGGGAGTGAAGGAACGGCCTCATAGCACTCTCCTTGTAGCCCAAAAAAGCCAAGAAAAACCAAACACTGCTTGGTTTTGACACTCAAGCGACCCGCCTTGCTAAACACCAATGCAAAGGTTAGATTTCACCACCTCTATCTATCCAACTAGTCTTATTTGATCTATAAAATTCAACCTGGAAACCTTATCTCCCCCAGAAAACCTTCTATCTCCAAGCCCCTTTACTAGGTTGGGCAAGCTTTAATGCCCCTACTCCCAACAAGTTGCTAGTCGGGATCGTGGAACTATCGCTCAAGAAGTAAGTAAGCCGGTCCTTGTTTGGTCATAAGGATAATTGTTCTTCTTAGGTCAGGGGCGGTCGGACCAGAGGCTACCCGCGATTGGTAATAGGACAACCAGAAAAAGAGTAGGGGAGACAAGGTTATGCGCTGGGTAGCGCAACGCATCTGTTTCGGGTACAGAGGCGACGAGGGGTACTAACCCGGCCACCCAACCCAACAGGTTAGGGGAGGGCCGACCATAGGTTCGAATCCTGCCACATTTCTTGTGGAACATCCAGTGGTTACAGGATGATGGGAATAACAAAGCAGAAATTTGGAAATGAGCATGAAATGCCAATATATGAATTGTTTCATTATTCATTATTTTTGGGTCTATTCGTTGCATTCACTTATAACAAAAAACAACCACCAGTGTTTGGTCCAACACTTGCATTTTGGTGTATTATTCTTTCTATTCTTGGTCTTTCGTTCCGTCATATTCCTGATAACTTATCCAATTACATGCACCTTTCTTTTATCAAAACTCAGGGACATGGTCTAATCATGGGGGTAGTATTTTATCATGGTGTCGGATCCTAAGTTTTTATGGATTCCTTCTTTGTTACCGGGGTCGACCCCAAAGCCATAATGTCTCAAAACAAGAAGGCCATAGAGAAACTCTTTTTTATTCCTTTGTTTCGAACTTCGTGAAGAATTCCATTGTATCTCTCCCTCGTTCCGAACAAAAAAGTGGGGTTGTGCCCTAGTTGTACACTCCTTTCGTTCTATGAACCCTTGTTGATTCTGATCTTCGTTCGCAAAGGACCCAGACTTTTGACAGGCCAGCCCTTTTTTATGCGCTGCTTTACCCTGAAAGGAAAATGAGCTTTGCTCCTCTAGGCACTAGGCGCTCCCGTGGTTCGCGATAAGAAAAAATGACTCATCATTTGTTACATCTGGCACGAGATGATAAAGAGAGAGCTTCGGCTATCGATGAACAACGGATTGACAGAGCTTTTGGCATTGCTTTGTTTTTCTCTCCTTTCCTCTCAGCGAGTTTCGACCCTTTTGTTCGCAATTCCTTCGTTCGTACCGAACCGCTTGCAGAATCAAATCCTGTTCCACAAGATCCTATATCCACTATACTTCATCCTTGCATTTATGCCGGAGATGTAGCCAGTGCTATGGTATTTGGCTTATGTAAATCAAAAATAATGAATGGGATTGTGGCACTCCACTCGCCACCAATGCGGAAGGATGCCGCCGAAAAGAATGGAACATTGTTTCGCTCCGTTGGATGCGTCATATCCCGTATAACAAGCGAGCTCTTTACCCTCAAATTCAAACATGTGGGCGCAAAATGCTATCCTGCTCTATTGTTACGTAGCAATAGAAGCCTGCTTATGCTGCTTCAGCGGTGCTTTTTTGCCTTCTCTTCGCTTTGGACAAGAGCGCTAGTGGATACGGGGAGAAAGCAGGCGAAGCGTGTTGTTTGTAATGGCAAGAAAGATACCACTACTTTGCCTCTTTGTTGGACCGCCGGTGCGAACACAACAGTCTCTGACCAGGACCAGGAACCAATTCGAATTTGGATCTTGACATGTCGGTGGTTTTTAACCGTAGGCATTTTGCCAGGAAGTTGGTGGGCTCATCATGAATTAGCTCGGGGTGGCTGGTGGTTTCAGAATCCCATAGAAAATGCTTCTTTTATGCCTCGATTATTAGCCACTGCTTGTATTCATTCTGTAATTCTACCCCTTCTTCATACTTCGACCTCGTTTCTTAATATTGTGACTCTTCCATGCTGTGTCTTAGGAACCTTTTTAATACGATCCGGATTGCTAGCTCCTATTCATAGTTTTGCTACAGATGATACACGAGAAATATTTTTGTGGCAGTTCTTCCGTCTAATGACCAGCATATCTATGATTCTTTTTTCCCAGATGAAGTAGCAGGCATCAGTCCGTAGAACCTAAAAAAAGAAGATGGTTGTGGCGCGAAGTACTTTTGTGCACCTACATCATTCGGCTCGGCGCAAGCCCACCCCCTTATGTTATGGAAGAATTGAGCTTATTGCTTGGCTGGTTATTCAGAGCCAGCAATTGGCTATCGGATTTCATCCCACAACTAGAAGAAGATCACTTTGGGGGTCACTGTGGTGTGGCTGAATGTAGAGCAGTTCGCCCTTACAGCCTTTGGTCAGTTGATTATTTAGAACATTGGAAGATGGTCAAGGTAGCTTTCTTACGCCTATTCAACTAGTGGGGCATGTAGTCATAGTAGTCAGCCCAGAATGCCTCTGTTCTATACTAAAATACTATTTCGGATGAATGGGGAATTACATCGCTCTTTGATTTGCAGAATAAGGCCTAGGAGCTCTCTCTTTTATGGTAGAGATCTCTCCACACCAAGAAACCAAATCACAATGGATCAAAGCCCCCATTTTTCTTCCATTTAGTGAGATTCTATTTCTTTCTTAGGAAATTTTGGTCAAGCCCTCCGTCCATTCCTCTGTCGAGTGTCTACCTTCCTCTCCTTAGAAGTCGAGTTACTTCATACCTCTGTCGAGCCAACTCCAAACCTCTCCCTATCGGTCGAGCATCTTCAAACCTTGGGAACTTGGTTGAATAGTAAATTTAATTCATTAATTGAGCTCCAAATAGGGTGAGTGAATAGCAGTTACTATTTTAGTGCTAGTTTGGGACTTCTGCTTGTTTGTTTTGAACACTAATTTTAGAGATATATCGAGCCTAGGAGCAGGCGTGCTCTTGCGTTGATTACTGTTTATATTAATTTAGTTAAGGTGTGAAGGTTGCTTCTGCTGCCTTAAATATTGTGCGTGGTAGAAGCTTTTTGTTTTGTTTTGTTGATTTGGAAGCAGAGTCAGAGTACCGCCCCGACAATCTCGCTTTGAAACTTCTCTAAGTTCTTTTCTTTGCCAAGCGGTTTTTTAAAAAAAGGGCCTCGTATCGTATTATAAGGGAAAAGAGAAGAAGGTAAGGAAGATCACTAATACATGTTAGCGTTATGCACAGATTCCTAGCCCTCCAAGAGAGGCTTACCATTTGAGTTTCAGTTAGATGCTGGCTTAGTACACTGGCTCACTTTATTCTCTTTCTTTGGTCAGGTGGATGCTTCTTGGGCCATAAGTGGGCACTAGCGCACTAGACCAGTAACAAAAAAGAAAGGATTATCTCTTGACTATGGCACCTTTTGGAAAAAAACCTAACACCGCTTACCGTAACTGCTTGACCTTATAGTACTTTATCTGGGGAGATAGAAATGGAATATACCTGCCCTTATAGATCGGCCTTACGGGCCATGGAAGCAGTGGGAGTCAAGGAAAAAAACCTCTATGCCAGTCTACTCTTTCTTTATAGATAGGAGCCTCCCTCTAGTAGAAATCCGGTCTCAAGTCGGTGGTAGTAAAGGAAGGAATGTTCTCGAACATGGGGAAGGCAGGCTTTGGAGAAGTTTATTTGAATTCTCCGCTGCGAGGGAAGTCCATCTTCTTTCACTTCCCATCTCCACGAGGCCGCTATTGCCTTATTTGTCTTTTACCGACCGAGATAATGGGAACCCCCAGAAAGCAGAATATCAAATCTTTGTTGCTGGGTAGCCGACCTAAAGCGTGCCTTGCCATCAATAATAACTACTCTTTGTTTACGACCATCCCTAGGAAAGACCTAAGCTAGAAATATATAAAATATTTAATCCATAGAATCAATATCTTCTTCATTGATTTGCATGAATTTACATCGGAAAAGAAAACATTCGACAGTCTCGAGAGAAATAAGGCCCCGAGTTGAAAAGCAAACTGAAGACAAACCAACAAATGAAATGAAGGAAGGCCTCTATCTATCAGGCTAACAAATCAACTTCCCTATGGGAAAAATCTAAACAACTCGGAGGGTTTCCTCTAGAACCCTCTCCTCTTTTTCCTTGTGTTAGACCATTCGTGCCCCATACGTTTGAGACGGCGAGCTACTACTTTGAAGTACTATTGCTAAACGAACTCTCTGACTAGAAAGGTCCTTCATTCTATTTCTTTATTCTGAACGGAGTGAGGGTTTTCAATCTTACAGACGCCCAAGACTGGAACAAAGCATGGATTGGACGACGATACCGACCGAGAAGGGTTATTGGACTGTATAAGGCATACCGTTGACCGAGCGCAATGAGGGAAAGAAGAGAAGTAAAGAAAACATGAAGTAAGTAGAGCGTGAAGTAAGCACTCCTAGAATAGTTGTCTTATAGGCGGATATTCTATTTACCCCTTTTTTCTGGGGAGAAGAAGGGGTTCTTTTCGGGGTTAGTTAGTACAAATACGATGTTAGAGAATCCAAGGAACGTGATTGACCTCTCGATACTTTTCATAGCGTACTTTTTCGAGCTAAGCAAGCAAGTAAACAACTTATCTGCCCTTGCTAATCAATCCCAAGCTGCCGTAACACTTTCTCACCCAGGGGATTCGGAAAAGTCTTCCGTGGCTGAGTCCTGTTTCCTTGATTCGGTTTAGTAGGAATGGGGAGTATCCGCCCCTTGTGCAAGAGCTTGAATATGACTATTACTATAGGAAGAGGTTAGCGCTTTGGTTAACAAAACCATTAGATTTGGAAGGAAAATCCTTTTCTTTGCACGTCAAATGCAAGGAATAGAAAAGCATCTGACGTTGCCACTATGCAATAATATAGGGACTGACTTTCTTTCCATAAGCAAGAGGACCATGGTCGGCTTCGCACCTTCTCAAGCACTACGCTCCATGGGTCTTTTGTTACCTAATTCCCTGAAACACGAAATTACTCCTAGTCTTTACCCCAGAGATGTACCTTCGTACTATCAAAAGGAAATTGTCTCTTTACTTAAGCACAAGATTCGACAGTTGTGATTCCGCTTTCATGTCTTGGATTGAGTTTTCTCCCTATTTCTATGCCTCTTTCTTGGCCTACAACACACACGCGGCGCTCAGGTTCCCGTGGCAACTCAAGCTAGGATTTGAAGCCAAGATGAGCAGATTTACCATGCCCGGCTCTTTCCTATTCTTTTCTTAGACTAATTCATTTTCTTATGCTTAGAACTAGAACTATAACGTGAGGCATGGTAATAGCGCATGTGTGATATTCTATTGATCCAATTTAGGCAGCTTCAGGAAAGAAGTCAATCAAGCAGGAATGGACAAAATATCTTCTGCTGCTCTCTTAGCAGCTAAAATGGAAAAATCTTCTTCTCTATTTCACTAATCAGAGTCGGAGAGACCCACAAGACTTTCTTTTCTCCTGGCTATAGCGCGAGAGAAACGTGAACAGTTGATTCTTAAGCAAGGGATTCATCAAAAACAACATATCTGTCTACTTGCTTTCAGTTCTGTTCCTGTGTCGATCTTAGCTTAAAGCTATCAACCTATTCTTGCGCAAACCAAGTTCATTGCCTAAATTTAGGAGTGAAATAACCCGCTATGAATAGAAGGGACTTTGCTGGGTATTCATTCTTCTTGATAGCACATGGGCATAGCGGTAAATATCGAGGTTTGAAGATGCTCGACCGGGTTTGAAGATAAGCAAACTTTATCCCATGCCATGGTAGAAAGTGTTATGTGGAGGAAGGAAGCCAAGCATAGAGGTGCGTATCCGCCTTGGAAGTTTTAATGCCTAAAGATGGTCCTTCAACAAGCCCTTTTCTCAAGCTTCTATTGATTGTACCTTTAGATCAGGAATCAAATAAGAACAGAAGTCGATTCAAACTTCAAACCAAAGGCCTTTTTCAGCAGGTCGGATGATTAGCACTAGAGAGTGCCTGAAGGAAGTATGTTTATCCCTCAATCGCTGATCTAACAAGAATGTCAGATGAGACCTATGTTGAGTCAAATAGGCTTCCTATTGACTATTGGTCTGTTTGCAACCGGGATTAGTGAGACCCTTTTGGTAAAGGCTTTACCATGAGAGTAAGCGGAACAAATCCTATTTCCGAGCACACCGTGGGATATGAATCTTCACTCCCTCGCGCTTGGGTCCGAGCTTTAGGATGAATTTGTTCTTTCCTTTGGATGTTAGTGTAGATATAGTGAGTATGCACTTAGCAGTTTTTTCACTAATCTATTCATAAGTTAGATCAGAAGGTCGAAATTACGTAATAAAAGAAGAGAGTTTCGAGAATTGGTTTAGAAAATCGACGTCATCTTCATTGAAGAATTCTTCAAATTGACTAAGTAAGAAAGATTTAATGCGATGCACGAAGTCAAAGTGCGCATGAATTTACTATTCAATCAAGTTGAATAGGGCATTCCTAGGTAGACCGTCAGATCTTCCCACGTTTTGAGCTCAGGCTTGGCTCATTTTCTTTCTCCCATGCCTTTCTTAACACAGAGTTACTTACCAAATCTCAAATCTATCTCGACGCCGAGAATTTTGGTTGTGTGGCGGTTGATTAAAGGTTCGGCTTCCTTCTTTCCCACCTTTTAGCATTCTGGGCTACTGAAAAAATAAAGAAAGCTGAAATCAAAAAGAAAGAAGAGAAATTGGGCCATGTTTCCCGAGAGAGGCCACTTTCTCTCAGGCCAGCAATCTTTTACTTTTAGTCGACTACTCTATGATGGGCTTCCCTGTTTCCTAGGCTCTGCTCGTTCGTCTACGCTCCGACCCAGCAAGTAATAATTGAAAAACAATGTTTCCTTGCCTGCATTAAGATTTAAAACTTGTCGTCAAAAAAAGGCAATCAATTAGAATCAAGAAAAAAATGGAAATAATGAATCAAGATCTAGATGGATCCCTATCTTTATCTCTATCCACGGAGATACCTATCTATATGGAGAAAGATCTATCTATGAATCAATTGTCACTATCCTCTATCCAGATAGATATGTCCCTATGAGCGATTATGCCGATCTTTATATGTTTTGGCCACGTCCGTTTCCGCTCCGAAGAAGAAGGTTTAGATCTTTCAATCTTATGTCGTGAGGGATGTGACCTATGTTAGGTCCATAAGATACCACTGCTTTTGGTGTTCTATGATTCACCTCGGAATAATGAGTAGGTAGTTTGATCCTTTTGATTTTTCTCTTCATAGTTTTCTGATGGGGGGATGCGGAGCAATAGGTCGAATTACTATATAAAGAAGAGTTGTACACTATAGGACTTTTTGTTTGAGTTGGAATATTTCAGTTTTTCTCGTTCCTTCTCTTCGATAAGAATAGGGATTTGAAATGATACAAATTCCTCTTCATTCTGTTGTGCTCAGCGAAAGAACTACCTAAGCAAACTTTTTCGGATCGAAACTTCTTTTTTCTTTCTATGTCTTCTTCTTGCATAGAAGAACGCAACTATTGCAAAAAGCAGAATTTTAGTAGTAGGCGGCATCCCCACTTAGTTTTGAATAGGCGAAACCATTCTGTTTTGGTTCTTCTCTAGGAATTTGCCTATTATTTTTTCAACTGATATTTTGATATAGAAAGATCTCCTTATTTCTTCACTGCGGGTTCTCATATCATTTTCTTGAAAAGATATTATATCACCGTGGGACACTTTAAAATAAGTAATGCTTACCATTCTATTATTCACACAAACATTTCGATGACTGATCGGCTGCCTTGCTTGAGGAATAGTTTCATGAAAATGGAGACGAACCGGAATAATGTCCAATATTGTTTCTAGATTGAGTAGAAAATGGATATAAGAAATTCGTTCTATTCCTCTGTGCATCTTTATGATGGGTAAATCTCTATGAAAAGGGACAACTTTCGTGTAGTTTGTAATTGAATGTAACTGTTAAGATTTTCTCTCGAATAAATCATTCTCTTAATAGATCTCTTCTTGTTTCTTAATCTTCAGAGAATACGACGTTGTATTATTGTTAGTTCTCTGTTCCAAACATTTCCTGAAAGTAGACGACAAGTTTTAAATCTTAAAGCAGGCAAGGCATATCTCGTTGAATCAGTCTTTTTCGCCACATCGCGTATAACGGGAATCGAACCCCCTCTGCTGTTGGCGGGCGGATGGAGAATGAGCTACTTCGATCTAGCAACTTGTTAGGAGTGTTTTGGCTTGCCCCTCTCTTCTTATTAGGTTGATAGGTTTGGAACCCTTTCCCCTTTTAATAATAATAAGGTAAGCTTCCAAAGCTCTTTTCTTCAGCTGGTGCACAGGAGCGCACTTTTGGTTTTTCCTTACTATACAAGGGGCTTTAATGAATAGAGAACTCCCCCCAACAGTCTTCTCTTCCTATCACTTCACTTTGTTCGAGAAATCTGATCTCACCGGGCTGAGCGAAGGGGAAGGAAGGGATGGGTAGTCCGGGAACAACAACGGGAGAGGGCTCGTAGCCCCCCTCTCCCTCTTCCCCACGCCTATTTGTTCCCTCAGCCCCAGAGAGACGCATAACTCTTTTTTTTATATAAAAAAAATGAATAGATAGAGCCATGATCCATTCCAGAATATTGTAAAGGTAAATAGACTATTTTCGTCCCTTTTACGATGTCTACCTGAGGACCTATGTGAATGTCTTGGAGTGGGGATGTTCGCCTTTTGTAACAAGTAGACCCACGATACGGACTAATAGATGTTCCTACTCATACCCGTAAGTAAGATCTATTCATGGCTGGTCAACCTCGCACGGCATGGGGCATGGCTTCTCACTTTTCATGAATGTGTCTCCCTCTTTGCTTATGTGAGTTTTGTTAGGAATTATGTCCTAAAGTCAGTCATCGAGTATAGCTGGCAAATTAATTTGTATGTGGATTATTGTTCTATTAATAATATTTGGCCATTACATCATATCGTCCATCTTCTTTTACCTTTGATTGATCATGATGTAGTCCTTAGAATGACGTTATGGAATCATATGAATGAGGGTTAATTTTAGTCATTCTTAAACTTTGTTTGTAAATGAATGATGAAATTGGTATTGGGACATTAATTTCATCGAGTATAGGTTATTGTTTGTTGTATTGGTTGGTTATCCTCATGACCAGTGGGTGTTGGGACACCGGTGCAATAAACAAGTGACATGTGGAGACATGTTCACTGAACATGACTCTCTCTACGAGCGTCCTATGGTATGTGCCCTACTGTCTAAGGATAGCTCGTGGTACATGTGGTAGACATGTTCCCTCTGACCTGAGACTGCCATGGAGACTTGCGGATTACTCCTCATGCTTAGGTGCTGGACTATCTAGATTTCTAATCTGGTAATGGAAGGTTACTGGGTATGGGCAAGTGCCGGAGAAGTCAATGTGTGAGTCAAGATGGGATTGACTGCCCCGGGTATTTGGAGAATGGTGTTTCTCTTAATTTCAATTCAGAAAGTTTTTGCCCAAAGCACATCTCGTGATAAGTCACGAGGGTAAGTCATGATGTGTCATGACAGGATTGAATTTTGACATGAAGTAACTAATTAGGGATTTGACAATTAACCATGTCCCTAGGGTTATTTCGGAACACGAGAGCTTTCCAACGGTATGCTGTGCGCTGCGTAACTCCTTACGGATCAAAAGTTATGGGCACTGGAGCGACGGAGACCTGGTCCCAAGCCCCACGCCCTCGGTTTACGGGCCCAGCCTCTACGTGAAACAAAGTTGTCTTGCCCAATGTGGCGTGGTATTCGGTAATAGAAATGTGATGGATTAGGTTGTTGTCCTTTTTCGCGGCTCACGACGTACGATCCGGGACGGAAAAATAGCGCAAAAGATGAAAAGTGTCCCAAAATTGATTAAAACGTTCGATGTTGTTCTAAGAAAATAGGCGCAGCCTGGCAGGATTGCTGCCCCTATCGTAGAGCTCTCGGAGAGCTTTCTAACGGTATTTTGTGCTCTGCGTAACTCCTTACGGATCAAAAGTTATGGGCACTGGACCGACGGATACCTGGTCACAAGCCCCATGTCCTCGGTTTACGGGCCCAACCTCTATGTGAAGTGAAGTTGTCTTGCCCAAGGTGCTGGGATTAGGTAATAGAAATGTGATGGATTAGGTTGTCGTCCTTTTTGTGGCTCACGATGTACGATCTGGGATAAAAAAAGCAAAAGTAGAAAAGTGTCCCAAAACTGATAAAAATGTTCGAGTTTGGTCTTGAAAAATAGGTGCAACTGAGTAAGCTTGCAACCCATATCGTAGAGCTCTCGGAGAGCTTTCCAACTGTATATTGTGCACCGCGTTACTCCTTACGGATCAAAAGTTATGGGCAGCAGAGTGACAGAGACCTGGTCCCAAGCCCCACACCCTTGGTTTGCGGGCCCATCCTCTACGTGTTGCGAACTTGTCTTGCCCAAGGTGCCGTGGGATTTGGAAAATAGAAATGTGATGGATTAGGTTGTTGTCCTTATCGCGGCTCACGACATACGAACGGGGACGGAAAAACAGCGCAAAAGAAGAAAAGTGTCCGAAAACTGATGAAAATGTTCGATTTTGATCACCGAAAATAAGCGTAACCGAGCAAAATCGCTACCCCCGTCGTAGAGCTCTCGGAGAGCTTTCCAACTGTATGCTGCGCGCCGCGTAACTCCTTACGAATCAAAAGTTATAGGCACTGGAGCGACGGAGACCTCGTCCCAAGCCCCACGCCATCGGTTTGCAGGCCAAGCCTCTACGTGAAGCAAAGTTGTCTGGCCCAAGGTGCAGTGGGATTTGGTAATAGAAATGTGATGGATCAGGTTGTCGTCCTTTTTGCGGCTCACGACGTACGAACCGAGACGGAAAAACAGTGCAAAAAAAAATGTCACGAAACTGATTAAAACATTCAATTTTGGGCTCCAAAAATAGTCGTAGCTGAGTAGGCTTACTGCCCCAGTCGTAGAACTCTCAGAGAGCTTTCCAATGGTATGTTGTGCGCCGCGTAACTCCTTACGGATCAAAAGTTATGGGCACCGGAGCGACGGAGACCTCGTCCCAAGCCCCACGCCCTTGGTTTGCAGGCCCAGCCTCTACGTGAAGCGAAGTTGTCTTGCCCATGGTGGCACGAGATTCGATAATAAAAATGTGATGGATTAGGTTGTCTTCTTTTCGAGGCTCACGACGTACGATCTGAGACCGAAAAACATAGCAAGAGAAGAAAAGTGCCCCGAAATTGATGAAAATGTTCAATTTTGGGCTCCGAGAACAAGCATAGCCAAGCAGGCTTGCTTTCCCTTTCATAGAGCTCTCAGATAGCTTTCCAAAGGTGTGCTGTGCGCCGTGTAACTCCTTAGAATCAAAAGTTATGGGCACTGGAGTGATGGAGACCTGGTCCCAAGCCCCACGCCCTCGGTTTACGGGCCCAGCCTCTACGTGAATCAAAGTTGTCTTGCCCAAGGTGGCATGGGATTCGGTAATAGAAATGTGATGGATTAGGTTGTTGTTCTTTTTCGCGGCTCACGACGTACGATTCGGGACGGAAAAATAGCGCTAAAGAAGAAAAGTGTCCCGAAACTGATGAAAACGTTCGATTTTGGGCTAAGAAAATAGATGCAGTCGAGCAGGATTGCTACCCCCATTGTGGAGCTCTCGGAGAGCTTTCCAATGGTATGATTTGCGCCGCGTAACTCCTTATAGATCAAAAGTTAAGGGCACCGGACCGACGGATACCTGGTCACAAGCCCCATGCCCTCGGTTTACGGGCCCAGCCTCTACGTGAAGGATATTGTCTTGCCCAAGGTGCCACGGGATTCGGTAATAGAAATGTGATGGATTTAGTTGTCGTCCTTTTTGCGGCTCACGACATACGATCCGGGACGAAAAAACAGAGCAAAAGAAGAAAAGTGTCCCAAAACTGATGAAAACATTCGATTTTGGGCTCCAGAAATAGTCGCAGCCAAGAAGTCTGGCAGCACCTGTGGTAGAGCTCTCGGAGAGTTTTCCAACGGTATGTTGTGCGCTGCATAACTCCTTAAGGATCAAAAGTTTTGGGCACCGGAGCGACGGGACCTAGTCCGAAGGCCCACACCCTCGGTTTGCCGGCGCAGCCTCTACGTGTAGTGAAGTTGTCTTGTCCAAGGTGTCATGGCATTCGGTAATAGAAATGTGATGGATTAGGTTGTCGTCCTTATCGCGGCTCACGACGTACGAACGGGGACGAAAAAACAGCACAAAAGAAGAAATGTTTCACAAAAATGATGAAAACGTTCGATTTAGGTCTCCAAAAATAGGCAAAACTGAGCAGGTTCGCTACCCCCATAGTAGAGCTCTTGGAGAGCTTTCCAACAGTATGCTGTGCGCCGCGTAACTCCTTACGGATCAAAAGTTATCGTCACCAGAGCGACGGAGACCTAGTCCCAAGCCCAACATCCTCGACTTGCGGGCCCAGCCTCTACGTGAAGCGAACATTTCTAGCCCAAGGTGGCATGGGATTTGGTAATTGAAATGTGATGGATTAGGTTGTCGTCCTTTTCGCGGCTCATGACGTATGAACCGGGACGAAAAAACAGAGGAAAAGATGAAAAGTGTCCCAAAACTGATGAAAATGTTCGATTTTGGTTTAAGAAAATAGGCGCAGTAGAGCAGACTTGCTGCCCCTGTCGTATAACTCTCGGAGAGCTTTCCAACGGTATGCTGTGCACTGCGTAACTCCTTACGGATCAAAAGTTATATGCACCGGAGTGACAGAGACCTGGTCACAAGCCCCACGCCCTCGGTTTGCGGGCTCAGCCTCTACGTGTAACGAAGTTGTCTGGCACAAGGTGCAGTGGGATTTGGTAATAGAAATATGATGGATTAGGTTGTCGTCCTATTCACGGTTCATGACGATCGAACCAGGACGGAAAAACAGCACAAAAGAAGAAAAGAGTCACGAAACTGATTAAAACATTCGAGTTTTTGCTCCAAAAATAGGCGCAGCTGAGCAGGCTTGCTGCCACTGTCGTAGAGCTCTCAGAGAGCTTTCCAACGGTATGCTGTGCGCCGCGTAACTCCTTACGGATCAAAAGTTATGGCCACTGGAGCGACGAAGGCCTGGCCCCATGCCCCACGCCCTCGGTTTACTGGTCCAGGCTTGATGTGAGGCAAAGTTGTCTTGCCCAAGGTGACGTGGGATTCGGTAACAGAATTGTGATGGATTAGATTATCGTCCTTTTTCACGGCTCACGACGTATGATCCGGGACGGAAAAACAGCGCAAAAGAAGAAAAGTGTCCCGAAACGGATGAAAATGTTTGATTTTGGTCTCTGAAAACAGGCACAACCAAGAAGGATCGGTACCCCCGTCATAAAGCTCTCGGAGAGCTTTCCAACGGTATGATGTGCGCCGCATAACTCCTTACGGATCAAAAGTTATAGGCACCGAAGCGACGGAGACCTGGTTCCATGCCCCACGCCCTCGGTTTGCGGGCCTAGCCTCTACGTGAATCGAAGTTGTCTTGACCAAGGTGCCGTGGGATTCGGTAATAGAAAGTGATGGATTAGGTTGTAATCCTTTTCGCAGCTCACGACGTACGATCCGGGATGGAAAAACAGAGCAAAAGCTGAAATGTGTCACGAAACTGATGAAAAGATTCGATTTTGGGCTAAGAAAACGGGTGTAGCGGTGCAGGCTTAATGCCCCTGTCGAAGAGCTTTCCAACGGTATGCTATGCGCTGTGTAACTCCTTACGGATCAAAAGTTATGGGCACCGGAGCGACGGAGACCTGGTCCTAAGCCCCACGTTCTCGATTTTCGGGCCCAACCTCTACGTGAAGCGAAGTAGTCTGGCCCATGGCGCAGTGGGATTCGGCAATAGAAATGTGATGGATTAGGTAGTCGTCTTTTTCACGGCTCACGACGTACGAACCGGGACAAAAAACTAGCGCAAAAGAACAAAAGTGTCACGAAACTGATAAAAACGTTCGATTTTAGGCTCCAAAAATAGGCGCAGCTGAGCAGGCTTGCTGCCCCTGTTGTACAACTGCCGGAGAGCTTTCCAACCGTATGCTGCGCGCCGTGTAACTCCTTACGGATCAAAAGTTATGGGCACCGAGGGGACGGAGACTTGGTCCCAAGCCTCACGCCCTCGGTTTGCGGGCCTAGCCTCTACGTGACGCGAAGTTGTTTGGCCCTAGGTGCAGTGGGATTTGGTAATAGAAATATGATGGATTAGGTGGTCGTCCTTTTCGCTACTCACGACGTACGAACCGATACAAAAAAATAGCGCAAAAGAAGAAAAATGTCACGAAACTGATTAAAACGTTTGATTTTGGGCTCCAAAAATAGGCGCAGCAGAGCAAGCTTGCTGCCCATCGTAGAGCTCTCGGAGAGCTTTCCAACGATAGGTTGTGCGTCGCGTAACTCCTTACGGATCAAAAGTTATGCGTACCGGAGCGACGGAGACCTGGTTCCAAGCCCCACGCCCTCGGTTTACGGGCCCAGCCTCTACGTGAAGCGAAGTTGTCTTGTCCAAGGTGCCGTAGGATTTGGTAATAAAAAGTGATGGATTAGGTTGTCGTCCTTTTTGCGGCTCACGACGTATGATTCGGGACAGAAAATTAGAGTAAAAGATGAAAAGTGTCACGAAACTGATGAAAACGTTCAATTTTGGGCTAAGAAAATAGGTGCAACCGTGTAGGCTTGTTGCCCTTGTCGTAGAGCTGTCGGACAGCTTTCCAACGGTATGTTGTGCGCCGCGTAACTCCTTACGGATCAAAAGTTATGGGCACCGGAGCGATGGAGACCTGGTCCCAAGCCACACATCCTTGGTTTACGGGCCCAGCCTCTACGTGAAGCGAAGTTGTCTGGCCCAAGGTGTAGTGGGATTCGGTAATAGAAATGTAATGGATTAGGTTGTCGTCCTTTTCACGGCTCACGACGTACGAACTGGGACGAAAAAATAGCGCAAAAGAAGAAAAGTGTCACGAAACTGATTAAAACGTTAGATTTTGAGCTCCAAAAATAGGCGCAGCCAAGCCGGCCAGTTGTACCTGTCGTAGAACTCTCGGAGAGCTTTCCAACGGTATGTTGAGCAGGCTTGCTGCCCCTTTCGTAGAGCTATCGGAGAGCTTTCCAACGGTATGCTGCGCGCCGCGTAACTCCTTACGGATCAAAAGTTATGGGCATCGAAGGGATGGAGACGTGATCCCAAGCCCCACGCCCTCGGTTTGCGGGCCCAGCCTCTACGTGAAGCGAAGTTGTTTGGCCCGAGGTGCAGTGGGATTCGGTAATAGAAATGTGATGAATTAGGTTTTCGTCCTTTTCGCTGCTCACGACGTACGAACCGGGACGGAAAAACAGCGCAAAAGAAGAAAAGTCTCCCAAAACTTATTAAAACGTTAGATTTTGGGGTCCAAAAATAGGCGCAGCTGAGCAGGCTTACTGCCCTCGTCATAGAGGTCTCAGAGAGCCTTCCAACGGTATGCTGTGCGCCGCGTAACTCCTTACGAATCAAAAGTTATGGGCTCCGGAGCGACGGAGACTTGGTCCGAAGCCCCACGCCTTCAGTTTGCGGGCCCAGCCTCTACGTGAAGTGAAGTTGTCTTACCCAAGGTGCCGTGGGATTCGATAATAAAAATGTGATTGATGAGGTTCTCGTCCTTTTTGCGGCTCACGACGTACGACCGGGGACGGAAAAACAGCGCAAAAGAAGAAAAGTGTCCCGAAACTAAAGAAAACGTTCGATTTTGCTCTTCGAAAATAGGTGCAGCCGAGCATGATCGCTGCCCCCATCGTAGAGCTCTCAAAGAGCTTTCCAACGGAATGCTGTGCGCCACGTAACTCCTTACGGATCAAAATTTATGGGCACCGGAGCGATGGAGACCTGGTCCTAAGCCCCACGCCCTCAGTTTGCGGGCCCAGCCTATATGTGAAGCGAAGTTGTCTTGCCCAAGGTGGCGTGGGATTAGATAATAGAAATGCGATGGATTAGTTTGTTGTCCTTTTCGCGGCTCACGACATACGATCCGGGATAAAAAAAAATAGAGCAAAAGAAGAAAAGTGTCCCGAAACATATGAAAATATTCAATTTTGGGCTCCGAAAATAGGCGCAGCCAAGAAAGTTGGTTGCACTTGTCGTAGATCTCTCGGAGTGCTTTCCAACGGTATGCTGTGCACCGCGTAACTCCTTTCGGATCAAAAGTTATAGGCACCGGAGCGACGGAGACTAGGTCCGTCGCCCCACACCCTCAGTTTTGCGGACCCAGCCTCTACGTGAAGCGAAGTTGTCCTGCCCAAGGTGGCATGGGATTCAATAATCGAAATGTGATAGATTAGGTTGTCGACCTATTCGTGGCTCACGACGTACGATACGGGACAAAAAAACAGAACAAAAGAAGAAAAGTGTCCCAAAACTGATGAAAACGTTCGATTTTAGGCTCCGAAAATAGGTGCAGCCAAGTAGGATAGATGCCCTTATCGTAGAGCTCTCGGAGAGCTTTCCAACGGTATGCTGTGCGCCGCGTAACTCCTTACGGATTAAAGGTTATGGGAACCGGAGCGACGGAGACCTGGACCTAAGCCCCACGCTCTCGGTTTGCTGGCCCAGCCACTACGTGAAGCAAAGTTGTCATGCCCAAGGTGCCGTGGGATTTGGTAATAGAAATGTGATGGATTAGGTTGTCGTCTTTTTCGCGGATCACGACGTACGAACCGGGATGAAAAAACAGCGCAAAAGAATAAAAGTGTCATCAAACTGATTAAAACGTTCAATTTTGGGCTAAGAAAATAGGCACAACTGAGCAGGCTTGCTGCCGTTGTCGTAGAGCTCTCGGTGAGCTTTCCAACGGTATGTTGTGCGCCGCTTAACTCCTTACGGATCAAAAGTTATGGGCACAGGAGCGACGAAGACCTGGTCCCAAGCCCCATGCCCTCGGTTTGCGAGCCCAGCCTCTACGTGAAGTGAACTTGTCTTGACCAAGGTTGGGTGGAATTCGGTAATAGAAATGTGATGGATTAGGTTGTCATCCTTTTTGCCTCTCACGACTTACTATCCGAGACGGAAAAATAGCGCAAGAGAAGAAAAGTATCCCAAAATTGATGAAAACGTTCAATTTTGTTCTCCGAGAATAAGCACAGCCGAGCAGGCTTGCTGACCCTTTCACAGAGCTCTCTGAGAGCTTTCCAACGGTATGCTATGCGCCACGTAACTCCTCACGGATCAAAAGTTATAGGCACTGGAGCGACAGAGACCTGGTCCCAAGCACCACGCCCTCGGTTTACGGACCCAGCCTCTACGTAAAGCAAAGTTTTCTTGCCCAAAGTGGTGTGGGATTCGGTAATAGAAATGTGATGGATTAGGTTCTCGTCCTTTTCGCATATCACGACGTACGAACCGGGACGGAAAAACAGCGCAAAAGAAGAAAAGTGTCATCAAACTGATTAAAACGTTCGATTTTGGGCTCCAAAAATAGGCGCAGCTATTCATTCTTGCAGCCCCTGTCGAAGAGCTCTCGGAGAGCGTTTCAACGGTATGTTGTGCGCCGCGTAACTTCTTACGGATCAAAAGTTATGGGCGCCGGAGCGACAAAGACCTGGTCCTAAGCCCCACGCCCTCGGTTTGCGGGCCCATCCTCTACATGAAGCGAAGTTGTCTTGCCCAAGGTGGTGTGGGATTCGATAATAAAAATGTGATGGATTAGGTTGCCGTTCTTTTCGCAGCTCACGACGTACGATCCGGGACAAAAAAATAGAGCAAAAGAAGAAAAGTGTCCCGAAACTGATGAAAACGTTCGATTTTGGGCTGCAAAAATAGGCGCAACCAAGTAGGATGGCTGCACCTGTCGTAGAGCTCTCGGAGAGCTTTCCAACGGTATGCTGTGTGCCGCGTAACTCATTACGGATTAAAAGTTAAGGGCACCGGAGCGACGGAGACCTGGTCCCAAGCCCCACACCCTCGGTTTGCAAGCCCATCCTCTACGTGAAGTGAAGTTGTCTTGCAAAAGGTGCAGTGGGATTCGATAATATAAATGTTATGGATTAGGTTGTCGTCCTTTTCGTGGCACACGACGTACGATCCAGGACGAAAAAACAGAGCAAAAGAAGAAAAGTGTCCCGAAATTGAAAAAAATGTTCGCTTTTGGGCTAAGAAAATAGGCGCAGCCGAGCAGACTTGCTGCCCTTGTCGTAGAGCTCTCGGAGAGCTTTCCAACGGTATGTTGTACGCTGCGTAACTCCTTACGGATCAAAAGTTACGGGCACTGGAGCGACGGAGATTTAGTCCCAAGCCCCACGCCCTCGGTTTGTGGGCCCAGCCTCTACGTGAAGTGAAGTAGTCTTGCCTAATGTGGCATGGGATTCAGTAATAGAAATGTGATGGATTAGGTTGTCATCCTTTTCGCCACTCACGACGTACGATTCGAGACGGAAAAACAGCACAAGATTAGAAAAGTGTCCCAAATCTGATAAAAATGTTTGATTTTGGGCTCCGAGGACAAGCAAAGCCGAGCAGGCTTTCTTCCCCTTTCGTAGAGCTCTCGGAGAGCTTTCCAACGGTATGCTGTGCGTCGCGTAACTCCTTACAGATCAAAAGTAATGGGCACCGGAGCGACGGAAACCTGGTCCCAAGCCCTACGCCCACGGTTTGCGGGCCCAGCCTCTACGTGAAGCGAAGTTGTCTTGCCCAAGGTGTCGTGGGATTCGGTAATAGAAATGTGATGGATTAGGTTGTCGTCCTTACCGCGGCTCACGACGTACGAACGTGGACGGAAAAACAGCGCAAAAGAAGAAAAGTGTCCTGAATCTGATGAAAACGTTCGATTTTGGTCTCTGAAAAGAGGTGCAGTTGTGAGGCCCAACCTCGATTTGCGTGCGATATCACGTTTCATGTACCCTAATCTAGATTTGCGTGCCTTGACCTAGGTTTAAGAATTGTGTTCGTTTTGTGTGCCATGCATTGAATTACGTGCATTCATTTAGGGTTGTGTGCATTTACTTGGAAAACATGTGTTCGTCTCGTAGTTCGTGCCCTACCTCGTAGTGCGTACCCTAGACCTAGGACAGCGTGCCCTCACGCTAGTCAAGAAAGCATCTTACACGAAGCACTAGGTCATTAATTAATCCTACAAATTCCACTAACTATTATTAAATTACTAATTCAACCCACTAGAAGACAAAATCTCACAAAAAGCTAGACATTCCTTATTCTTTATTCCTTATTCTTTTTGCACTTTCAACACACAATTAAATAATGCTCAAAGATGACAAAAAATCAGATTTTTGATGCCTTGGCCGACCACCAGATAGGCTTTTATGCTTGCTTGCTCATTTCAAAATTAATTCTATACAACTTATGACAAGTTATGACACAAGTGCATAAAAAAATAAGCTCAAAAACCTCCCAAAAGCTTCCAAATCTCGACAAGGCTCATTTCCCATGCTAGTTGATTCAAAATTCAAGCTTCTTGAAGACACAAATATGATTTTTGCTATGCCCAAGGCCGAACATGCTTCATCTTTTTCAAAGCCATCATTTTTCTTTCATTTCTCCCATTTCTCCTTACATTTTTCTCTCTCCCTCTCATTCTTCTCTCTCTCTCTCGGCCTTGGCTGAGTTTCATCTCACCATTGCTCATCTTCATCATTCCATGGTGCACCAAGACAAGCAACAAGCAAAGAGACTCGACCAAGCTAGCTAAGTTGCAAGAATCACACATGCATGCTCATTGAGTTACCATTTCGGCCTTGGTGAGTTTGCTAGCTTCCATTTCTTTTCTTCTTGTTCTAACCACATGCATCTACTAAGAACTTGGTCTCTAAGCTAGGAAAAATAGAGAAAATCGAGGTGGAGTCTCGGCTAAGCAAGGAAGAAGAAGAAATTTGTGCTTCATCAAGTTTTGTGCATCTTCTTGTTGATTTGCTAAGGTGAGGGATAAAACTTCTTGAAAATCTTTCAAAAATCCACATGCATGCTCTTAAATGTATGTCTTTGCTTATGTACTTGAGTTATATGTGTGTTCATAAGCTTTTACAACCATACATGTCAAGATTTTGGCTTGAAGGTGATGATAGATGAAATCGGGTTTGGTGATAGCTCTCTGTCTTGTTGTTGCGAGGTGAGTTTTGCTAAACAAATGATGTTTCAAATGCATGAAAATTGGTAGGTAACTAGTTTTGCCAGTTTGGAACATTTTTCGCAGAAATAGGCCAAAGCTAATTTTGATTCTAAGGTCTTCAAAATGGCAAATCATTAAAATGTGTCCAAATCTGGAAGTCTGGGAAAAATGAAGCATGTTTTGGCAGATGCACTGACCTTGTAGAACGAACCAGTTTTGACTTAGTAAATAATGTCCAAAATGCACGAAATTTTGTGTACCGCTATATTTTTCAGTTATGGATATCTTTGTCAGAAATGGACTAAGGCTAAATCTGACCCTAAGGACCTAAAAAACGACAAGTATTGAAATGTGTGTAAATCTGGACAGTTTTGTGCAATCCCACTGTTTTGGCTATAACTATTGGACCTGAACTCCAAATGATGCAAGGTTTGTTTCTTATTTTAGTTCACTTCTTTAGCTTTAATTTTACATCTTATTCACTGGAATTGGAGATTGTTTGCTTGTCTTAATGATTGTGAGAATACAGCCTATTGCAGTGAGGGTTTCACTTAGTTATATGCTTGGAAAAATTGTTGTAACTTCTCTTGTGGTATTAATTGCTTGGGATTGTGGCATTGAGATGTTGTGTGGACTGTTTTGAGTACTTGGGGACGTTTGAATTAATTGATGCATGGCTTGAGATTGATTTTGAGTTGACTTGGGGCTTAATTGCACGGGTAAGCACGAAATGGAAACCCTAGTGACTAGGTAAACATGCTAAGTGTTGATCCTTTGGATTTTGGGTGTAATTATATGTTTAGTAGGCTTCCCGTAGTTGCCCTTATAGCTCCAATGTGATTTTGATCGTTGCATGTTGACAAATAGGCCTTTCTTGCATGTCGTGGCGATCCAAGCACCATGCGGCCTTGAAGTCGTCCCCCGGTTGGTTCCGATGTTGTTGCATGTTGAATAATCTTATCATTTGATTACGTGAACTTTGAATTGAGTTATATGACTTGATTTACGTGTGTTACATGGCTGCCCGTTTAATGTTCATATAACTCCATATGCCTTTCAAGTGAAATTACTTGTCTTATCGTGCCTCGCTTGTTTACTTGTCAATGTGCAATCTTATGACTGTCCGGAGGCAACCTACTTTGTTGTCCTTCTAATGTGATATATTAAATGTCATAAATGTGCATTGCATATAAGGTTGCAACCTTTCATTCTGGCGTGGTAGCGTTCACGCACACCGGGCGGCATCGGGCATGCCGGTGCAACCGTGACTTCCATTGTCCAATTCCCTCTCTCGCTTGGGGGCTAGACTTCCTCGGAGAGTTGGGTTGTAGGATTTCGGGGTACATCCGGAGTACACCCACTTGGCGTGATAAGGGGATGATTTGAAGTCGGCCGTAACAACTGACACTGGAAATGAACTGAGAGCAAAAGCTCACCATATCCTTTTACTATGTATATAAGTACTCTCGCTTGGTTCCTAGAGGACCTCGAGGAGGAAAGACTGGTAATTGTATTCCTTTACTTTATATTATTGTTATGTACTTAATTGGGTTATATTCATGCTTGCAAAAAGGATTTTCATAAGTTGAACCGGAAAATGAGTTTCAAAACCTATTTCTCGTTCCCCCTCGCTGAGTTCATGAGGACTCACCCTCTTTTATCATCTCAGGTGAAGAAGATCAAGAACAGGTACCCGAGGAAGGCGTGTCTAACGATGATTCCTTGGAGTGATTGCCTGTCCTATGTGCTTTGCGTGATTATGGCTATTTGTGAACATTTTGCTACTTGAAGACTATTTCTTTTATGCTACTTGTTGTTTGTAATGTAAAAGACCCCCGTTGTAATTTGGGGTCTAATTTTGGTTTGTACTGATATTCCCTAGACAGACACTAGACACTACTATGATCGCTTTGCTATTATTATTGCTAGTATCTATCATAGAATTATGACATATCAGGTAAGAACTAAGTAAATGAACCTATCCAATCTTAAGCAGGTACTCGCAATTAAGCTAAGATCAACATGTACTTTTGTAAGGAGGATAAACTAACAAACGAGACATAGTATCATGCTAGGTTATTAATCAACGAGACATCGAGATAACTAGTAGGCATTTGAATTGATGGTAAATAGTAATCCTAGTTGGAAATGAAATTGAGATTGGAAAATTTGAGGCGTTTAGAGAATTAGGTCAGACCAAGAGCCCAATTACAACCGTTATGCTGTCGGTTTTCCGAAAATTTTTGGAGTTTAGGCTAAAACATTAAGTGTTAAATTTTCATGAACGATTAAGTACGAGACGTGACTTGAATGTTTAGATCACACGCTAGTCTAACCTTATAGGCCAGGTTGGGGCATGACACCTTATAAGAAAAAGAATGGTATCAGAGCTTAGATTGTTTAAGCCGGGTTTAACTCTCGGACCATGGGTAGAGCCCTAAGATAATTAGGATGACTTGTCTATATGTCATTGTGTGATAATGTGAAATGTGCCTTCTATGTTTTATGTGCTTAAGTGATTAACATGTCTTAAGTGTTTCTAGAATTATGTTGCATTAAATTCCTATTTATCTTATTCCAATAAATTGTGCATCGTAATATGTGCCTATAGATGGCTGGCCCTAGTACCCGCACTACTAACAGGAGCGGTGAACCCCAAGAGACCGGAGATGCTTATCAAACTAATCCCGGCATAGCTATGTTTAACATGATGGCAAACGCCATGGATCGCGTATCACGAGTGATGGATCGCCAAGATGCACGTGAGGCCAACAATAACAACAGGAATGATGGAAACCATGGGAGACATAGCAGAATGAGGCAGTTTCTTGACTTTCGCCCGTCCAAATTCCACGGAGAAGCTGATGATGAGAAAGCAGAGGCTTGGCTGTCCGAGATCGAGAGGATTTTCAGGCCACTTGATTATACTGATGAAGAAAAGGTGGAGTTTGTAGTGTTTCTGTTGCAAGGGGATGCTGAACATTGGTGGCACACTGTGGAGGAATTGTGGGAAACTGATCAGACACCTCGCTTGTGGGGTAATTTCGTTAAGGCATTCAAGGAGAAAAATGTACATGCAGTTTCCAGGCAGAGGCGGATCGAGGAGTTCATGCACTTGACCCAAGGTAATATGACGGTGGCCCAGTACGAGGCTCGTTTTGACCGACTGTCCCGTTATGCTCAATATATGGTCAGTACTTCGGATGCGAAGATGTGGAAATTTACGGCTGGATTGAGGCCAGAGATTCAGGACCAGTTGGCTTCTCATGACTTCGATACCTATTCTGCTCTTTTTGCTGCTGCTTCCCAAGTGGAGAAGAGGAAACTTGATAGAACCGGTTCGAGTCAGCCGAACAAGAAACCATACCAGCCTCCAGGTCAGCAGAGGAAATTCCAGAGTCAGAGTCGTAATCAGGGCCAGACCCAGAACAGACCAGTGAATAACCGTGGCCCGACGAAAGTGCCATCAGCCTCTTCCACTCGCGGATCCACAGGAAGTTCACATGCTACTCAATCTGTCAACTGTTCTTACTGTGACAAGAAGGGGCATACTAAGGCCCAGTGCTGGAAGAAGTCAGGACGATGTGTGAGATGTGGCAGTGATCAGCATCAGATCAGGGATTGCCCTAAATGGCAAGCAGGACAGAATCAGGGTAAACCAGCTGGTAGAGGCAAGACTCCAGTTCCTAGAGTTCAGGCTCGAGCTTATGCTATTGAGTGCGAGGAGATTCCAGAGGAGACCGCTGTTGTTGAAGGTACATTTTTCATACTGAATCAACCTGTTAGGGTGCTAATTGATCCGGATGCTACTTATTCATTTATTACTCCCTTATGTGTGGAACGTGTGAAACTGAAAGTTGTATGTTTGCCATACGAAGTAGAAGTTGGTACTCCAATGGGTTTTAAACTTGTTACTAGCTCAGCTTGTAAAGCATGTAAAATCCAAATTAAGGATAGGGAATTCTCAGCCAATCTTATTGTATTACCTTTTCGAGACTATGAGGTCATTT
This sequence comes from Ehretia macrophylla, assembly GCA_037974665.1. Taxonomy (NCBI): domain Eukaryota; kingdom Viridiplantae; phylum Streptophyta; class Magnoliopsida; order Boraginales; family Ehretiaceae; genus Ehretia; species Ehretia macrophylla. The sequence continues at coordinate 48,893,007 of CM075768.1, read as the reverse complement.
TAGGGATGGACTGGCTGGCAAAACATCATGTCCAACTAGATTGCCGGACGAAGATTATAACGTTCCGGGTACCTGGTCAACCAATACTGGAGGTAATGGGTTGAAGAGATTTCACCGGGAGTTCCATCATTTCATCTACGAAAGTAGTGAAGTCCTTGAGAAAAAGGGCGTAGCGGATACTTAGCTTACCTCATCAACAAGCCGTCGGACAAAGCTAAGTTGGAGGAGATGCTTGTGATCAAAGACTACGCGGATGTGTTTCCAGAAGAATTGCCCGGTTTACCCTCAAGTCGGGAGATCGAGTTCATTATAGAGTTACTGCCTAGCGCCCAGCCGATATCTAAAGCCCCCTATCGTATGGCACCAGCCGAGCTACAAGAATTGAAGGACCAATTGCAAGGATTGTTGAAGAAGTGGTTGTTCAACCGAGTTCTTCACCGTGGGGTGCACCAGTTCTATTTGTAAAGAAAAAAGACGAAACGTTGAGGATATGCATCGATTATCGAGGATTGAACCAAGTGACTGTGAAGAATAAATACCCACTTCCACTGATCGACGAGTGGTTTGATCATCTTCAAGGAGCCAAAGTGTATTTGAAGCTCGATTTGAGGCAAGGGTACTATCAGTTACGGATCAAAAAGGAAGATGTGCCTAAAACGGCTTTTAGGACAAGATATAGGCATTATGAATAGGTGGTGATGCCATTTGGACTAACCAATGCCCCTGCAGCTTTTATGGATTTGATACACCAATTTGTGGTGATCTTCATTGATGATATTTTGGTATACTCGAAATCCGAGTCGGAGCATGAACAACATCTGCGGTTGGTACTGCAGAAACTTCGAGAGCATTTGTATGCAAAGTTTAGCAAGTGTGAATTTTGGTTGCAACAGATTGCATTTTTGGGACATCATATCCCAAGAGGGAATAGCAGTGGATCCAGCAAAGAAAGAAGCAGTGATGTCTTGGAAGAAGCCGGAGAATGTTACGGAGATTCGGAGTTTTCTTGGTCTAGCCGGCTATTATCGGAGGTTCGTTAAGGATTTCTCTACGATTGCAGGACCGCTTACAAAACTCACTCAAAAGAAAACAAAGTTCATGTGGGATGATAAGTGCAAGAACAGCTTCCAAGAGTTGAAGAAAAGATTGACTACCGCACATGTTCTTGCATTGCCTGAAAGAAGTCAAGGTTTTGTAATCTATAGCGATGCTTCAAAAGAAGGATTGGGTTGTGTACTGATGTAAAATGGAAGAGTGATTGTGTATGCCTCTAGCAAACCGAAGCCGTATGAATTGAACTACTTGACGCATGATTTGGAATTAGAGGCTATTGTGTTTGCACTCAAGAAATGGAGGCATTATCTGTGGGGTAACAAGTTTGAGGTATTTACTGATCACAAGAGCTTGAAATACTTGTTCACTCAAAATGAGTTGAATATGAGGCAAAGGCGGTGGATGGAGCTTTTGGATGATTATAACTGCACAATCAATTATGTGCCCGGTAAAGCAAATGTAGTTGCAGATGCCTTAAGTAGGAAAGCGCGCATGGCAAAACTGGAAGTCAAGGTGCAGGAGTTGTTGGAGGAAGCATTTTTGTGGAAACCACAATTGACTCAGAAAGGGTTACTTTTTTGCCACTACACAAGTTCAATCGACCTTGTTGTCCGAGTTACGAGGGGCTCAACAGAAGGACCAATAGTTTCAGAAGATTAAAGAAAGCAACGTAGATTTCAAGTTCCATGATGATGGTATTTGGAGGTTTCGGAATCGGATTTGTGTGCCCAATGAGCCAGAGCTGAAAAAGAAGATTCTTGAAGAAGCCCATAATTCAAGATACAATATTCATCCCGATGGAACAAAGATGTACTGGGATTTGAAGCAACACTATTGGTGGAATAACATGAAGAGAGAAATTGCGGAGTTTGTGGCACGGTGTTTGATTTGCCAGAGAGTCAAAGCGGAACATGAACGACCCGCCGGTTTACTTCAGCCGTTGGAGATTCCTCAATGGAAATGGGAACATATAACTATGGACTTTGTTATGGACCTGCCCAGGTCACAAAAGGGTCATGACGCCGTTTGGGTCATAGTGGATAGATTGACTAAGTCGGCACACTTTTTACCGATGAACAAGGAGGATAGTCCTGAGAAATTGGGAGATATGTATGTGGCGGAGATTGTAAGATTGCACAGGATGCCTGTGAGTATTGTATCGAATAGGGATCCTCGTTTTACTTCCCGATTTAGGAAGAGATTGCAAGAAGCTTTGGGAACGAAGTTGAGTTTCAGCACGGCTTATCACCCTCAGACTGATGGACAATCGGAGAGAACTATTCAGATTATGGAGGATATGCTGAGGGCGTGTATTTTAGACTTCGGGAAAGGTTGGGAGAAATATCTATCTCTAGCGGAGTTCGCTTATAATAATAGTTATCAGGGGACTATCGGAATGGCCCCATTTGAGGCATTGTATGGACGTAAGTGTCGATCCCCAATTTACTGGGATGAAGTCGGTGAGACGAAGACTTTTGACCCAACCCTTCTACCTGAACTTATGAAGACTGTTGATAATATCCACCTCATCCGGAAACGGATGCTTACCGCCCAAAGCAGGCAGAAGAGTTATGTAGGCCGACGGAGACAGAGCCTAGAGTTTGAGGTCGGCGACAAGGTGTTCTTGAAGATATCACCTCGGAGGGGACTGATTAAACACGGCAAGGGTGGAAAGTTGAGCCCGAGGTTTGTAGGACCATTTGAGATAATTGAGAAGGTTGGCAAATTGGCGTATCGCTTGGCACTACCCCAAAACCTTTCCAATATTCACGACGTCTTTCATGTTTCGATGCTGCAGAAGTATCATCCTGATCCATTGCATATCTTGGAGCCAGAGCCGTTGCAGCTTCGGGAGAACTTTTCTTATGAGGAGAAGCCCATTCGGATCCTAGACCAGCAAGATCGGGAGTTGCGCAACAAAACTATACCGATGGTAAAAGTGCTGTGCGATCATCATGGAGTTGAAGAGGCAACGTGGGAAAGGCGAGACCAGATGGAGCAGCAATATCCAGCTTTATTTCAAAGGTAATATTGAATTTTGGGATGAAATTCTTTTAAGGATGGGAGGATGTGAGGCCCGACCTCGATTTGCGTGTGATATCCTGTTTCGTGTATCCTAATCTAGATTTGCGTGCCTTGACCTAGGTTTAAGAATTGTGTTTGTTTTGTGTGCCATGCATTGAATTACGTGCATTCATTTAGGATTGCGTGCATTTACTTGGAAAACGTGCGTTCGTCTCGTAGTTCGTGCCCTACCTCGTAGTGCGTGCCCTAGACCTAGGAAAGCGTGCCCTCACGCTAATCAAGAAAGCATCTTACACGAAGCACTAGGTCATTAATTAATCCTACAAATTCCACTAACTATTATTAAATTACTAATTCAACCCACTAGAAGACAAAATCTCACAAAAAGCTAGACATTCCTTATTCTTTATTCCTTATTCTTTTTGCACTTTCAACACACAATTAAATAATGCTCAAAGATGACAAAAAATCAGATTTTTTATGCCTTGGCCGACCACCACATAGGCTTTTATGCTTGCTTGCTCAATTCAAAATTAATTCTAGACAACTTATGACAAGTTATGACACAAGTGCATAAAAAAATAAGCTCAAAAACCTCCCAAAAGCTTCCAAATCTCGACAAGGCTCATTGCCCATGCTAGGTGATTCAAAATTCAAGCTTCTTGAAGACACAAATCTGATTTTTGCTATGCCCAAGGCCGAACATGCTTCATCTTTTTCAAAGCCATCATTTTTCTTTCATTTCTCCCATTTCTCCTTACATTTTTCTCTCTCCCTCTCATTCTTCTCTCTCTCTCTCGGCTTGGCTGAGTTTCATCTCACCATTGCTCATCTTCATCATTCCATGGTGCACCAAGACATGAAACAAGCAAAGAGACTCGACCAAGCTAGCTAAGTTGCAAGAATCACACATGCATGCTCATTGAGTCACCATTTCAGCCTCGGTGAGTTTTCTAGCTTCCATTTCTTTTCTTCTTGTTCTAACCACATGCATCTACTAAGAACTTGGTCACTAAGCTAGGAAAAATAGAGAAAATCGAGTTGGAGTCTCGGCTAAGCAAGGAAGAAGAAGAAATTTGTGCTTCATTAAGTTTTGTGCATCTTCTTGTTGATTTGCTAAGGTGAGAGCTAAAACTTCTTGAAAATCTTTCAAAAATCCACATGCATGATCTTAAATGTATGTATTTGCTTCTGTACTTGAGTTATATGTGTGTTCATAAGCTTTTACAACCATGCATGGCAAGATTTTGGCTTGAAGGTGATGATAGATGAAATCTGGTTTGGTGACAGCTCTCTATCTTGTTGTTTCGAGGTGAGTTTGGCTAGGCAAATGATATTTAAAATGCATGAAAATTTGTAGGTAACTAGTTTTGCCAGTTCTGAACATTTGTCGCAGAAATAGGCCAAAGCTAATCTTGACTCTAAGGTCCTCAAAATGGCAAATCATTAAAATATGTCCAAATCTGAAAGTCTGGAAAAAATGAAGCAGGTTTTGGCAGATGCACTGACCTTGTAGAACGAAGTAGTAGTGAGTTAGTAAATGATGTCCAAAATGCATGAAATTTGGTTTGCTGCTATATTTTTCAGTTATAGACATTTTTGCCAGAAATGTACTAATGCTAAATCTGACCCTAAGGACCTCAAAAACGACAAGTATTGAAATGTGTGCAAATCTGGACAGTTTTGTGCAATCCCACTGTTTTGGCTATAACTATTGGACCCGAACTCCTAATGATGCAAGGTTTGTTTCTGATTTTAGTTCACTTCTTAAGATTTAATTTGACATCTTATTCACTGGAATTGGAGATTGTTTGCTTGTCTTAATGATTGTGATAAAACAGTCTATTGCAGTGAGGGTTTCACTTAGTTATATGCTTGGAAAAATTGTTGTAACTTCACTTATGGTATTAATTGCTTGGGATTGTGGCATTGGGATGTTGTGTGGACTGTTTTGAGTACTTGGGGACGTTTGAATTAATTGATGCATGGCTTGAGATTGATTTTGAGTTGACTTGGGGCTTAATTGCACGGGTAAGCACGAAATGGAAACCGTAGTGACTAGGTAAACATGCTAAGTGTTGATCCTTTGGATTTTGGGTGTAATTATATGTTTAGTAGGCTGCCCGTAGTTGCCCTTATAGCGCCAATGTGATTTTGATCGTTGCATGTTGACAAATAGGCCTTTCTTGCATCCGTGCCCACGTAGATGTTGTTGCATGTTGAATAATCTTATCATTTGATTACGTGGACTTTGAATTGAATTATATGACTTGATTTACGTGCGTTACATGGCTGCTCGTTTAATGTTCATATAACTCCATATGTCTTTCAACTGCAATTACTTGTCTTATCGTGCCTCGCTTGTTTACTTGTCAATGTGCAATCTTATGACTGTCCGGAGGCAACCTACTTTGTTGTCCTCCTAAAGTGATATATTAAATGTCATAAATTTGCATTGCATATAAGGTTGCAACCTCTCATTCTGGCGTAGTAGCGTTCACGCACACTGCGCGTCATCGGGCTTGCCGGTGCAACCGTGACTACCATTGTCTATTTCCCTCTCTCGCTTGGGGGCTAGACTTCCTCGGAGAGTTGGGTCGTAGGATTTTGGGGTACATCCGGAGTACACCCACTTGGCGTGATAAGGGGATGATTTGAAGTCGGCCGCAACAACTGACACTAGAAATGAACTGAGAGGAAAAGCTCATCGTATCCTTTTTTACTATGTGTATAAGTACTCTCGCTTGGTTCCTAGAGGACCTCGGGGTGGAAAGACTCGTAATTGTAGTCCTTTACTTTTTATTATTGTTATGTACTTAATTGGGTTATATTCATGCTTGCAAAAAGGATTTTCATAAGTTGAACTGGAAAATGAGTTTCAAAACCTATTTCTCGTTCCCCCTTGCTGAGTTCATAAGGACTCACCCTCTTTTATCATCTCAGGTGAAGAAGATCAAGAACAGGTACCCGAGGATGGCGTGCCTAATGATGATTCCTTGGAGTGATTGCCTGTCCTATGTGCTTTGCGTGATTATGGCTATTTGTGAACACTATGCTACTTGAAAACTATTTCTTTTATGCTGCTTGTTGTTTGTAATGTAAAAGACCCCCGTTGTAATTTGGGGTCTAATTTTGGTTTGTACTGATATTCCCTAGACAGACACTAGACACTACTATGATCGCTTTGCTATTATTACTGCTAGTATCTATCATAGGATTATGACGTATCAGGTAAGGACTAAGTAAATGAACCTATCCAATCTTAAGCAGGTACTCGCTATTAAGCTAAGATCAACCGGTACTTTTGTAACAAGGATAAACTAACAAACGAGACATAGTATCATGCTAGGTTATTAATCAACGAGACATCGAGATAACCAGTAGACATTTCAATTGATGGTAAATAGTAATCCTAGTTGGAAATGAAATTGAAATTGGAAAATTTGAGGCGTTTAGAGAATTATGTCAAACCAAGAGCCCAATTACAGCCGTTATGCTGCCGTTTTTTCAAAAAATTTTGGAGTTTAGGCTAAAACATTAGGTGTTAAATTTTCGTGAACGATTAAGTACGAGACATGACTTGAATGTTTAGATCACACCCTAGTCTAACCTTATAGGCCGGGTTGGGGCATGACACCTTATAAGAAAAAGAATGGTATCAGAGCTTAGATTGCTTAAGTCGGGTTTAACTCTCGGACCATGGGTAGAGCCCTAAGATAATTTGGATGACTTGTCTATATGTTATTGTGTGATATTGTTAAATGTGCCTTCTATGTTTTATGTGCTTAAGTGATTAACATGTCTTAAGTGTTTCTAGAATTATGTTGCATTAAATTCCTGTTTATCGTATTCTAATAAATTGTGCATCTTAATCTGTGCCTATAGATGGCTGGCCCTAGTACCCGCACTACTAACAAGAGCGGTGAACCCCAAGAGACCAGAGATGCTTATCAAACTAATCCCGGCATGGCTATGTTTAACATGATGGAAAACGCCATGGATCGCGTATCACGAGTGATGGAGCGCCAAGATGCACGTGAGGCCAACAACAACAACAGGAATTATGGCAACCATGGGAGACATAGCAGAATGAGGGAGTTTATTGACTTTTGCCCGTCCAAATTCCACGGAGAAGCTGATGATGAGAAAGCAGAGGCTTCGCTGTCCGTGATCGAGAGGATTTTCAGGCCACTTGATAATACTGATGAAGAAAAGTGGAGTTTGCAGTGTTTCTGTTGCACGGGGATGCTGAACATTGGTGGCACACTGTGGAGGCACTATGGGAAACTGATCAGACACCTCGCTTGTGGGGTAATTTCGTTAAGGCATTCAAGGAGAAATATGTACCTGCAGTTTCCAGGTAGAGGTTGATCGAGGAGTTCATGCACTTGACCCAGGGTAACATGACGGTGGCCCAGTACGAGGCTCATTTTGACCGACTGTCCCGTTATGCTCAATATATGGTTAGTACTCCGAAGGCGAAAATGTGGAAATTTACGACTGGATTGAGGCCAGAGATTCAGGACCAGTTGGCTTCTCATGACTTCGATACCTATTCTGCTCTTTTTGCTGCTGCTTCCCGAGTGGAGAAGAGGAAACTTGATAGAGCTGGTTCGAGTCAGCCTAACAAGAAACCATACCAGCCTCCAGGTCAGCAGAGGAAATTCCAGAGTCAGAGTCGTAATTAGGGCCAGAGCCAAAACAGACCAGTGAATAACCGTGGCCCGACGAAAGCGCCATCAGCCTCTTCCACCCGCGGATCCACAAGTAGTTCACATGCTACTCAATTTGTCAACTGTTCTTATTGTGACAAGAAGTGGCATACTGAGGCCCAGTGCTGGAAGAAGTCAGGACGATGTGTGAGATGTAACAGTGATCAGCATCCGATCAGGGATTGCCCTAAATGGTAAGCAGGACAGAATCAGGGTAAACCAGCTAGTAGAGGCAAGACTCCAGTTCCTAGAGTTCAGGCTCGAGCTTATGCTATTGAGTGCGAGGAGATTCCAGAGGAGACCGCTGTTGTTGAAGGTACATTCTTCATACTGAATCAACCTGTTAGGGTGCTAATTGATCCGGGTGCTACTCATTCATTTATTACTCCCTTATGTGTGCAACTGAAAGTTGTATGTTTGCCATACGAAGTAGAAGTTGGTACTCCGATGGGTTCTAAACTTGTTACTAGCTCAGCTTGTAAAGCATGTAAAATCCAAATTAAGGATAGGGAATTCTCAGCCAATCTTATTGTATTACCTTTTCGAGACTATGAGGTCATTTTAGGGATGAACTGGCTGGCAAAACATCATGTCCAACTAGATTACCGGACGAAGATTATAACGTTCCGAGTACCTAGTCAACCAATACTGGAGGTAATGGGTCGAAGAGATTTCACCGGGAGTTCCATCATTTCATCTACGAAAGCAGTGAATTCCTTGAGAAAAGGGTGTAGCGGATACTTAGCTTACCTCATCAACAAGCCGTCGGACAACGCTAAGTTGAAGAAGATGCCTATGATCAAAGACTATGCGGAAGTTTTTCCAGAAGAATTGCAAGGTTTACCCTCGAGTTGGGATATCGAATTCATTATAGAGTTACTGCCTGGCGCCCAGCCGATATCTAAAGCCCCCTATCGTATGGCACCAGCCGAGCTACAAGAATTGAAGGACCAATTGCAAGGATTGTTGAAGAAGGGGTTTGTTCAACCGAGTTCTTCACCGTGGGGTGCACCAGTTCTATTTGTAAAGAAGAAAGACGGAACGTTGAGGCTATGCATCGATTACCGAGGATTGAACAAAGTGACTGTCAAGAATAAATACCCACTTCCACTGATCGACGAGTTGTTTGATCAATTTCAAGGAGCCAAAGTATTTTTGAAGCTCGATTTGAGGCAAGTGTACTATCAGTTACGGATCAAAAAGGAAGATGTGCTTAAAACGGCTTTTAGGACAAGATATGGGCATTATGAATATGTGGTGATACCAATTGGACTAACCAATGCCCCTGTAGCTTTTATGGATTTGATGCACAGGGTGTTTCAACCCTACTTGGACCAATTTGTGGTGATCTTCATTGATGATATTTTGGTATACTCGAAATCCGAGTCGGTGCATGAACAACATCTGCGGTTGGTACTGCAGAAACTTCGAGAGCATCAATTGTATGCAAAGTTTAGCAAGTGTAAATTTTGGTTGCAACAGATTGCATTTTTGGGGCATATCATATCCCAAGAGGGAATAGCAGTGGATCTAGCAAAGATAGAAGCAGTGATGTCTTGGAAGAAGCCAGAGAATGTTACGGAGATTCGAAGTTTTCTTGGTCTAGCCGGCTATTATCGGAGGTTCGTTAAAGATTTCTCTACGATTGCAAGACCGCTTACAAAACTCACTCAAAAGAAAACAAAGTTCGTGTGGGATGATAAGTGTGAGAACAGCTTCCAAGAGTTGAAGAAAAGATTGACTACCGCACCTGTTCTTGCATTGCCTGAAAGAAGTCAAGGTTTTGTAATCTATAGCGATGCTTCGAAAGAAGGATTGGGTTGTGTACTGATGCAAAATGGAAGAGTGATTGTGTATGCCTCTAGGAAATCGAAGTCGTATGAATTGAACTACCCGACGCATGATTTGGAATTAGCGGCTATTGTGTTTGCACTCAAGAAATGGAGGCATTATCTGTGGGGTAACAAGTTTGAGGTATTTACTGATCACAAGAGCTTGAAATACTTGTTCACTCAAAAGGAGTTGAATATGAGGCAAAGGCGGTGGATGGAGCTTTTGGATGATTATAACTGCACAATCAATTATGTGCCCGGTAAAGCAAATGTAGTTGCAAATGCCTTAAGTAGGAAAGCGAGCATGGCAAAACTGGAAGTCAAGGTGCAGGAGTTGTTGGAGGAAGCATTTTTGTGGAAACCACAATTGACTCAGAAAGGGTTACTTTTTGCCACTACACAAGTTCAATCGACCTTGTTGTCCGAGTTACGAGGGGCTCAACAGAAGGACCAACAGTTTCCGAAGATTAAAGAAAGCAACGTAGATTTCACGTTCCATGATGATGGTGTTTGGAGGTTTAGGAATCGGATTTGTGTGCCCAATGAGCCAGAGCTGAAAAAGAAGATTCTTGAAGAAGCCTATAATTCAAGATACACTATTCACCCCGGTGGAACAAAGATGTACCGGGATTTGAAGTAACACTATTGGTGGAATAACATGAAGAGAGAAATTGCGGAGTTTGTGGTACGGTGTTTGACTTGCCAGCGAATCAAAGCGGAACATGAACGACCCACCGGTTTACTTCAGCCGTTGGAGATTCCTCAATGGAAATGGGAACATATAACTATGGACTTTGTTATAGACCTGCCCAGGTCACAAAAGGGTCATGACGACGTTTGGGTCATAGTGGATAGATTGACTAAGTCGGCACACTTTTTACCGATGAACAAAGAGTATAGTCCTGAGAAATTGGGAGATATGTATGTGGCGGAGATTGTAAGATTGCACGGGATGCCTGTGAGTAATGTATCGGATAGGGATCCTCGTTTTACTTCCCGATTTTGGAAGAGATTGCAAGAAGCTTTGGGAACGAAGTTGAGTTTCAGCACGGCTTATCACCCTCAGACTGATGGACAATCGAAGAGAACTATTCAGATTCTGGAGGATATGCTGAGGTCGTGTATTTTAGACTTCGGGAAAGGTTGGGAGAAATATCTATCTCTAGCGGAGTTCGCTTATAATAATAGTTATCTGGCCACTATCGGGATGGCCCCATTTGAGGCATTGTATGGACGTAAGTGTCGATCCCCAATTTACTGGGATGAAGTAGGTGAGACGAAGACTTTTGACCCGACCCTTCTACCTGAAGTTATGAAGACTGTTGATAATATCCACGTCATCCGAAAACGAATGCTTACCACCCAAAGCAGGCAGAAGAGTTATGCAGACCGACGGAGACGGAGTCTAGAGTTTGAGGTCGGCGACAAGGTGTTCTTGAAGATATCACCTCGGAGGGGACTGATTAAACACGGCAAGGGTGGAAAGTTGAGCCCGAGGTTTGTAGGACCATTTGAGATAATTGAGAAGGTTGGCAAATTGGCGTATCGCTTGGCACTACCCCAAAACCTTTCCAATATTCATGACGTCTTTCATGTTTCGATGCTGCAGAAGTATCATCCTGATCCATCGCATATCTTGGAGCCAGAGCCGATGTAGCTTCGGGAGAACTTGTCTTATGAGGAGACGCCCATTCGGATCCTAGACCAGCAAGATCGGGAGTTGCACAACAAAACTATACCGATGGTGAAAGTGTTGTGGGATCATCATGGAGTTGAAGAGCCAACGTGGGAAAGGCGAGACCAGATGGAGCAGCAATATCCAGCTTTATTTCAAAGGTAATATTGAATTTCGGGACGAAATTCTTTTAAGGAGGGGAGGATGTGAGGCCCGACCTCGATTTGCGTGCGATATCCCATTTCGTGTGTCCTAATCTAGATTTGCGTGCCTTGACCTAGGTTTAAGAATTGTGTTTGTTTTGTGTGCCATGCATTGAATTACGTGAATTCATTTAGGGTTGCGTGCATTTACTTGGAAAACATGCGTTCGTCTCGTAGTTCGTGCCCTACCTCGTAGTGCGTGCCCTAGACCTAGGAAAGCGTGCCCTCATGCTAGTCAAGAAAGCATCTTACACGAAGCACTAGGTCATTAATTAATCCTACAAATTCCACTAACTATTATTAAATTACTAATTCAACCCACTAGAAGACAAAATCTCACAAAAAGCTAGACATTCCTTATTCTTTATTCCTTATTCTTTTTGCACTTTCAACACACAATTAAATAATGCTCAAAGATGACAAAAAATCAGATTTTTGATGCCTTGGCCGACCACCACTTAGGCTTTTATGCTTGCTTGCTCAATTCAAAATTAATTCTATACAACTTATGACAAGTTATGATACAAGTGCATAAAAAAATAAGCTCAAAAACCTTCCAAAAGCTTCCAAATCTCGACAAGGCTCATTGCCCATGCTAGGTGATTCAAAATTCAAGCTTCTTGAAGACACAAATCTGATTTTTGCTATGCCCAAGGCCGAACATGCTTCATCTTTTTCAAAGCCATCATTTTTCTTTCATTTCTCCCATTTCTCCTTACATTTTTCTCTCTCCCTCTCATTCTTCTCTCTCTCTCTCGGCCTTGGCTGAGTTTTATCTCACCATTGCTCATCTTCATCATTCCATGGTGCACCAAGACAAGCAACAAGAAAAGAGACTCGACCAAGCTAGCTAAGTTGCAAGAATCACCCATGCATGCTCATTGAGTCACCATTTCGGCCTCGGTGAGTTTTCTAGCTTCCATTTCTTTTCTTCTTGTTCTAACCACATGCATCTACTAAGAACTTGGTCACTAAGCTAGGAAAAATAGAGAAAATCGAGTTGGAGTCTCGGCTAAGCAAGGAAGAAGAAGAAATTTGTGCTTCATCAAGTTTTGTGCATCTTCTTGTTGATTTGCTAAGGTGAGGGCTAAAACTTCTTGAAAATCTTTCAAAAATCCACATGCATGATCTTAAATGTATGTCTTTGCTTCTGTACTTGAGTTATATGTGTGTTCATAAGCTTTTACAACCATGCATGGCAAGATTTTGGCTTGAAGGTGATGATAGATGAAATCGGGTTTGGTGACAGCTCTCTGTCTTGTTGTTTCGAGGTGAGTTTGGCTAGGAAAATGAAGTTGAAAATGCATGAAAATTTGTAAGTAACTATTTTTTCCAGTTTGGAACATTTTCCGAAGAAATAGGCCAAAGCTAATTTTGACTCTAAGGTCCTCAAAATGGAAAATCATTAAAATGTGTCCAAATCTGGAAGTCTGGGAAAAATGAAGCAGGTTTTGGCAGTTGCACTGACCTTGTAGAACGAACTAGTAGTGACTTAGTAAATGATGTCCAAAATGCATGAAATTTGGTTTACTGCTATATTTTTCAGTTATAGACATTTTTGTCAGAAATGGACTAATGCTAAATATGACCCTAAGGACCTCAAAAATGACAAGCATTGAAATGTGTGCAAATCTGGACAGTTTTGTGCAATCCCACTGTTTTGGCTATAACTATTGGACCCGAACTCCTAATGATTCAAGGTTTGTTTATGATTTTAGTTCACTTCTTAAGCTTTAATTTGACATCTTATTCACTGGAATTGGAGATTTTTTGCTTGTCTTAATGATTGTGATAAAACAGCCTATTGCAGTGAGGGTTTCACTTAGTTATATGCTTGGAAAAATTGTTGTAACTTCTCTTGTGGTATTAATTGCTTGGGATTGTGGCATTGGGATGTTGTGTGGACTGTTTTGATTACTTGGGGACATTTGAATTAATTGATGCAAGGCTTGAGATTGATTTTGAGTTGACTTGGGGCTTAATTGCACGGGTAAGCACGAAATGGAAACCCTAGTGACTAGGTAGGCTTGCTAAGTGTTGATCATTTGGATATTGTGTGAAATTATATGTTTAGTAGGTTGCCCGTAGTTGCCCTTATAGCCCCAATGTGATTTTGATCGTTGCATGTTGACAGATAGGCCTTTCTTACATCCGAGCCCACGTAGATGTTGTTGCATTTTGAATAATCTTATCATTTGATTACGTGGACTTTGAATTGAATTATATGACTTGATTTACGTGCGTTACATGGCTGCTCGTTTAATGTTCATATAACTCCATATGTCTTTCAACTGCAATTACTTGTCTTATCGTGCCTCGCTTGTTTACTTGTCAATGTGCAATCTTATGACTGTCCGGAGGCAACCTACTTTGTTGTCCTTCTAATGTGATATATTAAATGTGCATTGCATATAAGGTTGCAACCTTTCATTCTGGTGTGGTAGCGTTCACGCACACCGGGTGGCATCGGGCTTGCCGGTGCAACCGTGACTACCATTGTCTAATTCCCTCTCTCACTTGGGGGCTAGACTTCCTCGGAGAGTTGGGTTGTAGGATTTCGGGGTACATTCGGAGTACACCCACTTGGCGTGATAAGGGGATGATTTGAAGTCTGCCGCAACAACTGACACTGGAAATGAACTGAGAGCAAAAGCTCACCATATCCTTTTACTATGTGTATAAGTACTCTCGCTTGGTTCCTAGAGGACCTCGGGGAGGAAAGACTGGTAATTGTATTCCTTTACTTTATATTATTGTTATGTACTTAATTGGGTTATATTCATGCTTGCAAAAAGGATTTTCATAAGTTGAACCGGAAAATGAGTTTCAAAACCTATTTCTCGTTCCCCCTCACTGAGTTCATAAGGACTCACCCTCTTTTATCATCTCAGGTGAAGAAGATCAAGAACAGGTACCCGAGGATGGCGTGCCTAATGATGATTCCTTGGAGTGATTGCCTGTCCTATGTGCTTTGCGTGATTATGGCTATTTGTGAACACTATGCTACTTGAAGACTATTTCTTTTATGCTGCTTGTTGTTTGTAATGTAAAAGACCCCCGTTGTAATTTGGTGTCTAATTTTGGTTTGCACTGATATTCCCTAGACAGACACTAGACACTACTATGATCACTTTGCTATTATTACTGCTAGTATCTATCATAGGATTATGATGTATCAGGTAAGGACTAAGTAAATGAACCTATCCAATCTTAAGCAGGTACTCGCTATTAAGCTAAGATCAACAGGTACTTTTGTAACAAGGATAAACTAATAAACAAGACATTGTATCATGCTAGGTTATTAATAAACGAGACATCGAGATAACCAGTAGGCATCTCAATTGATGGTAAATAGTAATCCTAGTTGGAAATGAAATTGAGATTGGAAAATTTGAGGCGTTTAGAGAATTAGGTCAAACCAAGAGCCCAATTACAGCCGTTATGCCACCGGTTTTCAGGAAAATTTTGGAGTTTAGGCTAAAACATTAAGTGTTAAATTTTCATGAACGATTAAGTACGAGACATGACTTGAATGTTTATATCACACCCTAGTCTAACCATATAGGCTGGGTTGGGGCGTGACAGCAACAAAGCAGGATCGCTGCCCCCGTCATAGAGCTCTCGGAGAGCTTTCCAACGGTATGTTGTGCACCACGTAACTCCTTACAGATCAAAAGTTATGGGCACCGGAGCGACGGAGACCTGGTCCCAAGCCCCACGCCCTCGATTTGCGGGCCCAGCCTCTACGTGAAGTGAAGGAGTCTTGCCCAAGCTGGCGTGGGATTCACTAATGGAAATGTGATGGATTAGGTTGTCGTCCATTTCGCCACTCACGACGTACGATCCCAGACAGAAAAATAGCGCAAGAAAAGAAAAGTGTCCCGAAATGAAAACGTTTGATTTTGGGCTCCGAGAACAAGCACAGCCGAGCAGGCTTGATTCCTCTTTCATAGAGGTCTCAGAGAGCTTTCCATCGGTATGCTATGCGCAGCGTAACTCATTACGGATCAAAAGTTATGGGCATTGTAGCGACGTAGACCTGGTCCCAAGCCCCACGCCCTCGGTTTGCAGGCCCAGCCTCTACTTGAAGCAAAGTTGTCTTGCCCAAGGTGGCATGGGATTGAGTAATAGAAATGTGATGGATTAGGTTGTCGTCTTTTTTTAGGCTCACTACGTACGATCCGGGACGGAAAAACAGTGCAAAAGAAGAAAAGTGTCCCGAAACTGATGAAAACGTTTGATTTTGGACTCTGAAAATAGGCGCAGCTGATGTAGGATCACTGCCCATGTCGTAGAGCTCTAGGAGAGCTTTCCTACGGTATGTTGTGCTCTGCGTAACTCCATACGGATCAAAAGTTATGGGCACCGGACCAACGGATACCTGGTCACAAGCCCCACGCTCGCGAGTTGCGGGCCCAGCCTCTACTTGAAGTGAAGTTGTCTTGCCCAAGGTGCCGTGGGATTTGGTAATAGGAATGTGATGGATTAGGTTGTCGTCCTTTTCGCGACTCACGACGTACGATCCGGGACGAAAAAACATAGCAAAAGAATAAAAGTGTCACAAAATGGATGAAAACGTTCAATTTTGGGCTCCAAAAACAGGCGCAGCATAGCAAGCTGGCTCCCCTTGTCGTAGAGCTCTCGGAGAGCTTTCCAACGGTATGCTGTGCGCCGCGTAACTCCTTACGGATCAAAAGTTATGGGCACCGGAGCGACGGAGACCTGGTCCCAAGCCCTACGCCATTGGTTTGCGGGCCCAGCCTCTACATGAAGCGAAGTTGTCTTACCTAAGGTGTCGTGGGATTCGATAATAGAAATGTGACGGATTATGTTGTCATCCTTTTTTAGGCTCACGACGTACGATCCGGGATAAAAAAAATAGCACAAAAGTACAAAAGTGTCCCGAGACTGATGAAAACGTTCAATTTTGGGCTTCGAAAACAGCCACAGCCAAGTAGGCTTGCTGCCCTCGTCGTAGAGATCTCGGAGAGCTTTCCAACGGTATGCTATGCATCGTGTAACGCCTTACGGATCAAAAGTTATGGGCACCAGAGCGACGGAGACCTGGTCACAAGCCCCACGCCCTCGGTTTGTGGGCCCAGCCATTACATGAAGCGAAGTTGTCTTGCCCAAGGTGCCATGGGATTCGGTAATAGAAATGTTATTGATTAGGTTGTCATCCTTTTCGCAGCTCACGACGCACGATCCGGGACGGAAAAAATGCTCAAAAGAAGAAAAGTGTCCCGAAACTGAAGAAAACGTTCAATTTTGGGATCCGAGAACAGGTGCAGACTGGCAGGATTGTTGCCCCTTTCGTAGAGCTCTCGGAGAGCTTTCCAACGGGATGTTGTGCACCGCGTAACTCCTTACGGATCAAAAGTTATGGGCACCGGAGCGACGGAGACCTGGTCCCAAGCCCTACGCCCTCGGTTTACGGGCCCAATCTCTACGTGAAGCGAAGTTGTCGTGCCCAAGGTGCCATAGGATTCGGTAATTGAAATGTGATAGATTAGGTTCTCGTCCTTATCGCGACTCACGACGTACGAACGGGGACGGAAAAACAATGCAAAAGAAGAATAGTGTCTCGAAACTGATGAAAATGTTTTATTTTGGTCTCCGAAAATGGGCACATCCTAGCAGGATCGCTGCCCCCGTCGTAGAGCTCTCGGTGAACTTTCCAACGGTATGTTGTGCGCCGCGTAACTTCTTACGGATCAAAAGTTATGGGCACTGGAACGACGGATACCTGGTTACAAGCCTCACGCCCTCGGTTTGCGGGCCTAGCCTCTACGTGAAATAAAGTTGCCTTTCCCAAGGTGCCGCGGGATTCGGTAATAGAAATGTGATTGATTTGGTTATCGTCCTTTTTGTGAGGCCCGACCTCATTTTGCGTGCGATACCTCGTGTCGTGTGCCCTAATCTAGATTTGCGTGCCTTGACCTAGGTTTAAAAATTGTGTTCGTTTTGTGTGCCATGCATTGAATTACGTGTATTCATTTAGGGTTGCGTGCATTTACTAGAAAAACGTGCATTCGTCTCGTAGTTCGTGTCCTATCTCGTAGTGAGTGCCCTAAGACCTAGGAAAGCGTGCCCTCACGCTAAACAAGAAAGCATCTTACACGAAGCACTAGGTCATTAATTAATCCTACAAAATCCACTAACTATTATTAAACTACTAATTCAACTCACTAAAAGACAAAATTTCACTAAACACTAAGCATTCTTCATTCTTTATTCTTTATTCTTTTTGCACTTTCAACACACAAATAAACAATGCACAAAAGATGACAAAATTCAGCATTTTCACATGCCTTGGCCGACCACTATGTGGCATTTTTGCTTGGTTGCTCAATCCAACTTAATTCCTAGACAAACTATGACATTCTATGACACAAATGCATAAAAAAATTGCTCAAAAATCTCCTCAAAACCCCACCCTACTCGACCAAACATTCCTTGCCCATGCTAGGAATTTCAAAATACTCCTTGAAAACACAAAAAGGTTGAATTTTTGCTGCCCAAGGACGAGCATACTCATCAATTGCAAGACTTTTGTTTTCTTCTTCATTTCTCTCATTTTCCTCTCAACTTCTCTCTCTCCCTCTCATTTTTCTCTCTCTCTCTCGGCCTTGGATGAGTTTACTCTTGCCTTTGTTCATCTTCATCAATTCATGGTGCATCAAGACAAGCAACAATCAAAGAAACTCAAGCAAGCTAGCTAGGATGCAAGAATCACACATGCATGTCCTTTGAGTCTTCATTTCGGCCCTAGGTGAGTTTCTTAGCTTCCATCTCTTTTCTCCTTGTTCTAACCACATGCATGTACTAAGAGCTTGGTCACTAAGCTAGGAAAAATAGAGAAAATCGAGTTGGAATCTCGGCTAGGCAAAGAAGAAGAAGAAAATCGTGCTTCAACAAGTTTTGAGCATTTTCTTGGTTGATTTGCTAAGGTGAGGGCTAAAACCTTTTGAAAATCCTTCAAAAAAGCACATGCATGCTATTAAATGTATGTCTTTGCTTCTGTACTTGAGTTATATGTTCGTTCATAAGCTTCTTCAACCATGCATGGCAAGATTTTGGCTTGAAAGTGATGATAGGTGAAGTCGGATTATGTGACAGCTCTCTGACCTATTGTTTCGAGGTGATTTTGGCTAGGCAAATGATGTTGAAAATGCATGAAAATTGGTAGGTGACTAGTTTGGCCAGTTTTGAACATTTTTTGTAGAAATAGGAAAAAGCTAATTTAACTCTAAGGTCCTAAAAATGGCAAATCTTTGAAGTGTGTCCAAATCTGGAAATCTGGAAAAATGAAGCAGGTTTTGGCAGATGCACAGACCTTGTAGAACGAACCATATTTGACTTAGTAAATGATATCCAAAATGCATGAAATTTGGTGTACTGCTATATTTGTCAGTTATGGACATTTTTGGCAGAAATGGACTAAGGCTAAAACTGACCCTAAGGACCTCAAAAACGCCAATTATTGAAATGTGTGCAAATCTGGACTGTTTTGTGCTATCCCACTGTTTTGGCTATAACTAATGATCCCGAACTCCAAATGATGCAAGGTTTGTTTCTGATTTTAGTTCACTTCTTAATATTTAATTTGACATCTTATTAACTAGAATTGGAGATTGTTTTCTTATCTTAATGATTGTGAGAAAACAGCATATTGCAGTAACGGTTTCACTTAGTGTTATGCTTAGAAAAATTGTTGTAACTTCTCTTGTTGAAATAAATGCTTGGTATTGTAGCTTTGGGATGTTGTGTGGACTGTTTTGAATGTTTGAGGATGTTGAATTAAATGATGCATGGCTTGAGATTGATTTTGAATTGGTTTGGGGCTTCAATTGCACAGATATGCACGAAATGGAAACCCTAATGACTAGGTAGTCTTGCTAAGTGTTGATCATTTGGATATTGTGTGGAATTATATGCTTAGTAGGCTGACCGTAGATGCCCTTATAGTCCTAAATGTGATTTTGACCATTGCATGTTGACAAATAGGCTTTTCTTGCATCCGAGCGCACGTAGATGTTGTTGCATGTTATATAATCTTATTATTCGATTACGTGGACTTTGAATTGAGTTATATGACTTGATTTATGTGCGTTACACGGCTGTCCGTTTAATGTTCATATAACTCCATATGCTTTTCAAGTGAAACTACTTGTCTATTCGTGCCTCGCTTGTTTGCTTGTCAATGTGCAATCTTATGACTGTCCGGAGGCAACCTACTTTGTTGTCCTCCTAATGTGATATATTAAATGTCATAAATGTACATTGAATACAAGGTTGCAACCTTTCATGTCAGCATGGTAGCGATCACGCACACCGGGCGGCATCGGGCTTGCCGGTGCACCCGTGACTACCATGGTCCCATTCCCTCTCTCGCTTGGGGGCTAGACTTCCTCGGAGAGTTGGGTCGTAGGATTTGGGGTACATCTGGAGTACACCCACTTGGCGTGTTATGGGGATGATTTGAAGTCGGCCGCAACAACTGATACTGGAATAGATCTGAGAGCAAAAGCTCACCGTATCCTTTTTACTATGTGTATAGTACTCTCGCTTGGTCCCTAGAGGACCTCGAGGAGGAAAGACTGGTAATTACGTTCTTTACTATTATATTACGTTATGCACTTGCTTGTAATACACATCATGCTTGCAAAAGGGTTTTCATAAGATTGAACCGGAAAATGAGTTTTAAAACCTATTTCTCATTCCCCCTCGCTGAGTTCATAAGGACTCACCCTCTTTTATCATCTCAGGTGAAGAAGATCGAGAACAGGTACCCGAGGACGATGTGCCTAACGATGATTCCTTGGAGTGATTGCATGTCATGTGTGCTTTGCTTGATTTATGGCCATTTGTGAAAACTATGCTACTTGAAGACTGTTTCTTTCATGTTGCTAATGTTGTAATGTAAAAGACCCCCGTTGTAATTTGGGGTCTAATTTTGGTTTGTACTGATATTTCTAGACAGACACTAGATACTGCTACGGTCATTTTGCTTTTATTATCGCTAGTGGCTATAATAGGATTATGAAGCATTAGGTAAGGGCGAAGTAACATGAACCATCCAAACCTTAAACAGGTTCTCGCTATTAAGCTAAGATCAACATGTACTTTTGTAACGAGGATAAACAAACAAACGAGACATAGCATCATGCTAGGTTATAAATCAAACGAGACGTCGAAATAACTAATAGGCAATTCAATTGATGTTAAATGGTAATCCTAGTTGGAAACGAAATTGAGATTGGAAAATTTTGAGGCGTTTAGAGAATTAGGCCAAACCAAAGAGCCCAATTACAGCCGTTATGCTGTCGGTTTTCCAGAAAATTTTGGAGTTTAGGCCAAAAAGTTAAGTGTTAAATCTTCATGAACGGTTAAGTAGGAGACGTGACTTGAATGTTTAGATCACACCCTAGTCTAACCTTTATAGGCCGGGTTGGGGCGTGACATTTTTTGCGGCTCACGACGTACGATCCGGGACGAAAAAACATAGCAAAAGAAGAAAAGTGTCCTGAAACTGATGAAAACGTTCAATTTTGGGCTAAGAAAACAGGCGCAGCCGAGCAAGCTTGGTGCCCTTGCCGTAGAGCTCTCGGAGAGTTTTCCAACAGTATGGTGTGCGCTGCGTAACTCCTTACGGATCATAAGTTATGGGCACCGGAGCGATGGAGACCTGGTCTCAAGCCCCACGCCCTCGGTTTGCGGGCCCAGCCTCTACGTGAAGCAAATTTGTCTGGTCCAAGGTGCTGTGGGATTTGGTAATAGAAATGTGATGGATTAGGTTGTCGTCCTTTTCGCGGGTCATGATGTACGAACCGTGACGGAAAAACAGTGCAAAAGAAGAAAAGTGTCTCGAAACTTATTAAAACGTTCGATTTTAGAGGCCAAAATAAGGCGTAGCTGAGCAGGCTTGCAGCCCACATCGTAGAGCTCTCGGAGAGTTTTCCAATGGTATGTCGTGCGCCGCGTAACTCCTTACGGATCAAAAGTTATGGGCACCGAAGCGACGGAGACCTGGTCCCAAGCCCCACGCCCTCAGTTTGCGGGCCCAGCCTCTACGTGAAACGAAGTTGTCTTGCCCAAGGTGGCATGGGATTCAGTAATAGAAATGTGATTGATTAGGTTGTCTTTCTTTTCACGGCTCACATTGTACGATCCGGGACGGAAAAACAGCGCAAAAGAAGAAAAGTGTTCCAAAACTTATGAAAATGTTTGATTTTGGGCTTCGAAAACATGCGTAGCCGATCAATCTTGCTGCCCCTGTCGTAGAGCTCTCGGAGAGCTTTCCAACAGTATGATGTGCGCCGCGAAACTCCTTACGGATAAAAAGATATGGTCACCGGAGCGACGGAGACCTAGTCCCAAGCCCCACGCCCTCGGTTTGTGGGCCTAGCCTCTACGTGAGGCGAAGTTGTCTTACCCAAGGTGGCTTGGGATTCAGTAATAGAAATGTGATGGACTAGTTTGTCATCCTTTTTGCAGCTCACGACGTGCGAACCGGGACGGAAAAACAGCGTAAAATAAGAAAAGTGGCCCAAAACTTATGCATACGTTCAATTTTGGTGTACGAAAATAGGCGCAGCTGAGCAGGATTGCTACCACCATCATAGAGCTCTCGAAGAGCTTTCCAACGGTATGCTGTTGGCTGCGTAACTCCTTACGGATAAAAAGTTATGGGCACCGGAGCAACAGAGACCTGGTCCGAAGCCCCACGCCATCATTTTGGGGGCCCAGCCTCTTCGTGAAGCGAAGCTATCTGGCCCAATGTGTCGTGGGATTCGGTAATAGAAATGTGATGGATTAGGTTGTCGTCCTTTTCGCGGCGCACGACGTACAAACCGGGACAGAAAAACAACGCAAAAGAAGAAAAGTATCCTAAAACTGATGAAAACATTCAATTTTGGGCTCCGAAAACATGCGCAGCAAGGTAGGCTTGCTGCCCCCTTGTAGAGCTCTCAGAGAGCTTTCCAACGGTATGCTGTGCGCCGCATAACTCCTTATGGATCAAAAGTTATGGGCACCGGAGAGACGGAGACCTGGTCCCAAGCCCCACGCCTTCGATTTGTGGGCCCAGCCTCAACGTGAAGCGAAGTTGTCTTGCCCAAGGTGCCATGGGATTCGATAATAGAAATGTGATGGATTAGGTTGTCGTCCTTTTCGCGGCTCACAACGTACGATCCGGGACGGAAAAACAGCGCAAAAGAAGAAAAGTGTCCCAAAACTGATGAAAATATTCGATTTTGGGCTCCAAAAACAGTCGCAGCCCAGCAGGATTGTTGCCCCCATCGTAGAGCTCTCGAAGAGCTTTCCAACGGTATGTTGTGCTCCGCGTAACTCCTTACGGTTCAAAAGTTACTGGCAAGCCCTATGCCGCCCGGCGTTCGTGAAACGCTACGATGCCACAATGAAAGGTTGCAACCTTGTATGCAATGCACAATCATAACATTTAACATATCACATTAGGAGGTCAACAAAGTAGGTTGCCTCTGAGCAATTTCAAGATCACATATTGCCAAGTAAACGAATGAGGCATGCTTAACATGAATTTTCACTTTGTAAAACATGTAGAGTCATATGAACATTAGACGGGCAGCCGAGTAACACATATAAATCAAGTCATATAACCCATTTCGGGGTTCACGTATCAAGTATTAACATTATACAAGCATGCAACGACATTTATACCAGACCAGATGCAAGAATAGCTCACTTAGCAATATGCAATCATCGGAAATCATATTTAGATCTACAAGGACAACTACGGGCAGCCTATTAACCACACAATTTGACACATTTAACCAATAGGCCATCTCTTAACAAAAGTCATAAGCGTTAGGGTCTCAATTCCGTGCTTAAATGTGTGATTAAGCATACCATTCATCGATTAATGATCTCAAACCATACATAAATCAAATTAAGCAACTTCAACCGACCACAACAGTCCACACAACATCCAAGTGCCACAATTCCAAGCATTCAATACCTCAAGCAAGGTCTCAACATGATTCTAAGCACATCACTAAACAAAACCCTCACTGCAATGGTCTGTTTTCCCACATTCGAGTAGACAATCAAACAATCTCCAATTCCAGTGAACCAAGTTTCAATTTGAATCTTAATGAGTTATTTAAATCTAGGAACAAACCTAGCATCATTTGGAGTTCGGGCTTAGGCGTTATGACCGAAACCATGAGACTACGCAAAACTGTCCAGTTTTAGGCACATTACGATTTTTGCTATTTTTGAGGGTCTTAGAGTCATAATTGGCTTTGGTCTATTTCTGACAAAAATATCTAGAACTGCAAAATATAGCAACCTACAAATTTTCATGCATTTTCACTAACATTTACTAGGTCAAAAACACTTCGTTATACAGAGTAAGTGATCTGCCAGAAACCTATTTCATTTTTCCAATTCTTCTAGATTTAGACACCCCACGATGTTTGACCATTTTGGAGGCCTTAGAGTCAGAATTGGCCTTGACCTATTTCTACTAAAAATGCTCAGAACAGGCAAACATAGTCACCTACCAATTTTTACATATTTTCAACATCATTTACTAAGCCAATGGCTCTTCGAACTACAAGATCAGAAAATTGCCAGCAACACGTTTTTACCTATCTTCAAGTTCTAGCCAAAAATCTAGCCATGCATGGTCATATAAGCTCATGTACACACATATAAAACAACTACAGAGGTAAATATAGTCATATGAAGGCATGCATGTGAACATTGAAAGCTTTTAGAAGAGTTTAACCCTCACCTTAGCTTATTGATGATTAATGATGCTCAAATGCTCTTCAAAATCCACAAAGGCTTCTTCCTTGCTTTGGCCGAGAGAGATAGCTTGTTTTCCTTTAATTCCTAACTGAGTTAGCATGTGAGGATGGTGTGCATGTGGGTGAAACCAAACGAAATGGAAGAAAACTAGCAAAACATACCTAAGGCCGAAAATGATGAACTTTATTAGTTTGCTTGCGATTTTCTTGCTTCTTGCTTGCTTGGGCTTCTATGGTCGAGTTTCTTAAGGTCCTTGAGTGCCTAGGAGAGCCTTAGAAGATGAGCTTGAGCTATGGAGCTTAAATATGCAGCCTTGGCCGAGAGAGAGAGAGAAGATGAGAGCTTGAGAGAAAGTTTGAGAGAAATGAAATGTTTGTGTGTGTGTGTGTCGGCTATAGGCTTGCAAAAATCTGATTTTGTGTTGTCTTTTGAACATTATTTGAATTGTTGATGTGTAATGGTGATGTGGCCGAGAATGGTGGCTTAGTAGTTAGCAAAATGTGGCTTTGGTGTATGCAAAAGGTATGACATTGTGTAAGATTCTTGTCTAAGCATGCATGATAAAATTGTTTGTTCAAATTTTTGCTCAAGAACATGGTATGGCCGGCCATCATGGCTCACAAATCTGAATTTTTGTCATGTTTTAAGCTTTATTTTATTGTAGGTTGATGTGGTATTTTAGGTGCTTGGAATTTGCAAAAGAATAAGTAATAAAGAATGAAGAATGTTTAGTGCTTAGTGAAATTTTGTCTTCTAGTGCATTGACTTAGGATTAAAATATTAGTTAGTGGAGTATGTAGAACTATTTATAGTCTAGTGCTTTGTGTAGAATTCTTTATTGATTAGCATGCAGGCACGCTTTCCTAGGTCTAAGGCACATACTACAAGACAAATGCACGTATTCCAAGTAAATGCACGCAACTCTAAATGAATGCACATAAATTAATGCAAGGCACGTAAATCAAGGCATGACTCTTAAACCTAGGTTAAGGCACGTAGTTCAAGGTTAGGGTACAAGAAACGAGGTATCGCACGCAAATTGAGGTCGAGCCTCACAGCGTAGGATTCGATAATAGAAATGTGATGGATTAAGTTGTCGTCCTTTTTGCGGCTCACGACGTACAATTCGGGACGGAAAAACATAGCAAAAGAAGAAAAGTGCCCCAAAACTGATGAAAACATTCGATTTTGGGCTCCGAAAATAAGCGCCGCCAAGCAGGATGGTTGCCCCTGTCGTAGAGCTCTCGGAGAGCTTTCCAACAGTATGCTATGCGCCGCGTAACTCCTTACGGATCAAAAGTTATGGGCACCGGAGCGACGGAGACCTGGTCCCAAGCCCCACGCCCTCGATTTGCGGGCCCAGCCTCTACGTGAAGCAAAGTTGTCTTGCCCAAGGTGCTGTGGGATTCGATAATAGAAATGTGATGGATTAGGATGTCATCCTTATCGCGGCTCACGACGTACAAACGGGGACGGAAAAATAGCGCAAAAGAAGAAAACTATCCTGAAACTTATGAAAATGTTAGATTTTGGTCTCTGAAAACAGGCACAGCCGAGTAGGATCGCTGCCCCCGTCGTAGAGCTCTCGGAGAGCTTTCCAACGGTATGCTGTGCTTCGCGTAACTCCTTACGGATCAAAAGTTATGGGCACCGGAGCGACGGATACTGGGTCACAAGCCCCAAGCCCTCGGTTTGCGGGCCCAGCCTCTACGTGAAGTGAAGTTGTCTTGCCCAAGGTACTGGGGGATTCGGTAATAGAAATGTGATAGATTTGGTTGTTATCCTTTTTGCGGCTCACGACGTACGATCCGGGATAGAAAAATAGCGCAAAAGAAGAAAAGTGTCCCGAAACTGATGAAAATGTTCAATTTTGGGATCCAAAAATAGGCGCAGTTGAGCAGGCTTCCTGCCCTCATTGTAGAGCTCTCGGAGAGCTTTCCAACGGTATGTTGTGCACCGCGTAACTCCTTACGGATCAATAGTTATGGACACCGGAGCGACGGAGACCTGGTCCCAAGCCCCACGCCCTCGGTTTGCAGGCCCAGCCTCTACGTGAAGTGAAGTTGTCTTGGCCAAGATTCAATGGGATTCGGTAATAGAAATGTGATGGATTAGGTTGTCGTCCTTTTCACGACTCATGACGTACGATCCGGGACGAAAAAATAGAGCAAAAAAAGAAAAGTGTTCCGAAATTAATGAAAACGTTCGATTTTGGGCTAAGAAAATAGGCGCAGCTGTGAGGCCCGACCTCAATTTGCGTGAGATACCCGTTCCTATGCCCTAACCTTGAACTGCGTGCCTTAACCTAGGTTTAAGAGTCGTGTCTTGATTTACACACCTTGCATTGAATTACGTGTATTCTTTTAGGGTTGTGTGTATTTACTTGGAATACGTGCATTCATCTCGTAGTTCATGCTTTACCTCGTAATGCATGCCCTAGACCTAGAAAAACGTGCCTACATGCTAATCAAGAAAGCATCCTACACAAAGCACTAGGCTATAGAATAATCCTACAAATTTCACTAACCATTATTCTAATCCTAAGTCAATGCACTAGAAGACAAAATTTCACTAAGCACTAAACATTCTTCATTCTTTATTCCTTATTCTTTTGCAAATTCCAAGCACCTAAAATACCACATCAACCTACAATAAAATAAATCTTAAAACATGACAAAAATTCAGATTTGTGAGCCATGATGGCCGGCCATACCATGTTCTTGAGCAAATATTTGAACAAACAATTTTATCATGCATGCTTAGACAAGAATCTTACACAATGTCATACCTTTTGCATACACCAAAGCCACATTTTGCTAACTACTAAGCCACCATTCTCAGCCACATCACCATTGCACACCAACAATTCAAATAATGTTCAAAAGACAACACAAAATCAGATTTTTGCAAGCCTATAGCCGACACACACACGCAACATTTCATTTCTCTCAAACTTTCTCTCAAGCTCTCATCTTCTCTCTCTCCCTCGGCCAAGGCTGCATCTTTAAGCTCCATAGCTCAAGCTCATATTCTAAGGCTCTCCTAGGCACTCAAGGACCTTAAGAAACTCGACCATAGCAGTCCAAGCAAGCAAGAAGCAAGAAAATCGCAAGCAAACTCATAAAGTTCATCATTTTCGGCCTTAGGTATGTTTTGCTAGTTTTCTTCCATTTCTTTTGGTTTCACCCACATGCACACCATCCTCACATGCTAACTCAGATATGAATTAAAGGAAAACAAGCTATCTCTCTTGGCCAAAGCTAGGAAGAAGCCTTTGTGCATTTTGAAGAGCATTTGAGCATCATTAATCATCAATAGGCTAAGGTGAGGGTTAAACTCTTCTAAAAGCTTTCAAAATTCATATGCATGCCTTCATATGACTATATTTACCTCTGTAGTTGTTGTATATGTGTGTACATGAGCTTATATGACCATGCATGGCTAGATTTTTCGCTAGAACTTGAAGATAGGTAAAAACGTGTTGCTGGCAGTTTTCTGATCTTGTAGTTCAAAGAGCATTTGGCTTAGTAAATTATGTTTAAAATGAGTGAAAATTGGTAGGTGACTATTTTTTCCAGTTTTGAGAATTTTTCGTACAAATAGGCCAAGGCCAATTATGACTCTAAAGCCTCCAAAATGGTCAAACATCGTGGGGTGTCTAAATCTGGAATAATTGGAAAAATGAAATAGGTTTCTGGTAGATCACTGACTTTGTAGAAAAAAGAATTTTTTACCTAGTAAATGTTGGTGAAAATTCATGAAAGTCAGTAGGTTGCTATATTTTGCAGTTCTGGACAGTTTTGTCAGAAATAGACCAAAGCCAATTATGACTCTAAGACCCTCAAAATTGGAAAAAATCGTAATGTGTCTAAAACTGGACAGTTTTGCACGGTTTTGGCCATAACTCCTAAGTCCGAACTCCAAATGATGCAAGGTTTGTTCCTAGATTTAAATCACTCATTAGGATTTAATTTGACATTTTTTTCACTAAAATTGGAGAATTTTTTCTTGTCTAATCGAATGTTGGAAAACAGACAATTGCAGTGAGGTTTTTGTTTAGTGATATGCTTTGAAACATGTAACTTTTCTTGTGGTATTGAATGCTTGGAATTGTGGCACTTAGATGTTGTATGGACTGTTGTGGCTGGTTGAGGTTGCTAAATTTGATTGATGTATGACTTGCGATCACTAATTGATGAATGGTTTGCTTAACCGCATGTTAAGCACGGAATTGAGGCCCTATTGCTTATGACTATTTGCTAAGAGATGATCTTATGGTTAAACATGTCAAATCGTGTGGTTAATAGGCTTCCGGTAGTTGTCCTTATAGCTCTAAATGTGATTCCTGGTGATTACATGTTGATAAGTAGACTTTTCTTGCACCCGGTCTCTTATAAACGTCGTTGCATGCCTGTATAATCTTATGACTTGATTCGTGAACCCCGAAATGAGTTATATGACTTGATTTATATGTGTGACTCGGCTGCCCATTTAATGTTCATATGACTCTATATGTTTTACAAAGTGAAAATTCATGTTAAGCATGCCTTATTCGTTTACTTGGCAATATGTGATATTGAAATTGCTCGGAGGCAACCTACTTTGTTGTCCTCCTAATGTGAATTGTTAAATGGTATAAATGTTCATTTTACACAAGGTTACAACCTTTCCTTGTGGCATGGTAGCGTTTCACGAACGCCGGGCGCCATAGGGCTTGTCGGTGCTCCCGTGACTACCATGGTCCAATTCCCTCTCTTGCTTGGTATTCCACCCATGGAGAGTTGGGTCGTAGCATTTTGGGGTACATCCAGAGTACACCCAATTGGGAGCGATAAGTGGATGATTGAAGTCGGCCGCAAAAAATTGATATCGAAAAAGAATTGAGAGCAACAACTCACCGTATCCTTTTCACTATGTGTTTAAGTACTCTCGCTTGGTTCCTAGAGGACCTCGGGGAGGAAAGACGGGTAAATGTGTTCTTTACATTTATGTTATGCTATAAACATACTTGTATTATATGTCATGCTTTCAAAAAGGGTTTTCATAAGTTAACCGGAAAAGGGTTTCAAAATGTATTTCTCGTTCCCCCTCGCTGAGTTCATAAGGACTCACCATCTTTTATCATCACAGGTGAAGAAGATCAGGAACAGGTACCCGAGGAGAATGTGCCTGTTGATAACTCTTTGGAGTGATTGCTTGTCTTACGTGCCTTGCATGACTATGGCTATTTGCGAACGTTATGTTTATTTTGAAGACTATTTCTTATGTTACTTGTTGTCGATTGTAAATGACCCCAGTTGTAATTTGGGGTCTAATTTTGGCTTGTACTAACTATGACTAGACGACACACTATCTTGTGGGTTGCTATTACTATTTTGATTTAGTAACTACCATAGGCAACTCAATTACTAGGTGAAGAAATCAAATGTTGTAACTCTATCTAATTTCACCTAGGTGCTTAATAGTATGCTAAAGATCAATAGGTACTTGTGTAACAAGAATTAACAAATAAACGGGACATGGTTATCATGCTAGATTTGTTAATCAAACGAGACTTTTAGATAACTAGTAGGCATATCGATTGGTGATAGATAGTAACCTTAGTTGGAATCGAATCTGAGATTGAAAGTTTTGAGGCGTTTAGAAGATTAGGTCAAACTAAAGAGCCTAATTACAGTAGTTATGTTGTAAGTTTTCCGAAAAAATTTGGAATTCTAGTTTAACAGATAAGCTTAACCTTCGTCAACCGATTATAGTCGTAAAAGAACGTGAATGATTAGATCACACCCTAGTCTAACCTCCACAGGTCGGGTTGGGGCGTGACACCTTATATTAATGGTATCAGAGCTTAGATTGCTTAAGGCGGGTTTAACTCTCGGACCTTGGGTAGAAACCCTAAGATAATTATGGTGACTTGTTTATATGTGTTAGTATGTGCCTTCTTTTTTTCCACGTGCTTATGTGATTAACATGTCTTAACTGTTTTGAGAATTTTATGTCTATGTGAAATTGTATGTTGCATACTCTATACATTAAATTCTTGTCTTGTCGTATTCTAATAAATTGTGCATAATAATCTGTGCCTATAGATGGCTGGCCCTAGTACCCGCAATACCAATAGGGGCGATGAGCCTTAAGAAGCCGGTGATGCCCACCAAACTAATCCCGGCATGGCTATGTTTAACATGATGGCGAATGCTATGGATCGTGTGTCGCGAGTAATGGAACGTCAAGATGCACGTGAAGCAACCCATAACAACAACAACAGGAATGGTGGTAACAATGGGAGAAACAGCAGAATGCGGGAGTTCCTTGATTTTCACCCGTCCAAATTCTTCGGGGAAGCTAATGATGAAAAGGCAGAGGCTTGGCTGTCTGAGATTGAAAGGATTTTCAGGCCACTTGACTATACTGATGAAGAAAAGATCGAGTTTGCTGTGTTTCTATTGCACGGGGATGCTGAGCATTGGTGGCACACTGTGGAGGCACTTTGGGAAACTGATCACACACCTCGCTTGTGGAGTAATTTCATTAAGGCATTCAAGGATAAATACGTACCTGCAGTTTCCAGGCAGAGGCGAATTGAAGAGTTCATGCACTTGAACCAGGGTAACATGACGGTGGCTCAGTATGAGGCTCGCTTCGACAGACTGTCCCGTTATGCACAATACATGGTCTGTACCCCTGAGGCAAAGATGTGGAAATTTATGAATGGGTTAAGACCAGAAATTCAGGATCAGTTGGCTTCACATGACTTCACTACATATTCTGCTCTCTTTGTTACTGCTTCCCGAGTTGAAAAGAGGAAACTTGATAGAGCCGGTTCAAGTCAACCGAACAAGAAACCTTCCAGCCTCAAGGGCAACAGAGGAAATTCCAGACTCAGAGTCGCAGTCAGGGCCAGAGCCAGAACAGACCAATCAACAACCGTGGCCCGTCTAAAGCACCATCAGCCTCTTCCACCAGTGGATCCACAGGTAGTTCACCTGCTACTCAGTTTATCAACTGTTCTTACTGTGACAAGAAGGGTCACACTGAGGCTCAGTGCTGGAGGAAATCAGGACGATGCACGGGGTGTGGCAGCTATCAACACCAGGTTAAAGACTGCCCTAAATGGCAAGGATGACAAAATCATAATAAACCAACTGGTAGAGGCAAGACTCCAGTTCCTAGAGTTCAGGCCCGAGCTTATGCTATTGAAAGCGAGGAGGTTCCTGAAGAGACTGCTGTTGTTGAAAGTACATTCTTGATACTAAATCAACCTGTTAGGGTGCTAATTGACCCAGGTGCTACTCATTCATTTATTACTCCCTTATGTGTGCAACGTGTGAAATTATGAGTTGAATGTTTGCCTTACGAAGTAGAAGTTGGTACTCCGATGGGTTTTAAACTCGTTACTAGCTCAGCTTGTAAAGCATGTAAAATCCAAATTAAGGATAGGGAATTCTCAGCCAATCTTATAGTGTTACCCTTTCGAGACTACGAAGTCATCTTAGGGATGGACTGGTTGGCAAAGCATCATGCCTAACTAGATTACCGGACGAAGATTGTAACATTCCAAATACCTGGTCAACCAAAATTGGAGGTAATGGGTCAAAGAGACTTCATCGGGAGTTCTATCATTTCATCTACGAAAGAAGTGAAGTCCTTGAGAAAAGGGTGTAGTGGATACTTAGCTTACCTCATCAACAAGCCATCGGACAAAGCTAAGTTAGAGGAGATGCCGGTGATCAAAGATTATGCTAATGTGTTTCCAGAAGAATTGTCGGGTTTGCCTCCGGATCGAGAGATGGAGTTCGTAATAGAAGTTCTGCCTGATACCCAGCCAATATCTAAAGTTCCCTATCGTATGGCACCAGCCGAGCTACAAGAATTGAAGGACCAATTGCAAGGATTGTTGAAGAAGGGGTTTGTTCAACCCAGTTCTTCTCCGTGGGTTGCACCAGTCCTATTTGTAAAGAAGAAAGACGGAACGTTGAGGCTATGCATCGATTATCGAGGATTGAACCAAGTGACCGTCAAGAATAAATACCCACTTCCACTGATCGACGAGTTGTTTGATCAACTTCAAGGAGCTAAAATGTATTCAAAACTCGACTTGAGACAAGGGTATTATCAGTTGCGGATCAAAAAGGAGGATGTACCTAAATCGGCTTTCAGGACTAGATATGGGCATTATGAATTTGTGGTGATGCCATTTGGGCTAACTAATGCCCCTGCAGCTTTTATGGACTTGATGCACAGGGTGTTTCAACCCTACTTGGACCAATTTGTGGTGATCTTTATTGATGATATTTTGGTATACTCGAAGTCCGAGGCCGAGCATGAACAACATCTGCGATTGGTATTGCAGAAACTTCGGGAGCATTAATTGTATGCAAGGTTTAACAAATGCGAATTTTGGTTGCGACATATTGCATTCTTGGGGCACATCATATCCCAAGGGGGAATAGCGGTGGACCCAGCAAAGATAGAAGCGGTGATATCTTGGAGGAAGCCAGAAAATGTTACGGAGGTTTGGAGTTTTCTTGGTCTAGCCGGCTATTATCGGAGGTTCGTGAAGGATTTCTCAAAGATTGCAGGACCGCTTACAAAGCTCACTCAGAAGAAAACGAAGTTTGTGTGGGATGACAAGTGTGAGAACAACTTTCAAGAATTGAAGAAAAGATTGACAACTACCCCTGTTCTTGCATTGCTTGAAGGGAGTCAAGGCTTTGTAATCTATAGCGATGCTTCTAAAGAAGGACTAGGCTGTGTATTGATGCAGAATGGTAGAGTGATTGTGTATGCCTCTAGGAAGCCCAAGCCGTATGAATTGAATTACCCGACGCCTGATTTGGAGTTAGCGGCTATTGTGTTTGCACTCAAGAAATTGAGGCATTATTTGTGGGGTAACAAGTTTGAGGTGTTTACTGATCACAAGAGCTTGAAGTACTTGTTCTCACAAAAAGAGTTGGACATGAGGCAAAGATGGTGGATGGAGCTCTTGGATGATTATAATTGCACAATCAATTATGTGCCCGGTAAAGCAAATGTAGTTGCAGATGCCTTAAGTCGGTAAGCGAGCATGGCAAAACTGGAAGTTAAGGTGCAGGAGTTGTTGGAGGAAGCATTCTTGTGGAAACCACAATTATCTCAAAAAAGGTTACTTTTTGCCACTACACAAGTTCAATCGACATTGTTGTCTAAATTACGAGAGGATCAACAAAAAGACCAACAGTTTCAGAAGATTAAGGAAAGCAACACAGATTTCAAGTTTCATGATGATGGTATTTGGAGGTTCAGGAGTTGAATTTGTGTTCCTAATGACCCAGAATTGAAAAAGAAGATTCTTGAAGAAGCCCATAACTCAAGATACACCATTCACCCCGGCAGATCAATGATGTACTGGGATTTGAAGCAACATTATTGGTGGAATAACATGAAGAGAGAGATTGCCGAGTTTGTGGCACGGTGTTTAACTTGTCAGAGGGGCAAGGCAGAACATCAACGATCGACAGGTTTATTACAACCGTTGGAAATTCCTCGATGGAAATGGGAACATATAACTATGGACTTTGTCATGGACCTGCCCAGGTCATAAAAGGGTCATGACGCCGTTTGGGTCATAGTGGATAGATTGACTAAGTCAGCATACTTCTTACCGATGAACAATGAGGATAGTCCTGAGAAACTGGGAGATATGTATGTAGCGGACATCGTAAGGCTGCATGGGATGCCTATGAGTATTGTGTCGGATAGGGATCCTCGTTTTACTTCCCGATTTGGAAGAGATTACAAGAAGCTTTGGGGACGAAGTTGAGTTTCAGTACAGCTTACCACCCTCAGACTGATGGACAATCTGAGAGAACTATTCAAATCTTGGAGGATATGTTGAGGGCGTGTGTTCTAGACTTCAGAAAAGGTTGGAAGAAATATCTGCCTCTAGCGAAGTTCACTTATAATAACAGCTATCAGGCCACTATCGGGATGGCCCCATTTGAGGCATTGTATAGACGTAAGTGTCGATCCCCAATTTATTGGGATGAAGTAGGTGAGATGAAAACTTTTGACCCGACCCTGATACCAGAACTTATGAAGACTGTTGATAATGTCCACCTCATCCGGAAACGGATGCTTACTGCCCAAAGCAGGCAGAAAAGTTATGCAGACCGACGGAGACGGAATTTGGAGTTTGAGGTTGGCGACAAGGTGTTCTTGAAGTTATCACCTCATAGGGGACTGATTAAACATGGCAAGGGTGGAAAGTTGAGCCCGAGGTTTGTAGGACCATTTGAGATAATTGTGAAGGTTGGCAAATTGGCATATCGCCTGGAACTACCCTAAAACCTCTCCAACATTCATGACGTGTTCCATATCTCAATCCTACAGAAGTATCACCCTGATCCATCACACATCTTGGAGCCAGAGCCGTTGCAATTTCGGGAGAACTTGTCTTATGAAGAAAAGCCTATTCGAATTCTAGACGAACAAGATCGAGAATTGCGCAACAAGTCGATACCGATGGTAAAAGTGCTGTGGGATCACCATGGAGTCGAAGAAGCAACGTGGGAAAGGCGAGACCAGATAGAGCAACAGTATCCGACATTATTTCAAACGTAATATTGAATTTCGGGATGAAATCCCTTTAAAGAGGGGAGGATGTGAGGCCCGAACTCGATTTGCGTGCGATACCCCTTCGTGTGCCCTAACCTTGAACTGCATGCCTTAACCTAGGTTTAAGAGTCGTGTCTTGATTTATGTGCTTTGCATTGAATTACATGCATTCTTTTAGGGTTGCGTGCATTTACTTGGAATATGTGCATTTGTCTCGTAGTTCGTGCTTTACCTCGTAGTGCATGCCCTAGACCTAGGAAAATATGCCTACACGCTAATCAAGAAAGCATCCTACACAAAGCACTAGGTTATAGAATAATCCTACAAACTCCACTAACCATTATTCTAATTCTAAGTCAATGCACTAGAAGACAAAATTTCACTAAGCACTAAACATTCTTCGTTCTTTATTCCTTATTCTTTTGCAAATTCCAAGCACCTAAAATACCACATCAACCTACAATAAAATAAAGCTTAAAACATGGCAAAAATTCAGATTTGGGAGCCATGATGGCCGGCCAAACCATGTTCTTGAGCAAAAATTTGAACAAACAATTTTATCATGCATGCTTAGACAAGAATCTTACACAATGTCATACCTTTTGCGTACACCAAAGCCACATTTTGATAACTACTAAGCCACCATTCTCGGCCACATCACCATTGCACACCAACAATTCAAATAATGTTCAAAAGAAAACACAAAATCAGATTTTTGCAAGCCTATAGCCGACACACACACGCAACATTTCATTTCTCTCAAACTTTCTCTCAAGCTCTCATCTTCTCTCTCTCTCTCGGCCAAGGCTACATCTTTAAGCTCCATAGCTCAAGCTCATCTTCTAAGGCTCTCCTAGGCACTCAATGACCTTAAGAAACTCGACCATAGAAGCCCAAGCAAGCAAGAAGCAAGAAAATCGCAAGCAAACTCATAAAGTTCATCATTTTCGGCCTTAGGTATGTTTTGCTAGTTTTCTTCCATTTCTTTTGGTTTCACCCACATGCACACCATCCTCACATGCTAAATCAGTTAGGAATTAAAGGAAGACAAGCTATCTCTCTCGGCCAAAGCAAGGAAGAAGCCTTTGTGCATTTTGAAGAGCATTTGAGCATCATTAATCATCAATAGGCTAAGGTGAGGGTTAAACTCTTCTAAAAGCTTTCAAAATTCACATGCATGCCTTCATATGACTATATTTACCTCTGTAGTTGTTGTATATGTGTGTACATGAGCTTATATATCCATGCATGGCTAGATTTTTCGCTAGAACTTGAAGATAGGTAAAAACGTGTTAATGGCAGTTTTCTGATCTTGTAGTTCGAAGAGCATTTGGCTTAGTAAATGATGTTTAAAATGCGTGAAAATTGATAGGTAACTATTTTTGCCAGTTCTGAGAATTTTTCATAGAAATAGGCCAAGGCTAATTCGGCTCTAAGGCCTCCAAAATGGTCAAACATCGTAGGGTGTCTAAATCTGGAAGAATTGGAAAAATGAAATAGGTTTCTGGCAGATCACTGACTCTATAGAACGAAGAAACCTAGTAAATGTTGGTTAAAATGCATGAAAATCTTTTTAGGTTGCTATATTTTGAAGTTCTGGACATTTGTGTCAGAAATAGACCAAAGCCAATTATGACTCTAAGACCCTCCAAATTGGCAAAAATCGTAATGTGTCTAAAACTGGACAGTTTTGCACGGTTTTAGCCATAACTCCTAAGTCCGAACTCCAAATGATGCGAGGTTTGTTCCTAGATTTAAATCACTCATTAAGATATAATTTGAAATTTTGTTCACTGAAATTGAAGAATGTTTGCTTATCTAATTGAATGTTGGAAAACAGACCATTGCAATGAGGTTTTTGTTTAGTGATATGCTTTGAAACATGTTGTAACTTCTCTTGTGGTATTGAATGCTTGGAATTGTGGCACTTAGATGTTGTATGGACTGTTGTGGCTGGTTGAGGTTGCTAAATTTGATTGATGTATGACTTAGGATCACTAATTGATGAATGGTTTTCTTAACCGCATGTTAAGCACGGAATCGAGGCCCTATTGCTTATGACTATTTCCTAAGAGATGATCTTATGGTTAAACGTGTCAAATCGTGTGGTTAATAGGC
This sequence comes from Ehretia macrophylla, assembly GCA_037974665.1. Classification (NCBI taxonomy): domain Eukaryota; kingdom Viridiplantae; phylum Streptophyta; class Magnoliopsida; order Boraginales; family Ehretiaceae; genus Ehretia; species Ehretia macrophylla. The sequence continues at coordinate 48,855,998 of CM075768.1, read as the reverse complement.
TGCCCGTAGTTGTCCTTACAACTCTAAATGTGATTCCTGGTGATTACATGTTGATAAGTAGACTTTTCTTGCACCCGGTCTCTTGTAAACGTCGTTGCATGCTTGTATAATCTTATGACTTGATTCGTGAACCCCGAAATGAGTTATATGACTTGATTTATATGTGTTACTCGGCTGCCCGTTTAATGTTCATATGACTCTACATGTTTTACAAAGTGAAAATTCATGTTAAGCATGCCTTATTCGTTTACTTGGCAATATGTGATCTTGAAATTGCTCGGAGGCAACCTACTTTGTTGTCCTCCTAATGTGAATTGTTAAATGGTATAAATGTTCATTGTACACAAGGTTGCAACCTTTCATTGTGGCATGGTAGCGTTTCACGAACGCCGAGTGGCATAGGGCTTGCCGGTGCTCCCGTGACTACCATGGTCCAATTCCCTCTCTCGCTTGGCATTCCACCCTCGGAGAGTTGGGTCGTAGGATTTCGGGGTACATCCGGAGTACACCCTCTTTTATCATCACAGGTGAAGAAGATCAGGAATAGGTACCCGAGGAGAACGTGCCTGTTGGTGACTCTCTGGAGTGATTGCTTGTCTTACGTGCCTTGCTTGACTATGGCTATTTTGCGAACGTTATGTTTATTTTGAAGACTATTTCTTATGTTGCTTGTTGTCGATTGTAAATGACCCCCGTTGTAATTTGGGTCTAATTTTGACTTGTACTAACTATGACTAGACGACATGCCATCTTGTGGGTTGCTATTACTGTTTTGATTTAGTAACTGCCATAGGCAACTGTGAGGCCCGACCTCGATTTACGTGCGATACCTCATTTTGTGTGCCCTAACCTAGATTTGCGTGCCTTGACCTAGGTTTAAGAATTGTGTTTTCTTTTATGTGCCTTGCATCGAATTACGTGCATTCATTTAGGGTTGCATGCATTTACTTGGGAAACATGCATTCGTCTCGTAGTTTGTGCCTTACCTCGTAGTATGTGCCTTAAACCTAAGAAAGCGTGCCCACACGCTAATCAAGAAAGCATCTTGCACGAAGCATTAGATCATTAATTAATCCTACAAACTCTACTAACCAATATTAAAATGCTAATTCAACCCACTAGAAGAAAAAATCTTACAAAAAGCTAGACATTCTTTATACTTTATTCTTTATTCTTTGCATATCCCAAACACACAATTAAATATTGCTCAACCAAGACAAAACTTCAGATTTTTAACAAGCCTTGACCGACCAACTCTTGTCATTGTGCATGCATTCCAATTTCAAATTCTATTCCTAAACATTCTATGACACAAAGTAATAAAAAAAAATTGGCTCAAAACTGTACCCAAAGCTCCAAATCTCGACACAAGCTCCTTGCCCATGCTAGACACTTCAAAAATGCTTCTTGAAGATACAAAATTCTGATTTTTCATGGCCCTAGGCCGACACAAGCTTCATAGTCTTCAAGGCTTTTCATTTTTCTTTCATTTCCTCTCTTTCTCTCATTTATCCTCTCTCTCTCGGCCCTAGCTGAATATTGTAGACTCCATAGCTAAGTTCTTCATCCTATGGCTCTTCAAGAGCTCTAAGCTACCAAGGAACTCGACCAAGCAAAGCTAGAATGCAAGAGACACACATGCAAGCTCATTGAACATCCATTTCGGCTTAGGTGAGTTTGTTAGCTTCCATTTCATTTTCTTCTTGTTCTAACCACATGCACCTACTAAGAACATGGTAACTTAGCTAGGAAATTAGAGAAATCCCAAGTTGTCTCTCGGCTAAGCAAGGAAAAGAGTCAATCTCGTGCATCATCAAGAGTTTGTGCATCTTCTTTGTTGTCTTGCTAAGGTGAGGGCTAAAACTTCTTGAAAATCTTTCAAAAACCACATGCATGCCCTTAAATGTCTATCTTTACTTCTGTACTTGTGATATATGTGTGTTCATGAGCTTTTGTAAACATGCATGGCAAGATATTTGGCTAGAATGTGATGTTGGATGAAATCGCGTATGGGACAGTCTTCTGTCTTGTTGGTGTGAGGTGATTTTGACCAAGTAAATGAGGTTGAAAATGCGTGAAAAACTATTAGGTGACTATTTTTGCCAGTTTTGAGCATTTTTCACAGAAATAGGCCAAAGCTAATTTTGATTCTAAGGTCCTCAAAATGGCAAAATATCAAACTGTGGCCAAATCTGGAAAATCTGGGAAAATGAAACAGGTTTTGGCAGATTCACTGTTCTTGTAGAACGAACCAGTTTTGACTTAGTAAATGATATCCAAAATGCATGAAATTTGGTGTGCTGCTATATTCTTCAGTTCTGGACATATTTGTCAGAAATGGACTAAGGCTAAATCGGACCCTAAGGCCCTCAAAAACGACAAGTATTGAAATGTGTGCAAATATGGACAGTTTTGCGTAGTCTCACGGTTTTGGCTATAATTCTTGAACCCGAACTCCAAATGATGCGAGGTTTGTTTCTGAATTTAGTTCACTCCCTAAGCTTTAATTTGAAATCTTGTTCACTGGAATTGGAGATTTTTTTCTTGTCTCAATGATTGTGAGAAAATAGTCCATTGCAGTGAGGGTTTCACCCATTGATATGCTTAGAAAAATTATTGTAGCTTCTCTTGTTGTATTAAATGCTTGGGATTGTGGCATTTGGATGTTGTGTAGACTGTTTTGAATACTTGAGGGTGTTTAAATTAATCAATGCAGGGTTTGAGTTTAATTACGAGATGACTTGGGGCTTAATCGCACGGGTAAGCACGAATTGAAACCGTAGTGATTAGGTAAATTCGCTAAGTGTTGATCCTATGAATATCGTGTTTAATTATGTGATTAGTAGGCTGCCCGTAGTTTCCCTTGTAGCCTTAAATGTGATTTCAATGATTACATGTTGACAAGTAGGCCTTTCTTGTACCCGGTCCCACGAGGATGTCGTTGCATGTTGAGTAATCTTGCTAATTGATTTCATAAACTTCGAAATGAGTTATATGACTTGATTTACATGCGTTACATGGCTGCCCGTTTAATATTCATATAACTCCATGTGCTTTATAAGTGAAATTGTATGTCATATCGTGCCTCACTTGTTTACTTGTCAATGTGCAATCTTATGACTGTTCGGAGGCAACCTACTTCGTTGTCCTCCTAATGTGAAATATTACATGTCATAAATATGCATTGCATACAAGGTTGCAACCTTTCATTCTGGCGTGGTAGCGTTCACGTACACCAGGCGACATCGGGCTTACCGGTGCAACCGTGACTACCATTGTCCAATTCCCTCTCTCGCGTGGGGGCTAGACTTCCTCGGAAAGTTGGGTCATAGGATTTCGGGGTACATCCGGAGTACACTCATTTAGCGTGATAAGCGGATGATTTGAAGTCGGCTGCAACAACTGATACTGGAAATGAACTGAGAGCAAAAGCTCACCGTATCCTTTTCACTATGTGTATAAGTACTCTCACTCGGTTCCTAGAGGACCTCGGGGAGAAAAGACGGGTAATTGTGTTCCTTTACTTTTACATTACATTACGTACTTACTTGTGATATATTCATGCTTGCAAAAAAGGGTTTTCATAAGTCGAACCGGAAAATGAGTTTCAAAACTTATTTCTCGTTCCCCCTCGCTGAGTTCATAAGGACTCACCCTCTTTTATCATCTCAGGTGAAGAAGACTAGGAACAGGTACCCGAGGACAACGTGCCTAATGATGATTCCTTGGAATGATTGCTTGCCCTACGTGCCTTACTTGACTATGGCCATTTTCGTGAACGATATGTTGTTTGAAGACTGTTTCCTTCTATGTTGCTTGTTGTTGTAATGTAAAAGACCCCCATTGTAATTTAGGGTCTAATTTTGGCTTGTACTGATAATAACTAGATAGACACTAGTATGGTCGTTTTGTTATCGTTATTGGCTAGTATCTATCATAGGATTATGAAGTATCAGGTAAGGATTATGTAAAATGAACCTATCCAATTTTAAGCAGGTACTCATCGTTAAGCTAAGATCAACAGGTACTTTTGTAACAAGGATTAACAAACAAACGAGACATAGTATCATGCTAGGTTATTAATCAAATGAGAATTCGAGATAAGTAGTAAGTGTTTCAATTGATAGTAAATAGTAATCTAAGTTGGAAATGAAATTGAGATTGGAAATTTTGAGGCATTTAGAGAACTAGGTCAAACTAAAGAGCCCAATTACAGCCATTATGCTACCGGTTTTCCAGAAAATTATGGAGTTTAGGCTAAAACGTTAAGTGTTAAACTTTCATGAACAACTAAGTACGAGATATGACTTGAATGTTAGATTACACCCTAGTCTAACCTTTACAGGCCGGGTTGGGGCGTGACACCTTATAGAAGAATGGTATCAGAGCTTAGATTGCTTAAGCCAGGTTTAACTCTTGGACCATGGGTAGAGCCCTAAGGTAATTAGGATGACTTGTCTATATGTTATTGTGTTATAATGTTAATTGTGCCTTCTATGTTCTATGTGCTTACGTGATTAACATGTCTTAATTGTTTCTAGAATTGTGTATCTATATTATGTTGCATATCTTATGCATTAAATTCTCGTTTGTCGTATTTCAATAAATTGTGCATCGTAATCTGTGCCTATAGATGGCTGGCCCTAGTACCTGCACTACTAATAGGAGCGGTGAGCCCCAAGAGACCGGAAATGCCTATCAAAATAATCCCGGGATAGCTATGTTTAATATGATGGCGAATGCCATGGATCGCGTATCGCGAGTGATGGAACGTCAAGATGCACGTGAAGCAAACAACAACAACAGGAATGATGGCAACCATGGAAGACATAGCAGAATGAGGGAGTTCCTTGACTTTCGCCCGTCCAAATTCCACGGGGAAGCTGATGATGAAAAAACAAAGGCTTGGCTATCTGAGATCGAGATGATTTTCAGGCCGCTTGATTATATTGATGAAGAAAAGGTGCAGTTTGCTATGTTTCTGTTGCACGGGGATGCTGAGCATTGGTGGCACACTGTGGAGGCACTGTGGGAAACTGATCATACACCTCGCTTGTGGGGTAATTTCGTTAAGGCATTCAAGGAGAAATACGTACCTGCAGTTTCTAGGCAGAGGCAGATTGAGGAATTCATGCACTTGAACCAGGGTAACATGACGGTGGCCCAGTATGAGGCTCGTTTTGACCGACTGTCCCGCTATGCTCAATACATGGTCAGTACTCTTGAGGCGAAGATGTGGAAATTTACGACTGGATTGTGTCCAAAAATTCAGGACCAGTTGGCTTCGCATGACTTTGATACCTATTATGCTCTCTTTGCTGCTGCTTCCCGAGTTGAGAAGAGGAAACTTGATAGAACCGGTTTGAGTCAGTCGAACAAGAAACCATACCAGCCTCTAGGTCAACAGAGGAAATTCCAGAGCCAGAGTCGTAGTCAGGGCCTGAGCCAGAACAGACCAGTTAATAACCGTGGCCCGACTAAAGCACCATCAGCCTCTTCCACCCGCGGATCTACAGGTAGTTCACCTGCTACTCAGTCTATCAATTGTTCTTACTGTGACAAGAAGGGTCATACCTAGGCCCAGAGTTGGAAGAAGTCAGGACGATGTGTGCGGTGTGGTAGTGATCAGCATCAGATCAAGGATTTCCCTAAATGGCAAGCAGGACAAAATCAAGTTAAACCAACTGGTAGAGGCAAGACTCCAGTTCCTAGAGTTCAGGCTCGAGCTTATGCTATAGAGTGCGAGGAGCTTCCAGAGGAGACCGCTGTTGTTGAAGGTACATTCTTGATACTAAATCAACCTGTTAGGGTGCTAATTGATCCAGGTGCTACTCATTCATTTATTACTCCCTTATGTGTGCAACGTGTGAAACTACGAGTTATATGTTTGCCTTACAAAGTAGAAGTTGGTACTCCGATAGGTTTTAAACTTGTTACTAGCTCAACTTGTAAAGCATGTAAAATCCAAATTAGAGATAGGGAATTCTCAGCCAATCTTATTGTATTACCTTTTCGAGACTATGAAGTCATCTTAGGGATGGACTGGTTGGCAAAGCATCATGCCCAACTAGATTGCCGGACGAAGATTGTAACATTCTGAATACCTGGTCAACCAAGATTAGAGGTAATGGGGCGAAGAGACTTCACCGGGAGTTCTATCATTTCATCTACGAAAGTAGTGAAGTCCTTGAGAAAAGGGTGAAGTGGATACTTAGCTTACCTCATCAACAAGCCGTCAGGCAAAGCTAAGTTGGAGGAGATGCCTGTGATTAAAGATTATGCGAATGTGTTTCCAGAAGAATTGCCTAGTTTACCCCCAAATCGGGAGATCGAGTTCGTTATAGAATTACTGCCTAGCACCCAGCCGATATCTAAAGCTCCCTATCGTATGGCACCAACCGAGCTACAAGAATTGAAGGACCAATTGCAAGGATTGTTGAAGAAGGGGTTTGTTCAACCATGTTCTTCTCCATGGGATGCGCCAGTCCTATTTGTAAAGAAGAAAGACGGAACATTGAGGCTATGCATTGATTACCGAGGACTAAACCAAGTGACTGTCAAGAATAAATACCCACTTCCACTGATTGACGAGTTGTTTGATCAACTTCAAGGAGTCAAAGTGTATTCGAAGCTCGACTTGAGGCAAGGGTACTATCAGTTGTGGATCAAAAAGGAGGATGTGCCTAAAACGGCTTTCAGGACGAGATACGGGTATTATGAATATGTGGTGATGCCATTTGGACTAACTAATGCCCCTGCAGCTTTTATGGACTTGATGCATAGGGTGTTTCAACCCTACTTGGACCAATTTGTGGTGATCTTCATTGATGATATTTTGGTATACTCGAAATCTGAGGCTGAGCATGAACAACATCTGCGATTGGTACTGCAGAAACTTTGAGAGCATTAATTGTATGCAAAGTTTAGCAAGTGCGAATTTTGGTTGCAGCAGATTGCATTTTTGGGGCACATCATATCCCAAGAGGGAATAGCAGCGGACCCAGCAAAGATAGAAGCGGTGATGTCTTGGAAGAAGCCGGAAAACGTTACGGAGGTTCGGAGTTTTCTTGGTCTAGCCGGCTATTATCGGAGGTTCATGAATGATTTCTCAAAGATCGCATGACCACTTACAAAGCTCACTCAAAAGAAAACAAAGTTTGTATGGGATGACAAGTGTGAGAACAGTTTCCAAGAATTGAAGAAAAGATTGACTACTGCACCTGTTCTTGCATTGCCTGAAGGGAGTCAAGGTTTTGTAATCTATAGCGATGCTTCAAAGGAAGGACTGGGTTGTGTGTTGATGCAAAATGGTAGAGTGATTGCGTATGCTTCTAGGAAACCAAAGCCGTATGAATTGAATTACCCGACGCATGATTTGGAGTTAGCGGCTATTGTGTTTGCACTCAAGAAATGGAGGCACTATCTGTGGGGTAACAAGTTCGAGGTATTTACTGATCACAAGAGCTTGAAACACTTGTTCTCACAAAAAGAGTTGAACATGAGGCAAAGATGGTGGATGGAGCTTTTGGATGATTATAACTGCACAATCAATTATGTACCCGGTAAAGCAAATGTAGTTGCAGATGCCTTAAGTCGGTAAGCGAGCATGGCAAAACTGGAAGTTAAGGTGCAGGAGTTGTTGGAGGAAGCATTCTTGTGGAAACCACAATTATCTCAAAAAGGGTTACTTTTTGCCACTACACAAGTTCAATCGACCTTGTTGTCTGAATTACGAGAGGCTCAACAGAAGGACCAACAGTTTCAGAAGATTAAAGAAAGCAACACAGATTTCAAGTTTCATGATAATGGTATTTGGAGGTTTAGGAATTGGATTTGTGTTCCTAATGAGCCAGAGCTGAAAAAGAAAATTCTTGAAGAAGCCCATAATTCAAGATACACTATTCACCCCGGCGGAACAAAGATATACCAGGATTTGAAGCAATACTATTGGTGGAATAATATGAAGAGAGAGATCGCGGAGTTTGTGGCACGGTGTTTGACTTGCCAGAGAGTCAAAGCGAAACATCAACGACCAGCAGGTTTACTTCAGCCGTTGGAGATTCCTCAATGGAAATGGGAGCATATAACAATGGACTTCGTCATGGACCTGCCCAGGTCACAAAAGAGTCGTGACGCCGTTTGGGTCATAGTGGATAGATTGACTAAGTCAGCGCACTTCTTACCGATGAACAAGAAGGATAGCCCTGAGAAGTTGGGAGATACGTATGTGGCGGAGATTGTAAGATTACACAGGATGCCTGTGAGTATTGTATCGGATAGGGAACCTCGTTTTACTTCCCGATTTTGGAAGAGATTGCAAGAAGCTTTGGGAACGAAGTTGAGTTTCAGCACGACTTATCACCCTCAGACTGATGGACAATCTGAGAGAACTATTCAGATTCTAGAGGATATGCTGAGGGCATGTGTTTTAGACTTCGGGAAAGGTTGGGAGAAATATTTGTCTTTAGCGGAGTTCGCTTATAATAATAGTTATCAGGCCACTATCGGGATGGCCCCATTTGAGGCATTGTATGGACGTAAGTGTCGATCCCCAAATTACTGGGATGAAGTAGGTGAGACGAAGACTTTTGACCCGACCCTTCTACCTGAACTTATGAAGACTGTTGATAATATCCACCTCATCTGGAAACGGATGCTTACCGCCCAGAGCAGGCAGAAGAGTTATGCAGACCGACGGAGACGGAGCCTAGAGTTTGAGGTCGGCGACAAGGTGTTCTTAAAGATATCACCCCGGAGGGGACTGATTAAACACGACAAGGGTGGAAAGTTGAGCCCGAGGTTTGTAGGACCATTTGAGATAGTTGAGAAGGTTGGCAAATTGGCGCATCACCTAGTACTACCCCAAAGCCTCTCCAATATTCACGACGTCTTTCATGTTTCAATGCTACGGAAGTATCACCTTGATCCATCGCATATCTTGGAGCCAGAGCCGTTGCAGCTTCGGGAGAACTTGTCTTATGAAGAGAAGCCCATTCGGATCCTAGACCAGCAAGATCGGGAGTTGCGCAACAAATCTATACCAATGGTAAAAGTGATGTGGGATCACCATGGAGTTGAAGAAGCAACGTGGGAAAGGCGAGACCAGATGGAGCAACAGTATCCAACATTATTTCAAAGGTAATATTGAATTTCGGGACGAAATTCTCTTAAGGAGGGGATGATGTGAGGCTCGACCTCGATTTACGTGCGATACCTCGTTTCGTGTACCCTAACCTAGATTTGCATGCCTTGACCTAGGTTTAAGAATTGTGTTTCATTTTGTGTGCCTTGCATTGAATTATGTGCATTCATTTAGGGTTGCGTACAATTACTTGAAAAATGTGTATTCATCTCGTAGTTCGTGCTTTACCTCGTAGTGCGTGCCCTAAACCTAGGAAAGCGTGCCCACACGCTAATCAAGAAAAAATCTTACATGAAGCACTAGATCATTAATTAATCCTACAAATCCTACTAACTAATATTAAATTGCTAATTCAACCCACTAGAAGACAAAATCTTACAAAAAGCTAGACATTCTTTATACTTTATTCTTTATTCTTTGCATATCCCAAACACACAATTAAATATTGCTCAACCAAGACAAAAATTCAGATTTTTAACAAGCCTTGGCCGACCAACTCTTGTCATTGTGCATGCATTCCAATTTCAAATTCTATTCCTGAACATTCTATGACAATTCTATGACACAAAGCAATAAAAAAATTGGCTCAAAACTCTACCCAAAGCTCCAAATCTCAACACAAGCTCCTTTCCCATGCTAGACACTTCAAATAATGCTTCTTGAAGACACAAAATTCTGATTTTTCAAGGCCCTAGGCCGACACAAGCTTCATAGTCTTCAAGGCTTTTCATTTTTCTTTCATTCTTCTTTCTTTCCCTCATTTCTTCTCTCTCTCTCGGCCCTAGCTGAATATTGTAGAATCCATAGCTAAGTTCTTCATCCTAAGGCTCTTCAAGAGCTCTAAGCTACCAAGGAACTCGACCAAGCAAAGCTAGAGTGCAAGAGACACACATGCAAGCTCATTGAACATCCATTTCAGCTTAGGTGAGTTTGTTAGCTTCCATTTCATTTTCTTCTTGTTCTAACCACATGCACCTACTAAGAACATGGTAACTTAGCTAGGAAATTAGAGAAATCCCAAGTTGTCTCTCGGCTAATGAAGGAAAAGAGTCAATCTCGTGCATCATCAAGAGTTTGTGCATCTTCTTTGTTGTCTTGCTAAGGTGAGGGCTAAAACTTCTTGAAAATCTTTCAAAAACCACATGCATGCCCTTAAATGTCTATCTTTACTTCTGTACTTGTGATATATGTGTGTTCATGAGCTTTTGTAAACATGCATGGCAAGATATTTGGCTAGAATGTGATGTTGGATGAAATCGCGTATGGGACAGTCTTCTGTCTTGTTGGTGTGAGGTGATTTTGACCAAGTAACTGAGGTTGAAAATGCGTACAAAATTGGTAGGTGACTAGTTTTGCCAGTTTTGAGAATTTTTCATAGAAATAGGCCAAAGCTAATTTTGACTCTAAGGTCCACAAAATGGCAAAATATCAAAATGTGTCCAAATCTGAAAAATCTGGAAAAATGAAGCAGGTTTTGGCAGATTCACTGTTCTTGTAGAACGAACCGGTTTTGACTTAGTAAATAATATCCAAAATGCATGAAATTTGTTGTGCTGCTAGAGCTTTCAGTTCTGGACATTTTTGTCAGAAAGGGACTAAGGCTAAATCTGACCCTAAGGCCCTCAAAAATGACAAGTATTGAAATGTGTGCAAATCTGGACAATTTTGTGTAGTCTCACTGTTTTGGCTATAACTCTTGAACCCGAACTCCAAATGATGCGAGGTTTGTTTTTGAATTTAGTTCACTCCTTAAGCTTTAATTTGAAATATTGTTCACTAGAATTGGATATTGTTTTCTTGTCTCAATGATTGTGAGAAAACAGTCTATTGAAGTGAGGGTTTCACCTATTGATATGCTTAGAAAAATTATTGTAGCTTCTCTTGTTGTATTAAATGCTTGGGATTGTGGCATTTGGATGTTGTGTAGACTGTTTTGAATACTTGAGAGTGTTTGAATTAATCAATGCATGGTTTGAGTTTAGTTACGAGATGACTTGGGGCTTAATCGCACGGGTAAGCACGAATTGAAATCCTAGTGATTAGGTAAATTTGCTAAGTGTTGATCCTATAAATATCATGTTTAATTATGTGATTAGTAGGCTTCCCGTAGTTTCCCTTGTAGCCCTAAATGTGATTTCGATGATTACATGTTGACAAGTAGGCCTTTCTTGCACCCGGTCCCACGAGGATGTCGTTGCATGTTGAATAATCTTGCTAATTGATTTCGTGAACTTCGAAATGAGTTATATAACTTGATTTACATGCATTACATGGCTGCCCATTTAATATTCATATAACTCCATGTGCTTTATAAGTGAAATTGCATGTCATATCGTGCCTCGCTTGTTTACTTGTCAATGTGCAATCTTATGACTGTTCAGAGGCAACCTACTTCGTTGTCCTCCTAATGTGATATATTACATGTCATAAATGTGCATTGCATACAAGGTTGCAACCTTTCATTCTGGCGTGGTAGCGTTCACGCACACCGGGCGGCATCGGGCTTACCGGTGCAACCGTGACTACCATTGTCCAATTCCCTTTCTCGCTTGGGGGCTAGACTTCCTCAGTGAGATGCGTCGTAGGATTTCGGGGTACGTCCCGAGGAGACCCATTTGGCGTGATAAGGGGATGATTTGAAGTCGGCCGCAATAACTGATACTGGAAATGACTTGGGAGCAAAAGCTCATCGTATCCTTTTCACTATGTGTATAAGTACTCTCGCTCGGCTCCTAGAGGACCTCGGAGAGGAAAGACGGGTAATTGTGTTCATTTACTTTTACATTACATTACGTACTTACTTGTGATATATTCATGCTTGCAAAAAAGGGTTTTCATAAGTCGAACCGAAAAATGAGTTTCAAAACTTATTTCTCGTTCCCCCTCGCTGAGTTCATAAGGACTCACCCTCTTTTATCATCTCAGGTGAAGAAGACCAGGAACAGGTACCCGAGGACAACGTGCCTAATGATGATTCCTTGGAATGATTGCTTGCCCTACGTGCCTTACTTGACTATGGCCATTTTCGTGAACGATATGTTGTTTGAAGACTGTTTCCTTCTATGTTGCTTGTTGTTGTAATGTAAAAGACCCCCGTTGTAATTTAGGGTATAATTTTGGCTTGTACTGATAATAACTAGATAGACACTACTATGGTCGTTTTGCTATCGTTATTGGCTAGTATCTATCATAGGATTATGAAGTATCAGGTAAGGATTAAGTAAAATGAACCTATCCAATTTTAAGCAGGTACTCATCGTTAAGCTAAGATCAATAGGTACTTTTATAACAAGGATTAACAAACAAACGAGAGATAGTATCATGCTAGGTTATTAATCAAACGAGACTTTGAGATAACTAGTAAGCATTTCAATTGATGGTAAATAGTAATCTGAGTTGGAAATGAAATTGAGATTAGAAATTTTGAGGTGTTTAGAGAATTAGGTCAAACTAAAGAGCCCAATTACAGCCGTTATGTTGCCGGTTTTTCAAAAAATTGTGGAGTTTAGGCTAAAATGTTAAGTGCTAAACTTTCATGAACGATTAAGTACGAGATATGACTTGAATGTTAGATCACACCCTAGTCTAACATTTATAGGCCGGGTTGGGGCGTGACAGCAACTCAATTACTAGGTGAAGAAATTAAATGTTGTAACTCTATCTAATTTCACCTAGGTGCTTAATAGTATGCTAAAGATCAATAGTTACTTGTGTAACATGAATTAACAAATAAACGGGACATGGTTATCATGCTAGGTTTATTAATCAAATGAGACTTTCGAGATAACTAGTAGGCATATCAATTGGTGATAGATAGTAATCTTAGTTGGAATCGAATCTAAGATTGAAAGTTTTGAGGCGTTAAGAAGATTAGGTCAAACTAAAGATCCTAATTATAGCCGTTATACTGCCGATTTTCTGGAAAATTTTGGAGTTCTAGTTTAATAGACAAGCTTAACCTTCGTCAACCGGTTATAGTCGTAAAAAAATGTGAATGATTAGATCACACCCTACTCTAACCTCTATAGGTCAGGTTGAGGCGTGACAGTAACCGAGCAGGCTTGCTGCCCCTGTTGTAGAGCTCTCGAAGAGCTTTCCAACGGTATGTTGTACACCGTGTAACTCCTTACGAATCAAAAGTTATGGGCATCGAAGCGCCGGAGACCTGGTCCCAAGCCCCATGCCCTAGGTTTGCGGGCCCAGCCTCCACGTGAAACGAAGTTGTCTTGCCCAAGGTGCCATGGGATTCGATAATAGAAATGTCATGGATTAGGTTGTCGTCCTTTTTGCGGCTCACGACATATGATCCGGGACAAAAAAATAGCGCAAAAGAAAAAAAGTATCCTGCAACTGATGAAAACGTTCAATTTTAGGCTACGAAAAAAGGCGCAGCCGAGCGGGCTTGCTGCCCATGTCGTAGAGCTCTCGGAGAGCTTTCCAACGGTATGCTGTGCGCCGCGTACCTCCTTACGGATCAAAAGTTATGGGCATCGGAGCGACGGAGTCCTAGTCCCAAGCCCCACACCCTCAGTTTGCGGGCCCAGCCTCTACGTGAAACGAAGTTGTCTTACCCAAGGTGCCGTGGGATTCGGTAATAGAAATGTGATGGATTAGGTTGTCGTCCTTTTCGCGGCTCACGACGTACGATACGGGACGAAAAAATAGCACAAAAGAAGAAAAGTGTCCCGAAACTGATGAAAATGTTCGATTTTGGGTTCGAAAATAGGCACAGCAAAGCAGGCTTGCTGCCTATGTCGTAGAGCTCTCGGAGAGCTTTCCAACGGTATGCGGTGCGCCACGTAACTCCTTACGGATCAAAAGTTATGGGCACCAGTGTAACGGAGACATGGTCCCAAGCCCCACGCCCTCGGTATGCAGGCCCAGCCTCTATGTGAAGCGAAATTGTCTTGCCCAAAGTACTGTGGGATTCAGTAATAGAAATGTGATGGATTAGGTTGTTGTCCTTATCGCGGTTCACGACGTACGAACCGGGATCGAAAAATAGCGTAAAAGAAGAAAAGTGTCCCAAAACTGATGAAAACGTTCCATTTTGGGCTCCAAAAATAGGCATAGCTGAGCAGGCTTGCTAACCCCATCGTAGAGCTCTCGGAGAGCTTTCCAACGGTATGTTGTACGCCACGCAACTCCACAAGGATCAAAAGTTATGGGCACCGGACCGATGGATACCGAATCACAAGCCCCACGCCCTCGGTTTGTGGGCCTAGTCTCTAGGTGAAGTGAAGTTGTCGTGCCCAAGGTATCGTGGGATTCAGAAATAAAAATGTGATGGATTTGGTTGTTGTCCTTTTCGCGGCTTATGACGTACGATCCGTGGCGGAAAAACAGCGCAAAAGAAGAAAAGTGTCCCAAAACTGATAAAAATGTTTGAGTTTGGGCTCCAAAAATAGACGTTGTTGAGCGGGCTTGCAGCCCCTTTCGTAGAGCTCTCGGAGAGCTTTCTAACGGTATGCTGTGCACCACGTAACTCCTTACGGATCAAAAGTTATGGGCACCGGAGCGACGGAGACCTGGTCCCAAGCCCCACGTCCTTGGTTTGCGGGCCCAGACTCTACGTGAAGCGAAGTTGTCTTGCCCAAGCTGGCGTGGGATTCTATAATAGAAATGTGATGGATTAGGTTGTCGTCCTTTTCGCGGCTCACGATGTACGATCCGGGACTAAAAAATAGTGCAAAAGAAGAAAAGTATACCGAAACTGACGAAAACGTTTGATTTTGGGCTCTGAAAATAGGCGCAACCAAGCAGGATGGCTGCCCCTGTCGTAGAGCTCTCGGAGAGCTTTCCAACGGTATGCTGTGCGCCGCGTAACTCCTTACGGATCAAAAGTTATGGGCACCGGAACGACGGAGACCTGGTCCCAAGCCCCATACCCTCAGTTTGTGGGTCCAGCCTGTACGTGAAGAGAAGTTGTCTTACCCAAGGTGCCGTGGGATTCGGTAACAGAAATGTGATGGATTAGGATGTCATCCTTATCGCGGCTCACGACGTACGAACGTGGACGAAAAAACAGTGCAAAAGAAGAAAACTATCCCGAAACTGATGAAAACGTTCAATTTTGATCTCTGAAAATGGGCACAACCGAGTAGGATCGATGCCCCCTTTGTAGAGCTCTCGGAGAGCTTTCCAACGGTATGCTTTGCGCCGTGTAACCCCTTACAGATCAAAAGTTATGGGCATCGGAGCAACGGATACTGGGTCACAAGCCCCACGCCCTCAGTTTGCAGGCCCAGCCTCTACGTGAAGTGAAGTTGTCTTTCCCTAGGTGCCACGGGATTCAGTAATAGAAATGTGATGGATTTGGTTGTTGTCTTTTTCGCGGCTCACGACGTACAATCCTGGACAGAAAAATAGCGCAAAAGAAGAAAAGTATCCCGAAATTGATGAAAACTTTTGATTTTGGGCTCCAAAAATTGGTGCAACTGAGCAGGCTTGCTGCCCCCGCCGTAGAGCACTCACAGAGCTTTCCAACGATATATTTTGCACCGCGTAACTCCTTACGGATCAAAAGTTATGGGCACCGGAGCGACGGAGACCTGGTCCCAAGCCCCACGCCCTCGGTTTACGGGCTCAGCCTCTACATGAAGCGAAGTTGCCTTGCCCAAAGTGCCGTGGGATTCAGTATTATAAATGTGATGGATTAGGTTGTCGTCCTTTTTGCGGTTCACGACGTACGATCCGGGATGGATAAACAGAGTAAAAGAAGAATTGTGTCCCGAAACTGATGAAAATGTTCGATTTAGGGCTAAGAAAACAGGCGCAGCCGAGCAGGCTTGCTACCCCTGTTGTAGAGCTCTCGGAGAGCATTCCAACGGTATGTTGTACGCTGCGTAACTCCTTACAGATCAAAAGTTATGGGCATTGGAGCGACGGAGACCTGGTCCCAAGCCCCACACCCTCGATTTGCAGGCCCAGCCTCTACGTGAAACGAAGTTGTCTTGCCCAAGGTGCCGTGGGATTCAGTAATAGAAATGTGATGTATTAGGTTGTTGTCCTTTCGCGGCTCACGACGTACGAACCGGGACGAAAAAACAACTCAAAAGAAGAAAAGTATCCCAAAATTGATGAAAACGTTCAATTTTGGTCTCCGAAAATAGGCGCAGCTGAGTAATCTTGCTAAGCCTGTCATAGAGCTCTCGGAGAGCTTTCCAACGGTATGCTGTGCGCCGCGTAACTCCTTGCAGATCAAAAGTTAAGGGCACCGGAGCGTCGGAGACTTGGTCCCAAGCCCCACGCCCTCGGTTTGCGGGCCCAGTCTCTATGTGAAGCGAAATTGTCTTCCCCAAGGTGCCATGGGATTCGGTAATAGAAATGTGATGGATTAGGTTATCGTCCTTATCGCGGCTCACGACGTACGAACCGAGACGAAAAAATAGCACAAAAGAAGAAAAGTGAACCGAAATTGATGAAAATGTTCAATTTTGGTCTCCGAAAATAGGCACAGTCTAGTAGGATCGCTGCACCCGTAATAGAGCTCTCGGAGAGCTTTCCAACGGTATGCTGTGCGCCGCGTAACTCCTTACAGATCAAAAGTTATGGGCACTGGAGCGACGGATACCTTGTCATAAGCCCTACGCCCTCGGTTTACGGGCCCAGCCTCTACGTGAAGTGAAGTTGTCTTGCCCAAGGTGCCACGGGATTCGTTATTAGAAATGTGATAGATTAGGTTGTTGTCCTTTTCGCGGCTCACGACGTACGATCCGGGAAAGAAAAATAGCGAAGAAGAAGAAATGTGTCACGAAACTGATGAAAATGTTCAATTTTGGGCTCCAAAAATAGGTACAGCTGTGCAGGCTTGCTGCCCCCGTCGTAGAGCTCTCGGAGAGCTTTCCAACGGTAGGTTGTGCGCCGCGTAACTCTTTACGAATCAAAAGTTATAGGCACCGGAGCGACGGAGACCTGGTCCCAAGCCCCACGCACTTGGTTTGCGGGCCCAACCTCTACGTGAAGCGAAGTTGTCTTGCCCAAGGTGCCATGGGATTCGGTAATATAAATGTGATGGATTAGGTGTCGTCCTTTTCGCAAATCACGGCATATGATCTGAACGGAAAACAGCGCAAAAGAAGAAAAATGTCCCAAAATTGATGAAAACATTCGATTTTGGGCTATGAAAACAGGCGCAACCGAGCAAGCTTGCTGCCCCCATCGTAGAGTTCTCGAAGAGCTTTCCAACGGTATGCTGTGCGCCGCATAACTCCTGACGGATCAAAAGTTATGGGCACCGGAGCGACGGAGACTTGGTCCCAAGCGCCACGCCCCTGGTTTGTGGGCCAAACCTCTAAGTAAAGCGAAGTTGTGTTGCCCAAGGTGCCGTGGGCTTGGATAATAGAAATATGATGGATTAGGTTGTCGTCCTTATCGCGGCTCACGACGTACGAACGGGGACGGAAAAACAGCACAAAAGAAGAAATGTGTCCATAAACTGATGAAAACGTTCAATTTTGGTCTCTAAAAAAGGCGCAGCCAAGCAGGATCGCTGCCCCAGTCATAGAGCTCTCGGAGAGCTTTCCAACAGTATGTTGTGCGCTGCGTAACTCCTTACAGATCAAAAGTTATGGGCACCGGAACGACGGAGACCTGGTCAGAAGCCCCGCACCCTCGATTTGCGGCCCTAGCTTCTACGTGAAGTGAAGTTGTCTTGCCCAAGGTGCCGCGAGATTCGGTAATAGAAATGTTGTGGATTTGGTTGTCATCCTTTTCGCGGCTCACGATGTACGATCCGGGACAGAAAAATAGAGCAAAAGAAGAAAAGTGTCCCTAAACTGATGAAAACGTTCGATTATGGCTCCAAAAATAGGCGCAGCCGAGCAGGCTTGCTACCCCCGTCGTAGAGCTCTCGGAGAGTTTTCCAACGGTATGCTGTATGCCGTGTAACTCCTTACGGATCAAAAGTTACGGACACCGGAGCGACGGAGACCTGGTCCCAAGCCCCACGCCCTCGGTTTGCTGGCCCAACCTCTACGTGAAGCGAAGTTGTTTTCCCAAGGTGCCTTGGGATTCGGTAATAGAAATTTGATGAATTAGGTTGTCATCCTTTTCGCGGCTCACAACGTACGATCTGGGATGAAAAAATAGAGCAAAAGAAGAAAAATGTCCCGAAACTGATGAAAATGTTCTATTTTGGGCTAAAATAACGGGTATAGCCAAGCAGGCTTTATTGCCCCTGTCGTAGAGCTCTTGGAGAGCTTTTCAACGGTATGCTGTGTGCCATGTAACTCTTTTCGGATGAAAAGTTATGGGCATCGGAGCAACGGAGACTTGGTCCCAATCCCCACGCCCTCGGTTTGTGGGCCCAGCCTCTACGTGAAACGAAGTTGTCTAGCCCAAGGTGCTGTGGTATTCGGTAATAGAAATGTGATGGATTAGGTTGTTGTACTTTTTGCGGCTCACGACGTACGAACCAGGACAGAAAAACAGCGCAAAAGAAGAACAGTATCCCGAAACTGATGAAAACGTTCAATTTTGGGCTCCAAAAATAGGCGCACCAGAACAAGCTTGCTACCCCTGTCGTAGAGCTCTCGGAGAGCTATCCAACGGTATGCTCTGCGCGCGTAACTCCTTACGGATCAAAAGTTATGGGCAACGGAGCGACGGAGACCTGGTCCTAAGCCCTACACCCTCAGTTTGTGGGTCTAGCCTCTATGTAAAGCAAAGTTGTCCTGCCCAAGGTGCTGTGGGATTCGGTAATAGAAATGTGATGGATTAGGTTGTCGTCCTTATCACGGCTCACGACGTACGAATCGGGACGGAAAAACAAAGCAAAAGAAGAAAAGTGTCTGGAAACTGATGAAACCATTTGATTTTGGGCTCCGAAAACTGGCACAGTCGAGCAGAGTTGCTGTCCCCGTCATAGAGCTCTCGGAGAGCTTGCCAACGGTATGTTGTGCACCGCGTAACTCCTTAAGGATCAAAAGTTATGGGCACCAGAGCGACGGATACCTGGTCACAAGCCCCACGCCCTCGGTTTGCGGTCCCAGCCTCTACGTGAAGTGAAGTTGTCTTGCCCAAGGTGCCGCGGGAATCGGTATTAGAAATGTGATGGATTAGGCTGTCGTCCTTTTCGCGGCTCACGACGCACTATCCGGGAAAGAAAAACAGCACAGAAGAAGAAAAGTATCCCGAAATTGATGAAAACGTTCGATTTTGGGCTCCAAAAATAGGCACAGCTGCGTAGGCTTGTTACCCCCGTCGTAGAGTTCTTGGAGAGCTTTCCAACGGTATGTTGTGCTCCGCGTAACTCCTTACGTATCAAAAGTTATGGGCACCGGAGCGACGGAGGCCTGCTCCCAAGCCCCACACACTTGGTTTGCTGGCCCAGCCTCTACGTGAAGCGAAGTTGTCTTGCCAAGGTACCGTGGGATTCGGTAATAGAAATGTGATGGATTAGGTGTCGTCCTTTTGGCAAATAACGATGTATGATCCGGGACGAAAAAATAGCGAAAATAAGAAAAATGTCCCGAAACTAATGAAAATATTCGATTTTGGGCTCCGAAAATAGGCGCAGCCGAGCAAACTTGCTGCCCCCATCGTAGAGCTCTCGGAGAGCTTTCCAAAGGTATACTGTGTGCCACGTAACTCCTCACAAATCAAAAGTTATGGGCACCGAAACGACGGAGATGTAGTCCCAAACCCCACGCCCTCAGTTTGCGGGCCCCGTCTCTACGTGAAACGAAGTTGTCTGTCCCAAGGTGCTGTGGGATTGGGTAATAGAAATGTGATGGATTAGGTTGTCATCCATTTCACGGCTCACGACTTACGAATCCGGACGGAAAAACAGCGCAAAAGAAGAACAATATCCCGAAACTGATGAAACATTCAATTTTGTGCTCCGAAAATAGGCGCAGCCGAGCAGGCTTAATGCCCCTGTCGTAGTGCTCTCGGAGAGCTTTCCAACGGTATGATGTGCGCCGTGTAACTCCTTACAGATGAAAAGTTATGGGCAACGGAGCGACGGAGACCTGGTCCCAAGCCCCACGCCCTCGGTTTGTGGGCCTAGCCTCTACGTGAATCGAAGTTGTCTTGCCCAAGGTGCCATGGGATTCGGTAATAGAAATGTGATGGATTAGGTTGTTGTCCTTATCGCGGCTCACGACGTACGAACCGGGACGGAAAAACAGCGCAAAAGATAAAAAATGTCTCGAAACTGATGAAAACGTTCGATTATGGACTCCAAAAATAGGCACAGTCGAGCAGGATCGCTGCCCTCGTCGTAGAGCTCATGGAGAGCTTTCCAACGGTATGATGTACGCCGCGTAACTCTTTACGGATCAAAAGTTATGGGCAACGGAACGACGAATAACTGGTTACAAACCCTACGCCCTCGGTTTGCCGGCCCAGCCTCTACGGGAAGTGAAGTTGTCTTGCCTAAGGTGCCACGGGATTCGGTAATAGAAATGTGATAGATAAGGTTGTCGTCCTTTTCGCGGCTCACGACGTACGATCCGAGAAAGAAAAACAGCGCAGAAGAAGAAAAGTGTACCGAAATTGATGAAAACGTTCGATTTTGGGCTCAAAAAATAGGCACAACTGAGCAGGCTTGCTACCCCCGTCGTAGAGCTCTCAGAGAGCTTTCCAACGGTATGTTGTGCACCACGTAACTCCTTACGGATCAAAAGTTATGGGCACCGGAGCGACAGAGACCTGGTCCCAAGCCCCACGCACTTGGTTTGCTGGCCCAGCCTCTACATGAAGCGAAGTTGTCTTGCCCAAGGTGCCATGGGATTCAGTATTAGAAATGTGATGGATTAGTTGTCGTCCTTTTCGCAAATCACGACATACGATCCGGGATGGAAAAACAACGCAAAAGAAGAAAAGTATTCTGAAACTGATGAAAATGTTCAATTTTGGGCTCCAAAAACAGGCACAGCCAAGCAGGCTTGTTGCCCCTGTCGTAGAGCTCTCGGAGAGCTTTCCAACGGTATGTTGTGCGCTGCGTAACTCCTTACGGATCAAAAGTTGTGGGCACCGGAGCAACAGACACCTGGTCCCAAGCCCCACGCCCTCGGTTTGCGGGCCTAGCCTCTACGTGAAGCGAATTTGTCTTGCCCAAGGTGTCGTGGGATTCGGTAATAGAAATGTGATGGATTAGGTTGTCGTCCTTATCGCGGCTCACGACGTACGAACTGGGACAGAAAAATAGCCGTAAAGAAGAAAAATGTCCCGAAACTAATGAAAACGTTCGATTTTGGCTTCGAAAACAGGTGGTGTCGAGCAGGATCGCTGCCCCTGTCGTAGAGCTCTCAGAGAGCTTTCTAACGGTATGCTGTGCACCGCTTAACTCCTTACAGATCAAAAGTTATGGGTACTGGAGCGAAGGATACCTAGTCACAAGCCCCACGCCCTCGGTTTGCGGGCCCAGCTTCTACGTGAAGTGAAGTTGTCTTGCCCAAGGTGCTGCGGGATTCGGTAATAGAAATGTGATAAATTAGGTTGTCATCCTTTTCGTGGCTCACGACGTACGATCCGAGGGGCACCAAATTAATACCATGATTCTTAATACCACCAATATCCAACTTAGGACCTTTAGCAATGTTAGTCATCTAATGCATAAATCAATATCTTACACTTCTATTCGACCCAACATTTTAGGTGTAGTCTTCCGAACACAAGTTCTAGCTATGTGAAAACCTTGATTCCAACATCCCTATATCTTGTTATACTAAAGAATCATCAATGGTTAATTCCAATCAAGTAAGGATTCAATCATTTAAATAGTCTATTACACCAATTTAAGATATAAGAATTTGATTCAAAAGAAACCCTTAAGTCAAACTTCCATTATAAGCATATGAATATATATATTATACTCCACATGTCAAATAGTATCCTCTTATATCTTAAGGAAAGTTGTATGTCATTAGCCTTTATACTTGAACCACAATTAGAAGAACAGTTTAACGAAATCAAGAACTTCATAGCCATAAAATTGACAACTTAATCACAGGTATGGGTATTCCAAGATAAGGAGATAACTTTACCTCAACAATTATACATGTGCTACGCATTTTATATATGCATATCCAATAATACATACGATACATCGAGTACCTGTGAAGATGCGAGAAATCTCTAACCGAGCCTTTCCGTTCTTCCTGCATAAATTCAATTCCCTGAAAGTCCTAATCCTAACTATTTATGTGTATAAACAGTCATTCATGGTTATATAACATGCACATGTATCAAGGAAGGAGTATAAAAGCATGCATGCATTATCGAGGGCACTAACGTGTCTGTGTGCATGACACATAATACATATAGTCCACAAAGGCACATAATATTCAATTCTCAAAGCAATTAAGGCACATTAGTACACATTAACACATATAAACAAGACATCATAATTATCTTGGGGCTTCTACCCATGGTTCGAGAGTTGAACCCGACTAATGCCTAGTTAGTAAACTAAGCTCTGATACCATTCTAATATAGGTGTCACGCCCCAACCCGACCTAAGGAGGCTAGACTAGGGTATGACCTAATTCATTTATACTATTTCACATTCTTAGCATTTTGTTATGATTTAATGCTTAACGTTGGCCTAGAGCTCCAAAAGTTTTTCTGAAAAACCGACAGTATAACGGCTGTATTTAAGACCTTTGGTTTGGCCTATTTTCTAAAACGCCTCAAAACCTTTAATCATTGATTCAATTCCAACTAAAATTTCCTATTTTGTTATCAATAGATATGCCTACTAATTTATCTCGATAGTCTCGTTTGATTGACAAGCCTAGCATGATAACTATGTCCTGTTTATTTGTTAGTTCTTGTCTTGCAAGTACTTATTATCCCTTAGCTTACGTATAAGCACCTAAGTGAGATTAGATAGAGTTTCATTATATGCTTCTTCACCTAGTGGTTTAAACACCTATGATAACAACTAATCAAGATAATGAAAGCAAACAACCAATAAAGAGTTCGTCCAGTTATAATCAGTACAAGCCAAAATTAGACCAAAATTACAACGGGGTCATTTACATCAACAAAATGAACAATTGCAATCAAACACAACATCCAAATAGCAACTACTTTCAGGCAAAGCACAAAAGCACGTAGTCACTCCAAGGAATCATCAACAAGCACATTCTCCTCGGGTACCTATTCCAAATCTGCTTCACCTGTGACAAAAAGAGGGTGAGTTCTTGTGAACTCAGTGAGGGGGAATGAGAGATAACATTTTAAAAACTCTTTTCCGGTTAATCTTATGAAAAACCCTTTTGAAAACGTGTCATATAAAATAAGTAAGTTCATAACAAGGCATAAATATAAATGAACACATTTACCCTTCTTTCCTCCCCGAGGTCCTCTAAGAACCAAGCGAGAGTACTTAAACACGTAGTAAAAAGGATACGTTTTGATACATACATGACTCTAGAGGTGGCTCCTATGGGCTCAAGAGGTAGCTCCCACCACTTTCAGGTATAGTACTTTGCCCCGTATAGCACTTAGTTCCTGTCGTTCAAGGGATACATTGCGCTTTTGCTTTCAAGTTCATTTCGATAACAATTATTACGGCTGGCTTCAATCATTCACTTATCACTCCAAATGGGTGTACTCCGGATGTACCCCGAAATCCTACGACCCAACTCTCCGAGGGTGCAATGCCAAACGAGAGAGGGAATTGGACCATGGTAGTCACGGGAGCACGGGCAAACCCTATGCCGCCCGGCGTTCATGAAACACTACCATGCCACAATGAAAGATTGCAACCTTGTAATGCAATGCCCATTTATGCCATTTAACATTTCACATTAGGAGGTCAACAAAGTAGGTTGCCTCCGAGCAAGTATATGATCACATTTTGACATATTGGCATATAAGGCATTGTAAGAACATATAATCATTTCATATATCAATTTGAGAGCAATTAAAATTTCATGGGCAGCCAAGTAATCATGTACAAAGCAAGCCATAGAATATCTTTTAACAATTCACATTAGGAGGTCAACAAAGTAGGTTGTCTCCGGATACACGTATGATAACATATCGACAAGTAAACATACGAGGCATGCTTTGACATGTAAATTCACTTTGTAAAACACTTAGAAGCATATGAACATTTAACGGACAGCCAAGTAACATCATATAAAACAAGTCATATAGCTCATTTTAGTTCACATATTAAGTGTTGAGATCATACACGCATGCTACGACACTTACACAAAACCGGGTGCAAGAATAGTTCACTTATCAACATGCAATCATCGGGAATCATGCTTAGATCTATAAGGGCAATTCCGGGCAGTCCATTAACATTTCTTAACATCAATTATAAGATACACATGAATAGTTTAGAACTTGGGAGTCTACGGGGCCATTAGGGCTTACAAGGCCGTGCTCGGAGTTGGTTTTGTTTGCTAAGCACCACAAGTAACACTTAAACCATTTCAAGCATACTTAAAATTTATTGGGCAGCCTACTAACCACACAATTGAACACATTTAACCATAGGATCATCACTTAGCAAGTTTTCATAAGCAATAGGGCCTCAATTCGTACTTACACATGCGATTAAGCAACAAGTCATCAATTAACGAACCCAAACCATGCATCAACCAAATTAAGTATCCTCAACCATCCAAAACAGCCCACAAAACTTCTAATTGCGACAATTCCAAGCGTTCAATACCCCAAGTGAAGTTACAACATGTTTCAAAGCATTTTACTAAGCAAAACCCTACTGCAATGGTCTGTTTTCCCATATTCAGTTAGACAAGAAAATAATCTCCAAATTCAGTGAAAAAAATGTAAAATTAAATCTTAATGAGTGATTTAAATCTAGGAACAAACCTTGCATCATTTGGAGTTCGGACTTAGGAGTTATGGCCAAAACCGTGGGACTACGCAAAACTATCCAGTTTTGGACACATTACGATGTTTGCCATTTTTAAGGGTTTTAGATTCAGATTTAGCTTTGGCCTATTTCTAACAAAAATGTCCAGAATGGCCAAATATAGCAACCTACCAATTTTCATGCATTTTTATCAATATTTACTAGGTCAAAAACATTTCATTCTACAAAGTCAGTAATCTACCAGAAACCTATTTCATTTTTCCAATTTTTCCAGATTTACACACCTTTCGATATTTTGCCATTTTGGGGGTCTTAGAGTCAAAATTGGCCTTGACCTATTTCTACAAAAAATGTTTATAACTGAAAATACTAGTGACCTACCAATTTTCACGCATTTTTATTAAGGTTTAATAAGCCAAATATACTTCGAACTACAAGGTCAGAAAACTGCCAGCAAAAACATTTTTACCTATCTTCAAGTTCTAGCCATTATCATGCCATGCATGAGTAGATAAGCTCATATACACACATATACAACAACTACAAAGGTAAATATAGCCACATGAGAGCATGCATGTGAGTTTTGAAAGCTTTTAAAAGAGTTTAACCCTCACCTTAGCCTATTGATGGATGAAAATGCAAGATTGCTCTTTGAATTGCACAAATAGCCTCTATTCCTTGCTTTGGCCCAGAGGTTGCTTGTTTTTCCTTAAATCCTAGCTTAGTTAGCTTGTGTAGGAGGTGTGCATATGTTTAGAATAAAAAGAAATGGAAGAAAACCATCAAAAATTTACCTAGGCCGAAAATGATGAATTATGAGCTTGTATGAGACTTTCTTGTGTGTTTGCTTGCTATGGACGAGCTTGGGAGAGTCTTAGAGAGTCCTTGAGAGCTTGTGAGGAGTCTTGGGAGCTCAAAGGGCTGCCTTGGTCGAAAATGGAGAGAGAATGGGAGAGTTTGAGAGGAAAAAGAGAGTTTGAGAGAGAAATGATGCTTGTGTGTATGTGTCGGCCTTGAGCTTGTAAAAACTGATTTTTGTGTCATCTTTTGAGCATTGTTAGCATGCTAGGGTGATTTGGTCGAGAATGGGAAGGGTTTGGGTGAGGTTTTTATTATTTTTTTTGTATTGTCATGCATTTGTCTATCCTAGGTTGCATTGTGTCTTATACGTGTCATAGGAATGTTTAGATAATAGGAAAGTGCTTAGGGTTTAGCATGTGTGTAAGAGAATGTTGGGTATTTAGGAATTTTAGGTAGAATAGAATATAGGATATGTTTAGAGGTTTGTGAGATTTTGTCTTGTAGTGAGTTTAAAATATAATATTTAGGTGTTAGTGGATTTTGTAGAGATTTGAATTAGGATTATAATAATAGTTAGTAGTGTTTGTAGGATTATTTTATAGTATAGTGCTTTGTGTATGATTCTTTATTGATTAGCGTACGGGCACGTTTTCCTATGTCTATGGCACGCACTACGCGGTAAGGCACACACTTCAAGGCAAATGCACGGATTCCAAGGTAAATGCATGCAACCCTAAGTGAATGCACGTAAACCAATGCAAGGCACGTAATTCAATACAATGCACATAAATCAAGGTATGACACTTAAATCTAGGTTAAGACACGTAATTCAAGGTCAGGGTACACGAACCGAGGTAACGCACGTAAATCGGGATTAGGGCACACAATTCTAGGTCAAGACACGTATGACGAAGTATGCACAAAAATCAAGACATGGCACGTATTCTTAGGTCGATCATATAATTCTGGGTCTATGCCATGCAAATCAAGGTAAGACACGTTATTCGGGGTCGGATCACACATAACTCCTCACAGATCAAAAGTTATGGGCACCGCAGCGACGGAGACTTGGTCCCAAGCCCCATGCCCTCGGTTTGTAGGCCCAGCCACTACGTGAAGCGAAGTTGTCTGGCCTAAGGTGCCATGGGATTCGGTAATAGAAATGTGATGGATTAGGTTGTCGTCCTTTTCGCGGCTCACGACATACGAACCGGGACGAAAAAATAGCGCAAAAGAAGAAAAGTATTCTGAAACTGATGAAAATGTTCCCACGGCCTCGGTTTGCAAGCCCAACCATTACGTGAGGCGAGGTTTTCTGGCCTAAGGTGCCATGGGATTTGGAAATAGAAATGTGATGGATTAGGTTGTCGTCCTTTTCGCGGCTCACGACATACGAACCGGGACGGAAAAACAGCGCAAAAGAAGAAAAGTATCCCGAAACTGATGAAAACGTTCAATTTTGGGCTCCGAAAATAGGCGCAGCCGAGTAGGCTTGCTACCCCCCTCGTAGAGCTCTTGGAGAGCTTTCCAACGGTATGTTGTGCGCCGCGTAACTCCTTACGGATCAAAAGTTATGGGCACCGGAGCGACGGAGACCTAGTCCCAAGGCCCATGCCCTCGGTTTGCGGGCCCAGCCTCTACGTTAAGCGAAGTTGTCTTGCCCAAGGTGTCGTGGGATTCGTTAATAGAAATGTGATGGATTAGGTTGTCGTCCTTTTCACAGCTCACGATGTACGAATTGGGATGGAAAAACAACGCAAAAGAATAAAAGTATCCCGAAACTTATGAAAACATTCAATTTTGGTCTCTAAAAGCTAGCTCAGCTGAGTAGGCTTGTTGCCCCAATCGTAGAGCTCTCGGAGAGCTTTCCAACGGTATGATGTGCGCCGCGTAACTCCTTATGGATCAAAAGTTATGGGCACCGGAGCGACGTAGACCTGGTCCCAAGCCCCACGCCCTCAGTTTGCGGGCCCCGCCTCTATGCGAAGCTAAGTTGGCCTGCCCAAGGTGCCATGGGATTCGGTAATAGAAATGTGATGGATAAGGTTTTCATCCTTTTTGCGGCTCATGACGTACGATCCGGGACAAAAAAACAGGGCAAAAGAAGAAAAGTATCCCAAAACTGATGCAAACGTTCAATTTAGGGATCCAAAAATAGGTGCAGCCGAGCAAGCTTGCTACCCCTATCGTAGAGCTCTTGGAGTGCTTTCCAACGGTATGCTGTGCGCCGCGTAACTCCTTACGGATCAAAAGTTATGGACACTGGAGCGACGGAGACCTGGTCCCAAGCCCCACGCCCTCGGTTTGCGGGCCCAGCCTATACGTGAAGCGAAGTTGTCTTGCCCAAGGTCCCGTGAAATTTGGTACTAGAAATGTGATGGATTAGGTTGTCGTCCTTTTCGCGGCTCACGACGTACGATCCGGGACGGAAAAATAGCACAAAAGAATAAATGTATCCCGAAACTGATGAAAATATTTTATTTTGGGTTCCGAAAACAAGCGCACCCCAACAGGCTTGCTGCCCCAGTCATAGAGCTCTCGGAGTGCTTTCCAACGGTATGCTGTGCGCTGCGTAACTTGTCACGCCCCAACTCGGCCTATAAAGGTTAGACTAGGGTGTGATCTAAACATTCAAGTCCTTTTCACGTACTTAATCGTTCAAGTAGGTTTAGCACTTAACATTTTATCCTAGACTCCAAAATTTTCCGGAAAACCGGCAGCATAACGGCTGTAATTGGGCTCTTTGGTTTGACCTAGTTCTCTAAACGCCTCAAATTTTACCATCTCAAATTAATTTCCAACTAAGATTACTATTTTACCATCAATTGAATTGCCTATTGGTTATTTCGACGTCTCGTTTGATGTATAACCTAGCATGATACTATGTCTCGTTTGTTTATTTATCCTCGTTACGAAAGTACCTGTTGATCTTAGCTTAATAGCGAGTACCTGTTTAAGATTGGATAGGTTCATTTACTTAGTCCTTAACTAATATGTCATAACCTATGATAGGTACTAGCGGTAATAATAGCAAAACGATCATAGCAGTGTCTAGTGTCTGTCTAGCAATATCAGTACAAACCAAAAGTAGACCCCAAATTACAACGGGGGTCTTTTACATTAGAAATAACAAGCAACATAAAATAAATAGTCTTCAAGTAGCACAAAGTTCACAAGTAGCCACATTTAAGCAAAGCAAACAATGACAGGCAATCACTACAGGGGTTCATCGTTAGGCACATTGTCCTCGGGTACCTGTACCTATTCTTCTTCACCTATGATGAAAAAGAGGGTGAGTCCTTATGAACTCAGCGAGAGGAAAACGAGAAATACGTTTTGAAACTCATTTTCCGGTTCAATTATGAAAACTCTTTTTTTTTGAAAACATGTCACGTATTACAAATAATAAGGTACGTAAATATATGAAACAAATCGAGTAACAGATACATTTACCAATCATTTCAAAGATACGGTGAGCATTTGCTCTCAATATCAATTTCAATTCATTTGGTGCGGCCGACTTCAATAATCCACTTATCGCTCCCAATTGGGTGTACTCCGAATGTAACCCGAAACCTACGACCCAACTCCCAGAGGGTGAAATGCCAAGTGAGAGAGGGAATTGGACCATGGTAGTCACGGTAACACCGGCAAGCCCGATGCCGCCCGGTGTGCGTGAAACACTACCATGCCACACTGAAAGGTTGCAACCTCGTATGCAAAGCACATTTATAACATTTAACATATCACATTAGGAGGACAACAAAGTAGGTCGCCTCCGAGCAGTTATAAGATCGCACATTATCAAGTAATCGAACGAGGCACGATAAGAAAAGTAATTTCACTTGAAAGGCATATATAGCCATATGAACATTAAACGGGCAGCCATGTAACACATGCAAGTCAAGCCATATAACTCATTTCAAAGTCCACGTAATCAAGTGATACGATTATTCAACATGCAATAACATCTACGTGGGTTCGGATGCAAGAAAAGCCTAGTTGTCAACATGCAACGATCAAAATTACATTTAAGCTTATAAGGGCAACTACGGGCAGCCTACTAAACATATAATTCCACACAATATCCAAATGATCAACACTTAGCAAAACTACCTAGTCATTAGGGTTTCCATTTCGTGCATATTCGTGCAATTTGAGCCTCAACCCAACTCAAAGTCAATCACAAACCATGCATCATTTAATTCAACATCCTCAAACATTCAAAACAGTCCACACAACATCCCGAAGCTACAATCCCAAGCATTTAATTCAACAAGAGGAGTCACAACAATTTTCTAAGCACAACATTAAGTGAAACCCTTACTGCAATAGGCTGTTTACTCACAATCAATCGGATAAGCCAACAATCTCCAAATTCAGTGAATAATATGTCAAATTAAAGCTTAAGAAGTTACTAAAATCAGAAACAAACCTTGCATCAATTAGAGTTCGGGATCATTAGATATAGCCAAAACAGTGGAATAGCACAAAACTGTCCAGATTTGCACACTTTTCAGTAATTGACCTTTTTGGGGTCCTTAGGGTCAAATTTAGCCTTGGTCCATTTCTGACAAAATTGTCTAGAAATGAAAAATCTAGCAGTAAACCAAATTTCATGCATTTTAGACATCATTTACTAAGTCAAATATGGTTCATTCCACAAGATCAGTGCATCTGCCAAAACCTGCTTCATTTTTCCAGATTTCCAGATTTGGACACATTTTAAAGATTTGCCATTTTGAGGATCTTAGAGGAAAAATTAGCTTCGGCCTATTTCTGGGAAAAGTGTTCAAAACTATCCAAACTAGTCACGTACCTATTCTCAAGAATTTTCAACATCATTTTCCTAGCTAAACTTACCTCGAAACAGACTGGTCAGAGAGTTGTCAACAATCCGACTTCACCTAGCATCACTTTCAAGCCAAGATCTTGCCATGCATGGTTGTTTAAGCTCATGAACGAACACATAACTCAAGTACAGAAGCAAAGACATACATTTATGAGCATGCATGTAAATTTTTGAAGGAATTTCAAAAGGTTTTAGCCCTCACCTTAGCAATCAACCAAGAAGATGCACAAAAACTTGTTGAAGCACAAATTTCTTCTTCTTCCTTGCTTAGCCAAGACTCCACCCGATTTCTCTCTATTTTTCCTAGCTTAGTGGCCAAGTTCTTAGTACATGCATGTGGTTAGAACAAGAAGAAAAGAAATGGAAGCTAGAAAACTCACCAAGGCCGAAAATGGTGACTCAAAATGCTTGCATGTGTGTTTCTTGCATCCTAGCTTGCTTGGGTGAGTTTCTTTGCTTGTTGTTTGTCTTGATGCACCATAGGATGATGAAGATGAGCTAAGGGATGAAGAAACTCAGCCCAAAACCGAGATGGAGAGAGAAGAATGAGAGGGAGAGAGAGAAATGTGAGGAGAATAAGAGAAATGAAAGAAAAATGAGGCTTTTTGCAAAAGTTGATGCATGGGTTCAGCCTTGAGCTTAGCAATTCTGATTTTTATGTCTTCAAGAGGCATTTTGAAATTCCTAGCATGGGCAAGGAGCACTTGGTTGAAAATGGTGTGCATTGGGTAGGGTTTTGTGGCTATTTTTTATGCATTTGTGTCATAATATGTCATAGATTGTCTAGGACTAATTTTTTATGCATTTGTGTCATTAGAATTGTCATAGGAATGTTGGGAAATTAGGGAATCTAGGTAGAATAAAATATAGGAATGTTTGTTGATGAGTTGAATTATGAATAGAATAATAGTTAGTGGGAAATGTAGGAATAGTTTAGTATTATTTTATTATTAGTGGAGTTTGTAGAGAATTTGAATTAGGAATATAATATTGGTTAGTGGATTGTGTAGGATTATTTTAGTGTCTAGTGCTTTGTTTAGGATTCTTTCTTGATTAACGTGGTGGCAGGATTCTTAGGTCTAGGGCACGAATTATGAAGTAGACACGAACTACGAGGTGAGACACGAACTTCAAGACTAATGCACGTACTTCAAGATAAATGCATGAATTCCAATGCAAATGAACGCAACCCTAGGTAAACGTACGTAAACCAATACAAGGCACGTAATTTAATGCAATGCACATAAATCGAGGTACAACTCTTAAACCTAGGTTAGGGCACGCAATTCAAGGTCAGTGCACACAAATTGAGGTATCACACTTAAATCGAAGTCAGGGTACGTAAGTCGAGGATTAGGGCACATAATTCTAGGTCAAGGCACGTATGACAAGGTATGCATGAAAACCAAGACAGGGCACGTAATCCAAGATCGGTCATATAATTCTAGGTCTATGGAACGTAAATCGAGGTATGACACGTTATTCGGGGTCGGGCCTCACATCCTCCCCTCCTTAAAAGAATTTCGTCCCGAAATTCATTCTTACTTGTTGAGTTCATTTAGACGGATTCTGACCTTTGTTATTTCTCACTCTAGGTCGTCCCGTGTTCAGTGATCTCTCTTACCACATTCAATTCACTTCCTATCTTTCTCCAATCATTTAATTCGGTGTGACCCCTACATTCATAGTTCGTTCCTTTGATCGACTCTATTCTCCATTTGATCTTAAGGTCAAGTTCATTGGCTAAGGTTAGAATCTCCAAACATAGTAATCAAAGCTGCATCGGTATTCTAACTATATAACTATAATTCCAATATCATAACTTATTGTGTCAATCTTGCGTTCATACCTCAAAAGGAATATCACAATAATACCATGATCCTATGGTGACATATACCAATTTCAAGATGATAGGTCTATATCCGATTTACATATTCTATCAACTAGCTTCAAAATTGTTAACACCTAGGACATACACATGTTATGGGTCATTTCCACAATACGACTCTATTTTCAGGAAGAACTCGCCAAACAACTAATCCATCTCAAATCGTCATCCATCGATGGTATCATAGCCCTTCTTTTCTCGTAGGTACATTAGATTAGCAAATCTTCTAATGACTAGTCTCCTGATTACAGGCTCCTATTCACTAACTTCCTTTCCCGGCTTTGTTAACCTTCACGCTCGTAATCAACGAGAAAGACCGTTGAGATTCGTTAAACTCAAACTCTAAGGTTTACTAGGTACCACCAACAAATTGCCATTGAAATTGCATGGGCAAACCGATCATGTTGCACTAGTTCAACTCTTACAAGTAAACTCATCAACTCGTAATCCACAATTTATTTCCTTATTCAAATCCCTATCTTCAAGTCACGAGGCTTCAGAATTTCTTTAATCTTAACCAAGACTCCTAAGGTGAATAGTTTCAACCTCAAATAAATTCCACTCACCTCAATCCAAGGTTACGTCATACTTAAGAAGACAATGGTCCTACTCATTTAGTGACCTAGTCATTCCTTCGAACACTTAATGCCCGCCAATATATCTCCAACATTAATGTTACTAAGCTGGGTTCATAGCCATGTAAGTGATATCAATTCTCTACTAGGTTACCGGTCGTACAACAACAATCCTTGGACTATAAATGGGTACCGAAATGATCTAGCTCATAAGATACTTACCATACTAATCCAAGTAGCTTATTACATGAAATAACTTCAAGGATATGTCATCATAAGAATTATAACCACAAGTCATCCTACAATATAATCTAATAGAATTTCAGAAGTAATCAACCACTCATATAATTATCACTATAAGATTCACCGTTTATTCAACAACCACGATTCGAAGTCTACCAACCTCTAGTTTCTAGAAGTGAAATGGTGCACATAGATACGGTGGTCTAACAATAGTCTTTTGGGTCATCATGACTCTGATTCATCTCTGTCTTACTCTCTTCATTTACATGTTTAACTAGCTAAGAGCATTAAGACTCATCGACCTTAGATCCTAGGGTTCACCATGAATCATCATGCATACTCACTATTAGCTATTTAGGATTACTAATCATACCCTAACAACTCCACTTTGTAACCGAATGCTTTAATCTCATTTCCATGGTTTATATATTAGGTCCATCGGTAATACTTAGGGATATATGCTTCCTAATATCCTTTAGGGTATCCAAATAACGAGTGTATAGAATGACTTACTTTGCATAATCACAACTAAATCCGAGGGGCAACAATTCGATACCATGATTCTTAATATCACCAATATCCAACTTAGGACCTTAGCAACATTAGTCATCTAATACATAATTCAATACCTTACACTTCCATTTGACCTAACATTTAGGTGTAGTCTTCCGAACACGAGTTCTAGTTACGTGAATTTCTCGATTCCAACATCCTTATATCTTGTTATATTAAAGAATCATCAACCTTGTTAAATTCGGTCTCCCGAGTTGCCTACACATCTTGAGGTTATCCATTGTTAAGTTACTTAAACACACTATTCACGCCTTAATAATCTAACCCCTATCGTCAATTTTCACAAGTTTATCTCTTAATTTCTAGGTCACAATCTTACCATTGAGTGAACTTGAAACTCGCTAGTATACAACATATCAGATTCATCAATGCTTAATTCCAATCAAGTAAGGATTCAATCATTTAAACAATCTATTACACTAATTCAAGATATAAGAATTTGATTCAAAAGCACCTCTTAAGTCAACTTCCATTATAAGCATATGAATATATATATGCTACTCCACATGTCCAATAGTATACTCTTATACCTAAGGAAAGTTGTATGTCCTTAACATTTATACTTGAACCGCAATTAGAAGAACGGTTTAACAGAATCAAGAACTCTATGGCTATAAAATTGATAACTTAATCACAGGCATGTGTATTCAAAATATAAGGAGATAATTTTACCTCAACAATTATACCTGTGTTACGCATTTTATATATATGCATATCCAACAATACATACGATCCATCAAGTACCTGTGAAGATGCGAGAAATCTCTAACCAAAACTTTTCTTTCTTCCTGCATGAATTCACTTCCCTAAAAGTTCTAATCCTAACTATCTATGTGTATAAACAGTCATTCACGGTTATATAACATGCACATGTATCAAGGAAGGAGTATAAAAGCATGCATATATTATTGAGGTCACTAACGTGTCGGTGTGCATGACACATAATACATATGGTCCACAAAGGCACATAATACTCAATACTTAAAGCAATTAAAGCACATTAGCACACATTAACACATATAAACAAGACATCATAGTTACCTTAGGGCTTCTACCCATGGTCCGAGAGTTGAACCCGACTAATGCCTAGTTACTAAACTAAGTTCTGATACCATTCTAGTTATAAGGTGTCACGCCCCAACCCGGCCTATAAAGGTTAGACTAGGGTGTGATCTAAATATTCAAGTCATTTTCACGTACTTAATCGTTCAAGTAGGTTTAGCACTTAACGTTTTATCCTAGACTCTAAAATTTTCCGAAAACCGACAGCATAACGGTTGTAATTGGGCTCTTTGGTTTGACCTAGTTCTCTAAACGCCTCAAATTTTACCATCTCAAATTCATTTCCAACTAAGATTACTATTTTACCATCAATTGAATTGCCTATTGGTTATTTTGACGTCCCGTTTGATGTATAACCTAGCATGATACTATGTCTCGTTTGTTTATTTATCCTCGTTACGAAAGTACCTGAGATCTTAGCATAATAGCGAGTACCTGTTTAAAATTGGATAGGTTCATTTACTTAGTCCTTAACTAATACGTCATAACCTATGATAGGTACTAGCGGTAATAATAGCAAAACGATCATAGCAGTGTCTAGTGTCTGTCTAGCAATATCAGTACAAACCAAAATTAGACCCTAAATTACAACGGGGGTCTTTTACATTAGAAATAACAAGCAACATAAAATAAATAGTCTTCAAGTAGCACAAAGTTCACAAGTAGCCACATTTAAGCAAAGCAAACAATGACAGGCAATCACTCCAGGGGTTCATCGTTAGGCACATTGTCCTCGGGTACCTGTACCTGTTCTTCTTCACCTGTGATGAAAAAGAGGATGAGTCCTTATGAACTCAGCGAGGGGAAAACGAGAAATACATTTTGAAACTCATTTTCCGGTTCAATTATGAAAACTCTTTTTTTTAAAAACATGTCACGTATTACAAATAAAAAGGTACGCAAATATTTGAAACAAATCGAGTAACAGATACATTTACCAATCATTTCAAGGATACGGTGAGCATTTGCTCTCAATATCAATTTCGATTCATTTGGTGCGGCCGACTTCAATAATCCACTTATCGCTCCCAATTGGGTGTACTCCGGATGTATCCCGAAACCTACGACCCAACTCCCCGAGGGTGAAATGCCAAGCGAGAGAGGGAATTGGACCATGGTAGTCACGGTAACACCGGCAAGCCCGATGCCGCCCGGCGTGCGTGAAACACTACCATGCCACACTGAAAGGTTGCAACCTCGTATGCAATGCACATTTATAACATTTAACATATCACATTAGGAGGACAACAAAGTAGGTCGCCTCCGAGCAGTTATAAGATCGCACTTTATCAAGTAATCAAACGAGGCACGATAAGACAAGTAATTTCACTTGAAAGGCATATAGAGCCATATGAACATTAAACGGGCAGCCATGTAACACATGCAAGTCAAGCCATATAACTCATTTCGAAGTCCACGTAATCAAGTGATATGATTATTCAACATTCAACAACATCTACGTGGGTTCGGATGCAAGAAAAGCCTAGTTGTCAACATGCAACGATCAAAATTACATTTAAGCTTATAAGGGCAACTACGGGCAGCCTACTAAATATATAATTCCACACAATATCCAAATGATAAACACTTAGCAAACTTACCTAGTCATTAGGGTTTCCATTTTGTGCATATTCGTGCAATTTGAGCCTCAACCCAACTCAAAGTCAATCACAAACCATGCATCATTTAATTCAACATCCTCAAACATTCAAAACAGTCCACACAACATCCCGAAGCTACAATCCCAAGCATTTAATTCAACAAGAGGAGTCACAACAATTTTCTAAGCACAACATTAAGTGAAACCCTTACTGCAATTGGCTGTTTACTCACAATCAATCGGATAAGCAAACAATCTCCAAATTCAGTGAATAAGATGTCAAATTAAAGCTTAAGAAGTTACTAAAATCAGAAATAAACCTTGCATCAATTGGAGTTCGGGATCATTAGATATAGCCGAAACAGTGGAATAGCACAAAACTGTCCAGATTTGCACACTTTTCAGTAATTGACCTTTTTGATGTCCTTAGGGTCAGATTTAGCCTTGGTCCGTTTCTGACAAAAATGTCCAGAACTGAAAACTATAGTGGTACACCAAATTTCATGCATTTTAGACATCATTTACTAAGTTAAATATGATTCGTTCCACAAGATCAGTGCATCTGCCAAAACCTGCTTCATTTTTCCAGATTTCCAGATTTGGACACATTTTGAAGATTCGCCATTTTGAGGATCTTAGAGTCAAAATTAGCTTCGGCCTATTTCTGGGAAAAATGTTCAAAACTGTCCAAACTAGTCACGTACCGATTATTAAGCATTGTCAACATCATTTTCCTAGCTAAACTTACCTCGAAACAGACTGGTCAGAGAGCTGTCAACAATCCGACTTCACCTAGCATCACTTTCAAGCCAAGATCTTGCCATGCATGGTTGTTTAAGCTCATGAACGAACACATAACTCAAGTACAAAAGCAAAGACATACATTTATGAGCATGCATGTAAATATTTGAAGGAATTTCAAAAGGTTTTAGCCCTCACCTTAGCAGTCAACCAAGAAGATGCCCAAAAACTTGTTGAAGCACAAATTTCTTCTTCTTCCTTACTTAGCCAAGACTCCACCCGATTTCTCTCTATTTTTCCTAGCTTAGTGGCCAAGTTCTTAGTACATGCATGTGGTTAGAACAAGAAGAAAAGAAATGGAAGCTAGGAAACTCACCAAGGCCAAAAATGGTGACTCAAAATGCTTGCATGTGTGTTTCTTGCATCCTAGCTTGCTTGGGTGAGTTTCTTTGCTTGTTGTTTGTCTTGATGCACCATAGGATGATGAAGATGAGCTAAGGGATGAAGAAACTCATCCCAAAACCGAGATGGAGAGAGAAGAATGAGAGGGAGAGAGAGAAATGTGAGGAGAATGAGAGAAATGAAAGAAAAATGAGGCTTTTTGCAAAAGTTGATGCATGGGTTCAGCCTTGAGCTTAGCAATTCTGATATTTATGTCTTCAAGAGGCATTTTGAAATTCCTAGCATGGGCAAGGAGCACTTGGTCGAAAATGGTGTGCATTGGGTAGGATTTTTGGGCTATTTTTTATGCATTTGTGTCATAATATGTCATAGATTGTCTAGGACTAATTTTTTATGCATTTGTGTCATTAGAATTGTCATAGGAATATTGGGAAATTAGGGAATCTAGGTATTTTAAAATATAGGAATGTTTGTTGATGAGTTGAATTATGAATAGAATAATAGTTAGTGGGAAATGCAGGAATAGTTTAGTATTATTTTATTGTTAGTGGAGTTTGTAGAGAATTTGAATTAGGAATATAATATTAGTTAGTGGATTGTGTAGGATTATTTTAGTGTCTAGTGCTTTGTGTAGGATTCTTTCTTGATTAACGTGGTGGCACGGATTCCTAGGTCTAGGGCATGAATTACGAGGTAGACACGAACTACGAGGTAAGACACGAACTTCAAGACTAATGCATGTACTTTAAGATAAATGCATGAATTCCAATGCAAATGCACGCAACCCTAGGTAAACGTACGTAAACCAATACAAGGCACGTAATTTAATGCAATGCACGTAAATTGAGGTACAACTCTTAAACCTAAGTTAGGGCACGCAATTCAAGGTTAGTGCACACAAATCGAGGTATCGCACTTAAATCGAAGTCAGGGTACGTAAGTCGAGGATTAGGGCACATAATTCTAGGTCAAGGCACGTATGACAAGGTATGTACGAAAACCAAGACAGGGTACGTAATCTAAGGTCGGTCATATAATCTGGGTCTATGGCACGCAAATCGAGGTATGACACGTTATTTGGGGTCAGGCCTCACATAACTCCTTATGGATCAAAAGTTATGTGCACCGGAGCGACGGAGACCTTGTCCCAAGCCCCACGCCCTCGACTTGCGGGCCCAGCCTCTACGTGAAGCGAAGTTGTCTTGCCCAAGGTGCCATGGGATTCAGTAATAGAAATGTGATGGATTAGGTTGTCGTCCTTTTCGCGGCTCACGACGTACGATTCGGGACGGAAAAATAGCGCATAAGAAGAAAAGTGCCTCGAAACTAATAAAAACGTTCAATTTTGGGCTCCAAAAACAGGCGCAGCTGAGCAGGCTTGCTGCCCCTGTCGTAGAGCTCTCAAACATATTTCCAACGGTATGTTGTGCGCCACGTAACACCTTACGGATCAAAAGTTATGGGCACCGGAGCAACGGAGACCTGGTCCCAAGCCCCACTCCCTCGGTTTTCGGGCCCAGCCTCTACGTGAAGCGAAGTTGTCTGGCCCAAGGTATCGTGGGATTCTGTCATAGAAATGTGATGGATTAGGTTGTCTTCCTTTTCGTGACTCACGACGTACGATCCAGGATGGAAAAACAGCGTAAAAGTAGAAAAGTGTCCCGACACTGATGAAAATATTCAATTTTGGGCTCCAAAAATAGGCGCGATTGAGTAGGATTGCTGCCTTTATTGTAGAGCTCTCAGAGAGCTTTCCAACTGTATGCTATGCACCGCGTAACTCCTTACGGATCAAAAATTATAGGTACCGGAGCGACGGAGACCTGGTCCCAAGCCCCATGCTCTCGGTTTGTGGGCCCCACCTCTACGTGAAGCAAAGTTGTCCTGCCCAAGGTGCCATGGGATTTGGTATTAGAAATGTGATGGATTAGGTTATCATCCTTTTCGCAGCTGACGACGTACGATCTGGGATGGAAAAATAGCGCAAAAGAAGAAAAGTGTGCTGAAACTGATGAAAACGTTCAATTTTAGAATCCAAAAATAGGTTCAGCCGAGCAAGCTTGCTGCCCCTGTCGTAGAGCTCTCGGAGAGCTTTCCAACGGTATGCTGTGTGTCGTGTAACTCCTTACGGATCAAAAGTTATGGGCACCGGAGCGGCGGAGACCTGGTCCCAAGCCCCATGCCCTCGGTTTGTGGGCCCAGCCTCTACAAGAAGCGAAGTTGTCTTGCCCAAGCTGCCGTGGGATTCGGTAATAGAAATGTGATGGATTAGGTTGTCGTTCTTTTCGCGGCTCACGACTTACTATCCGGGATGGAAAAACAGTACAAAAGAAGAAATGCATCACGAAACTGATGAAAATGTTCAATTTTGGGCTCCAAAAACAGGCACAGCTGAGCAGGCTTGCTGACCATGTCGTAGAGCTCTCGGAGAGCTTTCCAACGGTATGCTGTGCGCAGCGTAACTCCTTACGGATCAAAAGGTATGTGCACCGGAGCGACGGAGACCTGGTCCCGAGCCCCACGCCCTCGGTTTGCGGGCCAACCTCTACGGGAAGCGAAGTTGTCTTGCCCAAGGTGTCGTGTGATTCGGTAATAGAAATGTGATGGATTAGGTTGTCGTCCTCTTCTCGGCTCACGACGTACGATCTGGGATGAAAAAATAGCGCAAAAGGAGAAAAGTGTATCGAAACTAATGAAAACGTTCGATTTTGGGTTCCTAAAATAGGCAGAGTCCAGCAGGATCGTTGCCGTCGTCTTAGAGCTCTCGGAGAGCTTTCCAATGGTATGCTGTGCACCGTGTAACTCCTTACGGATCAAAAGTTATGGGCACCGGAGCGACGGATACCTTGTCACAATCCCCACGCCCTCGGCTTACGGGCCCAGCCTCTACGTGAAGCGAAGTTGTCTGGCCCAAGGTGCTGTGGGATTCGGTAATAGAAATATGATGGATTAGGTTGTCGTCCTTTTCGCGGCTCACGACGTACGAACCGGGATGGAAATACAGCGTAAAAGAAGAAAAGTATCCCGAAACTAATGAAAATGTTCAATTTTGGGCTACGAAAATAGGTGCTGATAACTCGGCATGCTGCCTCTAACGTAGAGCTCTCGGAGAGCTTTCCAACAGTATATTGTGCGCCGCGTAACTTCTTACGGATCAAATGTTATGGGCACCGTAGTGACGGAGACCTAGTCCTATGCCCCACGCACTCGGTTTGCAGGCCCAGCCTCTACGTTAAGCGAAGTTGTCTTGCCCAAGGTGCCGTGGGATTCGGTAATAGAAATGTGATGGATTAGGTTGTCGTCCTTTTCGCGGCTCACGACGTACCAACCGGGATGAAAAACAGCGTAAAAGTAGAAAAGTATCCCGACTGTGATGAAAACATTCAATTTTGGACTCTGAAAATAGGTACAGTCGACTAGGATCGCTGCCCGAGTCGTAGTGCTCTCGGAGAGCATTCCAATGGTATGTTGTGCACCGTGTAACTCCTTACGGATCAAAAGTTATGGGCACCGGGGCGACAGAGACCTGGTCCCAAGCCCCACGCCCTCGGTTTGCGAGCCCAGCCTCTACGTGAAGCGAAGTTGTCTTGCCCAAGGTGCCATGGGATTCAGTAATAGAAATGTGATTGATGAGGTTGTTGTCCTTTTCGCAGCTCACGGCGTACGAACCGGGACAGAAAATCTTGCAAAAGTAGAAAAGTGTCCCAAAATTGATGAAAATGTTCAATTTTGGTCTCCGAAAACAAGCGCAGCTGAGCAAGCTTCTAGCCTACGTCGTAGAGCTCTCGGAGAGCTTTCCAACGGTATGCTGTGTGCCGCGTAACTCCTTACGGATCAAAAGTTAAGGGCACCAGAGCGACGGAGACATGGTCCCAAGCCCCACGCCCTCGGTTTGCGGACCCAGCCTCTTCGTGAAGTGAAGTTGTCTAGCCCAAGGTGCCATGGGATTCGGTAATAGAAATGTGATGGATTAGGTGGTCGTCCTTTTTGCCTCTCACGACGTACGAATAGGGACGGAAAAAAAGCGCAAAAGAAGAAAAGTGTCCCAAAATTGATGAAAACATTCAATTTTGGACTCCGAAAACATGCACAGCCGAGACGGGCTGTTTCCCCTGTCGTATAGCTCTCGGAGAACTTTCCAACAGTATGCTGTGTGCCGCGTAACTCCTTACAGATCAAAAGTTATGGGTACCGGAGCGACGGAGACCTGGTCGTAAGCCCCACGCCCTCGGTTTGCGGGCCCAGCCTCTACATGAAGTGAAGATGTCTTGCCCAAGGTACCGTGGGATTTGGTAATAGAAATCTGATGGATTAGGTTGTCATACTTATTGCGGGTCACGACGTACGAACCGGG
This sequence comes from Ehretia macrophylla, assembly GCA_037974665.1. Classification (NCBI taxonomy): domain Eukaryota; kingdom Viridiplantae; phylum Streptophyta; class Magnoliopsida; order Boraginales; family Ehretiaceae; genus Ehretia; species Ehretia macrophylla. The sequence goes on along the minus strand of CM075768.1, from coordinate 48,813,960 downwards.
ACGGAAAAACAGCGCAAAAGAAGAAAAGTTTCCCAAAACTGATGAAAATGTTCGATTTTGGGCTCCAAATATAGGCAAAGTTGAGCAGGATTGTTCTCCCCGTTGTAGAGCTCTCGGAGAGCTTTCCAACAGTATGCTGTGTGCCGCGTAACTCCTTACGGATCAAAAATTATGGGCACCGGAGCGACGGAGACCTAGTCCCAAGCCCCACGCCCTCGGTTTGTGGGTACAGCCTCTACGTGAAGCAAAGTTGTCTTGCCCTAGGTGCCGTGGGGTTCAGTAATAGAAATGTGATGGATTAGGTTGTCGTCCTTTTCGCGGCTCACGACGTACGATTCGGGATGAAAAAATAGATTTAAAGAAGAAATGTGTCCCGAAACTGATGAAAACGTTTGATTTTGGGCTTCGAAAACATTCACAGTCGAGCACGCTTGCTGCCCCTGTCATAGAGCTCTCGGAGAGCTTTCCAACGGTATGCTGTGCGCCGCCTAACTCCATACGGATCAAAAGTTGTGTGCACCGCAGCAACGGAGACCTGGTCCCAAGCCCCACGCCATCGGTTTGCGGGCCCAGCCTCTACGTGAAGCGAAGTTGTTTGGCCCAAGGTGCCATGGGATTCAGTAATAGAAATGTGATGGATTATGTTATCGTCCTTTTCGCAGCTCACGACATACGAACTAGGATGAAAAAATAGCGCAAAAGTAGAAAAATATCACAAAACTTATGATAACGTTCAATTTCGGGCTACGAAAATAGGCATAGCTGAGTAGGCTTGCTGCCCTCGGAGTGCTTTCCAACAGTATGCTGTGCGCTGCGTAACTCCTTACGGATCAAAAGTTATGGGCACCGCAGCGACGGAGACCTGGTCCCAAGCCCCACGTCCTCAGTTTGCGGCCCTAGCCTCTACGTGAAGCGAAGTTGTCTTGCCCAAGGTGCCGTGGGATTCGGTAATAGAAATTTGATGGATTAGGTTGTCGTCCTTATCGCAGCTCACGACGTACGAACTGGGACGGAAAAACAGCGCAAAAGAAGAAAAGTGTCTCGAAAATGATGAAAACGTTTGATTTTGGGCTCTGAAAATTGGCGAAGTCGAGCAGTATTGTTGTCCCCGTCGTAGAGCTCTCGGAGAGCTTTCTAACGGTATGCTGTGCGCCGCGTAACTCTTTACAGATCAAAAGTTATGGGCACCGGAGCGACGAATACCTGGTCACAAGACCCACGCCCTCGGTTTACGGGCCCAGTCTCTACGTGAAGTGAAGTTGTCTTGCCTAAGGTGCCGCGGGATTCGGTAATAGAAATGTGATGGATTAGGTTGTCGTCCTTTTTACGGCTCAAGACGCACGATCCGTGACAGAAAAATAACGCAAAAGAAGAAATGTGTACCGAAATTAGTGAAAACTTTCAATTTTGGGCTGCAAAAATAGGCGCAGCAGAACAAGCTTGCTGCCCCTGTCGTAGAGCTCTCAGATAGCTTTACAACGGTATGTTGGGCGGCGCGTAACTCCTTACGGATCAAAAGTTATGGGCACCGGAGCGACGGAGACCTGGTCTTACGCCCCACACCCTCGGTTTGCGGGCACAGCCTCTACGTGAAGCGAAGTTGTTTTGCCCAAGGTGCCGTGAGATTCGGTACTAGAAATGTGATGGATTAGGTTGTCGTCCTTTTTCGCGGCTCATGACGTATGATCCGGGACAGTAAAACAGAGCAAAAGAAGAAAAGTGTCCCAAAATTGATGAAAACGTTTGATTTTGGGCTCTGAAAACAGGCGCTGCTGTGCAAGCTTGCTGCCCCTGTTGAAGAGCTCTCAGAGAGCTTTCTAACGGTATGTTGTGCGCCGCATAACTCCTTACGGATCAAATGTTATGGGCATCGGAGCGACGGAGACCTGATTCTAAGCCCCACGCCCTCGGTTTGCGGGCCCAGCATTTTTGTGAAGCAAAGTTGTCTAGCCCAAGGTGCCATGGAATTCAGTAATATAAATGTGATGGATTAGGTTGTCGTCCTTTTTGCGACTTACGACGTACGATCAAGGACGAAAAAACAGTGCAAAGAAAAAAAGTATCCCAAAACTGATGAAAACGTTCAATTTTGTTCTTCGAAAACAGTCGCAGCCAAGCCGGCTTGTTGCCCTAGTAGAAGAGCTCTCGGAGAGCTTTCCAACGGTATGCTGTATACCGCGTAACTCCTTACGGATCAAAAGTTATGGGCACCGCAGCGACGGAGACCTGGTCCCAAGCCCCACGCCCTCAGTTTGCTAGCCCATCCTCTACGTGAAGCGAAGTTGTCTGGCCCAAGGTGTCATGGGATTCGGTAATAGAAATGCGATGGATTAGGTTGTCATCCTTTTCGCGGCTCACGGCGTACGAACCGGGAAAGAAAAACAGCGCAAAAGAAGAAAAGTATCCCGAAACTGATGAATACGTTCAATTTTGGGCTCTGAAAACAGGCGCAGCCGAGTAGACTTGCTGCCCCCCTAGTAGAGCTCTAGGAGAGCTTTCCAACGGTATGGTGTGCGCCGCGTAACTCCTTATAGATCAAAAGTTATGGGCACAGAGTGACGGAGGCTTGGGCCTAAGCCTCACACCCTCAGTTTGCAGGCCCATCCTCTACGTGAAGCGAAGTTGTCTTGCCCAAGGTGCCATGGGATTTGGTAATAGAAATGTGATGGATTAGGTTGTCGTCCTTTTCGCTGATGGATTAGGTTTTTCGCGGCTCACGACGTACGATCCTGGACGGAAAAATAGATCAAAAGAAGAAAAGTGTCTCGAAACTGATGAAAACGTTTGATTTTGGGCTTCGAAAACATTTGCAGCCGAGCAGGCTTGCTGCTCCTGTCATAGAGCTCTCAGAGAGTTTTCCAACGGTATGTTGTGCGCCGCGTAACTCCTTACAAATCAAATGTTATAGGCACCGGAGCGACAGAGACTTGGTCCCAAGCCCCACACCCTTGGTTTGCGGGCCCAGCCACTACGTAAATCGAAGTTGTCTTGCCTGTCACGCCCCAACTCGATCCCGCCTACAATCAGTCAGGACGCAACGTAATTTCGGCAGTATAACGATAGTAATTAAGACACCGAGGCTCTAAACCAACCTCTCAGAACATCATACAATCAAACTCCTCAACCAAACAACAATCAATTCCTCAATACCATTAACAACATACAACATAACCATATTATACAACAATCATTCTTAGACGATCCATTCATAGTTATACGCCTCCGTTCCAACATGACCTTAACTTTAACATACATATCAAAATAGATTATAAACCAACTTAGCAACCTAGATCATAACAAAAGAAAGACTACTAAGTTAGCATCATTTAGTTCATTTTCTTTACTACAACTTATACATCATAAATTACAAGGAAAATAAAAGACAACTAGTTTAATATACAAGATAATAGAGTATACAACATCTCAAGCATCAAGGACAAGACTCTGGCACATAGGACTCGTCCACATACGTCACATTATCCTCTTCTGGAGGCACGTACCCGTAATCTTGCGAAAGGACACCTGTATGCATGCAATAATAGAGAGTGAGCTTATATAAAACAAGCTCAGTGAGGATCCGATAGATCTCTAACAGTATTTACTATACTCCTTGGATATGATCCTTTGAGCAAGTAAACACACAAATAAACATCAATACAATATAAACACATAACTATAATGACCAATCAATAAAGGATACTCAATTTGGTATAGTTCCATATGCCATCACGATCTCAACCATTCTTCTTATAACTCCCCATTACTCATGCACCCGAGGTACCTCACTAGCCTCTCCCTCCATGTCACCTCCGTCATGCGAGATAGAGGTAGTCTCTGGTAGTCATGTCGTTATCAACCCGATAGCCCGATGCTGCCCGAGAGGTGGCACACACAAGACTCAACAATAATAATAAACATCATTCACAGGATGACAATCTAGCAAAACTTCCTATATCCCGGTTCATTAATCATCAATCAATAATCATCCATTTCCATCAATGTAACATCAATAATCATCAATATAACATCAATATTTAATTAAACAACAAACAACTAAGTTAGATGACAAAGTAGGCCATCCAACTTAACATGCATGAAACACGTAATCTAACCCTAGTCTAACCATTAACAACTCACAATTCAATCACTCAAATACCACCCAATCAACTAAAGGCTCAATTCAACAATTTAAAGAAAGACAACCTAAACCTCAAATAATCATATCTTACATTCTACTAATCCAAACAACTCCAAATCAGTTTTAAACACTCACCCATTCAATCAACTACATTAGCCCTCTCGGAAACCAACCAAGACACATCAAAATCAAGCCCAACAACCCTAAAACCTCAATTCACCTAGGCTGAAATTTCCGGATTTTCTCCCAAACATCGCAATCGAAAATTCGGCATCATAACGGCGTTACCACGTAATTAACAAACTTTTAGAAATCAACGGCAATCGATTCCAACCACAACAACTCAAGATAATCCTCAAATAGCCATTGTATCAACTTTAAATACCCGAAAATAAATAATTTTGCTACAATGGCTCAAATCTCGTAGTAATACACATAAACAATCCTTAGCACGCACTGATCAATAATATAACTTCAAATTAACATTCTAATGGTTCAAAATGCAGTTATGAGCAAAAATATAAAAATGAGTTTTGAGATCTAGAATTTTTCTCACCTTTGATGCGATATAAGCCTAGATATGCGTGCAATTCGTTCCCAACAAGCGGAATCCAACTCGGCATGAAGTTCTACAGACAAAAACTATGTTTTTCTATGAAAATTTGTTTTGAAAACTTGAAGAAAAGCTTTGGTTTTCTCTCTTATGGCTCTCGGCCATGTTTGTGCATTTTGAGTGTGTTTTGTGTTGTGTTTAGTGTGTGTTGATGCAATATTAAGTATATAAGGCTTGGTCATTTAAAAAAATGCAAAGTCATAGTAGTTATTTAGTCCTTTAATTAATTTCTTAGTCTTTTAATTCATTTCTTAGTCTTTTAATTCATTTCTTGAGTATTTCTTGCTCAACTAACAAATTAACACTTAAATTAATTCTAGATATTATATTTTAGGTGACAAAGAAGGTTAAATTAAAATAGTTTACCCGAATCGGCTTAAAACTCGTTTTCTTGCAAAAGGAAGTGTAAAAATCTTTCAAATTCGAAAACCGATTCCAAATCTGTTTTAATCAAACACGGGTCTATTAATACTCGAGGACTAGATTTTAAAATGTTTGAAACACCCCTGTAAAAATTTTAGCAGACATGTGTTCAAAAATACTATTCACCAAAACCGACGATAAAATTTTTGATTCCGTTTTTGATGAAAATTTCATGAATGCACACTTAGCATGTATTAGGAGTATTAAATACATAATTATCACATTCTAAGCCATATAGCACATAAATAGGTCAATTCACGCAAAACGAGACAAAGCAAAATATGGGGTCTCACAAAAGTAACGTGGGATTCGGTAATAGAAATCTGATGGATTAGGTTGTCGTCCTTATCGCGGGTCGCGACATACGAACCGGGATGAAAAAACAGCGCAAAAGAAGAAAAGTGTCCCAAAACTGATGAAAACGTTCCATTTTGGGCTTCAAAAATTGGCAAAGTCGAGCAGCATTGTTGTCCCCGTCGTAGAGCTCTCGGAGAGATTTCTAACGGTATGCTGTGCGCCGCGTAACTCTTAACGGATCAAATGTTATTGGCACCGGAGCGACGGATACTTGGTCACAAGCCCCACGCCATCGGTTTGTAGGCCCAGTCTCTTCGTGAAGTGAAGTTGTCTTGCCCAAGGTGCCGCGGGATTCGGTAATAGAAATGTGATGGATTAGGTTGTCTTCCTTTTTGCAGCTCACGACGAACGATCCGGGAAAGAAAAATAGGGCAAAAGAAGAAATGTGTCCCGAAAGTGATGAAAATGTTCAATTTTGGGCTCTAAAAATAGGCGCTGCCGTGCAAGCTTGTTGCCCCTGTCGTAGAGCTCTCGGAAAGCTTTACAACGGTATGTTGTGCGCCGAGTAACTCCTTACGGATCAAAAGTTATGGGCACCGGAGCGACGGCGACCTGGTCCCAAGCCCCACGCCCTCGGTTTGCGGGCACAACCTCTACGTGAAGCGAAGTTGTCTTGCCCAAGGTGCCATGGGATTCGGTAGTAGAAATGTGATGGATTAGATTTTCGTCCTTTTCGCGGCTCATGACGTACGATTCGGGACGGAAAAAACAGAGCAAAAGGAGAAAAGTGTCCCGAAAGTGAAGAAAACATTCAATTTTGGGCTCTGAAAATAGGCACTGCCATGCAAGCTTGCTGCCCTTGTCGAAGAGCTCTCAGAGAGCTTTTCAACGGTATGCTGTGCACCGCATAACTCCTTACGGATCAAAAGTTATGGGCACCGGTGCGACGAAGACCTGGTTCCAAGCCCTACGGCCTCGGCTTGCGGGCCCAGCCTTTACGTGAAATGAAGTTGTCTAGCCCAAGGTGCCGTGGGATTCGGTAATAGAAATGTGATGGATTAGGTTGTCGTCCTTTTCGCGACTCATGACATACGATCCAGGACGGAAAAACAGCGCAAAGAAAAAAAGTGTCCCAAAACTGATGAAAACATTCGATTTTGGGCTTTGAAAACAGTCGCAGCCAAGCCGACTTGTTGCCCCAGTGGAAGAGCTCTCGGAGAGCTTTCCATGGGTATGCTGTGCGCCATGTAACTCCTTACGAATCAAAAGTTATGGGCACCGCAGCGATGGAGACTTGGGCCCAAGCCTCACGCCCTTAGTTTGCGGGCCAATCCTCTACGTGAAGAGAAGTTTTCTTGCCCAAGGTATGGTGGGATTCGGTAATATAAATGTGATGGATTAGGTTGTCGTCCTTTTCGCGGCTCACGACGTACGAACCAAGACGGAAAAACAACGCAAAAGAAGAAAAGTGTCCTGAAACTGATGAAAACGTTCAATTTTGGTCTCCAAAAATAGGCGCAACCGAGTAGGCCGGCTGCCCCCGTCGTACAACTCCCGGAGAGCTTTCCAACGATATGTGTGCGACGCGTAACTTCTTACGGATCAAAAGTTATGGGCACCGGAGCGACGGAGACCTTGTCCTAAGCCCCACGCCCTCGGTTTACGGGCACAACCTCTACGTAAAGCGAAGTTGTCTTGCCCAAGGTGCCATGGGATTCGGTAGTATAAATATGATGGATTAGGTTGTCGTCCTTTTCGCGGCTCATGACGCACGATCCGGGACGAAAAAATAGAGCAAAAGAAGAAAAGTGTCCCGAAAGTGATGAAAACGTTCAATTTTGGGCATTAAAAACTGGCACTGTAGTGCAAGCTTGCTGTCCTTGTCGAAGAGCTCTCGGAGAGCTTTCTAACGATATGCTGTGCGCTGCATAACTCCTTACGGATCAAAAGTTATGGGCACCAGTACGACGGAGACCTAGTTCTAAGCCCCACGCCCTAGGCTTGCGGGCCCAGCCTTTACGTGAAACGAAGTTGTCTAGCCCAAGGTGCCATGGGATTCGGTAATAGAAATGAGATGGATTAGGTTGTCGTCCTTTTCGCGACTCACGATATACGATCCAGGACGAAAAAACAGCGCAAAGAAAAAAAGTGCCCTAAAACTGATGAAAACGTTCAATTTTGGGCATCGAAAATAGTCGCAGCCAAGCCAGCTTGTTGCCCCAGTGGAAGAGTCCTTGGAGACCTTTCCCACGGTATGCTGTGCGCCGCGTAACTCCTTACGAATCAAAAGTTATGGGCACCGCAGCGACGGAGACCTGGTCCCAAGCCCCACGCCCTCAGTTAGCTGGCCTATCCTCTATGTGAAGCGAAGTTGTCTGGCCCAAGGTGCCGTGGGATTCGGTAATAGAAATGCGATGGATTAGGTTGTCGTCCTTTTCGCGGCTCATGATGTACGAACTAGGACTGAAAAACAGCGCAAAAGAAGAAAAGTATAGTGAAACTAATGAATACGTTCTATTTTGCTGCCCCCCTCGTAGAGCTCTCGGAGAGCTTTCCAACGGTATGCTGTGCGCCGCGTAACTCCTTACAGATCAAAAGTTATGGGCACCGGTGCGACGGAGACTTGGGCCCAAGCCTCACGCCCCCAGTTTGCGGGCCCATCCTCTAAGTGAAGCGAAGTTGTCTTGCCCAAGGTACGGAGGGATTCGGTAATAGAAATGTGATGGATTAGGTTGTCATCCTTTTCGAGCTCACGACGTACGAACCAAGACGAAAAAACAACGTAAAAGAAGAAAAGTGTCCCGAAACTAATGAAAACATTCAATTTTGGGCTCCGAAAATAGGCGCAGCCGAGTAGGTCCACTGCCCCCGTCGTAGAGCTCCGGGAGAGTTTTCCAACGATATGTTGTGCGCCGCGTAACTTCTTACAGATCAAAAGTTATGAGCACCGGAGCTATGGAGACCTAGTCCCAAGCCCCACGCCCTCGGTTTAAGGGCCCAGCCTCTACGTGAAGTGAAGTTGTCTTGCCCAAGGTGCGGTGGGATTTGATAATAGAAATGTGATGGATTAGGTTGTCGAACTTTTCGCGGCTCACGACGTACGAACTGGGACAAAAAAATAGCACAAAAGAAGAAAAGTATCACGAAACTTATGAAAACGTTCAATTTTGGGCTATGAAAATAGGCGCAATCGAGTAGGCTTGCTGCCCTCCTCGTAGAGCCCTCGAAGAGCTTTCTAACGGTATGCTGTGCACCGCGTAACTCCTTACGGATCAAAAGTTATGGGCACTAGAGCGACGGAGATCTGGTCCTAAGCCCCACGCCTCGGTTTGCTGGCCCAGCCTCTACGTGAAGCAAAGTTGTATTGCCGAAGGTGCCATGGGATTCAGTAATAGAAATGTGATAGATTTGGTTGTTGTCGTTTTCGCGGCTCACGACGTACGATCCGGGACTAAAAAATAGCACAAAAGAAGAAATGTATCACGAAACTGATGAAAACGTTTGATTTTGTGCCCCGAAAATCGGTGCACCCGAGCAAGCTTGCTGCCCCTGTCGTAGAGCTCCCGGAGAGCTTTCCAACGGTATGCTGTGCGCCGCGAAACACGCTACGGATCAAAAGTTATAGGCACCGGAGCGACGGAGACCTGGTCCCAAGCCCCACGCCCTCAGCTTGCGGGCCCAGCCTCTACGTGAAGCGAAGTTGTCTTGCCCAAGGAGCCGTGGGATTCGGTCACAGAAATGTGATGGATTAGGTTGTCATCCTTTTCGCGGCTCACGACGTACGATCCGGAACGGAAAAACAGCGCAAAAGAATAAATGTGTCCCAAAACTGATGAAAACGTTCGATTTTGGGCTTTGAAAACCGGCGTAGTTGAGCAGGCTGGCTGCCCTTGTCATAGAGCTCTCGCAAAGCTATCCAACGATATGCTGTACGCCGTGTAACTCCTTACGGATCAAAAGTCATGGGCACCGGAGCGACGACAACCAGGTCTCAAGCCCACGCCCTCGGTTTGTGGGCCCAGCCTCTACGTGAAGTAACGTTGGCTTGCCCAAGGTGCCGTGGGATTCGACAATAGAATTGTGATGGATTAGGTTGCCGTCCTTTTCGCGGCTTACAATGTACAAAAAAACGACGCAAAAGGAGAAAAGCGTCTCAAAACTAATGAAAACATTCGATTTTGGGCCCCGAAAACAAGCGCAGTCGAGCAGGATCGCTACCCACGTCGTAGAGCTCTCTGAGAGCTTTTCAACGGTATGCTTTGCACCGCGTAACTCCTTATGGATCAAAAGTTATGGGTACCGAAGGGACGGAGACCCGGTCTCAAGCCCCACGCCCTCGGTTTACGGGCCCAGCCTCTACGTGAAGTGAAGTTGTCTTGCCTATGGTACCGTGGGATTCGGTAATAGAAATGTGATGGAATAGGTTGTCGTCCTTTTCGCGGGTCACGACGTATGATCCTGGACGGAAAAATAGATCAAAAGAAGAAAAGTGTCCCGAAACTGATGAAAACGTTTGATTTTGGGCTTTGAAAACATCCGCAGCCGAGCAGGCTTGCAACCCCTGTCATAGAGCTCTCGGAGAGCTTTCCAACAGTATGGTGTGCATCGCGTAACTCCTTACAGATCAAAAGTTATGTGCACCGCAGCGACAGAGACCTAGTCCCAAGCCCCACGCCCTCGGTTTGCGGGCCCAGCCTCTACGTGAAGCGAAGTTGTCTGGCCCAAGGTGCCATGTGATTCGGTAATAGAAATGTGATGGATTAGGTTGTCTTCCTTTTCACGGTTCACGACATACGATCTGGGATGGAAAAACAGCGCAAAAAAAAGCAATGTATCACGAAACTGATAAAAATGTTCGATTTTGGGCTCTGAAAATAGGCGCACCCGAGCAGGATTATTGCCCATGTCGTAGAGCCCTCGGAGAGCTTTCCAACGGTATGCTGTGCACCGCGTAACTCCTTACGGATCAAAAATTATGGGCACCGAAGAGACGGAGACCTGGTCCCATGCCCCACGTCCTCGGTATGCGGGCCCAGCCGCTACGTGATTCGAAGTTGTCTTGCCCAAGGTGCCGTGGGATTCGGTAATAGAAATGTAATGGACTAGGTTGTCGTCCTTTTCGCGGCTTACGACGTACGATTCGGGATGAAAAAACAGCACAAAAGAAGAAAAGTGTCCCAAAACTGATGAAAACGTTCTATTTTGTTCTTCAAAACCAGGCGCAGCTGTGCAGGCTTGCTGCCCCTGTCGTAGAGCTCTTACAGGGATTTCCAACGGTATGTTGTGCACCGCGTAACTCCTTACGGATCAAAAGTCATGGGCATCGGAGCGACGAAGACCTGGTCCTAAGCCCCACGCCCTCTGTTTGCGGGCCCAGCCTCTACGTGAAGCGAAGTTGTCTTGCCCAAGGTGCCATGGGATTCGGTAATAGAAATGTGATGGATTAGGTTGTCGTCCTTTTTGCGGCTCATGACGTACGATATGGGATGAAAAAACGGCGCAAAAGGAGAAAAGTATCTCAAAACTGATGAAAACTTTACATTTTTGTCCTCGAAAACAAGCGCAGTCGAGCAGGATCGCTGCCCTCATCGTAGAGCTCTCGGAGAGCTTTCCAACGGTATACTGTGCACCGCGTAACTTCTTACGGATCAAAAGTTATGGGTATCGGAGCGACGGAGACCTGGTCCCAAGCCCCATGCCCTCGGTTTACAGGCCCAGCCTCTACGTGAAGCGAAGTTGTCTGGCCCAAGGTGCTGTGGGATTCGGCAATAGAAATGTGATGGATTAGGTAGTCGTCCTTTTCGCTGCTCACGACGTATGAACCGGGTCGGAAATACAGCGCAAAAGAAGAAAAGTATCCCGAAATTGATGAAAACGATCATTTTGGGCTCCGAAAATAGGCGTAGCTGAGCCGGATTGCTACCCTTATCGTAGAGCTCTCGGAGAGCTTTCCAACGGTATGCTGTGCGCCGCGTAACTCCTTACGGATCAAAAGTCATGGGCGTCGGAGCAACGAAGACCTGGTCCTAAGCCCCACGCCCTCTGTTTGCGGGCCCAGCCGCTACGTGAAGTGAAGTTGTCTTGCCCAAGGTGCCGTGTGATTCGGTAATAGAAATGTGATGGATTAGGTTGTCGTCCTTTTTGCGGCTCATGACGTACGATCTGGGATGAAAAAACGGCGCAAAAGGAGAAAAGTATCTCAAAACTGATGAAAACTTTACATTTTTGTCCTCATAAACAAGCGCAGCCAAGCAGGCTTGCTGCCCTCGTCGTAGAGCTATTGGTGAGCTTTCCAACAGTATACTGTGCGCTGCGTAACTCCTTAAGGATCGAAAGTTATAGGAAAATGAGCGACGGAGACTTGGTCCCAAGCCCCATACCCTCGATTTACGAGCCCAACCTCTACGTGAAGCGAAGTTGTCTTGCCCAAGGTGCCGTGGGATTCAGCAATAGAAATGTTATGGATTAGGTTGTCGTCCTTTTTGCTGCTCACGACGTACGAACCAGGTCGAAAATACAGCGCAAAAGAAGAAAAGTATCCCAAAACTGATGAAAACGTTCAATTTTGGACTCCGAAAATAGGCGCAGCTGAGCTAGATTACTGCCCCAGTCGTAGAGCTCTCGGAGAGCTTTCCAACGGTATGCTGTGCGCTGCGTAACTCCTTACGGATCCAAAGTTATAGGCACTGGAGCGACAAAGACCTGGTCCTAAGCCCCACGCCCTAGATTTACCGGCCCAGCCACTAAGATAATCAAAGTTGCATAGTACAAGGTGCTGTGGGATTCGGGAACAGAAATGTAATGGATTAGATTGCCGTCCTAATCGCAGCTCACGACGTACGAACCGGGAAAGAAAAATAGCGCAAGAGAAGAAAAGTGTCCCAAAACTGATGAAAACATTTGATTTTGGGCTCCGAAAATAGGCGCAGTTGTGCAGGATTGCTGCCCTCGTCGTAGAGCTCTCGAAGAGTTTTCCAACGGTATGCAGTGCGCTACGTAACTCCTTACAAATCAAAAGTTATGGGCACCGGTGCGACGGAGACCTGGTCCCAAGCCCTAAACCCTCGGTTTGCGCGCCCAGCCTCTACGTGAAGCGAAGTTGTCTAGCCCAATGTGCCATGGGATTCGATAATAGAAATCTAATGGATTAGGATGTCGTCCATTTCGAGGCTCACGACGTACGAATCGGGAACGAAAAACAGCGCAAAAGAAGAAAAGTATCACGAAACTGATGAAAACGTTCAATTTTGGGCTCTGAAAATTGGAGTAGTCAAGTAGGCTTGCTGCCCCCCCCCTCGTAGAGCTCTCAGAGAGCTTTCCAACAGTTTGTTGTGCAACGCGTAACACCTTACGGATCAAAAGTTATGGGTACCAGAGCGACGAAGACCTGGTCCCAAGCCCCACGCCCTCGGTTTGCCGGCCTAGCCTCTACGTGAAGTGAAGTTATCTTGCCCAAGGTGTCGTGGGATTCGGTAATGGAAATGTGATGGATTAGGTTGTTGCCATTTTTGCGGCTCACGACGTACGATTCGGGACGGAAAAATAGCGCAAAAGAAGAAATGTATCCTGAAACTGATGAAAACGTTCGATTTTAGGATTCGAAAATAGGCACAGTCGAGAAGGATTGTTGCCCCCGTCGTAGAGCTCTTGGAGCGCTTTCCAACGGTATGTTGTGCGCCGCGTAAATCCTTACGGATCAAAAGTTATGGGCACCGAAGCGATGGATACCTGGTCACAAGCCCCACGCCCTCGGTTTGCGGGCCCAGCCTCTACGTGAAGTGAAGTTGTCTTGCCTAAGGTGTCGCGGGATTCGGTAATAGAAATGTGATGGATTTGGTTGTCGTACTTTTTGCGGCTCACGACGCATGATCCAGAATGGAAAAACAGCGCAATAGAAGAAAAGTGTCCCAAAATAGATGAAACGTTCGATTTTGAGCTCCAAAATTAGGCGCAACGAAGTAGGCTTGCTGCCCCCGTCGTAGAGCTCTCGGAGATCTTTACAACGGTATGTCATGCGCCGCGTAACTTCTTACGGATCAAAAGTTATGGGCATCGGAGCGACGGAGACCTGGTCCCAAGCCCACACCCTCAGTTTGCGGGCCCAGCCTCTATGTGAAGCGAAGTTGTCTTGCCCAAGGTGCTATGGGATTCGGTAATAGAAATGTGATGGATTAGGTTGTCGTCCTTTTCGCGACTCATGACGTACGATCCGGGACGGAAAATAGAGCAAAGGAAGAAAAGTATCCCAAAACTGAATAAAATGTTCAATTTTGGGCTTCGAAAATAGTTGCAGCCAAGCAAGCATGTTGCCCCAGTCGAAGAGCTCTTGGAGAGCTTTCCAACGGTATGCAGTGCACCACGTAACTCCTTACGGACCAAAAGTTATGGGCACCGCAACAACGGAGACCCTGTCCCAAGCACCACGCCCTCGGTTTGCACGGCCATCCTCTACGTGAAGCGAAGTTGTCTGGCCCAAGGTGCCGTGGGATTCGGTAATAGAAATGCGATGGATTAGGTTGTCGTCCTTTTCGCGGCTCATGACGTACGAACCGAGACAGAAAAATAGTGCAAAAGAAGAAAAGTATCGCAAAACTGATGAATACGTTCTATTTTGGGCTTCCAAAATAGGCGCAGCGGAGTAGGCTTGCTGCCCCCCTCGTAGAGCTCTCGGATAGCTTCCTAACGGTATGCTGTGCGCCGTGTAACTCCTTACAAATTAAAAGTTATGGGCACCGGAGAGACGGAGACTTGGGCCCAAGCCTCACGACCTCGGTTTGCGGGCCCAGCCTCTACGTGAAGTGAAGTTGTCTTGCCTAAGGTGCCATGTGATTCGGTTATAGAAATGTGATGGATTAGGTTGTCGTCCTTTTCGCGGCTCACGACTTACGAACCGGGTCGAAAATACAGCACAAAAGAAGAAATGTATCATGAAACTGTTGAAAACTTTCAATTTTGGGCTCTGAAAATAGCCGCAGCTGAGCAGGCTTGCTGCCCCTGTCGTAGATCTCTCGGAGAGCTTTCCAACGGTATGCTGTACGCCGCGTAACTTTTTACAGATCAAAAGTTATAGCACCGGAGCGACGGAGACCTTGTCCCAAGCCCTATGCCCTCGGTTTGCGGGCCTAGCCTCTACATGAAACGAAGTTGTCTTGCCCAAGGTGCCATGGGATTCGGTAATAGAAATGTGATGGATTAGGTTGTCATCCTTTTCGCAGCTCACGACGTACGATCCGGGACGGAAAAATAGCACAAAAGAAGAAAAGTATCCCAAAACTGATGAAAACATTCGATTTTGTTCTTCGAAACCAGGCGCAGCAAAGCAGGCTCGCTGCCCCTGTCGTAGAGCTCTCGCAGAGCTTTCCAACTGTGTGTTGTGTGTCGCGTAACTCCTTACGGATCAAAAGTTATGGACACCGGAACGACGGATACCTGGTCACAAGCCCCACGCCCTCGGTTTGCAGGCCCAGCCTCTACGTGAAGTGAAGTTTTCTTCCCTAAGGTGCCGCAGGATTCGGTAATAGAAATGTGATGGATTAGGTTGTCGTACTTTTTGCGGCTCACGACGCGCGATCAAGGATAGAAAAATAGCGCAAAAGAAGAAAAGTGTCCCGAAACTGATGAGACGTTCGATTTTGGGCTCCAAAAATAAGCGCAGCAGAGCAGGATTGCTGCCCCCGTCATAGAGCTCTCGGAGAACTTTACAACCGTATGTCGTGCGCTGCATAACTCTTTATGGATCAAAAGTTAGGGGCACCGAAGGGATAGAGACCTGGTCCTAAGCTCCACGCCCTAGGTTTGCGGGCCCAGCCTCTATGTGAAGCGAAGTTGTGTTGCCTAAGGTGCTATGGGATTCCATAATAGAAATGTGATGGATTAGGTTGTTGTCCTTTTCGCGGCTTATGACGTACGATCCGGGACGAAAAAACAGAGCAAAAGAAGAAAAGTGTCCCAAAACTGATGAAAACGTTCGATTTTAGGCTCTAAAAACAGGCACAGCCGAGCAAGCTTGCTGCCCCTGTCCAAGAGCTCTCGGTGAGCTTTCCAACAGTATGCTGTGCGCCGCGTAACTCGTAACAGATCAAAAGTTATGGGCACTAGAGCGACGAAGACCAGGTTCCATGCCCCACGCCGTCGTTTTGCAGGCCCAGCCTCTACGTGAAGTGAAGTTGTCTTGCCCAAGGTATCGTGGGATTCGGTAATAGAAATGTGATGGATTAGGTTGTCGTCCTTTTTGAGGCTCACGACGTACGATCCGGGATCAAAAAACTTCGCAAAAGAAGAAAAGTGTCCCAAAACTGATGAAAACATTTGATTTTGGGCTTTGAAAACAAACACAACCAAGTAGGCTTGCTGCACCCGTCGTAGAGCTCTCAGAGAGCTTTCCAGCGGTATGTTGTGCACCGCGTAACTCCTTACGGATCAAAAGTTATGGGCACAGGAGCGACGGAGACTTGGTCCTAAGCCCCACGCCCTTGGTTTGCGGGCCCATCCTCAACATGAAGTGAAGTTGTCTGGCCCAAGGTGCCGTGGGATTCGGTAATAGAAATGCAATGGATTAGGTTGTCGTCCTTTTCGAGGCTCATGACGTACGAACCAGGACAGAAAAACAGCGCAAACGAAGAAAATTATCCCAAAACTGATGAATACATTCAATTTTGGGCACCAAAAATAGGCGTAGCGGAGTAGGTTTGGTGCCCCCGTCGTAGAGCTCTCGGAGAGCTTTCCAGCGGTATGCTGTACGCCACGTAACTTCTTACGTGAAGCGAAGTTTTCTTGCCCAAGGTGCCATGGGATTCGGTAATAGAAATGTGATGGATTTGGTTGTCATCCTTTTCGCGGCTCACGACGTATAATCCGAGATGGAAAAACAGCACAAAAGAAGAAAAATGTCCCGAAACTGATGAAAATGTTTGATTTTGGGCTTTGAAAACAATCGCATCCAATCAGGCTTGCTGCCCCTGTTGTAGAGCTCTCGCGGAGCTTTCCAACGGTATGCTGTGCGCCGCGTAACTCCTTACGGATCAAAAGTTATGGGCACCGCAGCGACGGAGACCTGGTCCCAAGTCCTACGTCCTCGGTTTACGGGCCAGCCTCTAAGTGAAGCAAAGTTGTCTAGCCCAAGATGCAATTGGATTCGGTAATAGAAATGTGATGGATTAGGTTGTCGTCCTTTTCGCGGCTTATGACGTATGAACTGGGACAGAAAAACAGCGCAAATGAGGAAAAGTATCACAAAAAATGATGAAAACGTTCAATTTTGGGCTACGAAAATAGGCGCAGCAGAGCAGGCATGCTACCCCGGTCGTAGAGCTATCGAAGAGCTTTCCAACGTTATGTTGTGCGCTGCGTAACTCCTTAGGGATCAAAAGTTATGGTCACCGGAGCGACGGAGACCTGGTCCCAAGCCCCTCGGCCTCGGTTTGCGGGCCCATCCTCTACGTGAAACGAAGTTGTCTCGCCGAAGGTGCTGTGGGATTCGGTAATAGAAATGTGATGGATTAGGTTGTCGTCCATTTGGTGGCTCACGACATACAATCAGGGATGGAAAAACAGTGCAAAAGAAGAAATGTGTCCCGAAACTGATAAAAACGTTCGATTTTGGGCTTCGAAAATAGGCGCACCCTAGCAGGCTTCCTGCCCCTATCATAGAGCTCTCGGAAAGCTTTCCAACAGTATGCTGTGCGCCGCGTAACTCATTGCGGATCAAAAGTTATGTGCACCAGAGCGACGGAGGCCTAGTCCCAAGCCCCACGCCCTCGGTTTGCGGGCCCAACCTCTACGTGAAGCGAAATTGTATTGTGCAAGGTGCCATGGGATTCGGTAATAAAAATGTGATGGATTAGGTTGTTGTCCTTTTTGCGGCTCACGACGTATGATCCGGGACGGAAAAACAGCGTAAAAGAAGAAAAGTGTCCCGAAACTGATGAAAACGTTCAATTTTGGGCTTTGAAAATTGGCGTAGACTAGCAGGCTTGCTGCCCCTGTCGTAGAGATCTCGAAGAGCTTTCCAACGGTATGCTGTGCACCGCGTAACTCCTGACGGATCAAAAGTTATGGGCACCGGAGCGACGGAGACCTGGTCTCAAGCCCCACGCCCTCGGTATGCGGGCCCAGCCTCTACGTGAAGCGAAGTTGTCTGGCCCAAGATACCATGGGATTTGGTAATAGAAATGTGATGGATTAGGTTGTCTTCCTTTTCGCGGCTCATGACGTACGAACCGGGACAAAAATACAGCGCAAAAGAAGAAAAGTATCCAAAAATTGATGAAAATGTTCAATTTTGGGCTCTAAAAACAGGCGCAGCCGAGTCACCTTGCTTCCCTTTTGGTAGAGCTCTCGCAGAGCTTTCCAACAGTATGATGTGCGCCGCATAACTCCTTACGGATCAAAATTCATGGGCACAGAGGGACGGAGACCTGGTCCCAAGCCCCACGCCCACGGTTTGCGGGCTCAACCTCTACGTGAAGCGAAGTTGTCTTGGCCAAGGTGCCGTGGGATTCGGTAATAGAAATGTGATGGATTAGGTTGTCGTCCTTTTCGCGGCTCACGACGTACGAACCGGGACGGAAATACAGCGCAAAAGAAGAAAAGTATCCCGAAATTGATGAAAATGTTCAATTTTGGGCTCCGAAAATAGGCGCAGCTGAGTCGGCTTGCTGCCTCTGTCGTAGAGCTCTCGGAGAGCTTTTCAATGGTATACTGTGCGCCGCGTAACTCCTTACGAATTAAAAGTTATGGGCACTGCAGTGACGGAGACCTGGTCCCAAGTCCCACGCCCTCGGTTTACGGGCCCAGCCTCTACGTTAAGCGAAGTTGTCTTGCCCAAGGTGCAGTGGGATTCGGTAATAGAAATGTGATGGTGTGAGGCCCGACCTCGATTTGCGTGCGATATCACGTTTCGTGTGCCCTAACCTAGAATTGCGTGCCTTGACCTAGGTTTAAGAGTCGAGTCTTGTTTTATGTGCCTTGCATCAAAATACGTGCATTCGTTTAGAAGTACGTGCATTTGTCTTGTAGTTCGTGCCTTACCTCATAGTGCGTGCCCTAGACCTAGGTAAGCGTGTTCGCACGCTAATCAAGAAAGCATCTTACACGAAGCACTAGATTATTAATTAATCATACAACTCCACTAACTCTTATTTTAATTCTAAGTCAATGCACTAGAAGACAAAATTTCACCAAAAGCTAAACATTCTTATTCTTTATTCTTTATTCTTTTGCAAAACCCATACACCTACAATAAAATAATGCTCAAAACATGACAAAATTCAGAATTGATCAATGCTTTGGCCGACCACTTCTTGTAAATTGACAAGCCTTTGCATAATTAAAAATATTCCAAGACAAACTATGACAAAATCACTTCAAACAATGCATAAAAAATTGAAACCAAAGCCATCACCAAGCATGCTTTTCTTGGCGACATCACCAAGGCATGCTTAACAATTCAAATGATGTTCAAAGATAGCAAAAAATCAGATTTGTAGAAGCTCAAGGCTGACCATATGCACAAACACTTCATTTCTCTCTCTCAAACTCTTATTATCTCATTTCCTCTCTCTCTCTTGGCCAAGGCTGCATTCTCAAGCTCTATAGCTCGAGCTCATCTTCTAAGGTTCTCCTAGGCATTTAAGGACTCTAAGAAACTCGTCCATGGCAGCCCAAGCAAGCAAGAAGCAAGAAAAATTGCATGCAAGCTCATAGAACTCTTCATTTCGGCCTAGGTATGTTTGATAGCTTTTCTTTCATCTCCCTTTTGTTCTAACCACATGCACATACTAAGAACATGATAACTCAGCTTGGAATTAAGGAAATCAAGAAATCTCACTCGGCCAAGCAAGGAGAGAAGTCCCTTTTTGTGCATCTTCAAGAATTTTGAGCATCATTTATCATCAATAGGCTAAGGTGAGGGCTAAAACTCTTTTAAAAGTTTTCAAAAACCACATGCATGCCTTCATATGTCTATATTTACCTCTGTAATTGTTGTATATGTGTGTACATGAGCTTATGTAACCATGATTGGCAAGATATTTGGCTAGAACATGAAGATAGGCAAGAATCACGTAGCTAGCAGATTTCTGACTTGGTAGAGCGAAGTGCATTTGGCCAAGTAAATGATGTTTAAAATGCGTGAAATATTCTTGAAATGGTTTAAGAGTTGCTTGTGGTGCTTAGCAAACGGAACCGACCCCGAGCACGGCCTAGTAAACCCGAATGGCCCCGTAGGTTCCCAAGTCATAAACCATTCTTTTGTGAATTATAAATGACTTGACTTACATTTGTTACATGGCTGCCCGTTTAATATTCATATAACTCCATGTGTTTTACAAGTGAAATTACATGTCAAAGCATGCCTCGTGTGTTTACTTGTCAACGTGCGATCTTATAACTGCTCGGAGGCAACCTACTTTGTTGTCCTCCTAATGTGATATGTTAAATGTTATAAATGTGCATTGTATACAAGGTTGCAACCTTTCATTGTGGCATGGTAGCGTTTCACGAACGCCGGGCGGCATAGGGCTTACCGGTGCTCCCGTGACTACCATGGTCCAATTCCCTCTCTCGCTTGGCATTCCACCCTCGAAAAGTTGGGTCGTAGGTTTTCGGGGTACATCCGAAGTACACCTAAATGGGAGCGATAAGTGAATTATTGAAGCCGGCCGCAACAATCGTTATCAAAATTGATATTGAGAGCAAATGCTCACCGTATCCTTGAAATGATTGGTAATTGTATTTGTTGTTCCATTTAATTTTTATACCTTGTGAATCCTATTACTTGTAATGCGTGACATGTTTTCGATAAGGGGGTTTTCATAAGTTCAACCAGAAAAGAGTTTCAAAACATATTTCTCGTCCACCCCTCGCTGAGTTCATAAGGACTCACCCTCTTTTATCATCACAAGTGAAGAAGATCAGGAACAGGTACCCGAGGATAACGTGCCTATTGATGACTCCTTGGAGTGATTGCCTGCCCTACGTGCCTTACTTGACTGTGGCTATTTTGTGAACGATATGTTTGTTTTGAAGATTATCTCTTATGTTGATTGTCGTTGTTATTGTAAATGACCCCCGTTGTAATTTGGGGTCTAATTTTGGTTTGTACTGATCATAACTAGACAGACACTCTTTTGGTCGTTTTGCTATTACCAATTTGATTAGTAGCTACTACAGGTTTATGAAGTATTAGACAGAAAGCCAAGTAAAATTAATCTATCCAATCTTAAGCATGTACTCATTTGTAGGCTAAAGGATAACAGACACTTGTATAACAGGAATTTACAAATAAACAGGACATAGTTGCCATGCTAGGTGTTAATCAAACGAGAATTGAGATAAATAGTAGACATATCAATTGGTGATAAATAGTAACCTTGGTTGGAATCGAATTTGAGATTGAAGATTTCGAGGCGTTTAGAAAATTAGGACAAACTAAGGAGCCCAATTACAACCGTTATGCTGTCGATTTTCCAGAGAATTTTTTTGGAGTTCTGGTCTAATGGATAAGCTTAATCTTTGTTAATCGGTTATAGTCGTGAAAGAACGTGAATGATTAGATTACACCCTAGTCTAACCTCCATAGGTCGGGTTGGGGGCGTGACACCTTATATTAATGGTATCAGAGCTTAGATTGCTTAAGCCGGGTTTAACTCTCGGACCTTGGGTAGAAGCCCTAAGATAATTATGATGACTTGTTTATATGTGTTAGTACGTGCCAGTGTTAAATGTGCCTTCTTTGTTTCTACATGCTTATGTGATTAACATGTCTTAACTATTTTGAGAATTGTATGTCTATGTGAAATTGTATGTTACATACCTTATACATTAAATTCTTGTCTTGTCACATTCCAATAAATTGTGCATAATAATCTGTGCCTATAGATGGCTGGCCCTAGTACCCGCAATACCAAAGGAGCGATGAGCCTCAAGGAGCCGGAGATGCTCATCAAACTAATCTCGGCATGGCCATGTTTAACATGATGGCGAATGCTATGGATCGCGTGTCACGAGTAATGGAACGTCAAGATGCACGTGAAGCAACCCACAACAACAACAACAGGAATGGGGGTAACAATGGGAGAAACAGCAGAATGAGGGAGTTCCTTGATTTTCAACCGTCCAAATTCTTCGGGGAAGCTAATGATGAAAAGGTAGAGGCTTGGCTGTCTGAGATTGAAAGGAATTTCAGGCCACTTGACTATACTGATGAAAAAAAGATCGAGTTTGCTGTGTTTCTATTGCATGGGGATGCTGAACATTGGTGGCACACTGTGGAGGCACTTTGGGAAACTGATCTTACACCCCACTTGTGGAGTAATTTCGTTAAGGCATTCAAGGAGAAATATGTACCTACAGTTTTCAGGCAGAGGCGAGTTGAAGAATTCATGCACTTGAACCAGGGTAACATGACGGTGGCTTAGTATGAGGCTTGCTTTGACAGACTGTCCCGTTATGCACAATACATGGTCAGTATCCCTGAGGCGAAGATGTGGAAATTCATGAATGGATTGAGGCCAGAAATTCAGGATCAGTTGGCTTCACATGACTTTACTACCTATTCTGCTCTCCTTGCTGCTGCCTCCCGAGTTGAGAAGAGGAAACTTGATAGAGCCGGTTCAAGCCAGCCGAACAAGAAACCATATCAGCTTCCAGGACAACAGAGGAAATTCCAGAGTCAGAGTCGTAGTCAGGGTCAGAGCCAGAATAGACCAGTTAATAACCGTGACCCGACTAAAGCACCATCAGCCTCTTCCACCCGTGGATCCACAGGTAGTTCACCTGCTACTCAGACTGTCACCTGTTCTTACTGTAACAGGAAGGGTCACACCGAGGCCCAGTGTTGGAGGAAATCGGGACGATGTGTAGGGTATGGCAGCGATCAACACCAGGTTAAGGATTACCCTAAATGGCAAGGGGGACAAAATCAGATTAAACCAGCTGGTAGAGGCAAGACTCCAGTTCCTAGAGTTCAGGCCCGAGCTTATGCTATTGAATGCGAGGAGCTTCTTGAGGAGACTGCTGTTGTTGAAGGTACATTCTTGATACTGAATCAACCTGTTAGGGTGCTAATTGATCCAGGTGCTACTCATTCATTTATTACTCCCTTATGTGTGCAACGTGTGAACTTACGAGTTGAATGTTTGCCTTACGAAGTAGAAGTCGGTACTCCGATGGGTTCTAAACTTATTACTAGCTCATCTTGTAAAGCATGTAAAATCCAAATTAAGGATAGGGAATTCTCAGCCAATCTTATAGTATTACCCTTTCGAGACTACGAAGTCATCTTAGGGATGGACTGGTTGGCAAGGCATCATGCCCAACTATATTGTTGGACGAAGATTGTAACATTCCAGATACCTGGTCAACCAACATTGGAGGTAATGGGTCGAAGAGACTTCACCGGGAATTCCATCATTTCATCTACGAAAGCAGTGAAGTCCTTGAGAAAAGGGTGTAGTGGATACTTAGCTTACCTCATCAACAAGCCATCTGACAAAGCTAAGTTGGAAGAGATGCCAGTGATTAAAGAATATGCCGATGTGTTTCCAGAAGAATTGCCCGGTTTACCCCCGGATCGGGAAATCGAGTTTGTAATAGAAGTACTGCCTGGCACCCAGCCAATATCTAAAACTCCCTATTGTATGGCACCAGCCGAGCTACAAGAATTGAAGGACCAATTGCAAGGATTGTTGAAAAAGGGGTTTATTCAACCGAGTTCTTCTTCGTGGGGTGCACCAGTCCTATTTGTAAAAAAGAAAGACGGAACGTTGAGGCTATGCATCGACTTCCGAGGATTGAACCAAGTAACCGTCAAGAATAAATACCCACTTCCACTGATCGACGAGTTGTTTGATCAACTTCAAGGAGCTAAAGTGTATTCAAAACTCGACTTGAGACAAGGGTACTATCAGTTGCGGATCAAAAAGAAGGATGTGCCTAAATCGGCTTTTAGGATGAGATATGGGCATTATGAATTTGTGGTGATGCCATTTGGGCTAACTAATGCCCCTACAGCTTTTATGGACTTGATGCACAGGGTGTTTCAACCCTACTTGGACAAATTTGTGGTGATCTTTATTGATGATATTTTGGTATACTTGAAATCCGAGGCTGAGCATGAACAACATCTGCGATTGGTAATGCAGGAACTTCGAGAGCATCAATTTTAGGCAAAGTTTAGAAAATACGAAGTTTGGTTGCGGTAGATTGCATTCTTGGGGCACATCATATCCCAAGAGGGAATAGCAGTGGATCCAGCAAAGATAGAAACAGTGATGTCTTGGAAGAAGCTAGAAAATGTTACGGAGGTTCGGAGTTTTCTTGGTTTAGCCGGCTATTATCGGAGGTTCGTGAAGGATTTCTCAAAGATTGCAGGACCGCTTACAAAGCTCACTCAAAAGAAAACAAAGTTCGTGTGGGATGACAAGTGTGAGAACAACTTTCAAGAATTGAAGAAAAGATTGACTACCACACCTATTCTTGCATTGCCTGAAGGGAGTCAAGGCTTTGTAATCTATAGCGATGCTTCGAAAGAAGGACTGGGTTGTGCGTTGATGCAGAATGGTAGAGTGATTGCATATGCTTCTAGGAAACCGAAGCCCTATGAACTGAATTATCCGACGCACGATTTGGAGTTAGCGGCTATTGTATTTGCACTCAAGAAATGGAGGCACTATTTGTGGGGTAACAAGTTTGAAGTGTTTACGGATCACAAGAGCTTGAAGTACTTGTTCTCACAAAAAGAGTTGAACATGAGGCAAAGATGGTGGATGGAACTTTTGGATGATTATAACTGCACAATCAATTATGTGCCTGGTAAAGCGAATGTAGTGGCGGATGCCTTAAGCCGGAAGGCGAGCATGGCCAGAGTCGAGGTTAAGGTGTGGGAAATGTTCGAAGAAGCATTTTTGTGGAATCCACAATTGACTCAAAAAGGGTTACTATTTGCCACTACACGAGTTCAGTCGACCTTGTTGTCTGAATTACGAGAGGCTCAACAGAAGGACGAACAATTTCAGAAGATTAAGGAAAGCAACACAGATTTCAAGTTTCATGAAGATGGTATTTGGAGGTTCAGGAATCGAATTTGTGTTCCTAATAACCCAGAGTTGAAAAAGAAGATTCTTGAAGAAGCCCATAACTCGAGTTACACTATTCACCCCAGCGGAACAAAGATGTACCAGGATCTGAAGCAACACTATTGGTGGAATAACATGAAGAGAGAGATTGTGAAGTTTGTGGCTCGGTGTTTAACTTGTCAGAGAGTCAAAGCAGAACATCAACGACCGGCAGGTTTACTTCAACCGTTGGAAATTCCCCGATGGAAATGGGAACATATAACTATGGACTTTGTCATGGACCTGCCCAGGTCACAAAAGGGTCATGACGCCGTTTGGGTCATAGTGGATAGATTGACTAAGTCAGCGCACTTCTTAGTGATGAACAAGGAGGATAGTCCTGAGAAACTGGGAGATATGTATGTGGCAGATATTGTAAGGCTACATGGGATGCCTGTAAGTATTGTGTCGGATAGGGATCCTCGTTTTACTTCCCGATTTTGGAAGAGATTGCAAGAAGCTTTGGGAATGAAGTTGAGTTTCAGCACGGCTTATCACCCTCAGACGGATGGACAATCTGATAGAACTATTCAAATCTTGGAGGATATGCTGAGGGCATGTATTCTAGACTTTGGAAAAAGTTGGGAGAAATATCTGCCCCTAGCGGAGTTCGCTTATAATAACAGCTATCAGGCCACTATCGGGATGGCCCAATTTGAGGCATTGTATGGGCGCAAGTGTCGATTCCCAATATACTGGGATGAAGTAGGTGAGACGAAGACCTTTGACCCGACCCTTCTACCTGAACTTATGAAGACTGTTGAAAATGTCCACCTCATCCGGAAACGGATGCTTACCGCCCAAAGCAGGCAGAAAAGTTATGCAGACTGAAGGAGACGGAACCTAGAGTTTGAGGCCGGCGACAAGGTATTCTTGAAGTTATCACCTCGGATAGGACAGATTAAACATGGCAAGGGTGGAAAGTTGAGCCCGAGGTTTGGAGGACCATTTCGAATAATTGAGAAGGTTGGCAAATTGGCGTATCGTCTAGAACTACCTCAAAACCTCTCCAATATTCATGATGTCTTCCATGTCTCAATGTTACGAAAGTATCACCCTGATCCATCACACATCTTGGAGCCAGAGCCATTGTAGCTTCGAGAGAACTTGTCTTATGAAGAAAAGCGTATTCGGATCCTAGAGGAGCAAGAACGGGAGTTGCGCAGCAAATCTATACCAATGGTGAAAGTGTTGTGGGATCACCATGGAGTTGAAGAAGCAACATGGGAAAGACGAGACCAGATGGAGCAACAATATACGGCATTGTTTCAAAGGTAATATTGAATTTCGGGATGAAATTCTTTTAAGAAGGGAAGGATGTGAGGTCTGACCTTGATTTGCGTGCGATACCACGTTTCATGTGCCCTAAACTAGAATTGTGTGCCTTGACCTAGGTTTAAGAGTTAAGTCTCATTTTATGTGCCTTGCATCGAATTACGTGCATTCGTTTAGAAGTACATGCATTTGTCTCATAGTTCGTGCCTTATCTCGTAGTGCGTGCCCTAGACCTAGGTAAGCTTGCCCGCACGTTAATCAAGAAAGCATCTTACACGAAGCACTAGATTATTAATTAATCCTACAACTCCACTAACTCTTATTTTAATTCTAAGTCAACGCACTAGAAGACAAAATTTCACCAAAAGCTAAACATTCTTATTCTTTATTCTTTATTCTTTTGCAAAACCCATACACCTACTGTCACGCCCCAACCCAGCCTATAAAGGTTAGACTAGGGTGTGAACTAAACATTCAGGTCACGTCACATACTTAACCGTTTATGAAGATTTAACACTTATCGTTTTAGTCTAAACTCCAAAGTTTTCCGGAAAACCGGCAGCATAACGGCTGTAATTGGACTCTTTGGTTTGGCCTAATTCTCTAAACGCCTCAACTTTTTCCAATCTTGATTTCGTTTCCAACTAGGATTACCATTTAACATCAATTGAATTGCCTATTGGTTATTTCGACGTCTCGTTAGATTTATAACCTAGCATGATGCTATGTCTCGTCTGTTTGTTTATCCTCGTTACAAAAGTACATGTTGATCTTAGCTTAATAGCGAGAACCTGTTTAAGGTTTGGATGGTTCATCTTACTTCGCCCTTACCTAATACTTCATAATCCTATTATAGCTACTAGTGGAAATAAAAGCAAAACGACCATAGCAGTATCTAGTGTCTGTCTAGAAATATCAGTACAAACCAAAATTAGACCCCAAATTACAACGGGGGTCTTTTACATTACATTATTAGCAACATGAAAGAAACAGTCTTCAAGTAACATAAAGTTCACAAGTAGCCATAATCACGCAAAGCACACAAACAGGCAATCACTCCAAGGATTCATCGTTAGGCACACTGTCCTCGGGTACCTGTTCGGGATCTTCTTCACCTGAGATGATAAAAGAGGGTGAGTCCTTATGAACTCAGCGAGGGGGAACGAGAAATAGGTTTTGAAACTCATTTTCCGGTTCAACTTATGAAAATCCTTTGCAAGCATGAATATAACAATAATATAAGTACATGAACAGGAATACTGGTCTTTCATCCCCGAGGTTCTCTAGGAACCAAGCGAGAGTACTTATACACATAGTAAAAAAGGATACAGTGAGCTTTTGCTCTCAGATCAGTTTCAGAATCAGTTGTTGCGGCCGACTTTAAATCATCCCCTTAACACGCCAGGTAGGTGTACTCCGGATGTACCCCAAAATCCTACGACCCAACTCTCCGAGGAAGTCTAGCCCCCAAGCGAGAGAGGGAATGGAACAGTGGTAGTCACGGGTGCACCGGCAAGCCCGATGCCGCCCGGTGTACGTGATCGCTACCACGCCGATAGGAAAGGTTGCAACCTTGTATGCAGTGCACATTTATGACATTAACATATCACGTTAGGAGGACAACAAAGTAGGTTGCCTCCGGACAGTCATAAGATTGCACATTGACAAGTAAACAGGCAAGGCATGATAAGACAAATAATTTCACTTGAAGGCATATAGAGTTATATGAACATTAAAAGGGCAGCCATGTAACACATGTAAATCATGCCATATAACTCAATTCAAAGTCCACGTAATCAAGTGATAGGATTATTCAACATGCAACAACATCTACATGGGTTCGGGTGCAAGAAAAGCCTATTTGTCAACATGCAATGATCAAAATCACATTTGAGGTTATAAGGCAGCTACGGGCAGCCTGCTAAACATATAATTCCACACATTATCCAAATGATCAACACTTAGCAAAACTACCTAGTCATTAGGGTTTCCATTTCGTGCATATTCGTGCAATTTGAGCCTCAAACCAACTCAAAGTCAATCTCAAGCCATGCATCATTTAATTCAACATCCTCAAACATTCAAAACAGTCCACACAACATTCCAAAGCTACAATCCCAAGCATTTAATTCAACAAGAGGAGTCACAACAATTTATCAAAGCATAACACTAAGTGAAACCCTTACTGCAATAGGCTGTATTCTCACAATCATTAAGATAAGAAAACAATCTCTAATTCCAGTGAATAAGATGTCAAATTAAAGCTTAATAAGTGAACTAAAATCAGGAACAAACCTTGCATCAATTGGAGTTCAGGATCATTAGATATAGCCGAAACAGTGGGATAGCACAAAACTGTCCAGATTTGCACACATTTCGATAATTGACGTTTTTGAGGTCCTTAGGGTCAGATTTAGCCTTAGTCCATTTCTCAAAAAAATGTCCAGAACTGAAAATTATAGCAGCACACCCAATTTCATGCATTTTTGACATCATTTACGAAGTCAAATCAGGTTCGTTCTACAAGGTCAGTGCATCTGCCAAAACCTGCTTCATTTTTTCCAGATTTCCAGATTTGGACACATTTTAAATATTTGCCATTTTGAGGACCTTAGAATCAAAATTAGCTTTGGCCTATTTCTGCGCAAAGTGTTCAAAACTGTACAAACTAGTCACCTACCAATTTTTATGCATTTTCAATATCATTTTCCTAGCTAAACGTACCTTGAAACAAACTGGTCAGAGAGTTGTCAACAATCCGACTTCACCTATCATCACTTTCAAGCCAAGATCTTGCCATGCATGGTTGCAAAAGCTTGTGAACGAACATATAACTCAAGTACAGAAGCAAAGACATACTTTAATGAGCATGCATGTGGATTTTTGAAGGATTTTCAAAAGGTTTTAGCCCTCACCTTAGCAAACAACCAAGAAGATGCACAAAAACTTGTTGAAGCTCAAATCTCTTCTTCTTCTTGCTTAGCCGAGATTCCAACTTGGTTTTCTCTATTTTTCCTAGCCTAGTGATCAATCTCTTAGTACATGCATGAGGTTAGAACAAGAAGAAAAGAAATGGAAGCTAAGAAACTTACTTAGGGCCGAAATGAAGGCTTCAAAGGGCATGCATGTGTGATTTTCGAACTCTAGCTAGTTTGGTTGAGCTTCTTCGATGGTTGCTTGTCTTGATGCACCAAGAATTGATGAAGATGAGCAAGGGATGGTGAGAACTCAGCCAAGGCCGAGAGAGAGAGAGAGGGAAAATGAGAGGGAGAGAGAGAGAAATGTGAGAGGAAAGAAGAAATGACAAAAAAATGAAGGCCTTTGCAATTTTGATGAGCATGTTCGGCCTTGAGCTTGATGAATCAGATTTTTGTGTCTTCAAGGTGGGATTTAAAAATGCTAGCATGGGCATGAAGCTTTTGGTCGAGCAATGTAGGAATTTGAGGTGGTATTGAGCAAATTTTTTTAAGCATTGATAAGTGTTTTTGTGTCATAACTTGTCTAGAATCAATTGAATTTAGCATGCATGCAAAGAGACCTCCTAGTGGTCGGCCAAGGCTACACAAATTCTGAATTTTTGTCATCTTTGAGCATTATTTTAATTGTGTCTTGAAAGTGCAAAAAGAATAAGGAATAAAGAATAAGGATTGTCTAGTGTTTAGTGAATTTTTGTCTTCTAGTGAGTTGAATTAGGATTATAATATTGATAGTGGATTTTGTAGGATTGTTTAATAGCCTAGTGCTCCGTGTAAGATGCTTTCTTGATTAGCGTGAGGGCACGCTTTCCTAGGTCTAGGGCACACACTACGAGGTAGGGCACTATCTACGAGACGGACACACGTTTTTCTAGTAAATGCATGCAATCCTAAATGAATGCACGTAATTCAATGCAATACACGTAAATCGAGGTATGACTCTTAAACCTAGGTTAGGACACGCAATTCAATGTTAGGGCACACAAAACGAGACAACGCACACAAATCGAGGTCGGGCACGTATATCTAGGTATTGCACGTCAGTCGGGGATTAGGGCACCCTATTCTAGGTTAAGGCACGTATGATGAGGTATACATGAAAATCAAGACAGGACACGTAATCCAAGGTCGGTCATATAATTAGGGGTCTATGACACGCAAATCGAGGTATAACACGTTATTCGGGGTCGGGCCTCACACCTACAATAACATAATGCTCAAAACATGACAAAATTCAGAATTGATCAATGCTTTGGCCGACCACTTCTTGTAAATTGACAAGCCTTTGCATAATTAAAAACATTCCAAGACAAACTATGACAAAATCACTTCAAACAATGCATAAAAAAATGAAACTAAAGCCATTACCAAGCATGCTTTTCTTGGCCACATCACCAAGGCATGCTAAACAATTCAAATGATGTTCAAAGATAGCAAAAAAATCAGATTTGTAGAAGCTCAAGGCCGACCATATGCACAAACACTTCATTTCTCTCTCTCAAACTCTCATTCTCTCATTTCCTCTCTCTCTCTCTCAGCCAAGGCTGCATTCTCAAGCTCCATTGCTCAAACTCATCTTCTAAGGTTCTCCTAGGCACTTAAGGACTCTAAGAAACTCGTCCATGGCAGCCCAAGCAAGCAAGAAGCAAGAAAAATTGCATGCAAGCTCATAGAACTCTTCATTTCGGCCTAGGTATGTTTGATAGATTTTCTTTCATCTCCCTTTTTTTATAACCACATGCACATACTAAGAACATGATAACTCAGCTAGGAATTACGGAAATCAATCAATCTCTCTCGGCCAAGCAAGGAGAGAAGACCTTTTTGTGCATCTTCAAGAATTTTGAGCATCATTTATCATCAATAGGCTAAGGTAAGGGCTAAAACTCTTTTAAAAGTTTTCAAAGACCACATGCATGCCTTCATATGTCTATATTTGCCTCTGTACTTGTTGTATATGTGTGTACATGAGCTTATGTAACCATGCATGGCAAGATATTTGGCTAGAACATGAAGATAGGCAAGAATCGCGTAGCTGGCAGATTTCTGACTTGGTAGAGCGAAGTCCATTTGGCCAAGTAAATGATGTTTAAAATGTGTGAAAATTGGTAAGTGACTAGTTTTGCCAGTTATGAACATTTTTCATAGAAATAGGCCAAGCCCAATTCTGACTCTAAGGCCTTGGCAATGGTCAAACATCGTGAGGTGTCTAAATCTGGAAAATCTGGGAATATGAAATAGGGTTCTGGCAGATTTCAGACTCTGTAGGACGAAGCGTTTTTGACCTAGTAAATGTTGGTGAAATTGCATGAAAATTGGTAGGTTGCTATATTTTGCAGTTCTTGACATTTTTTTTCCAGAAATAGACTAAAGCCAATTCTGACTCTAAGACCCTCAAAAATAGAAAAAATCGTAATGTGTTTAAAACTGGACAGTTTTGCGTAGTCTCACGGTTTTGGCCATAACTCCTAAGTCTGAACTCCAAATGAGGTGAGGTTTGTTTCTGGATTTAAATCACTCATTAAGATTTAATTTGAAATTTTGTTCACTGGAATTGGAGATTGTTTTCTTGTCTAAATGATTGTGGGAAAACAGACCATTGCAGTGAGGTTTTTATTTAGTGATATGCCTTGAAAAATGTTGTAACTTCTCTTGTGGTATTGAATGCTTGGAATTGTGGCACTTGGATGTTGTGTGGACTATTTCGGATGATTGAGGATGTTTTAATTAATTGATACATGGCTTGGGTTTAATTACGAGACAACTTGCAGTTTAATCGTATGTGTAAGCATGAATTGAAACCCTATTGACTGTGAAAGCTCGCTAAGTGATGATCCTATGGTTATTGTGTTTAATTGTGTGATTAGTGGGCTTCCTATTAAATGTTAAATATTCTTGAAATGGTTTAAGAGTTGCTTGTGGTGCTTAGCAAATGGAACCAACCCCGAGCACAACCTAGTAAACCCGAATGGCCCCGTAGGTTCCCAAGTCATAAGCCATTCTTTTGTGAATTATAAATGACTTGATTTACATTTTTTACATGGCTGCCTGTTTAATATTCGTATAACTCCATGTGTTTTACAAGTGAAATTACATGTCAAAGCATGCCTCGTGTGTTTACTTGTCAACGTGTGATCTTATAACTGCTCGGAGGCAACCTACTTTGTTGTCCTCCTAATGAGATATGTTAAATGTTATAAATGTGTATTGCATACAAGGTTGCAACCTTTCATTGTGGCATGGTAGCGTTTCATGAACGCCGGGCGGCATAGGGCTGGCCGGTGCTCCCATGACTACCATGGTCCAATTCTCTCTCTCGCTTGGCATTCCACCCTCAGAGAGTTGGGTCGTAGGTTTTCGGGGTACATCCGGAGTACACCCAATTGGGAACAATAAGTGGATTATTGAAGCCGGCCGCAACAATCGTTATCGAAATTGATATTGAGAGCAAATGCTCACCGTATCCTTGAAATGATTGGTAATTGTATTTGTTTTTCCATTTAATTCTTATACCTTGTGAATATTATTACTTGTAATGCGTGACATGTTTTCAATAAGGGGGTTTTCATAAGTTCAACCGGAAAAGAGTTTCAAAACATATTTCTCGTCCCCCCTCACTGAGTTCATAAGGACTCACCCTCTTTTATCATCACAGGTGAACAAGATCAGGAACAGGTACCCGAGGATAACGTGCCTATTGATGACTCCTTGGAATGATTTCCTGCCCTACGTGCCTTACTTGACTATGGCTATTTTGTGAATGATATGTTTGTTTTAAAGATTATATCTTATGTTGTTTGTCGTTGTTATTGTAACTGACCCCCGTTGTAATTTGGGGTCTAATTTTAGTTTGTACTGATCATAACTAGACAGACACTCTTTTGGTCGTTTTGCTATCACCACTTTCATTAGTAGCTACTATAGGCTTATGAAGTATTAGGCAGAAAGTCAAGTAAAATGAATCTATCCAATCTTAAGCAGGTACTCATTTGTAGGGTAAAGGATAACAGCCACTCGTATAACAGGAATTAACAAATAAACAGGACATAGTTGCCATGCTAGGTGTTTATCAAACGAGGCTAGAGATAAATAACAGACATATCAATTGGTGATAAATAGTAACCTTAGTTGGAATCGAATTTGAGATTGAAGATTTTGAGGCGTTTATAAAATCAGGACAAACTAAGGAGCCCAATTACAGCCGTTATGCTGCCGGTTTTTCAGAGAATTTCTTTGGAGCTCTGGTCTAATTGATAAGCTTGATCTTCGTTAATCGGTTATAGTCGTGAAAGAACGTGAATGATTAGATCACACCCTAGTCTAACCTCCATAGGTCGGGTTGGGGGCGTGACAGATGGTTAGGTTGTCGTCCTTATCGCGACTCACGACGTACGAACCGGGATGGAAAAACAGTGCAAAATAAGAAAAGTGTCCCAAAACTGATGAAAACGTTCGATTTTGGTCTCCCAAAATAGGCACAGTCGAGCAAGATCGCTGCCCCCGCCGTAGAGCTCTCGGAGAGATTTCCAACGGTATGCTGTAAGCCGCGTAACTCCTTACGGATCAAAAGTTATGGGCACCAGGGCGACGGAGACCTGGTCCTAAGCCCCACGCCCTCGGTTTGCGGGCCCAGCCTCTACGTGAAGTGAAGTTGTCTGGCCCAAGGTGCCGTGGGATTCGGTAATAGAAATGTGATGGATTAGATTGTCGTCCTTTTCGCCGCTCACGACTTACGAACCGGGACGAAAAAATAGCACAAAAGTGGAAAAGTGTACCCAAATTTATGAAAATGTTCAATTTTGGTCTCCGAAAATAGGCACAGCTGAGTAGGCTTACTGCCCTCGTCGTAGAGCTCTCGAAAAGCTTTCCAACGCTATGTTGTGCGCTGCGTAACTCCTTACGGATCAAAAGTAATGGGCACCGGAGCGACGGAGACAAAGTCCCAAGCCCCACGCCCTCGGTTTTCGAGCCCAGCCTCTACGTGAAGCGAAGTTGTCTGGCCCAAGGTGCCATGGGATTCGGTAACATAAATGTGATGGATTAGGTGATCATCCTTTTTGCGGCTCACGACGTACGAACCGGGACTGAAAAACAGCTTAAAAGATTAAAAGTATCCCGAAATAGATAAAAACATTAAATTTTGGGCTTTGAAAACATGCGCACCCAAGACGACTTGTCACCCCTATCGTAGAGCTCTCGGAAAGCTTTCCAACGGTAAGGTGTGTGTTGCGTAACTCCTTACGGATCAAAAGTTATGGGCATCGGAGCGACAAAGACCTGGTCCCAAGACCCACGCCCTCGGTTTACGGGCCCAGCCTCCACGTGAAGTGAAGGTGTCTTGCCCAAGGTGCCATGGGATTCGGTAATAGAAATATGATGGATTAGCTTGTCATCCTTCTCGCGGCTCACGATGTACGAACCGGGACGGAAAAATAGCGTAAAAGAAGAAAAGTGTCTCGAAACTGATAAAAACGTTCAATTTTGTGCTCCGAAAATAGGTGCAGTAGAGCAAGATTTTTGCCCCCGTCGTAGAGCTCTCGGAGAGCTTTACAACGGTATGTCGTGCGCCGCATAACTCCTTACACATCAAATGTTATGGTAATGCGAACGCCTGGTCCCAAGCCCCGCGTCTTCGGTTTGCTGGCCCAGCCTCCATGTGAACCGAAGTTGTCATGCCCAAGGTGGCGTGGCATTCGGTACTAGAAATGTGATGGATTAGGTTGTCGTCCTTTTCACGGCTCATGACGTATGATCCGGGACGGAAAAACAGAACAAAAGAAGAAAAGTGTCCCAAAACTGATGAAAACGTTCAATTTTGGGCTCCGAAAATATGCGCAGTAGAGCAACATTGTTGCACTCGTCGTATAGCTCTCAGAGAGCTTTCCAACGGTATGTTGTGCGCCACGTAACTCCTTATGGATCAAAAGTTATGGGCACCAGAGCGACGGATACCTAGTCCCAAGCCCCACGCCCTCGGTTTGCGGGCCCAGTCTCTATGTGAAGCGAAGTTGTCTTGCCCAATGTGCCGTGGGATTTGGTAATAGAAATGCGATGGATTAGGTTGTTGTCCTTTTCGCAGCTCATGACGTATGATTCGAGACGGAAAAACAGAGCAAAAGAAGAAAAGTGTCCCGAAACTGATGAAAACATTCGATTTTAGGCTCTAAAAATAGGCGCAGCCGAGCAAGGTTGCTGCCGCTGTCGAAGAGCTCTCGGAGAGCTTTCCAACGGTATGCTGTGCGCCGCGTAACTCCTTACAAATCAAAAGTTATGGGCACCGGAGCGACGGAGACCTGGTTCCAAGCCCCACGCCCTCAGTTTGCGGGCCCAGCCTCTACGTGAAGCGAAGTTGTCTTGCCCAAGGTGCCATGGGATTTGGTAAAAGAAATGTGATGGATTAGGTTGTCGTCCTTTTCACAGCTCACGACGTACGATCCGGGACAGAAAAACAGCGCAAAAGAAGATAAGTGTCTCAAAAAAAATGAAAATGTTTGATTTTCGGCTTCGAATTCAGTCGCAGCCAAGCAGGCTTGTTTCCCCAGACGAAGAGCTCTCGTAGAGCTTTCCAACGGTATGTTGTACACCGCGTAACTCCTTACAGATC
Organism: Ehretia macrophylla; assembly: GCA_037974665.1. NCBI lineage: Eukaryota > Viridiplantae > Streptophyta > Magnoliopsida > Boraginales > Ehretiaceae > Ehretia > Ehretia macrophylla. The sequence goes on along the minus strand of CM075768.1, from coordinate 48,778,520 downwards.
AAAAGTTATGGGCACCGCAGCGACGGAGACCTGGTCCCAAGCCCCACGCCCTCGGTTTGTGGGCCCATCCTCTACGTGAAGCGAAGTTGTCTCGCCTAAGGTGCCATGGGATTCGGTAATAGAAATGTGATGGATTAGGTTGTCGTCCTTTTCGGGCTCACGACGTACGAACCGGGACAGAAAAATAGTGCAAAATAAGAAAATTATCCCGAAACTAATGAATACTTTCAATTATGGGCTCTAAAAATATGCGCAGCCATGTAGGCTTACTGCCCCCCTCGTAGAGCTCTCGGAGAGCTTTCCAACGGTATGCTATGCGCCGCGTAACTCCTTACAGATCAAAAGTTATGGGCACCAGAGCGACGGATACTTGGGCCTAAGCCTCACGCCCTCGGTTTACAGGCCCAGCCTCTATGTGACGCGAAGTTGTCTGGCCCAAGGTGCCATGGGATTCGGTAATAGAAATGCGGGGGATTAGGTTGTCGTCCTTTTTGCGACTTACGACGTACGAACCAAGACGAAAAAAAAGCTAAAAAGAAAAAAATTGTCCTAAAACTGATGAAAACGTTCAATTTTGGTCTCCAAAAACAAGCGCAGCCGAGGAGGCCTGCTGTCCCCGTCGTAGAGCTCTAGAAGTGCTTTCCAATGGTATGCTGTGCGCCGCATAACTTCTTACATATCAAAAGTTATGGGCACCGGAGCGACGGAGACTCGGTCCCAAGCCCCAAGCCCTCGGTTTACGAGCCCTGCCTCTACGTGAAGCGAAGTTGTCTTGCCCAAGGTACCGTGGGATTCGGTAATAGAAATGTGATGGATTAGGTTGTGGTCTTTTTTGCCGCTCACGACGTACGATCCGGGATGAAAAAACAGATCAAAAGAAGAAAAGTGTCCCGAAACTGATGAAAATGTTTGATTTTGGGCTTCAAAAATAGTCAGAGCCGAGCAGGTTTGTTGCCCCAGTCGAAGAGTTCTCATAGAGCTTTCCAACGGTATGCTGTGTGCCGCGTAACTCCTTACGGATCAAAAGTTATGGACACCACAGCGATGGAGACCTAGTCCTAAACCCCACGCCCTCGGTTTGCGGGCCCATCCTCTACGTGAATCGAAGTTGTCTAACCCAAGGTGCTGTGGGATTCGGTAATAGAAATGTGATGGATTAGGTTGTCGTCCTTTTCACGGCTCACTACGTACGAACCGAGGCAGAAAAATAGCGGAAAAGAAAAAAAATATCCCAAAAGAAAAAAAATATCCCAAAATTGATGAATACGTTTAATTTTGGGCTCTGAAAACAGGCGTAGCAGAGTAGGCTAGCTACCCCTCTCGTAGAGCTCTTGGAGAGCTTTCCAACGGTATACTGTGCGCCACGTAACTCCTTATGGATCAAAAGTTATGGGCACCGGAGCGACGGAAACGTGGTAACAAGCCCCACGCCCTCGGTTTGTAGGCCCAGCCTCTACGTGAAGTAAAGTTTTCTTGCACAAGGTGACACGGGATTCGGTAATAAAATGTGATGGATTAGGTTGTCGTCCTTTTTGCAGCCCACGACGCACGATCCGGGATTGAAAAATAGTGAAAAAGAAGAAAAGTGACCCAAAACTGATGAAAACGTTCAATTTTGGGCTCCAAAAATTGGCGCAGTGGCGCAGGCTTGCTGCCTTTATCGTAGAGCTCTCGGAGAGCTTTACAACGGTATGTCGTGCGCCGGGTAACTCCTTACGGATCAAAAGTTATGGGCACCGGAGCGACGGAGACCTGGTCCCAAGCCCTACGCCTTCGGTTTACGAGCCCAGCCTCTATGTGAAGCGAAGTTGTCTTGCCCAAGGTGCCATGGGATTCGGTAATAGAAATATGATGGATTAGGCTATCGTCCTTTTCGCGGCTCATGACGTACGATCCGGGATGAAAAAACAGAGCAAAAGAAGAAAAGTGTCCTGAAACTGATGAAAAGGTTCGATTTTAGGCTCTGAAAATAGGCGCAGCCGAGAAAGGTTGCTGCCCCTGTCGAAGAGCTCTTGGAGTGCTTTCCAACGGTATTGCTGTGCGCCGCGTAACTCCTTACGGATCAAAAGTTATGAACACCGGAGTGACGGAGACCTGGTTCCAAGCCCCACGCCCTCGGTTTGCGAGCCCAACCTCAACGTGAAGCGAAATTGTCTTGCCAAAGGTGCCGTGGGATTCGGTAATAGAAATGTGATGGATTAGGTTGCCATCCTTTTCGCAGCTCACGACGTACGAACCAAGACGGAAAAACAGCTAAAAAGAAAAAAAGTGTCCCAAAACTACTGAAAACATTCAATTTTGGTCTCCGAAAACAAGCACAGCCGAGTAGGCCTGCTGCCCCCATCGTAGAGCTCTTGGAGAGCTTTCCAACGGTATGCTGTGCGCCATGTAACTTCTTACGGATCGAAAGTTATGGGCACCGGAGCGACGGAGACCTGGTCCCAAGCCCCACGCCCTCGGTTTACGGGCTCAGCCTCTACGTGAAGCGAAGTTGTCTCGCCCAAGGTACCGTGGGATTCGGTAATTAAAATGTGATGGATTAGGTTGTCGTCCTTTTCGCAGCTCACGACGTACGAACTGGGATAAAAAAACAGCGCAAAAGAAGAAAAGTATCCCAAAACTGATTAATACGTTTAATTTTGGGCTCCGAAAATAGGCGCAGCCTAGTAGGCTTGCTGCCTCTCTCATAGAGCTCTCGGAGAGCTTTCCAACGGTATGCTGTGCGCTGCGTAACGCCTTACAGATCAAAAGTTATGGGCACCCGAGCGACGGAGACCTGGTCCCAAGCCCCACGCCCTCGGTTTACGGGCCCAGCTTCTACGTGAAGCAAAGTTGTCTTGCCTAAGGTGGAGTGGGATTCGGTAATAGAAATGCGATGGATTAGCTTGTCGTCTTTTTCGCGGCTCACGACGTACGATCCGGGACGAAAAAACAGAATAAAAGAAGAAAAGTGTCCCGAAACTTATGAAAACGTTCGATTTTGGGCTCCGAAAACAGGCGTACTCGAGCTGGCTTGTTTCCCTTGTCGTGGAGCTATCGAAGATCTTCCCAACGAAATGGTATGCGCTGGGTAACTCCTTACAGATCAAAAGTGATGGGCACCGGAGCAACGGAGACCTGGTCCCAGACCCCATGCCCTCGGCTTGCGGGCCCAGCCTCTACATGAAGTGAATTTGTCTTGCCCATGGTGCCGTGGGATTCGGTAATAGAAATATGATGGATTAGGTTGTCGTCCTTTTCGCAGCTCACGACGTACGATCCGATACGAAAAAATAGTACAAAAGAAAAGTGTCCCGAAACTGTTGAAAACATGCGATTTTGGTCTTTGAAAACAGGTGCAGCTGAGTAGGCTTTATTCCCCTGTCGTAGAGCTCTCGGAGAGCTTTCCAACGGTATGTTGTGCTCCTCGAAACTCCCTATGGATCAAAAGTTATGGGCACCGGAGCGACGGAGACCTGTTCCCAAGCCCCACGCCCTCGGTTTGCGGGCCCAGCCTCTACGTGAAGTGAAGTTGTCTGGCCCAAGGTGCCGTGGGATTCGGTAATAGAAATATGATGGATTAGGTTGTCGTCCTTTTCGCGGCTCACGACGTACGAACCGGGACGGAAAAACAACACAAAAGATGAAAAGTATCCCGAAACTGATGAAAACATTCAATTTTGGGCTCCAAAAACAGGCACAGCTGAGCAGGCTTGCTGCCCCTGTCGTAGAACACTCGGAGAGTTTACCACTGTATGCTGTGCGCCGCGTATCTTCTTACGGATCAAAAGTTATGGGCACTGGAGCGACAGAGACCTTGTCCCAAGCCCCACGCCCTCGGTTGGCGGGCCCAGCCTCTACTTGAAGCGAAGTTGTCTTGCCCAAGGTGCCGTGGGATTCGGTACTAGAAATGTGATAGATTACGTTGTCGTCCTTTTCGCGGCTCATGACGTATGATCCGGGACGGAAACACAGAGCAAAAGAAGAAAAGTGTCCCGAAATTGATGAAAAAGTTTGATTTTGGGCCCCGAAAATAGGCGCAGCCAAGCAGGCTTGCTGCCCCTGTCGCAGAACTCTTGGAGAGCTTTGCAACGGTATGCTGTGCGCCGCATAACGCCTTACGGATTAAAAGTTATGGGAACCGGACCGACGAATACCTAGTCACAAGCCCCACGCCCTCGATTTGCGGGCTGAGCCTCTACGTGAAGTGAAGTTGTCTTGCCCAAGGTGCCGCATGATTCGGTAATAGAAATGTGATGGATTAGGTTGTCGTCCTTTTGGCGGCTCACGACGTATGATCCGGGACGAAAAATAGTGCAAAAGAAGAAAAGTATCCTGAAACTATTGAAAACGTTCAATTTTGGGCTCCGAAAATAGGCGCAACCGAGCAGGCTTGTAGCCCCTGTTGTAGATCTCTCGGAGTTCTTTCCAACAGTATGTTGTGCGCCGCGTAACTCCTTACGGATCAAAAGTTAAGGGCACCGAAGCGACAGAGACCTGGTCCCATGCCCCACGCCCTCGGTTTGCGGGCCCAGCCTCTACGTGAAGCAAAGTTGTCTTACCCAAGATGCTGTGGGATTCTGTAATAGAAATGTGATGGATTAGGTTGTCGTCCTTATCGCGGCTTACAACGTACAAACTGGGACAGAAAAACAACGCAAAAGAAGAAAAATGTCCCAAAACTGATGAAAATGTTCGATTTTGGGCTCTGAAAATAGGCACAGCCTAGCAGGATCGCTACCCCCGTGGTAGAGCTCTCAGAGAGCTTTCGAACGGTATGTTGTACGTCGCGTAACTCCTTACAAATCAAAAGTTATGGGTACCAGTGCGACGGATACCTGGTCATAAGCCCCACGCCCTCGGTTTGCAGGCCAGGCCTCTACGTGAAGTAAAGTTGTCTTGCCTAAGGTGCCGCAGGATTTGATAATAAAAATGTGATGGATTAGGTTCTCGTCCTTTTCGCGGCTCACGACGTACGATCCGGGACGAAAAAACAGTGCAATAGAAGAAAACTATCCCAAAATTGTTGAAAACGTTCAATTTTGGACTTCAAAAACAGGCGCAGCCGAGCAGACATGCTACCCCCGTCGTAGAACTCTCGGAGAGCTTTCCAACGGTATGCTGTGCGCCGAGTAACTCCTTACAGATCAAAAGTTATGGGCACCGGAGTAATGAATACCTGGTCACAAGCCCCACGCCCTCGGTTTGCGGGCCCAGCCTCTACGTTTATTGAAGTTGTCTTGCCCAAGGTGTTGCGGGATTCAGTAATAGAAATGTGATGGACTAGGTTGTCATCCTTTTTGCGGCTCACGACGTGTGATCCGGGATGAAAAAACAGTGCAAAAGCATAAAAGTATCCCGAAACTGTTGAAAACGTTCAATTTTAGGCTCCGAAAAAAGGCACAGTCGAGCAAGCTTGCAGCCCCTGCCGTAGACCTCTCGGAGATCTTTCCAACAGTATGCTGCGCGCCGCGTAACTCCTTACGAATCAAAAGTTAAGGGGACCGGAGCGACGGAGACCTGGTCCCATGCCCCACACCCTCGGTTTGCGGGCCCAGCCTCTACGTTAAGCGAAGTTGTCTTGCCCAAGGTGCCATGGGATTCGGTAATAGAAATGTGATGGATTAGGTTGTTGTCCTTATCGCGACTTACGACATACGAACCGGAACGGAAAAACAACACAAAAGAAGTAAAGTGTCCCGAAACTAATGAAAATGTTCGATTTTGGGCTCCGAAAATAGGCGCAGCCAAGCAGGATCGCTGCCCCCGTCGTAAAGCTCTCGGAGAGCTTTCAAACGGCATGTTGTACGCCGTATAACTCTTTACGGATTAAAAGTTATGGGTACCGGTGCGACGGATACCTGGTCACAAGCCCCACGCCCTCGGTTTGCGGGCCCAGCCTCTATGTGAAGTGAAGTTGTGTTGCGCAAGGTGCCACGGGATTCGGTAATAGAAATATGATGGATTAGGTTGTCGTCCTTTTCGCGGCTCACGACGTACGATCCGAGACAGAAAAACAGCGGAAAGGAAGAAAAGTGTCCTGAAACTGTTGAAAACATTAGACTTTGGGCTCCAAAAATAGGAGCTGCTGAGCAGGCTTGCTGCCCCCGTCGTAGAGCTCTCGGTGAGCTTTCTAACGGTATGTTGTGCGCCGTGTAACGCCTTACGGAACAAAAGGTATAGGCACTGGAGCGACGGAGACCTGGTCCCAAGCCCCACGCCCTCGGTTTGCGGGCCTAGCCTCTACGTGAAGCGAAGTTGTCTTGCCCAAGGTGTCGTGGGATTTGGTAATAGAAATGTGATGGATTAGGTTGTCGTTCTTTACGCAGCTCACGACGTACGATCCGGGACGAAAAAACTGAGCAAAAGAAGAAAAGTATCCCGAAACTAATGAAAAAGTTCAATTTTGGGCTCTGAAAATAGGCGCAGACAAGCAGGATTGATGCCCCTGTCGTAGAACTCTCGGAGAACTTTCCAACGATATGCTGAGCACCACATAACTCCATACGGATCAAAAGTTATGGGCACCGGAGCGACGGAGACCTGGTCCCAAGACCCACGCCCTTGGTTTACGAGTCCAGCCTCTACGTGAAGCGAAGTTGTCTTGCCCAAGGTGCCGTGGGATTCGGTAATGGAAATGTGATAGATTAGGTTGTCGTCCTTATTGCAGCTCACGATATACGAACCGAGACGGAAAAACAGAGCAAAAGAAGAAAAGTGTCCTGTAACTGATGAAAACGTTTGATTTTGGGCTCTAAAAATGGGTGCAGCCGAGCAGGATCGCTGCCCCCACCATAGAGCTCTCGGAGAGATTTCCAACGGTATGTTGTGCGCCGCGTAACTCCTTACGGATCAAAAGTTATGGGCACCGGAGCGACGGATACCTGGTCACATGCCCCACACCCTCGGTTTGCGGGCCTAGCCTCTAAGTGAATTGAATTTGTCTTGCCCAAGGTGCCTCTGGATTCGGTAAAAGAAATGTGATGGATTAGGTTGTCGTCCTTTTCGCGGCTCACGACGTACGATTCGGGACGGAAAAACAGCGCAAAAGAAGAATAGTGCCCAGAAACTAAAAAAAACGATCGATTTTGCGCTTCGAAAACAAACGCGGCTGAGCAAGTTTGCCACCCCTTTCGTAGAGCTCTCGGAGAGCTTTCCAACGATATGTTATGCGTCACGTAACTCCTTACGGATCAAAAGTTAAGGGCACCGGAGCGACGGAGACCTGGTCCTAAGCCCCACACCCTCGGTTTGCAGGGCCAGCCTCTACGTGAAGCGAAGTTGTCTTGCCCAAGGTGTCATGGGATTCGATAATAGAAATGTGATGGATTAGGTTGTCGTCTTTCTCGCGGCTCACGACTTACGAACCGGGATGGAAAAACAGGGCAAAAGAAGAAAAGTGTCCCAAAACTGATGAAAACTTTCGATTTTGGGCTCCAAAAACGGGTGCAGACAAGCAGGATCGCTTTCCTCGTCGTAGAGCTCTCAGAGAGCTTTCCAACGGTATGTTGTACACCGTGTAACTCCTTACGGATCAAAAGTTATGGGCACCGAAACGACGGATACCTGGTCACAAGCCCCACGCCCTCGGTTTGAGGGCCCAGCCTCTACTTGAAGTTAAGTTGTCTTGCCAAAGGTGCAGCGGGATTCGGTAATAGAAATGTGATGGACTAGGTTGTCGTCCTTTTCGCGGCTCACAACATATGATATGGGACGGAAAAACAGTGCAAAAGAATAAAAGTGTCCCAAAACTGATGAAAACATTCAATTTTGGGCTTCGAAAATAGGCGCAGCCGAGCAGGCTTGTTGCTATTGTCGTAGAGCTCTCGAAGGGCTTTCCAACAGTATGTTGTGCGCCGTGTAACTCCTCACAGATCAAAAATTATGGGCACCGGAGCGACGGAGACCTGGTCCCAAGCCCCACGTCCTCAGTTTGCGAGCCCAGCCTCTACGTGAAGCGAAGTTGTCTGGCCCAAGGTGACTTTGGATTCGGTAATAGTAATGTGATTGATTAGGTTGTCGTCCTTTACGCGGCTAACGATATACGAACCGGGACGGAAAAATAGAACAAAAGAAAAAAAAAGTATCCCGAAACTGATGAAAACATTTAATTTTGGGCACCGAAAATAGGTGCAGCCTAGTTGGTTTGCTGCCCCCCTCGTAGAGATCTCGAAGAGCTTTCCAACGGTATGATGTGCGCCGCGTAACTCCTTACGGATCAAAAGTTATGGGCACCGGAGCGACGGAGACCTGGTCCCAAGACCCACGACCTCGGTTTGCGGGCCCAGTCTCTACGTGAAGCAAAGCTGTCTTGCCCAAGGTGTCGTGGAATTCAGTAATAGAAATGTGGTAGATTAGGTTGTCGTCCTTTTCGCGGCTCAAGACGTACGAACCGGGACAAAAAAACAGTGCAAAAGAAGAAAATTGTTCTGAAACTAATGAAAATGTTCAATTTTTGTCTCCGAAAATAGGCGCAGCCTATTAGGCTTGCTACCCCCGTGGTAGAGCTCTTGGAGAGCTTTCCAACGGTATGCTGTGCGCCGCGTAACTCCTTACGGATCAAAAGTTATGGGTACCGGAGCGATAGAAACCTGGTCCCAAGCCTTACGCCCTCGGTTTGCGGGCCCAGCCTCTACATGCAGCGAAGTTGTCTTGCCCAAGGTGCTGTGGGATTCGGTAATAGAAATGTGATGGATTAGGTTGTCATCCTTTTCGCGGCTCACGACGTACGATCCAGGACGAAAAAACATTGTAATAGAAGAAAAGTGTCCCAAAACTGATGAAAACGTTTAATTTTGGTCTTCAAAAATTGGCGCAGCCAAGCATGCTTGCTGCCCCTGTCGTAGAGCTCTCGAAGAGCGTTCCAACGGTATGCTGTGCGCCGCGTAACTCCTTACGGATCAAAAGTTGTGGGGACTAGAGAGACGGTGACCTGGTCCCAAGCCCCACGCCCTCAGTTTGCGGGCCTAGCCTCTACGTGAAGCGAAGTTGTCTTGCCCAAGGTGGCGTGGGATTCGGTAATAGAAATTTTATAGATTAGGTTGTCGTCCTTTTCGCGGCTCACGACGTACGATCCGAGACGAAAAAACAGCGCAAGATAAGAAAAGTATCATGAAACTGATGAAAACGTTCGATTTTGAGCTCTGAGAACAAGCGCAGTCGAGCACGCTTGCTACCCCTGTCGTAGAGTTCTCGGAGAGCTTTTCAACGGTATGTTATGCGCCGCGTAACTCCTTACGGATCAAAAGTTATGGGCACCGGAACGACGGAGACCTTGTCCCAAGCCCCACGCCCTCGGTTTCCGAGCCCATCCTCTACGTGATTCGAAGTTGTCTTGCCCAACGTGTCATGGGATTCGGTAATAGAAATGTGATGGATTAGGTTGTCGTCCTTATCGCGGCTCACGACGTACGAACCGGGAAGGAAAAACAGCGCAAAAGAAGAAAAGTTTCCCGAAATTGATGAAAACATTCAATTTTTGGCTCCGAAAATAGGCGCAGCCGAGCAGGATCACTGCCCTCATCGTAGAGCTCTCGGAGAGCTTTCGAACGGTATGCTGTACGCCGCGTAACTCCTTATGGATCAAAAATTATGGGCACCGGAGCGACGGATACCTGGTCACAAGCCCCACGCCCTCGGTTTGCGAGCCAGCCTCTACGTGAAGTGAAGTTGTCTTTCCCAAGGTGCCACAGGATTCGGTAATAGAATTATGATGGATTAGGTTGTCGTCCTTTTTACGGCTCACGACGCACGATCCGGGACAGAAAAACATGGTGAAAGAAGAAAAGTCTCCCAAAACTGATGAAAATGTTTGATTTTGGGCTCCAAAAATAGGCGCAGCTAAGCAGGCTTGCTCCCCCCGTCGTAGAGCTCTCGGACAGCTTTCCAATGGTATGTTGTGCACTGCGTAACTCCTTACGATTCAAAAGTTATGGGCACCGCAGCGACGGAGACTTGGTCCCAAGCCCCACGCCCTCGGTTTGCAGGCCCAGCCCCTACGTGAAGCGAAGTTGTCTTGCCCAAGGTGCCACGGGATTCGGTATTAGAAATGTGATGGATTAGGTTGTCGTCCTTATCGCGGCTCACGACGTACGAATCGGGATGGAAAAACAGTCCAAAAGAAGAAAAGTGTCCCGAAACTAATGAAAACGTTCGATTTTGGGCTGTGAGGCCCGACCTCGATTTACGTGCGATATGTTGTTTTGTGTGCCTTAACCTAGAATTGCGTGCCTTGACCTAGGTTTAAGAGTCGTGTCTCATTTTATGTGCCTTGCATTGAATTACGTGCATTTATTTAGAGTTGCGTGCATTTACTTGGGAAATATGCATTCGTCTCGTAGTTCGTGCATTACTTCGTAGTGCGTGCCCTAAACCTAGGAAAGTGTGCCCGCACGCTAATCAAGAAAACATCTTACACGAAGCACTAGATTATTAATTAATCCTACAAATTCCACTAACTAATATTAAAATGCTAAGTCAATGCACTAGAAGACAAAATTTCACCAAAAGCTAAACATTCTTATTATTTATTCTTTATTCTTTTGCATATCCCAAGCACACAATAAAATAAGCTCAAAACAAGACAAAAAAAAATCAGATTTGAGCTTGCCTTGGCCGACCATGTGAAGAGCTTGTGCGCTTTGCCATTTCAAAAATCATTCCTAGACAAGCCTATGACACAATGCATAAAAAAAATGAAAACCAAGCATTATTTTATCCACCACCATGCTCCACATTCTCGACCCACTCAATGCCCATGCTAAGACAATTCAAAACATGCCTTAGATGACACAAAATCAGAAATTTTGAAGCTCAAGGCCGACACATGCTTACACCAACACTTCATTCTTTTCAAACATTCTCTCAAGCTCTCAATTCCTCTCTCTCTCTCGGCCAAGGCTGCTCCCTCAAGTTCCATAGCTTAAGCTCCTCTCCTAAAGCTCACCAAGACACTCAAGGCCCCTAGGAAGCTCGACCAAGCAAGCTAGAAGCAAGAAAAGTTGCATGCAAGCTCATAGCACACTCATTTCGGCCCTAGGTATGTTGATAGCTCTTCTTTCATCTCCCTTTTGTTCTAACCACATGCACCTACTAAGGACATGGTAACTCAGCTAGGAATTAAGGAAATCAAGCAATATCTCTCGGCCAAACAAGGAGAGAAGACCATTTGTGCATCTTCAAGAGTTTTGAGCATCATTTGTTGTCAATAGGCTAAGGTGAGGGTTAATCTTTTTTAAAAAAGCTTTCAAAAACCACATGCATGCCTTCATATGTCTATTTTTACCTCTGTACTTGTGGTATATGTGTGTACATAAGCTTTTGTAACCATGCATGGCAAGATATTTAGCTAGAATTTGAAGATAGGTGATATCGCGAAAATGGCAGATTTCTGACTTGTTAGAGCGAAGTGAATTTAACATGGTAAATGATGTTGAAAATGCATGAAAATTGGTAGGTGACTCATTTTTGCCAGTTCTGAGCATTTGTCATAGAAATAGGCCAAGGCCAATTTTGACTCTAAGGTCTCCAAAATGACAAAACATCGAAGGGTGTCTAAATCTGAAAAATTTGGAAAAATGGAGCAGGTTTTTGGCAGTTCACTGTCCTTGTAGAACGAACCAGTTTTGACTTAGTAAATGATATCTAAAATGCATTAAATTTGGTAGGTTGCTAGATTTTTCAGTTCTGTACATTTTTTTCCAGAAATAGACCAAAGCCAATTCTGACCCTAAGACCCTCAAAAATAGAAAACATCGTAATGTGTCTAAAACTGGACAGTTTTGCGTAGTCTCACGGTTTTGTCCATAACTCCTAGGTCTGAACTCCAAATGAGGTGAGGTTTGTTTCTGGATTTAAATCACTCCTTAAGATTTAATTTGAAATTTTTCTCACTGGAATTGGGGATTTTTTGCTTGTCTAAATGATTGTGGGAAAACGGACCATTGCAGTGAGATTTTATTTAGTGATATGCTTTGAAAAATGTTGTAACTTCTCTTGTGGTAGTGAATGCTTGGGATTGTGGCACTTAGATGTTGTGTGGACTGTTTTTGATACTTGAGGATGTTTTAATCAATCAATGCATGGCTTGGGTTTAATTACTTGTCAACTTGTGGCTTAATCGCACGTGTAAGCATGAAAAGAAACCCTATCGACTATGAAAACTCGCTAAGCGATGATCCTATGGTTATTTTGTTTTATTGTGTGATTAGTGGGCTGCCTAATAAATGTTATGTATGTTTAAAATGGTTTAAGAATTGCTTATGGTGATTAGCAAACGAACCAACCCCGAGCATGGCCTAGTAAACCCTAAGGGTCCCGTAGGTTCCCGAGTTATAAACCGTCCTTTTGTGAATTATGAATGATATTGATGAAGGTTAATAGGCTGCCCGTATATGTCCTTATAGCCCTAAATGTGATTCCCGATGATTATATGTTGATAAGGAGACTTTGCTTGCACCCGGTCTAAGTAAACGTCGTTGCATGCTGTATAATCTTATTTCTTGATTTCGTGAACCCCGAAATGAGCTATATGACTTAATTTACATGTGTTACATGGCTGCCCGTTTAATATTCATATAACTCCATGTGTTTTACAAGTGAAATTACATGTCAAGTATGCCTTGTGTGTTTACTTGTCAACGTGCGATCTTATAACTGCTCGGAGGCAACCTACTTTGTTGTCCTCCTAATGTGATATGTTAAATGTTATAAATGTGCATTTCATACAAGGTTGCAACATTTCATTGTAGCATGGTAGCGTTTCACGCACGCCGGGCGGCATCGGGCTCGCTGGTGCTACCGTGACTACCATGGTCCAATTCCCTCTCTCGCTTGGCATTCCACCCTCGGAGAGTTGGGTCGTAGGTTTTCAGAGTACATCCGGAGTACACCCAAATGGGAGCGATAAGTGGATTATTGAAGTCGGCCGCAACAATCGTATCGAAATCGATATTGAGAGCAAATGCTCACCGTATCCTTGAAATGATTGGTAATTGTATATGTTGCTCAATTTGATTCTTATACTTTGCGTACCTTATTACTTGTGATACGTGACATGTTTTCAAAAGGGGGTTTTCATAAGTTGAACTGGAAAAAGAGTTTCAAAGCTTATTTCTCGTTCTCCCTCGCTGAGTTCATAAAGACTCACCCTCTTTTATTATCTCAGGTGAAGAAGATCAGGAACAGGTACCTGAGGATAACGTGTCTATCGATGACTCCTTGGAGTGATTATCTGCCATACGTGTCTTACTTGACTGTGGCTATTTTGTGAACGATATGTTGTATTGAAGACTATTTCTTAAGTTGCTTGCTGTCGTTATTGTAAATGACCCCTGTTGTAATTTGGGGTCTAATTTTGGTTTGTACTAATCATAACTAGATAAACACTCTTCTGGTCATTTTGCTATCGCTACTGGTTTAGTATCTATCACAGGCCTATGAAGTATTAGGTAAAGGGTAAGTAAAATGAATCTATTCAATCTTAAGGGGGTACTCATTAGTATGCTAAGATCAACATGTACTTTTGCAACAAGGATTGACACATAAACGAGACATAGTTGCTATGCTAGGTGTTAATCAAACGAGACTTGAGATAAATAGTAGACATTTAAATTGGTGATAAATAGTAATCTTAGTTGGAATCAAATTTGAGATTGAAAGTTTTGAGGCGTTTAGGAAATTAGGTCAAACTAAAGAGCCAATTATAGCCGTTATGTTGCCGGTTTTTCGGAGATTTTTTTGGAGTTCTAGGCTAACATTAAGCGTTAAACCTTAATGAACGATTAAGTACGTGAAATGATTTGAATGTTTAGATCACACCCTAGTCTAACCTCTATAGGTTGGGTTGGGGCGTGACACCAGCCGAGCAGTATCACTGCCCCCGTCGTATAGCACTCGGAGAGCTTTCCAAGGGTATGCTATGCGACGCGTAACTCATTACAGATCAAAAGTTATGGGTACCAGAGCGACGGAGACCTGGTCCCAAGCCCCACGCCCTCGGTTTGCGGGCCCAATCTCTACGTGAAGCGGAGTTGTCTTGCCCAAGGTGCCATGGGATTCGGTAATAGAAATGTGATGGATTAGATAGTCATTCTTTTCGTGGCTCACGATGTGCGATCCAGGACAGAAAAACATTGTAAAAGAAGAAAAGTGTCCCGAAATTGATGAAAATGTTCAATTTTGGGTTTCAAAAACAGGCGCAGCCAACCATGCATGCTGCCCTTGTAGTAGAGTTCTCGAAGAGCTTTCCAACGGTATGCTGTGCGCCGCGTAACTCCTTACGGATCAAAAGTTATGAGGACCGGAGAGACGGTGACCTGGTCCCAAGCCCCACGCCCTCGGTTTGCGGGCCCAGCCTCTACGTGAAGTGAAGTTGTCTTGCACAAGGTGGCGTGGGATTCGGTAATAGAAATGTGATAGATTAGGTTGTTGTCCTTTTTGCGGCTCACGACGTATGAAGCAGGACGGAAAAACAGCGAAAATGAAGAAAAGTGTCCCAAAATTGATGAAAATGTTCGATTTTGGGCTCCGAAAATAGGCGTAGCTGAGCAGGAATGCTACCCCTGTCATCCAACTCTCGAAGAGCTTTCCAACGGTATGCTGGGCGCCGCGTAACTCCTTACGGATCAAAAGTTATGGGCATCGGACTGACGGATACCTAGTCCCAAGCCCCAAGCCCTCGGTTTGCGGGCCCAGCCTCTACGTGAAGAGAAGTTGTCTTGCCCAAGGTGCCGTGGGATTCGGTAATAGAAATGTGATGGATTAAGTTGTCGTCCTTTTCGAGGCTAGCACGTACGAACCGGGATGAAAAAACAGCGCAAAAGAAGAAAGTATCCCAAAATTGATGAAAATGTTCAATTTTGGGCTCCGAAAACAGGCGTAGACGAGCAGTATTATTGCCCCTGTCGTATAGGTCTCAGAGAGCTTTCCAAGGGTATGCTGTGCACTGCGTAACTCCTTACGGATCAAAAGTTATGGGCACCGGAGCGACGGAGACCTGGTCCCAAGCCCCACGCCCTCGGTTTGCGGGCCCAGCCTCTACGTGAAGTAGAGTTTTCTTGCCCAAGGTACCGTGGGATTCGGTAATAGAAATGTGATAGATTAGGTTGTCATCCATTTTGCGGCTCACGACGTACGATCCAGGACGGAAAGACATTGTAAAAGAATAAAAATGTCCCGAAACTAATGAAAACGTTCAATTTTGGGTTTCGAAAATAGGCGCAACCAAGCCTGATTGCTGCCCCTATCGTAGAGCTCTCGAAGAGCTTTCCAACGGTATGCTGTGCGCCGCGTAACTCCTTACAGATCAAAAGTTATGGGGGTCGGAGCGACGGTGACCTGGTCCCAAGCCCCACGCCCTCGGTTTGCGAGCCCAGCCTCTACGTGAAGTGAAGTTGTCTTGCCCAAGGTGGCATGAGATTCGGTAATAGAAATGTGATAGATTAGGTTGTCGTCCTTTTCGCGGTTGACGACTTACGAACCGGGACGGAAAAACAGTGCAAAAGAAGAAAAGTGTCCCGAAACTGATGAAAACGTACAATTTTGGGCTTCGAAAACAGGCGCAGCCAAGCATGGTTGCTGCCCCTATCGTAGAGCTCTCGAAGAGCTTTCCAACGGTATGCTGTGCACCGCATAACTCTTTACGGATCAAACGTTATGGGCACCGGAGCGACAGAGACCTGGTCCCAAGCCCCACGCCCTCGGTTTGCGGGCCCAGCCTCTACGTGAAGCGAAGTTGTCTTGCCCAAAGTGCCGTGGGATTCGGTAATAGAAATGTGATGGATTAGGTTGTCGTCCATTTCGCAGCTCACGACGTACGAACTGGGATGAAAAAACAGCGCAAAAGAAGAAAAGTATCACAAAACTGATGAAAACGTTCAATTTCGGTCTCTGAAAATAGGCGCAGCCGAGTAGGCATGCTGCCCCCAATCTAGAGCTCTCAGAGAGCTTTCCAACGGTATGCTGTGCGCCGCGTAACTCCTTACAAATCAAAAGTTATGGGCACCGGAGCGATGGAAACTTGGTCCCAAGCCCCACACCATCGGTTTGCAGGCCCAGCCTCTACGTTAAGCGAAGTTTTCTTGCCCAAGGTGCCATGGGATAAGATAATAGAAATGTGATGGATTAGGTAGTCATCCTTTTCAAGGCTCATGACGTACGATCCGGGATGGAAAAACAGCGCAAAAGAAGAAAAGTGTCCCAAAACTGATGAAAACATTAGATTTTGGGCTCCGAAAATAGGCGCAGCCGAGTAGGCTTGCAGCACATGTCGTAGAGCTCTCGGAGAACTTTCCAACGGTATGCTGTGCGCCGCGTAACTCTTTACGGATCAAAAGTTATGGGGACCGGAGCCACGGTGACCTAATCCCAAGCCCCACGCCCTCGGTTTGCGGTCCCAGCCTCTACGTCAAGCGGAGTTTTCTTGCCCAAGGTGGCATGGGATTCGGTAATAGAAATGTGATAGATTAGGTTGTCGTCCTTTTCGCGGCTCACGACGTACGAACCGGGACGGAAAAACAGTGCAAAAGAAGAAAAGTATCCTAAAATTGATGAAAACGTTCAATTTTGGGCTCCAAAAACAGGCGTAGCCGAGCAGGATTGCTGCCACTGTCGTAGAGCTCTCGAAGAGCTTTCCAACTTTATGTTGTACGCCGCGTAACTCCTTACGAATCAAAAGTTATGTGCACCGGACCGATGGATACCTGGTCCCAAGCCCCAAGCCCTCGGTTTGCGGGCCCAGCCTCCACGTGAAGTGAAGTTGTCTTGCCCAAGGTACCGTGGGATTCGGTAATAGAAATGTGATGGATTAGGCTGTCATCCTTTTCGCGGGTCATGACGTACGATCCGGGATGAAAATACTGCGCAAAAGAAGAAAAGTGTCCCGAAATTGATAAAAAAATTTCAATTTTGAGCTCCAAAAATAGGCGCAACAGAACAGGCTTGCTGCCCACGTCGTAGAGCTCCCGGAGATCTTTCCATTGGTATGCTGTGCGCCGCATAACTCCTTACGGATCAAAAGTTATGGGCACCAGAGCGACGGAGACCTGGTCCTAAGCCCCACGCCCTCAGTTTGCGGGCTCATCCTCTAGGTGAAGCGAAGTTGTCTGGCCCAAGGTGCCGTGGGATTCGGTAATAGAAATGTGATGAATTAGGTTGTCGTCCTTTTCGCGGCTCACGACTTATGAACTGGGACGAAAAAACAGTGCAAAAGAACAAAAGTATCCTGAAACTGATGAAAACGTTCAATTTTGGGCTCCAAAAATAGGTGCAGTTGTCACGCCCCAACCCGGCCTATAAAGGTTAGACTAGGGTGTGATCTAAACATTCAAGTCATGTCTCGTACTCAATTGTTCATGAAAGTTTAACACTTAACGTTTAGCCTAGACTCCACAATTTTTCTGGAAAACCGGCAGCATAACGGCTGTAATTGGGCTATTTGGTTTGACCTAGTTCTCTAAACGCCTCAAATTTCATTTCCAACTAAGATTACTATTTACCATCAATAGAAACGCTACTAGTTGTCTCGAAGTCTCGCTTGATTAATAACCTAGCATGATACAATGTCTCGTTTGTTTGTTAATCCTTGTTACAAACGTACCTGTTGATCTTAGCTTATCAATGAGTACATGCTTAAGATTGGATGGGTTCATTTTACTTAATCCTTACCTGATACTTCATAATCCTATGATAGATACTAGCCAATAACGATAGCAAAACGACCACAGTAGTATCTATCTAGTTGTTATCAGTACAAGCCAAAATTAGACCCCAAATTACAACGGGGGTCTTTTACATTACAACAACAAGCAACATAAAAGAAATAGTCTTCAAGCAACATATTGTTCACAAAATGGCCATAGTCACGTAAGGCACGTAGGGTAAGCAATCATTCCAAGGAATCATCATTAGGCACGTCGTCCTCGGGTACCTGTTCTTGGTCTTCTTCACCTGAGATGATAAAAGAGGGTGAGTCCTTATAAACTCAGCGAGGGGGAACGAGAAATAAGTTTTGAAACTCATTTTCCGGTTCAACTTATGAAAACCCTTTTTTACAAGTATGAATATATCACAAGTAAGTACATAACATAATATAAAGGTAAAGGAACACAATTACCCGTCTTTCATCCCCGAGGTCCTCTAGGAACCAAGCGAGAGTACTTATACACATAGTGAAAAGGATACGGTGAGCTTTTGCTCTCAGTTCATGTCAGTATTAGTTGTTGCGGCTAACTTCTAATCATCCCCTTATCACGCCAAATGGGTGTACTCCAAATGTACCCCAAAATCCTACGACCTAACTCTCCGAGGAAGTCTAGCCCCCAAGCGAGAGAGGGAATTGGACAATGGTAGTCACGGTTGCACCGGCAAGCCCGATACCGCCCGGTGTGCGTGAACGCTACCACGCCAGAATGAAAGGTTGCAACCTTGTATGCAATGCACATTTATGACATTTAATATATCACATTTGGAGGTCAACAAAGTAGGTTGTCTCCGAACAGTCAAAAGATTGCACATTGACAAGTAAACAAGCGAGGCACGATATGACAGGCAATTTCACTTAAAAAGCACATGGAGTTATATGAGTATTAAATGGGTAGCCTTGTAACGCATGTAAATCAATTCATATAACTCACTTCGAAGTCCACGTAACCAAATAACAAAATTATTCAACATGCAACGACATCTACATGGAACTGGGTGCAAGAATTGCCTACTTATCAACGTATGATCATCGAAATCATATTTAGGGCTATAAGGGCAACTACGGGCAGCCTACTAAACACATAATCAAACACAATATCCAAAGGATCAACACTTAGCGAGTTTACCTAGTTACTAGGGTTTCAATTCGTGTTTACCCATGCGATTAAACCCTAAGTCATCTCGTAATTAAGCTCAAGCCATGCATTGATTAATTCCAACACCCTCAAGCATTCAAAACAGTCCACACAACATCCAAATGCCACAATCCCAAGCATTTAACACAACAAGGGAAGCTACATTAATTTTTCTAAGCATATCAATAGGTGAAACCCTCACTGCAATGGACTGTTTTCTCACTATCATTAAGACAAGCAAACAATCTCCAATTCCAGTGAACAAGATTTCAAATTAAATCTTAAGAAGTGAACTAAATTCAGAAACAAATCTCGCATCATTTGGAGTTCGGGTTCAATAGTTATAGCCAAAACAGTGAGACTACACAAAACTGTCCAGATTTGCACACATTTCGATACTTATCGTTTTTGAGGGCCTTAGGGTCAGATTTAGCCTTAGTCCATTTCTAAAAAAAATGTCCACAACTGAAAAATATACCTGCACACCAAATTTCATACATTTTGGATATCATTTACTAAGTAAAAACTGGTTCGTTCTACAAGGTCAGTGAATCTGCCAAAACCTGCTTCATTTTTCCAGACTTTCCAGATTTGGACACATTTTGATAATTAGCCATTTTGAGGACCTTAGAGTCGAAATTAGATTTAGTCCATTTCTAAGAAAAGTGTTCAAAACTGGAAAAACTAGTTACCTACCAATTTTTACACATTTTCAACATCATTTACCTAACAAAAAGCACCTCGTACCAACAAGACAGGAAGCTGTCACATACCCGATTTCATCTATCATCACATTCTAGCCAAGAATCTTGCCATGCATGTTTATAAAAGCTCATGCACACACATATATCTCAAGTACAGAAGTAAAGATAGACATTTAAGGGCATGCATGTGGTTTTTTGAAAGATTTTCAAAGTTTTAGTCCTCACCTTAGCAAAACAACAAGAAGATGCACAAGACTCTTGATGGTTGCACAAGATTGATTCTTTCCCTTGCTTAGCCGAGACACCACTCGATTTTCTCAAATTTCCTAGCTTAGTAACCAAGTTCTTAGTAGGAGGATGTGGTTAGAACAAGAAGAAAAGAAATGGAAGCTAGCAAACTCACCTAAACTGAAATAGAAGTGCTAAAGGCTTGCATGTGCATTTCTTTGCTCCTAGCTTTGCTTGATCGAGTTCCTTGGTTGCTTGGAAGTCTTGGAGAGCCTTAGGATGAAGAACTTAGCTATGGAGTCTACAATATTCAGCTAGGGCCGAGAGAGAGAGAGAAGAATGAGAGGAAATGAGAAATGAAAGAAAAATAAAAGCTTTGTTGGGCAAAGGAGCTTGTGTCGGCCTTGGGCATACAAATTTCAGACTTTTGTGTCTTCAAGAAGCATTTTGAATTACCTAGCATGGGCAAGGAGCTTGTGTCGAAATGGTGGAGCTTTGGGGAGGGTTTTGAGCTAATTTTTTTTAATGCATTTGTGTCATAGAATGTCTAGGAATTAATTTGAATTAAGCAAGCAAGCACAAAGGCTCAACAAGTGGTCGCCCAAGGCATTGCTAGAATCTGATTTTTTGTCTTGTTCAAGGCTTATTTTATTGTGTGTTTGGGATATGCAAAGAATAAAGAATAAAGAATAAAGAATGTCTAGCTTTTTGTGAGATTTTGTCTTCTAGTGGGTTGAATTAGCAATTTAATATTAGTTGGTAGAATTTGTAGGATTAATCAATGATTTAATGCTTCGTGTAAGATGCTTTCTTGATTAGTGTGAGGGCACGTTTTCCTAGGTTTTGGGCACGCTCTACGAGGCAAGGCACGAACTACGAGACGAATGCACCTTTTCCAAGTAAATGCATGCAACCCTAAATGAATGCACGGCATGCAACGCAAGGCACACAAAACGGAAAACAAGTCTTAAAACTAGGTCAAGGCACGCAAATCTAGGTTAGGCTCACAAAATGAGGTATTGCACGCAAATCGAGGTCGGGCCTCACAACAACCGAGTAGGCTTGCTGCCCGCATCGTAGAGCTCTCGAAAAGCTTTCCAACGTATGTTGTGCGCCGTGTAACTCCTTACGGATCAAAAGTTATAGGCATTGGAGCGACGGAGACCTGGTCCCAAGCCCCATGCCTTCGGTATGCGGGCCCAGCCTCTACGTGAAGCGAAGTTGTCTTGCCAAAAGTGGCATGGGATTCGGTAATAGAAATGTGATGAATTAGGTTATCGTCCTTTTTGCGGCACACGACGTACGAACCGGGACGAAAAAAATACGCAAAAGAATAAAAATATCCCAAAACTGATGAAAATGTTCAATTTTGGTCTTCGAAAATAGGCGCAGCTAAGTAGGAATGCTACCTCCATTGTAGAGCTCTCGGAGAGCTTTCCAACGGTATGCTGTGCGAGGCGTAACTCCTTACGGATCAAATGTTATGGGCACCAGAGCGAAGGAAACCGGGTCCCAAGCACCACACCAACGGTTTACGGGCCCAGCCTCTATGTGAAACGAAGTTGTCTTGCCCAAGGTGCCATGGAATTCGGTAATAGAAATGTGATGGATTATGTTGTCCTCCTTTTTGCGGCTCACGACGTACGATCCGGGATAACAAAATAGCGCAAAAGAAGAAAAGTATCCAGAAACAAATGAAAACGTTCGATTTTAGGTTCCGAAATCAGGCGCAGCAGAGCAAACTTGCTATCCTTGGTGTAGAGCTCTCGGAGAGCTTTCCAACGGTATGCTGTACGCCGTGTAACGCCTTACGGATCAAAAGTTATGGGCACCGGAGCGACGGAGACCTAGTCCCAAGCCCCACGCGCTCGGTTTGCGGGCCTAGCCTCTACGTGAATCGAAGTTTTCTTGTCCAAGGTGCCATGGGATTCGGTAATAGAAATGTGATGGATTTGGTTGTCATCCATTTCGCTGCTCACGACGTACGATCCGGGATGAAAAAACAGCGCAAAAGAAGAAAAGTGTCCCAAAACTGATGAAAACGTAGAGCTTGCTGCCCTTATCGTAGAGCTCTCGGAGAACTTTCCAACGGTATGTTGTGCGCCGCGTAACTCCTTACGGATCAAAAGTTCTGGGCACTAGAACGACGGAAACCTGGTCCCAAGCCCCACACCAACGGTTTACGGGCCCAGCCTCTACGTGAAGCGAAGTTGTCTTGCCCAAGGGGTCGTGGGATTCGGTAATAGAAATGTGATGGATTACGTTGTCCTCCTTTTTATGGCTCACGATGTACGATCCGGGACGAAAAAATAGCACAAAAGAATAAAAGTGTCCCAAATAGATGAAAACGTTCTATTTTAGGTTCCGAAATCAAGCAAAGCCGAGCAAACTTGCTATACTCTTTGTAGACCTCTCGGAGAGCTTTCCAACGGTATGTTGTGCGTCGTGTAACGCTTTACGGATCAAAATTTATGGGCACTGGAGCGACGGAGACCTGGTCCCAAGCCCCACGCCCTCGGTTTGCGGGCCCAACCTCTACGTGAAGCGAAGTTGTCTTGCCCAAGGTGCCATGGGATTCGGTAATAGAAATGTGATGGATTTGGTTGTCATCCTTTTCACGGCTCACGACGTATTATCCGAGACGGAAAAACAGCGCAAAAGAAGAAAAGAGTCCCAAAACTGATGAAAATGTTCGATTTTGGGCTCCGAAAATAGGCGTAGCCGAGTAGGCTTGCTGCGCCTATCGTACAGCTCTCGGAGAACTTTCCAACGGTACACTGTTCACCGCATAACTCCTTACGGATAAAAAGTTATGGGGACCGGAGCGACGGTGACCTAGGCCCAAGCCCAACGTCCTCGGTTTGCGTGCCCAGCCTCTACGTGAAGCGAAGTTGTCTTGCCCAAGGTGCCATGGGATTCGGTAATAAAAATGTGATGGATTAGGTTGTTGTCCTTTTCGTGGCTCACGACGTACGATTCGGGACGGAAAATCTGCGCAAAAAAAGAAAAATGTCCCAAAATTGATGAAAACGTTTAATTTTGGGCTCCGAAAACAGGTGCAGCCGAGCAGGCTTGCTGCCCATGTCGTAGAGCTCTCGAAGAGCTTTCCAACGGTATGCTGTGCGCCGCGTAACTCCTTACGAATCAAAAGTTATGGGCACCGGACCGACGGATACCTGGTCCCAAGCCCCAAGCCCTCGGTTTGCGGGCCCACCCTCTACATGAAGTGAAGTTTTCTTGCCCAAGGTGTAGTGGGATTCGGTAATAGAAATGTGATGGATTAGGTTGTTGTCCTCTTCGCGACTCACGACGTACGATCCGGGATGAAAAAACAGCGCAAAAGAAAAAAAGTGTCTCGAAACTGTTAAAAATGTTAGATTTTGGGCACCAAAAATAGGCGAAACTGAACAGGCTTGCTGCCATTGTCGTAGAGCTTTCCAACGGTATGCTGTGCGCCGCATAACTCCTTACAGATCAAAAGTTATGGGCACTGGAGCGACGGAGACCTGGTCCCAATACCCCACGCCCTGGGTTTGCAGGCCCAGCCTCTAGGTAAAGCGAAGTTGTCTGGCCCAAGGTGCCTGGGATTCGGTAATAGAAATGTTATGGATTAGGTTGTTGTCTCCGCGGCTCATGACGTACGAACCGGGACGAAAAAACAGTACAAAAGAAGAAAAATATCCTGAAACTGATGAAAACGTTCAATTTTGGCCTCCGAAAATAGATGCAGCCGAGTAGGCTTGATGCCCCCCTCGTAGAGCTTTCGAAGAGCTTTTCAACGGTATGTTGTGCGTCGTGTAACTCCTTACGAATGAAAAGTTATGGGCACGGGAGCGACGGAGACCTGGTCCCAAACCCCACGCCCTCGGTTTGCGGCCCCAGCCTCTACATGAAGCGAAGTTGTCTTGCCCAATGTGCCGTTGGATTCGGTAATAGAAATGTGATGGATTAGGTTATTGTCCTTTTCGCGGCACACGACGTACGAACCGGGACGAAAAAAATACACAAAAGAAGAAAAATATCCCAAAACTGATGAAAACGTTCAAATTTGGTCTCCGAAAATAGACGCAGCTGAGTAGGAATACTGCCTCCATCGTAGAGCTCTCGGAGAGCTTTCTAACAGTATGCTATGCCCGGCGTAACTCCTTACGAACCAAAAGTTATGTACACCAGAGCTACGAAAACCTGGTCCCAAGGCCCACACCAACGGTTTGCGGGCCCAGCCTCTACGTGAAGCGAAGTTGTCTTGCCCAAGGTATCGTGGGATTCGGTAATAGAAATGTGACGGATTACGTTGTTGCCCTTTTTGCGGCTCACGACGTACGATCAGGAACGAAAAAATAGTGCAAAAGAAGAAAAGTGTCCCGGAACAGATGAAAATGTGAAATTTTAGGTTCCGAAATCAGGCGCAGCTGAACAAACTTGCTGTCCTCGTTGTAGAGCTCTCGGAGAGCTTTCCAATAGTATGTTGTGCGCCATGTAATGCCTTACGAATCAAAAGTTATGGGCACCGGAGCAACGGATACCTGGTCCCAAGCCCCACGCCCTCGGTTTACGGGCCCAGCCTCTACGTGAAGTGAAGTTGTCTTGCCCAAGGTGCCGTGGGATTCCATAATAGAAATGTGATGGATTTGGTTGTCATCCTTTTCGCGGCTCACAACGTACGATCCAGAACGGAAAAACAGCACAAAAGAAGAAAAGTGTCCCAAAATTGATGAAAACGTTCGATTTTGGGCTCTGAAAATAGGCGTAGCCCAATAGGCTTGTTGCTCATATCTTAGAGCTCTCAGAGAACTTTCCAACGGTATGTTGTGCGCCGCGTAACTCCATACGAATCAAAAGTTATGGGCACCAGACTGACGAATGCCGGTTCCCAAGCCCCAAGCCCTCGGTTTGCGGGCCCAGCCTCTACGTAATGTGAAGTTGTCTTGCCCAAGGTGCCATGGGATTTGGTAATAGAAATGTGATGGATTAGGTTGTCGTCCTTTTTGCGGCTCACGACGTACGATCCGGGATGAAAAAACAACGCAAAAGAAGAAAAGTGTCCTGAAATTGATAAAAATGTTCAATTTTGGGCTCCAAAAATATGCGCAAATGAACAGGCTTGATGCCCACGTCGTAGAGCTCTCAAAGAGCTTTCTAACGGTATGCTGGGCGTCGAATAACTCTTTACGGATCAAAAGTTATGGGCACCGGAGCGAGGGAGACCTGGTCCCAAGCCCCACACCCTCAGTTTGCGGGCCCAGTCTCTAGGTGAAGTGAAGTTGATTGGCCCAAGGTGCCGTAGGATTCGGTAATATAAATGTGATGGATTAGGTTGTCGGCCTTTTCGCGGCTCACGACGTACGAATCGGGACGAAAAAACAGCGCAAAAAAGAAACATTTCTAGAAACTGATGAAAACGTTCAATTTGGATCTCCGAAAACAGGCACAGCAAAGTAGGCATGCTACCCCTATCGTAGAGCTCTCGGAGAGCTTTCCAACGGTATGCTGTGCACCGCGTAACTCCTTACGGATCAAAAGTTATGGGCACCAGAGCGACGGAAACCTAGTACCAAGCCCCACACCAACGGTTTGCGGGCCCAGCCTCTACGTGAATCGAAGTTGTCTTATCCAAGGTGTCGTGGGATTCGGTAATCGAAATGTGAATGATTACGTTGTCATCCTTTTCGCGGCTCACGAAGTACGATCCGGGACAGAAAAATAGCGCAAAAGAAAAAAAGTGTCCCAAAAATGATGAAAATGTTCGATTTTGGTGTCTGAAAACAGGATTGCTGCCCCAGTAGTAGAGCTCTCGGAGAGCTTTCCAATGGTATGCTGTGCGCCGCGTAACTCCTTACAAATCAAAAGTTATGGGCACCGGACCGACGGATACCTGGTCACAAGCCCCTCGTCCTCGGTTTGCGGGCCCAGCGTCTACGTGAAGTGAAGTTGTCTTGCCCAAGGTTCCGCGGGATTCAGTAATAGAAATGTGATGGATTAGGTTGTTGTCCTTTTCGCGGCTCACGACGTACGAACCGGGATGGAAAAACAGCGCAGATGAAGAAAAGTATATCGAAATGGATGAAAACGTTCAATTTTTGGCTCCGAAAATAGGTGCAGCCGAAGAGCCTTGCTGCCCCCATCGTAGAGCTCTCGAAGAGCTTTCCAACGGTATGCTGTGCGCCGCGTAACTCCTTACGGATGAAAAGTTATGGGCACCGGAGCGACGGAGACCTAGTCCCAAGCCCTATGCCCTCGGTTTGCGGGCCCATCCTCTATGTGAAATGAAGTTTTCTTGCCCAATGTGCCATGGGATTCGGTAATAGAAATGTGATGGATTAGGTTGTCGTCCTTTTCGCGGCTCACAACGTACGAACCGGGATGAAAAAATATCGCAAAAGAAGAAAAGTGTCTCAAAACTGATGAAAACGTTCAATTTTGTACTCCAAAAATAGGCGCAGCCGAGCAGGCTTGTAGCCCCTACCGTAGAGCTCTCGAAGATCTTTCCAAAGGTATTCTATGCACCGCGTAACTCCTTACGGATCAAAAGTTAAGGGCACCGGAGCGATGGAGACCTGGTCCCAAGCCCCACGCCCTCGGTTTGCGGGCCCAGCCTCTACGTCATGCGAAGTTGTCTTGCCCAGGGTGCCGTGGGATTTGGGAATAGAAATGTGATGGATTAGGTTGTCGTCCTTATCGCGGCTTGCGACGTACGAACTGAGACGAAAAAACAACGCAAAAGAAGAAAAGTGTCCCTAAACTGATGAAAACATTCGATTTTCGGCTCCGAAAATAGGCCTAACCGATAAGGCTTGCTGCCCCAGTCGTAGAGGTCTCGGAGAGCTTTCCAACAGTATGTTGTATGCCGCGTAACTCCTTACGGATCAAAAGTTATGGGCACCAGACCGACGGATACCTGGTCCTAAGTCCTAAGCCCTCGGTTTGTGGGCCCAGCCTCTACGTGAAGTGAAGTTGTCTTGCCCAAGGTGCTGTGGGATTCGGTAATAGAATGTGATGGATTAGGTTGTCGTCCCTTTCACGGCTCACGACGTACGATCCTATATGAAAAAACAGCGCAAAAGAAGAAAAGTGTCCCGTAACTGATAAAAATGTTCAATTTTGGACTCCAAAAATAGGCGTAACTAAAAAGGATTGATGCCCACGCCGTAGAGCTCTCGGAGAGCTTTCCAACGGTATCTTGGGCACCGCATAACTCCTTACGGACCAAAAGTTATGGACACCGGAGCGATGGAGACCTGGTCTCAAGCCCCACACCCTGAGTTTACAGGCCCAGTCTCTAGGTGAAGCAAAGTTGTCTGGCCCAAGGTGCCGTGGGATTCGGTAATAGAAATGTGCTAGATTAGGTTGTCGTCCTTTTCGCGGCTCGTGACGTACGAACCGGGACGGAAAAATAGTGCAAAAGAAGAAAAGTATCCGAAACTAATGAAAACGTTCAATTATGGATTCTGAAAATAGGTATAGCTTAGTAGATTTGCTACCCCCCTCGTAGAGCTCTCGAAGAGCTTTCCACTGGTACATTGTGCGCCGCTTAACTCCTTATGGATGATAAGTTATGGGCACCGGAGCGACGGAGACCTGGTCCCTAGCCCCACGCCATCGGTTTGCGGCCCCAGTCTCTACGTGAAGCGAAGTTGTCTTGGCCAAAGTACCATGGGATTCGGTAATAGAAATGTGATGGATTAGGTTGTCGTCATTTTCGCGACTCACGACGTACGAAACGGGATGAAAAAACAGCGCAAAAGAAGAAAAATTTCCCAAAATGGATGAAAACGTTAAATTTTGGTCTCTGAAAACAGGCGCAGCTGAGTAGGCATGCTGCCCCTATCGTAGAGCTCTCGGAGAGCTTTCCAACGGTATGTTGTGCGCCGCGTAACTCCTTATGGATCAAAAGTTATGGGCACCGGAGCGACGGAAACCTGGTCCCAAGCCCCACACCAACGGTTTGCAGGCCCAGCCTCTACGTGAAGCGAAGTTGTCTTGCCCAAGGTGTTGTGGGATTCGTTAATCGAAATGTGATGGATTACGTTGTCATCCTTTTCATGACTCACGACTTACAATCCGGGACGGAAAAATAGTGCAAAAGAAGAAAAATATCCCAAAACTGATGAAAACGTTTGATTTTGGGTTCCAAAAATTGGCGCAGCTGAGCAAACTTGCTACCCTCGTTGTAGAGCTCTTGGAGAGCTTTCCAACAGTATGTTGTGCGCCGCGTAACACCTAACGGATCAAAAGTTATAGGCACCGGAGCGACGGAGACCTGGTCCCAAGTCCCACGCCCTCGGTTTGCGGGCCCAGCCTCTACGTGAAGCGAAGTTATTTTCCCAAGGTGCCATGGGATTCGGTAATAGAAATGTGATGGATTAGGTTGTCGTCCTTTTCGCTGCTCACAACGTTCAATCCGGGACGATGAAACAGTGCAAAAAGAAGAAAAGTGGCCCAAAACTGATGAAAATATTCGATTTTGGGCTCTGAAAATAGGCGCAGCCGAGCAGGCTTGCTACCGCCTTCGTAGAGCTCTCGGAGAACTTTTCAACGGTATGTTGTGCACCGCATAACTCCTTACGGATCAAAAGTTATAGGTGCCGGAGCGACCATGACCTAGTGCCGAGCCCCACGCCCTCGGTTTACGGGCCCACCCTCTACGTGAAGCGAAGTTGTATTGCCCAAAGTGGCATAGGATTCGGTAATAAAAATGTGATGGATTAGGTTGTTGTCGTTTTCGTGGCTCACGACGTACGATACGGGACGGAAAAACAGCACCAAAGAAGAAAAATGTCCCAAAATTGATGAAAATTTTCAAATTTGGGCTCCAAAAATAGGTGCAACTGTACAAGCGTGCTGCCCACGTCGTAGAGCTCTCGGAGAGCTTTCCAACGGTATGCTGTGCGCCGCATAACTCCTAACGGATCAAAAGTTATGGTCACCGGAGCGACAGAGACCTGGTCCCAAGCCCCACGCCCTCGGTTTGCGATCCCAGCCTCTACGTGAATCGAAGTTATCTTGCCCAATGTGGAGTGGGATTCGGTAATAGAAATATGATGGATTAGGTTGTCATCCTTTTCGTGTGTCATGACGTACGATCCGGGATGGAAAAATAGAGCAAAAGAAGAAAAGTGTACTGAAACTGATGAAAATGTTCGATTATGGGCTCCAAAAATAGGCACACCCGAGCAAACTTGCATCCCCTGTCATAGAGCTCTCGGAGTGCTTTCCAACGGTATGCTGTGCGTCGCGTAACTCCTTACGGATCAAAAGTTAAGGGGACCGGAGCGATGGAGACCTGGTCCCAAGCCCCACGCCCTCGGTTTGCGGGCCCATCCTATACGTGAAGCGAAGTTGTCTTGCCCAAGGTGCCATGGATTCGGTAATAGAAATGTGATGGATTAGGTTGTCGTCCTTATCGCGGCTCACGACGTACGAACCGAGACGGAAAATGAGTGCAAAAGAAGAAAAGTGTCCCGAAAATGATGAAATTGTTCGATTTTGATGTCTGAAAACAAGCGCAGACGAGCAGGATCGCTACCCCTGTCGTAGAGCTCTAGGAGAGCTTTCCAACGGTATGCTATGCGCCGCGTAACTCCTTACAAATCAAAAGTTATGGGCACCGGACCGACGGATACCTGGTCATAAGCCCCACGTCCTCGGTTTGTGGGCCCCGCCTCTACGTGAAGTGAAGATGTCTTGCCCAAGGTGCAATGGGATTCGGTAATAGAAATGTGATGGATTAGGTTGTCGTCCTTTTCGAGGCTCACGACGTACAAACCAGGACGAAAAAATAGCGCAAAAGAAGAAAACTATCCTGAAATTGATGAAAACGATCAATTTTTGGTTCCAAAAAAAGGTGCAGCTGAGTAGGCTTGCTGCTCCCGTCGTAAAGCTCTCGATGAGCTTTCCAACGGTATGTTGTGCGCAGCATAACTCCTTACGGATGAAAAGTTATGGGCACCGGAGTGACGGAGACCTGGTACCAAGCCCCATGCCCTTGGTTTGCAGGCCCATCCTCTTCGTGAAGCGAAGTTGTCTTGCCCAATGTGCAGTGGGATTCGGTAATAGAAATGTGATAGATTAAGTTGTCGTCCTTTTTGCGGCTCACGGCGAACGAACAGGGACGAAAAAATAGCGCAAAAGAAGAAACGTATCCCGAAACTGATGAAAACATTTAATTTTGTGTTCCAAAAATAGGCGCAGCCGAGCAGGCTTACAGCCCCTACAATAGAGCTCTCGAAGATCTTTCCAACGGTATTCTACGCGACGCGTAACTCCTTACGGATCAAAACTTAAGGGCACCGGAGCGACGGAGACCTGGTCCCAAGCCCCATGCCCTCGGTTTGCTAGCCCAGCCTCTACGTCAAGCGAAGTTGTCTTGCCCAAGGTGCCGTGGGATTTGGTAATAAAAGTGTGATGGATTAGGTTGTCGTCCTTATCGCAGCTTACTACGTACGAACCGAGATGGAAAAACAACGCAAAAGAAGAAAAGTGTCCCAAAACTGATGAAAACGTTCCATTTTGGGCTCCGAAAATAGGCACAGCCGAGCAGGATTGTTGCCCCCGTCGTAGAGGTCTCGGAGAGCTTTCCAACGGTATGTTGTACGCCGCGTAACTCCTTAGGGATCAAAAGTTATGGGCACCTGAGCAACGGATACTCGGTCACAAGTCCCATGCCCTCGGTTTACGGGCCCAGCCTCTACGCGAAGTGAAGTTGTGTTGCCCAAGGTGCCATGGGATTCGGTATCAAAAATATGATGGATTAGGTTGTCGTCCTTTTTGCAGCTCACGACGTACGATCCGGGAAAGAAAAACAGCGCAAAGGAAGAAAAGTGTCCTGAAACTGATGAAAATGTTTGATTTTGGGCTCCAAAAATAGTCGCAGCTAGGCAGGCTTGCCGCCCCCGTCGTAGAGCTCTCGGTTAGCTTTCTAACAGTGTGTTGTGCTCCGTGTAACTCCTTACGGATCAAAAGTTATGGGCAACGGAGCGACGGAGACCTGGTCCCAAGCCCCATGCCCTCGGTTTGCGGGCCCAGCCTCTACTGGAAGCGAAGTTGTCTTACCCAAGGTGCCGTGGGATTTGGTAATAGAAATGTGATGGATTAGGTTGTTGTCCTTTTCGCGGCTCACGACGTACGATCCGGGATGAAAAAACATAGCAAAAGAAGAAAAGTGTTCCGAAATTGATGAAAAAATTTGATTTCGGGCTCCGAAAATAGGCGCAGCCAAGCAGACATGCTACCCCTGTCGTAGAACTCTCGGAGAGCTTTCCAATGGTATGTTGTGGGCCATGTAACTCCTTACGGATCAAAAGTTATGGGCACCGGAGCAATGGAGAGTTGGACCCAAGCCCCACGCCCTCGGTTTGCGGGCCCAGCATCTACGTGAAGTGAAGTTGTCTTGCCCAAGGTGCCATGGGATTTGGTAATAGAAATGTGATGGATTAGGTTGTCGTCCTTATCGTGGCTCACGACTTATGAACCGGGACGGAAAACAGAGCAAAAGAAGAAAAGTGTCCCGAAACTGAAGAAAACATTCGATTTTGGACTCCAAAAATAGGAACAACCGAGCAAGATCGCTGCCTCTGTCGTAGAGATCTCAGAGAGATTTCCAACGGTATGCTGTGCGCCGCGTAACTCCGTACGGATCACAAGTTATGGGCAACGGAGCGACAGATACCTGGTCACATGCCCCACGCCCTCAGTTTGCGGGCCCAGCCTCTAAGTGAAGTGAAGTTGACTTGCCCAAGGTGCCGCGGGATTCGCTAATAGAAATGTGATGGATTAGGTTGTCATCCTTTTCGCAGCTCACGACATACGATTCAGGACGGAAAAACAGCTCAAAAGAAGAAAAGTGTCCTGAAACTAATCAAAACGTTCGATTTTGGGATTTAAAAACAGGCACAGCAAAGCAGGCTTGCTGCCCCTGTCGTAGAGCTCTCGGAGAGCTTTCCAACGGTATGCTGTGCACCACGTAATTCCTTACGGATCAAAAGTTATGGGCACCGGAGCGACGGAGACCTGGTCCCAAGCCCCAAGCCCTCGGTTTGCGGGCCCAGCCTCTACGTGAAGCGAAGTTGTCTTGCCCAAGGTGTCTTGGGATTCGGTAATAGAAATGTGATAGATTATGTTGTCGCCCTTTTTGCAGCTCACGACGTACGAACCGGGACGGAAAAACTACGCAAAAAAAGAAAAGTATCCCAAAACTGATGAAAACATTCAAGTTTGGGCTCCAAAAATAGGCGCAGTCGAGCAGGCTTGCTGCCCCTGTCGTAGAGCTCTCGGACAGCTTTCCAACGGTATTTTGTGCGTCGCGTAACTCCTTACGGATCAAAAGAAAAGGGTACCAGAGCAACGGGGACCTGGTCCCAAGCCCCACGCCCTCAGTTTGCGGGCCCAGCCTCTACGTGAATCGAAGTTGTCTTGCCCAAGGTGCCGTGGGACTCGGTAATAGAAATGTGATGGATTAGGTTGTAGTCCTTTTCGCGGCTCACGACATACGATCCAAGATAGAAAAACAGAGCGAATGAAGAAAAGTGTCATGAAACTGATGAAAACGTTCGATTTTATGCTCCAAAAATAAGCGCAGCTAAGCAGGCTTGATGCCCCCGTCGTAGAGCTCTCGGTGAGCTTTTCAACGGTATGTTGTGTGCCATGTAACTCCTTACGGATCAAAAGTTATGTCCACCGGAGCGACGGAGACCTGGTCCCAAGCCCCACACCCTCAGTTTGCTGGCCCAGCCTCTACGTGAAGTGAAGTTGTCTTGCCCAAGGTCTCATGGGATTCGGTAATAGAAATGTGATGGATTAGGTTGTCATCCTTTTTGCGGCTCACGACGTACGATCCAGGATGGAAAAACAGTGCAAAAGAATAAAAGTGTCACGAAACTGATGAAAACTTTCGATTTTAGGCTTCAAAAATAGGTGCTACCGAGCAGGTTGCTGCCACTGTCGTAGAGCTCTCGAAGAGCTTTCCAACGGTATGATGTGCGCCGCGTAACTCCTCACGAATCAAAAGTTATGGGCACCGGTGCGAATGAGCCTTGGTCCCAACCCACACGTCCTCGGTTTGCGGGTCTAGCTTCTACGTGAAGGGAATTTTTCTGGCCCAAGGTGCCTTCGGATTCTGTAGTAGAAATGTGATGGATTAGGTTGTCGTCCTTTTCGTGGCTCCCGACGTACGAACTGGGACGGAAAAACAGCGCAAAAGAAGAAAAGTATCCCAAAGCTGATGAAAACGTTTAATTTTGGGCTCCGAAAATAGGAGCCGCCGAGTAGGTTTTCTGCCCCCATCGTAGAGCTCTCGTAGAGCTTTTCAACGGTATGTTGTGCACCGTGTAACTCCTTACGGATCAAATGTTATGGGTACCGGAGCGACGGAGACCTAGTCCCAAGCCCCACGCCCTCGGTTTGCGGGCCCAGCCTCTACATGAAGCGATGTTGTCTTACCCAAGGTGTCATGGGATTCGGGAATCGAAATGTGATGGATTAGGTTGTCGTCAATTTCGCGGCTCACGACGTACGATCCGGGATAGAAAAACAGAGCAAAAGAAGAAAAGTGTCCTGAAACTGATGAAAAGGTTCAATTTTGGTCTCCGAAAATAGCCGTAACCGAGAAGGCTTGCTGCCCCTATCGTAGAGCTCTCGGAGAGCTTTCCAACGGTATGCTATGCGCCGCCTAACTCCGTACGGATCAAAAGTTAAGGGCACCGGAGCAACGGAGACCTGGTCCCAAGCCCCACGCCTTCGGTTTGCGGGCCCAACCTCTACGTGAAGCGAAGTTGTCTGGCCCAAGGTGTCGTGGGATTCGATAATTGAAATGTGATGGATTAGGTTGTCGTCCTTTTCGAGGCTCACGACGTACGATCCGAGACGGAAAAACAGCGCAAAAGAAAAAAAATGTCCCAAAATTGATGAAAACGTTCGATTTTGGGCTCTGAAAACACGCGAAGCCGAGCAGGGTTGCCGCCTCTGTCGTAGAGCTCTCGGAGAGCTTTCCTATGGTATGATATGCGCCGTGTAAGTCCTTATGGATCAAAAGTTAAGGGTACCGGACCGACAAAGACCTAGTCCCAAGCCCCACGCCCTTGGTTTGCGGGCCCAGCCTCTATGTGAAGCAAAGTTGTCTTGCCCAAGGTGGCGTGGGATTCGGTAATAGAAATATGATGGATTAGGGTGTGGGTCTTTTCGTGGCTCACGACGTACAATCCGGGATGGAAAAACAGCACAAATAAACAAAAAAGTGTCCCAAAATTGATGAAAACGTTCGATTTTGGGCTTCGAAAACAATCGGAGCCGAGCAGGCTTGCAACCCATGTCGTAGAGCTCTCAGAGAGCTTTCCAACGGTATGTTGCGTGCCGCGTAACTCCTTACGGATCAAAAGTTATGGGCACTGGAGCGACGGAGACCTGGTCCCAAGCCCCACGCCCTAGGTTTGCGGGCCCAGCCTCTACTTGAAGAGGAGTTGTCTTGCCCAAGCTGTCGTGGGATTCTGTAATAGAAATGTGATGGATTAGGTGGTCGTCCTTTTCGCGGCTCATGACGTACGAACCGGGACAGAAAAACGGAGCAAAAGAAGAAAAGTGTCCCGAAACTGATGAAAACGTTCAATTTTGGGCTCCGAAAATATGCACAGCCGAGTAGGCTTGCTGCACCCGTCGTAGACTCTCGGAGAGCTTTCCAACGGTATACTGTGCGCCGCGTAACTCCTTACGGATCAAAAGTTTAGGGCACCGGAGCGACGGAGACCTGGTCCCAAGCCCCACACCCTCGGTTTGCGGGCCCAGCCTCTAAGTGAAGTGAAGTTGACTTT
Organism: Ehretia macrophylla; assembly: GCA_037974665.1. Lineage (NCBI taxonomy): Eukaryota > Viridiplantae > Streptophyta > Magnoliopsida > Boraginales > Ehretiaceae > Ehretia > Ehretia macrophylla. The sequence continues at coordinate 48,743,972 of CM075768.1, read as the reverse complement.
CCCAATGTGCCATGGGATTTGGTAATAGAAATGTGATGGATTAGGTTGTTGTCCTTTTCGCGGCTCATGACGTACGATCCGGGACGGAAAAACAGTTTAAAAGAAGAAAAATGTCTCGAAACTGATCAAAACGTTCGATTTTGGGATTCCAAAATAGGCGATGCTGTGAGGCCCAATCTCGATTTGCGTGCGATACCTCGTTTTGTGTGCCATAACCTAGATTTTCATGCCTTGACCTAGGTTTAAGAATTGTGTTTCATTTTGTGTTCCTTGCATTGAATTACGTGCATTTATTTAGGATTGCGTGCATTTACTTGGGAAACGTGTATTTGTCTCGTAGTTCGTGCCTTACCTCGTAGTGCGTTTCCCAAACCTAGGAAAGCGTGCCCTCATGCTAATCAAGAAAGCATCTTACACGAAGCACTAGATCATTAATTAATCCTACAAACTCCACTAACTAATATTAAAATGCTAAGTCAATGCACTAGAAGACAAAATTGCACCAAAAGCTAGACATTCTTATTCTTTATTCTCTATCCTTTTGCATATTCCAAGAACTCAATTAAATAATGCTCATACAAGACAAAAAATTCAGATTTGAACCCAAGCTTGGCCGACCACAAGGAGCCTTTGTGCATGCATTTTAATTTCAAATTCTATTCCTAAACATTCTATGACATATTACGACACAAAGCATAAAAAAATTGGCTCAAAACTCTACCCAAAGCTCCACCATTCTCGACACATTCCCTTGCCCATGCTAGGACAATTCAAACATGCTTCTTGAAGACACAAAATCAGATTTTACAAGGCCCTAGGCCGACACAATCATCAAACATTTCAAAGCTTTTCATTTTTCTTTCATTTTCTCTCTTTCTCTCATTCTTTCTCTCAATTCTTCTCTCTCTCTCGGCCCTAGCTGAAGTTATACTCTCCATAGCTTAAGTTCAGCACTCAATGGTTCATCAAGCCATGCAAGCTACTAGGAACTCGACCAAGCAAAGCTAGGAGCAAAGAAACACACATGCAAGCCTTTAGCACTTTCATTTCGGCTTAGGTAAGTTTAATAGCTTCCATTTCTTTTTCTTCTTGTTCTAACCACATGCACCTACTAAGGACATGGTAACTTAGCTAGGAAATTAGAGAAATCTCAAGTTGTCTCACGGCTAATCAAGGAGAAGAGTCGACATTGTGCTTCATCAAGAGTTTGTGCATCTTCTTTGTTGTCTTGCTAAGGTGAGGGCTAAAACTTCTTGAAAAGCTTTTAAAAACCACATGCATGCCTTTGAATGTCTATTTCTACCTCTGTACTTGTGATATATGTGTGTTCATGAGCTTTTGTAAACATGCATGGCAAGATATTTGGCTAGAATGTGATGATAGATGAAATCGCGTATGGGACAGTTTTCTGTCATGTTGGTGCGGGGTGACTTTGACTAGGTAAATGAGGTTGAAAATGCGTGAAAATGGGTAGGTGACTATTTTTTCCCGTTCTGAGCATTGTTTGCAGAAATAGGCCAAAGCTAATTTTGACGCTAAGGTCCTCAAAATGGCAAAATATCAAAATGTGTCCAAATCTGGAAAATCTGAGAAAATGAAGCAGGTTTTGGCAGATTCACTGTTCTTGTAGAACGAACCAGTTTTGACTTAGTAAATGATATCCAAAATGCATGAAATTTGGTGTGCTACTATATTTTTCAGTTATGGATATTTTTGTCAGAAATAGACTAAGGCTAAATCTGACCCTAAGGTCCTCAAACACGACAAGTATGGAAATGTGTGCAAATCTGGACAGTTTTGCATAGTCTCACTGTTTTTGCTATAACTCTTGAACCCAAACTCCAAATGATGCGAGGTTTGTTTCTAAATTTAGTTCACTCCTTAAGATTTAATTTGACATATTTATCACTGGAATTGGAGATTGTTTGCTTGTCTCAATGATTGTGAGAAAATAGTCCATTGCAGTGAGGGTTTCACCTAGTGATATGCTTAGAAAAATTATTGTAGCTTCTCTTGTTGTATTAAATGCTTGGGATTGTGGCATTTGGATGTTGTGTAGACTGTTTTGAATGCTTGAGGGTGTTTGAATTAATCAATGCATGGCTTGAGTTTAATTACTAGATGACTTGGGGCTTAATCGCACGGGTAAGCACGAATTAAAACCCTAGTGACTAGGTAAATTCGCTAAGTGTTGATCCTTTGAATATCGTGTTTAATTATGTAATTAGTAGGATGCCCGTAGTTTTCCTCATAGCCCTAAATATGATTTCGATGATTACATGTTGACAAGTAGGCTTTTCTTGCACCCGGTCCCACGTAGATGTCGTTGCATGTTGAATAATCTTATTATTTGATTAAGTGAACTTCGAAATGAGTTATATGATTTGATTTACATGCGTTACATGGCTGCAGTTTAATATTCATATAACTCCATGTGCTCTACAAGTGAAATTACTTGTCATATCGTGCCCCGCATGTTTACTTGTCAATGTGCAATCTTATGACTGCTCGGAGGCAACCTACTTTGTTGTCCTCCTAATGTGATATATTAAATGTGATAAATGTGCATTGCATACAAGGTTGTAACCTTTCATTCTGGCGTGGTAGCGTTCACGCACACCGGGCGGCATCGGGCTTGCCAGTGCAACCGTGACTACCATTGTCCAATTCCCTCTCTCGCTTGGGGGCTAGACTTCCTCGGAGAGTTGGGTCGTAGGATTTCGGGGTACATTCGGAGTATACCCATTTGGCGTGATAAGGGGATGATTTGAAGTCGGCCGCAACAATTGATACTGGAAATGAACTGAGAGCAAAAGCTCACCGTATCATTTTTCACTATGTGTATAAGTACTCTTGCTTGGTTCCTAGAGGACCTCGGGGAGGAAAGACGGGTAATTGTGTTATTTTACTTTTACATTACATTATGTACTTACTTGTGATATAATGTCTTGCTTGAAAATTGGTTTTCATAAGTTGAACCGGAAAATGAGTTTCAAAACTTATTTCTCGTTCCCCCTCGCTGAGTTCATAAGGACTCACCCTCTTTTATCATCTCAGGTGAAGAAGACCAGGAACAGGTACCTGAGGACAACGTGCCTAATGATGATTCCTTGGAATGATTGCTTGCCCTACGTGCCTTACTTGACTATGGCCATTTTGTGAACGATATGTTGCTTGAAGACTATTTCATTTCTTATGTTGCTTGTTATTGTATTGTAAATGACCCCCGTTGTAATTTGGGGTCTAATTTTGGCTTGTACTGATCATAACTAGATAGTCACTACTATGGTCATTTTTGCTATCGCTATTGACTAGTATCTATCACAGGATTATGAAGTATCAGGTAAGGATTAAGTAAAATGAATCTATCCAATCTTAAGCAGGTACTCATTGTTAAGCTAAGATCAACAAGTACTTTTGTAACAAGGATTAACAAACAAATGAGACATAGCATCATGCTAGGTTATTAATCAAACGAGACCTCGAGGTAACTAGTAGGCATCTCGATTGGTGATAAATAATAATCTTAGTTAGAAATGAAATTGAGATTGAAAATTTTGAGGTCTTTAGAAAATTAGGTCAAACTAAAGAGCCCAATTACAGCCGTTATGCTGCCGGTTTTTCGGAGAATTTGTGGCGTTTAGGCTAAAACGTTAAGTGTTAAACTTTCATGAACGATTAAGTACGTGATATGATTTGAATGTTTAGATCACACCCTAGTCTAACCTTTATAGGTCGGGTTGGGGCGTGACACCCTAGATGAATGGTATCAGAGTTTAGATTGCTTAAGCCGGGTTTAACTCTCGGACCATGGGTAGAAGTCCTAAGGTAATTAGGATGACTTGCTTATATGTTATTGTGTGATAATGTTAATTGTGCCTTCTATGTTCTATGTGCTTATGTGATTAATGTGTCTTAATTGTTTCTAGAATTATGTATCTATATAAAATTATATGTTGTATATCTTATGCATTAAATTCTTGTTTGTCACATTCCAATAAATTGTGCATCGTAATCTGTGCCTATAGATGGCTGGCCCTAGTACCCGTACTACTAATAGGAGCGGTGAGCCCCAAGAGACCAGAGAAGCTTATCAAACTAAACCCGGCATGGCTATGTTTAATCTGATGGCGAACGCCATGGATCGCGTGTCGCGAGTGATGGAACGTCAAGATGCACGTGAAGCAAACAACAACAACAGGAATAATGGTAACCTTGGGAGACATAGCAGAATGAGGGATGCTGAACATTGGTGGCACACTGTGGAGGCACTTTGGGAAACTGATCATACACGTCGCTTGTGGGGTAATTTCGTTAAGGTATTCAAGGATAAATATGTACCTGCAGTTTCCAGGCAGAGGCGGATTGAGGAATTCATGCACTTGAACCAGGGTAACATGATGGTGGCCCAGTACGAGGCTCGTTTTGACCAACTGTCCCGCTATGCTCAATACATGGTTAGTACTCCTGAGGTGAAGATGTGAAAATTTACGAATGGGTTGAGGCTGGAAATTCAGGACCAGTTGGCTTCGCATGACTTCGATACCTATTTTGCTCTCCTTGCTGCTGCTACCCGAGTTTAGAAGAGGAAACTTGATAGAGCCGGTTTGAGCCAGCCGAACAAGAAACCATACCAGCCTCTAGGTCAACAGAGGAAATTCCAGAGCTAGAGTCGTAGTCAAGGCCAGAGCCAGAACATACCAGTTAATAACCGTGGCCCGACTAAAGCACCATCAGCCTCTTCCACCCGTGGATCCACAGGTAGTTCACCTGCTACTCAGTCTGTCAACTGTTCTTACTGTGACAAGAAAGGTCATACCGAGGCCCAGTGCTGGAAAAAGTCAGGACGATGTGTGCGGTGTGGCAGTGATCAACATCAGATCAAGGATTGCCCTAAATGGCAAGGAGGACAAAATCAAGTTAAACCAGCTGGTAGAGGCAAGACTCCAGTTCCTAGAGTTCAGGCTCGAGCTTATGCTATTGAGTGCGAGGAGCTTCCAGAGGAGATCGTTGTTGTTGAAGGTACATTCTTGATACTGAATCAACCTGTTAGGGTGCTAATTGATCCAGGTGCTACTCATTCATTTATTACTCCCTTATGTGTGCAACGTGTGAAACTACGAGTTGTATGTTTGCCTTACGAAGTAGAAGTTGGTACTCCGATGGGTTCTAAACTTGTTACTAGCTCAGCTTGTAAAGCATGTAAAATCCAAATTAAAGATAAGGAATTCTCAGCCAATCTTATTATATTACCTTTTCGAGACTATGAAGTCATCTTAGGGATGGACTGGTTGGCAAAGCATCATGCCCAACTAGATTGTCGGACGAAGATTGTAACATTCCGGATACCTGGTCAACCAATATTGGAGGTAATGGGTCGGAGAGACTTCACCGGGAGTTCCATCATTTCATCTACGAAAGCAGTGAAGTCCTTGAGAAAAGGATGTAGTGGATACTTAGCTTACCTCATCAACAAGCCGTCGGACAAAGCTAAGTTGGAGGAGATGCCAGTGATTAAAGATTATGCGGATGTGTTTCCAGAAGAATTGCCTGGTTTACCCCCAAATCGGGAGATCGAGTTCATTATAGAATTACTGCCTGGCACCCAGCCAATATCTAAAGCTCCCTATCATATGACACCGACCGAGCTACAAGAATTGAAGGACCAATTGCAAGGATTGTTGAAGAAGGGGTTTGTTCAACCAAGTTCTTCACCGTGGGGTGCGCCAGTCCTATTTGTAAAGAAGAAAGACGGAACGTTGAGGCTATGCATCGACTACCGAGGATTGAACCAAGTGACCGTCAAGAATAAATACCCACTTCCACTGATCGACGAGTTGTTTGATCAACTTCAGGGAGCCAAAGTGTATTCGAAGCTCGACTTGAGGCAAGGGTACTATCAGTTGCGGATCAAAAAGGAGGATGTACCTAAAACGGCTTTCAGGACGAGATATGGGCACTATGAATATGTGGTGATGCCATTTGGGCTAACTAATGCCCCTGCAGCTTTTATGGACTTGATGCACAGGGTGTTTCAACCCTACTTGGACCAATTTGTGGTGATCTTCATTGATGATATTTTGGTATACTCGAAATCTGAGGCTGAGCACGAACAACATCTGCGATTGGTACTGCAGAAACTTCGAGAGCATCAATTATATGCAAAGTTTAGCAAGTGCGAATTTTGGTTGCAGCAGATTGCATTTTTGGGGCATATCATATCCCAAGAGGGGATAGCAGTGGATCTAGCAAAGATAGAAGTAGTGATGTCTTGGAAGAAGCCAGAAAATGTTACAGAAGTTCGGAGTTTTCTTGGTCTAGCCTGCTATTATCGGAGGTTCGTGAAGGATTTCTCAAAAATTGCAGGACCACTTACAAAGCTCACTCAAAAGAAAACAAAGTTTGTATGGGATGACAAGTATGAGAACAGCTTCCAAGAATTGAAAAAAAGATTGACTACCGCACCTGTTCTTGCATTGCCTTAAGGGAGTCAAGATTTTGTAATCTATAGCGATGCTTCGAAGGAAGGACTGGGTTGTGTGTCGATGCAAAATGGTAGAGTGATTGAGTATGCTTCTAGGAAACTAAAGTCGTACGAATTGAATTACCCGACGCATGATTTAGAGTTAGTGGCTATTGTGTTTGCACTCAAGAAATTAAGGCACTATCTGTGGGGTAACAAGTTCGAGGTATTTACTGATCACAAGAGCTTGAAATACTTGTTCTCACAAAAAGAGTTGAACATGAGGCAAAGGCGGTGGATGGAGCTTTTGGATGATTATAACTGCACAATCAATTATGTGCCCGGTAAAGCAAATGTAGTTGCAGATGCCTTAAGTAGGAAAGCGAGCATGGCAAAACTGGAAGTTAAGGTGCAGGAATTGTTAGAGGAAGCATTCTTGTGGAAACCACAATTGACTCAAAAAGGGTTACTTTTTGCCACTATACAAGTTCAATCGACCTTGTTGTCTGAATTACGAGAGGCTCAACAGAAGGACCAACAGTTTCAGAAGATTAAAGAAGGCAACACAGATTTCAAGTTTCATCATGATGGTATTTGGAGGTTTAGGAATTGGATTTGTGTTCCTAATGATCCAGAGTTGAAAAAGAAGATTCTTGAAGAAGCCCATAACTCAAGATACACTATTCACCCCGGCGGAATAAAGATGTACGGGGATTTGAAGCAACACTATTGGTGGAATAACATGAAGAGAGAGATTGCGGAGTTTGTGGCATGGTGTTTGACTTGCCAGAGAGTCAAAGCGGAACATCAACGACCAACAGGTTTACTTCAACCGTTGGAAATTCCTCAATGGAAATGGGAACATATAACTATGGACTTTGTCATGGACCTGCCCAGGTCACAAAAGGGTCATGACGCCGTTTGGGTTATAGCGGATAGATTGACTAAGTCAGCGCACTTCTTACCGATGAACAAGGAGGATAGTCCTGAGAAGTTGGGAGATATGTATGTGGCGGATATTGTAAGATTGCACGGGATGCCTGTAAGTATTGTATCGGATAGGGATCCTCATTTTACTTCCCGATTTTGGAAGAGACTGCAAAAAGCTTTGGGAACGAAGTTGAGTTTCAGCACGGCTTATCACCCTCAGACTAATGGACAATCTGAGAGAACTATTTAGATTATGGAGGATATGCTAAGGACGTGTGTTTTAGACTTCAGGAAAGGTTGGGAGAAATACCTGTCTCTAGCGGAGTTCGCTTATAATAACAGCTATCAGGCCACTATCGGAATGGCCCCATTTGAGGCATTGTATGGACGTAAGTGTCGATCCCCAATTTACTGGGACGAAGTAGGTGAGACGAAGACTTTTGACCCGACCCTTCTACCTGAACTTATGAAGACTGTTGATAATATCCATCTCATCCGGAAACGAATGCTTACCGCCCAGAGCAGGCAGAAAAGTTATGCAGACCGACGGAGACGGAGCCTAGAGTTTGAGGTCGGCGACAAGGTGTTCTTGAAGATATCACCCCAGAGGGGACTGATTAAACACGGCAAGGGTGGAAAGTTGAGCCCGAGGTTTGTAGGACCATTCGAGATAATTGAAAAGGTTGGCAAGTTGGTGTATCGCCTGGCACTACCCCAAAACCTCTCTAATATTCACGACGTTTTTCATGTTTCGATGCTGCGGAAGTATCACCATGATCCATCGCATATCTTGGAGCCAGAGCCGTTGCAGCTTCGGGAAAACTTGTCTTATGAGGAGAAGCCCATTCAGATCCTAGACCAGCAAGATCGAGAGCTGCGCAGCAAATCTATATTGATGGTGAAAGTGTTGTGGGATCATCATGGAGTTGAAGAAGCGACGTGGGAAAGGCGAGACCAGATGGAGCAACAATATCCAGCTTTATTTCAAAGGTAATATTGAATTTCGGGACGAAGTTCTTTTAAGGAGGGGAGGATGTGAGGCCCGATCTCGATTTACGTGCGATACCTCATTTCGTGTGCTCTAACCTAGATTTGCGTGCTCTAACCTAGATTTGCGTGCCTTGACCTAGGTTTAAGAATTGTGTTTCGTTTTGTGTGCCTTGCATTGAATTACGTACATTTATTTAGGGTTGCGTGCATTTACTTGGAAAATGTGCATTCATCTCATAGTTCGTGCCTTACCTCGTAGTGCGTGCCCTAAACCTAGGAAAGCGTGCCCACACGCTAATCAAGAAAGCATCTTACATGAAGCACTAGATCATTAATTAATCCTACAAACTCCACTAAATAATATTAAAATGCTAAGTCAATGCACTAGAAGACAAAATTGCACCAAAAGCTAGACATACTTATTCTTTATTCTTTATCCTTTTCCATATTCCAAGCACTCAATTAAATAATGCTCAAACAAGATAAAAAATTCAGATTTGAACCCAAGCTTGGCCGACCACATGGAGCCTTTGTGCATGCATTTTAGACACATTCTCTTGCCCAAAGCATAAAAAAATTGGCTCAAAACTCTACCCAAAGCTCCACCATTCTAGACACATTCTCTTGCCCATGCTAGGACAATTCAAACATGCTTCTTGAAGACACAAAATCAGATTTTGCAAGGCCCTATGCCGACACAAGCATCAAACATTTCAAAGCTTTTCATTTTTCTTTCATTTTATCTCTTTCTCTCATTCTTTCTCTCAATTCTTCTCTCTCTTGGCCCTAGCTGAAGTACTACTCTCCATAGCTTAAGTTCATCACTCAATGGTTCATCAATCCATGCAAGCTACTAGGAACTCGACCAAGCAAAGCTAGGAGCAAAGAAACACACATGCAAGCCTTTAGCACTTTCATTTCAGCTTAGGTAAGTTTAATAGCTTCCATTTCTTTTTCTTCTTGTTCTAACCACATGCACCTACTAAGGACATGGTAACTTAGCTAGGAAATTAGAGAAATCTCAAGTTGTCTCTCGGCTAAGCAAGGAGAAGAGTCAACATTGTGCTTCATCAAGAGTTTGTGCATCTTCTTTGTTGTCTTGCTAAGGTGAGGGCTAAAACTTCTTGAAAAGCTTTTAAAAACCACATGCATGCCTTTGAATGTCTATTTCTACCTATGTACTTGTGACATATGTGTGTTCATGAGCTTTTGTAAACATGCATGGCAAGATATTTGGCTAGAATATGATGATAGATGAAATTGCGTATGGGACAGTTTTCTGTCTTGTTGGTGCGGGGTGACTTTGACCAGGTAAATGAGGTTGAAAATGCGTGAAAATTGGTAGGTGACTAGTTTTGCCAGTTCTAAGAATTGTTCACAGAAATAGGACAAAGCTAATTTTGACGCTAAGGTCCCCAAAATGGCAAAATATCAAAATGTGTCCAAATCTGGAAAATCTGGGAAAATGAAGTAGGTATTGGCAGATTCACTGTTCTTTTAGAACGAACAAGTTTTGACTTAGTAAATGATATCCAAAATGCATGAAATTTGATGTAATACTAGATTTTTCAGTTCTGGACATTTTTATCAGAAATAGACTAAGGCTAAATCGGACCCTAAGGTCCTCAAAAATGACAAGTATTGAAATGTGTGCAAATCTGGACAGTTTTGCGTAGTCTCACTGTTTTGGCTATAACTCTTGAACCCAAACTCCAAATGATGCGATGTTTGTTTCTGAATTTAGTTCACTCCTTAAGATTTAATTTGACATATTTCTCACTAGAATTGGAGATTGTTTGCTTGTCTCAATGATTGTGAGAAAATAGTCCATTGCAGTGAGGGTTTCACCTAGTGATATGCTTAGAAAAATTATTGTAGCTTCTCTTGTTGTATTAAATGCTTGGGATTGTGGCATTTGGGTGTTGTGTAGACTGTTTTGAATGCTTGAGGGTGTTTGAATTAATCAATGCATGGCTTGAGTTTAATTACGAGATGACTTGGGGCTTAATCGCACGGGTAAGCGCGAATTGAAACCCTAGTGACTAGGTAAATTCGCTAAGTGTCGATCCTTTGAATATCGTGTTTAATTATGTAATTATTAGGATGCCCGTAGTTGTCCTCATAGCCCTAAACATGATTTCGATGATTACATGTTGACAAGTTGGCCTTTCTTACACCCAGTCCCACGTAGATGACGTTCCATGTTGAATAATCTTATTATTTGATTATGTGAACTTCTAAATGAGTTATATGATTTGATTTACATGCGTTACATGGCTGCCGTTTAATATTCATATAACTCCATGTGCTCTACAAGTGAAATTACTTGTCATATCGTGCCCCGCGTGTTTACTTGTCAATGTGCAATCTTATGACTGCTCGGAGGCAACCTACTTTGTTGTCCTCCTAATGTGATATATTAAATGTCATAAATGTGCATTGCATACAAGGTTGTAACCTTTCATTCTGGCGTGGTAGCGTTCACGCACACCGGGCGGCATCGGGCTTGCTGGTGCAACCGTGACTACCATTGTCCAATTCCCTCTCTCACTTGGGGGCTATACTTCCTTGGAGAGTTGGGTCGTAGGATTTTGGGGTACATCCGGAGTACACCCATTTGGTGTGATAAGGGGATGATTTGAAGTCGGCCGCAACAACTGATACTGGAAATGAACTGAGAGCAAAAGCTCATCGTATCCTTTTCACTATATGTATAAGTACTCTCACTTGGTTCCTAGAGGACCTCGGGGAGGAAAGACGGGTAATTGTGTTCTTTTACTTTTACATTACATTATGTACTTACTTGTGATATAATGTCATGCTTGAAAAAGGGTTTTTATAAGTTGAACCAGAAAATGAGTTTCAAAACTTATTTCTCGTTCCCCCTCGCTGAGTTCATAAGGACTCACCCTATTTTATCATCTCAGGTGAAGAAGACCAGGAATAGGTACTCGAGGACAACGTGCCTAATGATGATTCCTTGGAATGATTGCTTACCCTACGTGCCTTACTTGACTATGGCCATTTTGTGAACGACATGTTGCTTGAAGACTATTTCATTTCTTATGTTGCTTGTTATTGTATTGTAAATGACCCCCGTTGTAATTTGGGGTCTAATTTTGGCTTGTACTGATCATAACTAGATAGTCACTACTATGGTCGTTTTTGCTATCGCTATTGACTAGTATCTATCACAGGATTATGAAGTATCAGGTAAGGATTAAGTAAAATGAATCTATCCAATCTTAAGCAGGTACTCATTGTTAAGCTAAGATCAACAAGTACTTTTGTAACAAGGATTAACAAACAAACGAGACATAGCATCATGCTAGGTTATTAATCAAACGAGACCTCGAGGTAACTGGTAGGCATTTCGATTGGTGATAAATAGTAATCTTAGTTAGAAATGAAATTGAGATTGGAAATTTTGAGGTCTTTAGAAAATTAGGTCAAACTAAGAAGCCCAATTATAGCCGTTATGCTGCCGATTTTCTGGAGAATTTGTGGAGTTTAGGCTAAAACGTTAAGTGTTAAACTTTCATGTATGATTAAGTACGTGAAATGACTTGAATATTTAGATCACTCCCTAGTCTAACCTCTATAGGTTGGGTTGGGGCGTGACAGTATCCGAGCAGGCTTGCGGCCCCAGTCGTAGAGCCCTTGGATTACTTTCCAACAGTATGCTGTGCACCACGTAACTCCTTACGGATCAAAAGTTATGGCACCGGAGCGACGAATACCTGGTCACAAGCCCTACGCCCTCAGTTTGTGGGCACAGCCTCTACGTGAAGTGAAGTTGTCCTGCCCAAGGTGCCGTGGGATTCAGTAATAGAAATTTGATAGATTAGGTTGTCGTCCTTTTCGCGACTCACGAAGTACAATCCGAGACGGAAAAATAGAGCAAAAGAAGAAAAATGTCCCGAAATTGATGAAAACGTTCAATTTTGGGCTCTGAAAACAAGTACAGCCGAGCAAGCTTGCTGCCCCTGTCGTACAGCTCTCGGAGAGTTTTTCAACGGTATGCTTTGCGCCACGTAACTCCATACGGATCAAAAGTTAAAGGCACCGGAGCGGCGGTGACCTGGTCCCAAGCCCCATGCCCTCGGTTTGTGGGCCCAGCCTTTACATGAAGCGAAGTTGTCTAGCCCAAGGTGTCGTGGAATTCGGTAATAGAAATGTGGTGGATTAGGGTGCCGTCCTTTTTGCGGCTCACGACGTACCATCCGAGACGAAAAAACAGCGCAAAAGAAGAAAAGTGTCCCAAAATTGATCAAAACGCTCGATTTTGGGCAATAAAAACAGGTACAGCCGAGCAACCTTGCTGCTCTTGTCATAGAGCTCTCTGAGAGCTTTCCAACGGTATGCTGTGCGCTGCGTAACGCCTTACGGATTAAAAGTTAAGGGTACCGGAGCGACGGAAACCTAGTCCCAAGCCCCACGCCCTCGGTTTGTGGGCCCAGCCTCTACGTGAAGCGAAGTTGTCTGGCCCAAGGTGTCGTGGGATTCGGTAATAGAAATGTGATGGATTAGGTTGCCGTCCTTTTCGCGGCTCACGACGTACGATCCGGGTCGAAAAAATAGTGCAAAAGAATAAAAGTGTCCCAAAATTTATGAAAACGTAAAATTTTGGGCTTTGAAAACAGGTACAGCCGAGCAAGCTTGCTGCCCTTTTCGTAGAGCTCTCGGAGAGCTTTCCAACGGTATGTTGTGCGCCGCGTAACTCTTTACGGATCAAAAGTTATGGGCACTGGACCGACGGAGACCTGGTCCTAAGTCCCATGCCCTAGGTTTGCGGGCACAGCCTCTACTTGAAGCGAAGTTGTGTTGCCCAAGGTGCCGTGGGATTCTGTAATAGAAATGTGATGGATTAAGTTGTTGTCCTTTTCGCGGCTTATGACGTACGAACCGGGACGGAAAAACAGCGCAAAAGAAGAAAAATGTCCCGAAACTTATGAAAATGTTCAATTTTGGGCTTCGAAAATAGGAGCAGCCGAGTAGGCTTGCTACAACCGTCGTAAAGCTCTCGGAGTGCTTTCCAACGGTATGCTGTGCACCACATAACTCCTTTCAGATCAAAAGTTAAGGGCACCGGAGTGACGGAGACCTAGTCCCAAGTTCTACGCACTCGGTTTGCGGGACCAGCCTCTAAGTGAAGTGAAGTTGACTTGCCCAAGGTGCCATGGGATTCGGTAATAGAAATGTGATGGATTACGTTGTCGTCCTTTTCGCCGCTCACGACGTACGATCCCAGATGAAAAATAGCTCAAAAGAAGAAAAGTGTCCCAAAACTGATCATAACGTTCAATTTTGAGATTCGAAAATAGGCGCAGTCGAGTAGGCTTGCTGCCCCTGTCGTAGAGCTCCTGGAGAGCTTTCCAACGGTATGTTGTGCGCTGCGTAACTCCTTAACGATCAAAAGTTAAGGGCACCGGAGCGACGGAGACCTGGTCCCAAGCCCCACGCCCTTGGTTTGCAGGCCCAGCCTCTACGTGAAGCGAAGTTGTCTGGCCAAAGGTGGTGTAGGATTCGGTAATAGAAATGTGATGTATTAGGTTGTCGTCATTTTCGTGGCTCACGACGTACTATCTGGGAAGAAAAAACAGCGCAAAAGAAGAAAAGTGTCCCAAAATTGATGAAAACGTTCGATTTTGGGCTCTAAAAATAAGCGCAATCGAGTAGGATTGTTGCCTTTATCGTAGAGCTTTCGAAGAGCTTTCCAACGGTATGCTGTGCGCCGCGTAACTCGTTACGGATCAAAAGTTATGGGCACCAGACTGACGGATACCTGGTCACAAGCCCCACGCCCTCGGTTTGCTGGCCCAGCCTCTACGTGAAGTGAAGTTGTCTTGCCCAAGGTGCCATGGGATTCAGTAATAGAAATGTGATGAATTAGGTTGTCGTCCTTTTCGCAGCTCGCGACGTACGATATGAGACGGAAAAATAGCGTGAAAGAAGAAAAGTATCATGAAACTGATGAAAATGTTCGATTTTAGGCTCCGAAAATAGGCGCAGCCTAGCCGGATCGCTAACCCCGTTGTAGAGCTCTCGAAGATCTTTCCAACGGTATGCTTTGCGCCGCGTAACTCCTTACGGATCAAAAGTTATGGGCATCAGAGCGACTGAGACCTGGTCCCAAGCCCCACGCCCACGATTTGCGAGCCTAGCCTCTACGTGAAGCGAAGTTGTCTTGCCCAAGGAGTCATGGGATTCGGTAATAGAAATATGATGGATTATGTTGTCGTCCTTCTTGAGGCTCACGACGTACGATCCGGGATGGAAAAATAGCACAAAAGAAGAAAAGTGTCCCAAAACTGATGAAAATGTTCAATTTTGGTCTGCGAGAATGGGCGCAGCCGAGCAGGCTTCCTACCTTTGTCATAGAGCTCTCGGATAGCTTTCCAATGGTGTGCTGTGCGCCATATAACTCCTTACGGATCAAAAGTTATGGGCACCGGAACGACAGAGACCTGGTCCCAAACCCCACGCCCTCGGTTTGCGGGCCCAACCTCTACGTGAAGCGAATTTGTCTTGCCCAAGGTGGCGTGGGATTCGGTAATAGAAATGTGATGGATTAGGTTGTCGTCCTTTTCGCGGCTCATGACGTACAATCCGAGACAGAATAACAGCGCAATAGAAGAAAAGTGTCCTAAAACTGATGAAAACGTTCAATTTTGGTCTCTGAGAGTAGGCGCAACCGAGAAGGCTTGCTACCCCTGCCGTAGAGCTCTCAGAGAACTTTCCAACTGTATGTTGTGCACCGCATAACTCCTTACGGATCAAAAGTTATGGGCACCAGAGCGACGGAGACCTGGCCTCAAGCCCCACGCCCTCAGTTTGTGGGCGCAGCCTCTACATGAAGTGAAGTTGTCTTGCCCAAGGTTCCATGGAATTCGGTAATAGAAATATGATGGATTAGGTTGTCGTCCTTTTCGCTGCTCACGACGTACGATCCGGGATAGAAAAACAGCACAAAAGAAGAAAAGTGTCCCGAAACTAATGAAAACGTTCGATTTTGAGTTCCGAGAACTGGCGCAGCCAATCAGGCTAGCTTCTCCTACTATAGAACTCTCAGAGAGCTTTTCAACGGTATGTTGTGCGCCGCGTAAGTCCTTACGGATCAAAAGTAATGGGCACCAGAGCGACGGAGACCTTGTCCCAAGCCCTACGCCCTCAATCTGCCGGCCCAGCCTCTACGTGAAGCGAAGTTGTCTTGCCCAAGGTGGCATGGGATTCGGTAATAGAAATATGATGGATTAGGTTGTCGTACTTTTTGCAGATCACGACGTACGTTCCGAGACGGAAAAACAGTGCAAGAGAAGAAAAGTGTCCGGAAACTGATAAAAACGTTCTATTTTGGGTTCCAAGAACAGGAGAAGCCGAGCAGGCTTGCTACACTCGTCGTAGAGCTCTCAGAGAGCTTTCCAGCAGTATGTTGTGTACCGCGTAACTCCTTACGGATCAAATTTATAGGCACGGGAGCGACGAAGACCTGGTCCCAAGCACCACGCCCTCGGTTTGCGGCCCCAGCCTGTACGTGAATCGAAGTTGTCTTGCCCAAGATGGCGAGAGATTCAGTAATAAAAATGTGATGGATGTGGTTGTCGTCCTTTACACGGCTCACGACATACGATCCGAGACGAAAAAATAGCGCAAAAGAAGAAAAGTCTCACGAAACAGATGAAAACGTTCAATTTTGGGCTCCGAAAACAGGCGCAGCCAAGCAGGATTGCTACCCCCGTCGTAGAGCTCTTGGAGAGATTTCCAACGGTATGCTGTGCGCTGTGTAACTCCTTACGGATTAAAAGTTATGGGCACCGGACCGACGGATACCTGGTCACAAGCCCAACGCCCTCGGTTTGCGGGCCCAGCCTCTACGTTAAGTGACCTTGTCTTGCCCAATTTTCCGTGGGATTCGGTAATAGAAATGTGATGGATTAGGTTGTCGTCCTTTTCGCGGCTCACGACGTACGATCCGGGAAAGAAAAACAACGCAAAAGAAGAAAAGTGTCCCGAAAATGATGAAAATGTTCAATTTTGGGCTCCAAAAATAGGTGCAGCTAAGCAGGCTTGCTACCCACTGTCGAAGAGCTCTCGGAGAGCTTTCCAACGGTATGCTGTGCGCCACGTAACTCTTGACGGATCAAAAGTCATGGCCACCGAAGCGACGGAGACCTGGTCCCAATCCATACACCCTCGGTTTGCGGGCCCAGCTTCTACATGAAGCGAAGTTGTCTTGCTCAAGGTTCCATGGGATTCGGTAATAGAAATGTGATAGATTAGGTTGTCGTTCTTTTCGCAACTCACGATGTACGATCCGGAACGGAAAAACAGCACAAAAGAAGAAAAGTGTCCCGAAGTTAATGAAAACGTTCGATTTTGGGCTCCGAAAATAGGTGCTGTAAAGTAAGATTTCTACCCCGGTTGTGGAGCGCTCGGAGAGCTTTCCAACGGTATACTGTGCGCCGCGTCACACCTTACGGATCAAAAGTTATGGGCACCAAAGCGACAGAGACCTGGTCCCAAGCCCCACGGCCTCGGTTTGCAGGCCCAGCCTCTACGTGAAGCAAAGTTGTATTGCCCAAGGTGGCATGAGATTCGGTATAAGAAATGTAATGGATTAGGTTATCGTCCTTTTCGCGGATCACGACGTACGATCTGAGACGGAAAAACAGCGCAAGAGAAGAAAAGTGTCCCGAAACTGATGAAAATGCTCAATTTTGGGCTCCGAGAATAGGCGCAGCCGAGCATGCTTGCTGGCCCTATCATAGAGCTCTCAGAGAGCTTTCCAACGGTAAGTTGTGCGCCGCGTAACTCCTTACGGATCAAAAGTTATGGGCACCAGAGCGACGGAGACCTAGTCCCAAGCCGCACGCCCTCAGTTTGCGGGCCCAGCCTCTACGTGAAGCGAAGTTGTCTTGCCCAAGGTACCGTGGGATTCGGTAATAGAAATGTGATGGATTAGGTTGTCATCCTTTTTGCGGCTCACGACGTACGATTCGGGACAAGAAAACAGCGTAAAAGAAGGAAAGTGTCCCGAAACTGATGAAAATGTTCGATTTTGGGCTCCGAGAACAGGCACAGCCGAGCAAGCTTGATTCGCCTATCGTAGAGCTCTCGGAGAGCTTTCCAACGGTATGCTGTGCGCCGCGTAACTCCTAATGGATCAAAAGTTATGGGCACTGGAGCGACGGAGACCTGGTACTAAGCCCCACGCCATCGGTTTGCCGGCCCAGCCTCTACGTGAAGAGAAGTTGTCTTGCCCAAGGTGCTGTGGGATTCGGTAATAGAAATGTGATAGATTAGGTTGTCGTCCTTATCGCGGCTCACGACGTACGAACTGGGACGAAAAACCAACGCAAAATAAGAAATGTGTCCCGAAACTGATGATAACGTTCAATTTTGGGCTCCGAAAATAGGCGTAGTCGAGCAAGCTTGCTGCCCACATCGTAGAGCTCTCGGAGAGATTTCCAACGGTATGCAGTGCGACGCGTAACTCCTGACGGATCAAAAGTAATGGGCACCGGAACGACGAAGAGTTGGTCCCAAGCCCCACGCCCTCAGTTTTCAGGCCCAGCCTCTACGTGAAGCTAAGTTGTCTTGCCCAAGGTGGCGTGGGATTGGGTAATAGAAATGTGATGGGTTACGTTGTCGTCCTTTTTGTGGCTCACGACGAGCTATCCGAGACGAAAAAACAGCGGGAGTGAAGAAAAGTGCCCCTAAACTGATGAAAACATTCAATTTTGGGCTCCAAGAACAGGCGCAGCAGAGCATTATTGTTGTCCATGTCGTAGAGCTCTCGGAGAGCTTTCCAACGGTATGTTGTGCGCTATATAACTCCTTACGGATCAAAAGTTAAGGGCACCAGAGCAACGGAGACCTGGTCCCAAGCCCCACGCCCTCAGTTTGCGGGCCCAGCCTTTACGTGAAGTGAAGTTGTCTTGCCCAAGGTGCCGTGGGATTCGGTAATAGAAATGTGATGGATTAGGTTGTCATCCTTTTTGCGGCTCACGACGTACGATATGGGACGGAAAAACAGCACAAAAGAAGAAAAATATCCCGAAATTGATGAAAATGTTCGAATTTGGCCTCCGAGACAGGCGCAGTCGAGCAGGCTTGCGTCCCCTATCGTAGAGCCCTCGGAGAGCTTTCCAACGGTATGCTGTGCACCGCGTAACTCCTTACGGATCAAAAGTTATGGGTACTAGAGCGACGGAGACCTGGTCCTAAGTCCCACTTCATCGGTTTGCGGGCCCAGCCTCGACGTGAAGCTAAGTTCTCTTGCCCAAGGTGCCGTGGGATTCGATAATAGAAATGTGATTGATTAGGTTGTCGTCCTTATCGCGGCTCACGACATACGAACCGGGACAGAAAAATAGCGCAAAAGAAGAAAAGTGTCCCAAAATTGGTGATAACGTTCGATTTTGGTATCCGAAAATAGGTGCAGCTGAGCAATCTTGTAGCTCATGTCGTAGAGCTCTCGGAGAGCTTTCCAATGGTATGCAGTGCGCCGCGTAACTCCTTACAGATCAAAAGTTATGGGTACCGGGGCGACGGAGACCTGGTCCTAAGCCCCACGCCCTCGGTTTGTAGGCCCAGCCTCTACGTGAAGCGAAGTTGTCTTGCCCAAGGTGGTGTGGGATTGGGTAATAGAATTGTGATGGATTAGGTTGTCGTCCTTTTCGCGGCTTACGACGTACGATCCGAGATAGAAAAACAGCTCAAGAGAAGAAAAACATCCTTAAACTAATGAAAACGTTCGATTTTGGGCTCCGAGAACAGGCGCAGCTGAGCAAGCTTGCTGCGCCTATCGTAGAGCTCTCAGAGAGCTTTCCAATGGTATGCTGTGCGCCGCGTAACTCCTTACGAATCAAAAGTTATGGGCACCAGAGCGACGGAGACCTGGTCCTAAGCCCCACGCACTTGGTTTGCGGGCCCAGCCTCTACGTGAAGAGAAGTTGTCTTGCCCAAGGTGCCATGGGATTCGGTAATAGAAATGTGATGGATTAGGTTGTTGTCCTTTTCGCGGCTCACAACGTACGATCCGGAACGGAAAAACAGCGCAAAAGAAGAAAAATGTCCCGAAACTAATGAAAAAGTTTGATTTTGGGCTCCGATAATTTGCCTAGCCTAGCAAGCTTGCTGCCCACGTCATAGAGTTCTCGGGGAGCTTTTCAACGATATGTTGTGCGCTACATAACTCCTTATGGATCAAAAGTTATAGGCCCCGGAACGACGGAGACCTGGTCCCAAGCTCCACGCCCTTGGTTTGCGGGCCCAGCCTTTACGTTAAGTGAAGTTGTCTTGCCCAAGGTGTTGCGGGATTCGGTAATAGAAATGTGATGGATTAGGTTGTCATCCTTTTTGCGGCTCATGACGTACGATTCGTGGCAGAAAAACAGCGCAAAAGAATAAAAGTGTACCGAAATTGATGAAAACATTCGATTTTGGGATCCGAGAATAGGCGCAGCCGAGTAGGCTTGCTACCCCTACCGTAGAGCTCTCGGAGAGCTTTCCAACGGTATGCTATGCTCCGCATAACTCTTTACGGATCAAAAGTTATAGGCACCGGAGCGACAGAGACCTTGTAATACCCGAGCCCGGAATGTGAAAATTCCTTGTTTATTATTTTAAAAATTATATTTCCTTAAATTCTTTGTGAATTAATTGTTACTTTCTTGCCGTCGCAACGTGCATTGCATTTAGGGAGCGATAGCTAGAGAACGGTTTCTAGTCCTCAACTAATAGTGAAACTAGTATTTAGATGACTTAAATTTTATATTTTAATTGTTGCTAGCTGAAAATTTAATTGGTGATAGTTATTTTAGCTTAAAATGCATCAAAATAAGGCCTTTTGACCAAGTTTTAAGTAGTTGACCAGGGCTTGACCTTTGACCATTTGACTTAGCATTTAAATAAGCTTAAAACAAAGCAAAAAAAAAAAAAAAAATAGCAGCTGAAATCCAGAGAGCAGGCCGTGAGCTTCCAAGGAAAAAAAAACCTTTCAACCTTCCAATCGATCAATCTTTGCGTGAGCTTGTGCGGGGTGGTTTCCGAGGTGACTAGCATTGTTTTCCTAGCGACTAGGAGTGCCTAAGGTGAGGGAATCATGTTATTTGCGCATTTAAATGTTAAGTGTATCAACTTTGTAATTTTTAGATTTTATCCGTAGATTGCTGTTTAAATCGTTTGATGCTTCTAGAATGTTCCTTGGCAATTGTAGAACGTGTATTAATAGCTTTTTAACATTTTCTGCGGTTAAATGTTGAGATTGTAGTTTAAACTAGTTGTTGAATAGTATTTTGTGAATAGTAAACCCTTGGAACGATGAAGTTGTTCCGTTATGCTGTCCGTTGATGTAGAATTGTGCTAGGTGTGCTAGAATGCCTAAATGCATGGTTTTTTTGGGTTGCGTAATGGAAAAAACGGGAATTAAGCCTTGTTGAAAGTCGGGGTCGTTTAGGTCAACTTTAGTGTTTTCTTGTTTTGCGTGTTGGCATTGTTTCGGGAAGCCATGGAAGCACTTTTGGTGCGATTATGGCGTTGGTTGGGTGTTTGGTTGATATAGTTGTAGTTCAAACGAGAAAGGGAAAAATCGGGGCTTTGCGCGAGTTCTAGGGTAAAGTAAGGTTTCGGGGTCTTTAGACGTGCCTTATAGTGACCTAGGAGGATTGGCGAAGTCGGTTTCCAGAACTCGTGGCTCGTTTGGAAATGGTAGCGTTTTGATAGTTGGGGCCGATTTGTGTTTTTGCTTGTTTTCTTGATTTTATGCCTATAGAATGCTTAGGGTTGCTTGAAATACTTGTTTGAATTGATTTGGATTGAAATGCTTATCAATTGTTGCTATTGCGTACGAGAGTAACCTACTTTGTTAATCTCCCACGTGTGGCTTTATCGCTTGTTAATCGCCTTGTATCGAGTCTTGCATTGCATAGTGTCTCGCGCGTGAGTGATGGGCCTCTCTGGGTAGCCTCGGGTTGCCAGTGTTGGTTGCTCTAGCTCCGCTGCTATTCCCTTTCTCGCTTGGGTTGCCTCCCAGGGAGATTTGGGTCGTAGGTTGATGGATACTTCCGGGGTATTCCAAACTGGTGTTATAAGGTGGTTTGGGCCGGCGCGTCGTCATCGAATTATTGAATGAAAGTTGCTCGTGAAAAGAGTACCGTATCCTTTGAATGAATGTTTATAGTCTTTAATGCTTGCCTTGTTATAATATTGGCTTGTTTGTATCTTTAAATGATAATTGTATGCATTGCTTGGCTAATTGCATTGCATACTCCTCTCATCTCCGTCCTTGAGACTAATTGCCCTCGCTGAGCAATAGTTTTTGCTCATTCCTCTCTATACTATATTTTTACAGGAGTAGTTGTAGCAGACCCTATCGAGGTAATAGAGGAGGAGGAGCAGGTGGAGGTGTTTCCGTGATAGCACTTCTCTGCTTTGCTGGTGGTTGGTTACCAGATTTTGTGCGAGCCTTGCTTGTTATGTATATTGCTTGGATGTCGCTTAATTTTGAGGCTTGTAGCCTTGTATGTATTTTCTAGTTTGAGGCCTCTACGGTCTTATGTTGTATAAGTTGGAAGAATGTAAAGTTATAAACTTATACCCTTGTGACTAGTAAGGAAATGCATGCTAATGGAATTGATTAGTGACATAAATACTTGTGTAGTATGCATATCATTTTTGGGTTGCAAAGTTGGTTAATAAGAAATGTATATTTTAAAGAAAGTCGGCTTGTTTTGATTATTTTATGGCTTTCGCAAGTATTATATTGATTTTAGGGTTTTCGGATCGTCCGCGGTACATAGGAGACTCCGTCCGTGTGTCGGGTCCGGGCTTGGCCTTTTGCGGGGTCGGGTCGGGGCGTGACATCTTTAGGTGGTATCAGAGCATGATAGTATTGCATGAGCCGGGATATGTTTCTCGGTCTGTGGGGTAAAGGTCCAAAATGCTAGAGTGTTATTGTATGATTGTTAAGTGGAAAGAAAGTGTTATAGCATGACTTTGTGAACTTGTAGTGCTTATGT
The DNA here is from genome assembly GCA_037974665.1 of Ehretia macrophylla. NCBI lineage: Eukaryota > Viridiplantae > Streptophyta > Magnoliopsida > Boraginales > Ehretiaceae > Ehretia > Ehretia macrophylla. The sequence goes on along the minus strand of CM075768.1, from coordinate 48,721,568 downwards.
GTTTAAAGTGAATTAGTTTGGCATGTCAATCTTGTGTTATGTGAATTGCGTGTTAGAATGTTTGATTGTTATTGACTTGAGTGTTATCTAATCTTATGTGCTATATTTCTGTCTATAAACTGCTTTTAAATGTTGCCAGCTATTGTGAATTGCTACTATGCCGCCACGTCGTGGTACACAAGGTATAGGATCAGATGAAGAGGCAGCAGAACAGGGTCAGTAGTCGTTGCCTGAGCAGTTTATGGCTACCATGACTACTGCAGTAGACCGGATTACACAGGTGCTGCATGAGCAGAGACAGGACAAGAATAATCCCCAGGGAAATCAAGCTAATCTTGGTGGACAGGGGTACAGAGTTGAGAATAATCAGTTAGAGAAATTTTTGAGGCACGAGCCGGGAAAGTTCTTCGGAGAGCCGGATGATGAGGCGGCCGAGAGATGGATTAACCGTGTCGAGAAAATTTTCACCGCTTTGAGGTACACTGATGAGGCAAGAATAGATTATGCATCATTCCTGTTTGAGGGCGATGCAGAGCAGTGGTGGAATACTGTCAGATTGAGGTGGGATTGTGAAGATGTACCACATTTGTGGGATGATTTTGTAAGTGAGTTTCGGGACAAGTATATTCCCGAGATGGCTATGGAAAGGAGGGAAGAAGAGTTTGTGGCCCTGAAACAGGGAAATATAACTGTTGCACAGTATGAGGCTAGGTTTGTTAGCCTGTCGAGGTATATGCCCGAGTTGGTACGGCCGGCTAGGAGGATGATTCATAGGTTTGTCAGTGGGCTGAGAATGGATATTCAGTTGCATTTGACTGGGCAGACCTACACTACTTTTCCCGAGGCATTTCAGGCAGCCTCGAAGTTTGAGAAACGGAAGGCTGAGATGTTAGCTGAGAGCAGTCAGCCGAGTAAGAGGCAGTATTTGGGCCAGAGCAGCCAGAGTCAGCCGAGGCAGTATCAGACTTCTGCACAGGGTCCTCAGCTACGTCCGTATCAGCCACAGCAGCAGATTCAGGCTAGGCCAGCTGTGACTAGACCCCAGCAGGGAGCTACAGTTCCTACTACAGCCAGAGTCCCAGCACCTACAGGAAATACTGCAGTTAGGCAAAATCAGCAGTGATTCTAAGCACATCACTAAACAAAACCCTCACTGCAATGGTCTGTTTTCCCACATTCGATTAGACAAAAAAAAATATCCAATTCCAGTGAACCAAGTGTCAAATTGAAGCTTAATAAGTGATTTAAATCTAGGAACAAACCTCGCTACATTTGGAGTTCGGATTTAGGAGTTATGATTGAAACCGTGAGACTACGCAAAAACTGTCCAGTTTTAGACACATTACGATTTTTGCCAATTTTTAGGGTCTTAGAGTCAGAATTGGCTTTGGTCTATTTCTGAAAAAAAAAAATGTCCAGAACTGTAAACTATAGCAACCTACCAATTTTCATGCATTTTGGACATCATTTGTTATGCTAAAACTATTTCGTTCTACAAGGTCAGAAGGCTGCCAGATCCTACTTCATATTTCCAATTTTTTCAGATTTAGGCACCTTTCGATGTTTTGAAAATTTGCAGGCCTTAGAGTCAAAATTGGCCTTGGCCTATTTCTACTAAAAATGCTCAGAACTGGCAAAAATAGTAGCCTACCAATTTTCATGCATTTGTATCAAGGTTTGCTAAGTCAAATGCACCCGTACTACAAGATCAGAAAACTGCCAGCAACATGTTTTTACCTATCTTCAAGTTCTAGCCAAAAATCTAGCCATGCATGGTCATATAGGCTCATGTACACACATATTCAACAACTACAGAGGTAAATATAGTCATATGAAGGCATGCATGTGATTTTTGAAAGCTTTTAAAAGAGTTTAACCCTCACCTCTTTGAAGATTTAGCAAATGAGCACAAAATCCTTGTTTTTGAGCTTTGTGTGTGACTTTGAGCTATCCTTGCTTGATTACCTTGCTATGGCCAATGCTTGGAGTGTCCTAGAGAGTGAGCTTGAGGTCTTGGAAGCTCAAGAGATGCCTTACCCGAAATGGAGAGAGAATGAGAGCTTGAGAGAGTTTTGAGAGGAAAATGAAATGTGATGAGTTGTGTGTGTGTGTGTGTGCCGGCCTTAGGGCCTTTCAAGTCTGATTTTTGTGTGTCAACTAGCATATAATTTGAGTTATAATGAGGCATGGGGTGGGTTGGTCGAGAAAGGGGACTTGGGGTAGGGTGAAATCGCAATATTGTCACGCCCCAACCCGACCTATAGAGGTTAGACTAGGGTGTGATCTAAACATTCAAGTCATTTCATGTACCTAATCGTTCATGAAGGTTTAACACTTAACGTTTTAGCCTAAACTCCACAAATTCTCCGAAAAACCGGCAGCATAACGGCAGTAATTAGGCTCTTTAGTTTGACCTAATTCTGTAAATGCCTCAAAACCTTCAACCTCAATTTCATTTCCAACTAAGATTACTATTTATTACCAATCGAATGCCTACTAGTTATCTCGAAGTCTTGTTTGACTAATAAACTAGCATGATAACTCTATCTCGTTTGTTTGTTAATTCTTGTTACAAAAGTACCTGTTGATCTTAGCCTACCAATGAATACCTCTTTAAGATTGGATAGATTCATTTACTTAATCATTCACCTGATACTTCATAAGCCTGTGATAGATACTAACCAGTAGGGATAGTAAAAGCGACCATAGGAGTATCTATCTAGTTATGATTAGTACAACCCAAAATTAGACCCCAAATTACAACGGGGGTCATTTACAATACACTAACAAGTAACATAAGAAATAGTCTTCAAGCAACATATCGTTCACAAAATGGCCATAGTCAAGTAAGGCACGTAGGGCAAGAAATCATTCCAAGGAGTCATCATTAGGCACGTTGTCTTCGGGTACCTGACCCTGGTCTTCTTCACCTGAGATGATAAAAGAGGGTGAGTCCTTATTAACTCAGCGAGGGGGAACAAGAAATAAGTTTTGAAACTCTTTTTCCAGTTCAACTTATGAAAACCCTTTTTGCAAGCATGACATATATCACAAGTAAGTTCATAACGTAATATAAGAGTAAAAGAACACAATTACCCGTCTTTCCTCCCTGAGGTCCTCTAGGAACCAAGTGAGAGTACTTATACACATAGTGAAAATGATACGGTGAGCTTTTGCTCTTAGTTTACTTCCAGTATCAGTTGTTGCGGCCGACTTCAAATCATCCACTTATCAAGCCAAATGGGTGTACTTCGGATGTACCCCAAAATCCTACGACCCAACTCTCCAAGGAAGTCTAGCCCCCAAGCGAGAGAGGGAATTGGACAATGGTAGTCACGGTTGCACCGGCAAGCCCGATGCTGCCCGGTGTGTGTGAAATGCTACCACGCCATAATGAAAGGTTGCAACCTTGTATGCAATGCACATTTATGACATTTAATATATCACGTTAGGAGGACAACAAAGTAGGTTGCCTCCGAGCAGTCATAAGATTGCACATTGACAAGTAAACACGCGAGGCACGATATGACAGGTAATTTCACTTGTAAAGCACATGGAGTTATATGAATATTAAACGGGCAGCCATGTAACGCATGTAAATCCAGTCATATAACTCATTTTGAAGTTCACGAAATCAAATAATAAGGTCATACAACATGCGACGACGTTTACGTGGGTCCGGGTGCAAGAAAGGTCTACTTGTTAATATGTAATCATCGGAATCACATTTAGGGCTATAAGGCAACTACGGGCAGCCTACTAATCACATAATTAAACACGCTATCCAAAGGATCAACACTTAGCGAGTTTTCCTAGTCATTAGGGTTTCAATTCATGCTCACCCATGCGATCAAGCCCCAAGTTGTCACTTAATTAAACTCAAGCCATGCATCGATTAATTAAAACACCCTCTAGCATTCAAAGCAGTCCACACAACATCCAAGTGCCACAATCCCAAGCATTTAATACAACAAGAGAAGTTACAATAATTTTCAAAGCATATCACTACACTACAAAAAACAAGCTGTTTTGTAACGACCATTAATCGTCACAATTTCGTCACAAACAAGTAAATGTGATGAAATTGTGACGAAATGTCTGTTGTCGCCGAACATGTCGTCGCAAAATCGTTTTTCGTCACATTTTTGTGGCCTTGTGACTAATTTGTGACGACATGCAAAGCTGGACGGGTTCGTCACAAATTCGTGGTAAATGTGACTAATATGCCACGATATGTGGTTGAAGCCATTTCGTGGCAAATATTTCGTGGCAAACTCGTGCCAAATTATTTGTCGTATTTTCGTGGCTGAAGTTGACGCAAAAGCGTGGCAGATGATCGTCGATGGTTTGTGGCTAATTTTTTCGTCACCAATTCGTGGCTAATTTTTTCGTCACAAATTCGTGGCTAAAGTTTTCGTCACAAAGTCGTGGCTAATGTTTTCGTCACAGATTCGTGGCTAATTTTTTCGTCACAGATTCGTGACTTATTTTTTTATCACAAATTCGTGGCTTATTTTTTCGTCACAAATTCGTGGCTAATTTTTTCGTCACAAACTTGTCCCAAATTTTTTTCGTCACAAATTCGTCCCAAATTTCCCAAATTGTTTTTTGATTCCTTTTGTCACAAATTTGTGGCAATTTTCAAATCCTTTATTTTAATGCTATTTGTAACATCTTGTTTGTCATGCTAAATTACAAAACAACATCTACAATCAAATCTCAAGCAATTTCTAAAGACAACCCCATAATTAACTCTCAAGTAGTTACACAACCTACACATTCATTAAAAAGAAACACAATTTCACATCAAAGTGAATAAGTATACATAATTCAACAAAGTTACCTTCTTCAAATATACATTCAAAATGAAATACCTAATTTACATCTATCATAATATCATATAGCTTGTTTTGTCCTGCTATGATAAGCTCTAAAAGAGAATTGATATGCAAAAAGTTTTCAACATCTTCCATTGTGGCACACCATCATTGCATCGAAGACAGTCCATATCTAAGCCTACTATTCTCACCATCTTCAGACAATTCATGACTTATATCTGCAAACAAGAAAAATAACCAAACCTAAAGTTTAATACTCAACCAAAACAACTTAATACATAAAAATGAAAAGTGAAAACAAATTATAATTTTCACTTGTTATGATATTAAGCCAAAAGTGCACCAAATTGGCCTAAATTGTTGCAATGCAAGAAAGATCATAACATAATCAAAAGTATAAACAAGCATAAGGAAAAGTGAAAATGATCAATATATTTGTTTAAAACGTAAGAATTACATAATATACTTAAACTCACTTACTTGTTAAGGTTCCCAATAGAATATAAAAGTCATACTATGACCCTATGGATTCTATTGGGCATCACCATCTTGTTGTTCTGAGGGAGTTTGAGATTGATCCTGATGTGGTTGAGGTGGAAGGGGCAACAATTGGGTTAACTGAGCGATTTGTTGCTGAAGCCTTTGAAATTGCTCATTTGATTGTTCAGTCAGTTCAGCCCTTAGTTCATAAGATAAACTAACCTACCAAAGATGCGACACACAAAAATAACAAGTATAATTAACTCATGATGAAACAAGCTGATCGTGCAAGAAAGTAATAGTAGTATGGATGTAACTTAGCCAAATAAATTTAGAAGAAGAAAAAAATAAATCATATACGAGATTAGGCACGTGGTGGAGTAAATTCTAACCACTATATTTCAAATCAAAATGTTAATTGTTTGGAAGTAAAAATAGAAAAATATCCATGCTAGAGCTGTGGAGATGCTTATTTAACATCTTTCCTAGATCATATGAGGATCAATCCAAAAGTTGGAAAAAGTAAAGTTGAGACATCTTGTTGAGAGAAGACTTAGAAGTCAACACCTAGATCTAGATGCTTGCACCAAGAAAAAGAAAAGGAAAAAAAAGCAGAATATTCCAAGATAAAGCTTTTTACAACAAATAATAAACCATGATGCAAAATGTTCCAAAATACGTCAAAAAGAATATTCTCTTGCTTTAGAGGCAGTCAATAGCTTCAATAGTTTGGTTCCTTTTAAAGGCAAAGAGGAAAAAAAGAGAAAGAAGATGAAAAAGATGAAAGATTATAAAAATAGTAGTCAAGAATTAAGTAGAATAACCTATTATTATAAAAAATTTTAAATTTAAATAACGTTTTCGATATCTATTATATTAAAGGAAAAAAAAAAGCAACTAACATAAATGCTAGCTAATCTGCAAGAAATCATACTAGTTGACTATTTAAGTATTTAGAACTATTTAGTGTTGTATTAAAGTGTCAAAGGCAAAAGAGATGCGTTACTTAATAGCTTCTCTTCTTTTCTGATCCATGCTTTGGTGGAAGGATAACACTATACAAAAGATAAAAGCATTTATAAAGTTGGAAACAATAAAAATATGTGGATGAAATTGAAAGGTTGTTTAAAATTTTCATTTATGGTTGAGATCTTTCTATCTCAAAAAGGGATCTGCTTTGAAGGGAGTTGTGGAAGTCATTACCATTTCAATTATTTCTTCTCGAATATCTTAAAATTTTAGATAAGATAATACTTTACGTTGTATACTAAAAACGTAATTATATTAGTACGTAGTTTCACGACATATTTTTTGAAGTTTTTAATGTAAATGACATTCACAACCTTTGGAAATCTGCATCAGTGATTGAGAAAGCCAAAGGGCTAGAAGAAGGTAAATAGAAGACTCCTAGGAAAGCTGAAGCTAATACAACAAGTACACCGAAAATTGATAAAACAACTCAAGTCCATTATAAGCGTAAGAGAAAAATGCAGAGAATGATGATGGTCACAAGGAAAAGAAGCCGAGGATGGTTTGGACTAAAGAAATGCATTAGAAATTTGTAAGAGCTATTGAAATTATAGATTATGCAAGTAAGACAATTTTTTCGCAATGTAATTTGTTTTCGCAATTTTTCTTCATGTATTTTTAACGTTGGATTTCCTTCCTAATGTTTTCTTTTTCTCTTATCTATGAGCAATCATTCTATGTAGAGTAGACAAGCTATCCACTGCTGCCCTGTTTTACATCAGGTGGCTACTTAAGCAATATAAAGGATGTACTACTATCTTTTTCTGCTGCAGTGATGCCACAAATAAATAAATATAGCAGCATACTTTTCCGTTTCTGTTAATATTAGACTTTGCAAGTTCTTCAACTAATATAAGATGCTATTAGAAGTAATATAAGTTATCAATAAGAGTCTAAGACACAAAGTGACAATGTTAAACAAGACCTAATAAATTTATGTGAAGGACAATTATGTAGAATCTGTCAAATTCTTCAATCCAAATTCCAAACTAATAGTAACAGTAAGCAACGAGTCACCTCTATGGTCGGAGCACTTGTCTCTTTGGTGCCTGTTTCAGGAACTTCACCAACACCGTCCTTCAAAGCTCTTATTTCATCAAGTTGATTCTTCAGTTTGGAAACCTCAGTATTAATTCTGTCATCCAAAAAACAATAAGGTCACCTTTTGATTAATCTTCTGCAAATAGTCTGTTAAATCACTGGAATAAAAGGTTCTGACTGGATCAGATGAGGTCCAAAAAATTAACCCAAAATCATATTTCATAATTCCTCAGGATTTGTTCCGGGACCAAAGAAACTGCCATGTTAAAATATGGCTTAGTTTGATTTTTTTTGAATTAATGTAACAAAGACTTCACACATCTAAACTTTTCCTTCTCGACCAAAGAAAAAGACATGCTCTTTATACTAATAGGCAAAGTTTAGAATATAGAAATCCTAGTGAATAAGTACATGGAGTTCACTACACTTGAAAGAAGCCACAATGGCCGATAAAAGTTAATCCACTTATCAGGGAAGACATGCTGAAAGAAATATAACTAGTACTATAGTTGAATACTTCAGAGATGAAATTGTAGTCAAGTTACGAGCATGGTACTTAGGAAGTAACTTTTGAATTCAAAACTCATGAAGGTGGATAAATAGAAAATGGCAAGCTTGGCCCTTTGCAAGGTTCAAATGAGCGCACGAGTTACCACTCAATAGGGAAGTCTTTTCTCCAGTATCCTTGTACTGTCTAAGACATTGAAATAATCGAAATAGGTAAGGCAAAACAAGAATTATAGGTATTACAACATGCCACAAACAGATTCAGCTTCAAACCACGCAATAGTTGCAATTAGTATATAACATACTTCTCCAAATTAGTTAAAGGATTAACCTGTGAATAAGTGACTGAAATTATTTATTTCTCCTGCAATCGTTTGACCACAGCAAAATCTTAGGCTAGGCCTACAAGGCCTTAATAGAACCTTAAGACCAAGAAAAACCACAATTAACAGAAAATCTTCCACCAAAAGTACATGGTACAACTAATATTGATGTTTTTTACATGTAAAGCAATAAGAGAACCATAGGATTTCACAGACAAACTACATATTATTCAAGCAGTTGACAACAATGTCAACAACTAGATTTTTTCTTACGTACCGTACTTATATATAATCTCAATCAAGATCTCTAGTCCAATTAGTAAAAGCCACTTCATCGGAAGAAGTATATTTATCACCCTTAGAAGAATAAGGATCCAGCGTTAGAGGTATGAACAAAAGGCTTTAGTATGAATGTGAAAATTAAGACATAACCACAAAAGTTGGTACTTTTTATCATGCATAAGGAATAAAGAAATCAGAAGTGAAAGATAAAAATGTCAGCAGCATATAAGAAGGAAAGAAGGAGCAATATAATACTCCTCTAGTAGCATAAGTTCATGATTATTAAGTGACATATCTCATCTAATCATTTACTATAAGTACACAAATTTATTGTACCATATAACTGAACAAGTATGATAGATGAAACTTAGCAAAAAAAAAGGGTATGATAGATGAAAAAGTACATAAAAGAAAGTTGAAGAACAAAGCATAATATTTTTTTCTCACTATAGAGGAATACATACTTACATATTTAAATATATATAACTCAAGAGTTAAATAAAATAGTCAAAAATAATGATATGTTATGATCAGAAATTCTAAGTTGGAATTAAAATTTTTGACCTCATAGCCCAAAAATAAAAAAATAAAAAAAAGTGCCTATAAACACTAAGGGGTAATCTTGTCTATACAACTATATACGTATCCTATTTTCCATGGATGAGTTTTCTATTCTTATCAGTCTAGCGGTCAAAGAACATAAGATTCCTCTCAATCCTCCTTCCAACAACAATAATGATGGCATGGAATTTGAAACATATGTCATGAGATGGCAACCCAAATATAGCAAAAGTTAAAGATTTTTTTTTTTTGTTATGGCGCCACAAATGGTATAATCCACATACTATTTTTGTTGCTAAAAATTCATCAAATACTCACACTTCTAAAGCTTATTTTTTTCCAATTTTTGATAAATCTGCATCTATGTCACAAAATAAACTCCAAATTGACAATGAATCAGGACAAGATCACAAACAAATTGAGAACAAATCAAGAGATGTGCTTCAATCTAATAGATAGCTAATGATCATGAGATATGCATTTGCCTACAACTAGCCATTGACTTTTGTTGTATATTATAGTAAGAGCTGATTTTATGCATATAAATTAAGGGATCTGAAATTCCTTTCACACCACCATATGTAACAATAAAATCATCAGAGATGTGCTGAATGTGTACAGGTTATAGTGTGTGTATGTTTTGTACTCTATGGTATGGCAATGTAAGGTATATGTGCAAGATTATTTGTTCTGCAGGTTTGTGACATGTGGTGTGTGTCATCTTGTGAAGTTGGGTTATTGTGGGTGAATGTGTGCCCAAGGGAAGTGAGTCGGTGAAGAAGAATAATAATTTTGACCCAAAAAAGAAGAAGAATAGAAAACAGAAAGAAAAAGACATAAAATAGAATAAAAGGCTATCTTCACCTTTGTCTTTACTTTTTCTTTTCTTTCCTACATTTTCACTTTACTTTATTCCTATTATGTCTGTATCATATCAACTTTAATCTATTCCATCACTTTGCTTTTGGTCAAAAACTTCATTCCAGTAAACAACATCATTTTAGCCTTGGTCAAAAACATCATTCTTCCTTTCATTGTGATGGATTCTGTAGCATAGCAAAAGCATTTAGCAGTAGTTGGTTAGAATCGTGAGTGGAGAAAGCATGAGTGATGTGAGCTGTGAAATATTGAGTGAATTTAGAAGTAAGGTAGATACTCGAGAACAAAGAAATCATCAGTAGAATTATTTAACAAATTTTGAAATTCAATCAATTAGTAAAAATACAAGGATTAGGAAACATTCCAAGTTCAGAGAAAAGAAAGAATAATTAACAATAGAGTTATGGACACTGAAGAGATACGTAACTGCTTTATATGAACGATTCAACAAAGGGAAAAAGCTTGGGAACGATCATCGTTCCAATTGAGTTTCGGTCTAGCATGTGTGCCTTACATAGCAGACACCCTTTTAATCGTTTCGAAGCCTCCTACCCCATAACACAAGACACCCCTTGACGTTTTAAAGCACAACCCTCAACAAAGACAAAGTGTTTTAAACCATGTGTATGGTACAGAGTTACAGGGAAGGAAACACTCTGCCATTAGTGTTCCTCCAAGGAACTCACAATCAAAAGACACAGAAGCAAAAGCCACTTGCACCATAACAATTTTGAAACTCGGAGATCAAGCAAAAGAACAACACAAGTGGCCATGTATACCAAGATAAATGTCAGAACTGTTATCCAACTGAAATAGTGTTTAACTAAAACATCTTCGGTTGACATTTCTCATACTTACACAGAACAGCAAAGAAGCAAATATAGCCAAATCAATAACAATAGGCGCCTAAACCATTTGAAGCCCATTTGCATATGAAAGGCTAATCCACAGTAAACAAGACATTATGAGTAGCAACCAATATTGCTGGAATAACTACTACCAACACCCCATTGATGCATTCGTACACCTAACGTTAACATGCTGTAAAATTTACTTAATACCAACAACACGATGTCTACCTAAGCATCAGAAGGCTAATAGATAAATAGATAATTATAAGCCGCAAAAACTATTACCAAAGCACATTCAGTCAAAAACAAACTATACTAATACAAGTCAAATAGTCTCATTTAAAATCTCAGAAAATATCTTAAACATCCACTAATAACATAATATCATCACTCACACCAAATCGGACCAAACAAGCAAAAGGTATAAAAGAGAATGGGAAGAAAACTTACATTAACGGCGCGGGATGGAGACGGTGGTGGTGGTACTAGGTGGCGCGCGGTGGTGATGGTGCTAGGTGGCTGTGGTGGTGGGGTGTGTGTGTGTGTGAGATGAAAATAGGGTATAGGTGAAAAATGGGCGTTAATTGGCCCCTTTTTAACCGGTTTAATTTTTTTCAATTAACTTTGCCAATCGTCACAAAACGTCATATATTCATGCATCGTCATAATTTCGTCACAAAAATTGCGTCAAACTTGTGACGACTTGACTTTTACTGCCACCACATAATCGAAATTATCATATCGTCACAATTTTATCGTAATAGTTGCATCAAATTTGTGACAAAAAACTATTTAGCTAATGTCGTCACTAAATTGTAGCCTTCTGCCACGAAACTGCGATGCACGGATGTAATTTATTATGAATATGCAACGATTTGTGCTTTTCGTGGCAAAATTGTTGCAACTTGTGACGAATTTGTGTCAATCGATAGTGTCCGTCACCGATTCGTCACAAATTTCACATAATTTGAGACAAAAAAAATTTCGTAGCATTTTCATTCCAATTTTGCGACGATTTTATTTTCGTCACAAAAATTCGTCACAAACCAGCTTATTTCTTGTAGTGCTAGATGAAAATCTCACTGCAATGGTCTGTTTTCTCAAAATCATTGAGACAAGCAAACAATCTCCAATTCCAGTGAATAAAATTTCAAATTAAAGCTTAAGGAGTGAACTAAATCCAGAAACAAACCTCGCATCATTTGGAGTTCGGATTCAAGAGTTATAGCCAAAACCGTGAGACTACGCAAAACTGTCCAGATTTGTACACATTTCAATACTTGTCGTTTTTTAGGACCATAGGGCCAGATTTAGCCTTAGTCTATTTTTGACAAAAATGTCCAGGACTGAAAAATCTAGCAGCATACCAAATTTCATGCATTTTGGACATCATTTACTAAGTCAAAACTAGTTCGTTCTACAAGGACAGCATGTCTTGAAGAACCTTTGGATGATGAACTTAAGCTATGGAGTCTATAATTGCAGCTAGGGCCGAGAGAGAGAGAGAGAAGAAATGAGAGAGTGAGAGAAAATGAGAGAAAGAGAGAAAGAATGAAAGAAAATGAAAAGCTTGAAGAATCTTGATGCATGTGTCGGCTATAGGCTTTGAAATTTCAGAATTTGTGTCTTCAAGAGCATAATTTGAAACATCTAAGCATGGGTGATTGAGTGTGTCGAGATTTTGGGTGCATTGGGTAGGGTTTGGGTTATTTTTTTTATGCTTTGTGTCATAAGTTGTCTAAGTTTAATTTTGAATTATGCAAAGCATGCACAAAAGCTCCTACATGGTCGGCCAATGCAAGCTAAATTCTGAATTTTTTTGTCTTGTTTGAGTATTATTTAATTGAGTGCTTGGAATATGCAAAAGATTAAAGAATAAAGAATAAGAATGTCTAGCTTTTTGTGAGATTTCGTCTTCTAGTGAGTTGACTTAGCATTTTAATATTAGTTAGTGGAATTTGTAGGATTAATTAATGATCTAGTGTTTCGTGCAAGATGCTTTCTTGATTAGCGTGCGGGCACACTTTCTTAGGTTTAGGGCATGTACTACGAGGTAAGGCACGATCTACGAGACGAATGCACGTTTCTCAAGTAAATGCACGCAACCCTAAATGAATGCACGTAATTCAATGCAAGGCACACAAAAAGAAACACAACTCTTAAACCTAGGTCAAGGTACGCAAATCTAGGTTAGGCACACGAAACGAGGTATCGCACGTAAATCGAGGTCGGGCCTCACATCCTCCCCTCTTTAAAAGAATTTCATCCCGAAATTCAATATTACCTTTGAAATAAAGTTGGATACTGTTGCTACATCTGGTCTCGCCTTTCCCACGTTGCTTCTTCAACTCCATGATGATCCCACAACACTTTCACCATCGGTATAGATTTGTTGCACAACTCCCGATCTTGCTGGTCTAGGATACGAACGGGCTTCTCTTCATAAGACAAGTTCTCCCGAAGCTACAATGGCTCTGGCTCCAAGATATGCGATGGATCAGGTTGATACTTCCGTAGCATTGAAACATGAAAGACGTCGTGAATATTGGAGAGGTTTTGGGGTAGTTCTAGGCGATACGCCAATTTGCCAACCTTCTCAATTATCTCAAATGGTCCTACAAACCTCGGGCTTAACTTTTCACCCTTGCCATGTTTAATCAGTCCCCTCCGAGGTGATATCTTCAAGAACACCTTGTCGCCGACCTCAAACTCTAGACTCCGTCTCCGTCGGTCTGCATAACTTTTCTGCCTGCTTTGGGCGGTAAGCATCCGTTTCCGGATGAGGTGGACATTATCAATAGTCTTCATAAGTTCAGGTAGAAGGGTCGGGTCAAAAGTCTTCGTCTCACCTACTTCATCCCAGTAAATTAGGGATCGACACTTACGTCCATACAATGCCTCAAATGGGGCCATCCCGATAGTGGCCTGATAACTGTTATTATAAGCGAACTCTGCTAGAGATAGATATTTCTCCCAACCTTTTCCGAAGTCTAAAATACACGCCCTCAGCATATCCTCCAGAATCTGAATAGTTCTTTTAGATTGTCCATCAGTCTGAGGGTGATAAGCCGTGCTGAAACTCAACTTCGTTCCCAAGGCTTCTTGCAATCTCTTCCAAAATCGGGAAGTAAAACGAGGATCCCTATCCGATACAATACTCACAGGCATCCCGTGCAACCTTACAATATCCGCCACATACATATCTCCCAATTTCTCAAGACTATCCTCCTTGTTCATTGGTAAGAAGTGCGCTGACTTGGTCAAACTATCCACTATGACCCAAACGGCATCATGACTCTTTTGTGACCTGGGCAGGTCCATGACAAAGTCCATAGTTATATGTTCCCATTTCCATTGAGGAATTTCCAATGGCTGAAGTAAACCTGCTGGTCATTGATGTTCTGCTTTGACTCTCTGGCAAGTCAAACACTGTGCCACAAACTTCGCAATCTCTCTCTTCATGTTATTCCACCAATAGTGTTGCTTCAAATCCCGGTACATCTTTGTTCCGCCGGGGTGAATAGTGTATCTTGAATTATGGGCTTCTCCAAGAATCTTCTTTTTCAGCTTTGGCTCATTAGGAACACAAATCCGATTCCTGAACCTCCAAATACCATCATCATGAAACTTGAAATCTGTGTTGCTTTCTTTAATCTTCTAAAACTGTTGGTCCTTCTGTTGAGCCTCTCACAATTCAGACAACAAGGTCGATTGAACTTGTGTAGTGGCAAATAGTAATCCTTTTTGAGTCAATTGTGGTTTCCACAAAAATGCTTCTTCTAACAACTCTTGCACCTTAACTTCCTGTTTTGCCATGCTCGTTTTCCGACTTAAGGCATCTGCAACTACATTTGCTTTACCGGGCACATAATTGATTGTGCAGTTATAATTATCCAAAAGCTCCATCCACCGTCTTTGCGTCATGTTCAACTCTTTTTGTGAGAACAAGTATTTCAAGCTCTTGTGATCAGTAAACACCTTGAACTTGTTACCCCACAGATAGTGCCTCCATTTCTTGAGTGCAAACACAATAGCCGCCAACTCCAAATCATGCGTCGGGTAGTTCAATTCATACGGCTTCGGTTTCCTAGAAGCATACGCAATCACTCTACCATTTTGCATCAACACACAACCCAGTCCTTCATTCGAAGCATCGCTATAGATTACAAAGCCTTGACTCCCTTCAGGAAATGCAAGAACAGGTGCGGTAGTCAATTTCTTCTTCAATTCTTGGAAGCAGTTCTCACACTTGTCATCCCACACGAACTTCGTTTTCTTTTGAGTGAGCTTTGTATGCGGTCCTGCGATCTTTGAGAAATCCTTCACGAACCTCCGATAATAGCTGGCTAGACCAAAAAAACTCCGAACTTTCGTAACATTTTCCGTCTTTTTCCAAGACATCACTGCTTGTATCTTTGCTGGATCCACTACTATACCCTCTTGGGATATGATGTGCCCCAAAAATGCAATCTGCTGCAACCAAAATTCGCATTTGCTAAACGTCGCATACAATTGATGCTCTCAAAGTTTCTCAGTACCAATCGCAGATGTTGTTCATGCTCAGCCTCGGATTTCGAGTATACCAAAATATCATCAATAAAGATCACCACAAATTGGTCCAAGTAGGGTTGAAACACCCTGTGCATCAAGTCCATAAAAGCTACAGGGGCATTAGTTAGCCCAAATGGCATCACCACATATTCATAATGCCTATATCTCGTCTTGAAAGCCGTTTTAGGCACATCCTCCTTTTTGATCCACAACTGATAGTACCCTTGCCTTAAGTCGAGCTTCGAATACACTTTGGCTCCCTGAAGTTGATCAAACAACTCGTCGATCAGTGGAAGTGGGTATTTATTCTTGACGGTCACTTGGTTCAATCCTCGGTAATCGATGCATAGCCTCAACGTTCCGTCTTTCTTCTTTACAAATAGGACTGGCGCACCCCACGGAGAAGAGCTTGGTTGAACAAACCCCTTCTTCAACAATCCTTGCAATTGGTCCTTCAATTCTTATATCTAGGCTGGTGCCATACGATAGGGAGCTTTAGATATTGGCTGGGTGCCAGGCAGTAATTCTATAATGAACTCGATCTCCCGATCTGGGGGTAAACCGGGGAATTCTTCTGGAAACACATCCGCATAATCTTTAACCACTGGCATCTCCTCCAACTTAGCTTTGTCCGACGGCTTGTTGATGAGGTAAGCTAAGTATCCACTATATCCTTTTCTCAAGGACTTCATTGCTTTCGTAGATTAAATGATGGAACTCCCGGTGAAATCTCTTCGACCCATGACTTCCAATATTGGTTGACCAGGTATCTAGAACGTTACAATTTTCATCCGGCAATCTAGTTGGGCATGATGCTTTGCCAACCAGTCCATCCCTAAAATGACTTCATAGTCTCGAAAGGGTAATACAATAAGATTGGCTGAGAATTCCCTATCTTTAATTTGGATTTTACATGCTTTACAAGCTGAGCGAGTAACAAGTTTAGAACCCATCGGAGTACCAACTTCTACTTCGTAAGGTAAACACACAACTCTCTGTTTCACACGTTGCACACATAAGGGAGTAATAAATGAATGAGTAGCACCTGGATCAATTAGCACCCTAACAGGTTGATTCAGTATCAAGAATGTACCTTCAACAATAGCGGTCTCCTCTGGAAGCTCCTCACACTCAATAGCATAAGCTCGGGCCTGAACTCTAGGAATTGGAGTCTTGCCTCTACCAGCTGGTTTAACTTGATTTTGTCCTCCTTGCCATTTAGGGCAATCCTTGATCTGATGCTGATCACTGCCACACTGCACACATCATCCTGACTTCTTCCAGCACTGAGCCTCGGTATGACCCTTCTTGTCACAGTAAGAACAGTTGATAGACTGAGTAACAGATGAACTACCTATGGATCCGCGGGTAGAAGAGGCTGATGGTACTTTAGTCAGGCCACGGTTATTAACTGGTCTGTTCTGGCTCTGGCCCTGACTGCGACTCTGAGTCTGGAATTTTCTCTGTTGACCTGGAGGCTGATATGGTTTCTTGTCCACCTGGCTCGAACCGGCTCTATCAAGTTTCCTCTTCTCAACTCGAGAGGCAGCCGCAAGGAGAGCAGAATAGGTAGTGAAGTCATGCGAAGCCAACTGGTCCTGAATTTCTGGCCTCAACCCATTCGTAAATTTCCACATCTTCACCTCAAGGGTACTGACCATGTATTGAGCATAACGGGACAGTTGGTCAAAACGAGCCTCATACTGGGCCACCGTCATGTTACCCTGGTTCAAGTGCATGAATTCCTCAATCCGCCTCTGCTTGGAAACTGCAGGTACATATTTCTCCTTGAATGCCTTAACGAAATTACCCCACACACGAGGTGTATGATCAGTTTCCCAAAGCGCCTCCACAGTGTGCCACCAATGCTCAGCATCCCCGTGCAACAGAAACCCAGCGAACTCCACCTTTTCTTCATCAGTATAGTCAAGTGGCCTAAAAATCCTCTCGATCTCAGACAGCCAAGCCTCTACCTTTTCATCGGTAGCTTCCCCGTGGAATTTGGACGGGTGAAAGTCAAGGAACTCCCGCATTCTGCTATTTCTCCCATGGTTACCATAATTTGTGTTGTTGTTGTTGTTTGCTTCACGTGCACCTTGACGTTCCATCACTCGCGACACGCGATCCATGGTATTCGCCATCATATTAAACATAGCCATGTCAGGGTTAGTTTGATAAACATCTCCGGTCTCTTGGGGCTCACCGCTCCTATTAGTAGTGCGGGTACTAGGGCCAGCCATCTATAGGCACATATTACGATACACAATTTATTGGAATACGACAAACAAGAATTTAATGCATAAGATATGCAACATATAATTTTACATAAACACACAACTTTCGAAATAGTTAAGACATGTTAATCACATAAACATATAGAACATAGAAGGCACAATTAACATTATCATACATTATCACACATAAACAAGTCATCCTAATAGCCTTAGGGCTTCTACCCATGGTCCGAGAGTTAAACTCGGCTTAAGCAATCTAAGCTCTGATACCATTTTCTCGAAGGTGTCACACCCCAACCCGACCTATAGAGGTTAGACTAGGGTGTGATCTAAACATTCAAGTCATTTCACGTACCTAATCGTTCATGAAGGTTTAACACTTAACGTTTTTGCCTAAACTCCCCAAATTCTCTGGAAAACCGGCAACATAACGACAGTAAATAGGCTCTTTAGTTTGACCTAATTCTCTAAATGCCTCAAAACCTTCAACCTCAATTTAATTTTCAACTAAGATTACTATTTATCACCAATCGAACACCTACTAGTTATCTCGAACCCTCCTTTGACTAATAACCTAGCATGATAACTCTATCTCGTCTGTTTGTTAATTCTTGTTACAAAAGTACCTGTTGATCTTAGCCTACCAATGACTACCTGTTTAAGATTGGATAGATTCATATACTTAATCCTTCACCTGATACTTCATAAACCTGTGATAGACACTAACCAGTAGCGATACTAAAAACGACCATAGGAGTGTTTATCTAGTTATGATCAGTACAACCCAAAATTAGACCCTAAATTACAACGGGGGTCATTTACAATACACTAACAAGCAACATAAGAAATAGTCTTCAAGCAACATATCGTTCACAAAATGGCCATAGTCAAGTAAGGCACGTAGGGCAAGCAATCATTCCAAGGAGTCATCATTAGGCACGTTGTCCTCGGGTACCTGTTCCTGGTCTTCTTCACCTGAGATAATAAAAGAGGGTGAGTCCTTATGAACTCAGCGAGGGGGAACGAGAAATAAGTTTTGAAACTCTTTTTCCGGTTCAACTTATGAAAACCCTTTTTGCAAGCATGACATATATCACAAGTAAGTTCATAACGTAATATAAGAGTAAAAGAACACAATTACCCATCTTTCTTCCCCGAGGTCCTCTACGAACCAAGCGAGAGTACTTATACATATAGTGAAAAGGATACGGTGAGCTTTTGCTCTCAGTTTACTTCTAGTATCAGTTGTTGCGGCCGACTTCAAATCATCCACTTATCACGGCAAATGGGTGTACTCCAGATGTATCCCGAAATCCTATGACCCAACTCTCCGAGGAAGTCTAGCCCCCAAGCAAGAGAGGGAATTAGACAATGGTAGTCACGGTTGCACCGGCAAGCTCGATGCCGCCTAGTGTGCGTGAAATGCTACCACGCCAGAATGAAAGGTTGCAACCTTGTATGCAATGCACATTTATAACATTTAATATATCACGTTAGTAGGACAACAAAGTAGGTTGCCTCCGAGCAGTCAGAAGATTACACATTGACAAGTAAACACGCAAGGCACGATATGACAGGTAATTTCACTTGTAAAGCACATGGAGTTATATGAATATTAAACAGGCAGCTATGTAGCGCATGTAAATCCAGTCATATAACTCATTTCGAAGTTCATGAAATCAAATAACAAGGTCATACAACATGCGACGACATTTACGTGGGTCCGGGTGCAAGAAAGGTCTACTTGTTAATATGTAATCATCGGAATCACATTTAGGACTATAAGGCAACTACGGGCAGCCTAATAATCACATAATTAAACACGCTATCCAAAGGATCAACACTTAGCGAGTTTTCCTAGTCATTAGGGTTTCAATTCGTGCTCAGCCATGCGATTAAGCCCCAAGTTGTAACTTAATTAAACTCAAGCCATACATCGATTAATTAAAATGCCCTCAATCATTCAAAACAGTCCACACAACATCCAAGTTCCACAATCCCAAGCATTTAATACAACAAGAGAAGTTACAATAATTTTCAAAGCATATCACTAGATGAAAATCTCACGGCAATGGTCTGTTTTCTCACAATCATTGAGACAAGAAAACAATCTCCAATTCCAGTGAATAAAATGTCAAATTAAATCTTAAGGAGTGAACGAAATCCAGAAACAAACCTCGCATCATTTGGAGTTCGGATTCATGAGTTATAGCCAAAACCGTGAGACTATGCAAAACTGTCCAGATTTGTACACATTTCAATACTTGTCATTTTTGAGGACCTTAGGGTCAGATTTAGCCTTAGTCTATTTCTGACAAAAATGTCCGGGACTGAAAAATCTAGCAGCATACCAAATTTCATGCATTGTGGATATCATTTACTAAGTCAAAACTGGTTCGTTCTACAAGGACAGTGAATCTGCCAAAACCTGCTTCATTTTCCCAGATTTTCCAGATTTGGACACCTTTCGATGTTTTGCCATTTTGGAGACCTTAGAGTCAAAATTGGCTTTGGCCCATATCTGTGAAAAATGCTCATAACCGGAAAAAATAGTCACCTACCAATTTTCACGCATTTTCAACATCATTTACCTGGTCAAAATTACTTCGCTCCAACAAGTCAGAAGACTGTCCATTTACGCGATTTCACCTATCTTCACATTCTAGCCAAATATCTTGCCATGCATGTTTACAAAAGCTCATGTACACACATATATCACAAGTACAGAGGTAAAAATAGACATTTAAAGGCATGCATGTGATTTTTAAAAGCTTTTCAAAGGAGTTTTAGCCCTCACCTTAGCAAGACAACAATGAAGATGCACAAAACTCTTGATGATGTACAAGGTCGTCATTTTTCCTTGCTTAGCCGAGAGACAACTTGAGATTCTATAATTCCTAGCTAAGTTACCATGTCCTTAGTATGTGCATGTGGTTAGAACACAAAGAAAATGAAATGGAAGCTAACAACATACCTAAGGGCCGAATGAAGGTTCTAAGAGCTTGTATGCATGTTTCTTTTGCTTCTAGCTTGCTTGGTCGAGTTCCTTGGTGGCTTGCATGTCTTGAAGAACCTTTAGATGATGAACTTAAGCTATGGAGTCTATAATTGCAACTAGGGCCGAGAAAGAGAGAGAAGAAATGAGAGAGTGAGAGAAAATGAGAGAAATAATGAAAGAAAATGAAAGGCTTGAAGAATCTTGATGCATGTGTCGGCTATGGGCTTTGAAATTTCAGAATTTGTGTCTTCAAGAGCATAATTTGAAACATCTAATCATGGGTGATTGAGTGTGTCGAGATTTTGGGTGCATTGGGTAGGGTTTGGGTTTTTTTTTTATGCTTTGTGTCATAGGTTGTCTAAGTTTAATTTTGAATTATGCAAAGCATGCACAAAAGCTCCTACATGGTCGGCCAAGGCAAGCTAAATTCTGAATTTTTTTGTCTTGTTTGAGTATTATTTAATTGAGTGCTTGGAATATGCAAAAAAAATAAAGAATAAAGAATAAGAATGTCTAGCTTTTTGTGAGATTTCGTCTTCTAGTGAGTTGACTTAGCATTTTAATATTAGTTAGTGGAATTTGTAGGATTAATTAATGATCTAGTGCTTCGTGCAAGATGCTTTCTTGATTAGCGTGCGGGCACACTTTCCTATGTTTAGGGCACGCACTACGAGGTAAGGCACGATCTATGAGATGAATGCACGTTTTCCAAGTAAATGCACGCAACCCTAAATGAATGCACGTAATTCAATGCAAGGCACACAAAACGAAACACAACTCTTAAACCTAGGTCAAGGCACGCAAATCTAGGTTAGGCACATGAAACAATGTATCGCACGTAAATCGAGGTCGGGCCTCACAAATATTTTATGCATTGTGTCTTGTGTATGTCATAGATTGTCTAGGGTAGAATATTTTTTGTTCAAAACTTTCTCAAGACCTTGATATGGCCGAGTAATGCAATGAAAAATCTGAAATTTCAGATTCAAGTTAATACATTATAGATTATAATAAGGGTGGAATTTGAGGTGCATTGGTTTTGGGTGAGAATAAAGAATAAAGAATGTTTAGGTGTTTGTGTAGATAGAATTATTTATTGTTAGTAGATTTTGTAGAGAGTTTGAATTAGGAATATAATATTGGTTAGTGGATTGTGTAGGATTATTTAATAGTCTTGTACTTTGTGCAGGAATCTTTATTGATTAGCGTGCAGACACACATTCCTAGGTTCTAGGGCACACACTACGAGGTAGACACAAACTACGAGGTAAGGCACATAATTCAAGACTAATACACGGATTCCAAAGTAAATGCACGCAACCCTAGGTGAATGCACGTAAACCAATGCAAGGCACGTAATTCAATACAATACACGTAAATCGAGGTACGACTCTTAAACCTAGGTTTAGGGCACATAATTCAAGGTTAGTGTACACAAATCGAGGTATCACACGAAAACCGAAGTCAGGGCACGTAAGTCGAGAATTAGGGCACACAATTCTAGGTTAAGGCATGTATGATGAGGTATGCACGAAAACCAAGATAGGGCACGTAATCCAAGGTCGGTCATATAATTCTGGGTCTAAGGCATGTTATTCGGGGTCGGGCCTTACATCCTTCCCTCCTTAAAAGAATTTCATCCCGAAATTCATTTGAGGTAAGACATGTTATTCGAGGTCGGGCCTCACATCCTTCCCTCCTTAAAAGAATTTCGTCCCGAAATTCATTCTCACTTGTTGAGGTCATTTAGACGGATTCTGACCATTGTTATTCTCCAACTCCGGGTCGTCCTTTGCTCTGTGATCTCTCTTACCACAACGAATTCACTTCCTATCTTTCTCCAATCATTTAATTCGGTATGACCCCTGCATTTACAGTTCGTTCCTTTGAACGACTCTATTCTCTCCATTTGATCTTCTGGTCAAGTTCATTAATTAAAGTTAGAATCTCCAAACATGGTAATCAAAGCTGCATCGGTATTCTAACAATATAACTATAACTTCAAAATCATGACTCATGTTGTATTAATCTTGCATTCATACTTCAAAAGGAATATCACAATAATACCATGATCCTAAGGTGACATAGCCTAATTTCAAGATGATAGGTCTATATCCGATTTACATATTCTATCAACTAGCTTCAAAATTGTTAACACGTAAGACATACACAAGTTATGGATCATTTCCACAATACGACCCTATCTTCAAGAAGAACTCACCAAACAAACTAATCTATCTCAAATCGTCATCTATCGATAGTATCATAGTCCTTATCTCGTAGGTACATTAGATTAGCAAATCTTCTAATGACTAGTCTCCCGGTTGCAGGCTCCTATTCACTAACATTCCTTCCCAGCTTCGTTAACCTTTACACTCGTAGTCAAGAAGAAAGACTGTTGATATTCGTTAAACTCAAATTCTAAGGTTTATTAAGTACCACCAACAAATTGCCATCGAAATTGCATGGGTAAACTAATCATGTTACACTAGTTCAACTCTTACAAGTAAATTTCATTAGCTTGTGATCCATAATTTATTTCCTTATTCAAATCTTTATCTTCAAGTCATGAGGCTTCAGAATTTCTTTTAATCTTAACCGAAACTCCTAAGGCGAATAGTTTCAATCTCAAATAAATTTCACTCACCTCAATCCAAGGTTAAGTCATACTTAAGGGGACAATGGTCCTACTCACTTTGCGACCTAGTCATTCCTTCAAACACTTAATGCCCGCCAATATATCTTCAACATTAGTGTTACTAAGTCAGGGCTATAGCCATGTAAGTGATATCAATGTTCCACTAGGTTATCGGCCATACAAAACCAATCTTAGAACTACAAATGGGTACCGAAATGATATAGCTCATAAGACACTTACCATACTAATCCAAATAGGTTGTTACACGAAATAACTTCAAGGCTATGTCATCATAAGAATTATAACCACAAGGCATCCTTCAATATAATCTAATAGAACTTCAAAAGTAATCAACCACTCATTTAATTATCACTACAAGATTCACCCTCTATTCAATCAAACATGATTCAAAGTCTACCAACAGCTAGTTTCTAGACGTGAAATGGTGCACATAAATACGGTGGTCTAACATCAGTTTCTTGGGTCATCATGACTCTAATTCATCTCTATCTTAACTATATGAAATCTTACTCTTCTCATTTACATGTTCAACTAGCTAAGAGCATCAAGACTCATCGACCTTAGGTCCTAGGGGTCATCATGAATCATCATGCATACTCATTATTAGCTATTTAAGATTACTAATCATACCCTAATGACTTCACCTTGTAGCCGGATGCTTAAATCTTATTTCCATGGTTTATATGCCAGGTCCATCAATATTACTTATGGATATATGCTTCCTAACATCCTCTAGAGTATCCAAATAACGAGGGTGTAGAATAACTCACTTTGTATAATCACAACTAAATCCGAGGGGGCACGAAATTAATACCATGATTCTTAATATCGCCAATATCCAACTTAGGACCTTTAGCAACGTTAGTCATCTAATGTAAAATTCAATACCTTACACTTCTATCCGACCTAACATTTTAGGTGTAGTCTTCCGAACACAAGTTCTAGCTATGTGAATTCCTCGATTCCAACATCCCTATATCTTGTTATGTTAAAGAATCATCAACTTTGTTAAACTCAGTTCCCAGAGTTGCCTATATGTATTGGGGTTATCCATTGTTAAGTTACTTAAATACATTATCTATGTCTTAATAATCTAACCCTTAAAAGTAACTATCATCAACTTCCACGAATTCATCTCTTAATTTCTAGGTCATGATCTTACCATTTAGTGGACTTGAAGCTCACTACTATACACCATGTTGGAATCATCAATGCTTCATTCCAATCAAGTAAGGATTCAATCGTACGAGTATATTGCTAACTTCTTAGATAGTCTATCAAGCCAATTTTAAGATGTGAGAAATGGATTCAAAGAAACCTCCAAGTCAACTTCCACTATCAGCACATGAGAATATATACTACTCTACATATTTAATAGTATGCTCTTATATCTTAAGTGAAGTTGTATGTCATTAAACTTTATACTTGAACCAAAATTAGAAGATCGGTTTAACGGAATCAAGAACTTCATAGCTATAAAATTGACAACTTAATCACAGGTATAGGTATTCCAAAGATAATGGGATAACTTTACCTCAACAATTATACATGTGCTACGCATTTTATATATATGCATATCCAATAATACATACGATCCATCGAATACCTGTGAAGATGACAAAAATCTCTAACCGAGACTTTTCGTTCTTCCTGCATGAATTCACTTCCCTAAAAGTTCTAGTCCTAACTATCTATGTGTATAAACAGTCAGTCATGGTTATGCACATGTATCAAGGAAGAAGTATAAAAACATGCATGCATTATTCAGGGCGCTAACGTGTCGATGTGCATGACACATATTACATATGGTCCATAAAAGCACATGATATTCAATGGTCAAATCAATTAAAGCACATTAGCATACATTAACATTTATAAACAAGACATCATAATTACCTTAGGGCTTCTACCCATGGTCCGAGAGTTGAACCCGACTAATGCCTAGTTAGCAAGCTAAGCTCTGATACCATTGTAATATAGGTGTCACGCCCCAACCCGACCTAAGGAGGCTAGACTAGGGTATGACCTAATTCATTTATACTGTTTCACATTCTTAGCCTTTTTTTATGATTTAATGCTTAACGTTGGCCTAGAGCTCCAAAAGTTTTTTCTGAAAAACCGACAGCATAACGGCTGTATTTAAGACCTTTGGTTTGACCTATTTTCTAGACAACTTATGACACAATGCATAAAAAATAACCTAAAACCCTACCCAATGCACCAAACCCTCGGCCCACTCAATTGCCCATGCTAAGGTGATTCAAAAATATGCTCTTGAAGACACAAAATCAGAAATTTTGAAGTTCAAGGCCGACGCACTCTCAAACACCAACATTTCATTCTTGCAAACATTCTCTGAAGCTCAATTCCTCTCTCTCTTGGCCTAGGCTGCTTCATCACTCTCCCTAGCTTAAGCTCATCATCCTAAGGTTCATCAAGACATTCAAGCCACTAAGGAACTCGACCAAGCAAGCTAGAAGCAAAGAAACATGCATGCAAGCTCATAGAACACTCATTCGGCCCTTAGGTATGTTGATAGCTTCTATTTCATTTCCTTTTTGTTCTAACCACATGCACATACTAAGGACATGGTAACTTAGCTAGGAATTAAGGAAATCAAGCAAAATCCCTCGGCCAAACAAGGAAAGAAGACCATTTGTGCATCTCCAAGAGTTTTGAGCATCCTTTGTTGATAAAGTTGCTAAGGTGAGGGTTAATCCTTTTTAAAAGCTTTCAAAATCCACATGCATGCCTTCATATGTCTATTTTTACCTCTGTAATTGTGGTATGTGTGTGCACATGAGCTTTTGTAACCATGTATGGCAAAATATTTGGCTAGAATTTGAAGATAGGTGAAATCGCGTAAATGGCAGTTTTCTGACTTGTTGGAGCGAAGTTAATTTGACCTGGTAAATGATGTTGAAAATGCGTGAACTTTGGTAAGTGACTAGTTTTGCCAGTTCTGAGCATTTTTCATAGAAATAGGCCAAGGCCAATTTTGACTCTAAGGTCTCCAAAATGGCAAAACATCGAAAGGTGTCTAAATCTGGAAAATCTGGAAAATGAAGCAGGTTTTTGGCAGTTCACTGTCCTTGTAGAACGAACCAGTTTTGACCTAGCAATTGATATCTAAAATGCATGGGATTTGGTTGGTTGCTAGATTTTTCAGTTCTGGACATTTTTGTCAGAAATATACTAAGGCTAAATCTGAATCTAAGGCCCGCAAAAATGACACGTATTGAAATATGTACAAGTCTGGACAGTTTTCCTTAGTCTCACGGTTTTGGCTATAACTCTTGAATCCGAACTCCAAATGATGCGAGGTTTGTTTCTGGATTTAGTTTACTCCTTGAGCTTTAATTTGACATTTTTCTCACTGGAATTGGAGATTGTTTTCTTGTCTAAATGATTGTGGGAAAACAGACTATTGCAGTGAGATTTTTGTTTAGTGATATGCTTTGAAAATTATTGTAACTTCTCTCGTTGTATTAAATGCTTGGGATTGTGGCACTTGGATGTTGTGTGGACTATTTTGGATGATTGAGGGTGTTTTAATTAATCGATGCATGGCTTGAGTTTAATTACGTGACAACTTGTGGCTTAATCGTACGGGTAAGCATGAATTGAAACCCTAGTGACTATGAAAACGCGCTAAGTGTTGATCCTATGGTTATCGTGTCTAATTATGTAATTAGGGGGGCTGCCCGTAGTTGTCCTTATAGCCCTAGATGTGATTCCGATGATTACATGTTGACAAGTAGACCTTTCTTACACCTGGTCCCACGTAGATGTCGTTGCATGTTGTATAACCTTATTATTTGATTGCGTGAACCCCAAAATGAGTTTATGACTTGATTCACATGTGTTACATGGCTGTCCATTTAATATTTATGTAACTCCATGTGCCTTAAAAGTGAAATTACCTGTCATAGCATGCCTTGTGTGTTTACTTGTCAACGTGCGATCTTATAACTGCTCGGAGGCAACCTACTTTGTTGTCCTCCTAATGTGATATGTTAAATGTTATAAATTTGCATTGCATACAAGGTTGCAACCTTTCATTGTGGCATGGTAGCGTTTCACGCACGCCGGGCGGCATCGGGCTTGCCGGTGCTACCTTGACTACCATGGTCCAATTCCCTCTCTCGCTTGGAATTCCACCCTTGGAGAGTTGGGTCGTAGGTTTTTGGGGTACATCTGGAGTACACCCAAATGGGAGCGATAAGTGGATTATTGAAGTCGGCCGCAACAATCATATCAAAATCGATATTGAGAGCAAATGCTCACCGTATCCTTGAAATGATTTGTAATTGTATCTATTGCTCAATTTGATTCTTATACTTGCGTACCTTCTTACTTGTAATACGTGACATGTTTTCAAAAAGGGGTTTTTCATAAGTTAACCGGAAAAAGAGTTTCAAAACGTATTTCTCGTTCCCCCTCGCTGAGTTCATAAGGACTCACCCTCTTTTATCATCTCAGGTGAAGAAGACAAGGAACAGGTACCTGAGGACAACATGCCTATTGATGACTCCTTGGAATGATTGCTTGCCCTACGTGCCTTACTTGACTATGGCCATTTTGTGAACGATATATTGCTTGAAGACTATTTCTTATGTTGCTTGTTGTTGTATTGTAAATGACCCCCGTTGTAATTTGGGGTCTAATTTTGGCTTGTACTGATCATAACTAGGTACACACTCTTTTGGTCATTTTGCTACCGCTACATTGGTTTAGTATCTATCACAGACTTATGAAACACTAGATAAGAGTTAAGCAAAATGAATTTATCAAATCTTAAACAGGTACTCATTGTTAAGCTAAGATCAAAAGGTACTGGTGTAACTAGATTGACAAATAAACGAGACACGGTATCATGCTGGGTTATTAGTCAAACAAGGCTTCGAGATAACTAGTAGGCACCCCGATTGGTGATAAATAGTAATCTTAGTTGGAAACAAATTTGAGATTGAAAGTTTTGAGGCATTTAGAGAATTAGGTCAAACTAAAGAGCCCAATTATAGCCGTTATACTGCTGGTTTTCTGGAAAATTTGTGGAGTTTAGGCTAGACGTTAAGTGTTAAACCTTCACGAACGATTAAGTACGTAAAATGACTTGAATGTTTAGATCACTCCCTAGTCTAACCTCTATAGGTCGGGTTGGGGCGTGACACCTTAGAGAAGTGGTATCAGAGCTTAGATTGCTTAAGCCAGGTTTAACTCTCGGACCATGGGTAGAAGTCGTAAGATTATCTGGATGACTTGTTTATGTGTGTTATTGTGTGACAATATCAATTGTGCCTTCTCTGTTTCTATGTGCTTATGTGATTAACATGTCTTAACTATTTCGAGAATTGTGTGTCTATATAAAATTGTATATTGCATACCATATACATTAAATTCTTGTTTGTCGTATTCCAATAAATTGTGCATAATAATCTGTGCCTATAGATGGCTGGCCCTAGTACCCGCAATACTAATAGGAGCGGTGAGCCCCAAGAGACCGGAGATGCTCATCAAACTAATCCTGGCATGGCTATGTTTAATATGATGGCGAATGCTATGGATCGCGTGGCGCGAGTGATGAAACGTCAAGATGCACGTGAAGCAAACAACAACAACAACAACAACAGGAATGGTGGTAACAATGGGAGAAACAGCAGAATGCAGAAGTTCCTTGACTTTTACCCATCCAAATTCTACGGGAAAGCTAATGATGAAAAGGCAAAGGCTTGGCTATTTGAGATTGAAAGAATTTTCAGGCCACTTGACTATACTGATGAGGAAAAGGTTGAGTTCGCTTTGTTTCTGTTGCACGGGGATGCTTAGCATTGGTGGCACACTGTGGAGGCACTTTGGGAAACTGATCATACACCTCGCTTATGGGGTAATTTTGTTAAGGCATTCAAGGAGAAATACGTACCTGCAGTTTCCAGGCAGAGGCGAATTGAGGAATTCATGCACTTGAACCAGGGTAACATGACGGTGGCCCAGTATGAGGCTCGTTTTGACCGACTGTCCCGCTATGCTCAATACATGGTCAGTACCCTTGAGGTGAAAATGTGAAAATTTACGAATGGGTTGAGGCCAGAAATTCAGGACCAGTTGGCTTCGTATGACTTTACTACCTATTCTTCTCTCCTTGCGCTGCCTCTTGAGTGGAGAAGAGGAAACTTGATAGAGCCGGTTAGAGCCAGCCGAACAAGAAACCATATCAGCCTCCAAGACAACAGAGGAAATTTCAGACTCAGAGTCGCAGTCAAGGCCAGAGCCAGAATAGACCAGTTAATAACCGTGGCCCGACTAAAGCACCATCAGCCTCTTCCACTCGCGAATCCACAGGTAGTTCGCCTACTACTCAGTCTGTCACCTGTTCTTACTGTAATAGGAAGGGTCACACCAAGGCCCAGTGTTGGAGGAAATCGGGACGATGTGTAGGGTGTGGCAGCGATCAACACCAAGTCAAGGATTTTCCTAAATGGCAAGGGGGACAAAATCATATTAAACAAGCTGGTAGAGGTAAGACTCCAGTTCCTTGAATTCAGGCCCGAGCTTATGCTATTGAGTGCGAGGAGCTTCCTGAGGAGACCGCTGTTGTTGAAGGTACATTCTTGATACTGAATCAACCTGTTAGGGTGCTAATTGATCCAGGTGCTACTCATTCATTTATTACTCCCTTATGTGTGCAACGTGTGAAAATACGAGTTGTATGTTTGCCTTATGAAGTAGAAGTTGGTACTCCGATGGGTTCTAAACTTGTTACTCGCTCAGCTTGTAAAGCATGTAAAATCCAAATTAAAGATAGGGAATTCTCAGCCAATCTTATTGTATTACCCTTTTGAGACTATGAAGTCATCTTAGGGATGGACTGGTTGGCAAAGCATCATGCCCAACTAGATTGCCGGACGAAGATTGTAACATTCTAGATACCTGGTCAACCAATATTGGAGGTAATAGGTCGAAGAGACTTCATCGGGAGTTCCATCATTTCATCTACGAAAGCAGTGAAGTCCTTGAGAAAAGGATGTAGTGGATACTTAGCTTACCTCATCAACAAGCCGTCGGACAAAGCTAAGTTGGAGGAGATGCCAATGATTAAAGATGATGCAGATGTGTTTCCAGAAGAATTGCCCGGTTTACCCCCAAATCGAGAGATCGAGTTCATTATAGAATTACTGCCTGACACGCAGCCGATATCTAAAGCTCCCTATCGTATGGCACCAGCCGAGCTACAAGAACTGAAGGACCAATTGCAAGGATTGTTGAAGAAGGGGTTTGTTCAACCAAGTTCTTCTCCGTGGGGCGCGCCAGTCCTATTTGTAAAGAAGAAAGACGGAACGTTGAGGCTATGCATCGATTACCGAGGATTGAACCAAGTGACCATTCAGAATAAATACCCACTTCCACTGATCGACGAGTTGTTTGATCAACTTGAGGGAGCCAAAGTGTATTCGAAGCTCGACTTGAGGCAAGGGTACTACCAGTTGCGGATAAAAAAGGAGGACGTGCCTAAAACGGCTTTCAGGACGAGATATGGGCATTATGAATTTGTGGTGATGCCATTTGGACTAACTAATGCCCCTGCAGCTTTTATGGACTTGATGCACAGGGTGTTTCAACCCTACTTGGGCCAATTTGTGGTGATACTTTATTGATGATATTTTGGTATACTCGAAATCTGAGGCTGAGCATGAACAACATCTGTGATTAGTATTGCAGAAACTTTGAGAGCATCAATTGTATGCGAAATTTAGCAAATGCGAATTTTGGTTGTAGCAGATTGCATTCTTGGGACACATCATATCCCAAGAGGGAATAGCAGTGGATTCAGCAAAGATAGAAGCGGTGATATCTTGGAAGAAGCCGAAAAATGTTATGGAGGTTCGGAGTTTTCTTGGTCTAGCCGGCTATTATCGGAGGTTCGTGAAGGATTTCTCAAAGATCGCAGGACCGCTTACAAAGCTCACTCAAAAGAAAACAAAGTTCGTGTGGGATGACAAGTGTGAGAACAGCTTCCAAGAATTGAAGAAAAGATTGACTACCGCACCTGTTCTTGCATTGCCTGAAGGGAGTCAAGGTTTTGTAATCTATAGCGATGCTTCGAAGGAAGGACTGAGTTATGTGTTGATGCAAAATGGTAGAGTGATTGCGTATGCTTCTAGGAAACCGAAGCCGTATGAATTGAACTACCCGATGCATGATTTGGAGTTAGCGACTATTGTGTTTGCACTCAAGAAATAGAGACACTATCTATGGGGTAACAAGTTCGAGGTGTTTACTGATCACAAGAGCTTGAAATACTTGTTTTCACAAAAAGAGTTGAACATGAGGCAAAGACGGTGGATGGAGCTTTTGGACGATTATAATTGCACAATCAATTATGTGCCCGGTAAAAAAAATGTAGTTGCAGATGCCTTAAGTCGGAAAGCGAGCATGGCAAAACTGGAAGTTAAGGTGCAGGAGTTGTTAGAGGAAGCATTTTTGTGGAAACCACAATTGACTCAAAAAGGGTTACTATTTGCCACTACACAAGTTCAATCGACCTTGTTTTCTGAATTACGAGAGGCTCAACAAAAGGACCAACAGTTTCAGAAGATTAAAGAAAGCAACACAGATTTCAAGTTTCATGATGATGGTATTTGGGGGTTCAGGAATTGAATTTGTGTTCCTAATGATCCAGAGTTGAAAAAGAAGATTCTTGAAGAAGCCCATAATTCAAGATATACTATTCACCCCGGCGGAACAAAGATGTACCGGGATTTGAAACAACACTATTGGTGGAATAACATGAAGATAGAGATTGCGGAGTTTGTGGCACGGTGTTTGACTTGCCAGAGAGTCAAAGCAGAACATCAACGATCGGCAGGTTTACTTCAACCGTTGGAAATTCCTCAATGGAAATGGGAACATATAACTATGGACTTTGTCATGGACCTGCCCAGGTCACAAAAGGGTCATGACGCCGTTTGGGTTATAGTGGATAGATTGACTAAGTCAGCGCACTTCTTACCGATGAACAAGGAAGATAGTCCTGAGAAACTGGTTGATATGTATGTGGAGGATATTGTAAGGTTACACGGGATGCCTGTGAGTATTGTGTCGGATAGGGATCCTCGTTTTACTTCCCGATTTTGGAAGAGATTGCAAGAAGCTTTGGGAACGAAGTTGAGTTTCAGCACGGCTTATCACCCTCAGACTGATGGAAAATTTTAGAGAACTATTCAGATTCTGGAGGATATGCTGAGAGCGTGTGTTTTAGATTTCAAAAAAGGTTGGGATAAATATCTGTCTCTAGTGGAGTTCTCTTATAATAACAGTTATCAGGCCACTATCGGGATGGCCCCATTTGAGGCATTGTATGGACGTAAGTGTCGATCCCCAATTTACTGGGATGAAGTAGGTGAGACGAAGACTTTTGACCCGACCCTTCTACCTGAACTTATGAAGACTGTTGATAATGTCCACCTCATCCGGAAACGGATGCTTACCGCCCAAAGCAGGCAGAAAAGTTATGCAGACCGACGGAGACGGAGTCTAGAGTTTGAGGTCGGCAACAAGGTGTTCTTGAAGATATCACCTCGGAGGGGACTGATTAAACACGGCAAGGGTAGAAAGTTGAGCCCGAGGTTTGTAGGACCATTTGAGATAATTGAGAAGGTTGGCAAATTGGCGTATCGCCTGGAACTACCCCAAAACCTCTCCAATATTCACGACGTCTTTCATGTTTCAATGCTACGGAAGTATCACCCTGATCCATTGCATATCTTGGAGCCAGAGCCGTTGCAGCTTCGGGAGAACTTGTCTTATGAAGAGAAGCCCATTCGGATCCTAGACCAGCAAGATCGGGAGTTGCGCAACAAATCTATACCGATGGTGAAAGTGTTGTGGGATCACCATGGAGTTGAAGAAGCAACGTGGGAAAGGCGAGACCAGATGGATTGTATCCAGCATTATTTCAAATGTAATATTGAATTTCGGGATGAAATTCTTTTAAGGAGGGTAGGATGTGAGGCCCGACCTCGATTTGCATGCGATACCTCGTTTCGTGTGCCCTAACCTAGATTTGCGGGCCTTAACCTAGGTTTAAGAGTTGTGTTTCATTTTACGTGTTTTGCATCGAATTACGTGCATTCATTTGGGGTTGCGTGCATTTGCTTGGGAAACGTGCATTCGTCTCGTAGTTCATGCCTTATCTCGTAGTGCATGCCCTAAACCTAAGAAAGCGTGCGCGCACGCTAATCAAGAAAGCATCTTACACGAAGCACTAGATCATTAATTAATCCTACAAACTCTACTAACTAATATTAAAATGCTAATTCAACTCACTAGAAGATGAAATTTCACCAAAAGCTAAACATTCTTATTCTTTATTCTTTATTCTTTTGCACATCCCAAACACATAATATAATAATGCTCAAAACATGACAAAAAATTCAGATTGGAACACTAGCTTGGCCGACCACATAATGCATTTGACAAGGGTTTGCATAATTCAAAAATCATGCCTAGACAACTTATGACACAATGCATAAAAAATAACCTAAAACCCTACCCAATGCACCACACCCTCGGCCCACTCAATTTCCCATGCTAAGGTGATTCAAAAAAATGCTCTTGAAGACACAAAATCAGAAATTTTGAAGTTCAAGGCCGACACACTCTCAAACACCAACATTTCATTCTTGCAAACATTCTCTCAAGCTCCATTCCTCTCTCTCTCGGCCTAGGCTGCTTCATCACTCTCCCTAGCTTAAGCTCATCATCCTAAGGTTCATCAAGACATTCAAGCCACTAAGGAACTCGACCAAGCAAGCTAGAAGCAAAGAAACATGCATGCAAGCTCATAGAACACTCATTCGGCCCTTAGGTATGTTGATAGCTTCTATTTCATTTCCTTTTTGTTCTAACCACATGCACATATTAAGGACATGGTACCTTAGCTAGGAATTAAGGAAATCAAGCAAAATCCCTCGGCCAAACAAGGAAAGAAGACCATTTGTGCATCTCCAAGAGTTTTGAGCATCCTTTGTTGATAAAGTTGCTAAGGTGAGGGTTAATCCTTTTTAAAAGCTTTCAAAATCCACATGCATGCCTTCATATGTCTATTTTTACATCTGTACTTGTGGTATGTGTGTGCAAATGAGCTTTTGTAACCATGCATGGCAAAATATTTGGCTAGAATTTGAAGATAGGTGAAATCGTGTAAATGGCAGTTTTCTGACTTGTTGGAGCGAAGTGAATTCGACCTGGTAAATGATGTTGAAATTAGATGACTATTTTTTCTAGTTCTGAGCATTTTTCGTAGAAATAGGCCAAGGCCAATTTTGATTCTAAGGTCTCCAAAATGGCAAAACATCCAAAGGTGTCTAAATCTGGAAAATCTGGAAAATGAAGCAGGTTTTTGGCAGTTCACTGTCCTTGTAGAACGAACCCATTTTGACTTAGAAATTGATATCTAAAATGCATGAAATTTGGTAGGTTGCTATATTTTTCAGTTCTGGACATTTTTGTCAGAAATATACCAAGGCTAAATCTGACCCTAAGGCCCTAAAAAAAGACAAGTATTGAAATGTGTACAAGTTTGGACAGTTTTGCGTAGTCTCACGGTTGTGGCTATAACTCTTGAATCCGAACTCCAAATGATGCGAGGTTTGTTTCTGGATTTAGTTCACTCCTTAAGCTTTAATTTGAAATTTTTCTCACTGGAATTGGAGATTGTTTGCTTGTCTAAGTGATTGTGGGAAAACAGACCATTGCAGTGAGATTTTTGTTTAGTGATATGCTTTGAAAATTATTGTCACTTCTCTCGTTGTATTAAACGCTTGGGATTGTGGCACTTGGATGTTGTGTGGACTGTTTTGGATGATTGAGGGTGTTTTAATTAATCGATGCATGGCTTGAGTTTAATTACGTGACAACTTGTGGCTTAATCGTACGGGTAAGCATGAATTGAAACCCTAGTGACTATGAAAACGCACTAAGTGTTGATCCTATGGTTATCGTGTCTAATTATGTAATTAGGGGGGCTGCCCGTAGTTGTCCTTATAGCCCTAAATGTGATTTCAATGATTACATGTTGACAAGTAGACCTTTCTTGCACCCGGACCCACGTAGATGTCGTTGCATGTTGTATAACCTTATTATTTGATTGTGTGAACCCCGAAATGAGTTATATGACTTGATTCACATGTGTTACATGGATGTCCGTTTAATATTCATGTAACTCCATGTGCCTTACATGTGAAATTACCTGTCATAGCATGCTTTGTGTGTTTACTTGTCAACGTGCGATCTTATAACTGCTCGGAGGCAACCTACTTTGTTGTCCTCCTAATGTGATATGTTAAATGTTATAAATGTGCATTGCATACAAAGTTGCAACCTTTCATTGTGGCATGGTAGCGTTTCACGCACACCGGGCGGCATCGGGCTTGCCGGTGCTACCGTGACTACCATGGTCCAATTCCCTCTCTCGCTTGGCATTCCACCCTCGGAGAGTTGGGTCGTAGGTTTTTGGGGTACATCCGGAGTACACCCAAATGGGAGCGATAAGTGGATTATTGAAGTCGGCTGCAAAAATCGTATCGAAATTTATATTGAGAGAAAATGCTCACCGTATCCTTGAAATGATTGGTAATTGTATCTGTTGCTCAATTTGATTCTTATACTTGCGTACCTTCTTACTTGTAATACGTGACATGTTTTCAAAAAGGGGTTTTTCATAAGTTAACCAGAAAAAGAGTTTCAAAACGTATTTCTCGTTCCCCCTCACTGAGTTCATAAGGACTTACCCTCTTTTATCATCTCAAGTGAAGAAGACAAAGAACAGGTACCCGAGGACAACGTGCCTATTGATGACTCCTTGGAATTATTGCTTGCCTTACGTGCCTTACTTGACTATGGCCATTTTGTGAACGATATGTTGCTTGAAGGCTATTTCTTATGTTGCTTGTTGTTGTATTGTAAATGACCCCCATTGTAATTTGGGGTCTAATTTTGGCTTGTACTGATCATAACTAGGTACACACTCTTCTGGTCATTTTGCTACCGCTACTTTGGTTTAGTATCTATCACAGATTTATGAAACACTAGATAAGAGTTAAGTAAAATGAATTTATCCAATCTTAAGCAGGTACTCATTGTTAAACTAAGATCAACATGTACCGGAGTAACTAGATTGACAAATAAACGAGACACAGTATCATGCTGGGTTATTAGTCAAACGAGGCTTCGAGATAACTAGTAGGCACCCCGATTGGTGATAAATAGTAATCTTAGTTGGAAACGAATTTGAGATTGAAAGTTTTGAGGCATTTAGAGAATTAGGTCAAACTAAAGAGCCCAATTACAGCCGTTATGCTGTCGGTTTTCCAGAGAATTTGTGGAGTTTAGGCTAAACGTTAAGTGTTAAACCTTCACGAATGATTAAGTACGTAAAATGACTTGAATGTTTAGATCACTCCCTAGTCTAAGCTCTATAGGTCAGGTTGGGACGTGACAGAAGATGTCTTGCCCAAGGTACCGTGGGATTCGGTAATAGAAATGTCATGGATTAGGTTTTCATCATTTTCACGGCTCACGGCGTACGATCCGGGACAAAAAAATAACACAAAAGAATAAAAGTGTCCCAAAACTAATAAAAACGTTCGATTTTCAGCTCAAAAAATAGGCACAGCCGAGCAGGATCGGTTCGTCTGTGGTAGAGCTCTCGGAGAGCTTTCCAACCGTATGTTGTGCGCTGCGTAACTCCATACGGATCAAAAGTTATGGGCACCGGAGCGACGGATACCTGGTCACAAGCCCCACGTCCTCGGTTTGCAGAACCAGCTTCTACGTGAAGTGAAGTTGTCTTGCCCAAGGTGCCGCGGGATTCGGTAATAGAAATGTGATGGATTAGGTTATCGTCCTTTTTGCGACTCACGACGCATGATTCGGGACAGAAAAACAGCGCAAAATTATAAATGTGTCCCAAAACAGGTGAAAACGTTCGATTTTGGGGTCCAAAAATAGGCACAACTGAGTTGGCTTGCTGGGCCCCCAGTCGTAAAGCTCTCGGACAGCTTTCCAATGGTATGTTGTTCGGCGCGTAACTCGTTACGGATCAAAAGTAATGGGCACTGGAGCGACGGAAACCTGGTCCTAAGCCCTACGCCCTCGGTTTGCGGGCCCAGGCTCTACGGGAAATGAAGTTGTCTTGCCCAAGGTGCCGTGGGATTTGGTAATAGAAATGTGATGGATTAGGTTGTCGTCCTTTTCGCGGCTCACGACGTACGATCCGGGACGGAAAAACAGCGCAAAAGAAGAAAAGTGTCCCAAAACTGATGAAAATGTTTGATTTTGGGCTCTGAGAACAGGCGTAGCCGAGCAGGCTTGTTTCCCCTATCGTAGAGCTCTCGGAGTGCTTTCCAACAATATGGAGTGCGCCGCGTAACTCCTTACGAATCAAAAGTTATGGGCACCGGAGCGACGGAGACCTTGTCTTAAGCCTCACGCCCTCAGTTTACGGGACCAGCCTCTACGTGAAGCAAAGTTGTCTTCCCTAAGGTGGTGTGGGATTCGTTAATAGAAATGTGATGGATTAGGCAGTCGTCCTTTTCGGGGCTCACGACGTACGATCCGAGATGAAAAACAGCGCAAAAGAAGAAAAGTGTACCGAAACTGATGAAAACGTTCAATTTTGGGCTCCGAGAACAAGCGCAGCAAAGCAGGTTTGCTACCCCTATCGTAGAGCTCTCGGTGAGCTTTCCAACGGTATGTTGTGTGCCTCATAACTCCTTACGGATCATAAGTTATGGGCACTGGAGCGACGGAGACTTGGTCCCAAGCCCAACACCCTCTGTTTGTGGGCCCAGCCTCTACGTGAAGCGAAGTTGTCTTGCCCAAGGTGGCATTGGATTCAGTAATAAAAAAGTGATGGATTAGGTTGTCGTCCTTTTTGCGGCTCACGACGTACGATCTGCGACGGAAAAACACTGCAAGAGAAGAAAAGTATCCCAAAACTGATGAAAATGTTCCATTTTGGTCTCTGAGAATGAGTACAGCCGAGCAGGCTTGATGCCCCTGTCGTTGAGCTTTTAGAGAGCTTTCCAACGGTATGCTGTGCACCACGTAAGTTCTTACGGATCAAAAGTTATGGGCACCAGAGCGACAGAGACCTGGTCCCAAGCCCCACACCCTCGGATTGCGG
The DNA here is from genome assembly GCA_037974665.1 of Ehretia macrophylla. Classification (NCBI taxonomy): domain Eukaryota; kingdom Viridiplantae; phylum Streptophyta; class Magnoliopsida; order Boraginales; family Ehretiaceae; genus Ehretia; species Ehretia macrophylla. The sequence continues at coordinate 48,683,148 of CM075768.1, read as the reverse complement.
GCCCAGCCCCTACATGAAGCGAAGTTGTCTTGCCCAAGGTGCCGTGGGATTCGTTAATAGAAATGTGATGGATTAGGTTGTTATCCTTTTCGCGTCTCACGACGTACGATTCGGGATGGAAAAATAACGCAAAAGAAGAAAAGTGTCCCAAAATTGATGAAATCGTTCGATTTTGGGCTCAGAAAACAGGCACAGCCAAACATGATCGCTGCCCCCGTCGTAGAGCTCTCGGAGAGCTTTCCAACGGTATGCTGTGCACCGTGTAACTCTTTACAGATCAAAAGTTATGGGCACCAAAGCGACGGATACCTGGTCACAAGCCCCACACCCTCGGTTTGCGGGCCTAGCCACTACGTGAAGTGAAGTTGTCATGCCCAAGGTGACGCTGGATTCGGTAATAGAAATGTGATGGATTAGGTTGTCGTCATTTTCGCAGCTCACGACGCACGATCCGAGACAGAAAAATAGCGCAAAAGAAGAAAAGTGTACCGAAACTGCTGAAAACGTTCGATTTTGGGCTGCAAAAATAGGCGCAGCTAAGCAGTCTTATTGCCCCCATCGTAGAGCTCTCAGAGAGCATTCCAACGGTATGCTTTGCGCCGCGTAACTCCTTACGGATCAAAAGTTATGGGCACCGGAGCGACAGAGACCTATCCCCAAGCCCCATGCACTCAGTTTGCGGACCCAGCCACTTCGCGAAGCGAAGTTGTCTTGCCCAAGGTGCCGTGGGATTCGGTAATAGAAATGTGATGGATTAGGTTGTCATCCTTTTCGCGTCTCACGACGTACAATCCGGGATAGAAAAAAGCGTAAAAGAACAAAAGTGTCACGAAATTGATGAAAACGTTCAATTTTCAGCTCCGAAAACAAACACTGTTGTAGAGTTCTCAGAGAGCTTTCCAATGGTATGCTGTGCGCCGTGTAACTCCTTATGGATCAAAAGTTATGGGCACCGGAGCGACGGAGACCTGGTCCCAAGTCCCACGCCATTGGTTTGCGGGCTCAACCTCTACATGCAGTGAAGTTGTCTTGCCCAAGATGGCGTGGGATTCGGTAATAGAAATGTGATGGATATGGTTGTCGTCCTTTTCGCAGCTCACGACTTACGATCCGGAACTAAAAAACAGCGCAAAAGAAGAAAAATGTCCCAAAACTGATGAAAATGTTCAATTTCGGGCTCCAAAAATAGGCGCAGCCTAGCAAGATTACTACCCATATCGTAGAGCTCTCGTAGAGGTTCCCAACGGTATGCCGTGCGCCGCGTAACTCCTTACAGATCAAAAGTAATGGGCACCGGACCGACGGATACCTGGTCACAAGCCCTCCGCCCTCGAATTGCTGGCCCAGCCTCTATATGAATTGAAGTTATCTTGCCCAAGGTACCGTGGAATTCGGTAATAAAAATATGATGGATTAGGTTTTCGTCCCTTTCGCGGCTCACGACATACGATCCCGGCTGAAAAAATAGAGCAAAAGAAGAAAAATATCCCGAAACTGATGAAAACGTTCTATTTTATTCCCCGAAAATAGGCACAGCCGAGCAGGCTTGTTGCCCCAGTCGTAGAGCTCTCGGAGAGCTTTCCAACTGTATGTTGTGCGCCGCATAACTTCTCACGGATCAAAAGTTATGGGCACTGGAGCGATGGAGACCTAGTCCCAAGCCCTACGCCATCGGTTTGTGGGCCCACCCTCTATGTGAAGTGAAGTTTTCTTGCCCAAGGTGCCGTGGGATTCGGTATAGAAATGTGATGCATTAGGATGTGGTCCTTATCGCGGCTCACGACGTACGATCCGGGACAGAAAATTAGCGCAAAAGAAGAAAAGTGACCCAAAACTGTTGAAAACGTTCAATTTTGGACTCCAAAAATAGAGGCAGCCAGGCAAGCTTGGGCCCCCGTCATACAACTCTCGGAGAGCTTTCTAACGGTATGCTGTGGGCCGCGTAACTCCTTACGAATCAAAAGTTAAGGGCATCAGAGCGACAGAGACTTTGTTCCAAGCCCCACGCCCTCGGTTTGTGGGCCCAGCCTCTACGTGATGCGAAGTTGTCTTGCCCAAGGTGGCGTGGGATTCGGTAATAGAAATGTGATGGATTTGGTTGTCGTCCTTTTCGCGGCTCGCGATGTACGATCCGAGACGGAAAAACAGCGCAAGAGAAGAAAAGTGTCCCTAAACTGATGAAAACGTTCGATTTTGGGCTCCGAGAACATGCATAGCCGAGTAGGGCTGCTGCGCCTATCAAAGAGCTCTTGGAGAGCTTTCCAACGGTATGCTGTGCACCGCGTAACTCCTTACGGATCAAAAGTTATGAGCACCAGAGCGATAGAAACCCGATGCCAAGCCCCACGCCCTCAGTTTGCGGGCCTAACCTCTACGTGAAGAAAAGTTGTCTTGTCCAAGGTGTCGTGGGATTCGGTAATAGAAATGTGATGGATTAAGTTGTCGACCTTTTGGCGGCTCACGACGTACGATCCGGGACGAAAAAATAACGTAAAAGAAGAAAAGTGTACCGAAACTGATGAAAACATTTGATTTTGTGCTCCGAGAATAGGAACAGTCTAGCAGGCTTGCTGTCCTTGTCTTAGAGCTCTCGGTGAGCTTTGCAACGGTATGCTGTGCGACGCGTAACTCCTTATGGATCAAAAGTTATGGGCACCGGAGCGATGGAGACCTGGCCCCAAGCCCCACACCCTCGGTTTGAGGGCCCAGTCTCTACGTGAAGCGAAGTTGTCTAGCCCAAGGTGGCGTGGGATTCAGTAATAGAAATGTGGTGGATTAGGTTGTCGTCCTTATCGCGGCCACGACGTACGAATCGGGTCGGAAAAACAGCGCAAAGGAAGAAAAGTATCCCAAAACTGATGAAAATGTTCAATTTTGGGCTCCGAGAATAGGCGCATGTGAGCAGGCATGCTGCCCCTGTCGTAGAGCTCTCGGAGAGCTTTCCAACGGTATGTTGTGAGCTGCGTAACTCCTTACGGATCAAAAGTTATGGGCACTAGAGTGACGGAGACCTGGTCCCGAGCCCCACACCCTCGGTTTGCGGGCCCACCATCTACGTGAAGCAAAGTTTTCTTGCGCAAGGTGCCGTAGGATTCGGTAATAGAAATGTGATGGATTAGGTTGTCATCCTTTTCGCGACTCACGATGTACGATCCGAAATGGAAAAACAGCGCAAAAGAAGAAAATTGTCCCAAAAAATAATGAAAACGTTCGATTTTGGACTCTGAAAATAGGCACAGCCGAGCAATCTTGATGCCCCTGTCATAGAGCTCTCGGAGAGCTTTCCAATGGTATACTGCGCGCCGCGTAACTCCTTACGGATCAAAAGTTATGGGCACTGGAGTGACAGAGACCTGGTCCCAAGCCCCACGCACTCGGTTTACGGGCCCAACCTCTACGTGAAGCGAAGTTTTCTTGCCCAAGGTGTCGTGGGATTCGGTAAGAGAAATGTGATGGATTAGGTTGTCGTCCTTTTCGCGGCTCACGACGTATGATTCGGGACAGAAAAATTACGTAAAAGAAGAAAAGTGTCCTAAAATTGAAGAAAACGTTCGATTTTGAGCTCCGAGAATAGGCGTATCCGAGCAGGCATACTGCCCTTGTCGTAGAGCTCTCGAAGTGCTTTTTAACGCTATGCTGTGCGTCGCGTAACTCCTTACGGATTAAAAGTTATAGGCACCGGAGCGACGGAGAAATGGTCCCAAGCCCCGCGCCCTCGGTTTGCGAGCCCAGCCTCTACGTGAAGTGAAGTTGTCTTGCCCATGGTGGAGTGGGATTCGGTAATAGAAATGTGATGGATTTGGTTGTCGTCCTTTTCGCGGCTCACGACTTACGATCCAGGACGAAAAAATAGCGAAAATGAAGAAAAGTGTCCATAAACTGATGAAAATGTACGATTTTAGGCTCTGAAAACCGGTGCAGCCTTGCAGGATTACTGCCCTTGTCGTAGAGCTCTCGGAGAGCTTGCCAACGGTATATTGTGCGCCACGTAACTCCTTACAGATCAAAAGTTATGGGCACTGGACCATCGGATACTTGGTCACAAGCCCCCCTCCCTCGGTTTGCTGGCCCAGCCTCTATGTGAAGCGAAGTTGTCTTGCCCAAGGTGTCGTGGAATTCAGTAATTAGAAATGTGATGGATTAGGTTGTCGTTCTTTACGTGGCTCACGACATACGAACCGGGACCGAAAAACAGCGCAAAAGAAGAAAATTGTCCCGAAATTGATGAAAATCTTCGACTTTGGGATCCGAAAACACGTGCAGCTGAGCAGCTTTGCTACCCCAGTCGTAGAGCTCTTAGAGAGCTTTCCAACGGTATGTTGTGCGCTGCGTAACTCCTTACGGATCAAAAGTTATGGGCACCGGAGCGACGGAGACCGGGTCCCAAGCCCCACACCCTCGATTTGCAGGCCCATCCTCTACGTGAAGCGAAGTTGTCTTGCCCAAGGTGGCGTGGGATTCGGTAATAGAATTGTGATGGATTTGGTTGTCGTCCTTTTCGCGGCTCATGACGCACGATCCGGAACGGAAAAACAGCGCAAAAGAAGAAAATTATCCCAAAATTGATGAAAATGTTTAATTTTGGGCTTCGAAAATAGGCACAGCCGAGCAAGCTTGCTGCCCCCGTCATAGAGATCTCGGAGAGCTTTCCAACGGTAAGCTGTGCACCGCGTAACTCCTTACGGATCAAAAGTTATGGGCATCGGAGTGACGGAGACCTGGTCCCAAGCCCCACGCCATCGGTTTGTGGGCCCAACTTCTAAGTGAAGCGACGCTTTCTTGCCCATGGTGCCGTGGGATTCGGAAATAGAAATGTGATGGATTATGTTGTCGTCCTTATCGCGGCTCACGACGTACGAACCGGGATAGAAAAACAGCGCAAAAGAAAAAAGGTGTACTGAAAATGATGAAAACGTTCAGTTTTGGGATCAAAAAATAGGCGCAGCTGAGCAGGCTTACTGCCCCAGTCATAGAGCTCTTGTAGAGCTTTCCAACAGTATGATGTGCACCGCGTAACTCCTTACGAATCAAAAGTTATGGGCACTAGAGCGACGGAGACCTTGTCCCAGGCCCCACGACCTCGATTTTCGGGCCCAGGCTCTACAAGAAGCGAAGTTGTCTTGCCCAAGGTGCTGTAGGATTCGGTAATAGAAATGTGATGAATTAGGCTATCGTCCTTTTTGCGGCTCACGACGTACGATCCGCGACGAAAAAATAGCATAAAAGAAGAAAAGTGTACCGAAACTGATGATAACGTTTGATTTTGGGCTCCGGGAACTGGCGCAGTTGATCAGGTTTGCTGCCCTTGCCGTAGAGCTCTCGGTTAGCTTTCCAACGGTATGTTGTGTGCCTCGTAACTCCTTACGGATCAAAAGTTGTGGGCACCGAAGCGACGGAGACCTGGTCCCAAGGCCCACACCCTCTGTTTGCGGGCCCAGCCTCTACTTGAAGCGAAGTTGTCTTGCCCAAGGTGGCGTTGGATTCGGTAATAGAAATGTGATGGATTAGGTTGTCGTCCTTTTCGCGGCTCACGACGTACGATCCGCAATGGAAAAACACCGCAAGAGAAGAAAAAATATCCCGAAACTGATGAAAACGTTCCATTTTGGGCTCCAAGAACAAGCACAGCCAAGCAGGCTTGCTGCCCCTGTAGTAGATCTCTTAGAGAGCTTTCCAACGATATGCTGTGCACCACGTAAGTCCTTACGGATCAAAAGTTATTGGCACTAGAGCGACAGAGACCTGGTCCCAAGCCCCACGCCCTCGGATTGCGGGCCCAGCCTCTACGCGAAGCGAAGTTGTCTTGCCCAAGGTGCCATGGGATTTGGTAATAGAAATGTGATAGATTAGGTTGTCGTCCTTTTCGCGTCTCACGACATACGATCCGGCACGAAAAAATAGCGCAAAGAAAGAAAAGTGTCCCAAAACTGATGAAAACGTTCGATTTTGGGCTCAGAAAATAGGCACAGCCAAACAGGATCGTTGCCCCCGTCGTAGAGCTCTCGGAGAGCTTTCCAACGGTATGTTGTGCACCGTGTAACTCCTTACGGATCAAAAGTTATGGGCACCAGAGCGACAGATACCTGATCACAAGCCCCATGTCCTCGGTTTGCGGGCCAAGCCACTATGTGAAGTGAAGTTGTCTTGGACAAGGTGCTACTGGATTTGTTAATAGAAATGTGATGGATTAGGTTGTCGTCATTTTCGCGGCTCACGATGTACGATACGGGACAGAAAAATAGCGCAAAAGAAGAAAAGTGTACCAAAATTACTGAAAACGTTCAATTTTGGGCTGTAAAAATAGGCGCATATAAGCAGGCTTGTTGCCCCCATCGTAGAGCACCAGGAGAGCATTCCAACGGTATGCTTTGCGCCACGTAACTCCTTACGGATCAAAAGTTATAGGCACCAGAGCGACAGAGACCTAATCACAAGCCCTATGCACTCGGTTTGCGGACCAAGCCACTTCGTGAAGCGAAGTTGTCTTGCCCAAGGTGCCGTGGGATTCAGTAATAGAAATATGATCGATTAGGTTGTCATCCTTTTCACGGCTCACGACGTACGATCTGGAACAGAAAAACCACGCAAAAGAACAAAAGTGTCACAAAATTGATGAAAATGTTCAATTTTCAGCTCTGAAAACAAGCACAGCCGTGCAAGCTTGCTGCGCTTGTCGTAGAGCTCTCGGAGAGCTTTCCAACGGTTTGCTGTGTGCTGCTTAACTCCTTACGGATCAAAAGTTATGGGCACCGGAGCGACGGAGACATAGTCCCAAGTCCCACGCCCACGGTTTGCAGGCCCAGCCTCTACGTGAAACAAAGTTGTCTTGCCCAAGATGGCGTGGGATTCGGTAATAGAAATGTGATGGATATGGTTGTCGTCCTTTTCACGGCTCACGACTTACGATCCAGAACTGAAAAACAGCGCAAAAGAAGAAAAGTGTCCTGAAATTGATGAAAATGTTCAATTTTGGGCTCCAAAAACAGAGGCAGCCTAGCATGATTACTACCCTTATCGTAGAACTCTCGTAGAGCTTCCCAATGGTATGATGTGCGCCGCGTAACTCCTTACGGATCAAAAGTTATGTGCACCGGACCGACAGATACCTGGTAACAAGCCCCCCGCCCTCGGTTTGCGGGCCCAGCCTCTACGTGAAGTGAAGTTATCTTGCCCAAGGTGCCGTGGGATTCGGTAATAGAAATGTGTTGGATTAGGTTTTCGTCCCTTTCGCGCCTCACGACATACGATCCGGGACGAAAAAACAGAGCAAAAGAAGAAAAGTGTCCAAAAACTGATGAAAACGTTCTATTTTATTCTCAAAAAATTGGCGCAGCCGAGCAGGCTTGCTGCCCCATTCGTAGAGCTCTCGGAGAGCTTTCTAATAGTATGCTGTGTGCCCCGTAACACCTCACGGATCAAAAATTATGGGCACTGGAACGACGGAGACCTGGTCCCAAGCCCCACACCCTCTATTTGCGTGCCCAGCCTCTAGTTGAAGTGAAGTTGTCTTGCCCAAGGTGGCATTGGATTCGGTAATAGAAATGTGATGGATTAGGCTATCGTCCTTTTCGTGGCTCATGACGTACGATCTGCGACGGAAAAACACCGCAAGAGAAGAAAAGTCTCCCGAAATTGATGAAAACGTTGCATTTTGGGCTCAGAGAACAAGCACAGCCGCGCAGGCTTATTTCCCCTATCGTAGAACTCTCAGAGAGCTTTCCAATGGTGTGTTGTGCACCAAGTAAGTCCTTACGGATCAAAAGTTATGGGCACCAGATCGACAGAGACCTGGTCCCAAGCCCACGCCCTCAGATTGCGGGCCCAGCCTCTACGCGAAGCGAAGTTGTCTTGCCCAAGGTGTCGTGGGATTCAGTAATAGAAATGTGATGGATTAGGTTGTCGTCCTTTTCGCGTCTCACGACGTACGATCCGGGACGAAAAAACAGCACAAAAGAAGAAAAGTAACCCAAAACTGATGAAAACATTCGATTTTAGGCTCAGAAGACAGGCACAGCAAAACAAGATTGCTGCCCCTGTCGTAGAGCTCTCGGAGAGCTTTCCAACGGTATGCTGTGCACCGTGTAACTCCTTACGGATCAAAAGTTATGGGCAGCCGAGCGACAGATACCTGGTCACAAGCCCACGCCCTCAGTTTGCGGGCCCAGCCACTACATGAAGTGAAGTTGTCTTGCCCAAGGTGTCGCTGGATTCGGTAATAGAAATGTGATGGATTAGGTTGTCGTTATTTTCGCGACTCACGACGCACGATCCGGGACAGAAAAATAACGCAAAAGAAGAAAAGTGTATTGAAACTACAGAAAACGTTCGATTTTGGGCTGTAAAAATAGGCGCAGCTGAGCAGGCTTCCTGCCCGCATCGTAGAGCACTCAGAGAGCATTCCAACGGTATGCTTTGCGTCACATAACTCCTTCCGGATCAAAAGTTATGGGCACCGGAGTGACGGAGACCTAGTCGCAAGCCCCAAGCACTCGGTTTGCGGACCCAACCACTTCGTGAAGCGAAGTTGTCTTGCCCAAGGTGCCGTGGGATTCGGTAATAGAAATGTGATGGATTAGGTTGTCATCCTTTTCGCGGCTCACGACGTACGATCCGAGATGAAAAAATAGCGCAAAAGAACAAAAGTGTCACAAAATTGATCAAAACGTTCAATTTTTAGCTCTGAAAACAAGCACAGCCATGCAAGCTTGCTGCGCTTGTCGTAGAGCTCTTGGAGAGCTTTCCAACGGTATGCTGTGCACCACGTAACTCCTTACGGATCAAAAGTTATGGGCACCAGAGCGACGGAGACCTGGTCCCAAGTCCCACGCCCACGGTTTGCGGGCCCAGCCTCTACGTGAAGCGAAGTTGTCTTGCCCTAGATGGCGTGGGATTTGGTAATAGAAATGTGATGGATATGGTTGTCGTCCTTTCCACAGCTCACGACTTACGATCCGGAAAGAAAAAACAGCGCAAAAGAAGAAAAGTGTCCCGAAACTGATTAAAATGTTCAATTTTGGGCTCCAAAAATAGGGGCAGCCTAGCATGATTAATGCCCCTGTCGTAGAGCTCTCGTAGAGCTTCCCAACGGTATGCTATGCGCTGCGTAACTCCTTACGGATCAAAAGTTATGGGCACCGGACCGACGGATACCTGGTCACAAGCCCCCCGCCCTCTGTTTGCGGGCCCAGCCTCTACGTGAAGTGAAGTTATCTTGCCCAAGGTGTCGTGGGATTCGGTAATAGAAATGTGATGGATAAGGTTTTCGTCCCTTTCACGCCTCACGACATACGATCAGGGATGAAAAAACCGAGCAAAAGAAGAAAAGTGTCCCAAAATTGATGAAAACGTTCTATTTTATTCTCTGAAAATAGGCGCAGTCGAGCAGGCTTGCTGCCCCAGTCGTAGAGCTCTCGGAGAGCTTTCCAACGGTATAATGTGCGCCGCGTAACACCTCACGGATCAAAAGTTATGGGCACTGGAGCGATGGAAACCTGGTCCTAAGCCCAACGCCATCGGTTTGTGGGCCCAACCTCTACGTGAAGTGAAGTTTTCTTGCCCAAGGTGCCATGGGATTCGGTAATAGAAATGTGATGCATTAGGTTGTCGTCTTTATCGCGGCTCACGACGTACGACTCGGGACGAAAAAAAAATGCAAATGAAGAAAAGTGTCCCAAAACTGATTAAAACGTTCAATTTTGGGCTCGAAAAATAGGTTCAGCCGAGCAAGCTTGCTTCCCCCGTCATAGAGCTCTCGGAGAGCTTTCCAACAGTATGCTGTGGGCCGCTTAACTCCTTACGAATCAAAAGTGATGGGCATCGGTGCGACGGAGACCTTGTCCCAAGCCTCACGCCCTCGGTTTGTAGGCCTAGCCTCTACGTGAAGTGAAGTTGTCTTGCCCAAGGTGGCGTGGGATTCGGTAATAGAAATGTGATGGATTAGGTTGTCGTCCCTTTCGCGGCTCACAACGTACGATTCGAGATGAAAAAACAGCGCAAGAGAAGAAAAGTGTCCCTAAACTGATGAAAACGTTCGATTTTAGGCTCCGAGAACATGCGCAGCCGAGCAGGGTTGCTGTGCCTATCGTAGAGCTCTGAGAGAGCTTTCCAACAGTATGTTGTACGCCATGTAAATCCTTACGGATCAAAAGCAATGAGTACCAGAGCGACGGAAACCTGGTCCCAAGCCCCACGCCCTCAGTTTGCGGGCCCAACCTCTACGTGAAGCAAAGTTGTCTTGCCCAAGGTACCGTGCGATTCGGTAATAGAAATGGCATGGATTAGGTTGTCGTCCTTTTCGCGGCTCACGACGTACGATCCAGGATGAAAAAACAGCGCAAAACATGAAAAGTGTACCAAAATTGATGAAAATGTTTGATTTTGGGCTCCAAGAACAGGCACAGCCAAGTAGACTTGCTGCCCCTATCTTAGAGCTCTTGGTGAGCTTTCCAACGGTATGCTGTGCGATGCGTAACTCCTTATGGATCAAAAGTTATGGGCACCGAAGCGACGGAGACCTGGTCCCAAGCCCTACGCCCTCGGTTTGCGGGCCCATCCTCTACGTGAAGCGAAGTTGTCTTGCTCAAGGTGGCATGGGATTTGGTAATAGAATTGTGGTGGATCAGGTTGTCGTCCTTATCGCGGTTCACGACGTTCGAACCGGGACGGAAAAACAGCGCAAAAGAAGAAAAGTATCCAAAAACTGATGAAAATATTAGATTTTGGGTTTTGAGAATAGGCGTAGCTGAGCAGGCATGATGCCTCTGTCGTAGAGCTCTCGGAGAGCTTTCTAACGGTATGTTGTGCGTCCCGTAACGCCTTACGAATTAAAAGTTATGGGCACCGGAGCGATTGAGACCTGGTCCCAAGCCCCACACCCTCAGTTTGCGGGCCCAGCATCTACGTGAAGCGAAGTTTTTTTGCCCAAGGTGTCGTGGGATTCGGTAATTGAAATGTGATGGATTAGGTTATCGTCCTTTTCACGGCTCACGACGTACGATCCGAAATGGAAAAACAGCGCAAAAGAAGAAAAGTGTCCCAAAATTGATGAAAATGTTCGATTTTGGGCTCCGAAAATAGGCGCAGCCCAGCAAGCTTGCTGCCCCCATCGTAGAGCTCTCTGAGAGCTTTCCAACGGTATGTTGTGTGCCGCGTAACTCCTTACGGATCAAAAGTGATAGGCACCGGAACGACGGAAACCTAGTCCCAATCCCCACGCACTCGGTTTGCAGGCCCAGCCTCTACGTGAAGCGAAGTTTTCTTGGTTTCGGTTAGAGAAATGTGATGGATTAGGTTGGCATCCTTTTCGCGGCTCACGACGTACGATCCAGGATGGAAAAACAGCGCAAAGGTAGAAAAGTGTCTCAAAACTGATGAAAACGTTCGATTTTGGGCTCCGAGAACAGGTGCAGCCGAGCAGGCATACTATCTCTGTCGTAGAGCTCTCGGAGTGCTTTCCAACGCTATGTTGTGCACCGCGTAACTCCTTACGGATCAAAAGTTATTGGCAACGGAGCGACGGAGACTTGGTCCCATGCCCCATGCCCTCGATTTGCGGGGGCCTAGCCTCTATGTGAAGTGAAGTTGTCTTGCCCAAGGTGGCTTGGGATTCGGTAATAGAAATGTGATGGATTTGGTTGTCGTCCTTTTCGCGGCTCATGACTTACGATCCGGGAAGGAAAAATAGCGCAAATGAAGAAAAGTGTCCCGAAACTGATGAAAATGTTCGATTTTGGGCTCCGAAAATAGGCACAGCCTAGCAGGATTGCTGCTCCTATCATAGATCTCAGAGAGCTTCCCAACGGTATGTTGTGCGCCGCGAAACTTCTTATGGATCAAATGTTATGGACACCGGACCGTCGAATACCTGGTCACAAGCCCTCCGCCCTTGGTTTGCTGGCCCAGCCTCTACGTGAAACGAAGTTGTCTTGCCCAAGGTACCGTGGAATTCAGTAATAAAAATGTGATGGATTAGGTTGTCGTCTTTTTCATGGCTCACGACATACAAACCGGGACGGAAAAATAGCGCAAAAGAAGAAAAGTGTCCTAAAAATAATGAAAACATTCAATTTTGGGCTCTGAGAATAGCCGCAGCTATGCAGACTTGCTGCCCCAGTTGTAGAGCTCTCGAAGAGCTTTCCAACGGTATGCTGTGTGTTGCGAAACTCCTTATTGATCAAAAGTTATGGGCACCGAAGCGCGAAGACCGGGTCCCAAGCCCTATGCCCTCGATTTGCGGGCCCATCCTCCACGTGAAGCAAAGTTGTCTTGCCCAATGTAGCGTGAGATTCGGTAATAGAAATGTGATGGATTTGGTTGTCGTCCATTACGCGGCTCACGACGTACGATCCGGGACGGAAAAACAGTGCAAAAGAAGAAAAGTGTCCCGAAACTGATGAAAATGTTCAATTTTGGGCTCCGAAAATAGGTACAGGCGAGCAAGCTTGCTGCCCCATTGTAGAGCTCTCGGAGAGCTTTCTAACGGTATGCTTTGTGTCGCGTAACTCCGTACGGATCAAAAGTTATGGGCATCGGAGCGACGGAGACCTGGTCCAAAGCCCCACGCCATCGATTTGTGGGCCCAACTTCTACGTGAAGCGAAGCTTGCTTGCCTAAGGTGCCGGAGGCAATAACAGGTTTGTGATGCCCTTAGATGTTCTGGGCCGCACGTGCGCTACACTGATGTATTCAACGAGTTTATAGCCTTGGCTGACAGGCCTGGGTAATCTTTGAAATTTCATTGTGATGGGGATAGATCATTGCAATTGTTGGTCTTGAACGAGGAATTCCTAGTAAGCACGAGTCATCGGCTCGCGTTGACTACGTCACTGCCCTTT